>CM067370.1:142530678-143813178 GCA_034401795.1 Chaetoderma sp. LZ-2023a
TATATATATATATATATATATATATATATATATATATATATATATATATAAATATATATATAATTTCTTAAGTAGGTGACAAGACGGATCCAAGTCGATTGACAAACCAGAAACACATGAATGGAAATGAGAAAAAACAATGATGAGACTGTATGCTGACACTAGGAGAGTCAGTCGGCTGTAATGTCAGAATGGACACTTTTTTATTGTGATTCGTGCCTAGTGTATTAGTCAGTCTGTCGGAAACATTTTGTACATTTCTAACAAAACGGTGCTTATAGTGTCACAACCTATAGTGCATCCCACTTTGCTTGACCCTTTCAACAACAAATCCCTGAAAACATAAATTCTTAATGATACACATATGTTGAATATTTTGAAATTAAAATCACTGGAAGCAGCAATAACTTCCAGCCATATTAATTTCAAAATATTCAACAGCTTTCCTGTTTATTTATACCGAGATCGAGATAAGGCGACTTTAACGGTGAGAGGGCTAAAACAACATTGACCAGGGCTGTTGGTGTCTATTATAGCACCACCTATCGCTACTATTCATCACGAAGAACACTCATGGGTTTTGAACGTCAGGTAATATTTTAACAAAGAACCCGAATGCTGGTGTAATCGATAAATCACCGGGTAATTGCCCTAGTTTCAAGGAATTGCCCTGATTGTTGATGCTTCCATTTTGTTCGCTATTTATTTATTACGCAACATCACAGCTACGAAGAAATAAGCGACCGCAACAGACGTTTGCCATTTTAAATAATAGAGATGACAATATGCAAGCTGTGATAAACGTCAACTATTTGCAGGCCAAGAGTGGACTATTTTTCAATTTACCATTTTAATGAGTGTAGTGGTGAATTCATGGCGAAAATGATCTCTTGATCTGCAAATTGACATTTTTTTCTCAAGACCCCGATCTACAGAAGCCATTATTGTTGAGCTTTACCGCTAAAGGGTTTCGTTAAGAATTACGTCACATATCCTTATATAACCAGCTCACTCATGCCTAATACATATTTATACAAACAACAATTATTTGTCTATGAATCAGATGATTTAGTATTATATAGGCTGTTGGTATTATATTAAGCATGTCTCGTAATGAGATCCTGTCTGGCCTGCTTGCATACGTCACGCGCGCACGTGGCCCTGTACGCGTTCACCGAGGGAGCATGCACGCACTCTCGCACGCACGCTCGCAATTTTAGATTGGTGAAAGTATATGTTCCTAAATTGTTAACCCTTTAACCATCAAATTTTGTTCCAAAAAATTCAATTTTTGCAGAGAAAATGTCAATTTGCAGACCAAGAGGAGTATTTTTTTTTAATTTACCATTGGAATGACTGGCTCGGTTATCAAGCCAGTTATACCACTGGTCAATTAAAAAAAATACTCTTCTCTTGGTCTGCAAATGGACATTTCTCAAGACCAAGATACGTTAAATTCCATACCTTTTCCATAGCCAATTTATCAATTTTCATATTGATTGTATTCTGTCTCTAATCAGTGTCTATTTCAAAATTGCCAAATCAAAACAGACTAGATTGACTGCATACCGTGTCTCACCCCTTTTAGTTTTTCTGATTATCAGACATGCGTGGAAATGTCACAAAATAAGGATTTCTTAAAATAGTATACTCCTTGATAAATCAAATGTCTATTGAAGACTCTAACCTTCTTTTAATTCTTGAAAAGGAGACAAATTACACATAAATAAATTAAATCCAAACCCTGTAAAAGTATGAAAAAAATGTTTAAATCGTTTTAATTTTGCTGGAAAACTGAATGCAATGATAATGTAGAACACTTCTGTGTAAAGTTTTGCTAGGATTGGATAATCCCATGATGGTATAGAGCAATTAGTAACGTTTTATTGAGATTGGATAAGCCCTTGATGAATTAAATGTACATTGAAGAACTTTAAAATTTATCTGCGCGCCGCACATCACATGCCTAACTCCATTTGGATCGCTATGTCGAACCATCCTACGTCTTATGCTTTGCATAGCGCTCGAGAAGAACTGTCAGAATTAGTAGGCAAGATCGTCAATATTTGGCATATAATCTATTTTATTTTGCAAATGAGAATGACATCTGATAATATTGAGCGTTTCCATAATTTTGCCAAAACTTTAGCAGAAAATATTGAATTTTCCACCCTTTTCAAGGCCTGGAAATTGGTTTCCTCTTATTCCATTCTTTTCCAAACTTTCTATGCATGGGTACGAACCCTGGTAAGATATTAATTTACATCTCAAAATCTGATGGCCATTCTCTAACTTGCCTGTCCTGTACAAAACCATTACAAACCAAATAGGAAGGCAAACAGCCTTGATGCTCAGCTGCTTATCACTTAAGCTCTTGAAGCTACATAGTTCTAGTTTGACATTTGTTTCGTTGAATAATAGAGGTTCTAATAAGAAAATTCAGTTTTGACCTACATCCTCAAGAAACTACATCGACCTAGAGTTCTCTGCCATTCGGTACTTCAAACTTGGACGCCTGAGGATCAGTGGGCAGAATAAAATCACGAGATTAGGTGTTGAGAAAAAATGTAAATGCTTTTTTCTCTAGTCCCATAAACAAAGACAACTTCAATGACGTTGCGTTCACTGGATTAACAGAAAACAGAAAATTTGGCTTTCAGCCTAATCAAATACTGATTTTGGCTGGTGGGTATAGTGACCATGAAAAGGTTACATGCATTACCACAAATGATATGCAGAATCTGTAAGCAATTTACAGTACCCAAGAGGAAGCTGACAGCCGGTTATTTCTTTTAGTGGGGCGGATATGTAATAAATTTGAGGTAAGATGTTCCATTCTGGCAGAAAGCATGAAATTTGGCATATAGGTGGTTTAAGGTATGCTGAACATAATTAGATGCGGTGCCACGTGATTCTATCAAGGGAACCCATTCAAAATGGCGGATTCAGAATGGCCGCCTTCCCAGCGGAAAATCTGCATTACTCAAGTTCTAAATGGAGTAGAGGGCTGGAATTGATGTCAAATTAAGGGTTTCTTGGGTCACTGGTTATGATTTTACCCATTACAATACTCTGAATAGATAAACATGCTGAAAAAATATATTATTATTGTTGTTGTTGTTGTTGTTGTGGTTGTTGTGGTCGTCGTCGTCATCGTTGTTGTTGTAACATTTGTAAATTAGTAGTATTATTGCTAAACGTTGTACGCACATGTTCCGGGCGGAACATTTTAGAAACCCATTTTTAGATGACAGTTTTGACTTAGTGACTCTAGATACCAAAGTCATTATGTCCGCGTCTGTAGTGAATGCGATCCGAACAGCAGAAGAACTAGGCATCAGACAGTACCACGCATTCGTCGCAGATCGACTATCTGTATCATCAAAATCGGTATATGACCCAATCCAAAGGAACAATTTGGCTTTGTTCAAATCAAAACATAGGAAGAGTACCAGAACCAACAAGAAGCTTGTTACAATGAAGAGACATGTACAGTTATTCTCTAGACTGTACATTTCCTGCCAATCCAGAGACGGAGACCTTGATTCATTCTTTGAGCATGAGAATCATCCATGGCCCCCATCACTTCCTGAGAGCAACGAAATGCGCCAAGGCAGCAAATTAGATCTGATGGGATGTTTGGAAGCATTAGTAGCTCGTGCAGCTGATTGTCCAGAGGTTGAAGTGAAGATCATTGACGGAGCAGCTATGATGCATAATCTAGATCCCAAGAAATCAAACGTGGTTGTGAACACATTTGGAGATTTTGCTGAGCACGTCTTCCTCCCACACATTGCTAGACAACTACAGACGGTTAAAAGATTGGATGTTGTATGGGGCGTGTATAAGGCGGGAAGCTTGAAGACACGCGCTAGAGAATTACGGGGACATGGTGAAGCTCTTCATGTTGCATCGAGTACAAGACTCCCTCAAAATTGGAAAACCTTCCTACGAGTTGATGCAAACAAAACAGGCCTCTTCACCTTTCTCGCACACACATTGGAGTCATTCGAGCTACCAGAAGGAAAAGAAACTCGTCACAACATGTGAGGAAAACGTGCTGATGAGGCCAGAGCATGACGTCTCACAACTCGCGCCATGCATGCAAGATGAAGCAGATGGTAGAATGTTGCTCCACGCCTTCCATGCATATCACCAAGGTTATCGAACAATAATGATTCATACTACAGATGTCGTAGTCCTAGCCATACGGAAAGCAAATTTTCTTCATGGGTGTGATCTCTGGGTCGCATTTGGCCATGGGAAGACCTTCTGCTATGTATCAGCTCATGGCATTGCAACAGTGTTGGGTGCAGAAGCGTCACAAGGACTGCTATTTATGCATGCTTTCTCTGGGTGTGACACAGTGTCTACATTTTGTGGGATTGGCAAGAAGACAGCATGGGAAGTTTGGAGGACTTCAGATCTATTCAAGTCACTATTTAGGAGACTGTCTGATGCCCCGGCGTCTCTGTATGACAATGACATGGAAATGCTGGAGAGGTTTGTCGTACTACTGTACAAACGCACATCACCATTGTCAAAGGTTAATGAGGCACGAAAACGGCTTTTCGCTTTTGGCAACAGGCAGCTAGAAAACATTCCTCCGACCAGTGCAGCTCTGCTGCAACGCACCAAATGTGCTGCGTTCCAGGCAGGTCATCTTTGGGGCCAATTACTCCACGCAAATGCAAAAACGCCATCGCCAGCTGACTGGGGTTGGGTCAGAGATGGAGACACTTGGTCACCGCAATGGAGTTTGCTTGCAGACGCATCTAAGGCATGCCGGGAACTCGTGAAATGTGCTTGCAAAGTAATTGAACTGGCAGATGCAAATGCCATAAATCCAACTTACCTTGTACACAGTTGTGCTCATGCGGTGCACAGTGCATGTGACGTCTGTGAATCATGATCCAACAATCAACATCATCATGTATAGCCTTGCATACTCTAATAGGATAATTGAACGTATCTTTAACGACCATTACCTGGTTCGATATTAAGAAATCAAGTAATTTAAACTATTTCTGGATGCTATATTTCTTTTGTTCTCAAGAGATGGATCTTTTAGATAACACATCTTAAAGAGCCACTGTCTTTTGACATCAAACACAGGTGGTCGCTAAATGCGCTAAATTTTGATTGGTCCATAGTGGCCATGTTTTTTACGTATCAACTCCCCTTGAGCAAACTTAATGGCCCTTAGTCCCTAATTATATCTACCAAATTTCGGCCCAATCCCTTCAGCGGCTCTGGAGAAGTTGTTTTCGCAAAAATCAGGTCATCCAAGATGGCCGCCAGACCATTTGGTCAATCAAGTTCTCTTGAAGAAACTTGGCTTAGCTCTTGCCTTAGATGATATTTCCTGAGGTTTGAATCAATAACCCAAGCGGTCTTGAAGATGTTTAAAGACGTTTCTAAAAATCGGCCAAATTCCAAGATGGCCGCCGGCCAAATTGGCTGATCGGCTTCCTTTGAACAAACCTGGATCTACATGCCCTAAGGATCGTTCCTGCCAAATATAATTGAAATCGGCCAAGTGCTTCGTGAAAAGAAGTTGTTTAAAGGAAAAGTTGATGGATGGCGGACGGATGATGGACACCATGGTCATCATGGCATAAGCTCCCTTGGCCTTTCAGCCCAGGTTAGCTAACAATTGAAATCGGCCCAATAGTTCTCGAGAAGACATTTTAAATTTCCCATGGCTTTAGTATGGGCCCTTTTGGCGGGAAAATGATCCAAGATGGCCACCAAACCATTTATCCGACAGTTTCAAAAATTGCAAATTTGAGAAACATATAACATATATTGGTTTTTATATAAATCAATTTCAGCCTTAAAATCCACCAAATAAAAAAATCCAATATGACCACCAAACACGTTATATTTTGATTGACACATTTTCGGCAATATTTTTTTTATGGATCAACATCTCTTAAACAAACTTTAATGGTCATTAGTCCCTAATCATATCTGCCGAATTTCGGCCTGATCCCTTCAGCGGTTCTGGAGAAGTAGTTTTCGCTAAGACTAGGTCAACCAAGATGACCGCCAAACCATTTGACCAATCAAGTTCCCTTGAACAAAGTTGGTTCAGCTCTTTCCCAAAATCATTTGCCTCAATCCCTCAAGCGGTTTCAGAGAAGATTTTTAAAGATGTTTTTAAAAATCGGCCAAAATTCAAGATGGCTTCGTTTGAACAAACTTGGATCCATATGCCCTAAGGACGCTTCCTGCGAAATATAAGTGGTTCTCGAGTCATTTCAAGGAAAAGTTGACGGATGATGGATGGACGGCAAGACACATGACGGATGGTCGCCATGACATAAGCTCACTTGAACTAATAAATGGCCCAAGGGCCCACCTAGCTGATGAGGAACTATAAACATGTTTATATTAATTAATGCACAACAAGCATCATTGGGCTATCAGGCAAGCATAACTTTTGCCATAGACCAATGGAGCAATGGTCCTTATCAGTATTGACCAATGCGGCAATTATCCTTACCTCTAATACAACAAGAGCTCCGCAAACCGCAAAGGGTGCATAATATCTGGACATGATGTCATCCTATGACATTTCAACGCAATCCGCTATCAACATATTGCCAAAAGGAATAAACGAAATCACGGATTTCTTTTTTCACGAGAGAGTTGATACTTACCTCCCTAATACTCTTTGATATTGCTAAATATCGGCTTTCACTCAATAAAACACTCAGATTAAAAAAGTTAGGTGCCCCTACTGGGCAGGGAGTCAGATGACAGTCAGGCGGATGCCAGGCCCACCACCGCGTATGCGCCGACTAGTACTTCCTCTGACTAATTTATTGGCTGACACACATGCAACATAATAAGAGCCTGAAGACCGAGCTTCAGTGGGGCGGAGAGGCCGGGTCCGTATTAGGGAGATAAGTATCAACTCTCTCGTGAAAAAAAGAAATCCGTGATTTCGTTTATTTCACTTCAAGAGTATACTTACCTCCCTAATACTCTTTGATATTGCCAGAATTCGTCAGTGAATTCGGCGGGAGGGAGGCGAGGTCAAAAGACCAGCTCTTCCCTATGCGCTTTTCTGCGATTAAGGCACTTAAACTTCTGAAACTGTGTGAAACACAGTCAGGATTTGAAAAAAAATCGGCCAACACAAACCGATGGATGAGAGATGACCGAATGTCATATGCGCCCCCCCCCCCCCCCCCCCTTCCTGGGAGGAAGACTCGAATGACCTCAATGTTCCATACGGTCTCTACGTACAAGTGCCATGTACTATAGGACAGAGACGAAAAAACTCCATTTTCCTATACTCTCAATGATGAACCACATAAAAACACGTACCATTACCATACTAATAATGAAGGGTCACGTGACATTACAAAAAACCATGGACAACACACACAAGACTCACCTTGTGGAAAATTAGTGCTGTCATCATCTCCCCATTGGTGAAGACTGATGCAGCCCCTAAAGTAGATGCTTCCATTGATTAAATGTGAAATATATAAAAAATGAGGATAGCTTTTCAAAATCGATAAGGCGAGAGGATTCGAGGTGTCACGGAGATAATGGTCGGTAAAACTTGACTCACAGTGCCACTGAGCTACTGACATAATGCCATCCACAGGTACCCCATTAAATAGGGCAGTGGAAGCCACTACACCCCGGACACTGTGAGCCCTGGCCATGTCAACTTGTTTACCTGTGGCGGATTTATGGCAAAACTGAATACACTCTACAATCCACCTGGAAATGGTGTCCTTTGACGCCCTGCCATGGGGCTCAATATATGACAACCATAACGCTGTTGGGTCCGTCCGCCAGTCTTGAGTACGTTGCTTGTACCGGATTAATGCTCGGACTGGACACCATAGTTTTGAATTAGGATCAAACCTAGTCAAAGCTGGTAAAATTATGGGTTGACGCGGATATTTCAAAGACTGGTTTTTCGCCATGAAATTTATCCTGGGTAGAAGCCTAAGGCCTTCCCCTGTAACCACAAAACGGTCTGCCTCGGCCGACAAGGCATGAATCTCACTCCTACGCCTAGCCGAGGCCGCCGCAATTAAAAATACAGTTTTAAGCGTCAACAATTTCATAGAAATGGAGCCTAGTGGTTCAAACGGCCTATCAGCTAGCACCTGAAGCACTAGTGATAAACTCCAAGACGGAATCACTGGGGGGATTCCTTGGTCTTAGATTGCCCATGCCTTTGATTAAAGTATTTAATGAATTTACTTCATCACTTCCCCTATTAGCCAAGCAAGGGATAACTGACATTAAGGCTGACTTATAGCCAGCAATAGTTAGGCTTGAGGCTATAGGCATCATACAGGTGACAGAGGAAATCGGCTACTACCTGAATAGATGAATCCATTGGATTAATACATATTTTTTAGCACCATTTCGCAAATCTGTTGATTTTATAATTATATGCTCTGGAGGTTGACCCACTCCTGGCTTTTGCCATGAACATGGCTGCTTGCTCAGAAAAGCCCTCCTTAATTCTAGATTCCTTGACAACATCCACGCAGTCAATTGGAACATTGACGGATTGCTGTGAAGGTTCTTGCCCTGGAAGATAATATTGTCCATCAGAGGCAGGGGAACCGGATTGCAGACCAGAAGGGCCAGCAGATCCGTATACCATGATCGGCTTGGCCAATTTGGGGAGATCAGAAGCACTTGGCACTCCTCCTGTCTGATTTTCTGAAGAATTTTTGGAATCAGGATTGCTGGAGGGAATGCGTATGCATACATTCCCACCCAGCTGATAGCTAACGCATCTGTTGCGAAAGCGCTTGGATCTGGAATCGGAGAGACGTACGTCGTCATCTTCGCATTCTTCTTCATTGCGAATAAATCTATGTTGGGCTTCCCCCAGTGGTCGAACAGACGATCCGCCACACATTGATTTAGTCGCCATTCTGTAGGTAAAACACTCATCCTTCGGCTCAATGAGTCTGCTAACAGATTTAACCTTCCCGGAATATGAACTGCCTTCAAGGTAATCCTGTGATCCAGGCACCAACAAAGCAGTTTCCAAGTCATCATACAGAGACTGGGCGACTTCGTTCCGCCCTGGCAGTTTATGTAAGTCACTACTGTTGAGTTGTCTGATCGAATTAGAACACTCTTGCCCTGAACTTTCTGTAAGAAATGATCCAGGCCCAGGACTACTGCTCTTAATTCCAGTAGATTGATATGTTCCTTTGACTGTTCCAGATCCCAAAGCCCTGATATCGTGGATTCTTCCAGGCAAGCTCCCCACCCCTCCATCGATGCATCTGTATACATCGTTAACTGAGGGTGAGGAGGGGTTAACATTACCCCCGCCAGGAGATTCTCTGTCTTCAACCACCATTGAAGGTGATGAATTAAAGGCTCCAACACTGACACGCTTGAGTCCAGTGCACCTGTACTCTGGGTCCATTGTGTCATGACAAATAACTGTATCGGCCGCCTGAGGGATGACTGGTTCCAGAGAAACCATCAATCCCAGCATTCTCAGATAAACCCGTGCCAGGACATGACGACTGTCGCACACTGACTGTATTACTGAGATGAGTATATGTACCCTCTCCTGAGTAGGATAAACATATCCTTTCTCCAGATCGAAGAACATTCCCAGGTAAACAAACTTCTGGGATGGAGTCAGCTCTGATTTTTGAAAATTTATTATCCAGCCTAAATCTGTGAGAGTTTTCAAAACTATCTCCAGATTCGCTGATAAACTTCCCTGGTTGTGTGCTTTTAACAGCCAGTCGTCTATGTACGTGTGGACTGCTATGTTTCTCCTGCGGAGGTATGCTGTCATCGCAAGAACCACCCTGTTGAAGACCCGAGGAGCCGTAGAAATTCCGAAGGGTAACACCCTGAATTCCCACTGTCTGCCCTGGAATGCAAATCTCAGGAAGCGACGGAAACCCCTCGCTATTGGAATGTGGAAATAAGCATCCTTCAAATCTATTGAAGCTGTCCACATTCCCTTCTCCAACCCTGCCAACACCGATCTCACAGTTTCCATCTTGAAACTGGGTGTGTCTATGAACTTGTTCAATGGCTTGAGGTTGAGAATTGGTCTCCACCCTCCAGTGCTTTTCGTTACCAAGAACACGGTTGAATAGAAGCCCGGGCAATTTTGCGCCGGTTGAATTGCTTCCTTGTGTATGAGGGAATTTATTTCCTCTATACACAACTGCTGATCTGGATCTCTTGGAATTTGAGTCCAGACCGGCACCAGAGACAGGTGCGATGGTGGACCTGTTATCCAGTCGGGATGATACCCGACTGAAAGCCATCGCAAGACTAAACGGTCCTGAGTCAACCGTTCCCACTCTTGCACGTGGTTGGCCAATCGGCCTCCCACTGGCCCACCTAGGGAGAGAGGTGGACATAAGAAGCGCAAGAGTGGCACTGTCTCCTGGTGCAGATGCACTGGAGTAGCTCTTACTGTGGTAATCACCCTGTCAGGTACGATTACCACGACCAGATCCTCGCGCACCACGGCCCGCACCGCGCGCACCACGGTGCGCGGGCGGCTGCCTGGCTGGCTGCGCCGGAGGAGCCTGCGCCCCCCTCGCTGCTGGCCGAAGCGCACGCGGCCGTGGCTGCGCTGGTGGCTGGCCTCTGACCTGGCCACCGCCACCTCGAGCCTGCAGGGGATGACACGCAGGGGGAGCCGCACGAACGCGCTCTCTACGGAGCACTTCAAATTGCTCCCATAATGCCCTCTGGTTATTAACCAGGGTAACCGTCTCCTGGAGATGCCTACATCCCTCACCTCCACAGAGACCAGGACCTGTCATAGGCGTACGCAGCAGCCTATTATACAAATCCTGGGACGGGCACAAGTTATTAAGAGCAAACGTGCGCCTCGCCCGGACACTCCTGGTTACAGACCGGGTTAAACAGTCCAAAGCCAAGTTAATTCCATCTTGGATGGCTCTCTGGACAGTCACCGGACTAGGCTGACGTAATGTGGATGCCGTTACTACCCCTTGTAACAACTGTGAGACATGCGAAAGAAAGCGCTGCAATGGACGCCCTCGAACTCTCTTCCGCATCACATAACGTGGTGTTAGCCGAACGCAGCACGTTCGAACACAGTGCTCCCGTGTCAGACCGGGAACCTGGCCGCGTATCCTCACCCAGCGCCGCAACGTCATCCATGCTTGGCTTCAGTACTACACCGTCTAGCCGATATTGATCAGCTGTAATACGGCACCACTTTGCCACTTCGCGGGGGGCCTTCACTAAACGTCCATGTGCACTAATAGACGTCTCCGCCGCGGTGAACATATTAACAATATGATCAGCTAACGGCAAAGATGGCATAGCGGCAACAGTCCGTTTACCTGGCAGCCACGGGCGCTGGTCCCGTTGACTGGCCGACTGAACCACGGCAAGATCTGGTCTGACGTTAATTAGCCACTGACAAGCGTTAGACCAGTCCTCCTCCGTGGCCACCTGTGAATGCTCTACAAGACGACGGCCTTTCTCATCCTCCTGAGCAATCACAAGTGTGTACGTGGCTGGAGGAACTGATACGCCTGGCAAGCCAGAGAAAGCATGCGGGCCTGAAAGAACAGGCATGCTAGACTGACTGGCTTGACCAGGAGCAGGCGCTGTGGCATTGCGTGGGGAAAATTTCGCCACACCACGGCCCTGGTCAGCACCTGCTACACCATCGGCAAGCCGAGGTATGCGGTAAAACTGGCCATCAGATCCAGCCCGGGCTACCTTCTGCGCCGTGAACACTACTCCTGCGTGAGTAGTACCGTGGACAATGTCACCCGTGTTCCCCGCGAGGGGCACACGCACGTCAATGTCCATGGCCACAGCGCCAGAAGGAGAACCCAGCAGATAATCCTCTTCCTCCTGGCCAGAAAGATTAGACTCCAGGTTAGCAAAGAATGCTAACCCGGACTGGCCAGGAGAGGTACCATAGGAGGAACTGGTACCTGCAGGGTGCGGATAATCCTGGCCTGATAGGCAGGCTGGTTCCAGCGACACCTGACCACGAACAACCGGCGCGGCAAGCCTGCTGCCAGTGTTTTCACCCTCTATTAGGGCCACCTCTGAATCATGGTCGAAAACTGATGTCCCTAAATAGCACCGATTCAGAGCCGGGGATTATCTGCTCCGGAGCAGATGAAGAGGACAACGAAAGATTTGGACCAGGAAGCATGCCACGAAACAACTCTGGGACCAAATCTTTAATTGTCCTCTTCATCTCTCCCATCATCTCAATACGGAAGGCCTCCATATCCATAGCGGACGAGGCCTTCCTCTTACCAGAAGCCTCCTTCTTACTCTTCCTCTCCTCCTCTGGAGCTTTCTCCCTGGTCTGTAATGAGAGAAATTCAGACATTAGCTCCTCCCCCCACCCCATTTCTTACAGATCTCACATTTAAACAATGGCCCACATGGGCTGCACTGGGAGCATAAATGGGGGAAGAACTTGTCAAGGATAAATCTTCCACATGAAGGACAACCAGGCCTCTGAAATACATCAGAGGACGAAGACAATGAGTATTACAGATATTGAATTAGAACACAACACGAAATAAACAAGGAGGAAGGGGCCATAAAACCCAAGCTAATAATGATAATAAACCAGCGTTGGACAAAACTTATAACTGATAGTAAGGCGCAATGCTGATTATGACGTCATAACTTCAAAAATAAGAAGTTAAATCGATCCGACACAAAACCTCCAGGTGTAAGGACGAATTGTAATCCTATCCAGAACATCTAACTAGACCGGATAGTTTATACAGACTATACAAACATCAGATAAACAATGATAAATGGCAGTAAGATTTCATAAATATTGTCAAATATAATTGAAATGCCTCATATCATAACTAGAGTACCTGAGTTTTTAGCATAGACAAACCATCTGATCTGATGAACCGGACGCTCCACCAACCTTATGACCTCTTAACTCTCTCCACCTTAGGGGTAAGGAAGTGGATCAAGAGGGCAAAGTGAGAAGACCTTCATCCGAGGCCTCCAACTCACTGGGAAAAGATTTTTGGTTAGATAACCTTACAATGTTAGTAGGAAATGGAACCTTGGTGGAGAGAAAAACCAAACTCTGAAGATGTGATGTCCTAACACTCCTAGGTAGATACCTGTGGACATAAACACAAAGAGAGATTAGTATTTCATAGCGCCATTTTGAAATAAACTAGTTATTTTAGGCGCTTATCATGATAAACGCGAGTCCCGGAAACACATTACACCGGGAAAAACTCGCTAAAATATAATAGAAGTCACCTGATAGTTAGGTCCTGGCCGCTCCTCTGGAGTAGTAACACGTTCTGCCATAGTAATCCAGGATCAATAGAACTTCTACACAGCCACAAATTTCAGAAATTAAGGAAAAGCCTATGATCACAGAAAACATGAGTTGTCTCTCAGCCAATAAATTAGCAAAGAGGAAGTACTAGTCGCCGCATGCGCGGTGGTGGGGCTGGCATCCGCCTGACTGTCATCTGACTCCCTGCCCAGTAGGGGCACCTAACTTTTTTAATCTGAGTGTTTTATTGAGTGAAAGCCGATATTTAGCAATATCAGAGTATTAGGGAGGTAAGTATACTCTTGAAGTGAAACATATGTGCCAAATTTGGTTTTAATCCATAACAACGTGGCACAATTGTCAACAGAGAGCAGGCAGGCAGGCAGACAGGCAGACAAATCGCGATTGTATAGGCTCACCAAGCTGAGCTAAAGACAAGTTTTTGCATTAAAAAGCCCATTTTCACCAAAGAAAACTTTGGACCTATATAGGTGAATGCTCCAAAAGGTACCTCTACCCATCATAAAGAAGCTACCTGCTAAGTTTCATTAAATTATTTTAAGCGATTCTGTGTGTTATGCTGTTTACGAGAATATTGACAAAAATTGTGAGTTTTTGCATTAAAAAGACAATTTTCAGCCAAATTCTTGGATCTATAAAGGTGAATCCTTCAAAAGGCACATCTGCGTATCATAACGGAGGCATATACCAAGTTTCATTAAATTATTTTAAGCGATTCTGTATGACACAGTGTTTACCAAAAAATTGAAACAAATCGTTGTGAGTTTTTGCATTAAAAAGCCCATTTTCACCCAAAATCTTGGACCTATAAAGGTGAATCCTTCAAGAGAAACATCTGCGTATTATAACTGAGGCATACACCAAGTTTCATTAAATTAGTTTAGGCAATTCTGTACGAGATGGTGTTTACGAGGAAATTGACAAAAAGCATGAGATTTTGCATTAAAAACCCCATTTTCACCCAAAATATTGGACCTATCAAGGTGAATTCTTCAAAAGGCACATCTGTATATAATAACCTAGGTATACAACAAGTTCCATTAAAGTATCTGAAGCGGTTCTGCACAATATGCTGCTTACCAGATATTGTAGACGGACAGATGGATGGATAGACAGACAGACAGATGGATACGGTGATTACTACATGGCCTCTGCACCTTCCTCCAGTGCGGGGCCCTAACAAGAATTACATGTATAGGGAATTAACTGTATCGCCTGTACTCTTTGTCAACGTTTTGTTGGGGGGGGGAGGGGGTTGGGGTTGATCACCAATGTCTTAACGTTGCCATCACCGTCATCAGAAAAGGCATACCGATGTCTCACTTGTGCTTTGCAAGCAAGACAAAATACTGGAGAAATGTATTATAATTAGCAGAAGTAGTACATTTCAATAGTTTCTCAACTAAAATGAATTACCAATATAACAATGTTATAACAATGTAATAATGCATAAGTAACAAGAATATATGAATCTAGATGCATAGTAAGTAGTTCTTGCTGGAGCATGAGCACAGTAAGAGTATCAGTGAGCTGGTGGGTTGGCTGGAAACAATACATACACTACAAGAGGCCCAAGGGGCCTGTGTCGCTCACCTGGAGCACCAGCAATTTTTGTCAAAATTGTTGGTGGGTGGTTTAGCAGTCTTTTAAATGAGTTTGTGGACATTTTTGCAAGTGCAATATGGCCGCCAAACACACTACACATTTTGATTGGCCCATGGAGCCCATGTTTCCTTGATGGATCAACTTCCCTTGAACAAATTTTAATGGGCCAAATTTTGGCCTGATCCCTTCAGCGGTTATGGAGGAGTCATTTTCGCCGAACCATTTGGTCAATCAAGTCCTCTTGAACAAACTTGGCTTACCTCCTGGCCTAGATGATGATTCCCCAAGTGGTTTCGGAGAAGATTTTTAGACATTTCCTGAAATCGGCCGAAATCCAAAATGGCCGCTGGACAAATTCGCCGATCGAGTTCATTTGAACAAACTTGGATCCTTATGCCATAAGGATGCTTCCTGCCAAATATAATTGAAATCGTCCTGGTAGTTCTCGAGAAGAAGACATTTTAAATTTCCGATTGCTTTAGCATGGGAGCTTTTGACGAGAAAATTATCCAAGATGGCCGCCAAACCGTTCATCTGAGTTTCAAAAATTGCAAATTAAACTAGTAAAACGTGATAAGCCACATCGCTAAAGTATACCTGACGCCTGTCTTCGGTTGGAGGACGAAAGTTAGATGCCTGACACTGGTGCAGTGCCTCCTATTTATAGGCCACGGACCACGGCAAAGGTCCCTACCACTGAGCATGTGCACGCACATGCTCACTGATTGTTCTTACTTGGGAACCCTTGATTAGCTGGGAACACTTGATTCAGGGTCCGTGCTACTGAGCATGTGCGTGCACATGCTCACTGATTGTTCTTAGTTAGGGACGCTTGATTCAGGGTCAAGGATGGACAGACGCATGACGGATAGTCGCCACGGCATAAGCTCACTTGGCCTTTCAGGCCAGGTGAGCGAATAACAGAATCTGACATTGAGTAATATGTGGATGCCTAGTTAATGAGTTGTGCTAGGATGGAAGGCACATTCTAAGAAACCCATATCAACAAACTATTTCTATAACCTGTTAAACTCTTGACCGTTAACCATTTTATCCCAATGTAATTGTGTCATCCCCTCTCATTAACATATGTCCAAGTTTGGATGCAGCATGATTAACACAACATGATACTTGAACCGCTAAGTTGCAAAATGTTATTGTTGAGAAAACGTGATTGTGTCATGCCATCTCATTATAAGGCAGGGTGTGTCTGAACGTGGACCCTTTATGCTTAACTAAACATGAGATATAAACTGTTACGTTAAGCTAAATGCAAAATGTTAGCATTGAAAAAAATCGGTTTTAGCAAGGAGACAGTGACCGTGACCTTTGATCATTTGACTCCACGGTTTCATGTGTCATTCCACCTCACTATACAGAAACATGTATCCAACTTTGGCCCCAGTATGATTAAGCAAACATGAGATATAATAGCTAAACACAAACTGTTAATGGTGAAAACAAACAGTTTTCCCAAGATCACAATGACCATGACCTTTGACATTTTGACGGTGAAGGGCATTCGGTCATATACAAGCTCTCGATATCATGTGTTCATACCTGGATCTAGCATGATTAACCAAACATGAAATATGTACTACTAAGTTGAGCTAAATGCAAAATGTCAATGCTGAAAAGTCTTTTACCAATATCACAATGAAATTGACATTTGACCTTTTAGCCCAAAGGCCATTTTGTGTCATGTCCTCTACTTCTAAGGAAGTGTGTCCAAGTTTGGCTCAGGTAAGATTAACAAAATATGAGTTATGAACTGCGAAATTGAGCTAAATGCAAACCATTAATGTTGTACCAATGTCATAATTATAAGGAAGTATGCGTCCAAGGTTGGGTCCAGTATGCTTAACCAATGACGAGATATGAACTTCTCACTTAAACTAAACGGAAAATGTTAATGTTAAAAAACAATTTTTACCAAGGTCACAGTGACCTTGCCCTTGACCTTTTGGCACCAAGTTCATTGTGTAATTACCTGCCATTAAAAGGAACCAAGTGTCAAGGTTTGAGTCCAGTATGATACCAAAGACGAGATATGAAATGCTAAGTTGGGCTAAAATGTTAACATTGGAAAAAAGAATTTTTTACCAAGGCCCCAGTGACATTGCGATTTGACCTTTTGATACCACGGTCATTGTGTGATGACATGTCACTATTAAGGAAACATGTTTCGGTCCATAATATGAACTGATAAGTAGCACTAAACACGAATTGGCACCTCCGAGACTATCTCCACCGACAGACAATGAGCAGGGTATCACAATAGCTCATTTTACTTCGCAAAGTTGAGCTAAAAATGGCACAAGAGGCCTATTGTATGTGAACAGTATCTGGTTCCTTCAAGACAGTTTTGATTCACATAGACCTAGTTGATTTGTCATTAACCCTTACCACTCTGATGTCAATAGTCTATCTTTTACTGTGTTAATAGCAACGAATCTGGTACACATTTTTCAACAATTTTGGTGGCCGATGTTGCTGTCTTCAACGGCACCATCTTCCACCAAATTTGTTGAAAAATGTACACCAGTTCATCTTTTAATTTAATTTAAAAATTTTAAAATCTGACATCAGTGTGGCAAGGGTGAAACAGAAAAAAATGATTGACAGTTATCAAGGTGTTGACCATTAAGTCAAAGAACATGTTCTTTAATGGTCAAGCAGGCCACAACCACTGTGTGCAGAGGTCTTGGGGAATGTCCATCTGCAAGCCAAGTGAAATATTTTTTTGAAAATTGACCATGGGAATGGCTGGCTTCATTATCTAGTCAGCGAGTCCAGTGGTAAATTTTCAAAAATATATTTATCTTGGCTTGCAAATGGGCATTGACTCGGCAAAATATGTCTTTTCTGGCTCAATGTTTACCATTACAAGGCTAACATGGGCAATTTTTTAACCCTTAGCACTCTGATGTCAAAATTTTTAATTTTCAAATTAAACAAGCATTCTGTAAGTATTGCTTTGCAATACATGTCCTTTGCAATACATGTCCCCTACCTCGTGATATAAATCTTTAGAGATTGTCAGTTAAAAATTTCATTAAAAATTGTCAAAAGCAGCTGAAACTCGAACTTGATCTGTAACTTCTCATAACATAGCTAATAAACCAAGTCTCAGTTATATATGGCGAAGGAGAAGGAAAAAGTCTTGAAAGCTGATATGTTTGTATTTCATAAGTCGAAAGGGGACATAACGCCATCAAAAAATGACGCAAATGCCTGAAACTCGAACTTGGTCTCAATGGTCTGTAATTTCTCATAATAAAGTAATGTACCAATTCTCAGTTGAATAGCTTGAAAGACTGCGAGAAAAAGGGCAGAAAACTAATATTCTTTTCGTATTTCTTAAGTCGAAAGGGGGCATAACTCCCTCAAAAATGTACGCATACGCCTGAAACTCGAACTTGGTCTGTTATTTCTCATAACAAAGCTATGTAGCAATTCTCCATACAAAATCTTGAAGAGCTGCGGGAAAAAGTGCGGAAAATAATATTTTTCATATTTCGTAACTCCATGAAAAATTGACCAAAATGTCTGAAACTCGAACTTGCTCAGTAACTCCTTATACTAAAGCGATGAACCAATTTTCGCTTAAATATCTTGAATGAGTGCGAAAAAAGTGCGGGAAGCTGATATTGTTTATATTTCTTAAGTCGAAAGAGGGCATAACTCCATAAAAAATTAACGCATACGCCTGAAACTCGAACTTGGTCTGTAAATTCTCATAACAAAGAAATAGACCAATTCTCAGTTGAATATCTTGAAGGACTGCGAAAAAAAGTGCGGAAAACCAACTGCGACAGGCGGACAGACAGACAGAGTGCAAACCTATAGTCCCCCCCCCCCCCCGGTTTTACCGGTAGGGGACTAATTAAAAGATGAACTGGTGTTTATTTTTCAACAAATTTGGTGCAAGATGGTGCTGTCATAGACCATGTTGAAAAGGTACACCAGTTTCTTTGCCATTGAGCCAGTAAAAGATAGAATACTGACATCAGAGTGGTAATCTTTTAAATCATATTGTGGGCATATAGCTCAGCTAGATGGTCTTATGGATAGATTTGATTTTGCTTCAGACAACATATTTTAAACATTACATCATGAACATGTACATATTCTTATCAACAGATATTTTTATGTACACTGTATATGGACATATTAATCATTAAATGGTCAAGATGTTGAAGATGACCAAACCAGTCACTATAGTTCTCTTGAGGAATGTCCATTTGCAGGCCAAGAGGCTATTTTTGAAAATTGACCACTGGAATGCTTGGCTCTGTAACCAAGGCAGTCGTGCTAGTGGTAAGTTTTCAAAAATAGTATTTTCTTGACCTGCTAATAGCAATTCACTGAGCAGAAACCTAAATTTCCTTGCCCAATCCCGACCATTAACTGGTTAATATGGAAGCCAGACAATCACATTTTTAGTCACATCACACTGATGTCAGAATATTAATTGGTAGCGGAAGAGACACTGGTGTATATTTTGGCGAGAATATATTGCTGAAAACTGCAACATATAGCACTTAAACAACCACCACATTGGGACATTAACAGTAGTCATAAAAGAGAGACGGTCACATGACAAAAGTCATTTACCTCGGTGAATCGGTTTGGGGACCATAAGGCTAAGCCTTTCACTTGTCAAATTTAGTCCAAAAAATCTAACTATTTGCTTATTGAATGTCCATTTTTATGCCAATGGATGACTATTTTTTAACATTTACGACTGAGATGACTGGCTTAGTTATCGTGCCAGGAGGCATTTCAGTGATAAAATTTTAAGAATAGTCTTCTTTTGGCCCGCAACTGGATATTCCTCAAGACCACTGCAGAAGCTGGTGTTGGCCAGCATGCCCATGAAATAGTTATCTAAATTAATACAAGACATTATTAGAGCGTGTCCGAAGCAGTTGCTGGACAACATTATAACATCTTCATGGATTCATGAATGCCAGGAGATGTTATCAGTACTACTGTTCTGCTTACCAGTACTAAACAATGTGAATGAAATTCAATCCAATTGCTTAACCCCTCTTGTGTCAACATAACCCTGTAATGGTCACATTGGTCAAAAATGACCTCTGCAGTGACCTTGAGAAATGTCCATTTGCCGGCTAAGAGAAGAATATTTTTGAAAATTGACCACTGGAATGACTGGCTCGGTAACCGAGCCAGTCATTCCAGTGGTAAATTTTCAAAAATACTCTTAGCCTGCAAATGGACACTGGCTAAGCAGAAATCTTAATTTTCCTGACCATTACACTTTTGATGAATGTCCATTTGAAAGATAACAGAAATCTATTTTTGTTGTCAATTTTCGTTACAATTTACAAAAATACTCTTTTTGGCTGCAAAAATCAAGATTTCCTTGAAAAGTATTGGCATTTAAATGGTTAATTGAAATAAATCGTATTTTGAAAGCTTTAATGTGCTGTTGACACAAGAGGGGTTAACACACGATAATATTCAGGAGTGTCTATAGTTACTTCTCCAGAGCACAGCTGGTCAATTACACAAAGTTGCGAAACAAAATCTCTTCAATCTTTCTCACTAACACTACTGCTATCTGATGCTGCAACTAGCCCTTTCATCTTGAAACACCAATACAGTACACTCAAGCTAACAACACAAGTAAAGTATTTGCACAATTTTGAAATTGATTTAAACGAAGCTAGATAAATAGATTAAATTTGAATTATTCAACAGAATATGCTTTATTATTGACAGTGATATGTTTGCAGCATTGGAAGGGTTAAAATCCTAGAATTTGAGATATATATGTTAAAGCCTGACATAGCAAAGTATCACAGACAGATTATATATTGCAATATTATATTATGAAAGTGCATAAATGTTAAATATATATGCACAGTCGAAGGGTAAACATGTTAAAAATATATTATATAATTATATGCTAATACTGTCATCTATGTCACTTTTCATATGTATTAAATGTTAATCTTTTAATATGTAATATATGACATAATCTTGGATCTGTATTATATGTCATAATATGTTTAACATAAGCAAAAAATAATAATCTAGGGCCTTGACACAGATGCCTAAAACTGTATAACATACATTTGAGCCATATTTACCACCACCAATATATTGATTACCATTCCACATTAGTTCTACTATTTTTTAAACATGCTAAGCATTATAATTCTTGTATTTGGCATCGAATAAATAATTTCATAAATGCAGATATTTTACAAATGTAGACGCTTTCTCGGATCAAAGTCTCTGCAAGTAGCTCAAAATAAGATAATAAGCACTAGCTAACCATCAGACTTCTCTTTTTGGCAGACAGCATATTCCAGAGGTTACATATCTGGACCAGCTAAATATTTTGGAAAAAATGTGACTGAAAGTTGTTGGTGGCTAAGCCACCAACAACTTTCAGTAAAATTGTTTTCAATATATTTAGCAAGTCAAGAGTTTTCACTAATAGAAATTATTGTCTGGTGGCTTGCAGTAGCGAGACAGCTAAATAGTTCACTCTTGGCCCCATTACGTGTTTACTATTAGATTCAATACGAAGATTGACATTTGACCTATTTGTATGCTCTACAGACATTACATAAACTATGTCAGACTGGCCTAGTTCTTAGATGGGTGGTATCTTATGGCTAAAGGTGTCCACCCACTAGCAGTGTCAGCTTTAATAAAACATACAAAATAAAATATACCGTTATCTTTCACCATTGTCTTAAAAGCCCTTAATACATTAGAAAAATTACAATGACAATAATTATGGCGCTAAAAACCATCTCAATGCGGATATTAGATGCATAGAGGAACATATTAACATCGCTTGGTGGTGAGGGAAGGGGATCACTACAGCTGATCTGACTGACGACAATACTGTGGCATAAATTACACAAAAGTTAGGTCCAAACTATGTATATATAGAGGTATTACCATTGTCTTGGACAGAGCATCAAGGACATCATACATATGTACAAATTAATGCACCATTAGGCATTACATATTTAACACACACCACTTTTATATCACATAAAAATATAAACATACCACAGTGAAAATCTATTAAATAATGTTTTAAAATTAAATATTAAACCAACCTATTTGGTATTAACCCTTTAACCCTCGAATTTGTTAAAAAATTATATTTTCCCATAGAAAATGTCCATTTGCAGTCCAAGAGAAGACTATTTTTGAAAATTTGCTTAATTACAACGTAGGTGGGAGTCCATAGTAGACAATCTCATCCCGCTTGGTTGATTGCACAGGGTGACATACAACGTAGTTTGGTGAATCCAATGGTTCTCTTTGGCCTTTCTCCGCCCAGTAGACATGTCGTCGTTTGGGTCTGGTGAGAGAACTTGGAAGATACGATATTGTTTATCACTCCGAGTGATTTTCTGATGTGAAATGTCAAGATACTGGAGCGTTGCATCTAATGTGTTTTTAGAAAATTTACTATAGAGCGTAGGTGCTCTTGTGTTCTGAACTCAAAAGGTGCGTTTTCGTTTCCTCCACATATTGTTTTTGCACCTTTTGCAGGTGATGAGGTAGATGATGTTGTGTGATTGCCAGTTTCCGGTTCTGCCGGTGGTGGTGGTGGGAATGGTTTTGCCTGGTGTCCGGTTCTCCTCCTGTATTCACAAATTATCACTGGTGGAGGGCTGGTGCTGGGTGGTGATACACAGACGGTTTTGTCGGTGGCCATCTTGTTTCCGGTTTGCCCGGTTCATCAATGTCTTCCACTATGTCAATAACTGACTGGATGTTTGTATCCAGCTTGGACTGGTGTCCGGTTCTCCTCCTGGAACCACAGCAATCTCAACTGTTTGTGAGATATCTAGGATATCTTGTGTCCAGTTTGCTGCTTCGTCTGTTTCCCTCGTTAGTGGAGGGCTGGTGCTAGGTAGTGATACCCAGATGGTTTTGTTGGTGGCCATCTTGTTTCCAGTTTTGCTGGTTCATTAATGGCTTCCACTATGTCAATAAGTGATGAAACAACAAACCCCAATGAGACCCTGAATAGCTGATCTATTTTGGATACAGCATTCAAAGCGGTTTTTCTGTTTAGCAGAATCTAATTACCACGTGAACGGTGTTAGTGGCTTTGAGCCTGACGCTATCTACTTTTTGTAGATGAAAGTCTGAACAATCCAACATGGCTTTCTCGGTTCCTTTTATAACAAACATGACAACCAGCCAGCTATTTTGGAGGCGTCTGATTGGTCAGGAGAGGTTGCTAATGGAGATCTCTATTCTGATTGGTTAAGATTTGCAGAAAATCACACCCGTTTTTGTTAAATTAGGTATTTTTGAAAATTTATCACTGGAATGACTGGCTCGGTTATCGAGCCAGTCAATCCAGTGGTAAATTTTCAAAAATGGTCTTCTCATGATCTGCAAATGGACATTTGTCAAGACCAGGGCAGAAGCCATTTTTGGCTGATGTGAGGGTTAAAGGGTTAATATACAGCCTAATATAATATAAGGGCAATAGTTATTCCATTGGCAGAACCTTGTGATACAACATAAAGAATGAACAGCATTTTATTACAACAACAGGGGAGTCTCTGGGTTGTCTAGTACAAATAATCAAATTCATCAGCTTTATTGGTACTTTAGTATTAAGTCTCTGACAGAAATCTTTTGTTTTATACACAAACCTGTCTCAAGTGACCACAGCATGGAAAACAAAGAATTGGTTACACAGAGTTCTTCGGAACTTGGGATTATAAAATTCCCTGACATTTTACTGACGTTTCCCCCGAGATTTATAAGTAAGTCACAGGTTGCCTAGAGGCAGACGCACCATGCTTACAAAAACATCATGGAGGGGGTGATGCTAGCTCGGTCTGGGTGCATGGTCCAAGAAGACTTTTGATTTCTAGATGCTCTGTGGTGAAAATAAACGTTTTTGACATTTTTTCTACACGCCATCGACATTTGTCAGAGTAAAATCATAACAGAAGACATCAATAGAAAATTCCATGACTTTTCACTGAAATTTACTGAGAACAAAAATTTCCTGACATGTCCCTGACCTTGAAAAAATGAAATTCCCTGACATTTTCACTGACACTGGGAACCCTGTACCCATTGTACTATAGACAGGTGCACTTTTAATTGAGGGACCCGATCTGTCACTCACGTATCTGACGTCATAATCAATTACATCACATATAGACTAATGTCACAATACATTGTGATGTATCTGGCTCCATCATGAACATTGAAAAGTGACGTTCACAAATTGTCTTTGATGGATTTACTATTTAATAAATATTCTGTTGAATATGTTGAAACTAATTTGATTGGGTGCTGCTGCAACAGCAGTACAGCAACCAGTCAAATTCGTTTCAACATATTTAATAGCTTACATGTACAGTTAGCTTGAAAATGGTATTCGGGGAAGTCATGGTTCAAAGAACATAAATCAATTCAACTTGAAATGGATCCCTCTGTTCAAGTCGCTTTTCGAAACAAAATGTGTGGGTTTTTTAGTCACCATCTTTTAGCTTCTGAAGACAGACGAGTCTCCTGAGCATGTTTTACTGTATTTGATAAAACAATGTAACTATGGTAAATAGGATAAATAGAATATAAAGAGGAGTGCTCTAACCTTATCCCCCTTAAGGATGTTCCCAGAATCCCAATATCATGGTAACTATACAGGTAAACTGTAGAATATTTTGACACTAATTTGATTGCCAATAGTACCCAGTTAAATTAGTTTCAAAATATTCAACAGAATGGTTATTAAATAGTAATAACATACAATTCACACAACTGGCAGACTATTCCTGTTCATGACAGTATTTCTGTCAAATATGATTGCGATGTCAACCTACATGTGACATAATTGATTATGACATAATATGACTGAGAGATTGGATTCATCCCTTGTTTGTGCTCTACGGTGGTCGCTTTGTTTTTTTGTATCATTGAGCAACTGTAATCATGCTGACCCAGACATCACCAGCATCAATGCATTTAATGCACACAAAACATACCAAACAAATACACACCAGAAGATTTCACCAAAATGATAGGTGGTATAGCTGCTATCTATGTGTAAACCATTAACACATCACCATTACAACCACAACATTAATCATAAATATTCACAAATTATTACCTAAGTAGTGTCCACAACAACCAGTACATGTAAAATGATTTTAAATATCACATATGATATTTTAATTATTATGAAATGATAATAGTATTACATATGATTCGGAAATGATCTTCAAATGTTGAATATTAAATCAAATCACAAAATCAGCTCTATACGAAAAGTCATATGAAAGGGCAATCAACATTGAAATTCTATTTATTACATTAACTATAGTTAAATTTTCATATGCTACATTTATCTGTGAATGTCATTTTGCCTCGTTTTAATCTCTGTAATGGACAGGTCACGGTTGACAGTTCTCAACAATGTATATAAAGGTTGAGGATAGCATATAGCAATATCCGGTATACACTTCCTATCAAGTTCAGTGAGTGCTGCAAATATCCCTACAGCATGCAGTAATAGTAATAAATGTCATTAAGCCTTTCACTCATAAATTCCCTATATCTCAATCTCAGGGCAAACAAACACGAAAGCTGTTGAATATATTGAATTTAGTATAGTGTACTTTCGGGTATATTACACAGTGTTTTGCTCATTTTACTCAGGGCAAGAATGGGTGTGTGTATTATCTATTAGCATAAACTTTACTAAATTTTTTCGGATCAGAACTTTTGATCGGAATGGCCTCCCACATGTAAAATTTAGCCCAAAAATGACATGTCAGCAAAGGGTAACCGCGATTTCCTCTTGCCATTTTGTAACTAGATCATATTTCATGAGGTTTGCTTCAATCCCTCAAGCAGTTTCGAGGATTTTTAGACGTTTCTAAAAATCAGCCAAAATCCAAGATCGTCGCTGGCCAAATTGGCCGATTGGCTTTCTTTGAACAAACTTGGATCCCTATGCCCTAAGGATGCTTCCTGCGACATATAATTGAAATAGGCCCAGCGGTTCTTGAGAGGTCATTTAAAGGAAAAGATGACGGACGAGGTGAGCTAATAACCAATATTGTGGTCTATATTGTCTGTAATAATTGTACATATTCTACATTATATATTTGTAAATATTACTTTTATCATTCCTAAACAAGAGGCCCAAGGGGCCTGCATCGCTCACCTGGAACATTGGTATTTCAACTAATCTTTATTGAGTTTTACATCAATCAGGGCCACTTCCAATGACTTTCAGTCAAATGGTTTTATTTTTCGAAATATTGACAACAATGTCTTGACGGATTTTTGCAATAGTGATTTTGAACAGTATTTAAGTGAAAATAGATGACATCTGTGCTAACAATAGAAATCGATGGCATACAGTCAAACTTGTAAGACACCACCTAAACGGAGAATCAGAAGGCAGTCTCTTGCGGCAGCTGGTTCCTTAATAAAGTTTCAAATACATTGTTTAATTGGATTTATCAAATGAAGAAAATAGTCTCTAAATGCAGGTGGTATCTTAACCCTTTCACCCATAAATCCTGGGAAAAGTACATTCTTTATGATATAATAAAACTTATTTCATTGAATATTTTGAAATTAATTTTACTTGATGCCATTGTACTGTAGGTAGCAATGACTTCCAGTCAAATTGATTTCAAAATATTCAACAGTTTTTCTGTATGGATGCCTTGAAAATGTGATATAGGAATTCATTAAAGGGTTAATACAGGTGGTCTTTATAGCAGGTTTAACTGAGAGTATTCCAAACTATTCATTTAACACATGTAAATCTCGCTAAATGACAAGTTAGCAGAAGAGGATGGACTTTTAATCAAATACATTTCAAAATATTCAATTGTATAGATACCAGAGCACATAATACATATCTTAAATATTTAGGCACCGGAGGAAAAAACGTCAAACTGTTAATTGTTTTTATCTTGTTTGGCAATAAAATGTGTCGGGCTTGATAAATAATTGCATGGTGTAAAAAACCTGTCTAATATTTCCCCTATGAAAGTGGCACTATATTAGTAGTGCAAATAGTTAAGGGCTGATAACTCTGGTCTTTGACGTCGTATCAGTTTCATCTTCGCAACACAGATATTAGATGCCGACATTAACATTGTGACCAAGTTTGGAGTGAATCCACCCAGAAATAACACAATGTACTGGCATTGTTGAGGATCGGATGGATGGATGGATGAATGGATGGATGGATGGATGGATGACAGACTGGGGGTCATCACTATGTGGCGGATGGCTAACAAGCCTGTTGAGCTAATAAAACCAATTTCGGCCTCAAAATCCATCAAATAAAAAATCCACTATGGCTGCCAAACACGCTACATTTTGATTGGTCCATGGCACCAATGTTTTTTACCTATCAACTTCCCATGAAAACTTTAATGGCCCTTAGTTCATAATTATATCCCACAAATTTAGTCCCGATCTGTTCAGTGGTTCTGCAGAAGTTGTTTTTGTGCAAACTAGTTCATCCAAGATGGCTGCTGAGTCCCTTGACCAATCAAGTTCCCTTGAACAAACTTGGTTCAGCTCTTGCCCTATATGATATTTCATGAGTTTTGAATTGATCCACCAAGCGGTTTCGGATAAGATTTTTAGAGGTTTCTAAAAATCGGCCAAAATCCAAGATGGCCACCGGCCAAATTGGCCGATCGACTTCCTTTGAACAAACTTATATCTCTATGCCCTAAGGATGCTTCCTACCAAATATAATTGAAATTGGCCAAGTGGCTCTTCAGAAGAAGTCGTTTAAAGATAAAATTGATGGACGGATGGACGGACAGACGGATGCCGGATGACGGACGGCGCCATGGCATAAGCTCACTTGGCCATTCTGGCCAGGTGAGCTAATGATGAAATAAAAGACAAATTGACAAGTCACTGCCTTGTCGCATGTCCGACCTACATAAAATAATCCAAACTGGAATGGGACTTACGAGAAAAATTGCTTGAACACACGAGAAATAAAATGAGGTCAATCTCTTGTTGGCAAGCCTGTGGCAGATTAATCCTCTTTTGTTATTGGAGGCGTATCATTGAACTATATATGATGACTGGAAGGCCTGACAAATATGAACAGATTTTGTAGCGTTGTGGATGTCAATATATCGCAAATTAACATGATATTATGTACAGAAGATAATCCTTTAAAAACAATTTCAGTCTTCTTCTTTTCGATCGCTGGTATCACACTTGGAGAGCCGTTCTCAAGATGAAATCTGTGGTTTTCTGCAGTTCTTCCACAGGCCCATACAGCTTTTCAAGAAAAGAGGTTGACAAAGGCCAGATCTCTTCTCTCAGCAGCTGATACGTACTGCAACATTGAAGTATGTGCTCTGTGGTCTGTTCTGCTTCTCCACAAGGACAAGCAGGCGATGTCGTAAGGTGGAACCGCCTGTACATGTGTTGGTTTAGTCTGTTATGTCCAGTTCTGAGACGAAAAATGGTCACTTGCTTTGGCCTCGAGAGATGATGGTAGGCATCTTCTGATTGAGGTGTTCTATATAGTGACTTGATGATAGTCTTCATCTCTGTATGTGTAACCATGTTTTCTGTCTGATTCTCTTCTGCACCCACCTTTGCCATCTTGTCTGCTTCCTCATTTCCTTGGACTCCACAGTGTGAGGGGATCCACTGCAATGCTATCCGAAAGCATTTAATGGTTTGTAGCGCTTCTTCAAGTTGTGGCAGCTTACCTTTGGCCTCAAGGACGGAGCGGGCATCAGATAAAAAGACAATCTGTGCAATAGGGTCTGCTGTTCTGCTGATGGTATTAGCTGCATGGACCAGTGCTTCGACTTCAGCTCTGTAGTTTGTGCAGTGTTTGCCGGTTGGTATTGGAGCTGACTCATGTTGTCCGTTTGGATACTGTATGTGAAGTCTGGCACCTCCGCTCCTAATTGCATCTTTTGCTGATCCATCTGTGTAGATCCTTATCCATGTCTCCTGAGGGTACATTTCTTCCAACATGGCTAGGGTCAGGGCCTTCTTGCTCATATCACTGTGTTCATCTTTGGTTGTGAGATGAGGTAATGTGGTGCGAATAGCTATGCTCTCTAGTTTGTTTTCCCAGGGTGGAGGATCAAGGGTGTGGTTTGGGTCTTCTATTTCTGCTGGCAACATTTCTTGGTGTTTCCTTTGAAGTGCTTTTGTCTTCCTGATGACAGCTGTGCTTGCCTGATCTTCATCCGGCGGTTGTTGAACGATTTGAACTTTGCAGCTTGGATCAGTGCTTTGCATTCCCTTCCTTTACTAAGTGGGGGGATGCCTGCTGTCTGCTCCATTTTTTCTATTGGTGTTGATCTCATTCCACCAGTGATGATGCGCAGTGCCTGGTTTTGTACTCTGTTGAGGTTCTGTTGATGAGATTTAGCTGCTGTCATCCATGAGCTGGATCCATACTCAAGGTGTGGTCGTACGGCACCTAGGTAGATGGTCTTGAGGATCCTTTCATTGGCACCCCACTTTGTTCCTGCCAGCTTCCTCATGATGTTTAGCTTTCTTCAGTAATAATTTCACTATATCCTAATCTGCAAATGCATCCAGCCTTGTATTTATTGGCAAAATTTTTGTTCACTTAGGCGATTTTATTTGGGACGACTTTGGTACATTATGATGATTAGATGACAATGACAATATCTCGCTCACGTTAGCGTAGATCTCACGAGAACATGAATGGGATTCCCCTGTATATTGAATGTATTTATGTGTTCTATGATGGTTCAAGCATAGAATAAATCAGTTAATATTAATAAAATTTATATAACCACATATTTATCCGATAAGCGAATATTATTATTTTGCATTTAGCGGTAAAGTTACGTTTTGCGACTTTTCTGAACTATAACTGTTTAAGGCTATTTTATCAAATTCTGCCCTGCGTTAATGACACAGTCACATTCAGAAATGTGATAGCTATATACTATCACTTTCTGCTTAGTAGGCATGACAAAATGTATTACAACAAAAAAAACTTTGAACTACTGTATGTATGATTACTGTATTCTGTGGCTGTAGTAGTATAAACATCCTACAGCTGCAATCAGTCCTTCTTTGCTTTTGCCCACTGTGTCTTGTCCTCAGCCACAATTCTTAGCTTACTCAGGTCCATTCTTGACTTGAGTGTACCGAGTCCGGCTTTCTTGAGTTCACCTTGTTGCAGGCTTAGCAGATTTATGCAATGACATCCTCTCCTGGCTTTGTATTTGCTGGCTCCGAGTAGGGAGAATTTGAAGGCTCTCTGTGATGGTGTGTCTACTGTCATCCTTACCAAATGGCCAAACATGGACCATCTTCTTTTACAGACACTGAAAATTATGCTGTCTGGCCATCGGTGTCCAGTGACGGTTCATTAGTGTTTGTGGTGGCAGACATCAAGTTTGTCCAGAGTTGCCTTGGGAGCTGCCCATCTGTTACAGTAATACAGCATCAAGGATACGCAGGTTGCCGTGTATAAACGTAGTCTTTTTGTCAAGGGCATCTTTGATCTACGAATCCATAGCTTCCAGGACTGGAAAGCTATGTTCCCCATGATGCAACGTGCAGTAATGTCAGCAGTACTACAGCAACTATTTTAACTACAGTACATCTCATAAAAAAGTTAACATATTTCCAAAGCAAAACAATTTTGAATATGATGTAAGAAATGTTATGGGTCTTTCTAATTGGTTTGGAAGCCATTGCTGCATTAGCCCGCAATATATTCCAATTCAATTATGTTCAAAATATTTAACAGTACATTTTTCTTTTGCTTTGGAAACAATTTAGTTATTTCTGAGATTTACCGTAGAATTCAAAATATGATGATGGTAAAATAGCACTTCAATAAAAAAATTTCAAATGGAAAATATATCAAATCAACATCAAATAATGCAGAATTCTTGTCTTGTGACAAACAAAGCTTCATCAAAACAAAAACGTGTAAAATAGCACGTCAATAAATTTATATTTTACAAAAATAATATAACAATCGTAATACGAGAGGTGTTCAGTTTATTTTGTCACAAATTTCAAATAACTATTTAATCACCAATAATTTATCACAAAATAATTTCATTGCAGAAGATGTTCAATTTGAGACCCATGAGCATGATATATCAGTCTACAGCGCTTAGGCCAAGAAGAAAGGGCTTTATTGATCACAGTTTGACTTAGTGCCTTCCATTCGGTTTTGAGAGCACGTTTTAGACTGTTAAGACTTGTAACTTTCCGTTTCTGTAGACGGCGCTTGACAATCCCCCAGATACTAAAGTCCATAGGGGCAGCATCCGGCAACTTCAGCATCCATTCTTCAGGGCTAATGAATTTAACATTGTTCTGCTTTAAGTATGTTACGCTCTTTCGTGCACTATGAGAGGAGGCCCTATCTTGGTTAAAAACCATGTCCTTCTGTTTGTTCCCTGGGGATAATTTGGGAACATCATGTTTCAAAAAGGGTCTCAAAACATGTTTGATGTAATAATCAGCATTGATTTTCACATTCCGATCAATGAATTTAAGACTGGTCTTTCCGTAATGACTAACGCCTGTCCCTACCATGAAACCAGGCGCGAAACTGTCACGTTTAATAAACTTCAACTTATCCATATCAATTTGTCCTTTCCTAACATAACAGACTCACCATTTTCTGTAGCTTCCACCTAGATAACACATAGCCTCATCTGTGCTAACAAAGTTTTTCCACTTCCCCGCACACAGCTTCAGGTACAGCCTCCAGCTCCTCTTCCTCCTCTTTTCAACCTGCTCTAGGGATAGTTTATGAACCAAACATTTTTTTCTTGGTTTTGCCTTGATAACAGTTTATGGTGCTATTTACGGATCACAAACTAATTCCTAATAGATTGCTCATCTCACGTTGTGTCGGTGGGTTAATTCTTGTTATTATTTTCTTCACTTTGTCTATCACTTGTTTTGATACTACAGTTCGTCTTCTTCTGATTTTCAACGTAGCAGATTTTCCATGTGTTAGATTCGTCAACTGTCGTTGATATTTTCTTTCAAAAGTTCATTTCTGATCAGTGACGGCGTCATTCCCCTCCTCAAAAGATGGAGAATTATACGCTCCGCTCCCTCGCTTATTTTATGTCTTGGCATGTTGAAAACTTTTAACAAACTAAACTAGCATGTCGGTAAGCTCGTGGGCTTTGTAAAAAGGTATTGTGAGTGAGACAATTGATCAAAAGTGTGCAGCAAAAAATCGTGCAATCTTGTGACAAAATAAAGTGAACACCTCTTGTATAACATGAAATTATAGCGGTATGACCCGACAAACAGCATTAAAGATGTATGCAGCAATTTGCAGCAAACTAAGCCTCTGCACCAAATCATCATTAAAACACAGATCACCCTGTCTATCCTATCTATGTAAATAGGCAACACCTAGAATTTGTAAATTAGGGGCACATGTGAGAAAAGGTCAGGAATGCAATGCTCCACTCCATGTGGAAGGGGGTCTAGAGGGTTTTAAAAATTAGAAACTCAGAGAAATATATATGTGTCTATTAAGAAGTTTATACCTATAGTACATTATATTCCATGATTGCGAGACAGCTGTATGGTGGCACATGCCCTCTCATGCTGCACCTCTGCCCTCTATGTCTACAGGTATGTATGTGTTCAAAAGAACAGTATTCTGCTACAAATAAACCTGTGTGATCACAATGCAATCTTTATGTAATAATATGATATAGATACTGCAGTAGTGAGAGAAATGCTGATCTAATAAAACAATAAATAACGATATAGCTAGAAATCATTCAAGCAAGCAATAAATAAATGCAAACAATGGCATGTATAAATATAGTAACAAAGATAACTAAATGTGGTAAATTGTACATGTATATATAACCTTGTAAACACAACATAATAGATGTCAAACCTGACCTTTTTAGTCAGGAGATAAATGGGTGCATAAACTAAAACATGTGATCAAATAACCACGTGTCTTCAAGAACCACCACTTGTGATCATGAAAGCAGAGTTACTACAGAAATCATTTTGGACTAAAAGATCACTAGTGTGTAGAAACTGCTCTTGAAAGCAGTAACTGTTGTTGCTTAACCAATTCAACAACGAAATGCCAGTATTTCAAAATCTAGACAACCATAAACTTGAGCTGTTTAATAATTTGGCAGGAGCTATTACTGCCTGCTTCCAGTCAATTTAGTTTCAAAACACTAAATAGAATATTTATTTGACCAGATCTTCCTAATATGTCAGGTTAACGTGATTGGAATGGTTAAGCTAATTGCCTGTACAAGTAACATATGACTATTCAAATGCAATACTTTATAAATACAAATAATACAAAAATGCACTATAGTATTATAAGTGCATCTGCAAATCTCAGAAAGAAGCAACAATGTCTGAGATAACAGTCCCTTATTCTAGGCCATTTGATTTCACAAATTGGTTTCAAAATACAGTAACTAACATAGAATAAAATGTTAAAGGCAAGAGTAATTTACTCTCTTCGGCAACAGGAGTCGAAACAATAAGTCAACTGCTTGATAGAGACACACTGACCTTATCGAAGAAAAACAGGTGCCTGAGACGACGAGACAATTTTATCAGAGGGAGAGAAATCATAGCCAACTATACCTATGTGGACTTGTTTAGCTTTTGATAAAAATAGAGTTAAATATAACTTTATGTAAAAATATATATAAGCTAATAATTAAGTAAGCTGCAGATGTTATTACTAACAGATTTATATAGTTATTTAAAATTGAAAATCTGTATGTGTGCTGAAATGGATGTTTCATTCTGAAAATAATATTCATGAGTCACCAGTGTTTAACCCTTTAACCACTGAATTTATTCAAGAAAATGTCCGTTTGGAGAGCAAGAGAAGACTACTTTTTTTAATTTACCACTGGAATGACTGGTTCGGTTATCGAGCCAGTCATTCAAGTGGTAAATTTTAAAAATAGTCTTCTTTGGTCTGCAAATGGACATTTCTTAAGACCACTGCAGAAGCTGTTTTTGGCAGATATGAGTGTTAAAGGGTTAATAAGTTCATCCCTACTGGGCACATCCCACAAATTCGTTCAAAATGAAAACAGTATTCTGTTGAACTAATTTGCCTTGGAGCTATTAATGCATAAAGCAACAACAACTAGTAGTCAAATTAGTTACAAAATATTCATCAATGTAACGGCATCGCTCCTTTTTGTTGAAAAAGTTGCCAATCAGGCCAACATCCAATCACAATAGTTTACGCTACATAACTCATCAATTAAAGTATTTCAGGGGTGAACAGTTGACAAGAAAACAGCTATGATCTATACAGCTGGGTTACAAATGTAAAAAATTGGACCAACTGACAGACGGACAGATAGACATACCAAGCTTTACAAATTCTAAGTTAATGTTAAAAATAGCAGTGTATGATATGTTAAGGAAACCAGAATTATATCAGAGGTACACCAATGATTAATTGATTATTAGCAGTGCACTGTTCTACACAGTAACACTGTGTTGTGTGTTAAGGTCGATGTATGCTACTGGTGAAGAATGCATTGGCATCACTGTTGCACCACCTACATTAGATGCACTACCATCATCAGCAATAACACCATCCATTTTATTATCTTGCCTCAACTTCAACTTTGAACGGATACGTGATCGTAAACTGCTCTTAAACCTTGGCATAAATGAATCCTTAACTTTCCGACGACGTTTTTTCAATCGCCCAGCATAAGGATTGTTATCAGATGGTTTAAAACGTCCAAATATGAAGATCAGTACACCCATAAGAATAAATGCAGCAATGCTTGGTATTAGCGCAATACATTTAACTCCCAGTGGTGTTCCGCGGAAGCGAGCATTCATTATGACATCCTCATCTAGGTAAATTTTCCCAGTTTGTGGGCTGAGAGTTGAGCTACGCCAAGCATAAGTGAGGAGAGACGTATTCTTTTGTACGAGATCGAGAGAGTAATCATCTTTAATGCCAAGTATTCGTCCTTCAGTGTCAACATACTGAGCAAACTCTGGAGGCTGATAAAAGATTTGGTTCTTCCACATATTCAGGTCCAGCAGCATGACAACGAACAGTATGCCATAGTTAAACCATTTTCCTGCAAGAATGAACAGACCATACTTATATTCATTTTGCAACAAGATAAAATGACAACTATACAACATGCACAGTCTTTGTACATTTAGCAGCTAAATTGTCAGCCCACATTAGTGACTTTCCGTTAGAAATAATAACTGGCATTCACTTTGAAAATCTTCCTGCTCTTAAAGCGATGCTAATCTCATCTCAAATGTTGTATTGCACCGATAGAATATGGTTTATAGATTCCATATCATTCATATCCTGTCACATTCCCTGATCTGTATCGCAAGTATCTGTTTTGTAATATCGAGTAAATGTTGAACAGTGATTGTCGCCATTTTGTCTCCTCAAGCTATTGTGTGTGATGTCATGTAAGCTCCAATGCATCACATTCTTTATTATGCTATGCTCCTCCCATTGAATATTTTGAAACTAATTTGACTGGAAGTTGTTGCTGCTATACCAATCAAATTGGTTTCAAAATATTCAACAGTTTACCTATAGGATTGCTTTTATACCACATTACCAACATTTAACTACTAAATCCTGAAGATCTTTCCCTAGTGGCGTGATAAAAAGCTTAAAATTACCTGGATAGTTTATGACCGGCGTGTTAGATCACCTGAATAGCTATCAAGAGATGGGATTAGTTATCCTTTAAACAATTTATTATTATTACTTCAACCATTCATTCAACATGCTCAGCAATGTGCCTATTTATTGTTAATTATCAAGGCTGTAGTGACCTCCCACCGGGGTCATTGTCTTAATCCCTTATGCTATATACTAGCCATTACTGAACAAAGCGGATTAATTAATCAGCTAATCACTTTCATGTATATTGTTAATAACTGCAATTCTTCCATTCTTAACATCGGTTATTGAACCAGTCACTCCACTGAAAAATCTAAACAATAGGCTTCTATTTGTCTGCAAATAGACATATCTCAACAGCACTACAGACGTTGTTTTGGGCCGGCATTAAAGGCGTAACCATTTATCCCTCAGATCAGCCAAAGAATGCTTCTGCAGTAGTCTTGAGAAATGTCCATTTACAGACCAAGAGAAGACTATATTTGAAAATTTACCACTAGAGTGACTGGCTCGATAACTGAGCCAGTCATTCCAGTGGTAAATTTTCTAAAAAAGTCTTCTCTTGGTCTGCAAATGGACATTTTCTATGAGAAAATTTAAATTTTCTTGAACATATTACATTCATCTTGTAATTTATTATGATGTACAATAACAAAGTCCATGCAATGCTTACCATTGATATGCACATTCCAATGATCAAGTCGATTCAGAATCTTGGGAATCTTGAAGTGAATATGAGATGTGTTTAAACCTGGCAACTTTATGTCAAAACTACTGATAAAATGTGGGAAATCCCAATCCTGAAAGCAATAATAATATTGAGAAAAAGAATGCCAATAAGAGATAGCTGAAATCTATAACACCATCCAACCTCACTCACAATCACCACCATCATGCAATGGATCAATGTAACATGAAGATAGACTAACAGTGCAATGTCAAAGGAAATTGACAGCGCATATGGTGATCATGCTTATTTATGTATACAAGTATGCATTTCATAGTCAGCCATCACATTATTAGAATTAAAAGTAATCGCAACATCCTTAATTGGGTCACTGTGACCTTGATCGTATGACGGGTAAATTAACAGGATTCTTCAGACACCCAAGAGTAAAACATATGCCAAGTTTGGTGAAGATGAATACCATCAGTAGAACTTTAGCTACGTGTATCACGCAGAAATGCAAACCAATTTCATTAATTTGATAACCATGACCTCAACTTTTCACCTTTCGACCACAAAATTAAGAAGGATCTTTGAAACACCAAATTCAGCAAACAGGCCAAGTTTGGTGAAGTCCTTCAGCAGAACTTGAGTTACCATCTGGAAACCGAACAGAAAAACATTAATTGGGTCACTGTGACATTTGGCCTTCCATCAAAATTAATAGGCTTCTTCAGGCATGACCACCACCATCATCACCAAGGACAACATACTGGCCAAGTTTTGAAGCAATCAGAAGCACTTGCCATTCCTGCTGCCTGATTTTCTGAAGAACTTTTGGAATCAGGATTGCTGGCGGGAATGTGCATGCATACATTCCCTCCGATAGTGCTCGGATCTGGAATCGGAGACGTACGTCACGTGCAATGGCACTGTGATTCTGGTTTTACAGATCATTACCTCCGTGACATGTCAAATCCGCTTGCCTTATCGATTTTACATAAACGTTAAATATGTATATATTTGTAAATATTGTATATACGGCCATTGACTCACACTCAGTGCAATTTACTGGGGGAATCCCCGCTTTTCCGTACTGTACCTATCATTGCCAGAAAGGGAATCTCGTAAAAATAGATTAGTCCTATATTTGGTGATGGTTATTTTTTGTCACGTTCTTTATTACTTACTAAGATGGTGATGGTTTTGTGTTCTTTGTGGTTCCATTTGAGAGTATAAGAAATGAAGCTTTTGTCCGATGCCTTATAGTATTTTAGCACGAGTACATAGAGCGTACAGGACATTGCGGTCATCGCCCCCTCTGTAAAAGAGGGTGGGGGGAGTGGATGTTAAACGGTCATTACTCTCAACATTGGTAGTGTTATCCGATGTCCAAATCATTTCCTGACTGTGTTTACATACACAATTTCAGATGTTTTTTGTGCTCCAAAAGCACAAGAGCTTGCTCTTCCAGGGATGAGCCAGTCTTCTGACCTTCGCCTCCCTCCAGCCAAATTCTTTTATGAATTCTGACTGTATCATAGAGTAACCAGGGTGGTAAGTATACTCTTGATGTGAAATAAATGAAATTATGGATTTCTTTTTTCACGAGAGTTAATTCTTACCACCTTGATACAATCCCAGCCTCTCCGCCCCACAGATCTATCGGCGTTTTATGTTGCAATTAGGTCAGCCAATATTTTGGAATAGAATGAGACAGCCCCGCGCATGCGCGAGTTTGAGCCGCACATCCGCTGGACTGTCAGTTGTGTAACCTGTCCAGGGGGGGCGCTTTCTTTTTAATTCTGAGTATTATTGAAGCTAGGTCGATATTTAGGAAATATCATAGAGTATCAGGGTGGTAAGTATACTCTTGATGTGAAATTTGAGTTATCATCCAGAAACAAAACCCAACTTGACAATGAACTTTGACCTTTAGATTCCAAAAATTAATAGGCTTCTTGGGACCCCCAAGCACAGCACCAATGCCAAGGTTCGTGAGGATCCCATCCGTACAGTTATTATTAGAAACGCAACACAGCTTCATTAGCTGGCTATGTGTGACCTTGACCTTTGAGCACTAAAAATAATAGGGTTCTTTGGTCCCCCCAATGACAACACACAGGCCAAGTTTGGTAATGATACCTGCACTAGAAATTGAATTATTATCACACATAAATGAAAGCCTGGATGGACAAACAGATTAACAGACAAACAAATGGACAAACTATATAAGACATCCATATCTATATAAGAGCATAAAAATAAGATGGATCTCGTAGTCCTCTTTGTGGAAATCCAGTCTTCCCAATTTTGTCGATTTTCTATCTCGTTTAACAGCAGCTTTCATTTCATCATTGCACAAATCTTCAATGTGTATATTTGGTGTTTTTTTTGTCTGAACTTTATTTAGTATTCTTAATCAATTCAAATCTATCTGTTACAGGAGACTTTACACCACAGTATATTTACATTGTAAGGTTTTCAAATGCTTGTAAGAACAACACATTATCACGCTCGATTCTACATCCCATCATCAAGTCATAGATTCATGGGATATTTTTGATGACTTAAATCTCTGTATGCTAGGGTGGTGTTATCGTTTTCACTAGCATCCATCCTTCTTTATTTTCTAGAAGCCAGTTTGAGAGTTATTAAGTATTGACATCATTTATCCATGGTACAGGTATTTTTAGGGTATAGTGCAAAGACAAATGCCTATAATAAATTTCCCTATTAACTCATGTCTTGGGTCCATCTGTTTAATTGCATAACTCTGAAATCATACTTTTTCTGCTAGCTGCCGCATTTGTTAGATGGCATTCTGATGTTCATATTCTTTTTGTGAATGATCTTTTCTAGGTGGTATGAGATCTGGCTACACTCTTTGCCCTTGAAGAGATCGTATATATATATATATAACCTAATTAATCGTTTTCAATCCTTTCCGAAAACTATACCCAATTTAAAAGATCTTTTTGAAACGCCGTTCAGATTACTTATGCAAATTTGTTTAGTAATCATGCATCTCATTAACTGGATTACAGACACCATTAATTGACACTAGAATGTATCTCCAGGAGACACTCAGTAAGTGTTAAGGCACACGATGTTCGTGGTATGGCCTCCTTCGCATTCTATGCAGATCTATCAGTGGACAACATTATGTAAGTTGCAGTATAAATGTCAGATTCTAAATTATTTTTATCTGAAAGATCAGATTCAATTCACAATCTGACATTTCTAGTTTCGCCACTCAAACCTAGGCTCAATTGCCTAGATTCTTTAATCAGCCATCTTCTTCAACATCTCGCGTCTGTTTGTAAATTCTTTTTGCTGAGATTTTCTAATTATCATTATTTTAGTGTATTTTGTTTAGAACATTTGTTTTTTCGTGCTCTGTCAGCACTTCAGTCATTTAGTTGGTTTTAGTATTTTTGGTGATTAACCTTTCATTCCTGATTTGCAATTTACCAACCCACCTAGTATTTGGGCTCTGACCAATTCTATGTTTTAGCAAACAGTGAATTGAGTGGCTTAGTATTTTTGTTGTGTTACAAAATGACCCAGACGTATCTACTGATCTGGCATTTTGTTAGCTTACTAAAATACTTACCACTCAATTCACTGTGACCCATCTCAACCACCCTACGTCGTTAAATTGTAAATCATTATTAAATTTTGTGGAATTAATTAATGACGGCTTGGACTCGGTCGCATGCATAGTAGCATAAGTGCGCATGCTCACAGACTCATTATATGTTCTCTATAGGAATAGTGGATCCGGTTCCCTAAAGCAATGACTGCTTTAGAGTTAAAGAGATACTATCAAGAATACCCAATGGAGGGATGTATCTCTGCTAACCTTGTTTACTAGGGAACCCACACACCATAGGAATGAATAGGTTAAAATTTTCTGAGATATCTAAGTCAGGTGACTTATAGCAAACAGTGAATTGAGTGGTAAGTATTTTAGTAAGCTAACAAAATGCCAGATCAGTATATACGTCTGGGTCGATATATTACTAAGCTCATGCTAATGACTTTGAAAGGATCTTGACAAATAAATATAGCAAGTATTTGTTGAACAGATTGCATGTACAGTCAAAAGTGCTCTAGTGACCACCTGTATTTTGGGGCCACAAGATTGCAGTTCTTTAGAACAGAGGATTGTATGAATATTATTAATTTTCCTGAAAATCAACATACCGGTATTGATTAAAGCAGCAACAACGTTTAGTCCAATTGTTTTATTAACCCTTTTATGCCCAAACCGGAAAGACCAGCCTTTGTCGTGGTCTTTACAAATGCCCATTTACAGACCGAGAGAAGAGGATCACTGAGCCAATGATTTCAGTGGTTTTGTATGTAAGGGTTAAAAGGTCAATACACTGGACAAAAGAATGGAGGCGCCCATTCATTACTATTTAGAAGGTGATCATATTTATTGTACGCTAGAGATACGTTGCTGTAGATTTTCTCAGAAACAAATTAACTAAAATGTGTTGGCTTGCTAGGATCTCAGCTGATTTAAGCTAGACTAATTTCAAAATGTACATGATCTTGCAGAGAAAGAGAGAGAGATAGAGATAGAGATAGAGATAGAGATAGAGAGAGAGAGAGAGAGAGAGAGAGAGAGAGATTAATAAATCACAGGGAATTAAATTTCTAATTTCTAGCAACAGGAATGCCATTTTTTTTATTTAACCAATAATTGGGTTGAACATTTTGAAATTAATTTGACTGGGTGCTGTTACTGCTATTTACAGCAGCTAGGCTCCATCCTATTTTGAAAAAAATGCAAAATGAAAAAAGTAGTGCATTAGAAAAAACCTCAAATGCATTTGAAAACTCAAATGCAAATGCAACCCTTTTTATACAAATGCAAATACATGAGATTCAAATGCAAGTGCAAATGCAAATGCGTCAGAAATTTCATAATTGCATTTAAATGCAAATGTAAGTGCAAATGCATTTGCACTTGTACCCAAGCCTGCAGTCAAGAATGCACTATGCCTTTGTAAATGCAATATCCAGGTCTTGTCAAAAAGTGATAATATAATAATCAAGTGAAATAAACGAAATCAAGGATTTCTTTTTTCACGAGAGAGTTGATACCTACCTCCCTAATACTTTTGATATTGCTAAATATTGGCTTTCACTCAATAAACACTCAGATTAAAACAGTTAGGTGCCCCTACTGGGCAGGGAGTCAGAGCGTAGTCTGGCGGATGCCAGCCCCACCACCGCGCATGCGCAGACTAGCACTTCCTCTGACTAATTTATTGGCTGATACACATGCAACTATAAAGAGCCTGAAGACCGAGCCTCTGTGGGGTGGAGAGGCCGGGTCCGTATCTAGGGAGGTAAGTATCAACTCTCTCGTGAAAAAAGAAATCCTTGATTTCGTTTATTTCACATCAAGAGTATACTTACCTCCCTAATACTTTTGATATTGCCAGAATTCGACAGTGAATTCGGCGGGAGGGAGGCGAGGTCAAAAGACCAGCTCATCCCTATACGCTTTTCTGCGTTTAAGGCACTTAAACTTCTGAAACTGTATGAAAAAACAGTCAGGATTTGACTAACCATCGGATAACACCCCCGATGTATGAGAGATGACCGAATGTCATATGCGCTCCCCCCCCTCCTTCCTGGGAGGAAGAGTCGAATGACCTCCATGTCCTATACGCTCTCTACGTATAAGTGCCATGTACTACAGGACAGAGACGAAAAAACTTCATTTTCATATACTCTCAACAATGAACCACATAAATACACAAAACCATCATCATATTAATAACGGGTAACGTGACAAGACAATCAACAATGGACAACACATACACAAGACTGACCTTGTTGAAAATGGCTGCTGACATCCTCTTCCCATTGGTGAAGATCGATGCAGTCCCAAATTAGTGGTTGTTTCCATAAATTAATTGTGAAATATATAAGCAATGAGGAAACCCCATCAAAAATATATGCCTAGTTATTTTTTCAAAATCGACAAGGCGAGAGGATTAGAGGTGTCACGGAGATAATGGTCTGTAAAACTTGACTCACAGTGCCACTGAGCCACCGACATAATATCATCCACAGGGACCCCATTAAATAGGGCAGTGGATGTCACTACGCCGCGGACACTGTGAGCCTTGGCCACGTCAACCTGCTTCCCGGTGGCGGATTTATGGCAAAACTGAATGCATTCTACAATCCACCTGGAAATGGTGTCCTTAGAAGCCCTGCCATGGGGTTCAATATATGACAACCATAACGCCGACTGGTCGGTGCGCCACTCCGCCGTACGTTGTTTGTACCGGCGAAGCGCCCGGACGGGACACCATGCTTTAGAATTAGGATCATATCTAGTTAAAGCAGGCAAAACAATAGGTTGACCTGGATATTTCAACGACTGATTTTTAGCCAAGAAATTAATCCTAGGTAGCAGCTTAAGGCCTTCCCCTGAAACCACAAAACGGTCATCCTCGGCTGATAAGGCGTGAATTTCACTCCTACGCCTAGCCGAGGCCGCAGCAATTAAAAACACAGTTTTCAGTGTTAATAGTTTCATAGAAATGGAACTAAGTGGTTCAAACGGCTTATCACATAGTACTTGAAGCACTAGCGATAAACTCCAAGACGGAATCACAGGTGGATTCCTTGGTCTTAGATTGCCCATGCCTTTAATTAATACATTTAATGTATTTACTTCATCACTTCCCCTCTTAGCCAAGCAAGGAATAACTGACATTAAAGCTGACTTATAACCAGCAATAGAGTTAGGCTTGAGGCTATAGGCATCATAGAGGTGACAGAGGAAATCAGCTACTACCTGAATAGATGAATCCATTGGATCAATACATCTTTTTGAGCACCATTCTGCAAATCTGTTGATTTTATAATTATATGCTCTGGAGGTTGACCCCCTCCTGGCTTTGGCCATAAACATGGCTGCTTGCTCAGAAAAGCCCTCCTTAATTCTAGATTCCTTGACAACATCCACACAGTCAATCTGAACATTGACGGATTGTTGTGAAGAGCCTTGCCCTGGAAGATAATATCGTCCATCAGAGGCAGAGGAACCGGATTGCAGACCAGAAGGTCCAGCAGATCCGTATACCATGATCGGCTTGGCCAATCCGGGGCGATCAGAAGCACTTGGCATTCCTCTTGTCTGATTTTCTGAAGAATTTTTGGAATCAGGATTGCTGGAGGGAATGCGTATGCATACATTCTCCCCCAGCTGATAGCTAACGCATCTGTTGCGAAAGCGCTTGGATCCGGAATCGGAGAGACGTACGTCGTCATCTTCGCATTCTTCTTCGTTGCGAACAAATCGATGTTGGGTTTCCCCCAATGGTCGAACAGACGATCCGCCACACATTGATTTAGTTGCCATTCCGTGGGTAAAACACTCATCCTTCGGCTCAATGAGTCTGCTAGCAGGTTTAACCTTCCCGGAATATGAACTGCTTTCAAGGTAATCTGGTGATCCAGACACCAACAAAGCAGTTTCCATGTCATCATACAGAGACTGGGCGACTTCGTTCCGCCCTGGCGGTTTATGTAAGTCACAACTGTTGAGTTGTCTGAACGAATAAGAACAATCTTGCCCTGAACTTTCTGTAAGAAATGTTCCAGGCCCAGGACTACTGCTCTTAGCTCCAGTAGATTTATATGTTCCTTTGACTGTTCCAGATTCCAAAGCCCTGATATCGTGGACTCTTCCAGGCAAGCTCCCCAGCCCTCCATCCATGCATCTGTATACACAGTCACCTGAGGGTGGGGAGGGGTTAGCATAACCCCCACCAAGAGATTCTCTGTGTCCAACCACCATTGCAGGTGATGAATCAGAGGCGCCAACACTGACACATTCGAGTCCAGGGAACCTGTACTCTGGGTCCATTGTGTCATGAGAAATAACTGGATCGGCCGCCTGCATAAGGCGGCCTGATGAATGACTGGTTCCAATGAAACCATCAACCCCAGCATTCTCAAGTAAACCCGTGCCAGGACATGACGACTGTCGCACACTGACTGAATTAATGAGATGAGTTTCTGAACTCTCTCCTGAGTAGGATAAACATATCCTGTCTCTAGATCGAAGAACATCCCCAGGTAAACAAACTTCTGGGATGGAATCAGCTCTGATTTTGGGAAATTGATCATCCAGCCTAAGTCTGTGAGAGTTTTCAAAACAATCTCCAGACTGGCCGATAAACTTTCCCGGGTGTGTGCTTTCAACAGCCAGTCGTCTATGTACGTGTGGACTGCTATGCTTCTCCTGCGGAGGTATGCGGTGATCGCAAGAACCACACGGGTGAAAACCCGAGGAGCCGTGGAAATTCCGAAGGGTAGCACCCTGAATTCCCACTGTCTGCCCTGGAATGCAAATCTCAGGAAGCGACGGAAACTCCTGTGTATGGGGATGTGGAAATAAGCGTCCTTCAAATCTATCGACGCTGTCCACATTCCCCTCTCTAACCCCGCCAACACTGAGCGCACAGTCTCCATCTTGAAACTGGGCGTCTCTATGAACTTGTTCAATGGCTTGAGGTTGAGAATTGGTCTCCACCCTCCGGTGTTCTTTGTTACTAAGAACAGGGTTGAATAGAAGCCCGGACACCTCTGTGCCGGCTGAATAGCTCCTTTTTGTATGAGGGAATTTATTTCCTCCTCGATACACAACCTTTGATCTGGATCTCTCGGATTTGGAGTCCAGATCGGCACTAGAGACAGTCGCGATGGCGGGCCTGTCATCCAATCGGGATGATACCCGACTGAAAGCCATCGCAAGACTAAACGGTCCTGAGTTAACCGTTCCCACTCTTGCATGTGGTCGGCTAGCCGGCCTCCCACCGGTCCACCTAGGGATAGAGGTGGACATAAGGAGTGCAAGAGCGGCACTGTCTCCTTTGCCAGAAACACCGGCGCGGTTCTCACCGCGGTAACCGTCCCATCAGGAACGATTACCCCGCCCAGATCCTCGCGCGCCACGACCAGCACCGCGCGCACATCGGTGCGCGGGCGGCTGCCTGGCTGACTGCGCCTGAGGAGCCTGCGCCCCCCTCGCTGCTGGCCGAATCGCACGCGGCCGAGGCCGGCGCTGCGATGGTGGTTGGCCTCTGACCTGGCCACTACCACCTCGAGCCTGCAGGGGACGATACGCAGGGGGTGCGGCGCGAACGTTGGCACGACGAAGCACCTCAAACTGCTCGCGCAGCGCCCTCTGGTTATTGACCAGAGTAACCGTCTCCTGGAGGTGCCTACATCCCTCACCTCCAAAGAGACCAGGACCTGTCATAGGCGTACGTAGTAGCCTATTGTAGAGGTCCTGGGACGGGCACAGATTATCCAAGGCAAAAGTGCGCCTTGCCCGGACACTCCTGGTCACCGCCCGCGTCATACAGTCCAGAGCCAGGTTGATACCATCCTGGATGGCTCGCTGGACTGTGACCGGACTTGGCTGGCGTGATGCGGATGCTGTTACTACCCCTTGTAACAGCTGGGAGACGTGGGACAGAGCGGCAATCGAAGCCCTCCCACTCTCCTCCGCATCACGCAACGCGGCATTTGCTGAACGCAACGCGTTCGAACACAAGACTCCCGTGTCAGAACGGGAGCCTGGCCGCGCATCCTCACCCAAAGCCGCGCAGTCATCCACGCTCGGCTTCGGTACCACACCGTACCGCTGGTAGTCCAGGGGCACGATGCGGCAACGCCTGGCCACCTCGCGCGGGGCCTTAGCGAGACGTCCACTCGACTTAATGGACGTCTCCGCCGCCTCGAACATGTCAACGACATGCTCTGCCAGCGGCAGAGAAGGCATAGCGTTAGCAGTAGGCTTACCAGCTAACCACGGCTTGTGATCACGCTGGCTAGCTGACTGCTCCACGGGCAGATCTGGTCTAACACTCACCAACCACTGGCAAGCGTCAGACCAATCCTCCTCCGTGGCTAGCTGCGAGCGCTCTACAAGACGGGGGCCTTCGTCTTCCTCCTGAGCGCAAGCAACAGAGCTTGACGGCGGATACGCTGATATCCCTGGCAAGCCAGGGAGAGCATGCGGGCCTGACAGCCCCGGCATGCTAATCTCACTGGTTTGACCAGGAGCAGGCGCCGTGGTAGAGCGCGGGGCATATACCGCCCCACCACGGCCCCGGCCAGCACCAGCGACACTCTCGGCAAGCCGAGGTATGCGGTACCGCTGGCCTTCAGCGCCCAGGGCCACAGTCTGAACCGTGGATTCTACCCCTGGGAGAGTAGAACCGTGGAAAAAGGCGCCTGTATTCCCCGCGAGGGGTGTACAGACGTCATAATCCATGTCCATGTCTTCAGACGGCGACCCCAACAGGTAATCCTCATCCTCCTGGCCAGACAGATTAGACTCCGGGTCAACAAAGAGAGCTAACCCGGACTGGCCAGGGAAGGTGCCATACGAGGTACTGGCACCCGCGGTGTGCGGATACCCCTGGACTGATAAGCAGCCCGCGGGTTCCAGCGACGACCGTCCACGGTCCCTATTGGGCGCGGCAATAAGCCTGCTGCCAGGGCCGTGGAACGCCCCCTCTAATGGGGCCACCTCTGAATCTTCAAACAACGGAAGCGTACTAAGGAAAGGTGATTCAGAGGTGGGGATTACCTGCTCCGAAGCAGATGATGAGGCCAATAAAGGATTTGGTCCAGGAAGCATGCCACGAAGCAACTCTGGAACCAAATCCTTTATCGTCCTCCTCATCTCTCCCAACATCTCGGTCCGGAAGGCCTCCATGTCCACCGCGGACGAGGCCTTCCTCTTACCCTTCTTACTTACAACCTCTTTTTTCAGCTTCTTCTTCTCCTCCTCCACCTTGTCCTTCGCCTGCAAGCACAAGAATTCGGACATTAGCTCGCCCCCCCAGTGCTTACATATCTCGCAATTAAGCAAGGGACCACAGGGGCTACACTGAAAACAGAGATGAGGGCCAAACTTGTCCCTCAAAAATCGTCCACAGGACGCACAACCAGGTCTCTGAAAAAGGCCAAAGGACGAGGAGTATGAGCAATCTAGTTAAGCTTAGAAACTCACCAACTCAAGAGAAGGAAAATGATCATAAAGATCATAATTTATCAGAAAACCAGCTTCGGACAACTTTAATTGTTAATAAAGAGCAAGGCTGATTATGACGTCATTAATCCTATGACAGGAAAAAATCGATCCCCAACAAACATCCCAGTGCAAGGACGAATTGTATCTCTAACCAGAACATGTGCAGAATGGACATTTCGACTACACAAGCATCAGATATATACTGATAACAATGGCAAATAAAGTTAATTATCTCCCTTTCCTCTAAATAATTAACATCACCTCATATCAATAATTAGATACCTGACACCTTGTCTAGACAAACCATCCAACCTGATGAACTGGAGCACTCCACCACTGAACGCCTCTTAACTCTCTCCACCTCTAGGGGAAGGAATTGGATCAAGAGGGCAAAGTGAGAAGACCTTTATAATAGGCCTCCAACTCACTGGACATAGAATTTTTGGTTAGATAACCTAACAGTATTAGTAGGAAATGGAACCATGGTGGAGAGACACAAACCCTCTGCTGATGTCATGTCCATTATATTTCTTCACACAGACCTGTGGACATAAACACAAAGAGAGATTAGTCTTATATAGCACCTAGTTGAAATAAACCAACTAATCAAGGCGCTTATCACGTTTAGCGCGAGTCCCGGAAACACATTACAACGGGACACAAGTCGCTAATTTTACTAGAAGTCACCTGATTTAAAGGTCCTGGGCCCTCCTCTGGCGAAGTCACTCTTCCTGCCATCTTTATCAGGTATCAACAGTTCTGAATTTTGCCAAAAACGCTTATAATTGAGCCACGAAAAGCACTAGCACAAAAGCATGTGTTGTCTCTCAGCCAATAAATTAGCAAAGAGGAAGTGCTAGTCTGCGCATGCGCGGTGGTGGGGCTGGCATCCGCCAGACTACGCTCTGACTCCCTGCCCAGTAGGGGCACCTAACTGTTTTAATCTGAGTGTTTATTGAGTGAAAGCCAATATTTAGCAATATCAAAAGTATTAGGGAGGTAAGTATACTCTTGATGTGAAAACTCAATTTTTGTCACATTTTTTTCTGGATACAGACCAAAGTTATGGAATCCTATAGCAATGTAACAAAAATTGTGTGCAAATTTGAACCAAATTGGATCAGCAGTTCACAAGATATACATAGATATGGAATTTGATCCGATACGGATTCAGGGATGTCCTAGCTTACAGCAACAACCTTTCTTGTGCCGATTCGAACCGAATAGGATTAGTAGTTTATGAAATACAGATGCACAGATGGATGGATGGATGGACAGACAGAAAGGCAAGCAGACACACTGGTGGATGGATGTCCATTCAGGTGAATGGAAAGACAGACATATGGACAGATGGATGAATGAACTGAATCAAATATTTTAGGGCCAATGGTAATAAATTGGAATAGGGGTACTATACATCAAGTCAAAGACCTGCTTGAAATTTCAAAAGCATAAAAGCACAAATTTAGCCTAAAGACTGAAGGCTAATGTTAGTGCAAACAATGATGAGAGAGATATCCAAAATAATAATGGCAAATTCTAATTACAACTTTATTCTAATTGTGATGCATTATAGCTGTGACATAGAAAATGAGGCAGCGTTTTTGACAAAGAATTTGACAGACAGACAGACAGACAGACAGACAGACAGACAGACAGACAGACAGCAGCCCTGGGGTCAAATGCAAATGCATTTGCATTTAAATGCACTTAAATACTTTTTTCAAGTATTTGCATTTGCATTTGCATTTGAGGATTTCAAATCACAACTATTTGCATTTGCATTTAAATACTTTTGCTATAAAGTATTTGAAATTTCAAATAGTTTTCAAATGCTTTTTCAAATACTTTTCATATAATATATATAGACAGCAGGATCTTCCAAGCAAAGTAAATTAAAAATATTCCCAAACTTTATTAAATCATAAAGAATTTGTATCTGCCTTGTGAACCTGAAACCCCTTTAACCACTGAAATATCAGCTTCCCAAAATCAATTTCATATGTTAACTGGTGCACATTCTGGAAGCAAATTGCTGTAAAATGTTGGTATCTAATGTGACGGCAACAGATTTCAAAAACATTGCCAATGCACACCAGACATTATACTACTGACCCTGAATCAATTACATGTGATAAGGGTTAATATAATAGCTATAATGTGTCAGTTTGTAAAATCATAATCAAAACAAAGAATATTAAATGTAATCTTTAAAATAAATAGTAACATTTTCTATATTGCTTTTTCATATACTGAATTCGGGATGTAATGGGTTAAATTGTGCATACATGAGATGTTAATTCCCACTAAGCAATAGAGCTAGGATCAAACCAAACAGAAAACTGTTTGTCTATAGGATCAAATGATTGTATGAAGTAGTTAAGCATATAAAAGGGTGTGATTATAGGTGACCAGGTCTTTGTACAGGAATGAATAGAAAAGGCAGGATGGTGTTGAAGCAATAAAATTACACTCCATGTGTGGGTTCATAGATTTAAACAGCTCTTAACCTTTCAATGATACAACAAATTTTTCATGACATAAGATATATTCTATTGAATATTTTGAAATTAATTTATCTAGAAGCTGTTGCTGCCTTAAGACGCCAACATATTCCAGTCAAATAATTTTTCAAAGTATTCAACTACTTTCCTGTGTTGTTGCCGTGAAAATAAAACGGTTCACCCATTCCATCAGTGAAAGGGTTAATGGAATAAATTTATGAACAAAATTAATTTCTCATGAAGAATTTACATTTGACTCTATTGGTTCCTGTGGGAAAAATTACTTTCTGTCAAATAATTTTCAAATCAAGCACATGTAGCACAAGTTTAACTACAAGAAAATGTATAGTTTATTTAAGAACCCTGTCACAGATGTAACTGGCTTTTAAAACTCAATTTCAGTGTAACTGTACAGGAAAGCTGCTGAATATTTTGAAATTAATTTGAATGGATGTCTTAGGCAGCAATAACTTCCAGACAATTTAATTTTAAAATGGCTAAAAAAAGTTTGTATTAAATGGGTTGAACAAAATTTCATAACGAAAGAAAACATAAAAGAAGGTCAAGTATAGGTGGAATAATATGAGTTTAGCCAGTGAGGGCAGGTGTGATTAGATGTGGCATGGATGTGTGTGGGAAAATGAATAGAACAGGTGAATGAATACCCTAGGTCCTATCATAGTAATAAAAGATTTGTGAATTTAAACTATACAAATCAGTGTTTAAGCATTTAATGGAATAAATCAGTCAACAGTGTAGAAAATTTACCATAAAGAATGCCCATTTGAAAACAAGTTGACTGAAAGGTATTTATTCCTAATTGAGAAATTACCTTCAAAGCAATCATTTTCAAACTAAAAAGATCTTAGCTCTAAGAATATGTATAATTTATTTAAACTTTCACTGCTAAAATATTTATTATCGTAATTAATAAGCTGCTGTCAAATCTGCTTTATTGACTACCTGTTTATAATATACAATACAACATCTGTCTAACGCAGCAAACACTTCCAGTCAAATTAATTTCAAAATTTTCAACAGCTGTCCTGATCACCTGCCTTAAGGTCCCTTCTGTTAAACATTTTGAAAACAATTTGCCTGGAGTGAGCCTCAGGTAGGCTAACTTTTCAAAATCTGATAAAAGAATATGAAGGTCACAGTTTAAAATGTTACCAGCTATCTGGAAGAAACTTACGATTTTGCAAGAAATATATAAAGACACTGAGAAACCGAATACTTCCATGTTATTCAGTCACAGTAATCCCTCAGATGTGCAAATAAGAGAGGTAGCCATGTATCTGGTATATGGACCACATTCTTCAATTTGCAAATCCAATTTAAGAGCAATACATTTGAACCTCTACATAATAAGAGATCATGCATTAACTCTTTAACCCTCAAAGTTGGTCAAGAAATTTTCAATTTTCTAATAGAAAATGTCCATTTGCAGATCAAGAAGAAATTTTTTGAAAATTTGTCACTGTAACGACTGGCTCGGTTACCGAGCTAGTCATTCCCGGGGTTCAGAATTTAAGTGTTAAAGGTTTAAGTGAGAGGCTCTAGATTCTCCTTTGGATGGTCTGTTAATACAAGCTTGACTGTATATGGGTATATATGTAACTGTTGAACAGTTGGAAATCAATTTAACTGAAAGATGCTGCTGCCTGGTACATGTTTTAGTACAGTGTACAACTGTTTAACCCATTTCCTCTTAGAAATTATGAGAGTTTTATCTGATAGGGCTATTATAGTAATGAAAAGCATTTAAAAGTATTTGAAGTATTTGAAATACTTTTAGAAAAGTATTTGCATTTGCACTGCATTTGAACAAAGTTAAAAGTACTTGCACTTGCATTTGCATTTGAACCACTGTGAAGTATTTACATTTGCATTTAAATACTTTTGAAAGTATTTGACCCCAGGTCTGACAGACAGACAGGCAGGCAGGCAGGCAGGCAGGCGGTCAGGCAGACATGCAGGCAGGCAGGCAGGCAGGCAGGCAGACAGACAGACAGACAGACAGACTTATACTAGTTGTGAGTTGCAACTACTAATGGCTGCAAATATGTACAATATGCTATAGTTGTGTCCTACAGGTAACCAGCTTTATCAGAAATGTAATGAATTTCACACTGACAGATAAACATACCGACATTAATACTAGTTGCTAGTCTTAACTAAAAATTATGATGTTATAGTTCACACAAGTTATCTTAACTTTTTTTTACAGATACATGTAATACTCAAGCCAGCCAGCCCCCCACCCACCCCCCCCCCTCCTCCCACCCCCTCTCTCTGAAGTGGTATTGAGGAATATCTGCTTGCAAGCTAAGAGAAAACAACTTTTGACAATTGACTACTGGAATGCCCGGCTTGATAACAAAACCAGGCATTCCAGTGGCAAAATTACACAAACACTTGTCTAAGTCTGCAAATGGTCATTCAATAAATAAACATTAGGACGTTCTGGACCATTAAAGGTGTGTTATAATGATACTAAATGATGAAGAACCGCACCTGTAGGATGATTGTGACATCACAGACCAGAATAAATGAGGCAAGAAAAGCTCGGCCAAGCTCATTTGTGTGCAAGAAATCCCTGTTCAACCTGTCCCAGCGTATTACATCAGTTGTTATAACAACAATGACAAGCGCGGAGGATATAATCACAACTGCCCAGAAGAGGATAATTCGATTGTATCTACGCTTCCACCAGCCACGTACAGGTAATGCCCACTTTGGGTAGAGGTGTTCCTGTAACATCATATCGGTTACCTGGAAATAAGAGTAAGTAGTTAGTGAGGGCATAAAATGATTAGCACAGCATTAGATCTTTATTAGGTACACACCAAGGAGATGACCGTTGGAAAGGCTTGCGCGATTACGCAATTAAATCGAAAATCGCGATTATTTTTTAAATCGTGAATTTATATGATTAAAAATTAAATAATCGAATAATCGTGAATAATTCTACAGCATCAAATATTTCAAAACCTACCTTTTAATCATTCTTTATTGCGATCGGTCACGGAAATTTACATTTTGCTCAGCGAATGTATGCCCATTTGCAGGCCAAGAGAAGGCTATTTTTGAAAATGTATCACTGGAATGACTGGCTCGAGAATCGAGCCAGTCATTCCAGTGCTACATTTTCAAAAATAATCAATCGTTGCCAAAGACAGATAATACAACAAGAGCTCCGCAAATAGCACATAATACCACGACATGATGATAAATCAATGAATGAGAGCTACCAGACGTAGGCCAGTCATCAACGTGAGATCTGCTAAACTGTCATGGAGTTATCGTCTTAAAATCAAGTTCCAGGATCGCCAGCTTACGGTGGCCACCAAATTGGATTTCGGATCATCTACAATTTCAACGAGGTTTTTTTCTCAGACCTAGTCCTATCATCCTATGAAGTTTCGAAGCGAACCGCTAAACAAAAATGGAAAAATCAATTTTCAAGATGGCCATCAGTGGCTGGGGGCCATCTTGGATTTAGGATCATCGTCGACTTCAATAGTTTCTTTCTCCAGAGCTAGTCCGAACACCCATTCAAATTTCAAAGCAATCCGATAAACGGTAAAGGAGTTATCATCCGGAAACCAATTTTCCAGATGGATATCATTGGCTGGCAGCCATCTGGGATTTTGGATTATCGTCGATTTCGATGAGTTTCTTCTCCAGACCTAGTTCAACAACCATATAGCGCTGGCTGGCGACCATCTTGGATTTTGGATCATTGTCAATTTCGAAGATTCCTTCTACAGACCTAGTCCAACAACCCTATGAAGTTTCAAAGTAATCCAATAAACGGTAACAGAGTTATCATCTGGAAATCACTTTACCATCTGTCCGGATGGCGCCATCACATAATATCCCACCAAAATATTGGTGTCCTTGACACAATTGACCAATGAGCCAGACATCCCTGACATTACTGACCCAGCAGATGACATTTACCAACGGGACAATGGTCACAGTAAACAAATTGGACGAAGAAAGGCGAGAATATTGGTGTCCGGAATTATAGACCAATGGGAAAGGTATGGGAAAAGTATGATCGACCAATGAGCCATCCCTGACATTATTGACCCAGCAGATGACATTTACCAATGAGTCAATGGTCACAGTAAAAAGATGTGGATGAAGAAATACAGGGATATTGGTGCCATTGACCAACGGGTAATGTTCCATTGATCAATGGGGCAGCCATCACAGACACTATTGATAAAGAGTTCAATTGTCAAGCCACTGAGATTTACCAAAGGGGCAATGGTGAGGTCAAAGTAACAAATTTAGAAAGGTAAATCAAGAATATTGGCATGATTGACCAACAGGAAGAGTACCATTAATCCCAGCCATCCCTGACACTAGTCATTTGATTAACGTGTACTAAAGGAACATTTCTGACAAATCTTGTTTTAGTCCATTACCAATGTACGAAACGTGACACAGATTATTTTCCCCATAGGGTTCAATACATGAAATGCTTTAAAGAGACCAAGTTATGGCCTTTATTTCAAGTAGTGGCTACTTCAGATTCATAGGGCAACTAGATATTGTCTGAAGGAACATATCTGATAAATTTGTTTTTAATCCATCAACAATTGACAAAATAAATATATTTTAACCAAAGGGTTCAATAGTTTCAATAGTCTTAACAAACCAGAGTTATCGCCCTTGTATAAGGGTGCTGCCTCTTTATATTCATAGTCCAGATTGATAATTGACTGAAGGAACATTTCTGCTAATTTGGTCATAACCCATTAGCAATTGACGAAGCACATGTATTTTCCCCGTATGGCTCAGTACTTAAAAACACTTCAATGAACCTGAGTTATGCCCCTTGTTTAAGTGTGTGGTTACTTCATATTCATAGCTCCAATAGATATTATCTCAAGGAACATATCTAATAAATTTAGTCGTAATCCATCAATAAATGACGAAAAGAGCAACAAACATATTTTCCCATAGATTTAAATACTTTGAAAATATAGCAAGGAACATATCTCTGCTGTTTGTGGGCGTGGCCACTTAATCTTCATAGTCTCAATCGATATTGCCTAAAGGAACATATTTACCAAATTTGCTTTTAATCCTTTGATAAATGGCGAAATCTGCCACAAACATATTTTCCCCATAGGCTTCCATACTTTGAAAATATACATTGTAGCAAGGGCCATAACTCTGCTATTTGTGGGCATGGCCGCTTCATCATCATAGCCTAAATAGATATTGCCAAATTTGGTTTTAATCTATCAACAAATGGTGAACCGTGCCACAATTGTTGACAGACTACAGACAACAGACAAATCGCGATTGTATAAGCTCACATAGGTGAGCTAAAAAGGAAATTGACACAAATATAGGTTATCGCATTGAAAAGCCAATTTTCGGCCAAAATGTGGGACCTATGAAGGTGAATCCTTCAAAAGAAACATCTACCCATCATAAAGAAGTCACCTACAAAGTTTCATTAAATTATTTTTAACAATTCCGTATGATATGCCGTTTACAAGAATATTGACAAAAATCGTGAGTTTTGGCATTAAAAATTTAATTTTCACCCAAAATATTGGACCTAGAAATGTGAATTCTACAAACGTCACATCTGCGTATCATAAGTGAGGCATACACCAAGTTTTATTAAAATATCTGAAGCGGTTCTGTATGATGTGGTGTTTACGAGAAAATTTACAAAAATCATTAGTTTTTGCATTAAAAAGCCCATGTTCACACAAAATCTTGGTCCAGTAAAGGTGAATCCTTCAAAAGGCACATCTATCCATCATAAAGAAGACACCTGGCAAGTTTCATTAAATTCTCTTAAGCGGTTCTGTATGATATTCTGTTTACGAGATATTGTGGACAAACAGACTGACGGACGGATGGATGGATGGACAGACACGGTGATTACTATAGGGCTTCCACACCTTCCAGTGCGGGCCCTAATTACATCACATGTAGGGTGACATCAAAATCAATTACGTCATGAATGACGTATATAAGGCCATCACAAACGCAAGCTAATAGTCCATCAAGTTGTACGAATATCCTTCCTATTTAATAAACGTTCTGTTGAATATTTTGAAACTAATCTGACTGCACGATATTGCTGCCATAGGCAGTAACAGCACTCAGTCAAATTAGTTTCAAAGTATTCAACATCTTACCTCTAGTTTTCTGCAAATTGAGATTCAGGGGGTTCAGTGCTGAATCGATCCCAATACAGACAAAGTATTGGCAGAGCTTAGCTAGGAATGGGCGGGGCATCGGTAAAACTGGCTTCATCCATTAGGCTTGGTGCTTTAATGACAACACTAGCAGATATGTCATACTCACCATCCAAGCTGTGAAAAAGTCACCACACCATGTAGCGACTGCTGCTGCTTTCAGGAACACTGAATTCTTCAGTGACATCAGACCAGATATTTTGAACTGATCTGTGTAAGGATTTCCAATCAACAAGAATCCATTGTAGATGTTCGCAAAAACAAATACCCAGAATACTGTGCACAGAAACATTATCATCCATGAGCCCTGATCATTTGAAAACATCTTTAATCTCAACAGGCGATCTGAAAATGTGAAATTACGTTAACATTTTTAAACCCTGAAATTCAAGTATCTGCATTTCAAAGCAAACATAGATACTATGATTAGGAAACTGAGTAATATTTCAAACATTATTTAACTGGAAGGTGACATTATTGTCTACACAGCACACACCCTCCAGTTAAATTATTTTAAAATCTTCAATATCAATAAAATTGTAAATACTGTGGTTAATATTATTAATTTTTTGCTACTGGTATTAGCTCAATAAACCACTGTGTCCCTTAGTGAGTCAGTCACTCACTCACAAAGCTTAATATGAGTTGTTGTTTCAAGATTTTTTCGTATACAGTAACTTGGGTGTATGCATACATTGTGGGTTTAAGATATGTAGCATAATAAATGTAGGCCAAAATAGCCTCAATGTGACATATTGTACATCGCCTCATTGAAAACTAGGCTTCTGTTAGGTGTTAAATTTCGCTATTTGAAAACTAGGCTACTGTTAAGTGTTCAATTTCGCTATTTGAAAACTAGACTTCTGCTAGGTGTTAAATTTCAAAACCACAATATCTCTGAGAAACGGCGATGTGCTTATATTAGGTAGTTTTCCAGAAAAGGTTGAAATCCATTCTCTAAAATGGTTAAAACTGATACCACTAAAACAGAACTCAATTTCCCGATATAAATTTTCACCGCCTTAACACTGTTTAATGTATACCTAGAAAACATCACTGCGGAAGTGAAACTATTTAACTGGTGTGCCTAAATATTGTGTATCCTTCAATAAAGATTATTTATTACATCAAGATTAATCCAAAATTTGACACAAAATGTGGTCGCGAAAAAATATAAATCACGTTATTCGCCTCCAACTGCAAAAGTTTATTTAGCGAATACTCAGATATAAATATCCTGGACTCAGAACTCGGAAATTGCTATATATTATCATTGCGCGATGGTAAATGAGTATTGTACTTTAGGTCTTCTTTCGAACCTGTTTAATTTATATGAACTATCTTTGTACAAATGATATTTATTGCATGATCTAAATTACTACAATGTAAGCTCATATAAGTTTATATTTTACAGAATTTGTACAAAGATAGTTCATGTAAATTAAACAGGTACTCGCTAAATAAACTTCTGTAAAATATAAACTTATATGAGCTTACATTGTAGTAATTTAGATCATGCAATAAATATCATTTAAACATGTATTCATCACATAATCCAGCCTGTATTCCATTGCATAACATTCAACAAATCACTACATATCATTTCATATCCCATTAGTGTAATAAAGGCGTGCTAGTGACCCTAATGGATAAACCAATTTAATGGCCTGAGATTGAGTATGGGTCTCCATCCCCCTGTGCTCTTGGGGACAAGGAACATGTTTGAATAGAAGCCTGGAGTGTTCCGGTTTGCTGGTTTTATTGCTCCCTTCAGAAGCAAACCCGACACTTCCTTTTGAACGGCTTCTAACTTGTCTGGCTCCCTTGGTACGGGTGTCCAGACAGGTGCCAAAGACAGATTTTGTGGCGGAAAGTCCCACCATTAACACGCTAGAAAAACTTACTATCTTACGCTATGCATAATGTATACCTTATATCCATCATCGTGGGAGTGACATTATTAATAGGGACCGCCTAAATATTGCACATAGAGCTAGTAAGACGTGCTTAGCCACGTTTATGACTTTGTGACCAGATGCTTGTTCTGAGTGAGAACGAAGTGGCATGCCTAGCACTGGTTTAGTGCCTGCTATTTATAGACGGTTGGGTATGGCTTGGGTACTTGCCATTGCACATGCGCATTTGTGGATATTATCCTTGGGTAGCCCAGATAAAACCCAAAAGGTTTTGGGTAATTGGAACTGCACATGCGTGCGCATGCGCAGGTGGGGTGATCACTTGGGTATACCCAAATTAGTGTCCAAAAGGTTGGGTACATGGCCCATGGCGCATGCTCACGCATGCATGTTGTTTGTGAGCTGTTTGGGTATAACCAAATGGGAAGACCCAAGTTATTTTGGGTACGTTTTTATGCTAATCTTTTGGCGCTGCAGTGTGCAAGCATGAACTAATGGAGGTGTCAGGTGATCGAGTTCAGGACACATCAGGGGATACATCCTATATAGGCTTTTTAGATGGGCCTATAGGTTGGCGAGTGGGTAACTACCAATAAAAATAAAAGGCATGGATGAGAGGAATTCTCTGTCCTATACCGAGATCCTACTTATGGCGCTTCGTTCCTAGTAGGATACTTATCAGAGATTTTAAAAAAGAAATGACAGAGTATGCCCTTAGACTTCATCATGTAGTATTTATCCTTTTAATGGTATGCATAGCTATGGTCAGTGGCACACAGGTTACAAGCAAGATATAGGAAAGTTCTTATGACGAGGTGAACAGTTTATGTAGTGCTGAAGAAATGTGAAAAGAATTTTTTAGCATTTATGTGAAGATGATTGGTGATGATGAAGTGAATTTAAACATCTTGATGCAATATGATTCGCAACTGAAAACATTAATATCTTTTGAAAAAGGTTAGCACACATGTTGTTTGCATTATCCTGGATTGTCCTACTGGTTGCAGGCAGGATTGTCGTTAATGAGGTCCAGTATCTGTAAAGCCAGTTCCATTAGAAAAGGGAGCTGTTTAAGATCTAGAGTGACCGTGGCCTGGACAATTTGTGAGGCCAAAGATCTGATGGCATTTTTTGGTGCCCCGTGAGTGAAGATTGCGTTTGAATCAACTTGATGATTTATGGCTGACCCAGGGTTGGTCTGGTTTTGTTGCGCATCGAGAATGATGCATAGAACTGAACTCAATCAGGTTCCTTGCATGGTGGTCCTGAATCAGGCGTTGGAGAAACTGGAAGCGGAGATATTGCTTTAAAACACATCAGCTTTTTGCTCAGAGTCTTCCCCAACATTGGAGAAGCCCAAGAAATCTGTGATCGATGGCATGTCTAACAGAGTGTTATCTATGCCGATGCGTGTGTTATGCAAACTATCACAGCTGTTACTGGTAGTGAACTTGCCTCCTTCTGCTAGGCTGACAAGGATGGAGGCGACTTCTAAATCCCCATCATCTAAACTGTTGTTAACTAGATACGGTATGATTTCTGATGTGCATGGAGCATCTGTACTGAGCATGCCCAGGACTAGAATGGAACAGTTTTTAGGTGATAGATCGATTCCTACGTTTTTAGTTTTTAACAGAAAACAGATTGTTCTGGACCGGTCTGGTTACTGGAATGTTCTTGAATTTAGAGTTAATAGAAAGATCTAAAGCTTCATCCATGGAGTGATGGATTTGTGGAATGTTCCTGTGTAATTCTGAATTAGGAACTCATGAGATGCCAGTCGTGGTGGCTGTATTTGGCTTACTTGTCGTAGGATGGTTTATCCTGCTTATTCATCTGGTACCCTTAGGTTTAAACATTCCAGCATATTCTGTAGAACCATTGATTATGCCTGTTGTGGGCTGAGCTTCAGAGGTGGCAGTGGACAATTTTCTGTGACTGAGGTCGTCCTTGAGCCAGAGTTCCCTTCTAGAGAACAAGTTGGGAACTTTGTTGAAAGCTTCCGAGACAGTCTTCTGGTGGGCCGTGACTGCAGACACATCAGTGAATACGTGGAAATGGATGTAGTTCCCTACCTTCTGCGCGTTTTTGATACAGGCCCATGTAGCCAAGTTCCCTAAATGATGTTCGTTCCTCAGGTGGGCAGAGGCAGATTCTAGGCGACTGTAGTTTCTCGGGCAGGTGACGCACATCCATGATAGTTTCGTCGCTTCATCCAGGTGATCTTTATGTTGTGAGAAATGTCTCTTATGATTTCTAAGATGGCTGTAGCTCTTGTGGTGGAGCAGGTAGTAGAAACGTACAGAAGAGTACATAGTTGTGTGCACTATTACTTTTTAATTAGATAGATAGGTTTGATTGCACCATAGTCTATTAATTCTCTTTAATGGTTGTAGCTGTGAGCAACCGTGACATCATAGATGATTGGCGTCATTAGAAGTGTGTGGGTGATGTCATAGTGATGTGGCATTTTTTGCCTGATAAATGGTTTATAGAAGGGAATAAAAACGTCGTGGGGGGTGGGAGGCGTTTTAAGAGGGTGGGGAAAGTGTAACCATTTATCCGAATTGGTTGATGCCAAATGGGTCTGGAGTCCTTTCAGGCCAGGTGAGATAAAAATTATCTTGCATACATATAATCGAGTTGTGCTTATCAAACAAATCACTTATCACCATATTTTGTTGTGCATTGGTCAGAACACTCAATAGTGAAGCTTTACAGCCATAGTAAAAAATAATACAAAATGCTAAAGGAAATTGTAGGCCTAAGCGTTGACATGAAAATTCAAAATAATTGCTTATGTCACCTATATCTACACTCATCGAAATGAACATACATATCACGTGTGCATAGATTTATGAACACAAATAAACACATAAATAATTATACAGTACAGCTCATAAATAAGTTAACATGTTTCCAAAACAAAAACTAAACAAAATCATGGATCTCTTTTTTCACCAGAGTTGATACTTACCTCCCTAACAGTCTCTGATATTTCCTAAATATTGACTATCACTCAATAAAACCTCAGATTAAAAAAGGTAGGAGCACCTACTGGGCAGGCTCACACTTCCTCTGACTAATTTATTGGCTCACACAATGCAACTTACAAGCCTGAAGACTGAGCCTCTGTGGGGTGGAGAGACCAGGTCCGTGTTAGGGAGGTAAGTATCCACACTCTCGTGAAAAACAAAATCCGTGATTTCATTTATTTCACTTCAAGAGATTACATACCTCCCTAACACTCTTTCACATTGCCAGAATTCATCAGTGAATTTGGTGGAAGGGAGGCGAGGTCAACAAACCAGCTCTTCCCTATGCGCTTTTGCACTTGAAGCAACAACAGCTGAAAATTATGGCAAACACAACCAGGAAATGATTTGAACATCGGATAACACAACCGAAGGATGAGTGAAAGACCATATGTCATATGCACACACAACCCCCCCCCCCCCCCCTTCAACCACCACCACCCCATCCCCATTCTTGGGGAAGGAGACGTAATGACCTCAATGCCCCATATGCTCTCTAAAGTACCATAGGACATCGGATGAAAAGGTTTCATTTTCGTACTCTTATGATAATGAACCATATAAAACACGAAACATCACCATATTAATATAAATGGTAACGTGACAATGACACAAAAAAACAAATAACAACACAATACAAGACTGATCGTGAAATCTTTGCCGATGCATCAACTTCCCTTTGGTGAAGAATGATGTAGCATAGTCAAGTGGTTGTTTCCATTGTTTAATTGTGCTGTCTATAAACAGTGAGAAACCCTCATCAAAAATATGTACGCCTAATTATCTTTTCAAAATCGATAAAGCGAGAGAATGAGTGGTGTCAGGAAGATAATGGTCGGTAAAGACTCACAGTGCCACTGAGCTACCGACATAATGTCATCCACCGGTGCCCCGTTAAACAGTGCGGTGGACGCCTCTACGCCACGGACACTGTGAGCCTTGGCCATGTCAACTTGTTTACCAGTGGGGGATTTATGGCAAAACTGGATACATTCCACAATCCACCTGGAAATGCTGTCCTTGGAAGCCCTTCCATGGGTTCAATATATGACAACCATAATGATGCTGGGTCCATTCACCATTCCTGGGTACGTTCTTTGTACCTGTTTAATGCACAGACTGGACACCATGCTTTTGAAGTAGGATCATATCTAGTAAAAACTGGTAAAAGATATTTTTGGTGGCGCAAAATTATTTTTGGGGGGGTGCCAGGATATTTTGAGGTCCGGCAATGGTGAACATTTTCTGATTTTTTCCAATTTTTGTGTAGGAAAACCATGCAAACCATGTCGTTTTTCCGCATATTTTTAAAAATGGTACTCTTTGCTATATAATGATCATCATAAGGGTCATCACACATCGCTTTAAGGTGCGATTTTGTGGCACTTCGTTCTACAGTAGAACTCATCAGAGACGCAGTTGATGTCTGCTGAAGACAGGGTTTATTTGGCCCTTGTCTATGTGGGGGTTTGTGGTGCAGAAAGGGGGTTGGGAAAGCGGGGTCACGAAGACAAGTTGGTGTCTTTGCATTTAAAACTTTTTTGGCGGTGCAGGGAAAATTTCTGGGGGTGCTCTATTTTGCCTGTGCAAAATATTTTGGGGGCGGTGAAACATTTTGGCGGTGCAGGTGTTTTTGGTGGTGCAAAACCAATTTGGCGGTGCTGCCATTTTTTTGGGCCGGTGCAGCCATTTTTTTGCGGTGTGACCATACTTTTGGGAAGGGGGGGGGGTCAAAAGATATTTTGGCGGTGCAAAATTATTTTGGGGGGTGCAGAAATTTTTGGGGGTGCAGACATATTTTGATTCCAAAAAATTTTTTTTACATGGCGAAATTTTTTTATAGGAAAATCATGCCGGCTTCTCACACCGACGAAAACCCCTCGCAATTGGAATGTGAAAATACGCATCCTTCAGATCTATTGATGCTGTCCACATTCCCTTCTCCAACACTGTTTTGATTGTTTCAATCTTGAAACACGGTGTGCCTATGACTTGTTCAATGGCTTGAGGTTGATAATTGGTCTCCACCCACTAGTGGTTTTTGTTACTAGAAACACGGTTGAATAGAAGCTCGGGCAATTTTGTATGAGAGAACTTATCTCCTCCTCGATACACAACCGTTGATCTGGATCTCTTGGAATTTGAGTGCAGATCGGGACCAGAGACAGATGCGATGGTGGTCGTATTATCCAGTCGGGATGGTATCAGTCCTGCGTCAACCGCCCCCACTCTTGCTCGTGAGGGGTCAAACAACCGCCACGGGTCCACCTAGGGAGAGAGATGGACATGAGCAATGCAAGAGTGGCACTGTCTCTGGCTCTAGTAGCACTGTAGTGGTCCCTGTGGCAACCGACCCATCAGGCACGGTTACCACGCCAAGATACTCGCGTGCCATGGCCAGCGGCGAGGAGCGCGCGCAGGCGGCTGCCTGCACTGGAGGAGCCTGCGCAACTCCCCTCACACTGCAGCAGGCTTGTGCTGGTGTGGCCACTGCCTACGCTGTACTGGTGGCTGGCGCCTGACCTGGCCACCACCACCTTGGGCCTGCGGAGGACAGTACACAGGGAACGACATGTGAACACGCTCCCTAAGGACCACCTCTAATTGTTCGCATAGCACCCTCTGGTTATTTACTTAGTTGACCATTTCTTGGAGGTGCCTACATCCCTCACCTCCAAAAAGGCCAGGACCTGACATAGGCATCTGCGAGCAGCCTATTATACATATATATTATAGCCTGGATGGCTCTCTGGACTGAGAGGGGGCTTGTCTGGCGCAATGCAGAGGTCGTTACCACCCCCTGTAACAGTAGAGAGAAATGCAGTGTTTGCCGAGCGCAACACGCTCGTGCACAGCGATCCCATGTCAGGACGGGAGCCTGGCTGCATGTCTTCGCCTAACACAGCATGGTCATCCACGCTCAGCTTAGGTACCACACCATACTTCTGGTATTGACCAGCTACGATGCGGCATCACCTTGCCACCCTGTGAGGGGCCTTCGTGAGATGTCCATGAGGCTTAATGAATGCCTCTGCCACCATGAACATATTAACGATATGCTCAGCTAACGGCAGAGATGACCCGTCCTCTTTCGTGGCTACCTGCGAGTGCTTGACTATGCGTGGGGCTTCATCATCCTCAACAGTATTTGCAGGCATGTACAAAATGTACGTGGCTGGAGCCATGGACACTCCTGGCAAGCTGGTGAAAACATGCGGGCCCGAACGAGCAGGCATGGTTTGCACCATGGCTAGACCAGGAGCAGGAGCTGTGGCATCATGTGGGGTATAATTCACCACGCCATGGCCCGACGTCACTATACCATCGGCAAGCAATGGTATGCGATACTGCTGGCCATCGGCTCCAACCCGGGCAACCCGTTGTGCCATGAACACTACTTCTGAGGGAGTAGACCCATAGAAAAAGTTGCATGTGCTCCCCGTGCGGAGTGATCATTCGTCTAATTCCATGGTCACTGCGTCATCGGGTGACACCAGCAGATAAGCCTCGTCTTCCTGAGCAAAAAGATTAGACTCTGCGTTAGCAAAGAGCACTAACCCGGACTGGCCAGGGAAGGTACCATAAGAGGGTATGGTATCTCGAATGTGGAAGCTCTATGGAACCCGTAAAGCAGGAAACTGGGTCCATCACTCCTGCCTCAAGATCTACCGATGAGGCAAGCCTCCAGCCGGGATAATTTAGGGCCACTCCTGGATCAAACGGCGAGGCAAGCCTCAAGCCGGGTTCTACCAGAGCCACCTCTGAATCTCCATGGAAAACTGGTAAAGCCCTAGGGAGGATGAAATTCAGAGGTGAGGATTATCTGCCCAGGGGCAGATGAAGACAATGAATTACCTGATTCAGGGAGCATGCTGCGAAGCAACTTTGGTACCAGGTCCTTGATTGTCTTCTTCATCCCCCCATCTTCTCAAGCCGGAAGGCATCCATGTCCGTGGACATGGAGGCCTTCCTCTTACCCTCACCACTTACACTCTCATGGTCCTTCTTCGACCGCTTCTCCTCCTAGCTCGCCTTATCTTTTGCCTGGAGCACAACAAATTCAGAAAATAAATCGCCCCACCCCCACTGTTCACAGACATCACAATTAATCTGTGGGTCAAATGAGAGCTACATCTAGTACAGAGATGAGGGGTGAACTTTGGTTTGAGAAATCGTCCACAAGATACACAACCAGATTTCTGAAAGGCCACAAGACAAACACAATGAGTATTTTAGTTAATAAGTTAGTAAAACTTAAAACCAAATTAAAAAATGAGCAAGAACTAATGGACCATAAAGGACAGAAGCTAAATAAGATAAATCAGCCTGGTCAAAACGATGTTGTTAATAACATGAACAAGGCTGATTATGACATCATATCTCCAAAAATAAGAAGACAATCTGACAGAAAACATCATCCAGGTGTAAGGACGTAATTGTATTCAAACCCAAGAGCATAATATATAGATGGGTAAAGCTATGCCAACCATCAGAGAAACAGAGAAAAAATTTGGCAGCAAAATTTTGTTAATATTTCAAATATATTAGATTGCCTATTATTCATAACTCTAGAATACCTGTATCTTTAGCATAGACATACTACCATATCCAGCACCCTTGAGTAATCCACCATCATCACGATGCCTCTCTACCATGGAAGGGACCAAAGAGGTAGAATGAAGAGCTCATTCTTACGAGAGCTCCCAATCACTCTGGGCAGACTTTTTTCCTAACACGGGAAAGGGGACAATGGTGGAGAGACATCCATCTCTCTAGTGACCAATAATCAATGACATGTACCTGTGGACACAAAAACAAAGACAGATTAGTTAATCATAGCGACAAAATAATATTTTACTCGTTTTCTAGGCGCCTATCACATCCAACGAGTATCACAGAAACACATATCAACGTGCAACAATGACGAGAATTAGACAAAAATGTAATAGAATTCACCTGATGGCTAGCTCCCGGCGTGGCCTCAGGAGATTTAGCATGTTCAAACATGATTAAATCGCTTCTAATACACTCGAAAAGGTTGAAGACAAATGCAAATTGAGCAAAAAACTAAAAACTGAATGTGCCTCTTTAGCGAACAAATTGGAAAAGAGGAAGTGTCAGTCTGCGCATGCGCGAGGTTGGGGCTGGCATCCTGCCGGACTGTCAACTGACTCTCTGCCCAGTAGGGGCACCCACCTTTTTTAATCTGAGGTTTTATTGAGTGATAGTCGATATTTAAGAAATATCAAAGAGTGTGAGGGAGATAAGTACTCTTGAAGTGAAAATGTTAGTTAGTAAAGTTTTGAACACAAGTTGAAAAATGCTCTGTGGAATAGATTGAACATAATTGGATTGGAAGACATTACGTTCAAAATATTCTACATTATGTTTTATTTTGTTTTTATTTCTGATCTGTACTGTACATGTGAGCGTGAACACCACATACTTACTAAAGAGTAGCTTGTGTATAATAAACTTTCCAAATAAGATGCCAGTAAGTGTGCCCATGAGCCAGAGAAAAACCTTGAGCAAACTCCATGCATTTGGTGGATATTTTGTGCAGACGAATGCAAAATCATGACCAATAACAGGAATATTGCACTCCGCGTAGCTGTGAGCAACGGGATCCTCGGCGTAAATGAGAAAGTTGCAAAACACAACAAAATAAGCAATAAACAGACGACAATATGGATGCTGAAAATAGTACCTCGGATCTTTATCCATGAAAACTGACCACATACTAGCATTGTCTGGTTCATCCCTACCCACGATAAAAACCTCATCACTTTGTTGCGATGCTGGGACAGATTTTGGCTGTGGTTTATCTGGCAACTTGGAGCCATTTTGAGAATTCAGAGTTGCTGCATCTACTGTTTCAACATTGGGTCGATTTTGAGGCGCTTTCTGTTTATTACGAGGCCCATGTTTCGGAGGTAGCATTTTACGCGTGTCTTTGTCATCTGAATCGGCCACACTAGAACCATCAGTAGTTTGGTATTCAATTTCTCGTGCCGACATATTAGGAGACACAGTATTTGTTCAGTAGAAGTAGCCTGTAAAATATAAATATAACAATGCTGTTGACATTTAATGAGACTCTCTCTCCCTCCCTCTCTGGTGGCCATCTTGGAATTTGCATCATCTTCGTTTTCGATAGGTTTCTTCCACAGACCTAGTCCACCACCCTACGAAGTTTCAAAGCAATCCGACAAAAGGCAACTGAGTTATCATCCAGAAACCAATTTTCAAGATGGCCACCACTGGCTGGCGGCCATATTGGATTTCTGATCATTTTTGTTTTCGATAGGTTTCTTCCGCAGACCTAGCCCAACCACCCTATGAAGTTTCAAAGCGATCCGACAAACAGCAACAGAGTTATCAACCAGAAACCGCTCTGCCGCACACACGTCCAGAATGTGCTATTACATAATAGCCCATCAATTTTTTGGACAGGGTATAATAAAAATATGCCCATTCCACAAAAAATTGCACAAAACTTACTGTTTTTCGTAATAATTGCAAATTTTGGATAAAAATTTTCATAAATTTGGCTGATTGTTTTGGAACTAGTTTGATTTAAAACTTACCACCCAAGCCAGCAGTAACCCACAGTCAAATGACTTTCAAAATATACAGCTTTTCCAATGCTGGAAAGTAGGGAAATATTGTAGATACGTAGGCGCTATGGACGAGCTCTAAATAATTAATTAATTTATGTAATGTTACAGTTATTGGTTTGATTGGCATCTATCAAGTCCCTGATACCAGGTCCCATTCACGCCATATCAAGGCTGGTTTATATTTCAGTTTATTATTGGTAACTTCCCAATTTTATGCTGGTAACCATTTACACTCCTGGGTGGAGAGAATGTAATGTTAAAATTAAACTAGCGCCTTTTTACAGGCTTGAAAATCTTGCCATACGTGTCAATTTCTTAAAACCATTATCCAATGAGAACGAGTGGACAATGGAGTCCAAATTGACTTCATTATACTGGACGGGGTTATTCCTTACATTCAGCCAATGTGAGGACTGGTTGGTATAGCTTGTCCTATTGAGCATCTTGTGGTCTGTTCATAGGCTTACTTAGTTGAGGTAATCTAAAGCTAACCAGGAACTAATTAACAGAATTGTGTATTCTGTTATTTTTCTAAAAAATCAGGCAATTTTTGTTTATTCATTTATTTATTTTATTTACTTTATTATTTTTTTTATATTACTATTATTATTATTTTTTTTTTAAGAAATCTGTATTCTCCTCTCTCTCTCACCCTCCCTCACTACGCAATTGCTACTTACAAAAGTTCCCTGATTAAATAATCAATTACTCGATTAAATTGATTATTTTCCAGACATCATAAGTGATAATTTATTTCTATAATCGAACAGCCATAGTTTGAACCGGACATGGGTTCCATCTATAAGGAATTGAGTGCATGTTTTCAGAAGATTACACCTCACTCTGCATTTCACACCAAGCCCATACCCACCTCATCCCAGCCTTCTCACCCAGTCTATCTCCACCTCTATTTTTCTTATGCAATCCCTGAGCACTCACGCATCAGAAGTAACCTCCAACATAGACAGTCCTCTGGACCTCATTCTCTGCAAAACCAAACAGTTTTTGCCAAAAAAGACATTCACACCCCAGACAAGGGCAGATGTCCAATTAGACAGCTGTGTCAAAGCAATCACATTTTCGTTTGCTAAACATAATCACAGAACTCTCAAAAAGACAAAGATGTAGTGGTCAAAAGCGCAGATAAGGGTCAAGCCAGTTATCCAAAATACTGTGGACTATATCTCAGAGACTCATAGGCAATTGGCAGACACCAATTTCCACATGGAAATTAGAGAGGACAGAACCAAAAACTACTAGACCAACTAGAACGGGATGGAGAGATTAAAGTTGGCATTGCCAAAGGGATAATACCAGTCATACCATGCTTTTATCTCCTTGCTAAAATACATAAAGCCAAAAAACATGGCCTGGTACCTGGCAGACCCATCATCAGTGGCAACGGCTGCCCAACAGAACTCATCAGCAGCTTTGTTGAGGAACACATCAAACTCCATGTCACTAAAATTGTTTTGTACGTCAAAGACATGACTCAATTTATAAACCAGAAATGTGGTTGCGATGCAACCATGAAGCTCGACTTTACGACTTTGCAAGGAACTATGAAGCTTGACTTCAAACATAAAGAATAAATATAGAAGGCCTTATCAGCAAGCGGCCCAAGGGCCTGTAACGCTAACCTGGACCATTAAGATTTGAACCATTTGCTTTTAAATACCGGTAGACATTATGGATAATTTAAAAAAAAAATCACAAGATGGCCACCAAAGAAATAGACCAATCAAAATTCTTGCTTGATATGTTTAAGCCTACCACCATAGGATCATTCCACCCAAGTTCTGTTGAAATTGGCCCACTAATGAAGGGGTAATGTTTTAAATGGTTCTGGAAAGTTAAAAAAAAATTTAACTGGTTACAAAAAAATTGACCAACCAAAATTCTGACTAGAAGTTCTAGAGCCTACCACTATAGAATCCTTCCAGCCAAATTTGGATAAAATCCACCAAGCGGTTATGGAGAAGATGTATTTTGACAGTTGCTGGTTAATTTTTCATAAATTTATGATTTTCACCACAAAAAAATGGCCCATTAAAATTCTGAATAAATGTTCCAGGATAGGGTGTCTAGCCAACTAGGGTTGAAAACTTTCAAGCCGTTAATGACGAGTAGCTTATTGACAATTTCTGGTAAATCTTTCATAAAAATCTAACATTTTCACCAAAAAACTTGACCAATTAAAATTCTGTATATCTTTTCTGAAGCATAGCCCAATAAGGTCATTCCAGCCAAAGTAATTTGAAATCTGCCAAGCGGCTAATGAGGAATAGTGTTTTGACAGTTTTCTGTAAATTTGTCATAAATTGTAAGATTTTAAACCTAAAAAATTTACCAATCAAAATTCTGTACACAAATTCTGAAGCCTAACCCCATAGAGTCCATCCAGCCAAATTGACTTGAAATCTTCCAAGCAGTTAATGAGGAGTAACGTTTTTAAACAAAGGTTGATGGATGGATGAGGGATGACAGATGGTCGCTATGCATATCAGTGACGTTCACCTTTGACATTTTGACGAGAACATCATTGTGTCATTATAAGGAGGCATGTTGGGGGAGAAAGATGACACCTCCACACCGGTCTCCTCCGTAAGTACCAACTTTGTTGGTAACCTAAGTCATCAAGGATTGCGGGCTGACATCTGCATACAGAGGCAGCTCGACATCCACGGACAACGCAATCTTCCCAGGAGCTTACTATAGCTACGTGGAATGTACGTGGTCTGACTGCAACATCAAAGAGGCAAACCTTAGGTGCAAGACTGTGAATACTATAAAATCGATATCACATGCATTCAAGAGACTAAAGTAGCTAAACACGCAGAGCAGCAACTTCAGACAGGCCATAAGCTAGTACTCATGGAACAAAAACAGGCCACTTACCGTGGATTAGGCTTCGTAATCGGACCAAGCGTATTGGATGATGTCATTAGTTTTGGATACGTGATCGCGTTGCATTTATCGACCTGGCTATACCAACGCGAAAGCGCACCACCACTAAGTGTCGCATAGTCAACGCATATGGGCCAACCATCAAAAAGGCCAAAGAGAATCCAGCTATATTAGATTCCTTCTATGCAGAACTGAGCTCCGCCATTACTATCCCAGCTAGATGGCAACTGTTCGTGTGTGCCGATTTCAACTCCAAGCTGGGTAAACTCGGCATTGTGGACAAAAGTTCAGGCCTTGGCTCATGCATGGGACCGCATGGAAAGGGCACACGCAGCAGCAATGGAGATGCACTGGTGGCATTCCTTAGTTCCAATGGCCTATTTGCCACATATACGGCTTTCAAACACCCATGCCGCCACCGGACAACATGGACTGAACACATTGCTGATCGCAAAGCCCCAAAAGGTTCTAAGGCTACAAAATGCAGGAAATGTCAATTTCCCTTTCTCCGAGATCTAACAATACTCACCATTCTGTTACTTCAGATATACAGCTGGCCTTGACAGCGGCTCTAGGATTATAGACTTAGAAAGCTTTACCGACTCCTGGGAACCGGGTACCCGGCTCCCAACTGCCGAGTACCCGTTTACCATAGAGCTCATATTGTTTGCATAGCCACCAAACAAGAGAAAACTATGGCTTGCCTCCGTGGGGCTGGGAGGCTGGGTCCGTAACAGAATGGTGAGTATTGTTAGATCTCGGAGAAAGGGAAATTGACATTTCCTGCATTCTCCTTCGATCAATACTCACCATTCTGTTACTTCTGATATACACCAGATTTGATCAGTAACCTGGTGGGAAGGGGCAAGCCATACATGCTAGTTTTGCCCCTTGGAGAAAGATTTTAGACTTCAAACTTGACTAACGGAGACCTAAAAGGACCGTCAAGTTCACGGAACCGAATCACATTTGCGTCATAGTCCCCCCCCCCTTTTTTTTCTCCTAAGAAAAGGGAGAGAACTAACGAACATGTATCTCGCCTGAAAACACCAATATGCCAAGAGGGTTAACTACTCCCTGCATATTGCTTGTATTAGCCTGGGAATGAGCATGAATATATAAGATGAATGAACATGATACATATACATAATACAAAAAACTCTCACTTATTGAATTACCTTATGATAACAGGACTTCAGACGTACCGCCTCCAACCATTCACCGGTTCGGCCATCAGTGACACAATCTGGTTGACATCCTCTCGCTTGACCATGCCTGCTTTAGGTTCTTTTCTTACCAAAGTGAAAAAAGGGGAAAAGCAGTGTGGTCACTAACTATCGTTTCAAAACAGCTAAAGCGAGTGGATTGGCTGAGTCTGACACATCCCTCATATAGTAATCCGTAAATGAGGACTCACAGTGCCATTGTGCAACGGCCATGATGTCCTCTAACGGAACACCATTGTAAAGGGCAGTCGAGGCGGCTATTCCTCTAACATCGTGTGCCCTTACGCCCTGCACCTGGTGCCCAGTCGCCATCTCGTGAGTAGTCTGAATGCATTCGACCACCCAACGAGAGATAGTATCCATGGATGCGGCGCCATAAGGCTTTTTATGGCAGATCCACAGATGTCTATCGTTCGACCGTAACGAGTCAGTCCGTTTCTTGTACTTAGTCAAAGCACGGACCGGGCACCAGACACTGGCATCACGATCAAACCTAGTTAACTTCGGTATAATGATCGGTTTGCCGGGATATCTCAAAGATTGGTTCTTTGACATAAACTCTGCTCTTGGCAGAAGACGCAGACCTTCTCCAGAAACAATAAATCGGTTCCTCTCTGCCGAAAGCACATGGATCTCACTGCGCCTTCTAGCTGAGGAAGCTGCCAATAGAAAAAACCCCTTTAGAGTCAAATGCTTTAGACTAGCCGAACGCAACGGTTCGAAAGGGTGCTTGGCCAGTACATTAAGCACTAAAGATAGACTCCAGGCTGGAATGACTACCGGTTGTCTCGGGCGGAGATTGCAGGAAATGTCAATTTCCCTTTTTCCGAGATCTAACAATACTCACCATTCTGTTACTTCTGATATACAGCTGGCCCTGACAGCGGCTCTAGGATTATAGACTTAGAAAGCTTTACCGACTCCTGGGAACCGGGTACCAGGCTCCCCACTGCCGAGTACCCATTTACCATAGAGCTCATATTGTTTGCATAGCCACCAAACAAAAGAAAACTATGGCTTGCCTCCGTGGGGCTGGGAGGCTGGGTCCGTAACAGAATGGTGAGTATTGTTAGATCTCGGAGAAAGGGAAATTGACATTTCCTGCATTCTCCTTCGATCAATACTCACCATTCTGTTACTTCTGATATACACCAGATTTGATCAGTAACCTGGTGGGAAGGGGCAAGCCATAAATGCTAATTTTGCCCCTTGGAGAAAGATTTTAGACTTCAAACTTGACTAACGGAGACCTAAAAGGACCGTCAAGTTCACGGAACCGAATCACATTCGTGTCACAGCCCCCCCCCCCCCTTTTTCCTCCTAAGAAAAGGGAGAGAACTAACGAACATGTATCTCGCCTGAAACACCAATATGCCAAGAGGGTTAACTACTCCCTGCATATCACTTGTATTAGCCTGGGAATGAGCATGAATATATAAGATGAATGAACATGATACATATACATAATACAAAAAACTCTCACTTGTTGAATTACCTTATGATAACAGGACTTCAGACGTACCGCCTACAACCATACACCGGTTCGGCCATCAGTGACACAATCTGGTTGACATCCTCTCGCTTGACCATGCCTGCTTTAGGTTCTTTTCTTACCAAAGTGAAAAAAGGGGAAAAGCAGTGTGGTCACTAACTATCGTTTCAAAACAGCTAAAGCGAGTGGATTGGCTGAGTCTGACACATCCCTCATATAGTAATCCGTAAATGAGGACTCACAGTGCCATTGTGCAACGGCCATGATGTCCTCTAACGGAACACCATTGTAAAGGGCGGTCGAGGCGGCTATTCCTCTAACATCGTGTGCCCTTACGCCCTGCACCTGGTGCCCAGTCGCCATCTCATGAGTAGTCTGAATGCATTCGACCACCCAACGAGAGATAGTATCCATGGATGCGGCGCCATAAGGCTTTTTATGGCAGATCCACAGATGTCTATCGTTCGACCGTAACGAGTCAGTCCGTTTCTTGTACTTAGTCAAAGCACGGACCGGGCACCAGACACTGGCATCACGATCAAACCTGGTTAACTTCGGTATAATGATCGGTTTGCCGGGATATCTCAAAGATTGGTTCTTTGACATAAATTCTGCTCTTGGCAGAAGACGCAGACCTTCTCCAGAAACAATAAATCGGTTCCTCTCTGCCGAAAGCGCATGGATCTCACTGCGCCTTCTAGCTGAGGAAGCTGCCAATAGAAAGACCGCCTTTAGAGTCAAATGCTTTAGACTAGCCGAACGCAACGGTTCGAATGGGTGCTTGGCCAGTACATTAAGCACTAAAGATAGACTCCAGGCTGGAATGACTACCGGTTGTCTCGGGCGGAGATTGCTCATTCCCTTCAACATCACGTTTAACTGGGCCACCTCTGGACTATCCCTGTTGGCTAGACAAGGGATAACTGATGCCAAAGCTGACTTGTATCCAGCAATTGTGACGGGAGCTAGTCCTGTAAAGAACAGCTCACAGAGAAAGTCTGCTATTTGCTGAATAGTGGATTGAAAGGTATCAATACCCTTTTCTTCACACCAGTCTGCAAATCTGTTAACCTTGTTGTTATATGACTTGAAGGTTGACCTCCTTCTCGCAGCCGCGATGAAATCAGCAGCCTGTCGAGAAAAGCCTTCCGACGTGGAACGTTGTTTGACAACATCCACGCAGTCAATTTGAACATTTCGGGACGCTCGTGTAGGAAGCGTCCCTTGGCCTGGGAGATTATGTTCGGAATCTCGGGCAACTGCACAGGATTTTCCACCAGCAGATCTAGAAGATCCGTGAACCACGCCCTGCTCGGCCAATACGGCGCTATTAGCAGGACCAGACACGGTTCCTCCCTGACCTTCACCAATACCTTCGGTAGAAGAATGGTGGGTGGATACGCGTAAGCGTGCATCCCTCTCCAGCTTATCGCCAAAGCGTCTGTATCGACGGCATTTGGATCTGGAATCGGCGAGACATATGTCATGATTTGAGCATTTTCCTTTGTGGCGAACAAGTCCACGTTGGGTTTGCCCCAATGCTCGAAGATCCGTCGTAGAACTGGAGGGTTGAGGGACCATTCTGTTGGCAGGATTCTCTGTCTGCGAGACAAAGCATCCGCCAGAATGTTCAATCGACCAGGAATATGAGCTGCTTTCAAAACAACCGAGTAATTCCTGCACCATTGAATCAAGTGCCACACCCTGATGCACAGGGTGGGCGACCTGGTCCCTCCTTGGCGATTTATATATGATACTACTGTCGAATTGTTCGACCGTATCAATATCACCTTGCCCCTGATCATCGGAAGGAACTCTTCCAACGCCAGTTCCAATGCCATCATTTCCAACAGATTGATATGCAGCTGACTCTCCGGGAGAGTCCATGTGCCCGAGACCTGGTGTTCTCCCAGGCAGGCACCCCACCCTTCCAGCGATGCATCCGTGTAAACGGACAGCTGGGGGTGGGGTAGGTGCAGCGAAACCCCTATTAGGAGATTCTGACGCTGTTTCCGCAAGGACCACTCTTGTGAAAACCCTCGGAGCTGTCGACAGGCCAAACGGGAGAACTGTAAACTCCCATACTTGATTCTGAAACGCAAATCTCAGAAACCTGTGCCAACTCCGATTGATCGGAATGTGGAAATATGCATCTTTCAGATCGATCGATACACACCACATTCCTTTCCTCAATCCCGCCATTACCGACCTCGGTGTTTCCATCTGGAACCGAGGCGTATGGATAAACCAATTTAATGGCCTGAGATTGAGTATGGGTCTCCATCCCCCCGTGCTCTTGGGGACAAGGAACATGTTTGAATAGAAGCCTGGAGTGTTCCGGTTTGCTGGTTTTATTGCTCCCTTCAGAAGCAAACCCGACACTTCCTTTTGAACGGCTTCTAACTTGTCTGGCTCCCTTGGTACGGGTGTCCAGACTGGTGCCAAAGACAGATTTTGTGGCGGAAAGTCCCACCACTCCGGCATGTAACCCTGGGATAACCATCCCAGGACCAGACTGTCTGACGTCACACCTCGCCAAACCTCGACGAAACGCCTGAGCCTTCCACCTACCATAGACGCCTCGACGTCTAACGGGGTTGTCCGGCTCGCAGTCCGCCCCCCCCCCCCCCCTTTCTTAACGAGAGAGAGTGAGAACCATTTCGTTCTAGGTACGACGGGTATAACTGGCACCGCTGTTCCTGTCGCACAGGTGCGGTCCAGGCGGATATGAAGGGAGCTTGCATACCCTCAGGTACGCTTCGGCCCCTTCTGTCCGCCCTTTGAGGCCTTACCCTTACCCTTCCACTTGCCCTTACCACCTCTAGGGCGGTCAGGAGCAACATTGGGGAGGGTAGGCGCCTCTACAGCCTTCCTGGGTTTCTTCGCCGGCGGCAGCTCCGAGAACCCAGCCGAAACAGACGTCGCAATAGGCCTGGCTTATGCTTTTTCTGTTTCTTTGAAGGCTGTCCGGTTAGCGGCTTGCCCACAGCCCCTAGTGCGTGCGCTTGCCGCACCAGCTCTAGCTGGAGATTTACCGCTAACCGATTCTGCGCAATACTGGCGGTGTCCTCTAAGATGGCCCGCGCTTGGCCACCAAAGATGCTAGGCCCTGTCAGGGGTGTCCCAAGAAGACGCTCCCTGACTGCCGTAGCCGGATGCATATGGTCAATGACCATTTGCCTCCTGGACTTCGTCACACGCGCTTGCACCCTTGCCAATGCGTCCATTGACAGCACCAAGCCGTCATTAACGCACGATAGCGCCACAGGGTGGCCTGCCCCCGCTTCAGCCCACACCGACTGAAGTAGACGATAGGAGTGATTGACAGCGCTCATGGCTGCCCTCACACCCTCATCGCATAGGGCCAGGACTTCTTCCTGGTGTACCTGGGCCTTATCCACTAGTGCCGGACCGGGACCACCCGACCCGGCACTCTGGACGCCCAGTACCCATCGGTCATCCTCCGTGACCGACGGGACTACACCATACCTGTCGTATTCACCCCGCGGAATACGGCACCTTGCCCGCACCTCCCTGGAGGCCGCAGGGAGCTGACCCTTGGTCATTAGTTGTTTACTATAAATAGCATCCAACAAATCAATGAACCGTGGATCCAGTCCCACTGACTGGATCCGGGCCGCGGGCAAAATCCCCGTCCTAATCGACGCACGGGGCGCATCTTCATCGGCCGAAACCACAGACGGGTCAACTCTGGCTAGCCACGCCAGAGCATCAGACCAGTCTAACTCCGAAGAAGATACCCCCGCAAACACGTCACCCGTTGACATGCTTACGGGTCTGCCAGCCATGGCCTCCCGGCCAGGAGCCACGGCTGACACGCCAGGCACTCCGTTACCACATGGTTCCGCCGCCACCCCATGAAACACTCCGGTCCATGGGGTAGGTCCGCACGGAAAACCGTACAGACCCGTAACCGTCGCGGAACCATAGCCGGCCACGGGCGCCAACGGCACCCCATGTCCAGCTGCCGGACCAGGCGAGATAGGTGAGTACCACGCCTGGCCCGGCACACCGGTTCCCCTGACGGCTGGTGACAAACCAAGCCGCGCGGAACCGGTGCACGGTAACGGATTGGCCTCAGCCGCAGGCGGAGCCGCTGACCTGGCTTGCGCCAAACCAGACAAATGGAGGCCGGTTCCGTCCAGGACGGAATCAACCTCCATATTCTCCACCTGCGGCTTCACGGGCCGCAGCAACCTCTCCTCCTCGGCCTCATCGTCTTCAGACTCCGAAGAGCCGTCACTAGACGAATAAACCGTGGAGCTGTCCTGGCGTACGGCTCCCACACCTGACGGACCGGCCACCGCTACTGGACCACCCGGAGGTGGCCGCAGAGAGACAGAACCCGTCTGGCCGAAGCCAGACGGACCCGCCAGGGGGGCCGTACGAGACGGCCCCCTCGGTAACCAGTCCAGAATCCTGTCCGAAGACAGGATCCGTACCAGGCATGGGGAGAAACTGCCCCCAACCTTTGGTAGCAGGGATGACACCAGCGTGGGCAGAACGCTATGCAGAAAACCCTGCATAGCCGGACCAAACCACGCCGGCGGTGCCATCTCCGCCACCTCCAGCTGGGGACGTGGCGCACCCCCACCGGCCGAACCGGGCGCTCCACGATTTCCTCTCGGACCGCCTGACCCCGCGTCAGACCCAGCCAAGTCCTTCTGGGCAAGGAACTTAACCACCGTTTCGACGGACCACACTGCACAAACATTACACCTATGATCTATATTACACAGGGCACACCTAAAACAGACATGGTCCTTGAACATTACACGGACAAACTTATGGCAGTCGTCACATGATGGCGGGGCTGGCTTGGCCTATAAAATAAGCACAAACCTACAATAAACAAGTGGAACGAGACACGGATGGAAGGCAGACAATTAATTTTCAAATATTTTGACTCATAAATTAACCGTAACCTCCCGCACCCCACCCCGCCACGTTACAACAACGATCGCATTGATTATGACGACAAGAACGCGGCGGGCACAACACACCCATAATAGATCCTACAGGATGTGTAACGGCTCCAGGAATCATATCGTATAGCATTCAGGGTATATTTACTAATCAATATAAATTATACTCCTAACGAACGCAGCACGATATGTGAAGAAAACAACAAAATGTATAACAACTGCTGTCTCACACGGTAAAACCGCAGACCACGCATCTACTCAAGAATTTTGAAACCACCGATCATTGCAAACCGATCGTGATCGCACGTAAACTTGATCATTCTAAAGTTTCCGGTACCATTTTTTAGTACGCAGCACCCAGAACAAGATGCGCGAATTAATGAAAAAATATTTCTTCACATAAACATCCGAGCGACCGGGTGTGACGTCACCCGCTCGGATTCTACGGAGAACGACGTCAGCCGATATTCGTGTTAGAAATACCGTAGCAAACACCTATTTTCATATCTGCCGATCGCCTGTTGGGGTTTAAAGAAGGCGATCGTCTGGCATATATCGTTGCTAGCACACGTCCCAGATTCTATGGGGTTAGAAATTGGAACATGCGACACAACGAAATTTAGAGACCTAAGTCTTTTAACTATGGATATAAAGAACAATACAACCTGGTTGTCTTGGGCGGTATTCTCCATAGTCCTTAGTTATCCTTTCAGAACACACAAACTATCACTGATTAAAGACTTAGATTCTTTTTAAAAAACACTAAAATCCTTAATGCGAAAAGCATGTATTGCACTTGTTGCTATGCAAACAAGAATGAGCTCTATGGTAAACAGGTACTCGGCAGTGGGGAGCCGGGTACCCGGTTCCCAGGAGTCGGTAAAGCTTTCTAAGTCTATAATCCTAGAGCCGCTGTCAGGGCCAGCTGTATATCAGAAGTAACAGAATGGTGAGTATTGATCGAAGGAGAATGCTCATTCCCTTCAACATCACATTTAACTGGGCCACCTCTGGACTATCCCTGTTGGCTAGACAAGGGATAACTGATGCCAAAGCTGACTTGTATCCAGCAATTGTGACGGGAGCTAGTCCTGCAAAGAACAGCTCACAGAGAAAGTCTGCTATTTGCTGAATAGTGGATTGAAAGGTATCAATACCCTTTTCTTCACACCAGTCTGCAAATCTGTTAACCTTGTTGTTATATGACTTGAAGGTTGACCTCCTTCTCGCAGCCGCGATGAAATCAGCAGCCTGTCGAGAAAAGCCTTCCGATGTGGAACGTTGTTTGACAACATCCACGCAGTCAATTTGAACATTTCGGGACGCTCGTGTAGGAAGTGTCCCTTGGCCTGGGAGATTATGTTCGGAATCTCGGGCAACTGCACAGGATTTTCCACCAGCAGATCTAGAAGATCCGTGAACCACGCCCTGCTCGGCCAATACGGCGCTATTAGCAGGACCAGACACGGCTCCTCCCTGACCTTCACCAATACCTTCGGTAGAAGGATGGTGGGTGGGTACGCGTACGCGTGCATCCCTCTCCAGCTTATCGCCAGAGCGTCTGTATCGACGGCATTTGGATCAGGAATCGGCGAGACATATGTCATGATTTGAGCATTTTCCTTTGTGGCGAACAAGTCCACGTTGGGTTTGCCCCAATGCTCGAAGATCCGTCGTAGAACTGGAGGGTTGAGGGACCATTCTGTTGGCAAGATTCTCTGTCTGCGAGACAAAGCATCCGCCAGAATGTTCAATCGGCCAGGAATATGAGCTGCTTTCAAAACAACCGAGTAATTCCTGCACCATTGAATCAAGTGCCACACCCTGATGCACAGGGTGGGCGACCTGGTCCCGCCATGGCGATTTATATATGATACTACTGTCGAATTGTCCGACCGTATCAATATCACCTTGCCCCTGATCATCGGAAGGAACTCTTCCAACGCCAGTTCCACTGCCATCATTTCCAACAGATTGATATGCAGCTGACTCTCCAGGAGAGTCCATGTGCCCGAGACCTGGTGTTCTCCCAGGCAGGCACCCCACCCCTCCAACGATGCATCCGTGTAAACGGACAGATGGGGGTGGGGTAGGTGCAGCGAAACCCCTATTAGGAGATTCTGACGCTGTTTCCACCATAGAAGATGCGATATTATCGGCTCCAAAACTGGCACCAGTTTTGACAGGGGTTCTGTTCTCTGTTTCCACAGAGACATCAGATACAACTGGATAGGTCTTCGCATTAAAGCAGCGTACGGGATAACCTGCTCCATGGAGACCATCATGCCCAGCATCTGAAGGAACCGCCTCGCCTGAATGTGGTTTCCCACTCGAAAACTCCTGAGGATGGCAAACAGAGACACCACTCTGGGCTCTGATGGGTAAACCCTGCCCTCCTCGAGGTCGAATCGCATCCCCAAATAAACGAAATGTTGAGTGGGCGTCAACTCGGATTTCTCCTCGTTGACTATCCAGCCTAGATCTGAAAGTAACTTCAGAGTCAGAGCAGTATCCACGTTCAACCTGGCTGCCGAGTCTGCCTTGAGCAGCCAGTCGTCTATGTAGGTGTGTAGCGCCACGTTCTCTTTTCTGAGAAACGCTGTCACCGCAAGGACCACCCTTGTGAATACCCTCGGAGCTGTCGACAGGCCAAACGGGAGAACTGTAAACTCCCATACTTGATTCTGAAACGCAAATCTCAGAAACCTGTGCCAACTCCGATTCATCGGAATGTGGAAATATGCATCTTTCAGATCGATCGATACACACCACATTCCTTTCCTCAATCCCGCCATTACCGACCTCGGCGTTTCCATCTGGAACTGAGGCGTATGGATAAACCAATTTAATGGCCTGAGATTGAGTATGGGTCTCCATCCCCCTGTGCTCTTGGGGACAAGGAACATGTTTGAATAGAAGCCTGGAGTGTTCCGGTTTGCTGGTTTTATTGCTCCCTTCAGAAGCAAACCAGACACTTCCTTTTGAACGGCTTCTAACTTGTCTGGCTCCCTTGGTACGGGTGTCCAGACAGGTGCCAAAGACAGATTTTGTGGCAGAAAGTCCCACCACTCCGGCATGTAACCCTGGGATAACCATCCCAGGACCAGACTCTCTGACGTCACACCTCGCCAGGCCTCGACGAAACGCCTGAGCCTTCCACCCACCATAGACGCCTCGACGTCTAACGGCGTTGTCCGGCTCGCAGTCCGCACCCCCCTCTTTCTTAATGAGAGAGAGTGAGAACCATTTCGTTCTAGGCATGACGGGTATAACTGGCACCGCTGTTCCTGTCGCACAGGTGCGGTCCAGGCGGATATGAAGGGAGCTTGCGTACCCTCAGGTACGCTTCGGCCCCTTCTGTCCGCCCTTTGAGGCCTTACCCTTACCCTTCCCACCTCTAGGGTGGTCAGGAGCAACATTGGGGAGGGTAGGCGCCTCTACAACCTTCCTGGGTTTCTTCGCCGGCGGCGGCTCCGAGAACCCAGCCGAAACAGAAGTCGCAACAGGCCTGGCTTTCGCCTTGCTCTTATGCTTCTTCTGTTTCTTTGAAGGCTGTCCCGTTAGCGGTTTGCCCACAGCCCCTAGTGCGTGCGCTTGCCGCACTAGCTCTAGCTGTAGATTTACCGCTAACCGATTCTGCGCGATACTGGCGGTGTCCTCTAAGATGGCCCGCGCTTGGCCACCAAAGATGCTAGGCCCTGTCAGGGGCGTCCCAAGAAGACGTTCCCTGACTGCCGTAGCCGGACGCATATGGTCAATGACCATTTGCCTCCTGGACTTCGTCACTCGCGCTTGCACCCCTGCCAATGCGTCCATTGACAGCACCAAGCCGTCATTAACACACGATAGCGCCACAGGTGGCACAGGTTGGCCTGCCCCCGCTTCAGCCCACACCGACTGAAGGAGACGATAAGAGTGATTGACAGCGCTCATCGCTGCCCTCACACCCTCATCGCATAGGGCCAGGACTTCTTCCTGGTGTACCTGGGACTTATCCACTAGTGCCGGACCGGGACCACCCGACCTGGCACTCTGGACGCCCAGTACCCATCGGTCATCCTCCGTGACCGACAGGACTACACCATACCTGTCGTATTCACCCCGTGGAATACGACATCTTGCCCGCACCTCCCTGGAGGCCGCAGGGAGCTGACCCTTGGTCATTAGTTGTTTGCTATAAATAGCATCCAACAAATCAATGAACCGTGGATCCAGTCCCACTGACTGGATCCGGGCCGCGGGAAAAATCCCCGTCCTAATCGACGCAACCGACGGACGGGGCGCATCTTCATCGGCCGTGGCCGAAACCACAGACGGGTCAACTCTGGATAGCCACGCCAGAGCATCTGACCAATCTACCTCCGAAGAAGATACCCCCGCAAACACATCACCCGTTGACGTGCTCACGGGTCTGCCAGCCACGGCCTCCCGGCAAGGAGCCACGGCTGACACGCCAGGCACTCCGCTACCACACGGTTCCGCCGCCACCCCATGAAACACTCCGGTCCATGGGGTAGGTCCGCACGGAAAACCATACGGACCCGTAACAGTCGCGGAACCATAGCCGGACACGGGCGCCAACGGCACCCCACGTCCGGCTGCCGGACCAGGCGAGATAGGTGAGTACCACGCCTGGCCCGGCACACCCGTTCACCTGACGGCTGGTGACAAACCAAGCCGCGCGGAACCAGTGCAAGGTAACGGATTGGCCTCAGCCGCAGGCGGAGCCGCTGACCTGGCTTGCGCCAAATCAGACAAATGGAGGCCGGTTCCGTCCAGGACGGAATCAACCTCCATATTCTCCACCTGCGGCTTCACGGGCTGCAGCAACCTCTCCTCCTCGGCCTCCTCGTCTTCAGACTCCGAAGAGCCGTCACTAGACGAGTCAACCGTGGAGCCGTCCTGGCGGACGGCTCCCACACCTGACGGACCGGCCACCGCTACTGGACCACCCGGAGGTGGCCGCAGAGAGACAGAACCCGTCTGGCCGAAGTCAGACGGGACCGCCAGGGGGCCGTACGAGACGGCCCCCTCGGTAACCAGTCCAGAATCCTGTCCGAGGACAGGATCCGTACCAGGCATGGGGAGAAACTGCCCCCCAACCTTTGGTAGCAGGGACGACACCAGCGTGGGCAGAACGCTATGCAGAAAACCCTGCATAGCCGGACCAAACCACGCCGGCGGTGCCATCTCCGCCACCTCCAGCTGGGCACGTGGAGCACCCCCACCGGCCGAACCGGGCGCTCCACGATTTCCTCTCGGACCGCCTGACCCCGCGTCAGACCCAGCCAAGTCCTTCTGGGCAAGGAACTTAACCATCATTTCGACAGACCACACTGCACAAACATTACACCTATGATCTATATTACACAGGGTACACCTAAAACAGACATGGTCCTTGAACATTACACGGACAAACTTATGGCAGTCGTCACATGATGGCGGGGCTGGCTTGGCCTATAAAATAAGCACAAACCTACAATAAACAAGCGGAACGAGACCCGGATGGAAGGCAGACAATTAATTTTCAAATATTTTGACTCATAAATTAACCGTAACCTCCCCGCACCCCACCCCGCCACGTTACAACAACGATCGCATTGATTATGACGACAAGTACGCGGCGGGCACAACACACCCATAATAGATCCTACAGGATGTAACGGTTCCAGGAATCATATCGCATAGCATTCAGGGTATATTTACTAATCAATATAAATTATACTCCTAACGAAAGCAGCACGATATGTGAAGAAAACAACAAAATGTATGACAAACTGCTGTCTCACAATGTAAAACCGCAGACCACACATCTACTCAAGAATTTTGAAACCACCGATCATTGCAAACCGATCGTGATCGCACGTAAACTTGATCATTCTAAAGTTTCCGGTACCATTTTTAGTACGCAGCACCCAGAATAAGATGCGCAAATTAATGAAAAAATTTTTCTTCACATAAACATCCGAGCGACCGGGTGTGACGTCACCCGCTCGGATTCTACGGAGAACGACGTCAGCCGATATTCATGTTAGAAATACCGTAGCAAACACCTATTTTCATATCTGCCGATCGCCTGTTGGGGTTAAAGAAGGCGATCGTCTGGCATATATCGTTGTTAGCACACGTCCCAGATTCTATGGGGTCAGAAATTGGAACATGCGACACAACGAAATTTAGAGACCTAAGTCTTTTAACTATGGATAATAAAGAACAATACAACCTGGTTGTCTTGGGCGGTATTCTCCATAGTCCTTAGTTAATCCTTTCAGAACACACAAACTATCACCGATTAAAGACTTAGATTATTTAAAACACTAAAATCCCTAATGCAAAAAGCATGTATTGCTCTTGTTGCTATGCAAACAAGAATGAGCTCTATGGTAAACGGGTACTCGGCAGTTGGGAGCCGGGTACCCGGTTCCCAGGAGTCGGTAAAGCTTTCTAAGTCTATAATCCTAGAGCCGCTGTCAAGGCCAGCTGTATATCTGAAGTAACAGAATGGTGAGTATTGATCGAAGGAGAAGCTGTCTTCAACCAAATAGATTTCATACTATGCAAGACAGCAGCAAAACCCATACTTCGGGATGCTCGTTCCTATGGAGGTACAGATGTCAATTCTGACCATAAGCCAGTCATTACACGCCTCCATATGAACCAGCTCTACCTAATGTATAAACGCCATACCAGGCAAGAGGGTAGAGTCACCTACAACTTACCCAAGCTCATCAGCGACACTGACACTCAAATGGCATACAAAAAGGCCCTTGGGGAGCAGATAGCTAACAATGACGTCAGCTCCGATCCAAACAAAGCCCTAACCAAAATACTGATGTCTATGGAATCTTCAGCTGCTAGCACCATAGGTGTTCTAAAAAACAACAGAACTAGGTATACTGATGACCCTCTCATAATAAAACTGTCAGGTGAACAGAAAGCGTTACGTCTGCGCATTTATCAAAGTGGCCAAAGTTAAGATCGCACCAAACTACGCCAGGAACGCAATAACATTCTGCACCACTTTAGCGATTGCTTAAAAGATCTTGCTATCCAACAAGCAGACACCTTAGCAGATGAAATCACTGCCACGGATGACTGCCACAAAATGTTTCGGGCAGCCCAAGCCCTGAGAGTTGCTGACTACACACCACCACTAACTGTACACAACCAGGGCAAAGCTGAGGCAATTCGAGAATGGTTCAAGGAACAGTTCACTAACCACGATGATGAGCCCTTGAACCCATTCTCAGGAGACCCCAGGCCATTACTAACACCAATTAATACAGCAGAGGTTGAGAAGGCATTTAAAGCCCTGAAAAATGGACATGCATCTGGACCTGATGGCATGAGCAATGAACTATTCAAATATGCAAGTGACATTATCTCAAAACCGATCACGCACATAATCAATTTAGCTTTTATGCACCACCTTCCCATCGACGCTGTAGGCCAAGGCATCCTTCTCGCGCTACCCAAGCCCAAGAAGCCACCTGGCCGCCCCCCCCCCCACCAGCTAATCTGTGGTCCATTGTGCTCCTTAACAGCATACGGAAAATCCTATCCAATGTTACCCTATGCCGCATAGGGTCTGTAGAGTTTGAGACATCAATCGGCTCCCCACAGGGAGATGGTCTATCCCATGTGCTCTTCACCTGTTACCTGGCTGCTGCACTGAAATCCATGCGGGAAAATTCCACAAGACCAAACCCCCCCGGTGTCAATACTGGGCATGCCGCCAGAGATGGAATATGCCGACGATGTGGACTTTATAGATGAGGAAAAGAAACCCCTTGACGAACTTCTCCCAATAGCTGCAAGCAAGCTAAAAATTGAGAATCTCTATGAATGAATCCAAAACAGAGTTCACCCACATATACCTATCTACAAAGCATGAAACTAAAGAAAATGACGATCCACTCCGTGGCGGCGAACCATGGAGGAAAAGTAAAATCCTGGGCTCACTTCTTTGCAGTACTGCTTACATTTCTGCATCATGGGGAACATAGATTTCCAGTCCTTCTGGAAGCTATGGATTCGTAGATCAAAGATGCCCTTGGTAAAAAGACTACGTTTATACAATGCAACCTGCGTATCCTTGATGATGTATAACTGTAACAGCTAGGCAGCTCCAAAGGCAGCTCTAGACAAACTTGACGCCTGTCACCGCAAACACCTACGCACCATCACTGGACACCGATGGCCAGAGAGCATAATTTCCAATGATGCACTATACAAGATGTGTAATATGCCGCCGCTGTCTGTAAAAGTCGCCCAGCAAAGATGGTCCATGTTTGGCCATGTGCTAAGGATGCCAGAAGACACACCAGCACAGAGCATAGATATATAGAATGCTAGATACACCAGGCGGACAAGAGCATACTAGCGTCCAAGAACATACGGCGGTCAAGATCGGTGTACACCATTCCAAGCATGTGCAGCACAACGGTTTTTCCAACCGAGCCAACACGTTGAAATTTACGCAAATATCGCACTAACCATCGGCATCTGAACCAAGCTCGGGTGCTCGGTTGACTATAGTTTACTAGCTAGTTACCTATTTGATGTTCGACTCGGAATCTAGTTAGCTATAGCTAACTATTCTTAGGAGTTGAACTTGACCTAGACAGCAGTCGGGACTACTGCACTTTAAGGGCCGCCAGTAATGGCCGCCGAAATCTCGCAAAATACCGTGACTTCCGGTAATCCACGAGATTTCAGTGGTTGCTAGGAATCCTCTTGTTTCAATTGTGATTGACTAAAGGCAGTCACATGTTCATGATTATGACGTCATCGGCATTCCAAAAGTAGAACGCGCTTGATTATGACGTCATTAGCGTTCTAATATTAGAATATGTTTGTAAACAAACGGATTAAAGAGAGATTATTATGATAGATATTTATTTATATTTATGTAAAATGTAAATGTAAAATAATATGTGTAAATCATATGAAATATGTCAAATTCTAAATGTATCAGATACGACGACTTATATGAAATTACTAAAGATCAACATAATTTAATATCATGGCTAATAAAGCAAGGATTGTTATTTGACTTTGAAGGAGTTTGTGATAAATGTGGTAGTGGTTTTGTGTCGTTAAAACAGGATTTAAGTAAAAAAGACAAATACGTCTGGAGGTGTAGCCGAAGAAAAAAAGGTGAATGCCATAACAAAATCAGTATAAGACAGGATTCATGGTTTGCCAAATCTCACTTAACATTAGCTCAAATCATAAAACTTACGTATTATTGGACCAAAAATGAAACAAATTTCAATAGTATATTTGAATTAAATATAGGAAGTGATCATACAATTGTGGACTGGTTCAATTTCTGTCGTGAGGTGTGCGTGGAGGTGCTAATTAAGGACAATGAAGTGATAGGAGGTGAAGGCAAAACTGTTGAGATAGACGAAAGTAAGTTTGGAAAACGAAAGTACGAGAGAGGTAAAAGGGCTGACGGTTGTTGGGTATTCGGGGGTATTGAGCGTGATAGTGGAAGGTGTTTTTTCGAAGTTGTAGACGATAGAACAAGGGAAACTTTAATTCCCATTATTAGAAAGTATATCAGAGCAGGAACAACTATAATTAGTGACTGCTGGAAACCCTATGCTATTTTGGGTGAAATCGGATATAAACATTTCACGGTCAACCACAGTGTAGAATTTGTAAATTCGGAAAACGGCGCGTGCACTAACAAGATAGAAAGTACGTGGCACAGTCTAAAATTATCGTTACCAAGGAGTGGTACACGTAAAACTCTTTATCAAAGTTACTTTCAAGAATATATAGTTAGGAAAAAGTATCTAAAACATAGTGAGGATTCTTTTCTATGTTTTCTTGAACTAATAAAGCGTGTATATGTCATCAAAGATAAAGAAAACGTTTCACCACCGCCATCTGCAGATCACAGCTACACAAATATGTAATAAGGTATGTTTTAATTTATAAATTTTTGGGGGAATCCCTTTTTGTATTATTGGAAAATCCCTAGCAACCAATGAAATCTCGTGAAATATCGCGAGATTTGATATTTTGCGAGATTTCGGCGGCCATTACCGGCGGCCCTTAAAGTGCAGTCTAGCCCAGCAGTCTTGCCAGTCTTTCCATTACGATATACGAAAACTGGTTCGAGTACATAAAAAGATTCACCACATGTAATTGTATAATAAAATACACTGTGAACGTATTATACACTACACGGATTGATAATAAATCTATTAAAAAAAAAAGTGAAATTTATGCAAGCTAACGAAGAGAGTTACGTCTTCCACTTCTTCTTATTTTTGCTGTGTAAATTCCGCCTCTCAAGAGTTCCCCTCCTGCTAACTCTCTAAACAAGCAAACCAACCTTCCATATGTAAGAATAGAAACATAGAAAGTGTGGTGATGTTGGGACAAAGAATGAACGCTATGCATCACAGATCGATTACATGCTGTCTACAAGTGACACAGTTGTAACACATGTACAGGTTCTTGATCATACCACGTATGCTACCAGGAAATTGATGACCCCGAGGACTGTGAGGCACTCCAACAAGACATAAACATGTTAGGTAACTGGGCTAGCACTTGGAAAATGCGCTTCCAACCAGTAAAATGCAACATGATGAGTCTAATCAGAAAAAAAAACCCCATCAAATTCGACTACACACTAAAAGGAACCAGTCTAAGTTTTGTTTCATCAGTAAAGTACTTGGGGATCAACATCACCAATGACCTAAGCTGGAACAAACACATCACTGAGCTCTGCAGCAAATCATACAGAACCTTAGGACTCCTGTGGAGAAATTTTTTATTCTGTTCCCAAGAAATCAGACTTCAAGCATACATGGGACTGATTAGACCAAATCAAAGTTAAAGCGCGAACACTAAAGTAATACAATACCAACACAACTCCAGAGGCAATAACAAGCCAAGGGCGTATGTTTTGTAAAATGATGATGATGATGATGATGATGCTGATGATGATGATGGGACCAGTTCTGGAACATGCAAGTACAGCTTTGGACTCTCACCAGATAACTCTTCAGGACACACTAGAATATGTGCAAAAACATGCAGCTAGATTGATCACCTCAAACTATTGCTAAATAGTTTAATATAAACCAATGCCTCACATGGGCCAATAAAACGGTGCTGCGAGAGGAAAATGCCTACTACATCGAAGCAGAGGAGGATAACGTTACAGTCCCCACACGCCCATTTAGTTCAATGCCAAAGTGTGCTAAATTATACATGTATATAATTATTTAGGTGAGGGGTGTAAGCTGTAATACATGGAGGCTGTGGGCCTGGCTTCAACAGAATCCAGCGCAGTGCTCTCTTATGCTCGTCGCTGGTTTAGTAGGCACCACATTATTTTGGCAGTCCTTCTTAGGGAGCTAGGCTAACCTTTAATTGTTACGTCCAAACACATATGGGTTTATGCCTCTTGTGACTTATGCCTACTTAACTTTGGGGGAGGTTGCCTTCCTGGTGGATGAGCATGTACATGTTGGCGGCCGAGGAGTCCAAAGCCGATGAGTGACTTCTAACCATGTGTCAGCACAACCACAAATACCAAGACATGGACAGATAACACACAAAGGCATTGAGCAAGTAATGTATCTAGTTATGGCGAAGGCTGAAGAAGTGGTTGGTGGACATCGGCGACATTCCCAGAAGGCGTGTAAAGCCAATTGGCTTCTCCAAGTCACCATGAAGTTAGTCTGCGAACCATGTTTTCAGCCCATGCCAAACGTGGCGAGAGTGAACCAGATGTGATTCACTCCCTGAAGCTAAGATTTAGCTGCGTTAGGGCTATGTAACTGCCACAAGGATGTACCTACTATAATTAATGTTTGCACAGTGAAGCCTACTTTGGCTTAAATACTAGCTAATGGTACCGGTGAAGGTACAGGGGAAGTGTGTGAAGCATCACTGTTTCGATTCGAACCATTGAGAAACCTCTGAAATTTTTAGGGTCAGCGCTAACCAAACTGGCGGAGGGGACTACCAGACAATTAGTTGGCCAGAGGCTGGAGAGTCGTAGAAAGAGATAGCTGCTCCAGGAATTTAGAAGGCCATAAAGTTGGTCTTTACAATAAACAGCAGTCCTCCATTTGAGCAGTCGTCCCTATCTACTCTATCCTAACAAAATATCTGAGTGTAATACTAGTTAGGATTAGTCACTGTATCTAGAGCCTATTGTTGCAGGCACGAGAGACAACTCTAGTGAAAAAGTGTCACCATATAAAATTTAAGAGAGTAGGTGTTGCATTAGTAAAGCAGTATAGTATAAGTTAACGTTTGCACAGTTTAAGAAACAATTATAACTAATTAACTTAATGAAAAATGGTAACAGTATGAACGATGGTAGTTTGCCGTATTACAATTTAGTAAAATATAACAATACGGTCAAACTGACCTATGGCGCTTGGTTATAATCAGTGCTACAGAAAATAAGGTAACTATAGTACAATAAAAATAGCGCCTATTAGTCATCAGCGCAATGTTCGTTTTCACAGCACAAAACAGTTTTGGTTGGTGTCTCTTAGTCATCAGCACATGCTGGTCACTATTGGTGATGTTCGAGGTTGGTGTTGGTTGGCGAAGCTAGATGTTGGTGTCAGTTGGTGAAGTTCTTTGGGATAAGTGAAGTAATAGTCATTGTTGGCGCTTCATAGCCATTGGCACCAACTAAACACAAGTCATATAACAGTCTAATTTACTGTGGGGTTGAAGCATGCAAAACTTGGTGTGGAAATGAGGTTGCCTCCATTGGTTGAAGAGGCTGGTTATAGATTTATGACACAAGACAAACATGTTGCTTAGCTCATTTGCAATGCTGAAGGCAATGTTCGCAGACAGAAATGAAGCATAACATAATGATGCACTAGATATGTGCTACCTCTTATCTCCACCGGTTGGCGTGGTAAGGCAGGTGCGGCGAGACATCAGTACAGGCCAATCATTTAACATACAGGTTTTTGGTTGACAATGGCAGCTCGGCTCACAGATGGTCCCTGAAGTTGGTGAATGGGAAACCTTTTAGTTTAGTTTATTGGCCCCTGTTGGTGTGGGACTGTAAAAATTTAGCTGGAGTTTGTGGTATTGGCGAGCCGCTGAAATGAGTACTGGAACTGAAATAAGCTGCATTGGTGTAGATTGCTAGAACAGCAAGCTCTACGCAGTATGCACGGATACGGTTCCTCACCCCAGGCGACCCTGGTTTGACTGAGGAATACTGCCAGAGCGAGTCCTTTTATACTGTATGGTGATCAATCAACAGTCACTACAGCAGAGCACAACCAATCATTGCGTACTTCATAGGGGGAATATCATATGACGAACACATGTTTATGATGTCATGCTACCAGCACATGCACGATGACAATCTAAACCAACCTCTTACTGATATCTCCGCAATACTGACCCAATTTCAAATCTGTAGAGTGATTCGTGTTTTCCAACGAATTCTGGTATCGATTCACACCAAGATGGCTGCAAAGGGCCAAGTATTAGGAATTCCCTAAATTACTGGTAACTATGCACATAGGAATGCCATCCCCACGCTCTTTGTAAAGCAGAGCTATCTCTTACTGGCGTGCATGCACCATAGGCGTTTTTCTGGCCTCTATCATTCTACGCTCTCTGTACTGTGGCTACGTGCACTGGCCTATAGAACCAAGTGGGACATGGCTTGGAGCAACGCAGACAGGGCCATTTCACACCCGTCTAACCCGGGTCGGTTCGTACCTGATTGAGTGATCTGTACTACACCAACCCCTCCTAGCTAGCTTGGCACCACAGGCTAAACGAAATCACGTAGGCAGATCGCTCATAGCAAAGTGAGTGCCAGGTGAGAATTATAGACTCTTATTATTTTATTTTGTATGGTGCATACTTTATTTGTTTAGCAAACAGTGAAAGATGCCTATAACTATAGTTTGCGATGACGGCCTCCTTCAGTAGCGGGTAATTATTCCCCATGCCGAGGATGTCCAGGCTCCAATGTACCAGTAATTAAAACATAAAAAGTAATAATAAAACTATATACCTATCTAAAAAGACTCAGCTAGTTTAGCTGAGATGACGCAGTAACATTTTTACGGCACACTTATAATCTTACCAAGAATGGTGACTCATCAGTCTAGATAAAGGTTACAATTATATGCACAACCGGGCATGCACGCGCATGAATGGGTCCCTCTAGGAGGTGGGCCGGCATGCGGCCGTAATTTCAGATGAAATGCTGAAGTAAAGCATCACATTGACCACGACCATCTGCTGCAGCATGCTTATTGCCCGGAATGCAATACTATGTCCTCTCCTCGCTGCTCAATGACACCGAAAGACAGTCTCAGCCACAGTGCCAAATCCAGAACACTCGCAGACCACCACCATGCACAGCACCACGCCGCCTCCATCAACGCCAACTGCTATCACCACGACACCAGCACTACGACGATGAGCACATCATCAATCATCACCACATCAACAACACCACGAGTCAGCACCACACCTACCAGTACCATCATGACGCCAACAGTATCTACATGGACCAGCACCACTGCCACCATCAGCAGCATGCCAATAACCGGCAGCAACACCATTGCCACATTCAGCACGATGGCAACAACTTCCTCCACACCATGTGTCACCAGCATCATCATCCAGACACTGCTAATTCCAATACTCTACCTCAACAGAACAGCGACAACATCAACCGGTGATGTGACGGAACAGAACATTTCAGCGCCGCAACTGAGCTATGCAAACGTGATGTACAATGATCAGTCGACCCAAGTGTATCTGGACCTTTATGGACCTTATTCATAAGTTAATTGGTGAAGTATAAGGACTGGAGATAACTGATAGCGTTAATAACTTAGGTTTCATAATATTAATTTTTATTATTATTATTATTATTATTATTATTATTATTATTATTATGTTAGAATAATTGTCACCCACCCCAGAATTGCTAGTCGCCATTCTGAGTAACTTTAAATTGTTACACCGTAATCTATGTATAACCACGCCATCCCAGCGAATCGACTGGGACTGCTCAGAACTTTAAAGCCTATAGATAAATATTTTTATTATTATTCTTTTTAAAGTCTTTTAAAAGATTGATATTAAAGGGCGACGAGAGCCATACAGGTGGCTCCCAAAAAGAGCCACACTAATAATTCAGATACATTGGAGCCTGGGAATAATTGCACGCCACTGAAAGAGGGTGTCCTCGTGAACTATTGTAAGGATTTAAAACAATAAAGTACGTTCGGCGATATCGCTCTGCCCACGGTGACAAGCCAGGAGGGGGTGGTCAGTGTCTCTTCAATGTTTTGAACATGAATGTTTCACCAACTCTAGAGGTCGATCTTTGTGGTCACCAGCTGCCTGCAGTCTCCCATCTCCGTCCGCGAGGTCAACTAACCGGCATCGTTGGGCCGGCGAGTACCTTGAGAAATCTGAGGGGGAATTGGTGGAGCAGCATGGCGCCGGAGCTACAGGACATGTTTAGGTTGTACATATTATCTTTGCACAACTGCTTCCGCAGAATAATGGCCATGATCACAATGTTTCCGGGAATGTTCGGTACCATTAGAAAAGCTTGGAGATTGCACTTCATCAAGGTGACAAACGCTCCTTTTGAGTACATTTGAGAAAGAAGCGACCATAGAACCAACAATGAACGCCATCCACCATGAGAAATAAGAAAGCTATTGATCAGCTGACTGCTGCTAAGATGCTGTGGTAGCCTGCATGCTTAAGTAGATGGCCCCTCATTGGCTGAGGGCACGCCTAAAACTTTAACCATTCACCAGAAAGTAATGAAATGCATGGCTGGCTAGTATAAAAGCAACCTGCTCTGTGTTAAACAAGACTGCGTCACCAAAAGGATTTGCACTGATGGTTCGCCAACAGCTCCGGTTGACAGTTCTTTGGTTCCCACTTCGCTTGCTCCGCTTGAGGGATTCACCACTGAAATCTACTCACTTTGACCATGGGGTGTGAAATGACATTTACATAGCCACCAGTGCATGACCTCCTTTTTGTAAGGGCCGCTAGCAAAAGTGGCCTACTAACAGCCTAAATTGTTCTGCCTTCTGAAGACTTTCTGCCACTCCTTGTGTTGCTCAGGGGCCTTGTGCACGGAAACTCCACGTCCTCACCTGATATGGAAGAAAGCTTGAACCTGCTTCTACCATGAAAGAACCCACCTACATTTCCTCCCGCATTCTCTTGCGACCATAGAAAACATCGCTTCCTAGTATCTACCAATTGTGGAAGATGGTGAAACTCTACGCTCGGTACCATTCTCCAGCCAAGTTCCACTTTGTGCTGCTCCACATCTCCGCTTTCCGAAGAACTCTCCGTGACAGAACATCTTGTGAAAACTGACTTCTGCCGTTGCTGCTTCTGTGCCTGTTCTCTCTGTGAGGATCCACCCAGACTTTCTCCATTCTAAGAAGTTCTGGCATAGTGATCGCTGACTGACGAAGACTAAGTCATCCCATGACGTTGCGCCTTGGGAATATATCTACCATGGCTGATGCAAAGCCAACAACATCCAGATTAGCAAACCCTAGACCCTGCTTTCACGTGATTGTGTGACTACTGACCTTTACCGCTCTACTGAGACTTAAAATTGTACGTTAACTCTTAAATGTATCTACTAATCTAGTTTTCTATTCTTTACAGATTCTTAGATATACCACCTTAAGCATTCGTTTTCTTCCATTCCTGTAGCCGCCTTTTCTTTTTGTTTAGGGAATTTATCAAAAGTGATTGGCCATCTTAGCTGCCACTTCCTGATGACAATCTCTCTCTCTCTCTCCACTCGACGTGAAGATATAAATTAGCATCACTATGGTGTCACCCTTTTGTGCATATATATATACTCACTTAAGAGTGTCCACCTTAGCCACCAAATAAGTGGGTGGCATCCTTTGTGCTTCGCACAGCGTGCAGATTCAGAATAGTGCTGTGATCGAAGATGCCAGGCCCTCCAGCAAAAGGACTTTCTCCCCACTTGGTCAGTAGGTCCTCTGCATATAACTTGGAACTCCCCGTAAAATAAAAAATCGCATGCGGACATTATTTCTGCTACCTACCGTTTATCTCTTGATCGAAACCCCCACAATCATTGCGTGTCTCTGCCACCGTGATCTGTGCTGTTTCGACTGGCCTACGTGCCTCTCAGCTCATGTTCTTACACCAAAACCAGTTTGTCGATTCCCCATGCCATTGCAAATGATCTTAATTCCACGATTTTGTGTGCGCTACTTAAGACCACTCCACGCTGATGCATTATTCTTAAAGGCTTCGAATTCCTCCACCATCCTTTTGACTTATTCCTTCTGGTCTCACAACCGTCCGTTATCCCATTTTTCCTAATGAAGGTCTTGCCACATAAAGTACTGCGCCACACTAAGTACACCCTGAAGAAAAACCACCATGGCTTGATCTTCTCCGTTGACTAGCGATTCTTCTTTTTAGACTGCTTGGTCTGCAGTCATGCTAAAACCTTTAGCTAAGTGATCCTGCGGTTATCATCAGTTCAAGGCGACTGAACCAGATAATCACCGCATCACCCGGAATCATTTTTTAGTCTGCCGTACATCTTCCAGCCTGTTGTTCCATTAGACCTCAGCGGTGCCATGACTCAATGGAGATTTCCTAAAGTATTTCCTCCTTAATTACACAAGCTGGTTTGTGCATCTGCAACTCAGAAGGACAGCCCGTGCGCTGCATCAAAATCTTTTTGATGTCGCTCAAGTTGGTCTTGGCTCCAAGTGAAAGATTCACCTGACTTTGTGAGGGTAGAGGTTCAAAAGACCCACCTCTGAACATCTCCTGAGAACATCAGATCAACGAGGTAGCAACTACCAAAGTTTTCAGAATAGGCTCGTCCCCCTGAAGAAAGCAAAGTAAAGATTTACCCCTGCTTTGACGTAAGCGGACCTTTAGAAGTTAGTTTTAGTACCAATGACTCTAGCGGCAGAATAACCTCTAGTAGTAGAATATTTAGGGTTGCTAGAACAGAACACGGTGGGAGCTGCTGAACTGCGATTCACAGCTACAGGAGGGGAGGTGGGCTGTCAGAACAGTAATTATGCACATACATTCCACACATTCCAACTCGGGATTGTGTCCCGAGAAAATATGTGATGCACCTAAGCGCACAAAATAGCTAATGCTTAAAACACTACCTCGCTGTTGTTTTCTGTTAGATGTAATATGCCAGTTATCAGTAGGTCTACAGCTAATAACTAGGACATAACAGGCCATCAGAACAGAGGGTGGTGGGAGCCATCCACCCCCCCCCATCCATTGTTCAGACCATGCCAGGCAAGTACAAAACTTCCATTTAGACATGTGACATAATAAGTTTATTCACGCCAGGCAAGTACAAAACTTCCACTACAAACAGTAGTACACTATAAGTTCACAGATGAGGAGGTGTATTACAACATAGGGCCCACCAGAACCCCTCACAGCGAGCCATCCATTCCAGCACCATACAGGAAGCCCAAAGCAGAGATACACATGCACAAGAATCTCACAGATCGTACCTCCTCTTTGACTTCCTTGATGATTGAATCAATCATTGGTTGATGATATTACTCTAAAATAAAAAACCTAGCAACACATTTATTTTGGTTCGATAGCATCATCCATATTGATACTGTGGGTCGTTAGCAGGTTATCTAAATACTGTCTTAGTTCTGTCATTGCCATTGCTGTCAGTCGATAGCGTCTAACCCCTAACTCGGCGCCTGGTGGGATTTTTCGGGTGAGTAACTCGTCTACTATTATTGCGATTTGATAGGTCAGGAGAAGCTCTCCAGAACTCAAGCAATTTATTTGCATAGTGGCCCAGGTCATGTAATGATCTTGCCACTTTTTCCCGCCATGCCGCACAGCCTACACCATGCATGTAGCTCAATAGTTCTTCGGGGTAACCCATGATTGAGTTTCAGATTCAGTTAGCTTGATGATCTATAGTTGCATTTCTCTAATAGGGCATCACCTGGTAGTGAGGGCCCATTCTGAAAATATTCTATTTTATAACTACTACTGATGATGCTGATAGACATGATGATGATGATGATGATGATGATGATGATGATGATGATGATGATGATGATGGGCATACTGATGCTGCTGCTGCTATTGTTGCTGCTGTTGCTGCTGCTGCTGCTGCTGCTGCTGCTGCTGATGATGATGATGATGATGATAGACATAGTGTTGATAATGATGAAGATGATGATGATGATGATGATGATGATGATGATGATGATGATGATGATGATAGACATAATGCTGCTGCAGCTGCAGCTGCTGCTGCTGCTGCTGCTACTACTGCTGCTGCTGCTGCTGCTGATGATGATGATGATGATGATGAACATAATGTTGGATCACAAATACATGCACAGTCTTATGTGTCCATATCAAAAAAACTGAATCAAATAAACATGTAGTCATGACTAGTGTCACATCAGCATGAGGGGATTACCCACAGCCCCTTCCAGCTGTCTTGGCAACACGCACTTGGCAGAACGCTAAAGTGCCTACCATCTGCACCATGGCAGACTCTGACATGTTCACAGGTGACACAGAGGATCTGGTGCCACATCGGCCGCAGGCAACCCCGCCCTACCATTTCTACACCATAGAAGTGTCAGGCAGACGCAATTTCCTCACGTGGGTGAAATCGGTCATAGACGTTTTTCTGCAGATGGTTGCGGAAGGGATTGTGCTGAGGCTCATCTCGGAAGTCGGCTCAGTTGGCATCTAATATCATGGTTGTCTGTGAGGCAACCACCACAGGTATGAAAAGTAGTATAACCAGCATCCTATACATGGAGGCTTAAACCGAACAATGTGAACCCCTCAAGAAATATCTGTGTCAGATCGAGCTGTGCCGGCCTCGATGCCGATCTTCATCCCATCTGGGGCCGGTCTTAGCTGCTTCACTTTACCACCAGCTAGAAGCCGCAGCTCTAGCACAATTGGTGTTGTTTGCAGACTTGTGAGCCCTTCACCTTCGAAGAGTGCAACACACACTCAACCTGTAAGACACCCTCCTGAATAGTGATGGCTTCCTCTGGTCCATCAAAGGGGTGACGCAGCAGGAGCTTTCCTCCAGTCACCCAATCTTATCACCCAATCTAACTAGGGGTATGCCCTGTCCTATATAGGTCAGGAAAAATGTTCCCTGGTTATAAAGCTTCTGGACCATGTCATCTTTCTTCACAACAGTAGAGAGTGGGGTGACCTCCAGGTCAATGACCGCTGGAGGTCTATATAGTGGTACCCACGCTCACCAGTTACCACCAGGTCCAACGCGATACCACACTGCATTGTCTTGTTTTGGTAGACCCCGTAGGGGTGGTAACCCAAACTTTGCAGCATGTTCATACCATGGCGGAAGACCTTTCGCTCGAAGAGATATTTCTTGTACTGCTCATGGCGAATCTGTCTAACCACAGCCCTGCGCACACCCTTTGCCTTCTTGACTTCCTGCTCATCTGACCGCTTGAAGGAGTACATATTTGGGCACAGGCCAACAAACTCCTGGATTGGTACCCCGCACACTCATCCTTCATCTTGCCCAGGACCTTCTTGTTGGCAGTACTGTGTAGCAGGTTTGTTACTGGGTAGTCGCTTGTGTCATAGAGGTCGCTCCTCACAGTCATGCCAGTGTAGATGTCCTCTGTCCGAACCTCCAGAAGGAGGCTGTCAGTGTCTGTGTACGGGAGCTCACAGTGGGCACCATATAGTTGCTTCAGATCGTTGTAGTAGAAGTCATACATTAGATGCTTTGAGAGGTCCAGGATGGGCATTCCAACATAGACAGGGCGATTCAGCAGCAGGTTCGTCTTGTACATGTGAAGAGCAGCTAGATCATCATCGAACACCTTCGCCTGGAAGTAGTTGGGCTTGGCTATTAGGCGGCGCAGCTTGTTCACTCACTTGTGCAAATTCTCCATGGTCTTACCGAAGACAGCGTTATTCATCAGCTTGTAGAGATCCTTCTCAAAGTCGCTGTTGGTCTTCTTATGGAGCTCTGTGTTGAGTCATGTAGCTCACGGGGTGGTGTCGGGACGTTCCAGTGTCTGGTATCAACTCACTGTGCCGCAAGTGCACGACGAATGATGATGCTGGTTAGCTTCCGGTCTCGGGGTTACGGATCCAGTGAGATACTGCCCTACGGGTAACAAAGACCGGTTCCTAAGGCCGGTGGAACTCAATCGTTCCGGTGGGGCTGTGCGACCATCATCACGAACATTAAACACTACAGTCTCATCCCAAGAGTTTGTGTCACCCGAAAGGGAGGCTCCCACACACGAGATAACTAATTAACTTAATATAAGCTATTATACCTCTAAGCTGAAAGGAAAGAAAATTATCTTTTGTAATGTCAGAAAATCATGTGCCTCACGTTGGCACTACTCCTAGTGCTAGTTTGGGTGAGGAGTGTTATCCTTGCGTGGGCCATCATCACTGAATCCCTGCGAGAGGCAAGTGCCTCGCGTGGGCCTCTGTCACAGGAAAATGTCGCCATCGCTTAAAGCGGGAGAAGAGTATAGGCCGAAAAGGCTTACTCCAATATTGAACCAAAATGCTGTAAAGAAAAGATCATACCTAGTGAAATTATGATGATACGGTTGCGTGATGTTTTACGTGAAGAGGGGCGAGCGATTCCCGAAGGATTCCCACGTCACCGTCATATGTAGTTTCCAATATGCTTCTATGCCTAACCAAATATTTTGTTTTTAGGGACAAGAACTATGTTATGCCTCAAATGGCTGGCGTCTACCTAGCTTTTAGAGATGGCTGTCATTGAGAATGGATGCCCTAAGACATCAATACTGAAGACAGTGTGCATACATGTTACTTTGCAAGATCTCCGAACTGGGTAAGAATCCAGACATTTCGCTCCGTAACCACATAAAACGTCACAGGACATTGGTTATTTTTCACAAAAGCATTTTTAGGCAACCGATCTATCATTATGGTGGAGGCAAGAGAGACGAATACCCATCGTGAATGCCCTTCCTGTGAGGGAGTGGCAGATCTTAATATCATGCCCAGACATTCTTACGGAATTCGGTGGGGATGTGCATCTCACCCGTCACCAGGTCCTACGAAGCTAACTTTTTAACCTGACGTTAGGTTTAAACGCAAGTTGCCCAGTTATGCACTGCGGTGCGGGAGGATTGTTCAGCAGATAAAAGAAAATAATAATTAAGATATGTTTTAGCCGTGCTTCCTACATTGGCAAGGGTAACTAACTATTAAGTATCCAAAGATACGCGGCGAATTTGTGTGACACCACACCCTGACCATCACCGCTCGGAAACCCCAATAGTTTCCCAGGGTCAGATCAGTCCATGGTGCGGATAGGGGCAATCAAACAATTAACAAGCCATAAGGCTTAGTGGAACATGAAGAGAGATAATAACTTAGAAATATGCGGCCCATTAGGTATGTTGGCCAATCTTACACAACCTTGCCGGAGTGTGGGGCTAAATTATCGCAACTACCAGAAAAGAGGCATACACTATGCGTCACCTGCCGAAGAGATTGTTTCTCACCATATTAAACCTATCCTATCGAGCTAAATAGAAAGGTTTTTAGTCGGTAGCATGCCGGGCTAAACAGAGTTATAGCACGGATAGCGACCTCAGTGAAAAATTGTTGGTGGCGGGAGAATGTGCTACATATACGAATGTTGCTGTATAGTGTTTCCTGTGTGCACTGCAGTCCTATGTTTTTCTATAGCTAAACAAAACATATAAACTAATGGCCACTTGCCATATATAAAAATAACCCAATTAACAATACAATCTAAAATGATCAGAATAATATACAAAGTACAGGTTGAGGAACCTACCATGGTGCGGTTAGTAAAAACACCTTACAGAAAATAAGAATAACTATAAACCGATACAGAAATTATAACTAGCGATCCTAAGACCATTACGGTGCCTTTTAGTCATCGGGACCGTTTATACAGATACGGTATAATTATTAAAGATGTAATTAACAGAATAATTAAAAATCTGGCGAGTCATCCACCAAAGACCATCGCTGCGTCTACATCTGTAGAATCACATTTTCAGGCCGGGAAAGGCCTCGCCGCAAGTTGGTGTTCCGAGTTAGTTCTTGATGTTTTCGTGAACAATATTCGAAAGTTCCACAAATGCCCCCGCACAAACGGGAGATGCAAAATTGTTTTAGTGCGGTGGGTTGGATTACTGCAGTGGCTATGGAAGAGAAACCTTAGAGGCCGAAGTCATTTGCTTAATGACTGTCCTGCTGGTAGTAGCCTGAATACAGATCCAACCTATTCGGCACCTGGCTGAGGATGCTCTCGAATTCTGGATTTCGTCTCCTTTTATACTACTCGTGACATCATAGGCGCAGGCTTCAACCAATCATCGGTTGAGCACTAGCCAATAAGCGCGTAGCTAATAATAACACAGTCGAATGTTCTAGAACATTCTAGAATTCCTGCGTACGCGTGGTTACGACGTCATGGCAATATGTTGAAGATAATCAAAAAAGGGGTTTCCGTGGATAACTCAGCCATTTCTTAACCGATTTTGAAATGGTTTACTGATTCGGAAAGCCTGTCGAATTCTGGTCTTGATTGAAGCCAGATTCGGCGGGAACAAGTAATTAGAAAGGATTACAATGTACCTACTCAGTACACTAAAAGCGCCATCCTATCATGGTCATGAAATACGCGCTCTGTCAAAAATAGTATTAAGCGAGCGCATGCGCGTTATGCGCCTTAACGAACCTAGTCGTTTTTACAACATGATCTCTCTCATAGGCCCATATATGCTTACAGCTCTACCCAGGGGGGGCGTGTTCAGGGAACGAATCCAGGACGGATGGCGCGTACCCAGCTTAGCTGGTATGGCCGGTACCCGACTGGTCGATCCAAACCTCACCCGGATGTAGGGCTCCATCCCTGGCAGTTGATTGAAGTGTAGAACCCTGTGCACCTTCTTCAACCTCATACCCAGGCTGAGGTAGAGCTTCAGGTTGCGGTAGTGGAGAATGTACTGTTCTTTGTCTCTCAGGTTAGGCACCAGTTTTTCTGCTGCCGTCTCCGCAATCGACTCACCCAATGCACACTGATATTCTGAGAGCCACTCTCTCTCTCTTCACCGTAATAAATTTAGGTGCCAGCGGGTAGGCATTGTGCATATCACGCAGATCTTGTGGGTACTCAAGGTCAACCTCTAGGATGTAGTCCATTTCATCATCATCATCATCGGGATGTTGTGTAATCTCTTTGACATCAATGTCCTCCATCCACTCAACCCCCCCCCCCACCCCCAGTCAGTAGGTATTGGCTCATTGCCCAGCCATAGAGATTGGTAGCATCCAGATACATGATGTGGCTTGTCGGCTGTTGTGGATTATAGCCAGCTATGTATGGGTTGTTTGCCTTAGCATGCCGTTTGCTGACCATTGATACACCACCCCTGAGTCCTTTCTCTCTGAAGAGATGCATGTCGTAGTCAGTGAGGAGCTCCAGCTCCACACCTGTCTTCCTTAGAAGTGCATCCCAGCCCAACCATGGGCTTGTGTAATAGTATCCTGTGTCCAGCGATACTGCAGGAGGCATGTGATGTGGAAGTTCTCAGAGACATCTGCAAGGAGCAGAGTGTCAGAGGTCATGATAGTCTCCCATTGTCTGGCAGCTGAACTAGGCCAAGACAGCATGTGCGTGGTTGTAGTCGCTGTCAGATATTCCCTTGCCAGAGAGTTTACTGTAGAAAGCAGCTTGAGGTGGGAGAGAGGTCTCATTGAAACGGATATACACCCTTGCGGAGCAGGAACTCATGCTTGGCAGTGCTAGGTTCATACTGTTTTGTAAGTGGGAACGTTGTAGAACTAGCTACCATGTTATTAAGTGATGCTGGGATGAACTGGGCCGAGTCGATGAACTGCAGCTGATGTAGGCTGAAGCGGATGTACTTCTCTAAATTGTTGGGGATGCAGTTGATCTGTCCCTCTGGAGATGGCCTGCATGATGAGGGGAGAATCATACCCATGCAGGTTGTGGAACATGACCGGGATGGTGGTTGTCTTAGGGTTGAGGTGCAGTTTAGATTACACACATTGTGTGCTGCCCCCCCCCCCTCCGCCCCCCCCCCCCTCCCCCACCCCCACCCCACCACCCCCACCCCTAGTAGATACCAGTGATGTGGCAGTGATCTCTGACACTGTCCCCATCTAATGGTCTGTTGCATACATGGCAACCGATCGCGGTTTTATGAGCTCGCCAGTCCTCTCTAGTTATTTTCAGCGGCCTAGGGTGGGCGAGCATAGCCGTTATCTTCTCCTCTTCCAGTCCCAAACAATCAAGGAAGTGTTTAGCTGCATCTTCTCCTCGATACAGCACTGGGGGTTCACTGACACCGTCACAGCGGACCACAATGTATGAGAACCCACAGATCTCATGGTGTTGTGTTTTCTGTGTGCTGCTCTGAGCCGGATTCTCCCCTGGCACCTCAACCTTGGTTGTTAGATGATGAATGGTACCTTGAGTTGCTTGTGGTAATTGGTGAACTGTAGCATCTTCCTGTCCTCTGTAGGCATTCTTATACGCATTGGTCTGCCACTGATGCCACAGCACTCCACTTTGTGCTTGATGAGAAGGTCTTCGTGAGAATAACAGTGGAGACACCGCTCGCAGAAGTGCTTTCTCCCTTTATACCAACTCTGATCATAGAGCAGTCGATTCAGGTCCGTAATTCAGGTATAGTGCTGCTTGCCACCCTTCTCGATAAGCAGCAGATTTGTCCTTGCAATGATGGGATTAGCCTCACTCAGATGCAGTGGGTAGACATGCGTGTCATGCGCAAATACATTAATGGCCAGACCCTTCGGCCACTCAACACGCTTACGTTGGTGGAGAGGGGTTGGAGAGTGTACACCGCTGAAGTCAAGCATGTCCCAGTGCCTTAAATACTTTGAAGTCCACTGGGGATTACTGTCTGCAGAATAGGCAGCAGCCAAGAGAGACCAGCGAAGACAGTGGTCATCATTGTTCTGGTCATTAAGCACAGCACATTTTTTCTCAATCGAAGTGGGGAGATTGATGTAGGACCCACCACGTAGTGGTTTATATCTGACAATGTTGAGGTACAATGCATCAACCTGGTCGACTGCCCAGCCAGACCCCTTATGGATGTAGTTCTCAGCCTTGCGACACCTTGCCTTTGGCCTCCTTCACAGCCTTGCCTATATCGTTTGCTTTCAGGATGGCATGCTGCTTACACCAGAACAGGGGATCTGTGGTGACCTCTGTCACATTATTCTTCTCCTTGTGGCGGGTGATCTTGAGAGCAAGGCAGAACTTCACCCCTTTCAGGTCGAGGACCTCTTCCGCCAACTTCCTCTTGAGCTTGTCCAGTTTTTTATCGAGGAAAGCTGCTGGATCTTTTCCCACATTTCCAGGAAGTTCCCATCCCCGCAGATAGTTCTGGATTGCATGTGGGACCTTCACAAATCCTGGAGGTATGTCCCTCATTTCCTGGAATAAAGCATCAAGAAAACTGTCGATCTCCTCATCTGTGAACTTGGGTGGGGTTTCTAGCTCTGGGCTGGGGAGGGGTGGGACTTCCCGGAAAGGAGAGCTGGGGTTGGCTTCTCAGGAGTGGTTGGTAGCTTTCTGCATGGGGCTGGGGTTGGCTCTCGGGAGTGGTTGGTAGCTTCCTGCGTGGGGCTGGTGTTGGCTTCATGGGAGTGGTTGGTAGCTTCCTGCGTGGGTCTGGGGTTGGCTTCTCGGGAGTGGTTGGTAGCTTCATGCGTGGGGCTGGGGTTGGCTTCTCGGGAGTGAGAGCTGCCAGGTTGTCGGCATGAAAGGTATGGCTAATACGCCCCTGCTGCAACAACCTCGCCAAATTTTGAAGTACTTCATCAATGTCCATAGCAGACACGTGTACCTATTCAGTTGCATTTCTCTAATATGGGGATTTTGATGGTATCACAGGCTGCCAACGAAGCGATTCCTCGAGGGTTCACGAAAACTACTGCCCCTACTGGACAACAGAACTGCAAGCAGCACATGATAATCTAGACAAGGCCAGAGAAGATGCAGACGGTAATCCCTGTCATGAAAACCACTTCACGCTATAACAAACTAAAGCCATGTATCTAAAGACCAAGCTGGAGGCCAAAAGAAGAAGCTGGAGGGAAAAGACGGCAGGGTTTAATTTAGAGAGAGACACCACAAAGCTATGGAGACTGACTAAAGCACTGAATGATGAGGGTGTCAGGGGAGAGAAGATTACTCTTGAAGAAGATGGACAAACACTGACAGGAAAGATGGCTGCAGATGCCTTTGCGAAGGCATATGCAAAAGAAAGCAACATTTCTATACCATGAATGCATCAAAAAGAGGTTAGAAAAGAGCAAAAGGAAAGAACAGACACCAACACCCTGCCCTGTAGGTGGGGCTTAGAATACACCTTCCGTATCCTCTGCGTGTCATATGAGGCGATTAAAGGAGGTAAGGGTGAGGTAACCCTGACATAAACCTCGAGGGCTGAAGACGGAGGTTCCAGGCTGCACGGCGCACTCTAATAAACCATGGACCCACGCACTTAACGCTTATGATCATGTCGATAGTCACTTACAGGACTGGCAGTATGATCAGCGAACGAAAAGAAGAAGAAGAAGACACCAACACTCATGATGCAAGGAAAGTTGACATTAGTTTAGCAGAACTGAAGAAGGCTATCCGCCAATTGAAGAAGAAGAAATCTCCCGGGCCAGATGGCATTACGAATGAAATGATCCAACACCTTGGTAATGGATCTCTCCCCAAGTTGCTAGACATTTATAATCTCAGTTGGACCAATGGAGAGGTTCCTCAGTGCTGGAAGGAAGCCAGAATGACTCCTATTCTGAAAAAAGGGAAGAACAAGACGAAAGTGCTGAGCTACCATCCTATCAGTCTTACAAGCTGCATATGCAAGACCATGGAGCACATCGTCAACCAGCGGTTGCAGTGGTACCTGGAGTCGGAGAACATTAGCTCCCCATTTCTGGCTAAGGAGTCCTGAGGGACAGCTTCTCACTGTCTCACATACTGCCCCCGCCACCCCGCCACCCCACGCACGTGCCAACATGTGCATGCATGCATTCACGCATGCACACACACACTCCGAGCGACAATTGTAGGTTATGCTGACGTCCGCCTGATGACGAGGATGCAAATTAGTCCTCTCGCCGCCTCATTACGCACCTTTCAACTGACAAAAAATATCGCTCATGAAGCCTTGGAATAAAGATAGGATAAGACTGCACTCACGAATTCTCTCTCACCTCCCATCCACTCCTCACCTCACTAGCACTCGAGAGAGAATTTCTTTAAAAGAGCTTGGCTCGAATGCATGTAGGAAGAACCAAAAGCCACCTGCGGTAAAGAAAGCCACGCGTGACCCTTTCTGTTGTTACACTGCACATAGACAACTACAACAGGGAGGAAAACGACACACCACTTTCTGGAAAGGGCAGATTTCCCAGCTTCATCATCCTCAGGCACACGGTCCTGTTGCACACAACCTTAAGGTGGTGATTACGAGTTACTGCGCCCTCTTGCATGCGATCAGGGAGGGAATATCGGGGTCCTAGATCCCTGTTAGCATTTTTAATGTCTTTATCATGTACACCCACACACCCACCCCACCCCACCCCACCCCACCCACCCCTTGGGCGTTTGTATACCATTGTTTCTAGTTTCAATACCTATAGGTGATCACTGTATGAGCGGTTTTTTAGGGGGTGGGGTACCACATTAGTTGTGCTGTGCTGAACGCACTCTATGGTGTTTATATGCTTCTTCATATGTGGGTGCCATTCTGAATTTGCATACTCGAGGTGTGGTTTAACTAGAGCCTTACACAGCAATATGAAGTTTTCTTTCTCGAGTAAAACGAATGTCCACCTGATGATGCTCATGACAGCCTTGACCGTGTTGACTTTTTCACAGATATGATTATCAAATGTTAGTCTGCAGTCTACTGTGACCCTATATCCTTTTCCTCTGTAACATGTTCTAGCAGTACTTTACCTCCACTCTCTGAGGTCATATAATAATTGTATGGTTCTGAGTCCCTCTTGGGCAATGTTATGACTTTGCATTTAATAGGGTTAAATTTCAATAACCAGATATTTAACCGGGTCTGATGATTCGATAGAGCACATTGAGGCAGATCCTGATAATCCGGTCCAAGAATTTGGTCTGACAATTTTGTATCATCGGCAAACATAGTCACTTCTGAATCTACTACATTTCGGAGGTCATTGATGTAAACAACGAACAGCAACTGGCCAAGAACACTTCCTTGATGGATCCCACTAGCCCCATCTGTCCACTCCGCTGTTGCACCATTCACACATACTTGCTGTTTGTGATTACTTAAGAAGTTTGTAACCCTGCCTGGGATTTGGCCGTTTATACCATGCCTTTCAAGATTTCCTAGCAATCTTCTGTACGGAACTTTGTCGAAAGCCTTATAGAAGTCCATGTAAATGGTGTCTACTGTTTCTTCTTTATCGATGACATCAGTCCAAGTGTCTAAGGCTTGAAGTAGTTGGAAACTGATCGACCTGCCGCTAATGAAACTGTACTGCTTAGGACTGAATAATTTATTAGCGTTCAAGTAATTAAACACTTCGTCCCTCACAATAGACTCCATTAACTTGCACATGATACGTATAAGGCTAACCAGGCGATAGTTAGTAGGGCTTTATAATGATGGTTTCGAGGAGATTTAATTATGTGACAACAGTCAAATCATTCAAGAACACACTAGAAATCTACTTCAGAGAAAGATCTTTTTAATTGGACTGAGCAAGATATATTATAGCAAAAAAAACCCTGAGACAATAACAAGGCAATGGCTTGTGCCTCCTAAATGATGATGATGATGATGACGACGACGACGACGACGACGACGACGACGACGACGACGACGAAGCCGGCGACGACGACGATGACAATGACGACGACGACGACGACGATGACAGCGGTGACGACGATGACGACAATGATGATGATGATCAACAAGAACATACCCTGTAGCAATTTCAATTATTGATAGATAGGTCTCTGTGTTCCACGTCTGCATTTTGTGGTAGAGTGAAGAGACACTAGCGTAGACAAGAATATTGGGATAGCAATAAACACAGAAAATGAAAACAACAGCAATAAGACCAATTACGGCCTCCACAAGTCAGCATGTAAACAACTGCTAGGTGCAGCAGGGTGTAACCATGAGTGTAGGCGGCACACCGCTGACATGGGGCACACCCATCTGCACCACAAAGTTTCCACAAATCAGTGTTAACCCTTGCCACTACGATGCCGGATTTTTAAAGTTTCATATTAAATTAATAGATGATCTGGTGTTCATGTTTTGGCAAACAACCAAATTGTTGAAAATTTGGGGACGCCGCACTAGTCCGACATCCCAATAGTCCTACAACACAATCGTATGATAGCCCAATAGTCCGACAATTTTACCCACTAGTCTGACAGCCCAATAGTCTGACAATTATACCCAGCATTCCAACAGTCTGACAGAGCAGAAAATTTGCAAACCCAGCAGTCCGACAACCCAATAGTCTGACACAGCAGAAAATTTGCAAGCTCAGTAGACTGACACGCCAATAGTCTGACAATAGCAATTTTATTAGACGGTGCAATTGCTTCAAAACCATCCAGATGCTGAAGTCGGATGAGATGGGAACGTCGCCATCGGAAATATCCAATGGGTTTTTAAAATTATAGGCCTATATATTTCCGTAGCCTATATCAGCAAAATCAGTCTTGTGCAATATACAAAGGAGTGGAGGGCATGCAAACAACGACACTAACAGCAATAGAGCCAGAATTTGATCCAATCATGATCTGGGGGTTTTTTTTATTGGGATCGGGAGCAAAAGTCTGGAAATCCCAGTACAAAACCAAATCGGGCCAGTAGCTTTTGTCTTTTTGTAAAATACAGCTCTGGACACACATATTCACACATATATGTGATGTTTGCAATTTGTGTTCTACTGATAGCTAAAAGACATACAATTGGAGTTTTATTGTTTTAATTCGTATTCGGTTCGTTCATTTCCCAACAAATTCATACGATTATTTGTGTTAAATAAATGTACTTTAGAATGCCGTTTTGTTGCAAAACAGCTGTTTAGGAAAGATTCATATGAAGAAAAGGCTACAGAGCCATAACACAGTTGTTCCCAGACAAATGAATTTGCACACTTCAACTTGTCACGGTATTTTGCCTTTATGGTGTTCACCTGCAAAACATCATTTCAAAAATAATTGTGTATATTAGTCTTTCAAATGTCATAAGATATATCAAGTTCCTCGGCAACTCTGTATTATCAAAGGACAACAACTTTGATATAAATATCACACAATGCATCTGACCAACCAACTGATGGATGACACCAGCATCATGCTTTTGTCTTAAACATATTTTATTGTCAATTAATAACTATGGGATTGAGTCACGAGTCAAACTGACTTAGATTCGAGTCATTCCCTAGAAGACTATAAAAGGCGGTATGTTGCAATTTTAAATAATAATGTTACAATAAAATGCAGTTTGATATTTACATATATACACTAACATTATTTATGTTTACAATTTTTCAGCGATTGCAACTTACAACAATAGCAATCAGAGATTGCATACCCTCGCATCCCATTTTCGGATTTTTCAGATTTTTTCCAGACTTGTATCCAGCATATCTTCAGATCACGTTAAAAGTTGTGGAATCATAGTTTATGTTCTCGCCCTTTCCTGTGTTAAAACTTTAGCTAATTAGAATCAGCAGTTTCCTAGATATGCATATATCGAGTAGTTGATCTGATGCAGCTCTGGGTTCTTTTATCTGAATCACGGCCAAAGTCTGAAAATCCTCTTACACGGCAAGTTCCTCCCTGTGTTAAAATTTGAACCAAATTTTATTAGTAGATTTTGAGATACACGTGCAGGCAGACACGCATTCATGCACACGCACATGCACACATACATGCCAATCGCAATATCCACTTGCCCTTACTGGATGAGGCCAATAACAAGCATCACGGATTGGCATGGCTACATGTGTAGCATGCTTGGAGAGAAATATTGGCATCTAATATTTTGTGTGGATCTTTTACAAACGATTAAAGATACAGGTGTCAGATAGTCGGTTATTGAGAAATAATAATAAAGATTAAAGGTGCACATTCACACCAGAATGCGTGAAAATTAAATTGTTTAAATTGTATACTTTTAAAGGTTTGATTTGTGTACCTTAATGTAATGAAGCGAACTAAATCTTAACATATGATGATTATTTTAAAACTTTTGATTGCAATGTTGAATTAGGGACTCGATCGTGTCTCTAATTCAATTTCATAACATAAACAATTATATTAATCTATACGTACTGAAATCATCATATGTTATGGTTTATTTCGTTTCATTACATACAGGCAGAATATGTAAGATTTTAAAAGTATACAATTTGACAGTTTCTTTCCAAGCATACTGCTGTGAATATGCGCCTTTAATTTTAAGATTTTGAAAACGGGAAATAACATCCTAAGGTATTTAGTTTTCTGCCTTTATCGTTGCATCCTTCCAACCACCACCATCACCATCACCATCACCATCATCATCATCACCAGCTCATCTTCCTCTTCCTTAGCATCAACATCACCATCATCATCAACAGTATCATCATCATCATCATCGCCATCATTTCCACCATCACCACGACCACCACCACCACCACCACCACTGCCGCTGCCAATGACGACCAGTGACGTAGTGCGAGTGTGGTCTGTGAGTGACTGTCCCCACCTGGTAGTAATTATATAAACCAATTGAAAATATGTGATCATTTATAAAACATTTGTTAGCTTCCTATTATTTTCTGTTCTGTTGAATTTCCTACTTTCTGATTCAGACAATTCCGACTGGCAAGCAACAAATAGTCAAATTTCAGCTATATATGCCTACTTCTTACCAAATCGGAAGGTTTAATGTAAAAAGCACATGATATCTCTATATTTACGAGCTGATTATCAGTCAGACGAATTCAGTAGTTTGTAGACCTATACATACATGGCAAAGACTTGGCAGAGACCTGTAACATGTTGCCATCTTTCATGTTGCTAAATTTCAGCTTAATCTGATCATACCGAAAAAGTTTAATCACGCCAAGGAGAGTGCTGGCTGGATAGTAATTTTTATTAGATAGTTAAGTTCTTACAGTAGTCTGTTTTTTTAATTCATTTTTTCCTTGCATGACCATGATGAGAGATTAGAGATTGCAAACCCTCGCCATCTCGTTTTTGTCACATTGAAAAAGGTTTTCGGATTGTCCCGGCCAAGTGAGCTTATGCCATGGCGTCCGTCCATCCGTCCATTGTATTTCCATCAAATTGTATATCCCTTCATGTGTTAACTGATTTCAAACAACTTTGGTCAAAAGGATCTTATTGTTGAAGGCTCCAGAAAATCTATTCAGAATTTTGATTGGTCCATTTTTCTGAAGGCCATTTTGTAGGTTTCACAAATTTCCGGAAATCACTTAAAACGCTATTCTTCCAATATAAATGTCCATATTTCAAACCAACTTGGTGGACTAATTCTATGCTAGTAGGCACTTCTAATGAGGATTTTGATTTTGTGGAAATCAGTTAAAAGCCTACTCCTTATTAACCAGTTGGGCGATTTCAAGCAACCTCGGCTGGAAAGACCCTCGAGTGATATGTTTTAGAAATTATGTACTGAATTTCGATTCGTCAATTTTTTTGGGGGGACCATCTTGAATTTTTCGAGAAATGGCGGGAAACCACTTAAAATGCTACTCTTCATTAACTGCTTGGGCAATTTTAACAAGATTTGTCTGGCTGGATACTAGGGTGGGAGGTTTCAGAACATGTCTATAGAATATTGATTGGTCAATTTTTTCAGCAGGCATTTAGGATTTTCCAAAAGATTCTGGAAGTCTGTTAAAGGGATACTCCCCATTAACCACTTGGCTAATTCAAGCAAACTCAGCGGGAATGATAGTAGGGTGATAAGTTTTCAGAACTTGCATACATAACTTTTCCAGTGGCCACAAGGCTACTCCTCACTAACTCAGTGGCGTAGCCAGGTTTTCACGTCATGGGGAGCGAGATCTAAAACAGTGCCACCCAACTTGAGCAAGGACTAAATAGGTGCTACCCCGCATAACAATTATGCATCGGAATCTGATTAAATTTCTTTAATAAAGAGAAACTAGCATCCCAGCATTGCACATTATCTTATTCTACCGAGAAAGTAGCATATATTCTACTATTCTTTCTCCTAATGTAGCATAACAAAGGGTCTCAACATAACAATGAACAAGCATGACAAGAAGACATTAACAACGTTGTAAATTCAAATTGTTCTAATTTCCAATGTAGATTAACTTGTTAAAGGTGGCTTGGGAATTGGGATGTCCAGAAACTTGAATGTGTTATGGACATGATTTAGGCACCACATTTGGGAAAATTGGTTCAGGGTGCTCCCCATGGCTATGCTACTGCACTAACCGCTTGACCGATTTAAACCAAACTCAGCTGGATAGACCCTAGGCTGGTACGCTTTAGAATTGACAGACACAAATTTGACAGCTCAATTCCTTTTTTGGTGGCCCTCTTGGATTTTTTGAAAAATGTCAGGAAATGGTTTAAAACGCTATTCCTCATTAACTGCTTGGGTAATTTTCATTGGTCAATGTTTTGGAAGCCATCTTTGATTTTCTGAAAATTTTCTGGAACCATTTAAAAACGGTACTTCTGATTAATTAATGGCCCAATTTTAACAATGGTGGAATGACCATATGTTGTAGGCTTCAACATATCAAACGAGAATTTTTATTGGTAATTTTTTGTTGGCATCTTGGATTTTATCTGGAATTATCCATCATGTCTGTTTAAATGCAAATGGTTCAAATCCTCATCATCCAGGTGAGAATCGCATGCCCTTAGATCATTCTAAAAGTTATGACATCCTGATCATGGCCAACATTTAGAAATCGCCTGGCAAGACAAATTCTTCATTGTGTTAGAATTGGAGCCAAATCAGATCAGTATTTTCGGCTTGTGGTGGTGGTGGTGGTGGTGGTGGTGATGGTGTGATTTATGTAGATACACTAGTTCTTCTGAACCAGATAGAAAGTAGGGCCAAACCACTGAACTCTCAGCTCTAGTCCCAACCCGCCTACTGAATAGGTGCTCAAAGCCAAGTGCAGCAATTTCTACAGACAGATTTTAATTGTGACTGCGCCACTAGTATAAATCTATCTATTGGTCGGTGTGTCTGTCTGTCTGTCTGTCTGTCTGTCTGTCTGTCTGTCTGTCTGTCTGTCTGTCTGTCTGTCTGTCTGTCTGTCTGTCTGCCTGTCGCGGTGTGTCTGTCTGTCTGTCTGTCTGTCTGTCAGTGGGTTGGTCTGTCAAATTTGTGACATTTTTCAAAGAATGCCTATGTTGCATCTATATAGTGTTTGTGTGTGAAAGCTGCTAACTTAGTAGATACTAATTATATCAATTTTAACCAGATTATTAGAGATGCGAGCATAACTTAAAGGGATATTCCACTGGGGGATTTTATGCATCTGACGCAAAGTACTAATTCTCCGCATTAATTTGAGACCAAGAGAACAATTTTATGCCAACAAATAAAAAGGTTATCCTCAATTTAAATTGCAAGATAACCAGTAGACAGAGGCACCATTTTGGACACGCGGCTGACGTCACCGACACACCTACTCTCTTTGCCCGATCGAGGATAGTCGTAACCAGGGGAGGTAAATCTTGCATCTCGTGGATAATTAGCATACTGGCTAAGCAACTGACACTTTGCCACAGTGTTAAGAGGAAAATAAAGTGCAATTAGTGTCCCGATGATCGCGCCAGTCATTGTAGTCCTAAATTGTCAAAGCTTGTCTTCTTATGGGCAATTTCTATTTTTGAAAACATTGAAGGGTTATGCCAGGAGCGTGTTTGCAATCAACCAGCTACAACAAATTCTTGAAAAATATGTTAGTTGAATAAATGTTGAAAGTAATTTCTCTGAAAGCTGTTGCTATTGCAACTTCTGCTTCCAGTCAAATTCCAGTTTCAAAATATTCAACAGGAAGTAAATATGGGTCAACATTGAAAAATTTGAGGTCAATTAGTTAACTCTTTCAAGGACAGAAAAGCAGAAAGTTTAAAACTTACCCTGCATAGGCCTATTGTGTGAAACTAATTAGTTTGGAAGCTACTGCACCATAATTCCAGGAAAATTTAATTCAAAATATTCAACACTCTGCATAGTTATTTTAAAATTGTGAGTAAACGTTATAAATGATTAATAACGCTGGATTTCAATAGTGTGAAAGCACTAAATTACTAATTATGTTTAGTGTACACTTGTCATTATTTACTTATTGTCACCTACTATCGTCTACGAAGTAAGTCGCTAAGCGGTTGCCTATAATTGACCGACCGGGCAATCAGCGCCATCGTTTCATTTTGGTTTGCAAATCCCGTTTTACAATTGTAGCAAGCAAATACTGACGTTAATTGTCAAGCTTGATTCTGTTATATTAAAATTAAGTAACATTGCATTTTGTTTTGAAATGCATGACACATTATTTTTAAATTATACAGATGATATGTTCTAAACTTATGTCTTCCAAATTTAAATGTGGAAGATATCTATCCAGTGCCGATGTTATGAGGCCATCTTTCAGTTAGCCCATTTTTATGCGGATGCTTCTGTGGATCCGGTATCTGAAAATGTGAATTGCCGTACCCTTTCCATGATCGTTTCTATTACTGCAAGCCCATGCTTGACATACGGACATGTTGCAATTTAACCATCTTATGCCAGCACTGCCTCTGCAAACGTCAAGTTCAGGACGCAGGTCAAAAGAAGGCTATTTTGAGAATTTACAACTAAAACAACTGTCTCAGTAGCCGAACCAGCCATTCCACTGGTAATAGCCTTCGCTTGGCCTGCAAATGGGCATTCAATAAGGAAATATTCTGATTTTCCTGACAGAATTTGGTCATTAAATGGTTAATTAATATTCGGCCTTCATAACACGAAGTAAACAGGTAAATCTAAAGCACTGGCAATATTTTGCTGGTGCGTCATTGACGTCATAATCTCACGGTTTCTCGATCTCGTTGCGAGAAAATGGATGCGCCCAAGGATTCACATTTTGGAGCGTTTTGGGCATATTCATTTTATTATTTCTCGGTAATGGAACAGTTTATTTTTTTTTTTTTTGGGGGGCAACTATTTCGGATTATAGTATATTTTTAGTTGTCTTATTCCCGATTTTCACTGGAATTTCCCTTTAAACATGTCTCATGTTTGTTCTAAGAGTTTCTGGGAGCATATTATTAGCTCAGCTGACTTGAAAGCTTATGGCATGGAGACCGTCCATCGCCCGTCCATCCACCTTACATCCGTCGTCCATCCATCGGTTGGTTACTCAGCATAGGCTACTCAATTCAATACATGTCGAGTAAGTAAGACGTCTTCTAATGAAACATGTGACTAGGCCATTTTATCAATGATTTTTACTCATATCAACGTATTATTTCCATGGATATATTAATGGTGTGCCATGTAACATGTTAAGTTCCCTATAACTGTCACAATTTGGTATCTTCCTTAAAATAAAGTGATTTGTTTGGCAGACTTTATAGTTTACATTTCCGCCATGTTCTGCCGTTTGTTTTCTTTGATATCCGCATTGAAGTCATGTGATACGACGCATTATTAATTTTGCAATGGGTTGTGGGTTTGGGGTTTGAAAACCCCAGCAACTTCAGGCTTTCCGTCGAATTTTACTATCGGGAGTGAAATTAAAATGAGGAAATAATACGATCCATTGTGGATAAGCAACAGATGCAGGACTGTCATAGATGGTTTTAAAACATATATATATATATATATATATATATGTTAAAGGTGCATAGTCAGGCACAGCGGATATAAAAATAATATTTAAAACTTTAACCATATCATACCATATTTTGATTAGCAATTTTTTGGTGGCCATCAGCTCTATCTGTGTATGTTGATTATGGGATTTTGTGTGCGTGCATGCGTGCGTGCGTGCGTGCATGCGTGCATGCGAGCATGCGTGCATGCGTGTGTGCGTGCCTGCGTGCATGCGTGTGTGAGTGTGTACGTATACAGTTGTGCATGTGTGAGCATGAACATGCATGTTCATGCACATATAGCATTCTTATATGCCTGCACTGCGTTGTATACCCTGTCACAGTAATAGTCTTGCTCAGTTGAACAAATTGATCAACTATTACATTATTGTCAGACTATTGGGTTGTTGGACTACTGGGTTTTCGGACTACTGGGCTGTCAGATTACTGTGCTGTTGGCCTACTTGGTTGTCAGACTACAGGGTTGTCAGACTACTGGGCTGTCAGACTACTGGGCTGTCGCACTACTGACTATAGCCAAAAAAATGTACACCAGTTTCTTTGTTATTTACACAGCAAAAGATAGAATATTCGCATTAGAGTGGTAAGGGTTAAACTCTTAAAGCTATCGGTTTCGAGGAGACTTAATTAATCAACAACAGTCAAATCATTCAAGGACACGCTAGATATTGACTTCAAAGAAAGAACCTTTGAATTGGACTGAGCAAGCCATACCGCAACAAGAACACTGAGGCAATAACAAGCCAATGGCTTATGACTCATAAAAGGAAAACCTTAGATCGCAAGCGACCTGGTGTGTTATAAATACTCATGACGTCGTAAGCCACGCGCATGTTTCTATGTTAATACCAGACTCCTCATTCAATGCCTGCCCAGTGATAGCACTTGTACGATGACTAGGAGGTCTGTGTTGTATGCGTTGTGCCATTTATAGAATCATATTAGGCAAAGTAGTAATCAATACATTATTTTGTTAGAAAACTGTCAATTATTTTAGCAACAGTTTTACTCAATGTCTAACAATGTTAGAATTTAGAAAATAAATATTTTGCGATGTTCACACATTGAGTCCAATTGTCAGATGATAAACAGGAATTGGTGCAATGTTGAATCTGACTGACCAATTGCTAAAGAGCTTATGGCGTCATGAATATTCATAACACGCCAGGTCGAATGTGATTTAAGGACTTCCCTCGTAAAATGATTATGATGTTGATGAAGATGAAAATTTCCGAAGGACGGGATCTACATGAACATAACTGAAGAAGAAAATCGGAACCACACATCATGTATGGAATTCTATGCAAGCCATGCCCGGCGGAGTTAAAATGGCGCTCACAAAGTCTAGACTCTTGACCGGTACATACATGTTCCAACCAGTGAAAGCAAAGTTTAGCAACTACATTGTAAGTGTTACATGTCCTGTCTGTGGGCTAGAGGATGAGACAACAGTCTACTTCCTTACATCGTGTCCAATCACTAAATCCATCAGAGAACAACATATTGCACCAATCAAACTAGCAGTTGTGAAAGAATTCGGTCTCTCAGCCTGGAACAAGCTCTCGCAACATAAGCACATCATCAGTCAGCTCATAATAGATTGCAGAAAGCGATCTTTTCATAACATATATCAATGATCTTCCTGATGCAGTTAACTGTGGTTCTGAATTGTTCCTGTTTGCAGATGACACAAAACTCTTCAGATCAATTTTTAATCCAACAGACTGTATTTCACTGCAAAAAGACATAAATTCGATGTGTTCATGGACGGATGATTCATTATTAAAACTTCACCCAGATAAATGCAAATATATGCGAATCTCTACCAAAAAACCCAGAACCATACTCCTATACAATGAACGTATGCAGCCATACATTAACATACTCCCCTGCTGAAAAAGATATTGGTGTAATAATAGATGAAAAGCTAAATTTCGACGAGCACATAAATGAAAAGATAAACAAAGCAAACCAAATAATGGGATTAATCCGACGTATGTTTAGCTATATAGATAAATATAATTTTACCCACCTATTCAAGGCCCTCATTAGACCACATATTGAATATGTTAATGTTGTCTGGGACCCACATTTGAAAAAAACACATACATGCTGTAGAAAATTCCTGGCCTATGCCATCTATCATACAGTGAACGCCTACACACTTTGAAATTACCGACCTTGGCATTTCGTAGATTACGTGGCGATATGATAGAGATTTATAAACATCTCAAAATACAAATATGACCAAGGAACATTGGACTTCATTGAACTTCACAACACAAATACTAGTACAAGAGGCCATAGCTTAAAACTCATGAAAGTTAGACCCAGAATAGACATAAGAAAGTACTCCTTCCCATTGCGGTGCACTGATCATTGGAATAAACTCTCTGAATATGTCATCAGCGCACCTTCAATTAATTCTTTTAAACATAGATTGGACAAACTTTGGGAAAGTCACCCTATGCACTTCAACTTTGAAGCTAAACCTACATGTATTTCAAATTCTACTTCAGTAATAGTTGGCTGATGTGAAACTGTTATTCATGACGTTAGGGGCCTGAGGCCTGCTGTCAGATGTCCTTTCATTGTATCATTGTATTGTATCATCAAATATTTACTCCTTACCAAGAAATAACAATCTGACATGCATATTAGAATCTTTAAGCCGCACTCTTGTTCACACTCTTAGACTCTACACAGAAAGAGACTGCAATATGTATCCTGACTTCTCATTATCCATCCTGTATCTAATCTACGAAAGGGTGTACATGTAGAAATTGTCGCTACATTTAACTTGAACTGCACTTGAAAATCTAGATAAAACAGTCGTTCGTTGCAAACTAATTTATTTTCATAATTTACAGTGTAACATTACATTTGTACGTGGCAGGTACCAGCCACGGTTAAACTACGACAGGAGGAATTTACAGAGCAAGAAGCAGAAGGAGATTCTTGTTCGCTTTCTCTTACGTGTCAACACACTGCTTCTGAAGGATTATATGTAACCAAGAACTAAATATTCCAAGTGTATTTTCATGTAATCTCATTTAAATACATTAATTGTGATTCGCTGAGTTAAAGTTTCTAGTCAATGTATCACCAGTTTTCGTAACGGTGAATACATAACTTATGATACAATGATACAATGAAAGGATATCTAACAGTAGGCCTCAGGCCTCTAACGTCAGGAATAACAGTTTCGCATCTGTCAACTAGTATTGAAGTAGAATTTTAAATACATGTAGGTTTAGCTTCAAAGTTGAAGCGCATAGGTATAATATAGGGTGACTTTCCCAAAGTTCGTCCAATCTATGTTTAAAAGAATTAATTGAAGGTGCGCTGATGACATATTCAGAGAGTTTATTCCAATGATCAGTGCACCGCAATGAGAAGGAGTACTTTCTTATGTCTAGTCGGGGTCTAACTTTCATGAGTTTTAAGCTATGGGTTCTTGTATTAGTAATTGTGTTGTGAAGTTCAATGAAGTCTGATGTTCCTTGGTCATATTTGTTGTTGAGATGTTTATAAATCTCTATCATATCGCCATGTAATCTATGAAATGCCAAGGTCGGTAATTTCAAAGTTTGTAAGCATTCACTGTGTGATAGATGGCGTAGGCCAGGAACGAGCTTGGTGGCTCGTCTTTGATCATTTTCTACAGCATTTATGTGTTTTTTCAAATGTGGGTCCCAGACAACATTAGCATATTCAATAGGTGGTCTAACGAGGGCGTTGAATAGGTGGGGAAAATTATATTTATCTATATAGCTAAACGTACATCGGATTAATCCCATTATTTGGTTTGCTTTGTTTATCTTTTCATTTATGTGCTGGTCGAAATTTAGCTTTTCATCGATTATTAAACCAATATTTTTTTCAGCAGGGGAGTATGTTAAAGTATGGCTGCATAAGTTCATTGTATAGTAGTGTTTTCTGATTTTTTGGTGGAGATTCGCATATATTTGCATTTATCTGAGTGAAGTTTTAATAATGAATCATCTGTCCATGAACACATCAAATTTATGTATTTTTTGCATTGAAATACAGTCTGTTGGATTAAAAATTGAGCTGAAGAGTTTTGTGTCATCTGCAAACAGGAACATTTCAGAACCAGAGTTAACTGCATCAAGAAGATCATTGATATACATTATGAAAAGAAGTGGTCCCAAAACAGAACCCTGTGGTATGCCACTTGTGACCCGTGTTTTTTTTTTTAGAAGGGACCGCATTAATTAATACCTGTTGCGTTCTACCGGTTAAAAATGCCTGTATCCAATCTAACAATTTACCTTCTATGCCATATATTGACAACTTTTTTATGAGACGTTTGTGAGGAACCTTGTCAAATGCCTTCATAAAGTCACAGTAGATAACATCAATCATCCCGCCTTTATCACGTGTCTGCAGCCATTTTTCAAGTACATATAGCAATTGCAGAACAGTAGATCGGCCACTAATAAAGCCATATTGTTTATCTGAAAGCATTTTATTTGTTCTTAGATGGTCCATTATTGCATCCTTAATTATTGATTCCATTATTTTACACACTCCCGACGTTAGGCTGATTGGACAATAATTTTCAGGTTTCTTTTTGCCCCCCCCCCTTTTTTGAATATGGTTGATATATTGGCGTTAGTCCAACAGTCTGGCAATTTCCCAGATTCTAGTGATCTATTAAAAAGCAATGATAAAGGATTGCAGAATACTTGCCTAAGTTCATATATTAGCCTAGGATGTAATCTGTCAGGTCCAGGAGATTTAGAAATCTTGAATTTGGATAATTTTTCTTTCACAATGTCTGGAGTGATATTAACAATTAGTGGAGACTGCATAATTATATGTCTAGTTGAAATTGGCGGTGCCTCTTCATCTGGTTCAACGGTGAAAACAGAATTAAAGTAGTCCGCTAAAACATCTGCCTTTTCCTTATCATTTGTAGTACAAACACCATTATTATTAGGTATTTCCAAATCAGGGATACCAATTGTTGTCTTTGTCAGGGATTGAACATATTTCCAAAATTTCTTTGATTTTGTTAAACACATTTCGAGATATTATGTTCATGCATTCTCATAGCTTTTCTTGTAGCTGTCCTGACTTGATTTCTTGTTTTACAGTATTCAATATATATGTCTTCACTCTCAGTTTCCATATATTTTCTCCAGAGACGTTTCTTTTTATTAATCTTACTTCTGGTTGTTTTATCGAGTGGGTATTTGTTTCGCTTACTTTTAATTTTTTTAATAGGAGTGAATTTCTCTTCAACTTTGTGATATTTTGAAAGTATTGTTTGCCAAAGATCATTAACATCATTGAGCCTTCCCATAAGGTTGCTCCAGTCTATGTTCAAATATGCAATCATAGCTTTATAATCTGCTTTATCATAGCAATATCGCAATTTTGTGGTTGTACTGCTGACCAGGTCGAGATGGATTCTAACTTGTATTATAGAATGATCACTCTTACTGAGTGGGGCATTAACAACTATGTCATCCACTAGTTCAGGATAATTTGTAAATAGTAGATCTAGTATTATACTTATAGGATGGGGCAACCAAACTCCATGATATTTAGCTAAAACTTATACTTTCCTTAGACCAATCACCAACATCATACCAACCTGTGAAAAAGTATATGCATCTATCAATTATTTTAAGTATTCTCTTGCTGCTTATATAAGTTTCGTAGGGAATTTATGTAGGGGAGAGGAGGTAGTTTTCAATCGCTTAAAGAATCGTGGTATTTCTCCTTGTTCTAAGAATATTTTCAGTGCACAAGCATATGTCAAATGGAAGATCATAATATTGTCAAACATTGTACACTGTCTGTGTCCACCTCTGCATACTGATATAGAATTAATAATCACTGAAATAATGCAACACGATGGAGGCAGTTTTCAATCGGTGGAGGTAGTTTTCAATCACTTGCTGTTTTTCTCTTTATTTGAACTTTGCAATTTTAAATATTTCATTATTATATGCGGTGTGTGTTGTCGCTTAAGCTTTTAAGTTTACCTAAATCATTTGCTCTTCGGGCAGCATCCAAATCATTTCTTACTGCAGTGATAAGCAAATAATGACTACCTTGGGTCTGGCTAAGCACAAGTAACAATCATCAAACAATCTGAGTGCCATCCTGGAGAATACAGCAACGGTTTTATTTAGCATTTATAAGGGATAGTTTGCTAATATTATTTAATTATGACAAGAATTATAATGTGACTGGAATAATTAGAAGTTTGGTATTTCTCATCAGGCGATTGAAAACCGCCTCCAGTATTTGATGATTTTAACTGAAGGTTCATTTCACACAAAATCATTCGCAGAATTAAAATTTTGTATTTCAGTCAAAGATTAGGCATCAAATGGTTACTTGATTCGTTCTTTTGAAGCAACCATATGTAAAATTCCCTGTACTTTACCATTTGTCATCAATGAAGCATTTATATGACTGCTACCTCTTAAACACATTATTTAATTAGTCATCTAAAATGGTGGTGGTTCTACTTAAATAACTTGATATTAATAATAATCAACTGCACAGTGAAAAGGTTTTTGCTGAGCACTAAGAATAAATAATAAAAATTATATAAATGTAGTATAATAGTTCTTTTATAATTTCACTGTTAATTTTGAGTGTCTAAAATAGCCTGATTCAGGGTTCGTACGCATGTATGGAAGTCTGGAAAAGTATGGAAAATTAGGAAAGCCTTTTCCAGGGCTGGAAACAGTATGGAAATTCCAGTTTTGGGCCAACTGTTATGGAAAATTAAAATATCGGCAATCCTAATTTTTCTGACCGCCATTTTTTGTTTACGAACGAAATCTCGCATTTCCGCCAGTCTTGCCAGAATCTAATTCGATTGGGTCCCGGTCTCGTCTTGCAATAGAAAACCGCCTATTACCGGGAACATCTCGCGATTGTTGAGCAATACGTGTCTGAACATGTTCAAGTACAACGCAATAAAGATGAGTGAATCGGCAGTCGTGTGTCAAATAGTACAGTGTGAGAAGCCGAAACAATGAAATAATTTGCGAGATTGCCGTTTTTTGTGATACATGTACAGTAAACATGGGAAAGTGCAAATATTCTAGTGTTTGGGAAACTAATGATAAATATAAGGATTGGATTTTACCGGACAACACATCAAACTCGCGTGCCAAATGTAGTGTTTGTAATAAGTCGTTTGACATCGGGAATATGGGCGAAGCGGCAATTGTTAGCCACATGTCGGGGAAAAAACATGAGACACTGACAGAACTTTGTCTAAAGCCAGCGCCGAAAGTTACGGATTTCTTTGGTTCAAGATAAGAATATTTTCACATTGATACATGTAGTACCAGAATCATTTAGAGGCGTAGCAATTTTATATTGGTCAACGTTAGATGATCCCAACTTTGCCCTCGTATCGCGAGGCCTCTTGTGTTGGCTCGTTATCAAGTGAAAATAATGAATTCCTGTTGCTATGGCGATCATTTAGAAGCATGGCAATTTTATATTGCCCAATGTTAGATGATCCCACCTTTGCACTGAGTCACAGTATAATATTGACCAGGGTTGGGTTTTGGACTGTCCAAAACTAATTTTGAACAGACTTTGTCCAAAACCTGTCTTAACGGGTTTAAACCAGTCCAAGACTGTCCAAAACTAATTTCAGCATATGCTTATTCATGCTTACTTACTAGTCTTAGTAATAATGCAATAAAAGAAACAAAACACCATAATAACATACAAATTGTATTACATTGTATATTAAGATATATAAAGTTATTACAAATATTATGCATGTTAACAGATTAAGATTACAGGCATGAAAATTCAGTTTTATGAAATGTGTAAGAGGTATGACATGTTGCTTATGCTCATTTAACCTTCAGTAATCTAAATCAGACAGTCCTCTCAGCATCCTATAACAAAAGACAAGCTTTGATGCTTTCTCTACTCCTAGTCTGTTCCGGATATTTGTATGTATGTAACTGAAATTGCTAAAGATTCTTTCAATGGATGCTGATGAGGCTGGTGCATCCATCAATTGAAGGGCCATGTCTATAAAATCTGCAGACACACCTAGAGGTTTCAGACCTTTCCACCATGTCAGTGGAGGTACCTGGACAGCAGCATCAGAGAAATAAGATACAGGTAATGGCATACTCTTGGCTTGGTAAGAGATTAATGTCGCTATGAAATTTGGATCTTTACTTATAACCCATTTGTTTACGATTTCAAGCTGATCTGGTGTGAGCAGCTCTCCTTGGTACTTTGGGTGTAGTGTGTATGCCACGAGGTGCTCTGGCAAGACTGCCTTGTGAAAACGAGCAGATACATGCTTTTTATGTGGTTCAAGCAAAGTGTTGTTCTTAAGGTTAATCCAAATATTACATGCATCAGCCAGTGTTGCTGAGTCACCCTGACAAATATCAATCGCATGGGAAATAGGTCTTAGCTGCTCTGCTAAGTCTCTGGCATTCTTAAATAGGTTATAATCCATAATCTTTCTAATAATAGCACTCTCTAACTCTCCCTCGTGGTCCTGGACAATTTTCATGAAGTGTGGTCTGTTATGAATGAAAGAGTCTATACACATTAGTTGACTCTTCCACCTTGTGTCACAAGGAAGCTGCGGCTTCATACTGCCAGGGCAATCGGAGAGCCAGGATAATGGTTTGTGGTGATTCCTAAAATATTTCTGAATTTCAACTATATGTTTAATTAGTGAATCTGGTGTTATATCTTGTCCTAACAAGTTCAACCAGTGTGCTGAACAGCCATATACAACTAAATCATTATCCTCTGCCTTTAAATTGTCACGCATCTTTTCCATGTTTTTCGCATTATCTGTAACTATCGTCCTGACTGTGCAGTTAGATTTCTGCTTAGCATGCTTAATTGTCTCCTGGCATTTAACCTTACAGTTTTCAGCACTTTTAGTCATCGAACCAGTGTCATAACTATGTAGAAAGAAACTCTTTCCTTCAACTTGCAAACACGATGCTATAATTGGCTCATTGTGCACATTGCTCCAACCATCCTCTACTAAGGTTGCAGTCTTGCCATTCAAAATCGCCTTCATATCTTCTGTCACCTGATCGTGGACTGTATCTAACAGTGTGCCACCGATTTGCTTACGGGAAGGTGGTTTATATCCAGGGCGTAGTAATTGAACAACCTTTATAAACTGAGGATGCTCAACAAGTGAAAGTGGGAGGTTGCATGCATAAAACAGCCTTGCAATTTCTGCGTCGATTGCCGATTTCATCGAAGAGCTGGTGGAGATGCAGTGACGACTAAGGTCTGGTTGAACTGAAACTGCTTGACGCTTCATTGGTGGAGACAATGGTGAATCTTCTCTGGCACGCTTTGTGGGTGCTGCAGCAACTCGTTTCTGAAATAAGAAATACATGTACATGTATATATTGTAAAGCAAAGTCAAATTCACTGCGCATGTGTGTTTATTTTTATATCCTATAATTACTGTATTTATCCTATAAAAGTGTGAATAAGAAGTATTCTGTTGAATATTTTGAAATTAATTTGAGTGGAAGCTGTTGTTGCCAAAGGCAGCAAGAGCTTACAGTCAAATTATTTTCCAAATATTCAACATATTTCTTGCATGTTTGATTTGAAAGGAAAATAATGGGATTAATGGATGAAAGGGTTAAACTACCCTTCCCTCTGTTTAAACAGTGACTTGTTTATTACTATATTTGTCCAAAAAAGTACACAAAGATATTCTGTTGAATATTTTGAAAACAATTTGACTGGATGCTGTTGCTTAGGCAGCAACACTTTCAGGTTAACTTATTTTCAAAACATTCAACATATTTATGGTTCAGTCCATTTACATGTAGTGTAGAGTAATTTCAGTGGTGAAAGGGTTAGCTGTACTTGGATTAGTTAACTATAATAGCAATTAAAGGCTCATTCACTTGTAGGTGTTACAACATAACATCTACTGAAGTGGCTGCTGGTCATGAGAGTTATCTGAACTTAGATCTGATTCCCCACACAGAGCTTATTGTTAATACCTCCAGCCATCTTCCACACTCAAAGGCATAGACATCGTAGTTGAATAATTACAGCCTGTAGTTAACTCTTTCAATAATAATGAATGACCAGAAATGGCAAATTCCTTACAAGTTAACAGATTTTCTGTTGAATATTTAGACAGTAATTTGCCTGGAAGCTGTTGCTGCCTGAGGCAGCCACAGCTTCTAGTCAAGTTATTTTCTAAATATTCAACAGTTTTCCTATTATACAATCTGACTGAAAGTAGTTGCTATCTTATTAAAGGATTTTACTGCAGTTACATGCTCTAAGATTTACTTGATAACTGATTTCTAATAGAAAGTGGTAGTGCTTTTCCGATTAATCGATTTGATCGATGATTGATTGGTTTGCATGTTCAACCAACTGATCGATCATGATTTCAGAAACCGATTTTTGTTGTTTATAAATTGACATTATTAATATATTTTAACTTGTCAAGCTAGAAAACGAATAATTTTTGGAAAAGAGTTTAAATTTAATTGTTACAACTATATAGTATTACTCCTTATTCTAAAACATTAAATCTTTCAGCACTGAAATAGTATGTTAATTTCAAAGCAACCATACCAATAACATGTTGAATATTTTGAAACTTATTTGACAGGAAGCTGTTGCTTCCTATGGCAGCAACAGCTTCCAGTCAAATTAGTTTCAAAATATTCAACAGATTATTTCTTAAATTATAAAGTATCTATCATACCTGCGACTTGGTTTGAGATGGGAATTATCCTTGAACATGTTATAATTACTGCATTCAAAATGGGTAAAAATGATAACCTGTTATGATCAATCATTAATTGATCATCGGTTTGTATATAAAAACCAATCATCGATCACAAAAATAGTACCAATTCCCAACACTAGAAAGTGGAGTATAATTATATAGTGATGAAATAAGCTGATAATTGTATTAATTGTCAGACTAGAGGTTAGTCACTGTACGCTAGTTGTGTAAACATGTATCAGAGGAATATTGTAGTATAAACATAGCCATGATAGCTATCAAAAAGCAATGAGAAAACTTAACTAGCAGGGCTAAGTCAGCTAATAGTAGTAAAAACATCTTAACAGACTTACTGTCACATGTATGAGCTGTGATCTTATGATTAGTGTATGTATGTGTTGGCAATTTTAAAGCAGGTAGACAGGCACTTAATGTTTAGACAAATACATGCACTATCAGTAGATTCAGTTGTATGTCTTCCAGGTTTTAATCCCTGAAATGGCAAAGTCTAGTCTCAATTATAAGGAAAACACCCTGCTGAATACTTTTGAAACTAATTTGACTGGTAGTAACAGGTTTTAATCAACGTAAAATATAATTTAAGCTTATGGAGAAATATTTTTGACCAGGATTTTAGGTTTAGGACAGTTTTGGACACTTCAGGTGTCCAAAACCGATTTTGAGCGGACGGTTTAAACCTGGTTTAAACCACTAGTGTCCAAAACTTACCAACCCTGATATTGACAGCTCTCTCGTATCGCGAGGCCTCTTATGGCGCATTATTGAGTGAAAATAATGAGGATTCCTCCTGTTGCTATGGCGTTATGATCAGCTATGGTAAATTAAATTAAAAATAAATTAGTGTATATGTGCAAGTTTTAGCTTGTCATCTAAAGGTGGGGGGGGGGGGGGGGCCCTCAACAAGTGAATGTTGGTGTCTCAAGCTCAACTTTACAGGATAGCTTTTGAATATTTTGAAAATAATTTGACTGGAAACTATTGCCGCAACAGTTTCCAGTCAAATTATTTTCTAAATATTCAACAAAAAATATGTTGCTGTAATGAAATTCATATCTGGCTTGCATCCTGAAAAACACTGAGCCACTCATAGACAATATGCTGTTCCCAGAGCCACTCTTAGACAATATGCGGTTCCCAGAGCCACTCCTAGACAATATGCGGTTCCTGAGAAATGTCCATTTGCAGATCAAGAAAAGATTATTTTTGAAGATTTATCACACTAATAACTGGCTTGGTCAGTCATTCCAGTGGTAAATTTTCAAAAAAGTCTTCTGACCTGCAAATGCACATTTTCTATTTACACTTAAACCCTTTGTTTTATCATGTCATGATGTATGTATGCAGTAGTCCTGAGAAATGTCCATTTGCAGATCAAGAAAAGCCTATTTTTGAAGATTTATCACAGTAATGACTGGCTTGGTCACCATGTCAGTCATTCCAGTGGTAAATTTTCAAAAAGAGTCCTCCTGACCTGCAAATGCACATTTTCTATAACATTTTCTATTTACACTTAAACCCTTTGTTTTATCATGTCATGATGTATGTATGGAGTGGTCCTGACAGGGTTCGCACGAGTCATGGAAATCCTGGAAAGTCATGGAATTTGAAAATTTAAATTCCAGGCCTGGAAAAGTCATGGAAATTTGTCATTTTGATAAAAGTCATGGAAAATGATAATCTCCCTAAATAAAAGTAAAATCTGATGGCATACAAATGGAAAATGGGGAAATAAAGCTCGGAAATACACATTTCATTTCTATATCGCGGCGATCACATGATTTCATTAATTATCAAAGTCATGTGTCCGACCAACATAAAATGACCCAAAACAACGTAAGAAATAAAATGAGGCTAGATCGCTTCTTATGTTGGAAGGCCAAATTAAACTCTTGTGATTGGAGGCATTCCACTGAACTATATCTGGACTGGAAGGAGGCCTCCCAAATAAAAACAGGTTTTGTAACACCGCGAATGCGAATATCCCAAATTAATAATAAATATGTACAGAAGATAATGTTTTTAAATTCACTATTTCCTACTCAGCATTTGAATTCAGCAGTATATTTATTGCCCAGATTTTTGTTCATTTGGGCAATTTCGTCCCGGCCGAATTGATTACATTATGATAATTAGATGGCGATGATATCTCGCACACTCTAGCATATGGTGATTCCCCTGTATATTGAACGTATTTCTCGCTCAAAGATGGTTTTATGCATTCTATTACGGTTAAAGTATGAAATAAACTTGTTAATATTTAAAAAAATAACCAGATATTTAGCCGATAAGCGATTATTATTATTTTGAACCTAACAGTAAAGTTACCAATTTTTATTCATCTGAAAAATATGTTTTGCAATATTTCTGAACTAGAACCATGTTATATACCTGTATAAGGCTTTTTGGACTCAATTTTCAAGAATAGTCTTCTCTTGGTCTGCAGTTGGACATCTCTCAAGACCACTCACTAGTCTACAGAAGCTGTCTTTGGCTGATATACGTGTTAAAGGGTTAATAGGCAACTTTTTGGGTCAAAATCTTAGATTTTTTACAAAATCTACTAGAAATGGTCATATTGCTTCTTAACATTTTGACTGATTTCAAACAAGTTAGGCTGAAAGGATGCTACATGTATGATCATAGGCTCGAGAACTTCCATTCAGAATTTTTATTTGTCAATTTTTTATGTGAAGACCTCACATGGTAACCCTTTGCCCTAGATGCAGTGAATTCCATATGATTCACTATATGCTGTTGAACATCTTGAAACAAATTTGACTGTCTTTGACCTAGCTATTGATACTTGGAGGTCATGGAATTTCTTAATTTTAGTCATGGAAAAGTCATGGAATTTCAAATACTGAAAGGTGCACAAACCCTGTCCTGAAAAATGTCCATTTGCAGATCAAGAAAAGACTATGTTTGAAGATTTATCACACTAATGACTGGCTTGGTCACCATGTCAGTCATTCCAGTGGTAAATTTTTAAAAAAAAGTCATGTCCTGCAAATGCACATTTTCTATTTACACTTAAACCCTTTGTTTTATGTCATGATGTATGTATGCAGTAGTCCTGAGAAATGTCCATTTGCAGATCAAAAAATACTATTTTTGAAGATTTATCACTGTAATGACTGGCCTGGTCACTATGTCAGTCAATCCAGTGGTAAATTTTCAACAAAATTTTTTTTTATGTCTCCTGAGTGCTATCCATCCATATCAACATTAAAACATTAAAATTGCCATGATTGTATCCAGTTATTTTAACTGTCATATCAACAAATAGAGTGCTGTATATCTTTCTATCTGTGATGAGTGCTATCTGATGTTAAGTCAGTTGATTATTTAGCTAAGTGTGTGTGTGTGTGTGTGTGTGTGTGTGTGTGTGTGTGTGTGTGTGTGTGTGTGTGTGTGTGTGTGTACGCATGCTGTGTTTTGATAGGTTGCTTTATAGAGTTTAATAAAGTTTATATATAATAATATGATGAACTTAGTAACTGTGTTTGTTTTTTGTCTGATTGAAAGTCATAAATTAGGTCTGGAAAATTTGAAATTGAGTCTTGAAAAAGTATGGAATTTAATTCTGCTGAAGGTGTATGAACCCTGCTGATTGAAATCTACCTCCGATTGAAAATACCCTCCTCTACCCTAAAATCTTGTTAGTATCTAGCAATAAAGTTTGGAACCCCCATCAAAATTTATGTGCAATCTGGCAAGTCAAGGCTGCCGAACTCCATGGCAATGCATAAAATAGCATATTAAATGCCTAAAATGACAATAAATGAAATAAATCATGCATTTCATATTTGTTTAGCATTCTTGGGTTACAGTAGGGGCACAGAAGCTGTTTTATTACAAAACACTGATAGGTTAGAGCCGTATTTAAAATGGGACCAGTTTTGGCAATGCTCAGATTACACTTTGACAAAAATACGCTTCAAATAATGGAAATAATTCACGGAATTCGCCAAAATGCATAAATCATTGAGATTTTAACATTTACTTCTACAAAATCAAGATTAGGATGAAAAATATACCCGTTATTTAATTTTATAACAGGCAATCCGCAATACCACAGAATTAGGTCACATTTTAATAGAATTGTTGGGAGCAGGGTGGTTGTGATTGAAATGATGCTGAGAAGCCATCCAAGCAGCCAGCACTCCAAAAAGTTCCATCTGTTAACTTGATAATCTGATCTAGATGCTAGTATAATAGTAGGAATGAACACCGCCCATAAAAGTGGACATTCCCTTTGAAACCCCAGTCAGCATTTCCGAGCATTTTTCAAAAGCGGCCATATTACAGATTCACACCTGGTTATGCAATCTTGTGTAATTAAAACTAAAAAATTTTGCATTTCAGCTGGTTTTGGTAAGCTTAGATTTGTCAGTTAAGAAGCTTCAAAATATAAACAAATCATTATTATTATATCTGTGATAGCTTGAAAACGAAGCCTTGCCACAGAATTTGGTATACCACAGAGTTTGGATCACCGACCCTACTTATCATATACTACCTAGATAGGCCACTTAGCCTGTAGTTAGAGCATACAGTAAATGCATTGCATCTTATAGGTTTCTAAGATAGGTAATGTTTACTGGAGAGCACCTGTTGTGCATAGGTTCTTGTATATACCAAAAGGTAGTCCAATATATATATATATATATATATCTAATTGGTTTTTAAAGCTTTTTAAGCTTGGGGAATTTACGACAGTTTATAAATATTATGTAGATGTTTGTATGATTCAATCATATCCCCCCTTGCACGTCGATAGTATAATGATGGAAGCTTCAAATGTTAAAGTCTATCAGGATAGCTGTGAGATCTTAAATAAGGCACCATTTTTGTTGCTGTTTGTAGAGATTCGAGAGTTTCACAATCTTTAATGAACATGGGGCACCATGCACCATGCACCATATTCTAGGATTGGCCTTACAAGCGAAGTATACAACTTTACTAACGTTGGTGCATCCAAATAGGTATAAGATCGTCTGATTAATCCTAAAATTTTGTTAGCCTTATTTGCGTGTGTCTTCCAATGTTCACTAAATTTTTGCTGATTATCAATAGTAATACCGAAATCGTTAATGACAATATCTTCATTTAGTTTGACTTGTGTACCCCCTTTGTTTGCATAATATGGATACTTCTTGTTATTTGATCCTAAATGCATTACACTACACTTTTCTGGATTTAAATGAATTTGCCATGCGCAACACCATTCTCCTTTGATCAATACTCACCATTCTGTTACTTCTGATATACAGCTGGCCTTGACAGCGGCTCTAGGATTATAGACTTAGAAAGCTTTACCGACTCCTGGGAACCGGGTACTCGGCTCCCAACTGCCGAGTACCCGTTTACCATAGAGCTCATTCTTGTTTGCATAGCAACAAGAGCTATACATGCTTTCTGCAGGGAGAGGATTTTAGTGTCTTTTGTTAAAGAAATCTAAGTCTTTATCTGTAAAGTGATAGTTTGTGCGTTCTTGAAGGATTTAACTGGATACTATGGAGAATACCGCCGATGATAACCAGGTTGTATCATTCCTTATTATTCACAGTTAAAAGACTTAGGTCTCTAAATTTCGCTGTGTCGCATGTCCCAATTTCTGACCCCAAAGAATCTGGGACGTGTGCTAACAACGATATATGCCAGGCGATTGCCTTCTTTAAACCCCAACAGGCGATCGGCAGATATGAAAATAGGTGTTTGCTACAGTATTTCTAACACGAATATCGGCTGACGTCGTTCTCCGTAGGATCCGAGCAGGTGACATCACACCCGGTCACTCGGATGTTTATGTGAAGAAAAATTTTTCATTAATTCGCGCATCTCGTTCTGGGTGCTGCGTACTAAAAATGGTACCGGAAACTTTAGAATGGTCAAGTTTACGTGCGATCACGATCGGTTTGCAATGATCGGTGGTTTCAAAATTCTTGAGTAGATGCGTGGTCTGCGGTTTTACCGTGTGATACAGCAGTTTGTTATACATTTTGTTGTTTTCTTCACATATCGTTTGCCTTTCGTTAGGGAGTATAATTTATATTGATTGGTAAATATACCCCGAATGCTATGCGATATGATTCGTGGAGCCATTACACATCCTGGAGGATCTAATATGGGTGTGTTTAATGCCCGCTTCGTTCTTGTCGTCATAATCAATGCGATCTTTGTTGTAACATGGCGGGGTGGGGTGCGGGAGGGATACGGTTAATTTATGAGTCAAATTATTTGAAAATTAATTGTCTGCCTTCCATCCGGGTCTCGTTCCGCTTGTTTATTGTAGGTTTGTGCTTATTTTATAGGCCAAGCCAACCCCGCCATCATGTGATGAGTGCCATAAATTTGTACGGGTCGTATTCAAGGACCATGTCTGTTTTAGGTGTTCGCCCTGTAACCTAGACCATAGGTGTAATGTGTGCGCAGTGTGGTCCATGGATATAATGGTTAAGTTCCTTGCCCAGAAGGACTTGGCTGGGTCTGACGCGGGGTCAGGCGGTCCGAGAGTAAATCGTGGAGCGCCTGGTTCGGCCGGTGGGGGTGCTCCATGTCCCCAGCTGGAGGTGGTGGGGATGGCACCACCGGCGTGGTTTGGTCCGGCTATGCAGGGTTTTCTGCATAGCGTTCTGCCCACGCTGGTGTCGTCCCTGCTACCAAAGGTTTGGGGGGCAGTTTCTCCTCATGCCTGGTACGGACCCTGTCCTCGGACAGGGTTCTGGACTGGTTTCCGAGGGGGCCGTCTTGTACGGCCCCCTGGCAGTCCCGTCTGGCTCCGGCCAGATGGGTTCTGTTTCTCTGCGGCCACCTCCGGGTGGTCCAGTAGCGGTGGCCGGTCCGTCAGGTGTGGGAGCCATCCGCCAGGACGGCTCCACGGTCTACTCGTCTAGTGACGACTCTTTGGGGTCTGAAGACGAGGAGGCCGAGGAGGAGAGGTTGCTGCGGCCTGTGATGCCGCAGGTGGAGAATATGGAGGTCGATTCCATCCTGGACGGAACCGGCCTCCATTTGTCTGGCTTGGCGCAAGCCAGGGCAGCGGCTCCGCCTGTGGCTGAGGCCAATCTGGTACCGGGCACCGGTTCCGTGACAGTTGGTTTGGCACCAGCCGACACGGTAACGGGTCGGCCGGGCCGGGCGTGGTATTCACCTATCTCGCCTGGTCCGGCAGTCAGACGTGGGGTGCCGTTGGCGCCCGTGTCTGGCTACGGTTCCGCGACTGCTACGGGTCCGTACGGTTTTCCGTGCGGACCTACCCCATGGACCGGAGTGTTTCATGGGGTGGCGGCGGAACCGTGTGGTACCGGAGTGCCTGGCGTGTCAGCCGTGGCTCCTTGCCGGGAGGCTGTGGCTGGCAGGCCCGTGAACGGGTGACGTGTTTGCGGGTGTGTCTTCATCGGAGATAGATTGGTCAGAGGCTCTGGCGTGGCTAGCCAGGGGTTGACCCGTCTGTGGTTTCAGCCACGGCCGATGAAGATGGGCCCCGTGCGTCGATCAGGGCGGGGATTTTGCCCACGGCCCGGATCCAGTCGGTGGGACTGGATCCACGGTTCATAGAGTTGTTGGAGGCTATTTATAGCAAACAACTTATGACCAAGGGTCAGCTCCCTGCGGCCTCCAGGGAGGTGCGGGCAAGATGTCGTATTCCGCGGGGGGAATACGACAGATATGGTGTAGTCCCGTCGGTCACCGAGGATGACCGATGGGTACTGGGCGTTCAGAGTGCCGGGGCGGGTGGCCCCGGTCCGGCACTTGTGGACAAGGCTCAGGTACACCAAGAGGAAGTCCTGTCCCTATGCGATGAGGGTGTGAGGGCAGCTATGAGCGCTGTCAACCACTCGTATCGTCTCCTTCAGTCGGTGTGGGCTGAAGCAGGGGCAGGCCACCCTCTGCCACCTGTGGCACTTTCGTGCATAAATGATGGCCTGGTGCTGTCTATGGACGCATTGGCAAGGGTGCAAGCGCGAGTGACTAAATTCAGGAGGCAAATGGTAATTGACCATATGCGTCCGGCTACGGCAGTCAGGGAGCGTCTTCTTGGGACGCCCCTAACAGGGCCTAGCATATTCAGTGGCCAAGCGCGGGCCATCTTAGAGGATACAGCCAGTATCGCGCAGAATCGGTTAGCAGTCAACCTGCAGCTAGAGCTAGTGCGGCAAGCGCACGCACTAGGGGCTGTGGGGAAACTGCTAGTGGGACAACCTTCAAAGAAGCAGAAGAAGCATAAGGGTAAGGCGAAAGCTAAGCCTGTTGCGACTTCTGCTTCAGCTGGTTTTTCACAGCCGCCGCCGGCGAAGAAAGCCAGGAAGGTTGTAGAGGCGCCTACCCTCCCCAAGGTTGCTTCTGACCGCCCTAGAGGCGGGAAGGGGAAGGGTAAGGGTAAGTCCTCAAAGGGTGGACAGAAGGGGGCGGATCGTACCTGAGGGTACGAGAGCTCCCTTCATATCCGTCTGGACCGCGCCTGTGCGACAGGAACAGCGGTGCCAGTTATACCCGTCGTGCCTAGAATGAAATGGTTCTCTCTCTCTCTCGTTAAGAAAGAGGGGGGAGCAGACTACGAGCCGGACAACCCCGTTAGACGTCGAGGCGTCTATGGTGGGTGGAAGGCTCATGCGTTTCGTCGAGGCCTGGCGAGGTGTGACGTCAGACAGTCTGCTCCTGGGATGGTTATCCCAGGGTTACATGCCGGAGTGGTGGGACTTTCCACCACAAAATGTGTCTTTGGCACCTGTCTGGACACCCGTACCAAGGGAGCCAGACAAGTTAGAAGCCATTCAAAAGGAAGTGTCGGGTTTGCTTCTGAAGGGAGCAATAAAACCAGCAAACCGAAACACTCCAGGCTTCTATTCAAACATGTTCCTTGTCCCCAAGAGCACAGGGGGATGGAGCCAATCTCAGGCCATTAAATTGGTTTATCCATACGTCTCGGTTCCAGATGGAAACGCCGAGGTCGGTAATGGCGGGATTGAGGAAAGGAATGTGGTGTGTATCGATCGATCTAAAAGATTCATATTTCCACATTCCGATGAACAGGAGTTGTCACAGGTTTCTGAGATTTTCGTTTCAGAATCAAGTATGGGAGTTTATTGTTCTCCCATTTGGCCTGTCGACAGCTCCGAGGGTTTTCACAAGAGTGGTCCTTGCGGTGACAGCGTTTCTCAGAAAAGAGAACGTGGCGCTACACACCTACATAGACGACTGGCTGATCAAGGCAGACTCGGCAGCCAGGTTGAACGTGGATACTGCTCTGACTCTGAGGTTACTTTCAGATCTAGGCTGGATAGTCAACGAGGAGAAATCCGAGTTGACGCCCACTCAACATTTCGTTTATTTGGGGATGCGATTCGATCTCGAGGAGGGCAGGGTGTACCCGTCAGAGCCCAGAGTGGTGTCTCTGTTAGCCATCCTCAAGAGTTTTCGAGTGGGAAACCACATTCAGGCGAGGCGGTTCCTTCAGATGCTGGGCATGATGGTCTCCATGGAGCAGGTTATCCCGTACGCTGCTCTAATGCGAAGGCCTATCCAGTTGTATCTGATGTCTCTGTGGAAACAGAGAACAGAACCCCTGTCAAAACTGTTACCAGTTTTGGAGCCGATAATGTCGCATCTTGTATGGTGGAAGGAGCGTCAGAATCTCCTAGTAGGGGTTTCGCTGCATCTACCCCACCCCCAGCTGTCCGTGTACACGGATGCATCGCTGGAGGGGTGGGTTGCCTGCCTGGGAGAACACCAGGTCTCGGGCACATGGACTCTCCCGGAGAGTCAGCTGCATATCAATCTGTTGGAAATGATGGCAGTGGAACTGGCGTTGGAAGAGTTCCTTCCGATGATCAGGGGCAAGGTGATATTGATATGGTCGGACAATTCAACAGTAGTATCATATATAAATCGCCAAGGCGGGACCAGGTCGCCCACTCTGTCTATCACAGTGTGGCACTTGATTCAATGGTGCAGGAATTACTCGGTTGTTTTGAAAGCAGCTCACATTCCTTAGCCGATTGAACATTCTGGCGGATGCTTTGTCTCGCAGACAGAGAATTCTGCCAACAGAATGGTCCCTCAACCCTCCAGTTCTGCGACGGATCTTCGAGCATTGGGGCAAACCCAACGTGGACTTGTTCGCTACAAAGGAAAATGCTCAAATCATGACGTATGTCTCATCGATTCCAGATCCAAATGCCGTCGATACAGACGCTCTGGCGATAAGCTGGAGAGGGATGCACGCTTACGCGTACCCACCCACCATTCTTCTACCGAAGGTATTGGTGAAGGTCAGGGAGGAACCGTGTCTGGTCCTGGTAATAGTGCTGTATTGGCCGAGCAGGGCGTGGTTCACAGATCTTCTAGATCTGCTGGTGGAAAATCCTGTGCAGTTGCCCGAGATTCCGAACATAATCTCCCAGGCCAAGGGACGCTTCCTACGCGAGCGTCCCGAAATGTTCAAATTGACTGCGTGGATGTTATCAAACAACGTTCCACGTCGGAAGGCTTTTCTCGACAGGCTGCTGATTTCATCGCGGCTGCGAGAAGGAGGTCAACCTTCAAGTCATATAACAACAAGGTTAACAGATTTGCAGACTGGTGTGAAGAAAAGGGTATTGATACCTTTCAATCCACTATTCAGCAAATAGCAGACTTTCTCTGTGAGCTGTTCTTTTCAGGACTAGCTCCCGTCACAGTTGCTGGATACAAGTCAGCTTTGGCATCAGTTATCCCTTGTCTAGCCAACAGGGATAGTCCGGAGGTGGCCCAGTTAAATGTGATGTTGAAGGGAATGAGCAATCTCCGACCGAGACAACCGGTAGTCATTCCAGCCTGGAGTCTATCTTTAGTGCTTAATGTACTGGCCAAGCACCCTTTCGAACCGTTGTGGTCGGCTAGTCTAAAGCATTTGACTCTAAAGGCAGTCTTTCTATTGGCAGCTTCCTCAGCTAGAAGGCGCAGTGAGATCCATGCGCTTTCGGCAGAGAGGAACCGATTTATTGTTTCTGGAGAAGGTCTGCGTCTTCTGCCAAGAGCAGAGTTTATGTCAAAGAACCAATCTTTGAGATATCCCGGCAAACCGATCAGTATACCGAAGTTAACTAGGTTTGATCGTGATGCCAGTGTCTGGTGCCCGGTCCGTGCTTTGACTAAGTACAAGAAACGGACTGACTCGTTACGGTCGAACGATAGACATCTGTGGATCTGCCATAAAAAGCCTTATGGCGCCGCATCCATGGATACTATCTCTCGTTGGGTGGTCGAATGCATTCAGACTACTCACGAGATGGCGACTGGGCACCAGGTGCAAGGTGTAAGGGCACACGATGTCAGAGGAATAGCCACCTCGACCGCCCTTTACAATGGTGTTCCGTTAGAGGACATCATGGCCGTTGCACAATGGCACTGTGAGTCCTCATTTACGGATTACTATATGAGGGATGTGTCAGACTCAGCCAATCCACTCGCTTTAGCTGTTTTGAAACGATAGTTAGTGACCACACTGCTCTTCACCCTTTTTTCACTTTGGTAAGAAAAGAACCTAAAGCAGGCTTGGTCAAGCGAGAGGATGACAACCAGATTGTGTCACTGATGGCCGGACCAGTGAATGGTTGGAGGCGGTACGTCTGGAGTCCAATTATCATAAGGTAATTCAATAGTGAGAGTTTTTTGTATTATGGATGTGTATCATGTTCATTCATCTTATATATTCATGCTCATTCCCAGGCTAATACATGGAATATGCAGGGAGCAGTTAACCCTCTTGGCATATTTGTGTTTCAGGCGAGATACATGTTCGTGAGTTCTCTCCCTTTTCTTAGGAGGAAAAAGGGGGGGGGGGGCGGTGATGCGAATGTGATTCGGTTCCGTGAACTTGATGGTCCTTTTAGGTCTCCGTTAGTCAAGTTTGAAGTCTAAAATCTTTCTCCAAGGGGCAAAATTAGCATTTATGGCTTGCCCCTTCCCACCAGGTTACTGATCAAATCTGGTGTATATCAGAAGTAACAGAATGGTGAGTATTGATCGAAGGAGAATGAAGGAAATGTCAATTTCCCTTTCTCCGAGATCTAACAATACTCGCCATTCTGTTACGGACCCAGCCTCCCAGCCCCACGGAGGCAAGCCATAGTTTTCTCTTTGGTGGCTATGCAAACAATATGAGCTCTATGGTAAGCGGGTACTCGGCAGTTGGGAGCCGAGTACCCGGTTCCCAGGAGTCGGTAAAGCTTTCTAAGTCTATAATCCTAGAGCCGCTGTCAAGGCCAGCTGTATATCAGAAGTAACAGAATGGTGAGTATTGTTAGATCTCGGAGAAAGGGAAATTGACATTTCCTTCAATCTTCTATATTGTTCAGATCATATTGAAGTTCTGATGCATCTGTTATGGAGCGTATTTCTCTATGAATTTTTGTATCGTCTGCAAACATGTGAACGGGTGAGTTTATATTTTCATGTAGGTCATTTACATAACAAATGAAAAGAATTGGGCCCAGAACACTACCCTGAGGGACCTCACTGAGAACTTGCGATAGAGTGTGTACCATTTACTACCACTAGTTGTTTTCTATTACATAAGAACCCTCTTATCCAATTTAAGACCATTCCCTGAATACCATATTTCTCAAGTTTGAGTAGAAGTCGCTCGTATGATATAGTGTCGAATGCCTTAGCAAAATCTAAATAGAGAGCATCAATCGGCCCGTTATGATCTAAGACATCTGCCCAAATATCTAGAATGGAAATGAGTTGTGTGACACATGAGCGTCCCCTAATAAATCCATGCTTGTCTTTAGTTATCAGATTGTTAGTTTCCAAATGGGTTACTAAATGGTCTTTTATTAGAGATTTCAGTATTTTGCACACAACTGATGTCAGACTAATAGGATGATAATTGTTTGCGGAATGCCTATCACCTTTTTTAAATAAAGGTGATACATGAGCCAGTTTCCAAAGTGCTGATAAAGTTCCCTGCTTCAGAGAGTTTCTAAAGAGGTGAAGAAGGGGGTAGGCTATGAGGCTGTTTAGTTCTTTCAAAACTTTTAGCTTTTAGGAACGATGTGATTGCACACCCATTCCTGTCACAGAATACAATTATACTAATACTGGTACGTACCTAGCTGTTACATACAATTAGAGCTTAGGAATGATGTGATTTCACATCACTTCCCTATCTCATACTACAGTTAAGAAATTCAATATACACGTGGAATACATAACTTTAGCTATTAGGAACGGTGTGATTATACACCTATTCCTGTCACAGAATACAATTATTCTGGTACGTACCTAGCTGTTACATACAATTAGAGGTTACGAATGATGTGATTTCACACCACTTCCCTATCTCATACTACAGTTAAGCAATTCAAAAACTACCTTTGGAATATGTAACTTTCGTGATTACACACCAAATCCCTATCTCATACTACAGTTAAGAAATTCAATATACACGTGGAATACATAACTTTAGCTATTAGGAATGGTGTTCCACACCCATTCCCTTCTCAGAATACAATTATACTGGTATGTACCTAGCTTAAATATAAATTACATAGTTATAGATATTGGGAACGATGTGATTACACACCCATTCCTTTCTCAAAGTACAATTATACTAGTGATAAGCTTATAAAATACAGTCTAGACATCAGGATCGATGTGATTCCACACCCAATCCGTGTCTCATTCTGTAGCCTCCAGACCAATGTATCTGACTCATTTCCAAGTTGTTCCAGAACTTGTCGAGTCTGCTCTCAAGACATTTGACGCTCGGCGCACTTAAACCTCCTGTGGTAGTCTATTCCAGACATCAGTGACACGGTTTACAAAGGAATATTTCCTAATGTCCAGTCTAGCAAAGTTCTGTGTTTTATACTCAATCCCTCTGGTATCTAAAATATTGAACTTGAAGAGGTCTTCTGTGACCTGTTTATCATATATACCATGGATGATCTTGTAGGTTTCAATAATGTCCCCTCTCATTCGCCTATATCTCGGTGTTGGAAGCTTTAGTTTGCGCAGTCTATCTGCATAGCAAAGTCCCTTTAGCGAGGGTACACATCGAGTTGCATGCCTTTGTACATTTTCTATGATGTCTATGTCACACATTTATAGGGCGACCATACAGCGTCAGCATACTCAAGTTGAGATCTTACTAGTGCCTTGTAAAGCAATGTAAAACTCTTCATCCAGGTATGTATAGGTTCTGCGGATGGCTGCCATGATTCCCATGACCGTATTTACCTTGCTTTGCATATGGCATCTGATGTTTAGCCGATAGTCTACAACAACGCCAATATCCTTTTCCTGCTCGACTGATCCTAATTCCATGGTCTTTCCTTTACAGTCATACAGCTTGTATTTTTTGTCTCCATTTACCGACTTGTGTCCAATTTCAAGTACCTTACATTTATCAGGGTGAAATCGTAAGAGCCAAGTTTCAGACCAGTGATGAAGGGCATCCAGATCGTTCTGTAACATTGCGCTGTGTTGCTCATTCCTAATTTCCCTGTATACTTTGGTATCATCCGCATATAAGTAGACACCTGACTGCACACAATCAGGTAGGTCACTTATGAAGAGTACAAATAGCACCGGTCCAATGGCACTGCCTTGCGGAACACCACTTGTAGCGGTTTGCCATTCTGAAAATACTCCGTTCACACAGACCCTTTGCTTTCTGTCCCTTAGGAAGTCTGCAATCCATGCACACATCTCACTCATCCCATAGCCTCTCAACTTTGTTATCAGTCTCCTGTGTGGGCAACTGTATCAAACGCCTTCATGAAGTCCATATAGACTGAGTCAATTGCACCACCTCTGTCTAGAATCTCTGTCCATTCATCCATGACCTTAATTAACTGTAGACTAGTTGATCTGACACTTACAAATCCAAGTTGTTACTGAGTAGTTCATTGCTCTCCAAATGCTCGATCATCCTTCTCCGAATTAATTTTTCAAATTGCTTTCCTATCACACTGGTTAGACTTACTGGCCGGTAGTTTCCTGGGCATTTTTTGTCCCCTTTCTTGAAAATAGGTGTTACATTTGCATAGGAGTAGGTCATAGGTTCTCTTCTGACTGTAGGGTTATATACCCTCTTCTGTCAGCTCCGGGTCTTCTACTATATTTGCTATGTCACTGGGGCTGGGCGGTTTGGCCTAAAAGAAAACCGGTGACGGTATCACTAATTAAACCGGTATTAACGAAATACCGGTTTAAGGGGTTAGAATGATCGAAAATAATTTGAAATATGAAAATATGCCGTTTTCATTAGCTACAGTACATGTATTTTGCGAGTTGACAACTGACGTAAATTGCCACGAAATTAGAACGGTAACTACGTACGACTGCTCACTTCGACGCTATCTATCTCAAAATAGTAGTTAAAATAAATAAAATAAATAAAGTCTGGTTCATGTGATGTCGTGAAAATAACACTCTAACTACTAAAATGTTGATTTTCAACACTTATTAGGTAACTATTTTCGAAAGCGTAGTAGAATCTAACGCTTGTAAGTAGGAACCCGGATATGAGAGCGAGTTTAGGCTCCTAGTAGAGTACTGCACATACGGTTAGAGTTCGTATAACCACCTACAGTATGATCTAGTCTAGTAAGTCATGTGTTTGTATTCGAGTACTCAGTATTTAGTAATACTCCTCAATAAACTGTCGTTCAAGCGGGTGAATGTCATTCAGCACGTAACTAAAGAGTAGTCATTTCCCGGAAATCGTGCCTCAAGAATGCTCACAAAAAATGTGTTTGCCTATTTTTCGAGGTTCATATGTCATATAATAAACAGATTATGATAATTTAACAACATAAACGCAATGATTTGTGAATCTAACTTAAATCTACTTAAATCAACACTCCGTACTTGAAGATATACGAAGACGAAAAAGACCGGGCCGTAAAACAAAACGATGTGATTCTAACGCCTATCGAGCAGAAAAGTCACGTGATAAAAAATACTACGAATTTCATTCATAAAATCGATAGTAGTGAAAGTCCCGGCGGAAGAATTTGTTAACAACCAATAACATTACGCCTGCTCGTATTTGAGCATTCTCGCAACACCATCGGACCATACTAATTACGTCGTAATTCATCGTACGTTACCTCTGGTCTGTCTGGAGTTACGACGTCACAGAGGATTAACCCTCTGACGGCGGGAGAATGGTATTTGAGAGGCTAAGAGGTGTATTTTACTTGTAACTACTCCGCCAACTTAATCGTTTTCATTTCTCGGGCGTTCAAGCAATTTGTCTTGTATGTCTTAGTCCGTGATGGATCATTTTATGTTTGTCGAAATCTAAGGGAAATAATGATTTGTTTGTATTGGGAGTTCATTGTATAGCGTCGTTGTTTTCGCAGCGCGTTTCTTGATTTTTTTTGTGTATCATGTCACATTTGGAATCCTAATTAAACATAGTGCAAGCTCGAATTGAAAAAAGGATTATTTGTTGCAAAGAAGAAATTTACATTTTCAAATTATTCAATCTTACATTGACCCCCGCAGAGCTTATGTCATGTAAAATTCATTGCCGGCAAATCAAATCATATTTGCCGAGGGTCGTCCTCGGCCGATTTGTTGGGATTTTACCAATCACCAACACCCTTGCTTTCCCACGGCTAATAGTTATAGATGACTATTTTATGTCTCTAGTAGCAAATGGTTACACTAGATGATAATATTAAACTGCAAGTCAAGAACAAACTAGATTAGGACAGTCACCAGATTTTGCGCAATGGCTATCTTACGAATGGTTTTTCGGTTTTTTTATTTTCATAATGGTTTTTAAACCGTCGCCATAAAAAAACGTGAGACGGTGTAAAACCGGTATACCGCCAAGCCCTATATGTCGCATGCGCTTTGAATTGTGAATGTCATGTCTATGTTAAATCTGATTGGTTGGTCCTTCCATTATTTGTCCAGTCTACGTTCAAATGCTTGGGTGGTACTGACACTGATAACTGCTTCTGGTAAGTCATTCCAAATGGGTACAACTCTGTTAGTGAAGAAGTTCTTGCAGATGTTCAGTCTTGAACGCTTTTTGAAGATTTTCAGGGAATGGCCTCTTGTTGTACTGTCAGCTTCCAGTCCGAATAATTTCAAAATATTCAACAGTTTTCATAAATTGTTGCCTCTGGACTTAAGCGAGATATAGGATACGCATCAGGAAAAGGGTTAATCCCATATAGGTAGACCCCTTTAGAAGTACACATGAGGAGGGAGTATGGCTGTGGAAGTCTGATGGATTTACCAATCTCATTAATTTTAGGAAGATCATCACTACCACCATGGCTCATCATGTATTATGGCTCATCATACACTATATTCGTATCAATAATAATAATAATAATAGTGTAACAGGGTAAATACATATATATTGCAATACGGTTGTACTACCCGGCTACGAGTGACAAAGTTCTTATGTGTCACCTTAAGTTCGTTGAATTGAGGAACAGATGAAACATAAACACTGGTTGATGAAATGCTATATATAGGCAAATTTATTTACAGTGATTTTGCTTTGTATACCATGGTTTGCAAGTTAAAACTCATGTATCAGAAACCCCCATAGCTTACAAGACAACATTTCGGATGCCAGATTCTTTACAGCAATCCCACCGAATATCCTTCATTTGGATCCATACAGCCTGGTTATTCAGTTCTCATCCTTTAATTTGCCATACAATGCCGAAAAACAACCATGTCTACATTTCTAGGTAAACGCCATGCAATTCACTGTGCTAACTTTTATAAGTTTTTACTCTCACTATATGCTATGCACAGTCCTGTCCTATTAAACAGAGTTCTCTCTTCCTCTCTCTCACTCAGCTGTTCTCCCTGTCTCCCATTACTGCAACCTGATCTGCTCAGTTAATTGATGGCAAATAGTCCCGAACTAGATCTTAATTACTAAATTACACCTGTATGATAGCTGAATTAAACCAACTCCATTTCACATGGATACTTCAAGTTATCATATGTAGCACAAGATTACTATCCAAGATGCACTCAGAAACAAAGTCCAGCTCCTCTCATAGATATATATTCATACACCAAGCATGCATAAATTAGCTGGGAGGGTGACATGTTAATTAATATGACCAGCGAATGCTGGAATGACGCATATACAGAGTGGCTTAACCAAGTATACAGGCTGGGTGGGAAGTTATTTATTCATTTATTTAAGTCATGTAAATTCACTCTCTCACAATAATAATAATATGGATTACTGTTTTTAAGCTTGATGAACGCCCCCCCCCCCCCCACACACACACACACACCTCCCCACCCCTCTCCATTACCTCTAGCAACTTTAAACTGCAGATCTAGCACTAAATGTTAAAAATTTTAAAATAATGCATATATACTGTGGGTGCAAGTGGAAAATATATATATGTTTAATGTTGTAATGTTTCTTTGTCTAATATATGTTAGGGGTCCATCACCACATAGGCTTTGCCTTTGATGGACTACCTGGCGTTTGTAATATAAATGTGAAATGCTACATAAAATAAAAAATATTTGAATTAAATTGGTGACTAATGGGATGTTTAGGCGCACTGCCTCAAGATGTGTCATATTTGTTGGTTAGTATCTTGTGGCATTCGATCATGTCACCTCTTAGTCAACGATATGCAAGTGTTGGCAGGTTTATCAGTTTAAGTCTTTCTTTGTATGTATGTTCTTGTAGACCAGTGTACAATTCTTCACTGTCTTTTTAAACTTCATAACTTGGTTATTTTGCACCTGTTTAACTGACATGTGGGTGCGGATGTGTGAGATTGGGAATTCTGTCATGTACATGACTTCCTTGTAGTGTTTATCCAGTCTTCCCTTGAACGCATTCACAGAGTGAGCTGATATTGCAGAATCTGGCAGGCTGTTCCAATGGTTGATTACTCTGTTGATGAGGAACCCTTTCCTTGTATCTGTATTGAAACGCTTCTTTTGTAGTTTAAATGAATGGCCTCAGGTTCTGTCAAGTTTGTCTGGTGCCAGTAGTGGGAGTGGCTTATCTTGGTCCACACTATATTCCATGTGTAAACTTGTATGTTTCAGTTAAGTCATCTCTTTGAATCCTGGTACCATCTTAGTTGCGCAGCGCTGGACACTTTCAAGGAGCTGTACATCTTTCTTATTTAGTGGGCTCCACACAGCATTGGGGCTCCACATGGCATTGCCACATTCCAAGTGAGGACGCACAAGACACTTGTACACAGGCATGCCCAAATTGAGAATGTGCGCAACCTATTTTTGGTTAAGCAAATTTTTGTAGGTAACTCATTCAATTTTGCGTAACCAGTTTTCATGTATTTATGCATAACATGAAAGGAATTGCAGGAACGGAAAACAGGTTGTTTAAGAAATATTTGCTTAACCTTTGCTAGAACAAAAAATGGGTTACCTATATTTCACTATATGCTGTTGAACATCTTGAAACAAATTTGACTGTCTTTGACCTAGCTATTGATACTTGGAGGTCATGGAATTTCTTAATTTTAGTCATGGAAAGTCATGGAATTTCAAATACTGAAAGGTGCACAAACCATGTCCTGAAAAATGTCCATTTGCAGATCAAGAAAAGACTATTTTTGAAGATTTATCACACTAATGACTGGCTTGGTCACCATGTCAGTAATTCCAGTGGTAAATTAAAAAAAAAAGTCATGTCCTGCAAATGCACATTTTCTATTTACACTTAAACCCTTTGTTTTATAATGTCATGATGTATGTATGCAGTAGTCCTGAGAAATGTCTATTTGCAGATCAAAAAATACTAGTTTTGAAGATTTATCACTGTAATGACTGGCCTGGTCACTATGTCAGTCATTCCAGTGGTAAATTTTCAAAAAAATGTAATTTTTAAATTTTTTTTGTCTTTCCTGAGTGCTATCCATCAATATCAACATTAAAATTGCCATGATTGTATCCAGTTATTTTAACTGTCATATCAACAAATAGAGTGCTGTATATCTTTCTATCTGTGATGAGTGCTATCTGATGTTAAGTCAGTTGATTATTTAGCTAAGTGTGTGTGTGTGTGTGTGTGTGTGTGTGTGTGTGTGTACGCATGCTGTGTTTTGATAGGTTGCTTTATAGAGTTTAATAAAGTTTATATATAATAATATGATGAACTTAGTAACTGTGTTTGTTTTTTGTCTGATTGAAAGTCATAAATTAGGTCTGGAAAATTTGAAATTGAGTCTTGAACCCTGCTGATTGAAATCTACCTCTAATTTTTAAATTTTTTTTGTCTTTTCTGAGTGCTATCCATCCATATCAACATTAAAATTGCCTGTGTACATTAGTATAAATGTTCCTGGGTCAATAAAGTCAAATGACCTTCTGATCATTGCCAGCGATCTTGTTAGCCGCTATCTCAGCATGCTGACTGAACTTGAGCGAATTATTAACATAAACACCCAGATCTTTTTCGGAGTGCATTTCCTCTAAGGTAACAGTTTGGCCACCCTCTTGCATGCTGTATTGTAGCTTTGGGTTGGACCTGCCCAGGCGCATTACCTTACACTTTCTTGTATTGAATCTCATCTACCATAGGTCTGTCCAGTCTTTCAAGCTATTTAGTTCTCTCTGGAGTTGGTCATGGTCATCACTAAAATCAATCTGTATGAACAATTTGGTGTCATCAGCGGAAAGTTTAATCATACTCTACTTCTCCTGGCATGTCATTGATGAATCATATGAACAAGACAGGGCCGAGTACACTGCCTTGCGGGGTACTGCTTAGTACTGGAGTCCAATTCGAGAATGATCCCTGGACAGCAACACGTTGCTTTCTGTCGCTCAGGATTGCTTCTATCCATCCTAGGATATCCCCTCCGACCCATACAGACCTGCCTACCATTACGGATTGTCCATAGTTTTTACGGAAATAGCAACTACGGATGGGAAAAAATGGGTGAATTACGGTAATATGGACGGGCGTTAAGAATTATGGAAACTTAAAGCAAGCTTCCATCGTCACCGATCCACAATAGACAACGCTGACAAGGTCAAGGCAAATCAAGCCTCGCCTCGAACTTGGCGCACACGTCGATAGCTAAACAATGGCCGCTATTCATTGTGTTGGGTAATAATACCTGCCATTTCTCATAAAATGTCAACAAACGTGAAATCTCGTCAGTCTCACAAAATCTTGTAACTGCAGCGAGACTTTCTACATTAGTCAGCAAATTTAGAATGGGTCCGTCCCGGTTACTGCTAGACTGACATCACTAAACTGTTTAGATAACCGTATCCAAGATACATACCAGTGTAGCTCGCCGGGTAGTGTCGGGCCGTTCCGGTGTATCATGTCGCAGCGCCGCAAGTGCACGACGAGTGTTGACGCTGGTTAGCATCCGGTCTCAGGGTGACCGACCGTGTACGAGACTGCCCTGCGGGAAACAAAAACCGGCTCCTAAGGCCTGTGGAACTCAATCGTTCCGGTGGGGCCGTGCGACCATTGTCGCGAACAGTAAACACAACTCTCTCATCCCACGAGTTTGTGTCACCAGTATGCCTGTCCATAGCAATTTCGTGATCTATGGACTTACAAGATTTGATTTGGTGACCTAAAAATATACGTCTATACAATGAATTTACCTAAACAATTAAAAATATGCTAGATAAAACTACAATAAGAGCATACGAAAATACGAGACATAGAGACAGGTAGATGAACTTCTAAACATGGGGCTCCCGGAGGTACCACACAGACCCGTAGGTCCGCAGAGGTATCCCCGCAAGGGAGGCTCCCGTACACGAGACTTAACTATTTACCTTGTTATAAGTTATTATACCTCTAAGCTGAAAGGAAGAAGATTATATCAGACGAAAAGTTATGTGCCTCACGCGGGCACTACTAGTGCTAGTTTGGGTGAGGAGTATTATCCTGGCGTGGACCGTCGTCGCTGAATCCTTGCGAGAGGCAAGTGCCTCGCGCGGGCCTCCGTCTCGGGAAGGTGTCGCCACGGCTTAAAGCGGAAGAAGAGTAGTAGGCCAAAATGGGCCCACTCTAATATTTCAAAAATGCTTTTAGAGAGACCATACCTAGTGAGATTATGACTATAGGGGTGCGTACTGTTTTACGTGAAGACGGGATGGGGAATTCCCGATGGATTCCCTCGTTACCGTCTTATGTGATTCTAGGTCTGCTGAATTAGTAGTTGCCGCTTTATTTATGCCGGCCTTCTGCTTTGCTTAATTCCTGTTAGTTGTTTTCAGAACAAGAATTATTTTAGGCCGCAACTGGCTGATATCTACCTAGCTTTTAGACACGGCTGTCACGGAGAACAGATGCCTTAAGACATCAATACTAAAGACAGCGCTCATACATGTTACATAGCAAGATCCCCGAACTGGATAAGAATCTGGACATCCCGCTCCGCAACCACATAAAACCCAGAGTCGGATCAGCCCATGGTGCGGATGGGGGCATCCAAACAATTAAGAAGCCACAAAGCTGAGTGGAACACGAAGAGAGACAAAATCTTAGAGTTATGAGTCTTATCGGAGTGCGGGGCTAGATTATCGCACTACTGGAAGAGAAGAGTATATTACAGAGTATGTAATGAAGAAAGTGTCTCTAATCGTTTTGAACCTATCCTATCGAGCTGAATAGAAAAGGTTAGTCGGTAGCATGCCGGGCTAAACAGAGTTATAGCATGGACAGCGACCTTAGTGAAAAGGTGTTGGTGGCGGGAGAAAGTGCTGCATATATAAGTGTTGCTGTATAGTGTTTCCTACGTGCACTGCAGTCCTATATTTTCTATAAATAAGCAAAACATATGAACGGATGGCCACTGGCCATATATACACCTGTGCAAAAGTTAAGCACCACCCTATTTTTACGCACATGCGAGGGTATATTCATGTGCTATGAAGAAAGCAATAGCATAAACATTTATGTACCCATCCATCTTAGTGCAAGAGGTAATAATGCAACTAGAGGAATGCTGATTATGATGGTGGGGAAACACTGTATGTTTTTGTTTGAACTTGAAAACGAGGCCTGAATATGGTTACGTTGACACAACTGACAACTATTGCCCTACAGTTGACACACGTGGCTAGATTGTCATTAATGGTGTCTGAAAACGAAGTTTAACATCTGTGCACGAGTTTGAGACTGTCATTATTAATACCGGGTATATCCACCTTGTGCCTGGATGACGGCCTGGACACGACGTCTCATGCTGGTCACCAACCGACTGATACGCCATTGTGGTATTCGTTGCCATTCAAGATGGAGTGTGTCTGTTAATTCCTGTAGGATCCCTCCTTCTCACCATGTTTCCCAGAATGTCCCAAATATGCTCAATAGGGTTCATGTCAGGGCTCCTTGCTGGCCATGGTAGGGTTTCGATGGCATTCTGGCGGAGGTATTCATGCACAGCTCTAGCACGATGTGGTCGGGCGTTGTCATCCATGAATATAGGGTGGGTTCCAGGTGCATGATTTACAAAATGAGGGACCACAACTCTATCCAGTATGGAATCTTGATATCTTTGTCCATTTAGTGTTCCAGGTACAGTCAACAGATCCAGCTTACAATCAAATGAGATGCACCCCCATATCATAACGGAACCTCCACCAAATGGAACTTGTTCCATGATGTTACGTTGGTCGTACGCCGTGCGTCTGGACCTCCATACACGAGTTCGACCATCTGTGGCATGAAGCAGGAACCGACTTTCATCGGACCAGTGTACCCGTCTCCAGGATCTCATGTTCCAGTGTCTTCTTTCGTTGCACCACCTCTGACGCTCCTCTTTGTGGCGTGCAGTGAGGAGAGGACGTCTGACAGGTCTCCTAGCTTTCATGCCAGCAGCATACAGTCTCCTTTTGACGGTAGACATTGACACTCTATTGCGCGTTTCCCATTGCTGGCTGAGCACTCTGCTGTTGGTGAATGGAGATCTCCTAACAAGGCGTACTAGGGCTCGATCATCACGGGCAGTAGTCTTCTTCGGTCTTCCAGATCTAGGCCTGTCCTTCACCTCGTTAGTTTGCCCATGTTTTGCAATCAAACGACTGATTACAGTATGGTTAATGTTCAGCTGTCTTCCAATCTCTCTGCATGACATACCAGTGGTATGCATGCCTATGATTTGCCATTTCACACGATCACTTAACCTTCGTCTTGCCATAGCGGTTCACAATCAAGAGCTAATTCTCTCTGTACAAATAAACCACGGTCATGAACACAAAATTCCTAATCTTGTCGCCTAAATCTGTATGTAATGTTCTACACCTCAAACTGGACTTTTACATAACTGAACACGTGTGCTGTTTCCCGCCACGCACGGACATCAAGCGGCGTGAAGTCATGCATGCATGTGCATTTCGTACTTGGAATTATGTCAGCTAACGCGGGGACAAAAAGTATGGCAGCCTAGTTGTACCATCATGTTTCTACGTTCTGTTGTTTTTGCTGGTGCTTAACTTTTGCACAGGTGTATATATATACATAATCTAACCAGAACATCAATGCGGTGTCAAATGATTAAGATATATATTTTATTAAAGGTTAACGAACCTACTATAGTGCAGTTAGCAGCACATTGAGGAAAATGATAATAATTATCTACAAATACAGAAATTATAACTATCGGTCCTAAGTCCGTTACAGTTCCTTTTAGTCATCGGGACCGTTTTTGCGGATACAATATAATTAACAAAACTTATATAGAGAAATAATTTAATCTGTGAAGTATAGTTACTTGAATACTTGGTAGTCATTCCTAAGTTAGGCTACCGTGTTACTGGAATTGAGACATAGATCCGTAGTCGACATGAGGTGGTGCGGTCTCCGGAAGCTGGAAAGTTCCCGCAAGCTGTTTTCCGCAAACAAGACTTCCGCAAGAACACTCATGGTGGGAGTGCATCGCTTAGTGCTGTAGGCCTAATAGAATGTCTAACTAGCAGTCAGTAAAAGATACGATAGTACTATGTGGTGAAGAAAAGTTCCCATACACCGATGGCACAGATGGAAGGTGTAAACAACCCGTCACAAGCAGGGGTTGTCAGAGGCAAATGAAGATACAAAACAAAGCTTCACAGGGCTGGGTACGTCAACCAGCTCTGAAGATGCACTGGGCAGAGTTTACTTGCTGCGGTCGAAAGTTGAAAGAACCGACATGATGTAAGTGCGGCAACGATTGAAATACCACTTTTAGGCGTGGCCGGCAGATCCGGTGAGTCATCCATCAAAGAACATCCTGCCTCTACATCTGTAGACTCACATATTCAGGCCATAAAGGCCTCACCGCAAATTTGTGTTCCGAATGTAGCTGTTGATATTCGTGAACAGTAAATAGAAAGTTCCAAATTGCTCCCGTAAGTAGGGGGTCTACAAAATTGCTGTTACTGCGGTGGGTTGGCTACTGGTAGCTACGGGAACGCAACGGAAACTGAAGTCATATGCGTAATATCCGTCGATCGTAGCTAGTACAGCTCCAACCTGTTCATCCCCTGGCCAAGGATGCTATCGATCACTGGATCGCTTCTCCTTTTATACTCCCTGTGACGTCACAGGCACAGGCTCCATCCAATTATCGTTCGAGCAACAGCCAATCAGCGCGCAGCTAATAATAGCGCAGTCGAATGTTCTAGAACATTCTAGAAGTTTTGCATCTGTGTGGTTATGATGTCACGGAAATATTTTGAAGATAATCATGAAGAGCTTTTCCTGGATAACTCAGCCATTTCTCAACCGATTTTGAAATGGTTTACAGATTTAGAAAGCCCATAAAATTCTGGTCTTGATTAATGCCAGATTTAATGGGAACAGGCAATCAATAACGATTACAGGTACCATCTCGGTACACTAAAAGCGCCATCCTATCTAGGTCGTAACTACGTGCTCCATATCAACAGCATCTTGGCGCGCGCATGCGCTTTAACGAACTTAGTCATTTTTCGACACACTGTCTCTCCCATAGGCCTATATACGCTTATAGCTCTACCCAGAGGGGCGTGTTCAGGAAACGAATCCAGGACGGGTGGCGCGTACCCAGCTTAGCTGGTACGGCCTGTATCCGACCGGCCGATCCGAACTACACCAGGAACTTATCACAACTGAGTAATATTTCTCTGGATATCGTAAAAATCCATTGTTTTCGTGAATTTCAAACATTGAATCAGTTGAATTTAGACAGCTGTCATGAAATTATTGTGTGCGCAAATGATTTTATGTTTATAAAGTGAGTTAAATTTCGATTAAGAATTCCCGAATGTCGCAATCATGGGAAAATGGAAATATTCTGCACTGCTATGCACGGTAATGTAATGATATCCATATTTGAGGGTTAAATTGGGTGTTCAACCAGGTAAGAGATTCTAATTTTTTTCTTTGCTTGTGGATAGGGGTGAATTGGGGTAGGTGGTGGGGCCGTAAAATGTTAACCCAGCCAGGCATTCAGTGAGAAGTTTTCAAAACTAGTCGTCCCTAAGAAGACTAATTTTGAAAAATTACTAGTCTTAAATTTGCACCAAATAATTAGTTTTAAAAAAATCTTTGAATAAATCTGAAGGATAAGTGTGTGTGTGTGTGTGTGTGTGTGTGTGTGTGTGTGTGTGTGTGTGTGTGTGTGTGTGTGTGTGTGTGTGTGTGTGTGTGTGTGTGTGTGTGTGTGTGTGTGTGTGTGTGTGTGTGTGTGTGTGTGTGTGTGTGTGTGTGTGTGTGTGTGTGTGTGTGTGTGTGTGTGTGTGTGTGTGTGTGTGTGTGTGTGTGTGTGTGTGTGTGTGTGTGTGTGTGTGTGTGTGTGTGTGTGTGTGTGTGTGTGTGTGTGTGTGTGTGTGTGTGTGTGTGTGTGTGTGTGTGTGTGTGTGTGTGTGTGTGTGTGTGTGTGCACGCGCGCGTGCAGTCATGTGTGTGTGGGTGATGTTTAAGGCTAATTTTCATTAATTTGTACGTTTTTATGCTTTTATAATTGCCTTATGTGATTACTGAACTACCGAAAGCCTCTGAAAACTACTGAAAAAACATTACTGATTGACAATGGTGAAACTACTGAAAATCATAGGTTTCCAATAGAAACTACTGATTGAGTTTATAGGAAGTAGGCTGATCTGCCCACCCCCAGCTGTCCGTGTACACGGATGCATCGCTGGAGAGGGTGGGGGCCTGCATGGGAGAGTCAGCTGCATATCAATCTGTTAGAAATGATGGCAGTGGAACTGGCACTGGAGAGCTTTCTTCCAGGAGTCAGGGGCAGGGTGATAGTGATACGGTCAGACAATTCGACAGTGGTATCATACATAAATCACCAAGGAGGGACCAGGTCACCCACACTGTGTATGAAGGTGTGGCACTTGATTCATCGGTGCAGAAGTTACTCTGTTGTTTTGAAAGCAGCTCACATTCCTCGGTGATTGACCATTCTGGCGGATACTTTGTCTCTCAGACAGAGGATTCTGCTAACAGAATGGTCTGTCAACCTTCCAGTTCTACGAAGGATCTTCAAGCATTAGGGCAAACCCAACGTGGACTTGTTCGCCACAAAGGAAAATGTTCAAATCATGACTTATGTCTCGCCGATTCCAGATTCAAATGCCGTCGATGCAGACGTTCTGGCGATAAGCTGGAGAGGGGTGCACACGTATGCACCCACCATTCTACCGAAGGTCTAGGTGAAGATCAGGGAGGAGCCATACCTGGTCCTGCTAATAGCGATATTCTGGCCCAGCACGGCGTGGTTCACGGATCTTCAGGATCTGCTGGTGGACAATCCAGTGCAGCTGCCCGAGATTCTGAACATAATCTCCCAGGCCAAGGGCCGCTTCCTACAGGAGCGACCCGAAATGTTCAAATTGACTGGGTGGATGTTATCAAACAACATTCCACGTCAGAAGGCTTTTCTCAACAGGCTGCGAGGTTGATCACAGCCGCGAGGAGATCAACCTTCAAGTCAGATAAACACAAGGTTAACAAATTTGCAGAATGGTGTGAAGGAAAGGATATTGATCCCTTTCAATCCACTATTCAGCAAATAGCAGACTTTCTCTGTGAGCTATTCTTTACAGGATTAGCTCCTGTCACGATTGCTGGATACAAGTCAGCTTTGGCATCAGTTATCCCTTGTCTAGCCATCAGGGATAGTCCAGAGGTGGCCCAGTTGAACGTGATGGTGAAGGGAATGAGCAATCTCTGCATGAGACAACCGGTAGTCATTCCAGCCTGGAGTGTATCATTGGTGCTTAATGTGCTAGCCAAGCACCCTTTCTAACCCTTGGGCTCGGCTAGTCTAAAGCATCCGACTCTTAAGGCGGTCTTTCTAAAATCGCGACACAAATAAGACGCACACAAATTAAACACACGCTGAGAATGTTTGCTTACGTGAAATGTTTTTGTTGCAATCTCGTCAGCAGATAATGTGTAGACACAAAGGCGGTGAAAATGTTTTGAGAACTTGTAATACACACATGTAGTTCTGGTTTTGGAAGACGTACATGTACATCATGTGTACAAAAGCAAACATGGAAACTATAAAGCTGATGCATATTATCTCACCAAGCAGTAATTCACAACATTATGATTATTTTTACAAAATTGCCAACTGTTGTATTGACAAAGGTTTGCTAGTTCAAATGTTATTAGATCGCTTGGATCGACCTTCCAACTCTCCAATTCAATTTTTGCAAATAATTCTCATAGTTGGCTAATAAAATTCCAAAAATATGCTAATTTACTAGTTAAGGGAAAACAAACTTCATCTTATAAAAGCTGTTCAGGTGATATAACATGCCTCTCATAAACTATCCATGGCACTTTTAGGTTTTTATCAAGCCATCATAGAAGGTTAATAACTAAATGCTGATACATTTCTCCTGCTGATACATTTCTCCAGTCTATGGAGACTGTGATGATGTACTTTCCAACTAATCAGAAAAACCCTAGGCTGTCTGCCTCAGTATATTCTCTCAATCATTGATGTGTTGGCTATATACATGTAGTTTGGCAATTTGGTGTTGAAGCAACCATACAGGTTAGCTGTTGAAGGTTTTGTACCTAATTTGACTGGAAGCTGTTGCTGCCATAGACAGCAACAGCTTCCAGTCAAATTAGTTTCTAAATATTCAACTTAATAATTATTAGCTCATCTGGCATGCGTGACCAAGTACGCTTATGGAATGACCGGTGTCCACCATTTATCTGTCAAATCACATCTCCTTAACACTTTAACACTCATATCAGCCAAAACGGCTTTTGCAGTGGTCGATAACTGAACCAGTCATTCCAGTGGTAAATTTTCAAAAAAGTCTGTTGGTCTGCAATTTTCTATGATTTTGGCCAATTTTTAGAAATGTCTTTAAAAATCTTCTGCAAAACTGCTTAGGGTTTTTGTGTATGTTGATTTCAAAATTCCACTTGAAACTGTCGGATAAGCAGTTTGGTGGCCAACTTCCATTGCTTTCCCGCCAAAATTTGTTTTGTTTCTGAAAATAAAGGATCACGTATATTTAATGCAAGTGGTTCAAATGCTAATGATCCAGATGAGCGACACAAGTCCTTGGGTCTCTTGTTCTTATAGAAAATGTCCATTTGCAGAACAAAACAAGACAATTTTTGAAAACTTACCCATGGAATTACTTGATCTTTTATTGAGCCTATCATTCTAATGGTAAATTTCCAAAAATAGTCTCTTGTTAGAGCAAATTGATATTGTTCAATACCACTGCAAAGAAACCATTTTTGGCTGACTTGGGAGTTAAGCAGTTAATACCATTCACTTTATATCGACATTTTGCAAACTACATGTACTAACCCATGTCACAATTTCTTTTTCTCGCTCACAAATTCTAATGTTGCCTTTCAGATTTGAAGAATTATGCGGCGATTAAATGTAGCTGTTGCCCAAGCCAAAGAACCATTGAAAGGAGTGAAGAAATTGGATGCATTTTCAAAAGTACCAGAAAGTTACCAGGAAACCAGTGCTGCTGGGGGTGGTGGTGAGCATTTTGAATAAGATACTATGTATTATAATTTATATATTGCAGTGTTTATGCATCGCTTGAAAGAGCTGAGAAAATGGGTCTCTGGATTCGTTTGTAGTTTTAAAAATCTGGAAAAGTATGGAAACTCTGCCATGCCTTTAAACATGGAAAATCAAACATCTTGCATTGATGGTTTTGAGAAGATGCTGAAGATTAAAATATCTCGTTTTGTGCTTATCACTGTTGTATAAAATCTGATTTTGCCTACATTCTACTAATTCTCACATTCTTTAATTTCTTTGACAATTTCAAAGCAGTCACTGATTGAATGTATCATAAAATGGCTCTGGAAATTGCAGAAATAAGTCTGGAAAAAGTGTGAAATACATTACAGAAGTTAATCCTGATCTTTGCCCTTTTCTTTCTCTATCCTGTCAGGATTCATACACAGGTTTGGAAATATGGACAAAGTATGAAAAATTAAGAAAGACTTTTCCAGGCCATAAAAAGTACAGAAAATCAAACATTTTGTGTGAGTGTCCGACTAGTTTCGAAACAGTATGGAAAACTAGAATGTTGAAAGTTGTGATTCTCACTCTTACATAACTATGTTATTTTAATGTAATGTGTTAAGACAGGTTTGTAGATGACTTATGTACATGTCTCATATCTTTATTTCCTTTCAGTGTCCATTTTGACGTTTTTACTAATTCTGATCCTGATTTATTCAGAAGTCAAGTATTACACCGAGACTGAGCTGAAATTTGATTATGAAGTCGACTTCAATTTCAATCAGTAAGTAAAAGCTCTGGTAGTCATCTTAATCTGGCTGTGGCAATATACGGATTCAGCAATTGTAGCTTTAAAAACTAACTTTTCATGTACTTCATCCAGGTGTCTTGATCTAACACGGCTTGTCAGAAAAAAATCCCCCAAAATTATTCTTCAAAGGTGCGGGTTCGTATTATCTTACGATTTCTTGGTTTCTAAGCTATCAACACGATATCCCTAATACAAACTAATATTCTGCTCAGTATGTTTAAATCATGCTGTCATATTGGTATTTGTGTTAGTCAATCGACTATGGTCAACTTGAAAGAACACCGACCATTCATAGACAAATCATGGTGTCCTTTATTGATCGTTTATTTTTGTTTGTTTTTCCAGGAAAATGAAAATCAATGTGGACATGGTCATTGCCATGAGGTGTGATTGTAAGTATGATCATATATTTAATAAACATTCTGTTGAACATTTTGAAACTAATTAGGTCCCTATAGTAATCACCGCGTTTGTCTGTCTATCCATTCATCTGTCCATCCACAATATCTCGTAAACAGCATATCATGCAGAACCACTTCAGATATTTTAATGAAACTTGGTGTATGCCTCAGTTATGATACGCAGATGTGCCTTCTGAATAATTCACATTTATAGATTCAATATTTTGGATGAAAATGGGCTTTTTAATGCAAAAACTAACGATTTTGTCAATTGCCTCGTAAACACCATTTCATACAGAATCGCTTAAAATAATTTTATGAAACATGGCAGGTGGCTTCCTTATGAAGGGTAGATGTGCCTTTTGAAGGATTCATCTTTATCGGACCAAGATTTTGGGTGAAAAGGGCTTTTTGATGCAAAAACTCATGATTTTTGCCAATCTTCTCGTAAACACCATATCATATAGAATCGCTTAAATAATTTAATGAAACTTGGCATATGCCTGAGTTATGATCCGCAGATGTGCCTTTCAAAGGATTCACCTTTATAGGTCCATGATTTTGGGTGAAAATTGGGTTTTTAATGCAAAAACGATTTTTGTCAATATTCTCGTAATCAGCATATCATATGGAATCGCTTAAAATAATTTAATGAAACTTTAAAGACGGCTTCTTTATGATGGGTAGCTGGTCCTTTTGAAGGATTTACCTTCGTAAGTCCTAAATTTTGGGTGAAAATTGGCTTTTCAATACAAAAACTCATGATTTTTGTAAATTTTTTCGTAAACGGCATAACATACAGAATCTCTTAAATTAATTGAATGAAACTTAGCTGGTAGCTTGTTTTTGATGGGTAGAGGTGCCTTTTTGAGGATTCACATTAATAGGTTCAAGATTTTGGGTGAAAATGGGCTTTTTACAGCAAAAACTTACAATTTTTGTCAATTTCCCTTATTCTTTTATTTATTTTTTAAAAAACAATATGAAGGCTTTGAATAAAATTGCTACCTACTACATAGTGAAAGGTATTTACAGTGATTTCGGGGCCCTATGAGGCAAACAACATTTTCTAGTTTGACTGGGAGATGCAGCACCAGCTTCCAGTCAGATTATTTTCAAAATATTCAACTTACATGTACAAGATTATGTTGTTCGACCTTGTAATAAAGATTCTATTCAAATGTTCAGACAAACTGTCCGGAGCTTAGCTAAACATGGGCGGGCATAGCTAGTAATGCATCACTAGATATTAAGCTAATATTTTCTTTATAACAAAATGTTTATAATGACAGTTGTTACTTGTTAGCTCACCTGGCCTAAGTGCGCTTATGCTGTGTCGACCGTCCGTCGTCTGTCCATCCGTCAACTTTTCCTTTAAATGACTTCTTCTCAAGAACCACTGGGCTGATTTCAATTATATTTGGCAGAAAGCATCCTTACGACATAGGGATCCAAGTTTGTTCAAACAAAGCCGATCGGCCAATTTGGCCGGCGGCCATCTTGGATTTTGGCCTATTTTAGGAAATGTCTAAATCTTCTCCGAAACCACGGCGGGGATTGATACAAAACTCATGAAATATGAACTAGAGCAAGAGCTGAACCAAGTTTGTTCAAAGGGACTTGATTGGTCAAATGGTTTGGTGGCCATCTTGTTTGACCTAGTTTTAGCGAAAACGACATCTCCAGAACCACTGAACAGATCAGATCAAAATTTGGCAGATATAATTAGGAACAAAGGGCCATTAAAGTTTGTTCAAGAGAAGTTGAAGTGTCAAAATCATGGCCACTGTGGGCCAATCAAAATATAGCCTGTTTGGTGACCATATTGGATTTTTTATTTGATGGATTTTGAGACCAAAATTGGTTTTATATGTGTTTTTGGGTATTCTGATCTCAAATTTGTTATTTTCGAATAAACGGATTGACGGCCATCTTGGATCATTTTCCTGCCATAAGCTCCCATAATAAAGCAATGGGAAACTTAAAACATCTTCTCGAGAATTGCTGGAACAATTTCAATTATATTCTTTTAATATGTGTCGGTAAAGTAAATCATGTGAAGAGAACTTGCAGTTGTTATTGAGCGAAGTAATGCCTACCAAAATTTCAATTATATTTGGCGGGAAGCATCCTTAGAGCATAGAGATTCAGGTTTGTTCAAATGAAGCCGATCGGCCAATTGGGCTGGTGGCCATCTTGAATTTTGGCCGATTTTTAGAAGCGTCTTTAACAAAAAAAATGTACTGGAAAGTGTCAAAACTTATCTCCTCCTTAGCTTCTTGATAGATTTTAACTTAATTTGTGTGGAAGAATTCTACAGTGGTATGCTCTAGAATTTCTATTCAAAATTTTGACTGGTAAATTTTTGGGGGTGAAAATCTGAGATTTTGTAAAACATTTACCGGAAAGTGTCACATACATGTATCTCCTCCTTAGCTTCTTGACAGATTTCAACTAAATTTGCCTGGAAGGATCCTATAGTGGTGGGCTTTAGAACTCCTGTTTAGAATTTTGATTGGTCAATTTTTGTGGTGAAAATTTTAGTTTTGTAAAAAAGAAATTGCCAGAAATTGTCAAAATGAACCTTAGCTTCCTTAGCTTCTTGACAGATTTCAACTTTTATGCACACCTCCGTTTCAGGAGGATATAGTAATCGCTTTGTCCGTGTATGCATCATCTGTCCGGGTTTTTTTGTCTAGCTGTATTTTCAGTAGCCAAATTTAGTATATGAATGCATTGTACCCTAATGCTGTCCTATGTCAAAAGTAGGTCACCATGACCTACTTTTCATGGTTCAATAAGCGTCCTAAAAAATTGTATTCGTCTGTCCACGATTTTTTTGGGCGTACTATATTTTCAAAAGTTTTTCATATTTAGTCAGCATAGGGATGCATCATAGCCTAAAGGCATGAAAGGTGTGTAACACATCAAAAGTGTGACCTACTTTCTAAAGTTCACTGAACATCATAGGTTACTATGGTCTGGGCTGTAGTTTCAAGTTTTTTTTATACAGTTACAACCAAACTTGGTTTATGGATGCATTGTAGGCTAAGTTTCTGTAGCCTATGAAAAGTAGGTCACCCTGACCTACTTTTCATGGTTTACTGCACATCATATAAAATTGTGTTTGTCCGTCCCAAATTTTTTGTACGAACTATATTCTGAAGAATTTTTCACAAATACATGTATTCAACTATAGCTATATGGATGTGTATCTTAGGCTAAAGGTTAGTTATATATCGGAAGTAGGTCACTGACCTATCTTTCATGGTTCACTAAGCATCATAGAAAATTGGTGTCCATTTTATAACTTCAAGTGGTTTTGGTTTACACTAATCAAATGTGGTGTATGTATGCATTGTAGGCTAACGATCCATCATGTATCAAAGGTAGGTCATACTAAAGGTAGGTCAGTATGACCTACCGTTCGCAATTCACTAATCATCATAGAAAATCACTGTCTGGCTTTAGTTTTAAGAGTTTTTTAACCAATCTTGGTGTATGGATGCATGTTACTTGTAGTATCAAATTAGGCCTACTTCATGGTTCACCCAACTTCAATATTAATTGCATGCAGGGTATCCTTCGTCACGGATACTACATGGACCACAGTTGCATTTTTTATTCCATGCAAATTGTTGACTTGTTTTGTTACTTTATCAGCGTCACTAAAACTCTTAGTTTACAATTACCACAAGAACTTTGTCATAAAGGAGCTTAATTATGTTTCAGTAAAATTCACGGTCAATTCAGAATTGTATGTTTTTCGTCATCGGTTTGTAGTTTACTTGCCTAGAAAACCTTGGTCGAAACGAGACAAGCAATCTATCTCCTTAGAAGACGCTTCTGAGATTTTTTTTGCATAAAAAGTTCAATGTCACAAGTTTTGTCTCTAACCCCGTATCAAAGATCAACTTTTTTACAGTCTTAAAAGAAAGATATCTCATAATTTATGTGGCTACGTCATGTACGTCATAAATGGGATATCCTGATTTGACCAATCAAATTATCGGAAATATCTAATACATCATTTCAACTGATTCGTTCTTGGCGAACTCTTCCATCTACATTGAATGTTAAACAGCAAGTTTTAATTTGCCTATCATTTTAAAGTGAGTTCTCATTGGCTAAGCTGTGCAACTATTAATTTGCCCAAATAATTTTTCTATGAAACCGCGTAAGTATACAAGATTGAGCTACATATTAATGGTAATATTCTGACGAAATGTCTTAAACCTTTATCCCTCAACTTTGTTTAATAAAATTTAAATTTTCTCATAAAAATGTCCATTTGCAAGCCTACAGAAGACTGTTTTTGAAAATTTATCACTGGAATGACTAGCTTGATTATCGAGTCAGTCATTTTTGTATTGCATTTTCAAAAATAGTCTTCTTGGTCGGCAAATGGGCATTTTCCAAGACCCCTGCAGAAGCCATTGACGTCTCGAGTGTTAAAGGATTAATGAGTTAATGAAAGAACTTTTAAACCCAAAAGGCAGATGATCTTTCTTGACAGGTTGAAATGTTCTTTATGTAGTCTGGTCCAGTCCTGTGATGCCTAGCGCTACTATGTGATGCCTAGACACTGTTTTAGAAGCGATGTTCTAGGTTTTAAAAATAGTTGCTGTAATCATAAACTTTTATATGATGCTAATAATTCTTAGTTACATAAAGTTCTACAATTACACATAGGTACCATATATACAGTATTATTGTTCATGTTTGTTAACCCGTTGCTTACCACATGCTGTAGGTAATGAAGATAGTGTCTCTTAAATAGCTAATTGTAGACATGAAAAAATTGCATTTTTAATAACGTTGAATTGGTACTAATATGAGTCCAAATTATGTTCCTTATTTAATGCTAGTAATCTTCCGACCAGATGTCTTAATGAAGCGCCTTATTTTAAATCCAAAAGCATATGACAAGTTGAACTCTCCTGTCTTTACCAGTAATTCATTGACTAAGTTGATCTAGTGACGTTTGAGGAGTGCTTTTCAAGATTTCCATACATTTATTTCTGTCACTAATGTCATTGTAATTTTGTGTTGCATAAAATGCTACTATTACATAACGTTACCTGTTATACAATATTCTTGTTCACGTTTGTTAACCATTTACTCACAGCATGCACATAGTGAGAGGTAGTGGAGACGGAATGACAAGATTTTACAATGACATGCATCATGATATCAGTTAGAATTTGTAATCCATGGTCATTAATTACTTAAAAGTAAATGCTGTCTGTAACTTAGCGATGTCATCTGTTGTTGTATAGTAAGTACAACTTCGCATAGTGCCACCTCTGTGTCACATTTCATATACTTCATACAAACCATCATTCCAGAATTAGTCTTATTCAGCTGTACTTCATGTGTCCATCATCTCTTACCAACATAAAATTGCCCATGGATGAGCATGAAATTCAGTTGACCCTAACACCATGTCATTGTCATTAACGTCCAAACATGCCAAAGAACATGACTCATATGAATCGACACAGACATTTATCTAAGAATGTTAATTTTGTTATTCCATTAACATTTTTTGCCAAATCAAATAAAAAAATTGGCACCTATCAAAGTTATAAATTCAGTTTATTATCAAATTTATACACTTAATGAACACTATAATTGGAATTATCAAGTCATGAGATTTTACTCTAAATTGTTATCGGCAGGGATTATAGAAATCGTTTTCATGCGTGTAATTCTGTTTCCACTCGAAAACTTGACGATTCACTTCATATTTTGAACATAACAGATGAGACCTTGACTAGCATTCAGTTTGGCTAAAATACAGCTGCAGTTATGCGCTTGCATTCTTGAAAAAAATTGTCAGATATATTCACTAGAGTTCTTGAAAAATTGTAAAATATTTGGATTCAAAATTGGAGTACAAACATGATTCTTCGCTCAAATTGTCGTGGTAGATTTACTAAGATCTTATTTCGAAGATTATTCCGTATTAAAACATAGAATCTATCTGTCATCCTGTAGAAGTTTCACGAAATATATTTTCGTGAGATATGAACTATCCAGTATTTCAAATGCTAATGTTGCAGGTGAGCGACAGGCCGTTAGGCCTCTTGTTTCTTTCCAAAATGAAATTGTGGGAAAATATCTGAGGGGAACGAAAATCAGCAATTATGGTAACCCATTTTAAGTCGACAAAAAATAAATAAGGCGAGCTCGCTCATGGTGAACACGTTCAGCCATTTGCCATAACAGCACAATCCTACTTCTGATCTCGAACATTCTTTTAGAGTAATATGATGCCTGCCCACCATGGTACATAAGATGTGCCAAATTTATACTGTGAAGTGTCGTAAAAGCGAACTTCTTATCTCGAATGTTCTTTTCGAATAATATTTTGAACAATGACCGCGCAACATAAGATGCGTAAAATTTCTATTGTGAATTATCTAAAAAACGAACCTCTTATTATCTCAACCGTTCGGTTTAGGTGTTTAGAATAATACGAAGCGACAGCTTTAGATAACTCTAGATTAGCCATTTTAAAACTGTCATATTATATACGGAAATTGGATAATTGGCTTATGCTGCGAACAGTGGTGCATGTTTCCCACAATTTTAAGCATTAGGTCTATCAATGTCATGGAAAATTTCATTTTGGCGAGTAATAGATAATTTTGACAAGAATTTTGCACTAGTCCACCGGACATGTGACTAATAGACTATGAGTAGTCCGTGTGGGAATCAGGTCATGTCGGACTAGCGGACATAACTTAAGATCGAACCCTGAGTCACTTTCAAGATATGCAATGGAGGGAACCCGATAGGTCACTCACGTATCTCATGTCATAATCAATTATGTCTGACGTCATAATGAAAATGAATTTGATTTGTTCAGTCGTTAATTTGTGTGATGACAAAATTCTTTATATATAATCTAGCGAGAATTCAATTGTTAGCTCACCTGGCTGAATGGCCAAGTGAGCTTATGCCATGGTGACCGTCTGTCATCTGTCCGGAGTCCGTCCGTCCATCCGTCAACTTTTTCCTTTAAACGACTTCTTCTCAATAACCACTGGGCCGATTTCAATTATATGTGGCAGGAAGTATCCTTAGGGCATAGGGATCCAAGTTTGTTCAAACAAAGCCGATCGGTCGATTTGGCCAATGGCCATTTTGGATTTTGGCCGATTTTAGGAAATGGCTTTAAAAATCTTCTCCGAAACCACTTGGTGGATTGATTCAAAACTCATGAAATATCATATAGGGCAAGAGCTGAACCAAGTTTGTTCGAAGGAACTTGATTGGCCAAATGGTTCGGCGGCCATCTTGGATGACCTAGTTTTTGTGAAAACTACTTATTCTGCAGAACCGCTGAACGGATCGGGCTGAAATTTTGGGGATATGATTATGGACTAAGGGCCATTATAGTTTGTTCCTGGGAGGTTGATAGGTAAAAAACATGGCTGCCGTGGACCAATCAAATTTTAGCGTGTTTGGCTGCCATATTCAATTTTTTTATTTGATGGATTTTGAAGCCGAAATTGGTTTTCTTAACTCCGCTTACTTGTCAGTCAGCTGTCGTATAGCAATAACCCCATCCGTCTTCTGTATGTCCATCCATCCATCTGTTTGTCCATCACCAACAATGGCAGCTCATTTTGCTATTTCGTGACGGATTGACACCAAACTTGGTCACAATGTTAATGTCGGCATCTAATATCTGTGTTGTGAAAATGAAACTGATAGGACGTCAAATGCCAGAGTTATCACCCCTTAAATATTTGCAGTCTCACTTTCATAGGGCAAATAATGGTTTGTTCCCATCATCCATTGATTTATCACCATGTCAGATTTTATTGCCGAACTAGATATTAAATTCCAATTAACAGATTAACCTTTCCAATACTGCAGAAATATTTAAGATATGTATTATGTGCTCTGACATCTATGCTCTTAAAAATATTTGAAATGTATTTGATTGAAAGTTGTTGCTGCCTTAGGCAGCAATGAAAGTTGTTTCTGTCTAATGCAGCAATGACTTTCAGTCAAATTATTTTCTAAATCAACTCCAGCTCACCCTACCCCTGCTTCTAACTCAGTGATTCAGCCAGATGTGCATGTGTTAAATGGACTGTGTGCTGGTGGGGAATAACCTGCTATAAAGACCACCTACCTGCCTTTAGAGACCATTTTCTTCAAATTGTATTTAAACTAGTAACCGTCTGACTGAGTTTTTGCAGACGACATATTCCAAAGGTTATATCTCTGAACCTAATAAATATTTTTAAAACAATTGGACTGAAAGTTGTTGGTGGCTAAGCCGCCAACAACTTTCAGTCAAATTGTTTTCAAAATATTCAACCGGTCAAGAGCGTTTGAAAATTGAAATTATTGGTTGCACTGGCTTGCAGCAGTGAGACAGTTAAGAAACCAGCTGATGTTAGCACTAATATCATCTATTTTCACTTAAACATTGTTCAAAATCACTAATGCAAAAAAAAAACCAGTCCAGAGATTGTTGTCAATATCTCGAAAACTAAATCATTTGAGTGAAAGTCATTGGAAGTGACACTGATGGATGTAAAACTTAAGTAAGATTAGTTGAAACGCCAATGTTCCAGGTGAGCGATACAGGCCCATTGGGCCTCTTGTTTGTAGCACCAGCTCAAGGGCTAAGATCTGATTATATTAACCCATCGTCACGCTCACTGTCCTTCTATATGTATTCTAACATGGACTACAGTAGTCACTGATGAATCGTTATAACCTATTATATGTTACATACATTTAGAAGGTCAGACAAGCAGACAGAATAGGCCTACTCAGCATGATGAACAATAACACTTATGCCTAACTGATAATTAGGGAAGCCCTATAGTAATCACTGCATCCGTCCATCCATCTGTCTGTCTATCTGTCCACAATATCTTGTAAACAGCATATCATAATAACTGCTTGAGATATTTTAATGAAACTTAGTATAATGTATGTCTGTTATAATACGCAAATGTGCCTTTTGAAGAATTCACCTTTGTAGGTCCAAGATTTTTGGTGAAAATGGGTTTTTTAATGCAAAGACTCATGATTTTTGTCGATTTTCGCATAAACACCTTGGCAGGTTGCTTCATTATGATGGGTAGATGTGCCTTTTCAAGAATTCACCGTATAGGTCCAAGATTTTAGGTGAAAATTGGCTTTTTAATGCAAAAACTCAGTTTTTTTCAATTTGCTTGTTTATTTAATTATTTTTTCTTTTTATTCCTTTTTTAAAATATTATGAAGGTGTTGAATAAAATTGCTACCTACTACATAGAGAAAGGTATTTTGTGTGATTGTGGTGGTCCTCTGAGTCAAACAACATTTTCTAGTTTATGTAACTAATAGCAGAAAAATCTGAGCAGCAGACTTTATAAAATATATTTGTTATAAAGTGCTGGGAATGATTCTCGGAGCATCTCATTTTCAAAATTTTCCTGAGAGGACCCTGAACACTGACACACAGAACCAGATACCCCTTCCATAACATTCCCAGTAGGGGCCTCATTCATTTAATATGCTAAGGGCCCCCAGTTCCCTTAATCAGGTTCTGCCTTCCATATATTACATATTGAAGTATTTCAATCTCTCATTCTGATTATTAATACATTAGGTATTCTTGTACAAAATAAGATGGAGTTTTTGTTTGTTATTACGATACGCTCTTATTTTTCGCAGTCATTGGTGCCGATGTGTTGGATATAACCAACCAGGATACACAGTCCTTTGGTAAACTCAATGAAGAGAACACTAAGTTTGAACTGTCTACTATTGAGAGATATCAGTTTGACACAAAACGTGAGGTGAATCGCTACCTCCGAGAGGAATATCATGCTATCCATGAGCTACTCTGGGTGTCTGGCTATAAGCATTCTGAAATGGGAGAACCACAAAAGTAGGTTTATTATATAATTGATGAATCCATTTTCTCAGTCAATCATATGATGTCATAATCAACTACGTGACGTGTAGTTTGATATCATAATCAAAAAAGTACTTCATGAATGACTTGATTTAGTCCATCTTACATGCTTAATAGTCTGTCAGGTTGTACAAATTGTATGTCTACTATTTAATAAACATTCTCTTGAATATTTTGAAACTAATTTGACTGGGTGCTGTTGCTGGCATAGTTTCCAATTATTCAACAGCTTGCCTGTATTGTTTTCTGGAAATTGTGATTCAGAGCATGTGGAGATTGATTGATCCCATCGCGCGCAAAGTTTGGGTGGAGCTTAGCTAAAGATAGGCGGGTCATAACTAAGACCGGTATTCCTCCGTTATCATGGTTAGAATATTTAAAGCAATAGTTAGGTCATCTTACATGTTGTCTTGTACTTATATGTTATGGCATAGAGAGTCTATATCAATGGAGGGATCTGATCTGTCACACAAATATCTGATGTCTTAATCAATTACCTTACTAATTAGCAAATGTCACAATAAAAATAACATAGCTCCATCACAAAAAATAATTCCTAACACGAAAGTATGCGAATTGTATGAATTTACATCTAATAAACAGTCTGTTGGATTGCTTCGAAACTATTGTGACTGAGAGCTGTTGCTTCCATAGGCAGCAATGACTCAAGAGTTAAATTAGTTTCAAAATATTCAACAACTTACCTGTATAATTACCTTGAAATTGGGATTTTGGGAATTCACAGTTCAAAATATATATAAAGTGATTCCAACACACATACAAAGTTGGTGGCGCTTAGCTAGAAATGGATGTGGCATACCTAGAAATGGATCCCTCCATCGCTTTTATATGTGCTCGTTTATATCACAATAACTTTCAATATCACTTTGATGCTGGCTTGTTTACGCCATGTGAAATTTTGAAGAAAACACGGTAAATAGTTTAGTAGTTTTATTTTCACAGATCACAAAAATGTATTTTGGAGATGCCACCATGTCACAGAAAATAGTCATTTGCAGGCAAGAGGAATGTATTTATGAAAACATTCTGCTGTTTTCCAAATATATTTTTCATTAATCTAATTATTTAATATGCTGCCTTTAACGTATTTTCTCAGACAGCTCATAATTTGTCAGCTGTTGATGCTTTTAATGTCACAATAATATTGATAAAGCATGAAATACAAGGCAAGGTGTGCAGTGAAATATGCTGCCTTTTAGTTGCTACATCTAGGCAGCTTTGCCAGAAATGTAAACAAATATGTGACAGGCGTACAAACTGAGTTATACAAGTTGGGAGTCGACGCTAAACAAGTTTGACACGCTATTGTTGCAACTTAGCCAGCTTTGTCAGAGACGTAAAAAATTTGACAGATGGACTGTCTGACAGACCAACATATATATACTAGTTTTGAGTCACACCTAAGAAGTAATGATGACAAAAGCCTAATTTTTGTTCCAATGTCACAATATCTGAATGGCATTCACTACACTAATTGTTAAATATGTGTCCAAAGTCAGTTACGATAGGGTGAATAAATCCTGAAATATAAAACTGTAGAGCTAGGCCGAAAACTTAATTTGTTAAATAAGTATTCTGAACAATGACGTAGTGACCCTGATGTTAATGTTCTGCATCCTATCCAGCATGGGTATTTCACCATTGTGACCATAACATCAATAAATCCTGAACTATAAAACACAAAGGTTAACCTCTGAAAATACAGTAGTTTTTTAGTGATGTTACAGTATTAGTCCCAAGAGGTAAACTAATACTGAGATACATGTAGAAGACTATATGTAGTGGTAACAAAATAACATACAAACTGCGTGTTATTCAAACGCAACAGCAATCTCGCGAAGACGTATCTGATTGGTTGTTCATGAACTAGCCCGTGGGAAAATACATTACTATGCTGAATTTATCAATGAAAATTTACTAAAACATAGTATTTGTTCGCGCCATTTTGATCACGTGCTAATTTATTAAGTCGTTGTTTTTTATTTTTCTGGGTTGTTTTAAGAAATTTCTTTAAGAATTAAATCCAGTTTAAGTAATGACACCTAACAATTATAGTGTTTTAGTTTTTGTAATTCATTTTTTAACTGGCCACACGTCGGAAGTTCGTGGAAATAGCTTTTTACACGCATTGTTCACTTGAAGCATGGCGAGTAACGAGTCTGCACATTTGGTACTCCGTAATTATCAGACACTTTGGAATCGGCTATATTCAATGTCGTGTTATATGCATGCGTATCATTCGGCATGTGTATAGGCCTGTTTTCGCGAGTAACCGAATATACGACTCCAACAGAGAGAAACAACACTGGCCTCGTTTAAATACTCGCGGATTTTGTCTGGACTCTGTTTATCAACGCGCTCGACTGCCAAAATAAAATTTACCGTTTGCTGGTCGCACGCATTAATAGCAAGACCAATCCAGATTGAAAATAGCGCACTCCAATGTCTCAAACAGAGGGTTATAGTTGGCGAGTCGATCACACATTTTGACCGATATTCCCGTGAATGATATTACGTCAATAAAAATAGTGACCTAATAAAATCATGAAATTAAGCAGTCACAATAGCCATAATGTTTTTCTTCTCTAAATCAGGAAGCCGATTTATGTATTTTACCTATATTTACCGTTGATTGGAGATGGAAGTGAAAAGGAAATGAAAAAATTTGTTCTAATTTCGTGGCATGCCTCAACCTCCGCTGACGGTATACCGTGGTACAGCGGTATTTTTTCATGGTACCGATACCGTCATGTAAATGCCAATACCGCCAAGCTCTAGTGGTAAGTCAAAAACCTTGTCACTACCACCAAGATAACAATAAACAAACAGATATAAAATTTCTGAACAATGAGTTCTCATGTAACTGGTTATTATTAAATCCTGAGTTTTGTCACTTTGTGCAGGGTTAACAAACATCGCCGTTTATGGTTATGAAATACACATTCTAACAATGACATTAGAATTTTTTTTTATCTCAACTGTTTCGTCAATATCTTTCTTATTGCTGTTGACTGTGCTAGACAATTACAAATAGAACCGAAGCCGGCCAAACAGGCCACTGCAGTGGTCTTGAGGAATGTCCATCTGCAGGCTAAGAGAAGAATTTTTTTTTTAATTTACTACTGGAATCACTGTAACCGAGCCAGTCATTCCAGTGGTAAATTTTCAGTCTTCTCTTAAATTTAAATTTAAATTAGTGTTAACAAGTGTCAAACCAGGGGAATAACAGCTGGTCTTATAACCCCAGCTTATGGTTTAGGAATGATAACTGAGCCACCCATTCCAGTGGAAACTCTTTTTAAATAGTCTTCTTGGTCAGCAAATGAATATTCAATAAGGGGTATTTTGATTTTCTTGACAAATCTTTATGGTTGATCCGAAATCCAATATGGCTGCCAGCCACCGGCGGCCATCTTAAAAATTGGTTTCCGCAAGATAACTCTCCGTTTATCGGATCCCTTTCAACCTTCATAGGATGATTGTACTACGTCTGAGGATGAAACCTATCGAAATCGACGATGATCCAAAATCCAAGATGGCCACCAGCCACCGGCAGCCATCTTGAAAATTAGTTTCTGAATGATAACTCTGTTAACATTTATTGGATTGCTTTGAAACCTCATAGGATCATTGGACTAGGTCTGAGGAATAAAACTATCGAAATCAGCGATGATCCAAAATTCAAGATGGCCACCAGCCACTGGTGGTTATCTTGAAAATTGGTTTCCGGATTGATAACTCTGTTGCTGTTTATCGGATCACTTTGAAACTTCCATGCAGTGTTCTTTACTGCCTAAAACGGCATCTGCTTCCAGTCAAATTACTTCACCAGCTTGCTTGCATGGCTGAGTTGAAATAGAGATTCAAAGACTGAATGCGTAAATGTGACAGTATTGTTTTCCATGTATAGCATTATTTTATTAACATGTCTGCTTGAAATTTTAGAGAAGTTCGTCCTGAGGAAGCAGATGCATGTCGGATATTCGGCAGTCTGGAGTTGAACAAAGTGGCTGGGAATTTTCACGTTACAGCTGGAAAGTAGGTATACCATGTTATCTGATTCATCACCAGTTTAAAGGTGAAAAGTATGCAACGCTTTTAAATTCCAATAAGTTCATAGAGCATCAAAGCCAAATTTACAGTATTTTCTTGCTTATAGCAAGTCATAGTGAGTGACATTAGTCGCTTCACATAAGTCTTTTCCATGATAGCACATACCTAGAATATCACTGATAGGCAGAACCCGTTATGACATTATTAGCTCTCCTGGCCTGAATGAGCTCATGGCGGCCATCTGTCCGTCAAATCGCATCTCCTTTATGCTTTGATCGATTTCAACCAAATTTGACTGCATGAATCCTATGGTGGTAGGCTCCACAACTTCTTCAGAATTTTGATTGGTCAATTTTTCTGGCACCCATCTTGGATTTTCCGAAAATGTTCTGAAAATCATTTAAAACGCTACTCCTCCAATATAAATGGTCTGATTTCAAGAAAACTTGGGTGAACCAATTCTATGCTGGTAAACTTCAACACTTCTAATGAAAATCTTGGATTTTCTGAAAATTTCTTGAAATCGTTTAAAAGCCTACTCATTAACCACTTGACCGATTTCAAGCAGACTCAGTTGGGAGGACCCTAGATGGGTATACGTCAGAACCAGTATACAGAATTTTAATTGGTCTATTTTTCAGCTGCCATCTTGATTTTTCCGAAAAATCGTGGGAAATCCTTTAAAGCGCTACTCATTAACTGCTTTGACAATTTCAACCAGACTTGGCTGGAAGGATACTAGGCTGGTACATTTCAGAACATGTGTGCAGAATCTGGATTGGTAAATTTTTCTGGCGGCTATCTTCGATTTTCTGAAAATTTCTGGAAATCAGTTAAAAGCCTACTCATCATTAACCACTTGACTGATTTCAAGCAAACTCATTTGCGAGGACTCTAGTGTGCTGGAATGCTTCAGAACTTGTATACAGAATGTTGATTGGTCAATTTTTTTGCAAACCATCTTGAATTTTCCGAGAAATTGCCGGAAATCATTTAAAATGCTACTCCTCATTAACTTTTTGGGCAATTTCAACCAGACTTGGATGGAAGGGCCTAGGGTGGTAGCTTCAGAAATTTTATACAGAATTTTGCTTGGTGAATTTTTCCGGCAGCTGTCTTATAGATTTTCCGAAAATTGTGGGAAATCAGTTAAAATGCTACTTCTCATTAATGTCTTGGTCGATTTCAACCAAACTCAGATGGAAGGACCCTAGGCTGGTACACTTCGGAACGTCTATACAGCATTTTGACTCCTTGATTTTTTTGGGTGGCCATCTTGGATTTTCCAAAAAAATGGGAATTCATTTAAAACAATACTCCTCATTAATCGCTTGGCCAATTGCAAGCAACTGTGGCTTAAAGGATCCCATAGTGGTAGCCTCCAGAAAGTCTATTCAGAATTTTGGGTCAATGGTTTGGAAGCCATCTTTGATTTTCTGAAAATTTTCCTTAATCAGTGGCCTGATTTCAACAAATCTTGAGACCTATGACATTCGGTTTCAACATATCAAACCAGAATCTTGATTGGTCAATTTTTTCATGGCCATCTTGGATTTTCCGAAAATAATCTGTCATGTTTATTTAAATGAAAATGGTTCCAATGCTAATGGTCTGGGTGACCGTCACAAGCTCTTAGGCTACAGAGGTGATTGCAAATGCCATGGCAAAGGAAAGACCTGGGTAACTTCATCGTAATTACTTGCATTGAATATGTGTCAACAGAAATTGTTCAAAATGAAGAGAATATACCACTTTTGAGCTTTGCATTCCACCTGTAACACTTTGTATAAATTTAGCTATTCGCGGACATCAAGTTAGTTTTGCCATGTTTTAGCGAGTTCTAGGGCATCACGCTATATACCAATATTATATCGAATACCGGTATAATAGCTATACCGTTAGTCATACCGATATGATTTTACTGATACCGAAATATCGAGATATAAGATAAAACCGTTATAACATTTTGTTAGGCAGATAATCTGTGTCCCATTGGTAATATTTCAATAGTATATAGCTGTCTAGCGATATAAGTTACTGCTCTTCGTACAGGAAAATTATATTTTACCTGTATTTAATGATCACACTTCTTATTTATCCAGAGCTGTCAAATTGTTGTTTTGAGGCTAGTGTTAGAGTAATTGATAAATTAATGATTACGGCTACGAAAGTTGCCTACTTATAAGAATGCACTTCTCGCAAAAAAAAATTGAATAAAACTTATTTTAATTACCATCATAGGACATCGGATGGTTAAAAATGTCTAAAAACTATCTTTTTCTGTGCTAATATTTTATAATTTCGGTCCGTTTGCTAGAAAAATTATAATATGAAGTGAATATTTTGAGTGATATTTTGTATCAATTACTACAGCCTGGTTAGTCAGCGATTTCCCGGAATTGTGAGCCTTTGTAGTGACTGCCCAACAGCCCAAGTAAAGAAGAACCTGACAATATGAGAAAAACTTCTCAATTCCCGCGAGCTTATATTGGCTGGTATCATTAGATATCGTTCGATACAAGCTACTCTAACCAGAGCGAGCTTAGGCCTATGAGTTCGCAGCATATGGTAGTCTATTTAGAATGTGTTGTAATGGCTAAATTGTACCCCTTCGCGGAGATTTCCACGTTTCCTGGCAGTTTTGTCCCATTGCAAATTCATCCTATAAAGCACAGGCCATCGTGGAAAGTATATTTATTATTCTAACATATACATCAAGGCAGATAGCCAGGAGAATTAGTAAAACGTATGTTTAAATTTATATCCAACGTGTTTGACTCATAACATTGATATTTGTCAGTCAAATATCAAAAGCCTTAGCTGTTCGCAGTTTCACTGGGCGAGTTTATACAGGACGACATGGTCACTGGTGACCGGTATCTCGCGATCTCCACACGGAAATAGTTGTAATTTTGTGGCAAATTCAAATCATTTGTAGGGATGATTTGGGGGAGTTTCAGCCGTTTTGGGATATGATTTAACTGAAGACAGTTAAAATTTAGCGTTTAATATCAGGATTCCTGTAATTTCTTGGTTTTATTGTGGAAATTTGCGGCGGCTATTTAAGCAGTGCTGATATACAGTTAAATATGGAATCATACTACTCAAGCCTCATTCCCATCGGAAAAAATTGATGTTAACGGTATACCGGTATGAAAATTGATATCGATACCGATATTCATTTTTCTAATACCGTGAAGCCCTAGCGAGTCTTAGTTTGAACATGTACTTGAATTTAACTCAACCAAAGCAAGATGACTTTTGTGTAGATGTAATGAGAATGCTTTAAGTAGTCCTGCTTTAAATGTTATGTAGATTACTATGTAAGACCAGGTCTACTTAACCATCACACAGCAGGAACAACAATTTTATAATATAAGGAATATTCTGTTGAATATTTTGATACTAATTTGACTGGGAGATGTTGCTTCCTATGGATCCTTTGTCAACTACATTTGACCTACCCGTAAATAGATACACAGGATGACGCTCCTACAATTGTCCTATCGATTTGAAATTGGGTCAGATGAGAGAAGATGAAATAATATCTCCTGAATGTTAGAAATATTGATCAACAACTTAATGGATTAGACTTTTAGCAAAAATAAAAGTTGTTGCAAGTGGTGGGTGTGTTTTGATTTTATGATCACTGAGGAACATTTTCTAAAATGAAACATCTAAAATAGAGCAGGCATAACATGCTTTAGCTTAAGCCAGCCGTTAACAGCATTTAGGATTCATTCCGTTAATGAAATCTAGGAATGCGAAGCCATGACAATATGCTCTTATATGTGATTACGTCACATTATCGGATCGAATCCTGAAATCCATGTGAAAACCGATATACTGTATTGTTAGATGCCAGATGTATTGAGTTATCTGTTTCAGAAAATGATCTGTTCTCTCTGAGATCAGAAAATCTATGATTTCTTAAGTATGCTTACTGTCTCTGTAATTTTGTTAAAAAATTAGTCCACTAAGTTGTTGATCAATATCTTTAAAATTCAGAAGATATTTTGAATTTTTTCATCTTTTCTCATGTCAAATTTCAGATAAACATCGTCAGTAAGATAATTATAGGAAAGTCGGCATGGGCAAATCGTTTTGGGACAGACTAATAAAATTCAATAATAAGAACCACTTAATTTAATTATGCAAATGTATACCAGGCTAAGTCTAATGCAACAATTACCGTAACCCTTTAACACTCATATCAGCCAAAAAAAAGGCTTCTTCAATGCTCTTGAGAAATGTCCATTTACAGACCAAGAGAAGACAATTTTTGAAAATTTACCACTAGAATGATTGGCTCGATAAATCGTCTTCTCTTGGTCTGCAAATGGACACTTTCTATGAGAAAATTGAAAAGTTTCTTTTGGCAAATTCACGGGTTAAAGGGTTAAAGAAAGGTCAAGCGACAATTCTGTATGATATTCTGCTCATTATCGTGTATATGATTTTATTGAGAATTCTTTGTGCCTAGATTTAGCTTTAATATATGCCATAGGAACTGGCACACCTATCATATCTGTTATTATACAGCACCAAAACCTCTCGTGCGATAAAGAGACTGATATTACTTACAAGTAGAAATAATGGAATTATCCAAATACGTTGCTAACTGGAATTCCATTCACAGCTTGTGAATGAATAGGGCATACTGCACAACAAATGCTGAACAATGCATGATAGCAACATGGCAACGCACATGTGACATTTTGAAAATGTTACTGTTTCTCCTGTGACAAGCCATTGGTTTGGTTATGTTTCAGATAAACCATTGCATATTCACCAGTCTCTCGTAAAACTGTGGGATCAGCTTGAAATTTGGTATATTGCTATTGTGAAGTATAACGTCGGCTGTGATTGCATTTCACCGAAATCCTTCCATATTTGGTAGTTATCTCCCCTAAAGACTAAGTTTTTTACAAATTTGGTTGTGTATTATACACCTGGGTGTACTTTAAAATGTATATAGAATTATATCACAGTGGTGACGGTTTGAACAAATATACTCCTTATGACATTGTGAAAAGCATACATAGAGATTTTTCCATCAGTCTATGAGTCAATCAATTGTTGAAATCACCGAGCTGAAGTTGGATTTCACACAATTAAATCGAATAATTTATTTAATTGCAAGGTCAGTTCCGGTGATTCCACGAGGACATGCTCATTTGTCCTTTCTCTTAAGTGACAGTGGTAAGATGATGGCACTTTAATCTACATGTAGTAGATATTCGCTTTTACCTGTATATACCTGTATCTACCTGTATCTACCTGTATCTAATGCACTATACTCTGCATGTTGTTGTTCACTATTACCCCTTTTGCAAGCAACATGTCTGAAATGGCTTCTGCAATGGTTTTGAGGCATTTCTCTATACAGCCCATGAAAAAGAATATTATTAAAAACTTGCATCTGGAATGCAGGCATTCTTGTTGGAAGTTTTTAAAAATATTCTCTTGTCCTATAAATTTATAAATTCTCAAGAAAATACCAGTTTTCTTCCCCAATTTTGACCATTGCAAAATTAATATTATCTGAGTTTGTACACGGGTCCCTGAATGTATCTATTACATGTTAATACTGCATGAAAGCACTGTATTTCTGCACAAAACCACACTTGAATTGACAGTTCAATGCATTTCAAATGCTGGTATGTATGTATGATTACTGTATTTTGCAGCTGTAGTAGTAGAAACATAGTACAGCTGCAATCAGTCCTTCGCTTTTTCCCATTGTGTCTTGTCCTCGGCCAAATTCGTTAGCTTCCTCAGGTCCATTCTTGATTTGACTGTATCGAGTCCTGCTTCCTGGTATGAGTCAAAACAATAGATATACTCACTGATATGAACTGTGCATTTGTAAAGATCTGGTGGAGATTTCAACTATAGATGAGTAAATGTTGATTATAACAGGTGTTATAAATTTCAGGTGTTCCCTGGGCCCCTTGCCATGAAATCTGGAGCTACCAAATTGTAATTTTTAATGGTCCAAATCTGCAAAAAGCATTATAAAGCTAACTAACCAATATTTAACAATCATGCACAATTTTAAGTAATGATCCACCCTGTGACCTGTCATGGACATTTGGGAATCTAAATTTGGGAGTTTACATTATGGAGTCTATACTCTCAAAATGACATATGAGAATCACTAATTACAAACATCTGAATATGGATATATCTGTATTCGAGGTTACAATGTAGACACACATGCCATTATTTCCCTATATATATGCCTCATGATCATCATGTTTGCAATTTTCACCCTCATATCCTATTCAGCTGTAACTATTATAATATGCATACTGCTTAATAAATGTATTTGACATGATTCATGTAGCCAACACAACACTACATCCCAGATTCTTTATGACATATTTTGAAAATAATTTCACTGCAAGACATCGGTGCCATATTTCCAAAAATGTTGGTACCCACGGTGCCAGTGTTCCAGTCAAAGTATTTTCAAAATATTCAGCAACTATGTTGTTTGTTGCCTAGAAATGGAAGTACAGGAGATTTGGTGCTGAAAGGATTAGTCAAAACAAATTTCCTAATCTATAAGCATGCCTGAATATTTCTTTTATTTATTCACGTTTGTACTAATGCGCAATGCTGTCGTGTTTGCTTACCTCCCTTGGCAGAGTAATGCCTGTTACACGGAAGCATGCCCATTTTGTGGGTCTGCTAAAAAAGGATGGTAAGTAGACACTGCTTCAAACGAATTTAACCCTTTAATTCTCAAATTAATTCAAGAAAATTTCAACTTTCTCGTAGAAAATGTCAATTTGCAGACCAAGATAAGATTTTTTTTAATTTGTCGCTTGATTATCGAGCCAGTCATTCCAATGGTAAATTGTGAAAATAGACTTCTTGGTCTACAAATGTACATTTCTCAAAACCACTGCTGGCCTGGATGTTATAAAGGGTTAATGTTGCACATAATCTATAGCTATTTACAACAAAACAACTTTATTAACCCTTTTGCTGCTATGGTTAAATATGATTCTGTTAAATCTTGTGGCATGAAAACTGATGTCCATTTTTAAAACTGTATTGCTGAACGCTGGTGTTGCCTTAGACAGCAACAAGCAGTACTGTTTTTCATGTTCAGATGTACAGTACAGCTCAGAAATAACTTAGAATGTTTCCAAAGCAAAATAAAAACATTTTGTTGAATATTTTATCCAGTTCACCTTTCCAGAGTATCCATCGATGAATTGACGTCATATATGACATCATAATCGGCTAAGCAGCGTGCAGGATGATGTCATGATCATTACGTCATAAATGATTCTATTAGACCCGTCTTTAACTCTTTATAGTTTGACACGTTGTAAGAGTTGTGGTGTAGTGCGGACCACCCTGTCGGGTATGTACCGGCACTGTTCAGCTGGGTACGAAATGACCCGGTAGGGGATACTCCATGCTCACCCCCCCCCCCCACATAAGGCCTGCGCATATATAAGCCATTTGAAAGGAGAATAGAGTGACAGAGTCCGTGAGATCGCCCTAAGCGCATGCGCAGCCATGAGGCGTAAACAAAAGCTGAAGCGTTACCCTATGGAGACTGGCAACTTATGTATATAGTCGCTGATGTTATGGTATGTATTATTACCAGCATTGAATGGAGAATTCAATAATCTGAACAGAAATAAAATCGGTTCAGAACTGATAAAGAAACAGTAACATTAAGACAGCCTATTAAGAGCTCTAGTCAAAGTGTAGACATCTCCGGTGCACGTACATGATCGGGTGAGAGCCAGGCACTATTGCTCTAGCTAGCTCGCCTCATACACAGCGCACGCTCTGATTGGCCGAGCCGGCTGGCACAGCCTCTCACCGAGTATAAAAGGCGTTCTCGAGCCAAACTCAGTTAGAAGGAGGCGGCTTCGGCCCGGTTGAGAACTCATTCCTTATCTGCCTACTGCGAAGAGCTCGCGTTCTGCAATCTACACCAACGCAGCTTATTACAGTCAGGTTCCCTCTCAGGACACCCGCCCTCCGCACCGCATTAAGTTTTTGGACATTCCTGGTAGATCAACTTGGGCAAAACTCTAAATTAAAAGAAGGTGCTTTATTCTGACCACCATCACCAGTGGTGCCTTCACTGCGGTGTAAGACTTTTGACTATTACCAACCAAACCAGTATGTAAGAACGGTGTTTGTAACGTCTCGCCAGACTTGCCATACCACGACAGAAACGGTGGTAACAACCAATAGACGCATCCAGCATCACTGAATTTATGTTTTGAATGTAGTCCACACAAGGACATTGCTTTACGCGCCACAAGAGCTAAGCGGCGTGGATCGTCTTGTGCCAAAAAATGATTTAATACAATATGTACTTGCTGTCTCTACATAATGGAGGCATCCGTCACTCTCACAGCACAAACTATCGGCCACACCATCCCGGCCAGCATCCCGCAGTAATTCTTCAGGTGGCAGCTACACCGTGCATCAACTCACACTGTAAGCAGATGGTGTAAAGACTACATGTGACATTTAAATTGCACTGATGACTAATAGGTGTACCATATAGGAACATATCTTAGTTGCATTACACAGTCATTGATAAATAAAGTACCATACTATGTGGTACCGCAAGGTCGGATGCGACCTCCGTTTTAGAAGAATATTGTGTATAATGTTATGCATTGTAAACGATGCCAGCAATTAAACGGCACCCTAGGCTAAGTTGGCCTTATACATCAATGTATAATTGTAATTAGGCATTCTGCCCATATTATTAGTTTAGCAATATTTGGACCGCAGTACACCTAGGTTACACTATACATCAACAACAAATGCATCGCCATGTTTTCTCCCAACAGCACCAATTTTACAGCTAGAGAACATGACATGCTACCGTTAAACCTAGAACTATGATAGCTCGATAGGATAGATTTGTAAGCTGGCCAAGGGTGATTACTCTACAAACGGAGAACAGTTATTAAAAACTTCTCTACGGTCAATAAGACCACTTTATAAATGATACGCTATGCTAAGTTGGCCGTATACATCAATGAATGTATAATTGTAATTAGGCATTCTGCCCACATTATTAGTTTAGCAGTAAAAACTAGAAAAATATTTGGACCGCAGTACACCTAGGTTACACTATGCATCAACAACAAATGCATCGCCATGTTTTCTCCCAACAGCACCAATTTTACAGCTAGAGAACATGACATGCCACCGTTAAACCTAGAACTAGGATAGATTTGTAAGCTGGCCAAGGGCGATTACTCTACAAATGGAGAACGGTTATTAAAAACTTCTCTACGGTCAATAATACCGCTTTATAAATGGTACTACTGATTTTCATAGTTGACCATCCATATTAAGGCCTCATAAATTAAAGTGGAGAGTAACTGCCTTTGACTACGCTTCTCTGGCCGTCTGGCCGAAATAATTGTTTGAATTCCCACCATCAGAATGGTTCTGACTGAGTCAAGAAACTACAGCCGATTTCTTGATGGCCAAAATCAATCTGTCGTTCACATACATACCCCATGTTTCTTCGTATACCTATTAAGCAAGACTTTATACCAAAGTAGGAACTACTGCGAAAATATAATTCATGCAATATTATAAAAGTGTTCTTTGGACAACTTTCTCCAAACCTAAAGCAGCCAAACAGTAATGCCATGGTATTGATCTCACACGGTCTGTACTTGAAACATTAGGTGATGGATAGAAACACGGATCGCCATCTAACTCATAATGGTGACTGGGTGAAGCCTTAGAGCTCACCACGCCGTATGGGAAAGCCACCATAGATGGAAATACGTTTCTCTCTCCCCACTGTAAGTAAGCTAAGAACCACTTTCTAAAACATGCTTCCGTCAATGTGATTTGTCCATGTGTTGTTATTAGTCCCCTACCGGCATGGAGTTATGCCCCCTTTCGGCTTATGAAATATTTTTTCGCAGTCATTCAAGATATTATACTGAGAATTGCAACATTGCTTTGTTATGAGAAGTTACAGACCAAGTTTGAGTTTCAGGTGTATGCGTACATTTTTGATGGAGTTATGCCCACTTTCGTCTTAAGAAATACGAAAACTCAGCTTTCCATACTTTTTTTCGCACTCCTTCAAGATATTTAAGCAAAAATCGGTGTATCCCTTTGGTCTAAGGGGTTACAGAACAAGTTCAAGTTTCACACATTTTTGTAAATTTTCATGGAGTTGTGCCCCTTTCGCCTTATGAAATACGAAAAATATTAGTTTCCCGCACTTTTTCGCAGTCTCAAGGTTTTCTACTGAGAATTGCTACATTGCTTTGTTATGAGAAGTTACAGACCAAGTTCGAGTTTCGGGGGTATGCATCAATTTTTGATGGAGTTATGTCCCCTTTTGACTTATGAAATTCCTTCTTCACCATATATAACTGTAACTTGGTGTATTGCTATGTTATAAGAAGTTACAGATCAAGTTCGAGTTTCAGCTGCTTCTGACAATTTTTAATGGAGTTTTTGACTATCAATCTCTAAAGATTTTTTATCACCAGGTAGGGGACATGTATTGCAAAGCAATACTTACAGAATGCTTGTTTGTGGTTGTGATGTGGTATGTGGAGGGATCGCTCTGCGGCTCTGAAGCTACCACCAGACAACATGTTGCATGCTGTCGGTCTGACGAGAGATGCTCCGTGCGGTATCGGCAACGGTACCGAGCATCCTCGCCAGGAGACATATTCGTTAAAGACAATTGGTACTATGCCTTTCGCGGCTTAAGAATAAGTGTTTGGAGTCAAAACTTAAATGCAGGCTTCGGCTCACACAAGGTACGTAAAACTAAGAACGGTACCAACTAAAACGGATCTTTAACACACACAATTCCATAAGAATCAGCCACCCCATCTTCATGTATGCACCGTACACAGCAACATTAAAATAACTACATTAGGATAAATACACATGATAATTTTTCTGTCTCTTTGTAGGATAGGAGGGCGGCCATTTTTACCGCTCTTCTCCACTTCGGCGTTGAAGGCATTTTTCTTTTTGACGGAGGCTCACGCGAGGCATTTTCCTCTCGCAAAATTTTTTATTCCAACCTTGTAGGTATTAAGGATAACATAATATTTTTCCTCATTATTAGCTCACCTAAGGTGAGCTTATGCTGTGGCGACAGTCCGTCATCCCTCGTCCGTCCGTCCATCAACTTTTCCTTTAAACGACTTCTCAAGAACTACTGGGCCGATTTCAATTATATTTGGCAGGAAGCATCCTTAGGGCATAGGGATTCAAGTTTGTTCAAATGAAGCCGATCGACCAATTTGGCCAGTGGCCATCTTGGATTTTGGCAGATTTTAGGAAACATCTTTAAAAATCTTCTCCAGAACCGTTATGGGGATTGATGCAAAACTCATGAAATATGATCTAGGGCAAGAGCTGAACCAAGTTTGTTCAAGGGAACTTGATTGGTCAAATGGTTCGGTGGCCATCTTGGTTGACCTAGTTTTAGCGAAAATGACTTCTCCAGAACCGCTGAACGGATCGGGTCGAAATTTGGCAGATATGATTAGGGATTAAGGGCCAATAAAGTTTGTTCAATCCAATCAAAATATAGCGTGTTTGGTGGCCATAGTGGATTTTTTTATTTGAAGGATTTTGAGGCCGAAATTGGTGTTATATCTGTTTTTTTGGGTATTCTGATGTCACATTTGCCATTTTCGAAACTGTCAGATAAATGGTTTGGCGACCATCTTGGATTATTTTCCCGGCAAAGGTGCCCATACTAAAGCAATGGGAAATTTTAAATGTCGTCTTCTGGAGAACTGCTGGGCCGATTTCAATTATATTTGACAGGAAGCATCCTTAGGCCTTAGGGATCCAAGTTTGTTCAAATGAAGCCGATCTTCTAATTTGACCGGTGGCCATCTTGGATTTCGGCCAATTTTAGGAAATGTCTTTAAAAATCTCGTTCTCCAAAACGGCTTGGGGAATCGATTCAAAACTTATGAAACCTCATCTAGGCGAAGTCATAAGCCAAATTTGTTCAAGACATCTTGATTGACCGAATGGTTCGGCCGACATCTTGGATGACCTAGTTTTCCCGAAAACGACTTCTCCAGAACCGCTGAATGGATCAGGCCAAAATTTGGAAGATATGATTAGGGACTAAGGGCCATTAAAGTCTGTTCAAGGGAAGTTGCTCCGTCAAAAAACATGGCCGCCGTCGGCCAATCAAAATGTAGCGTGTTCGGCAGACATATTGGATTTTTCTATTTGATGAATTTTGAGGCCAAAATTGCTTCTACATGTTTTTGGGTATTCTGAGCTCAAATTTGCAATTTTCGAAACTGTCAGATAAACAGTTTGGCAGGAAGGCACCCTTAGGGCATAAGATTCCAAGTTTGTTCAAATGAACCCGATCGGCAAATTTGCCCAGTGGCCATTTTGGATTTCGGCCGATTTCAGGAAATGTCTTTAAAAATCTTCTCCGAAACAACTTGGGGAATCTTCATCTAGGCAAAGAGGTAAGCCAAGTTTGTTCAAGATGACTTGATTGACCAACTGGTTTGGCGACCATCTTGGATGACCTAGTTTTCACAAAAATGACTCCTCCAGAACTGCTGAAGGGATCAGGCCGAAATTTGGGCCATTAAAATTTGTTCAAGGGAAGTTGATCCATCTTCTTATGGTACCGCCATAAATTTCCTTTCAGACAAACGGCAAGGATGCAGTCATCCTTGGCACTAAAGCGGTATTGGTTCCCCATTTTTCCCCCGCATCGTTATAGTTGGTCGTCTCTCTCTTGGCCATTTTCCATGCGAAGCACGGTGCTGTACCGTCATATATTTCCTCGCAAGCAAACGCTAAGGATACAATCATCATTGGCACCATAGCGGAAGGGGTTTTCCATTTTTGCCCTGCATATTGTTGCAGGACGGAGTTCTCTCTCCTATCTTCTCTTCCTCCTCTACGGCATTGTAGGCATTTTTCCTGTGACGGAGGCCCGTGCGAGGCACCTTCCTCTCGCAAACCAATAATTTTTGGCCGGCCTGAGGCAGATATAGTTTATATTAAACCAACTGACGGTGCCCTGCCCAGACCATTTCCCCCCCATCCCCCCACCCCCCACAGGTGTACCTTTCTTGATACCATCTATATATGACTAGATCGCTTAGGTACCGCTGGTGAGAGACAAAACTAACACACCACTTTTTCTGTTTTTACATACACCGTTTAAGTAGCAAGCAAACAACAAGACCGTTTGCTAGTTTTACAGCAAGTAAAGTAAATTTATGTGCTAGCACCGTTATTTCCACCATGGAGATGACGGCTAGACACCCAGGGACACGAACAGCGGAGATGATGCGGTGGTGTTCAATTTTCGCAGCAATGGCTGCACGAGCCCACTGGAACGTTCACGTTCCACCAGCCCTGGAGGTCGGTTTTTGTGGACACCAGAGATGCACAGCAACCACTCCCCAACCCCGAGGTCGACTGACCAGCAGCAGCAGTGGCTGTGGCGACAGCACCACCCGGCAGCAGTAGCGGCGGAGCCACGCATGCCCCCGGCGGCTACAGTATGTCTCTACTATTTAATAAACATGCTGTTGAATATTTTTAAACTAATTTGACGGCAGCAACAGCACCTTTTCAAATTAGTTTCAAAATATTCAACAGCTCACCTGTATAGTTTTCTGGAAATTGATAGTCAGGAAGGTCAGGGATCGATCAATCCCAACACGAGCGAGGTGTAAGTGGAGCTTAGATAGAGAAGGGATGGCTAAAAATGGAAAGGTCCATTATTTTCAAAATATTCAAGAGAACATTTCTTACTAACATGTTTCTTATTTTGATTTGGGAACACATTAACTTATTTATGCGCTCTACTGTAATTCACCAGTAAAAGTGATAAATCTTTATGACATGCTAAATATTTTTTCACGTTCTTATCCTCTGCGAAGCAAATCTAATGCTTTTGTATTGTATGTTCTATTTTATAGTTAATAATAATAATAATAATAATAATAATAATAAATAATAATATTAATAATAATAATAATAATAATAATTTATTTGAATTTATTATAATGTTAAAATATCCATTCATGCCATATCTGACAGAATCTTTTATTATTTTCACAAGCATATGTATGGAAATTATATCCAGATATTCCACAGTATGTCTCTGTGCTGATCTAGCTATAGAGTAACTATGTATTTTGATACATGTGCGTTGATACAATTTTTGCTATTTCTTTCAATCACAGGACAAAATTAAGAACATTAAATCAGTTTTCTTAGACACAAACCTAGGAATTAAAACGGACTTAACCCTTTGACTCTTCAAGCCCAGAAATGACAGATTTATTATGATGTATGGAATATTCTGTTGAATAGTTTGAAACTTATTTGACTGGGAAGGTGTTGCTAGGGGAGCAGCAGTGTCCAGTCAATTTAGTTTTAATAATATATTAACCAGCTTTCGCGTATAGCTGTCTTGTGATTGAGACACTGGATTTTCAAGGGTTAAGGGCTTAAATATGCTGTCTAATTCACAATTTATGTACGAAATACCACTAAGGCATTTCACTCACTATTGATGTCCTTTGCACACTAATGTTTATAATTAAAGGAAAGGGTCATGGAGCTAACATATGCCCTTGAATGACGGCTTTATATAATAATCAACCTGAAAAACAGAAATACATCAGAATAATTAGGAAAAAGCAGCTAAATACCATTTATGTCATTCTGGCAGGAGCCAATTAGTGACACAGCTGGACCTATGCGCTGGGGTGTATGCCGAGCAAATAAATAATACCCACTACAGCCGGTCATATAAGCGCATTTATATTCGCGCTTAGCTGATTAGCCACTATGTTCTACAGGTAAAATACTGTCTAGTTTTCAAATAATTTGATTGAAAGCCGTTGTTTCCAGAGACAGAGTCTACATTCAGTGACGCAAATTTCAAAATATTCAGTAGGCATATTGCGACCATGGAAACAAACAGTGTATTTTGAAATCATTTTGACAGAAACTTGTTGCTTCAACCGGAAAAAGTCGACTTTCAAAAATAACGTTTTCAAAAAGATCAATAGTGAATTAGCAGTTAGCGAGTTAATCGCTCTACATTGGCACCTATAGAGAATACTATTCATACCACTTACAAAACTATATTCAGGTGTGCTTTTGTTATATTCAGGTAGGACTGCGGTATACTTGCACACACAGTTGACACACGGCAGAGTGTGAAGCACCAGCTTGGTCACAAATTGGCTCCAAGTTAAGCGCTCCTAGATTTAGTAAATGCTTTTTCTCAAATAATCCTGATTAATTTCCATTTTTTAGCGATGTTAGTTTATGTAATATTGTATGAAATTACCAATAAACATCATTTATTCCCCTTCCTTTTAAGCTCATAATTGCTTTCAGCTTCGATGACTTCGCCTAAAAGTGTCATTACATGTTTATATTTCATGGAAATATTTGGTAAATAAGTATTTGTTGTTGTTGTTTTGGTCTATATTAACTGACACATTAGATGTGGTAAGTTGGAATAGCACACACTTTCTATTACAAGAATTTACATTTACATGTATGTTTGAAATTATAATAATATTGAAAATTATTTTTAAAACTGGGTTTTGCTGTGCATTTTAATTGAACATTATGTTTAGAGGAATCCTAAATGCATCTCCAATTTAGTATTATAATAATATATTGTGACATGCCCATTCAATATAGATATATATTCGTTTATTGACAACACTATCCTTTGAACATTCACATTATTTTATCCTTGAGAGCCATTTTGTTTCCCTGCGCATCAATATGTGATGTCATTCCAGCTCGAATGAGCTGGGTTTAAAGGTGAATGTCTGTCTTTAGTAACAACTTATCAGGTCAGGCACATAATGTGCGTTAGAGACTGATGTGACTGTAGTTTATATCCATAGCACATACTTCCTGCTAAATTATTTTCAAAATATTCAGAATATTTCATACATAGTAAACAGGTTTTCTCAGTTGGCCATTCAGATTTAAAGGGTTAAATTATAATTAATTTCATCTAAAACATATACAGGATGGAATGCATCTTATTTGTTTCAAACTCAACAACTCTATTTACAGATTATAACTTCACACATCGAATCAACCATCTGTCATTTGGTGACCCCGTCGCCGGGACGATTAGTCCTTTGGATGGAGAGGAAATGATAACCACAAACAGTGAGTAGCAATTTTAGCTTGACCTTTAATTTGTTGACCTGTAAATGGTCAAGCCGGCCAAAACTGACCTCTGCAGTGCGTTTGAGCAATGTCGATTTACAGGCCAAGAGAAGACTTAAAATTTACCACTAGAATGGAATGACTGGCTTGATAACAGCCAGTCATTCCAGTGGTACATTTAGAAAAATAGTCTTCTTGCCATGTAAATATACATGCACTAAGGACAAATCTAAACTTTCTTCACCAATCGTTCTTAATGGTTACTTTATATTTTTTTGTGAACCATTTTTGCCGAGCCCCATGCGAAGCATAGGATGGCTCCAAGTGATCCAAGTGGTGTGCGGCATGCAGATAAATGTTAAAGTTTTTCAGTTTACGTTTAATTCATCAAGGGATTATCTGATTTCAATAAAACTTTACAGATATGTTCTATACCATCATTGCATCCAGTCTATATCATAATTCAAACAGTTTTCAAATTTTGTCCATGTTGTTACGGGAAATGCATTTGACATATTTTGCAATAAGAATTAGGTAAATGTTAAAGTCTTTCAATGGCCATTTAATTTATGTCCGACTTGAGTGTTAACCCTTTAACACCCATATCAGCCAAAAACAGCTTCTGCAGTGGTCTTGAGAAATGTACAGCTGCAGACCAAGAGAAGACTATTTTTGAAAATTTATCACTGGAATGACTGGCTCGATAACCGAGCCAGTCATTCCAGTGGTAAATTTTCAAAAATAGTCTTGGTCTGCAAATGGTAGTTTTCTATGAGAAAATTGAAATTTTCTTGAACAAATTCAAGGGTTAAAGGGTTGATGAGTTTGTTTTTTAGATTACTGTAGATTAACAGTTGTGAATTTGTGGTAGCCAGAGTAGTCTGCTTTATTGATATTTTACACACTTTCACATGTAATGATTTTTATCACGATCAAAGTACTTACAGCTTAGGAATAACTCAACATGTTTCCAAAACAAAGCAAACATACACATGTACTGTTCATGGATGGGGTAATAGTAATATGTAATGGTAATAGGTTATTACAGCGATTTCCATGTAATAGAAATAGGTCGTTAATTTTACAATGTAATAGTAATAGATTGAAATGTAATAGTGTTATCTGCTGTTTAACTGTTTAATTCTGAATGTCTCTGCGCGCGTTAAACTGTTGTTCTTGTAAAACAACAACAGTTTGCAACAAGACCTCAGGCCTTAGGCAGAAACAGCCAAATTGGTTTCAAAATATTCAATAGAATAGTTCTTGTATTGAATCTTATACTCCAGAGTTTTAAAATCAACAGGTTAACCTTTCACCGATGAAACACTCTTTCTATCAATTTCCAAGTGACCATGTAGGAAATTTGTGGAATATTTTGAAACTAACTTGGCTGGAAGCTGTTACTTTATAAGATAGCAACTGCTTCATTGCAAATTAATTTCAGAGTCCTAAACAGAACATTTGCTCCAGGATAAGAAATTTGGATTATCTGATTTACATAGGTGAAAAGGTTCATTAACATGTTATATTTTAAATAGCCATTAGGTAGATAAATAAACAAATTACACATGGCTGTGAAAAGGTAAATAGTCTACTAACACCTTTTCTTTCAATAGATCTCATTATATCTTACATAATGGTTAAAGGTCTTAATTCCAGTCAAATTGACTCCCAGCACTGTGCCAGGGGAACAGAGATTGTGTCTATAGCTAATCTATTTACATGTATTTCTGAAATATAACTGTATATTCTTTATTAACCAACGTTCAAGTTCCATTTAAAATTGATATTGCTGTAAGTTGTTTGATATACTTCAACTACTTTCAGAAACAGAAATGTCATAATATTCTGTGGTCTTCCTGATCTTGTAGAATATAGAATTTTGCGATTTTCCCAGAGAGCTAAGCTGGTTAAAATCATTCAAGCATAGACTACTATGTGACCACATCTGAAGAAGGGTTTGCTATTCACTAACATTGTATCAGTAAATAAAACATGTATGGTGAACTGGGGGAATATAGGTAAGAGTCCACAATCATTACTCTTATTATTAACCCATGTAGCAACTTGTTTATGATGTAAGAAACAATCAATTGAATATTTTGAAATCAATTTGCCTGGAAGACATTACTTTCTGCAGCAATGCCCTCCAGTCAAAATATTCAAAAGCTGTCCTATTTGGTTTCAATGAAATTGAGAAAAAGGGGCTTCATCAGTAAAAGGGCTAATATCCAAAGTCTGACTTGTTTCCATTTGCATGCATGTATTGGGGGTGGGGGGGGGGGGGGGGGTGTGTGTGTGCATGTGTGTGAGTGATACCTATGGTTTAAATGTAACAGTAATAGATATGAGAGTAATAGTAATAGTAGTAGATCAAATCTGGAGTAATTGTAATAGTAATAGAAGGAATTGAAAGTAATAGAAATAGATGCAATGTAATTGACCCAATCCTGGTACTGTTGAATATTTTGATCATTATTGGATTGCGAGCTTAGGCAGCAATGTCTTCCACTCCAATTATGTTCAAAATATTCAACAGAACATGTCTTACTTTCTTGTGGAAACATGTTCACTTATTTATGAGTTGTACCTTAGTTTAGTAACTTGGAATGTTATGGGTCTTGCTATCTGATAGAATTTGAGCTTTGACAAAAATATTCAGTTTAATGAGGCCAATAACCGCTATTTTGAACCAGGATATTAATACTTATATCGATAGGATGTTCAGCCGACTTGGCTTGCATTTTATCCTTGAGCTACAAAAAAGGCTTTCTTTCATTTTGGAGTTAAAAAAATCAAGCATGTTGACATACACATTTCACTTGTCATGCTTGTTGTCACAGATAAGCACATTGAATTTGGGGTCATAAGGTCATGGCCATGTTGATCCTATTAACCGTTTAATGCTCCAAACAGCTTCTGCAGTTGTCTTAAGAAATGTCCAATTAGCAGACCAAGAAGACTTTGAAAATTTATCACTGCACTGGAATGACTGGCTCGATAACCAAGCCAATCATTGCAGTGGTAAGTTTTCAAAAATAATCTCTTAGGCTGCAAATGGGCATGTTCTATAAGAAAATTTAAATTCTCTAACGAAATTGCGTGTTATGGTTTAAAATGTTAAGTGACCAATCAGCTGATGATGCAAAAATGGGGGCATGATTGTTTGTATTCATTCTGCAGATTATCACATGTTCCAGTACTTTATAAAGATAGTACCGACTGAAGTGAGAACTTATGCAGCGAATGCTGACACATATCAGTATTCCGTTACTGAGAGGGTAAGAATACATGGTTACATGCTCTGCTAACCCTATAGCTATAAAAGGTATATTACATCCTGCAGCATATGAAGTATTTTGTTGAATATTTTGAATCTAGTTTACATGTAACTGGAAGTTACTGGAGCTCCCCGCAACATTAATTAAAAAATATTGAAAGCATGATTTTTTTTTTATCGAGCCCTGTACGAAGTGAATGAATGGCTTGCTATAGCGATCCGAATGATGTCCTGTGTGCGGCATCTGATGAGACTCAAAATGTCCCGATACTAGCTGGACATGTGCAGGCCCAGTTCTCTAGTCTGAAAATGGAGACTGGTTTCAGTGGTAAATGGCAGGGGTCGAATTTCACACTAGTCCGTTAGTCCGAGACTAGTAAATAATTGTACGGACTTGTGCTTCTCATGACTAGTCCAGTCTGACAGACTAGTTAAATTTATGTACAACTTAGTGTATAGTACTTCTTTTCTTATCTCTAACAGTCACATAAACAAAACAAATCTCAGATTCCCCCCTCAACATGGCAACCGTCAGTCTACTAGATAAAGGTTTGGGCTTTAGCCCTATGGTCTCAGAACCAAACATGGGAAGCCTCTATACTGATTTACAGGCTTTTTTCAGACGCATGCGTCTTAAACATTTCTTCACTCCAAACCCGCACCCACCACATGCACTCTTACAACAGGAAGCTGGTACAACAATCCCTCCACTGGTACCAGTTCCACCCACATTTTAAGACGTCATAGCAAGGAAATTTGCCACCAAAAAGACTTCAATGCCGCCACCCACATTGGATGCACCATTTGAAGCCTTTTTCAAGGCAATAAGGTATGAATATGGCAAACATATTCACCACAGAACAAAGATAAGTAACCTGAGCGCTGAGGAAGCCACAGCCCTTGTGCAACTTAAAAACAATCACTCCATAGTGATTAAGAAAGCAGATAAGGGACAAGCAATGGTAGTCCAAAACAAAACGGACTACATAGCAGAAGCAAACCGCCAACTAGCAGACGTAAGATTCTACAAAAAGGTCAATCAAGACTTGACACTAAAACATACTAATCTAGTAGAAAAAAGACTAGACCAACTAGTCAGAGACAAAGAAATTGATGCATAAACTGCCAGCAGACTATTACCAAAACCACCAATCACAGCTAGATTTTACCTACTACCAAAGGTAAACAAAAGCAAACATAACGGTTTCGTCCCAGGCAGACCCATCATCAGCGGCATAGGCTGTCCCACAGAACTCATTAGCAGTTTCGTGGATGACCACATCAAGGTTCATATCACAAAGATCAAATCATTTATGAAAGACACTACAGATTTCATCAACCAACTAGAAGCATTTGGACCAACAAAACCTGGCACACTTCTAGTAACAATGGATGTCACCTCACTGTATACTAACATACCCAACAATGAAGGACTAAGGGCAGTGGTCAAATTCTGCAGTAAGCATGGGGTACCTGGCAAACTCTCCATCAGAGGACTACTAAATCTTCTAAAACTTGTCCTCGAATGCAATAACTTAGTTCAATGGCGAGCACTGCCTCCAGATAGAAGGAACCGCCATGGGAAGCAAGGCTGCCTGCACCTTTGCATGCGTTTTCATGGCCGATCTAGAGCAAAGATTGCTGCAAACTGCACCACACCAGCCAGCATTGTATGTTGGATACATAGATGACATATTCATGATCTGGGAATACAACAAGACAACCCTAGAAGAGTTCGTCACATACATGAATGAAGCACACCAGAGCTTCAAATTCACCATGGAATGCTCAGAAACACAAGTTTCTTTTCTGGACACCCAGGTCAAACAAACATGGGAACATTCTATCATCTTTGATCTCTACACAAAACTGACAGACACAGCTACCTGCACTACGATTCAGCCCATCCCTCAACATGCAAGGACTCATCCCCATACGGACAATTCCTCAGATTGAGATGCATCTACACGCTCATAGAAGACTATGACAAGAATAGTATCCTCCTACAAGGACACTTCGAAGCACGAGGCTACCCCACAGGCATCCTGAACAAATCCAGAGCCAAAGCCAGATCACAAGACAGACAACAAATCCTTCACCCACCACCAAAAGCAACCGCCAAAACCCATGCAAAAAGGCAAATCTTTGTATGTGAGTTCACCAGGACAGGCATTTTTTTTAAGAAAACCATAAAAATGTACTGGCCAATTCAGCAACAAATGCAGGATAGCATTTCCAGAAACACCACTGTTTGGATACAGGAAGAACAAAACAATCAAAGACACGATTGTCAGGGCCAAACTCCCAACAGAGCACGTCCCTGTAACGCGCAGAAACCCATTTATCACATGCAAAACAAAAAACTATCATCTGCCAAAGGATGCAGGAAAACAGGTTCTTCTCAAGTTCCCACACAGGCCTAACCTACAAGGCCAAAATCATAGGCAATTGTCAGACAAGAAACATTGTCTACCTACTAAGTAGCAAATGCAACAAACAATATGTGGGAGAATCCCTGCACACCTTTAAGATCCGAATTCAAGAACACTTGAGATCTATATCAAATCTCCACAAGTGAGAGATACGACACCCCAGTTGCCAGGCATTTCAACACCTGGACACTCACGAACAGACATGTAGTTTAGAATCATACAGGTTCTCTCATCAGACCCTGATGATGAAAACTCCACACCGTGGAGGAGACAAAAGGAATGCCATTGGATACATCAGCTCCACACGATGGAACCTATAGACATCAATCTAGCGGGTTAGGGAACACCCTTTAACTGGACCAACACGCCCACCATAGGCGGACACGCCCAGTACGTTGTTATTACATCAATGGTAATATATAGCAATTCCGATTTCCGAGTCCAGAATATTTATATCTGAATGCACGCTCTAATTAAAAACAATCTTTTGCGATTGGAGGCGAATCACATGATTTATATCTTCTCGACCACCATTTTATGTCAAATTCAGGATTAATTTTGATGTAATAAATAAGCTTTATTAATGGATACGCAATATTTAGGAGCTCCAATTTAATAATTTCATTTCCGCGATGATGTTTTTGAGGTGTACATTGCGGTGAGAATTTGTACCGTGCGAAAATGAGTTCAAATTTCGTGGTATCATTTAAAAATATTTTTTATGAAACTTTAGACCAAAAAAATGTGCTCTGCGATTATAGGACGCACCCCTTTCCTAGAACATGTAATATGACAAAAAAACTGCGTCCTTTAGTCAAACTTTAACAGTAATTTAGTGCTTAGTGGGATTCACCTAATTTCTTGATATTTATTGTAAAAATAGATATCTTGACAGGTGATTGTGTTCAGAGAATCTTCTTAAAGTTCAAATAGTCGCTGTAATTGATAGAATTGAAATTTGACTCATCACTACATGTACCGTATTTCACTTAATAGTAGCCTAGGCTTCTATTAGGACAAGAGGTGTTCAATTTCCAACCAAACATCTCTGAGAAAGGGGGTGGGCACATATTACAGTTTTCCCAAAAAAGTTTTCTAAAATTGATACCACGGAAATTCAACGTATTTTCTCCCGTAAAAATTCCCACCGCCTACGCCTATGTTTAATATATACCTCAAAACATCACCAGGTAAGTGAAATTATTTGATTTGAGCGCCTATATATTGCGTATCCTTTAATAAAGCTCGTTTATTACATCAAAATTAATCCGCAATTTGATATAAAATGGCGTAGCGAAAAAATACAAATCACGTGATTCGCCTCCAATTGAAGAGTTTATTTTAGAGCGAGTACTCGGATATAATAATTCTGGAATCGGGGACTCGGAACTCGGGAATATCTATATATTATCATTGCGCGATAGGAACTGAGTATTATACTGATCTTAAAAAACGGGTACCCGTTTGATAAACTCCCGTTAGCGTATAATATCTCACGAGAACATGCCTCCCATCTCAAGAACCGCTGGCTCGCCAACTTAAGAAGCCGGCTATATTGTCAATCGTAATAATTCAATTTGGATCATTTAATGTTGATCGGCGTTACAAAATTGATGCACATTTTCTCCCGTATTTGTTGTTTGGTACATAAATTTGGTCTTAAAATATATTTATAAGGAAGGTATTTAATCACGCCAAGACTGTTTTACGCGCATTTTGACTACAAAAGTGTGGAATAAACTTTATTATATCTTGAACATACATGGCTTATTATTAGTATTAATCTAATAGGTGGTCGAGATTTACAAATCCGAGGCCTGTATTGACTTCTAGAGGGGCCGGGAATGTATCAGGGCAGAGATTGGGCAGAAGTAGACACATACCCTGATTGTTATTATTATACACGCTATTCTTACAAATTTGCTCTTAAGAAATTTTTCCTATACGGTCTGGTGAGTTAGGGGGTGGGCTTCTAATAGAGTTTTGCCGTTTTGAAACTGCTAAGAAATCATTGGAGCTCATATGTCAAAGTTAGGGGGTGGGCTTCTATCAGAGCATAGGCTACTATTAAGCGAAATACGGTATATTATCCCGCATTATAACAGATTTTTGTAACCAAAATCAAACATTTTATAAAATTTGGTGATCATTATATCAAGAAATAAAGTGACAAATACAGCTGTCAAACTCGCAAAGACTGGATATATATTTTGTGTTTTTAATTTTCGTGGCTGAGACACAGTGTTACTCTTTCCAATATAGAACCAGATCACAGTTATCTCCACACATTAAAAAAAAATCATATTGCAATCACCTCCATCCCGCTTTCTGTCCAGCCTGCTATTTCCCCCGAGATCATTTGGTGAAAATCAAACAAATTTGTTATGCGAGCTACCCATATAATTTCAGATTGCGAGATGGAATTTATATTGGGCTCTGCCCGGGGAGGGGTGTGGTGAAATGTTAAAAATTTGGTGAAAGCATGGCAAATTACAATGGCACTTCATTGACTGCACATTCTAGGTTGATGTAAAATATGAGCATTCTATTTGAAAGTGCATAAAATTCTACCTACAAGATCAGAGGAAAACATTCTAAAGTTCTTGGCCATTTTATTAATTAATTATGTATGTAGAAAAATGTTGCACCCACATTCAGAAATTTGTCATTTAATTTCCCTTTGCTATGTTACTGCTGAATGTCTGGGATCGAATGAGCAATACTTGATCCTATAGGTTATTAATGATATATGTTGCATGATATAGCGTTTTACAAGTCATCCTTGGTCAGAGATACAGACAAGCTGATCATATGTATGCACTTAATGTTTTAGAACCGCTCGATAGACCATTCATCTGGCAGTCATGGTGTCCCAGGGATATTCTTCAAATATGATCTAACATCACTGAAGATCCGCGTTCATGAAGAACACCGCTCATATTGGCAGTTCCTAGTCAGAATCTGTGGTATCATTGGAGGAATATTCGCCGTGTCTGGTGAGAAATATGTAGAATAATGGAGGAATCCAGTTTTAGCTATGCCCCGCCAATCTTTAGCTAAGCTCCACCCACACTTCACCAGTGTTGGGATCGATCACCCCCTCAACTTCCTGACTATCAATTTCCAGAAAACTATACAGGTAAGCTGTTGAATATTTTGAAACTAATTTGACTGTGTGCTGTTTATGCCTATGGCAACAGTGCCCGATCAAATTAGTTTCAAAATATTCAACAGCATGTTTATTAAATAGTAAAGACATACAATTCGTACAACAATGCTTAGTCCGTCATCAATTAAGCGTTAGTGATGAACTTAGCTACATCATTCATGACGTAATTGATTATGACATCCTACATGTCACATATTTGTTTATGACAACCAGATTGATAGATAAACTGGAATCCTCCATTTCAAGGGAGTGTGTGGTGGTGGAGCACAGCTAAGGAGTCACTATCAAAATTATACTTAGGCTTAACACAATGCCTGTAACATGTTCACATAGCAGCCGATTTAATTACACCGTGAGAATTTTAAATGATGTCATACAGTTGAGCTGCCAAAGACGTTGAATCCTATTTAACTAGATGTTGGTGCCTATGTCAGCAACAATTTTTGTCTCGCCTGCAAAGCAGAAAGCGAGATATATGTGTCACTTTTCCGATGGCGGCGACAGACGGTGTCAACGATGTTAAGTTTTTGCGTTTAGTAAAACCTCTCAGCTTAAATTTCAGGATCAGTTAATCCTATTGCAATTAAACTTGGCTATGTGGTTGCCTATACTGTTAGGAAGCAGCATGATGATACTGGGGTCACGAGGTCAAAGGTCAGGACTGTGATACAAAACTTCAAAGTTAAGTTTTTGCATTTAGCAAAACTTCTTGGCTTCTTTCAGGATTGGTTTATCCTATTGGAACTAAACTTGGATACATTGTTACTTATAATGTTAGGAAGCAGCATGCTGACACTGACGTCACAATGTCGAAGGTCACGGTCATTCTGACCTCTACAAAACTATTATTTTTCAATGTTAAGTTTTCACGCTTAGCAAATCCTATCATGTTATATTTCGGGCTTGTCGGGATAACCCTAATGGAACACAACTTGGGTACATGGTTGCTTATGCCAAGAGGATACAGGATGGTGACATGGAGACCACCAGGTCAGAGGTCAATGCCATCCTAATATTGCTATTTGACCTCTGCTTTTTCAACCTGAAGTTTTTCCATTCAGCAAATCATTTATATTTCAGAATTGTTTTATCCTATTGGAACTAAACTTGAATACATGGTTACCTATGATGTTAGGAAGCAGCATGATAACACGGAGGTCACAAGGTCAAACGTCAATGCCACTGTGACAAACAGGAGACAGGCGGAACATTTAATTCTACAGAATTCTTGTTAATCAAATTAGTTTGAAAATACCCAACAGATTATGTTGCAAAAACCCTGTGATATCTGATCTGTAGAAGTGAAAGTGCTACATAGGAATATTTGTTGCATATATTCATTGATGTAAATATCTTTATATAAAAAGCTGTAGAAAATGTGATACTCTAGGCTTATAAATGATACTTCCCACCTATATCCACTGTTAATTTGTAATGTTTTGTTTTATTGCAGGAATGCTTCACAGCCTTATAGGATTCGTGATAGATTTTGTATGTTGTCGATATTTTCAAACTAACAAAAGCTCCAATGCAGTGGTACAACAGCCGGGAAAGACTTTATCCTTAACTACAACAGGTCCATTATTGTCGACACAAATATCTTCAGAGTCGGAATATCAAACACCTCCGGTGTCACCGCCTCTTTTATCATCATCATTGTCATCATCAGGAACGTCTCCATCTGTTACATTAATTCCAGAAAATGAATTGTTATTACAAAATGGACAAAGATAGATTGTTTTATATGATAGTTTACATATTAGATTATTTTATTCTTTATTTTGTTTTGTTTTATAAATTTATTTGGGGGAGGATAATGGCATGATTCTTGAAAAGGAAAGAAATAATTTGTAAATAGCATTGCTATAACCGCTTGCTGTCATAGATAGCAACAGCTTACATTAATGTCATTTTTGTCTCCCCTGTGAAGCATGATCGAGACATAGGTATCACTTTTCCGACGGCGGCGGCAGCGTAAACTTTTATGTTAAGTTTATATCTCAGCAATGCCTGATCCAATTGGAACCAAACTTGGGCGCATGGTAATATACATCAAAAGGAAGCAGCCCGCCGATAAAAAGGCCATGAGGTCATGGTTAAAGGGGTCAAAGGTTACAGTATAATCTTTGTTAATATTTTACGTTACGTTTTTGCGTTAAACAAAAGTTATTGTCTTATATCTCAACAATGCCTTATCCAATTGGATCCAAACTTGGGTACATGGAGATATACATCGAAAGGAAGCAACACACTGATGCAGGCATCACACGGTCAAGTTTATGGGTGTCAAAGCTCATGGTATAATCTTTGTTAATATTTTACGTTAAGTTTTTGCATTAAACAAAGGTTATTGCATTATATCTCAGTAATGCCTGATCCAATTGGAACCAAACTTGGGTACATGGTGATATAGATCAAAAGGAAGAAGCCCACTGATAAAGTGGTCATGACCTCAAGGTTATGGGGTCAAAGGTCACAGTATAATCTTTGTTAATATTTTACGTTGTTTTTGTTTTAAACAAAAGTTATTGTCTTATATCTCAGCAGTGCCTGACCCAATTGGAACCAAACTTGGATACATGGACATATTCATCGAAAGGAAGCAGCACGCTGATGCAGGCATCATGCGCTCAAGGTTATGGGGTCAAAGGTCATGGTATAATCTTTGTTAATATTTTACGTTAAGTTTTTGTGTTAAACAAAAGTTAGTCTTATATCTCAACAATGCCTGATCCAATTGGAACCATTTTTTCATTGTTAAGTTTTTGTGTTTAGAAAAACTACTTGGCTTGTCTTTCAGGATTTGATTAATCCTATTAGATATAAACTTGGATACATTGTTACCTATAATGTTAGGAAGCAGCATGCTGACACTGTAAATCACAGCATCAAAGGTCAAGGTCATTCTGACCTTTACAGTACTTACTTTTCAATGCTTATGCCAAGCAGATACAGGATGATGACATGGAGGTCACCAGGTCAAAGGTCAATGCCATTCTATTATTGCTATTTGACCTCTGCTTTTTCAACCGTAGGTTTTTCCATTCAGCAAATCATTTATATTTCAGGATTTGTTAATCCTATTGGAACTAAGCTTGAATATATGGTTACATATAATGTTAGGAAGCAGCATGATAACACAGAGGTTACAAGGTCAAAAGTCAATGCCACTGTGACAAACAGGAGAGACATTTAATTCCGCGGAATTCTTGTCATATCTAAACATCGCCTACAATCTAAAGTGAATGTAAATAATAAAAAATGTAACATAAATGTCAACTTTGCTCGGTTGATCACGTGTCATTACAAATCCCCACATTCACCACTTTCACCTTTTAACCCACTCCCCACCCCTGTGGATGAGACTCCACAATCATATGGGTAATTCACCTACCAAATTTGCTTGAATTCCATCCACTGGCTTCGGAGGAGTTGCATTACAATGCCCCCACCCCTGGGAGCGGAGCCAAACAGAAGTGTTGGCATGCACTCAGCAATTATATGGGTAACCTAAATACCAAATTTGTGTGATTTCCACACCACGGTTTGAGTGGAGATAGCATGAACTACAGTTTTAGGGATATTTGACCTTTGGACCCTGACCCCAGGAGGCAGAGCCAAATTTAAATGTCATCTTGCAAAGCTGAATCATATGGGTAACCTACATACCAAATTTGGTTGTATTCCACCCAATAGTTCGGGAGTAGATAGGACGGAGGCGATTTTAATATCCCCAATGTGGTGATAATAATATATATTATGATTACGAACAATTTATAATCTAGTGGGTTAGGCCATGGCATATTGTCATAACCAAATATAAGCACTCAACATATTGTCAGTGTATGGTCAAAACTGTCAGATGAACATAGACGTGAAAATAGACTTATGCCACTATCATGTGCACCCAGGAGGAATGTAAAATCATATCAATCGAGACCTGGTTTGGACAAGCACCGGCAGCAAACACCACCACATACCATCCCGAGATGGTATGAAAAGAATGAAAGCAGTAGAAAGTAAGTCATTCTTTTGTAGCCGCATTGAACATATGAATGCATGCATTGTTTACATGTTCCACGGCAGTTGATGATCGTCTAGCCAACGTTGTTTCTATATGAAGTTCTAACAACATGAGAACTACATTATAGCTCAGAAATAACTTAATATTTCCAAAACAAAATAAAATGTGCTGTTGAATACTTGAAATATAATTGGATTGGAGTAAAATATTTGGGCTGTAGTTTCAAGAGTTTTTCGTATGCCATATCAACCATCCATTGTCCATCCGTCATTTGTCCGTCTCAACCGTTTCTTTAAACGTCTTCTCAACAACCACTGGTATGATTTCAATTATATTTTCAGGGTGCTTCTTTAGGGCATATAGATCCAATTTTATTCAAAAGAAGTCGAGTGACAAATTTGGCTGGTGGCTATCTTGGGTTTTGAGCTAATTTTAGAAATGCCTTTAAATATCTCCAGAATTGCTTGGATGAACTAGTTTTCACAAAAATGGCCTGAACCTCTGAAGGGGGATTGGGCTGAAATTTGATAAATATGATTAGGGACTGAGCATCATTCAGGTTTGTTGAAGGGAAATCAGTATGTTAAAAACATGGCCACCATCGATCGACCAATCAGAATTCAGCATTTTGGTGGCCATATTGAACTTTTTTCTTTGATGGATTTTGAAGTCAAAAAATTGGTTTTATATACAATAGGTTAATGGATATGATGTCAAATTATACACTTTTCCTTTTTCCAGATAAACGGCTCAGAGGCCATCTTACATTATTTTGCCACTACAACTGCCTTCTCAAGAACCACTTGGTTGCTTTCAATTGTTGGGCAGGAAGGTTCCTTCTGGCATAGATCCAAGTTTGTTCAACAGAAGCTGATTTAGCCGGTGGCCATCTTTGATTTTGATTGAATTTTAGAAACGCATTTAAAATCTGAAACTGCTTGGCAGATCCATGTGAAACTTCATCTAGGACAAAAGCTGAACCAAGTTTATTCAAGAGATCCCAATTGGTTGATTTGCTATTTACTATTTTTATAAACATATTTAACCCTTTAATGGTTATATCGGCCAAAACCGGCCTCTGCTATGGTCTTGTGGATTGTCCATTTACAGGTCAAGAAAATACAATTTTTGAAAGTTTACCACTGGAATGACTGGCTCGATGATTGAGCCAGTCATTCGTGATAAATTTTCAAAAATCGTATTCTCTTGGCATGTAAATGAACATACAATAAGAAAATATTAAAATTTTCTTGACCAAATTTGACCATTAAAGGGTGAAACTGCTTGTTAAGAGTATTGGTTGCACATTAATCCTATTTCAACCAATAATAAACCAATGAGTCAGCATATTATGGGGACACCAAGGGAATCCTTCATGCCAAGATTGGTTAGTCAGGTAGTTAATAAGCAGTTCTAGTCTTACAAGATGTTTAGCGGAAAATCCAAGATCGCCACCAGAAAAATCAACCAATCAAAATTCTGAATAGATGAGAAGCCTACTACCAACAAATCCCTCCAACCCATTTTGCTTAAAATATACCAAGTTTTAAGGAAAATGTTTTAAGGTAAATGTTGATGGACAGGTGACGGAGATTGCTATGGCATAAGCTCGCTTGGCCTTTTCAGGCCAGGTGAGCTAAAAATGGATCGGGAGAGGATTTTGCCAAATTTACAATGTGACAAACAAAATTATCTATCAAACTTACCAGAAGAAATCTAAGATAAACAACAATGCTCATGATCCGAAGAATCTGAAATTTACAAATATTTCAAATGAGGAGGGCGACAGTCTGCAACCTGTGATTGCTCTTGTTTTTATTGTATATTGTTATATAATATGATATAAAAATTATGATAAAAGGAAATTATCTATTGAACTTACAAAAATTCTAAAATAAAGTTTAAATATATATATCACTTAATATCATGTTCTGTCTTTTATTATCCACCTGCTCTGGAAGACATGGGGTGGGGGAATATAGCAATCAGAATGTCCGTCTGTTCTTGTCAACACAACTCATCTTACAGGTTAGTTACAATTTTTTTGAGACTTGTTAAAGATAATCATTACCACCTAAGATGTACATGTGCTGTCCGGATGCCTGTGTCTTTCCAGACTGTCCATCCGTATGTCTTGCCTTCCCATCGCTGGCAATCATTTCTTGTCAATGCAACTCCTAAAGTTTAGTTGCAATTCTTATGAAACTTAAATCATCATTACCACCTGAAGATGTGCTATCCGTATGCGTGTACATCTGTCTAGAATGTGTCCATCCATCTCTGATAATCATTTCTTGTCAGTGCTACTTCTAGAGTTCCCAATGGATTAACGTGATATGTTGTGCACATTATTAGTATCATGTACAGATGTGCATGTGATTTTATCATGGCCGGGAAATGTTTCATTACAGAGTTATCCCCCTTTATAAAAATCTTGATGCCAATGCATAAATTTAGAATAACTGCATTGACAATCATTTCTTGTCAACGCAACACCTACAGTTTCGTTATGATTCTTTTTAAACTTGGTAAGTATGACCATTACCATGTGCTATCTGTATGTCTATCCAGTGTCCAGAATGTTTGTCCGTCTGTCTGTCATCCATCTCTGACAATCATTTCTTTTCAATGCAACTCTTCGTAAAGTTCCCAATGGATTAACCTGAGATTTTGTACACTCATTGTTTGTTGTTTTTCAGGCCCGGGAACTCGTTCATTACAATGTTATCCCCCCCCCCCCCTTTAAATATCTTGAAACTGATGCATAACTTCAGAATACCTACATGGATTCATGCGAAATTTCTTTATCATCTGATTAATTCTGTTACTATTGAAGGGGTGATAGTGATCAGGATATATGTTTGTCCATCCATTTGTCCATTTGTCTGAAATCATTTCTTGTCAACGTAACTCATACAGTTTAGTTGCAATTCCAGTGAAAGTTGGTAAATGTTACCAGTATCACCTGAAGATGTGAATGTGCCTTTTTCGGCAAAATCCATCCATATTTGCCTGAGTTATCTCCACTGAGGCAAGTAAAATTCATAAAAACTGTCTCTTTTTCGGGCCATATCTTCACGCGTTTTGAAGCTATGCTCACAGGTTTTTTTCACTGTTCCTACTACTTCAATATGCAGTACTATGATTATGTTTTGATGAAATCTATCGATACTCTCGAGAGTTCCCGGAAGTAATTGAAATTCATCAAACTTGTTTTGCTCGTGCCAAATCTCGAAGAATTTTGAAGCTATGCTGTCAATTCCTTTGTCACTCGATATATTACTTGAAGAAGCAGTGCTATGATTTCATTTTGAAGAAATTCATCCTTATTTGCGTGAATTATCTCTATTGAAAAACTTAAAATTCGCCGAAATCTTCTTGTCTGGGAATAATCTTTAAATGGAATTGTACCTGCACTTGCAAATCTTTCTCAGTGGATATATTACGGCAAGATGCAGTGTCAGAATTTCATTTTTCATTGATTAGTAAATATTGGCCGTTACAATTAACGTTATGTCAATTCTTGTACATTTATCTGAACTGTTTGGATATGCCGTCTTCTAATGGCTCTTGTTAAAAGATCATACCTCCAATAAAGCTCTTGACATTTGCCCGAGACAATAAAATTTGGAAATAATCAGCACTTCCCAAATGAAAACATCTTTCTTCGATGTCATGCATAACAGAAAGGACAATATAGCGATGACTCATTCTGTCGCCTGTTGTCAATCAGCTGACGTATAAAAATTAACCAGCATCTGTCTGTGTGGGCATCGCTAATAAACCTCCAGAACCACGAAGCTGGACTTCAGATATAAAATAAATATAGAAGGCTTATCAATACACTTATTAGTGACCATAACCACTTGACCCCGTCATTGTGTGATCCCGTCTCATTTCAAGGAAGCATATGTACAGATTTGGCAGCATGATTAACACAAAATGAGATATGAACCTCTACACTGAGCTAAATGCAAAATGTTATTGTTGAAAAGGTTTTGTCATTATCACACTGAGCTGGATCCTTAGAGGCCACTGTAATTGTGCCATACCCTCTAATTTTAAGGAAGCATGTGTCCAAATTTAGGCCTGAGATATAAACTGCTAAGTTGAGGTAAGTGCAAAATATTGAAAACAAGAGGCCCAAAGGGTGTATCGCTCACCTGAAATTATTGGCCACTGGCACAAATGAACAAAACGAGATGACTACTGGAAAAATTTACCAATCTAATTTCTGTAAAGGTTTAGCCAAGTTTTATTAATATTGGCCCAGTGGTTAATAAGTCGGCTTTTATATGATTTTTTCAGAAAATCTGAGATGGATACCAAATACGTTAAATTTATATTGATCCACGGTGGCCATTTTTTTTTACCTATCAGCTTTAAATGGACAAACCTTAATGGCCCTAATCATATCTCTCAAATTTCAGCCTGATCTGTTTAGTGGTCCCGGAGAATAAGTCGCTTTCCAGAAAAGTAGGTCATCCAAGATAGCCTCTGATACATTTGAACAATCAAGTTCCCTTGAACAAACTTTGTTCAGCTGTTGCACCTGAAGGGGTTTCATGAGTTTTGATTCGATCCCCCAAGCAGTTTCAGTTATTTTTAAAGATGTTTCTAGCTTGGATCTCTATGCCCTAAGGATGCTTCCTGCCAAATATAAGTGAAATTGGGCCCTTGGTTCTCGCAAAAACATTTTAAATTTCCCATTGTTTTAGTATGGGAGTTTTTGGCAGGAAAATGGTCCAAGATGGGCGCCAAACCATTTATCCGATGGTTTCAAGTGTAAATTGAAAATCGGCATACACCAAAACTTATATAAAACCAATTTCGGGTTCAAAATCCATCAAATAGAAAAATCCATTATGGCCGTCAAGCATGATACATTTTGATTGAACGACAGCAGCAATGTTTTTGGAGGTATTAACTTCCCTTGAACAAACTTTAATGGCCCTTATGCTCTAATCATACCTGCCAAATTTTGGTCCCATCTGTACAGTGGTTCTGTAGAACCTGTTTTCGCAAAAAATAGGTCATCCAAGATGGCTGGCAAACTATTTGGCCAATCACGTTCCCTTGAACAAGCTTGGATCAGCTCTTTCCCTAGATAATATTTCATTCGTTTTGAATCGATCCCCCAAGCGGTTTCAGAGATTTTTAAAAACATTTCTAAAAATCAGCCAAAGTCCAAGATGGCCACTGACCAAATTGTCCAATCAGCTTCGTTTGAATAAACTTGGATCTCCATGTCCTAAGGATGCTTCCTGCCATATATCATTGAAATCGGCCCAGTGGTTCTTGAGAAGTCATTCAAAGATAAAGTTGATGGACGGTCGCCACGGCATAAGCTCACTTGGCCATTCTGGCCAGGTGAGCTAAAAACTAGGTTTTACCCAAAATACCTCGCCCGTTGACCACACAGTCAAGTTTGGGATCAGTATGATAAAACAACCATGAGATATGAACTGATAAGTTGAGCTAAACACAAATTGGAGAACGGCATCACCACCATCACTACCGCCGCCGGACAACATAGAGGGTATCACAATGGCTCATTTTACTTAGTAAAGTAGAGCTAAAACCAATTTATTTTATAGTGTTGGGGGCATGTCTTTAGATTGTCCTGGGCCACAGTTGGACCTGCACAGGTGGGATAGAGGGTGTGGCCCAAATCTATTAAGCTACTACAAATGTTGTGGAAGGTTTTGACCCCAACATAGAACAAAAACAGATGAATTGTTTTTAGCTTACCTGGCTGAAGGGCCAAGTGAGCTTATGCCACGACGGGCGGTCGTCCATCCTCTAACTGTCAAATCACTTTCTCTTTAACCATTTGACCCATTTCACCCAAATTTGACTTAGAAGGATCCTAGAGTGGTAGGGTCTAGAACTACAATTCAGACTTTATTCGTTAATTTTTTGGGGGGGTTTAAAATATTAGATTTTATGAACAGTTTACCGGAAATTGTGAAAATGCATCTCCTTAGTTGCTTCACAGATTTCAACCAAATTGTGAAAATGCATCTCCTTAGTTGCTTCACAGATTTCAACCAAACTTGCCTAGACTGATCCTATTATGGCAGGCTCCAGATCTACTATTCAGAATTTTGGTGGGTCAATTCTTGGGGTGAAAACCTTGGATGTTTTGAAAGATTTATTGGAAATTGTCAAAATGTACCTCCTCCTTAATCCTTGATAGATTTCAAGCAAATTTGGCTGAAAGGATTCTGTGGTAATAGGGTCTAGAACTTCTATTCAGAATTTTAACTTGACGATCTTACTCTAAATAGATGGGTCTTTGTTTTTGTAACCATCATGGATTTTCTGAAAATTTTCCACAGCCATTTATAATGTTACAGTACTCCTTAACCAACAGTCTTATTTCAATGAAACTTGTGTGGAACAATCATATGTTCCAGAGCACTAGCTATAATCCTCTTGGTTGATCTGGCTGGAGGGATAATAACTACATCGTTCAGGTAATGCTGGACTGTTTTCTATCGAATAAGTAGTGAACTTATGCCTAGTTCGTGATGTTACTCGAAAGTCTGAATGTGCCGAAACTGATTTTTCTCGGCCGTTAATACTCTGGCCCGGGTACCGGTGGTGTCCCGTGTCCTTTTGAAGCAATGTTCCTACGTGGGTTGTGTTGGTGGTGTCCTGTTTTAGGGGCGGTGGAACTGCAGGTGTCAATGGTGGTACCGATTGTGGGATTAATGGTGTCCTGGCGGTGTCCTTTTTTTAGGAGTTAGGGCACCACATGTCTCCATGGTGGTATTGATTGTAGGATTGGTGGTATCCAATTGTGACACCGCAGTTGATGAAAAATGGGACCAGTTTGGCAAGTGGTGTCCTTTCCACAGGGCACATAGATTTTACAATGGTGTTTTTGGCACCAATCTGAGAGGCAAATTGAGCCTGTCAAATTCCAATTCTTTGTATGGTGTTTCTATATATGCGCAAGGAGGAATCCACCCACACGCGATGTCTTGCATGCTTCTGGCTCTACTGATGCCAGACGCAGTCGATACTACTCGTGCAGGATACAAGGTGGATTCAGGCGCAGGGAGGCACCACCCTAGGACTTGTACTGAGAAAAACGAGGGCAACGTGTCCCGGCCCACGCAGGCCAACCACATGTGAACACTCATGTCCCCTTGATGGTGATTGCGACTTTATGCATTTCGTTCCAAGGTTTTTGGATACTCATCAGAGGTCTATAGGATGCCTATCTTGGATTACTAAGTGGGACATGTGTGGTTGTTCTGTCCGAGCTCTTGTCCGTTTCGTTGCTAACTGTATTTTCGAGATGTATAGGAATTCTGTGGTATCGATATACTCTGAAACCATTTTTTTCGGACAAAATCTGAAAAGAAGTTTTTGAGCGGGAAACAGTTTAATCAACCAGTGTTGTTTAAGTAACTCGAGAGACAGGATTTTACAAAATGATAAGAAAAGGGTCTATTTATCTCTCCTTATATTGCAGAGCGTTCTGCTGTTGTACTAAGCTGGTATGCAAAAAAGAAGGATAGAATCGAAACTTCTCTAAGATTCTTGATGTCTGCTGATGGTGACAGCACAGAGTTGGTGGGGCTTTCACCAAAACACTTAAGCATTGCTGCTCTAGGAATGTCTAAATTCACTTCCTCTCACGTTTTTTCCACAGTGTACACATTTGTCTTGGTATGTGGTGGCACTGTTTCCTCAGCGCTATTGTTGTCCGAACTTATTGTTATACAGTCCTGCAGAATGGGCCTATTAGCCGTTTTTTCTAATTTAAGTTTCTCGATTTTTGGGATATTACATAAAGCAATGTCGTTGACTTGTGGAGGCCATATTTGAGCTTAGTCCCTTGTAATAAAAGTACCTTGTAAACCATGCAAACATTTTTCACTATTCGTGCTTGTTCCAGCATCTTAAGAACTGGTGTCTCTGGAAGCTGATGTTTTTTGATGATGTGATCTTTGATGTAGTCCTTTCTGATGAATTTGTCATCGCAGATGGGGCAGAACTATTTTTTAATTTGTTCATGGTACTCCCTTCTGTGGCAATTTCTCGATCTGCGACACAAAAATTATCTGCTACACAAGTCACACTGTAATCATTCTTCATTTCGATTTGCTTTAATCAACGCGAAACCTTTGATAACCTACTTTTTACTTTTTAAGAACTACATGTATTTTTCTCTTAGAGTTGCAAAAGACTAGAGTAACTAAACTGAAAGAGATGTCTAATGTCAGAGTTTCTTATAAGGGTCGTTTTGAGGAGGGTATAGACCCCCAAAATGTAACTGGAGACTCCCAAAAGTTGTAATGGGACCCCTAAAAATCTTGCATGATTGTTAAATATTAATTAGATCTATAGGTTTTTGCACAAAGACACCCACAAAATCTAGCATTGGACCCCATAATTCATAGCTGTGCACCAATGATACTCTCTAATTTTAGCATGGATGAGAAAAACTGCAAGAGAATCCTAAATTTCAGTTTGGGACCCCCAGATTTCAGGTTTGGACCCTTAGTTTTCTAGGTGTGGGGGTACCTGGGACCTCCAAAATTTAGCCCATGCATAGAAATTTGACTATTGTTCATCAACAGGTCATGCACTTTGTCAATGTCCTCTTGACACACTGCTGTTCTTGAACTTCCAGTAAGGGGTGGTCTTAGCTTTCTCTTTTGTATTTAGTTTCAAGTACCCATGAGTTGATTATGGCATCACCAGGGACAGACGCTTGGTAGGCTGCACAGAGACAATCATGTATCTGCAGTGGAGACTGTCCCTCTAATCTCAAAAACTTCATGACAGGACTATACTCCAATTTCTCCATTCTGACTGATTGGCGGGGTTTAGCATGATTATACAGCTATCACAACAGAACTGCCAATATAAGATTACATTAATGATATTACATACCCTGAGGTAGATTAACAGAAAGAAATATTTGGTAATGCATAGGAATCCAGGTAGATCGCAACACGTTTTGACATTCGCTCGTACTACTCATGGAAATCAACCTTATTCTTTGCTGCCAAACGCAAAAAGAAAATGTAGATAACCATGGTTTTGTATTAAAAAAATATTGTGACACACTGAACAGTTGCGACGTATAGTTTTGTCAAACAATTATACTATAAACTATACTCTGGACTTCTGAAAATCAGACATTGTTGGAACCGAATATGAAATGTTCTGAACATTTTGAAACTAGTTTTAGTGGAAGCTGTTGCTCCTAATCGCAGCAACACATTGTAGTTAACCACTCTCATATCAACAATGCCTCAAAGCGCTGAAATGCCACTCCCCACTTGTGTCAACAGCGCCTCAACGTGGGCAAAATACTACTTGTATCAATTAATCGTTTTAATGGTCAAAATCTTTCAAGCAATTTTAATTTTAGGAGACAATTTTTATAAATTTACCACTGCAGTTTTGGTTGATCATCAAAAGGGTAACGTTAAAGAAAATTTAAGTTTTTGCTTAGCAAGTGTCCATTTGAAGGCCAAGAGAAGTATTTTTGAAAATGTACCACTGGAATGACTGGTGCGGTTACCGAGCCAGTCATTCCATTGGTAAATATTAAATATCTCTTGGCCAGCAAATAGACATGCTTCAGGACCACTACATAGCTGATTTTGGTTGGTTTGAACTAGAAGGTTTGAAGTTTGAAGGGTTAAGTTGACACCAGACGAGTTAATGGTCAAGATTCTCAAAGCAATTATCATTCTTGCAGGCACGAGAAGACTAATTTTATAAGCTTACCACTGCAATTTACAATTTTAAAACAGTTTTCTGTTGCTTTGCACATGGAGATTCCACAAGACTACTGTTTTGGTCAAGCCGACCAAAACAGCCCACCAAAAGACGTAATACCAGGAAGAGTTGATTTTCGGCCTAGTCAGTGTCCATTAGCAGGCGAAGAGAAGTATTTTTCAAAATTTACCACGAATGACTGGCCCAGTTACTGAGCCAGTCATTCCAGTGGAAATCTTTAAAAAACACTTCTCTTGGCCTGCAGATGCACACTTCTCTAGACCACTACATATAGTCCGGGAGCCAATTTTCAAAAGGGGTCTAGAAGAATGGTTTCGTAGCACACCCAATATTCAGAAGGTTTGTCTCTATATTATGCTAGACCGATGTCTTGGGTATATTCTGAGCCGTGTTGTACAAGAAAATTGTGGTATCACTAACCCGTGAGAAGCCCATTTACAATAGGTGTTGAATGTAGTTTTCAGACAATTTTCACAATGGTAAATTTTTCACAAACTTAAGCGCATGTTATATCAATACAATCTTAACCAAAATGGAAAGGAGTGATCGTATATCGCAGATTTATACATAATCAACCTCGTTTAAGACACCCGTATGTTGCTTTGTACATATTGGGGCACTTAGGTCTTCTTGTGACTTGCAATACCTTAGCTACAACAATGCCCATGTTTTCTACATTTTTCATAATTAAACTTTTAACTGACATGCAGTGCATGTCTACACAAGCTGGCAGGACATATTTATCACGTGAGCAAATGAGAGAATGTTACTCATCCGTGTCAGAGTCATCTTCGACAATTGTATGCTGAACATTGTCACACATTTCACCTCCCATACAAAGGCATGCTTCAGTGCAGAGTAGATTGTTAGCCTTGCATTGACAGAGATCTGTTCTTTTGCAGGCAGACTTTTGACATCTACATGATGTGAGGTCAATTAATCCAAATGGAGCAGGATCCGTTGACATTAGAACAGGCTTGAGTAGACCATCCACTATACTCCAGCCATGTCCATTTGGAGATGGAAGATTCTGAACAGCTTGCAATGAACGTCTCCAAACAAGAGCTTGAAAATTGGCCCTTTCGGTGTGATGCTTTAGACTATTCGATGTAGGTGGAAGATTTTCATTTCTTTGTCTCTTTTGACAAAAGAGCCAATAACGGGTTTCATCAGCTGTCTTTCCCACATCCCTGGTGGTATACAACTCACAGACAAATTTCTCACATAGAATTGCAGTATTCGGTGATAAGTCAACATGTTCGCCGAGTTGGGCTAAGCTAAGCTGATGACATTCAGATGACTTTAAGAGATTGAATGATTTTCTCTTAGCGACTCCAAATAATGCACTAGTGCTATCACAACCTGTAAGAGAATGAAACCCAGGCAAAGACAGACAGATAGCTGGGCCCAGTACTTGAGCAACTGTATGTATTGGTATGTATCGCAATTTGTCCTTTGTGCCCGTACGGAACCATAGTTCAGAACAGTGAAGCGAACGATACGTATATATACTAAGTACTGCCACGTCTGTATCAGGAGACTGTATAACAACACGCATGTGGTCTTTTGAAGCGTGTAGCGCGTGCAACATCATACGCGTATCTGCTTCCTCGTGATCTGATCGAAGTTCTTCCAAATACGACGAATTGTTCGCTGAAATGACAACAACATCCATTCCATCGTTAAAGCCACCAGCAAGAATGACGCAATTGTCGGCAGATAGCATATTTGGAGCAGTATCACGCCACCGCTTGCTGAGAAATGCAACCAGGTTACTTTTGTTGCTTGGATTGCTGATGTACTTGGCCCATTGCTTTGGAACGGGAGTATTTTCTCCAGCAATCTTTACTTCCAATGCTGTTGATGACCCACGTTTTAGCCGCTCTTCCGCTTTGAGAGATTCCAGTCTATCATATCTGTCAAAAACTATATCTACTCTGTTGCAGTCTTCTTGATTCAGTGGAACTGTAAAGATGTGCCAGTATTTATCAGCCAATTCTCCAAATGTAGACGTACCTCCAGTTTTAACCATTTGCACAATTGCCATGCCATCTACTACATAAGCTGTTGCGCCTGTCTTGTCAACAGGTGGAAGCCGTCCATCAACATTTACTTCCTTTTCTAGTTCACTTTTCACATTCTTTCTTAGAGTCCCATCCGTATGTGACAATGATAGTGGAACAGCAGACAGTTCATACGTCATCACTAGTTTTAAATCAACATCTCTGGACCTTGCGGCAATAATTAATCGACCAAATAGTTCGCGGTCAGATCTCACATTGTGAATTTTTTCATCATTTGTTTTGAGTTTTTTCTTCTGTGCTAGGCTGGCAAATGTTTTAAGTTTTAAGTGTGGCAACGTGTCCCAAAAGCTTCTCGTGTTAGTGTCCAGCCACTCCTGAACAAAATTGTCCATAATCTCCTTACCAATGTCACAGGCGGAAACAAGTCTCTTGGCCATTTCACTAGGCAATACCACGCCAGTTGCAATGTTTACAAGCGGAAGACAGTCGCTGTCGTCGTTTTCCACAGTATTAAAGGGATTGGTCATTATATCTGATGAGAACATCGAAAGTATCTTCTGCACATCGGTTTCATCCCTGTTCATTCGATTAGTCCCCATTTCCTTATGTACTCCAAACATGTGACTATCTTGTAACCCACACATTTGCTTTGTGACCGTTGTTATGGCTGCCCTCTCGTGGCTAGTTAAAAACCACCTCTCCAGAGCTCCTGGCTTTTGTGTTATTCCAATAATACCACCTCGCTTTTTGGAATCCAAATTAATCGATTGCTCTAAGGCCATATCTGTCCACACTTAATTGAATGGATGGTGTGAGCGACTTACGGAATGATTTCCATTCAAGAATTGTTCATGTACATGGGGATGTGTACTTGGAAGCATCTTCATGTCCGCAAGATATATTGGCAGCCATCTTGCATAATTGGTTCTGTAATATGGCGCCATAGCAGCAGTAGCAGATAGGTGTGCCTGCCAATCTCCAGTTCTCTCAGCTCTTATGAATCCAAGCAGTAGCTCTACCATATGAATATATGAGTTCAAAAATGCGAATAGGTGTGATTTCGAGCTTGACTCAACTTTAAAGGATTTGAACAGCTGTTGCAATTTATTCACGTACATACACACCTCTTTGAAATTTTCTTGCAGTGCGTCTAAGTCATCAATGCTGCTTCGGAACATCTTAATTTTCTCATCCAGACTCTCCAAATCTGTTGGAGTAATGTGGTCTTCATGTTGTCCATTTTGTTGAACCCATTTGGAAAAAGACTGCCTTTGTAATCGCAGCAGCGCTTCCAGAACCAATTTGTGAGCCCTCACTCCTCGATTATATGACTTCCCTTTAAGTAGAGCAGCAGCCGTGCTGCTACCATATGTGTTGGCCTCTATGAGGAGATGTTCTAAGCCAGAGTCATCAAACATCTTTCCAATAACAGCTAAGTAGTTTAGCGCAATGTGGAATCCCCCCAGTCTGATCACAGTGTCACTAAACTCTTCTTTATATCGCCACTGTATCTCCTTTGCCTTGACACACATTTCACCCTCGCCTTTGGTATATGCATGCAAAATGTATGTTGGATATATGTTAGGTCGATATCAGTCTAAATATCATATATGGTGAATCTAATACGATATTACTTTGAGTTATGACACGATCATGCTTATATCGTTGTGCACTGTGGATACAGCCAAAGCCTAGACCCCCTATGCAAAGAAATCAGGATAACTAATTAGTGCTACCACAATTTGTTTGTACAACAGGGCTTAAAATGTGTGGGACATGTCCCCCAAGCCACAGCAAGTGTCAGACCTTCCGAATACTGGGTGTGCTACGTCACGATTCTGACCTAGCTTTAGCTCCTGGACTAATAGGTCATTTTGGCCGGCTTGACCATTAGAGTGTTAAGTTGACACAAGGTGAGTTAAGCTAGTTTCAAAATATGCAACAGCAACATATATGTACCTAGATGGTTACTTTGAAATGAGATGCTGGGATTTCAGGGCTGAAAAAATTGATAAATGGGAACGGAAGGATAGATCTTTGCAACACAAATCAATTTTCAATTTATTTTCACAAATATAAAAATCTCTAATGTGCTCAACTCTTGTCTGATTTTCTAGCAGCACGTAATTTTGCTGATCTCGCACGAGGGTTAACTGCCATTTCATCATCGCTACATGTAACAACTTTCTTATTCAAACTCTGCCAGCGTTTATCCATTAAATTCAACACGTGATCATGTGAATGGATCTTCATCGCATTCCTATGTTGATCACCTATGCTCATACTCTGCTGTGAGTCTATGTCAATACCGTGGAAGTGTCGTTTTACTATTCGATCCTCGAGTGAATGAAATGTGAGGACGGCACAGATTCCTCCGGGTTTCAGGTAATGATTGGCCACTTCTAGACCATTATGTAACTCATTTAGCTCATTGTTAATAAATATACGCAATGCTTGAAATGTTCTGGTGGCTACATGAGAATGGCGTCTTAGTTTGTCGCGTCTGTGACTCCTGTAGTAAGAAATACAAGACACACATTCAAGTATATAGTGTAATATAGACCAATATGCATAATCAATTATTCATCAAAAGTTGATTATCTTTCTCAATGATTATATATACACATAAAAAAAACTAAGTTCCCCTCTAAATATGGGCTAATATTTTCCAAGATATAGGTCTGATTTTAATAAAATTTCTCAAAGGTCATTAGTGTGACCATAGCATCAATCAGTGAAAATGATTATCCCATCTGTATTTCTATGCATGAATGCGCATGCGCTAAATGCAAATTTGACCAATTTCAAAATTTCTTAAAACGGAACTAAGAATACAAATTGTATCCAGTACCAAGAAAATCATAACAGATAGAGAGCACAAAGCCACTTTTATCCAATAACATCAATAATTCATTTCATAAAAGGCATAAGGCATAAAACATTTCATTCAGAATTCCATCAAATCATAGCAAAAGATCATTTCAAACAGACAGTAAATCACAGATTTAACAGAGTTAATAACGTGTGTATCCGCCATTCCGCTGAATCACGTTGCGGCACCGATTTCTCATAAGAGTTGATGAGGTGGGTGACCCGATGTTGTGGTATAGCCATCCACTCCTCCTGTAACAACTGATACATGTCACCAAGAACGGTGTCGTCGGTCACTCTGTGATAAACTGCTCGCTTGAGCTGATCCCACAAATGCTCAACGGGGTTACGGTTTGGCGAGATGGACGGCCGCACAATTCTCTTAATACCGTGATGATTCAAAAAGTCATTAACAGCTCTTCCACGGTGCCGACGCGCATTGTCATCCATAAAAATGAATCCATCGCCGATGGCTCCAGCATATGGTAGGACATGTGGTTCCAAGACCACCGCAATATAGCGATTGGCATTACGGTTACCTTCAATCGAAACCAAATCCGTCTTTCCTCCTGCACTAATGCCAGCCCACACCATCACGCTGCCTCCTCCGCATGCGACGCCATAATCGTTTCCTTCCATCAACGTGACGGAGACAGACGCGCACCTCATCACTAAACAACACGTTAGCCCATTGCTGTCTTGTCTACTGTTCATGTTCCTGTGCTCATTCAAGACATGCTTCCCTGTGGCACAATAGCAGGGCGGATCTCTTGACCTGACGACGGGCACGCAATCCAGCTCTATGAAGGCGATTTCTGAGTTTGGTCACTGACCTTCCTGGCTTGTGCTCGGAGATCTCTTATCTCCCTCACTGTGGATCGCCTTCTTGGCAGTGTTAGGTTGGTGCTGAGACGATCTTGAGCTGGTGTTGTTACTGTCGGCCTGCCACTTCTTCGTCGATCCTGCACCTCACCAGTCCGCTGGAATTTATCCCGCAGTTTTCGGATGGCATTTGGACTAACGCCCAATCTATGGGCTACCTGTTTCACTGGAAAATTAGCCTCTAAAAGACCAATGACAATTTCCCTATTCTGGTTCGTTGACTGTGGCATTTTTAAATCACAAAACTATGCATAGACTAGCATTTGCCTTTACACAACATTAGTGCCAGAATGACTGATATTCTTCCAGCAAAGGATATGTCTGATTTTAGAATTTTTGAAATGGAACCAATTTGCATTTAGTGGATGCTAAGTCAGGCATGAATAGGCGCATGAGGGAATCCATTTCACATTTTGGTACTATAGTGTAGCTAGTGATCTGTGAGAAATTTGATTGCAGTCAGTTATATAGCTTAGAAAATATTAGCCCATATTTAGGGGGGGAACTTACTTTTTTTTAGGTGTATTTTAGATGAATCCACTAGCTACACCCCGCCCATCTCTAACTATGCCCTGCCCATCTCTAAGTGCCGCCCATGCTTTGCATTTGCATGTGTTGGGATTGATTTATATACTTTCAATCCTGAATTCTCAGAAGCTAACCTGTTGGCAGCAACAGCGGTCAGTAAAATTAGATTCAAACTATTCAGTAAAATATTTACTAAACGAGAGGCCCAAAGGGCCTGTATCGCTCACCTGGACCATAGGCATTTCAATTAGAATGGTCATTAACAATAAGTAGAACTCTAATGAGTTGAGCAGACTTGTAACAAGAAAACAGAGGCCATGTTTCTTTATGTATCAACTTCTCTTGAACAAACTTTAATGGCCCTTAGTTATCAATATCATATCTCCCAAATTTCGGCCCAATCCGTTCAGTGGCTCTGGAGACGAAGTTGGTTTTTAGGAAAACCAGGCCATCCAAGATAGCCACCCAACTATTTGGCAAATCAAGTTCCTTTGAACAAATTTGGTTCAGCTCGTGCCCTAAATTGTTTTGAATCAATCACTCAAACAGTTTCGGTGAAGATTATTAAAGACATTTCTAAAAATCGACAAAATCCTTGATGGCCACCGGCCAAATTGGTCGATCGGCTTCGTTTGAACAAACTTAAATCTCCATGCCCTAAGGATGTTTCCTGCCAAATATAATTGAAATTGGCCCAGAAGACGTTTTAAATTTCCCATTGGTTTAGTATGAGAGGCAACACGTTCATCCGACAGTTTCGAAAATTGCAAATTTGAAATCAGAATGCCCAATCAACCTAATGCCTCAAAATCCATCAAATAATAAAATCCAATATTGCCACCAAACACGCTACATTTTGATTGGCCCACGACGACCATGTTATTTAGCGGATCAACTTCCCTTGAACAAACTTCAATGGGCCTTAGTCCCTAATCATATCTCCCAAATTTCGGCCAGATCCGTTCAGTGGTTCTGGAGATATCATTTTCGCGAAGACTAGGTAATCCTAGATCAAGTTCCCTCAAACAAACTTGGTTCAGCTCTTGCCCTAGATGATATTTCATAAGTTTTGAATCGATCCCCCAAGCGGTTTCAGAGAACATTTTTAAACACATTTCTAAAAATTAGCCAAAATCCAAGCTAGCCTCCAGCCAAATCGGCTGATCGCCTTCGTTTGAACAATGTTGGATCTCTATGCCCTAAGGATGCTTCGGGCCAAATATAATTGAAATCGGCCCAGTGGTTCTTGAGAAGACATTTTAAATTTTCCATTGCTTTAGTATGGGAGCTTTTGGTGGGGAAATGCCCAAGATGTTTATCCGACAGTTTCGAAGATGGTAAATTTGAAATCAGAATACCCAAAAACCTGGCGGCCATGTTTTTTTACATATCAACTTCCATTTAACAAACTTTAATGACCCTTAGTCCCTAATCATATCTCCAAATTTTGGCCAAATCCATTCAGTGGTCCTGGAGAACAAATTGTTTTCACGAAAACTTGGTCATCCATGATAGCCGCCAAACTATTTGGCCAATCAAGTTCCTAAGCGGTTTCAGAGAGGATTTTTAAACAAACACATTTCTAAAACTCTGCCAAAATCCAAGATGGCCACTGGGCAAATTGGCCAATCGATTTTCTTTGAACAAACTTGGAATATGCCCTAAGGATGCTTCCTGCCAAATATAATTGAAATCGGTCCAGCGGTTCTAAAGAAGAAGTCATTTAAAGAAAAAGTTGACGGACGGTCATAACAGCATAAGCTCACGTGGCCTTTAAAGGTCATGTATGGAGAGTGTATTTTAAGACATTATAATATATCCAGTCCTTTCATATCATGTAGCTGTTATCAATTTGCTAATACATGGCTTATTTTTATATTTATTGCCGATAAAGTAGCTTTAGAATATCGCGTCATGAATTACATCCCTTGAATTCCAAGCAGCTGTGACGTCATAGTGGAACAACCGCTAAGCAAAGCTAGTACAGGCAACACTGTTTAACCAGGGTAACTTTTTCATTTCATTGTATTTAGCAATGAATTTTGAAATAGACAATGATCTCAATGATATTCTCGGTAGACATTAGTCAAAAGTTTATAATAGCGCCGATGCCATATTTAAATATGAATATCTCGGGCACAAAACCCCCCCCCCCCCCCTCCCTTTTTTTTTTAGATGAGATCAGCTTCGAGAAAATACCTCAGTGTGATTCTGTAGATACTGTATTTTTATGACACTATATCTGGTTACATCCAGTATTGGTGGGATGGCCGAGTATTGGTGGGATGGCCGTCAAGCGCAGATCTAGGATTTTATTATTGAGTTAGTCCAATATTGGAGAGGTATATCAGTGTGATTCTGTAGATACTGTATTTTTACAACACTATATCTTGCTACATCCAGTATTGGGGGATGGCCGTCAAGCGCAGGTCTAGGATTTTATTATTGAGTTAGTCCAATATTGGAGAGGGTCTGCGAGTGAGGGCGTGCCCCCTCCAAATGGCCGTTTGTGGCGATCTGGTTCTTCTCCCAGAAAATTCTGATGCTATGCGAAGTCATTTCATGCATTCCATTTGATAAACAACATATCTATTTTGTATCCAAACTGCAGCTATAATTCAGCAGAATCTGTTATGATTTTCCAGATGTGTCTCTATTCCCATAACTTATGAATTTACGCATAACGACACTCACTCTCCCACACTTTTACTGGAGTAATTTGTAGGTTTACGTACTAGAGACAAATGCTGGCCCTGAGTGTGTACAATAGTCGCGTATACTGAAAACGCACATATATGAGTGAAGATGCGCAAAAAACGTGACAATAATTTATAACAGGTGGGTAAGATGAACTAAATTGTCATATTTAGATAGGCCTACGTTTATTACCAGTGCACAAATTTATGTTGGATAGCTTACGCGTCGAAGACTGTCAAAATTGTTTGTTTACTATAAGCTTTCATTGACGTCCGCATGAACTGAGAGAGACGATCGATAACCGATATGTCAGTCTTCCTATGAATCCGTTCATCTGCTACTATTTATTCGCTTCCATAACACGGAATGCTTGTTTTATCGCCTGGTGGTAATTTTCAATAAGCCTGGTGGTAATTTCTCAAAATAATATGCTTTGCATCAACATGAAAATATGCAGGCCCGTCGATTCCCCAACTGGTAGCCCCTCCCCACCCCCATACACCTTCCACCCCCACATCCAACCATTGCTACGGTCATGTAATAGCGATTATTTTTCTTCGTATATGCAACTGTAATCTTACTAGTGACACAGGCCTATGCATGTTAGGTAAAACCAGAAGGGTTTCTGATAAAACCTACAAACAGTTGGTCTCGAAAATGATGAGTATATGCTAGGCTTTAAAAACTCATTTACAGGCTAATTTTGTTCACGCACATTTCTATCGAGCCAAAATCGCCATTGAAGCAATCGTGTTCTCAAACATCTCTGGAAACATAAAACTGAGAAAAATCTGCCGCATTGGGTTTTCGTAACTGTTGCCGTTTTTGCCTGATTCTAACTACACACCCACCCCTAGGCCTAAACCATGTAGCCTACATAGCCGCAGGAAAAATGTCAGAAATAAAGAAAATGCCTTGAGTTCTCATACAATTTTTGTTTTAGACGGATAAGAAAGATCTAGGTGACCTATGTGTGTCTGTTTTATGTATGCACATGTATTTAATTCAGCAACAAAAACTGTCATTCCGCTATGTAGGCTATATTACTTATGCTAAGTAAGAGCGTGCATTAGACTCTGACTATGGTCAGTTGTTTATTTGGGGTTAAAGTCAATCAACATATAACTTTCTATTATTTTTATTGGCATAAGACCTGAAAAAGCTATTTTTATCTTTGCCTGATGGGGAAAATGCAACCAAACAGTACTTATTTCCTCCTGAAGTTGAATGAAGCTGCATGTATTCAACGTTGTTCCACTATTACGTCATTATTGACGCCGAGGAGCACAAAATCAAGGGAGGTAAGTCATCACGTAATTTCGTGGAATCGATCATACGTCGACTTCACGGCTTAATATTAGCTATTTGGTGAATGTTAGATGCATACAGCTGGTTTGTTATTAATTACTATACAATAATGCCTTAAATACTTGCAAAATTGTACATAACGGGAATTTCTCCAAATATGGCCTTTAAGGACAGGTGAGCTAATAATCTGCTGGCACAGAACTGAATCTGAAGATTTTTAATCCAGTTATGAAATATAATCAAATATAATTTGTGTGCATGGAGATTTGAAATTACAAAATCAAGTTTTCATTAAAATCTCTTCCAGACCAATTAGAACATTTTAATTTTAATTCAGCCCATTGTATTTGGCTTGATAAGTTTGTCGAAAAGGGGTACCAGCTTTCACAAAGGTTGATCAACCTGTGATTGACCAATTAATTGTAGCAAAACTAGTGAATTGAATTGACTGCTTGACTGAGCATCGATAGATGTGGTTAAGATGGTGGTGGTGGTAGTGGTGGTGGGGGGGGGGGGGGGGTCAAAATTGTAAATAGACAGAGTTAAACTGATGACTGGACTGATCATTGATATGGTGCAGTGCATGGTGTTTATTTAAGATATGACAATGATATACTTCATCGTGTAGGTGAGAAGGTGGTACAGTAATACAGTGTTAATTAACATGGTACATGTATCTGTCAGCTATGTGCTTGATAACAATTAAATCATGCCCAAAGAGACTGGATCAATCACCCAAAATCCTTCACAAGCTAAACCTCTGCCATCTGTGATCTTAACCATTCAACACTTATATCAGCCAAAACGGCTTATGCAGTGGTCTTGAGAAATGTCCATTTGCAGACTAAGAGACTATTTTGGAAAATTTACCACTGGAATGACTGGCTCGATAACTGAGCCAGTCATTCCAGTGGTAATTTTCAAACGTAGTCCTCTTGGTCTGCAAACAGACATTTTATATGTGAAAATTGAAGGGTTTTTTTAACAAATTCGAGGGTTAAAGAAAGCCTGGTATGAGCATGGTCATTGGTATTATGCATCAGGGAAATGATTTATTTGTGGAATTAAGATGAAAACAACCTCATACACAGGTGGAAATGTGTGTAAAAGTCACAGCATCCCTTGTGGAACAAATGACCGTTACAGTAATAACAAGGATATAATCTCGATAGCTACGGGTGAAGCGTAACACGTAGGCCACACTGACATACTTTTGCTACACTATATATGCCAAGTCTACAATGCATGCCTACACTAGGTTTGATTACTGTAAAACTCTTGAAACAGCAGCCAGGAATAAGCATTTTTGACTGACTGATGCACAAACTAACTAACAAAGGGGCCTCACTATTATTTTTTTGTCTAACAGGACAAGCCGATCGCTCTTCATATGTGAAGAAACAGAAATGTGTGCTATACTTGCCTTGTTCGGATTTGGAAGAATCTAATTATCACTGTGACATTGATATTTGACCGTTAGACCACAAATGTTCTGGACCCCACTGCCAGCCTTCCACCCAAATCTGGTCAAGATCTCTTTAGTAGAACCAGCGTTCTTTTGAGAAATCCTGTCTGAACAGTTTTCAAAATGTTTATTTTTAATCTGGGCACCCTGGCATGGACCTTGATGTGATAAGACGACTATGATGAGTGATGTGAGGCTTTTATTTACATAGAACAAAAGGTGGGATCTGTAATGATATAATAATAAACATAACATAATTATATGTGTGTGCGTGCGTGCGTGTACATGTGTATTTTAGGTTTTAACGTTCGGGAGGTGGTGGTCGGGATAGTTCACTTTTCATAACATTCACCCCATGCTTTTGAAGTGTTCATAAGCCAAGCCTATCAGGCGCACACTTGTTGCGCGTCGAACACCGGAGGGGTTGCTGAAAGGTCTCGACTGATCGCGACCCTTCAGGAGTATTAATGAAACGTTTCTCACTATCCATACTGGAATGGGTTTCACCAGTGAAGTCCATACCACTTGTTTCGGGAATATCATTATGTGGTGGCGAATCAGTGGAGTTGGGCAGAACATCATCTTTCAGTGGCATGTCCCCATGTGGTGCCAAGTGCTTGATTGACATTGTAGTCTCTCATCCATCTTCATAACAGATTTGTGCATATTGAGGATTGGCATGGAGTAACTCGACTTCGTCTAAAAGTGGTTCATCCTTACTGGAGCGAACGTAGCGTTTTAGTAGTACTGGTCCAGGAATTGAAAGCCAAGTGGGCACAGAACTCCCAGTTGATGAACATCGCTGAAAACTGAAAAGCCGTTCATGAGGAGTTGAGTTGGTAGCTGTACAGAGTAACGACCGTATGGAGTGCAGGGCAGCTGATGACACATTCTGCCAACATGACATTGGTAGCCCTCGCGTCTAAGGGCAGTAGTTATGGCCTTCCAGACTGATCCATTGTATTTTTCAACCTGGCCATTACCTGCAGGGTTGTAACTGGTTGTCCTACTGGCTGCGATGCCCCTGTCAGAGAGGAATCGACGAAATTCATCACTCATAAATGAAGACCCTCTATCGGAGTGGATATATGCTGGCATCCCAAAAACAGAGAATAGTTGGTATAAACAGTTAATCACTGTTTGTGTACTAACATCATTACATGGAAAAATGAAGGGGAACCTACTGTATTCATCAATAACATTCAGGAAATATCGATTCTGATTGTTTGATTTCGATGGGCCCTTAAAGTCTATGTTTAAGCGTTCAAAAGGTTGCGTAGCTTTTATCAGATAGGCCTGGACTGGTTTGTGGAATTCTGGTTTACACTCAGCGCATACCCTACAAGCTTTTGTCATCTGTCTCACTTCATCAATTGAATATGGTAGATTACGTGTCCTCAGAAAGTGGTTCATACGTGTTATACCAGGATGGAGGAGTGCACTATGAAGTTCATATAGATCAGACCCTGAGACTGAAGCACATGTAGAGCGAGAGAATGTATCTGGTGAAAAGTTCTCCTCTCCAGGACGGTATTCAATATCAAATCTGTAGCACGATAACTCTATCCTCCATCGCATTATCTTATCATTTTTGATTTTGCCCCTGTTTCATATCAAACATGTAGGTAACTGAACGCTGGGCAGTCTTAAGAGTGAAGTGTCTACCAGTGAGGTAATGCTTCCAGTGATGTATACATTCGATGATAGCTAGTGCCTCCTTTTCTACTGATGCCAGCCTAATCTCTGGACAATGGAGCGTACCAGAAAAGAAATCCACAGGTCTGCCATTTTGGTTCAGGATGGCAGCAATGGCAAAATCTGAAGCGTCAGTCTACTTCAAATGGTCTGTTCTCATCGATAGCTAATACTACAGATTGTCCAATGTCATGCTTAAGACCTTCAAAAGCAGTTTTAGCCTCTCCTGATATAGGAAAGGTAGTGGTAATAGCTAAGAGCCTAATTTTGTCAGAGAATCCTTGAATCCATTTAGAATAATATGAAAAGAACCCTAGAGTACGACGTAGAGTTTTCATATTGTTAGGAGGAAGCTGCTGGAGCGGACGTAGACGCTCTGCATCAGGTCTAATCTCCCCTTCCTCTACGATGGAACCAAAAATCGACAACTTTCGAGTAGAGAACACACACTTTTCTTCATTGTAGGTGATCTGCCGTCGCGAAGCAGCTGCAAGGAATCATTGGAGATTGATGTCATGTTCGTTTTGATCTTTACCACAGATTGTCACATTATCAAGGTACGCAAAAATTGCTTGCAAGGATTCTTCGTCAATGATACCATCCATTACCCTTTAGAAACAGGCAACCCATTGGCCACCACAAACGGTACACGAGTGAACTGATAGAGAGGTATCTGCTTGAAGCGCAGTATACTTTTTGTCAGTCCTTTATGCTAACCTGGTGGTATGCCTGCGCAAGTAAATTGTACTGAACACACGTTACTGTGCAATGTTAGTGTCGTCTGTACGCGGTAAGGGATACGTGTCAAGAAGTGTGAATCTGTTTATTGTTTGTGAATAGCCAACTGCTAACCGCTTCTTATGATTTTCCGCATGAGTAACAACTGCTTGAGCTCGCCAAGGTGATCATTGCTGTATTTGCGAGATTTTGTAGCAATTGGATGACAATCCGCAGTCAGGTTTGCAAAAAATTTGGGCGGATCTACCTTTAGAGTACTAAGACCACAGATTACAAGTGATAGTTCAGGTACTCCATGTTGAAAAGTAATGCTTTCATGCTTCCTCTGGAAATCTAAGCCAAGAATCAGATCGGCACAAATCAGGAAGGATAGATAAATGAAAGTAAGAGTACTTCCTATCACCAAGTGCTAGATTCACCACACAGTAGCCAAGAGTCTTTGCTGAAAGTGTGACATCGCAATATTTCTATTAATTGAGTGCTTGCATAGCGCGAGAGAACTAACTAGGCGAGGGTGAATAAAACTATCTGTGCTGCCTGAGTCTATCAGGGCACGAACACATACCCCCATTGGTCATAACCTTGGAACTGGATTTTAGCTGAGATGCTGGTGTATGGGCAGTTATCATAGCTAATGTAGGAAATATCGCAGCTGTAGTACCGTGTCCAGATCTGTCAGCAGGATTAGATCTGCATACCTTAGCGAAATGTCCTTTCTTTTGACACTTGTTGCATGTTACCGCCTTAGCTGGACATTTTTCCCGTGAATGTTTATTGCAGCCACAGAAGTAACCCTTGACTTCGATTGTCGCCGCAAGAGTGCTAATTGAGTGTTCATCTGGAGAAGAAGGCAGAGATGACATGTTTCGGACATGGCTGCAGCTGCTGTTGGTAGTGGGAGATGTGGAAAGCTGTATGACTCGGAACTCTTTTGAGCAGATTCAAGAGAACGAGCTTGTGTGAACATAGAATTCAAGTCGAGTGTCTTGTTCTCAAGCAGTTGCTGGCGTATCGCGTTTGACTGGAGTCCAGTAATGAAAGCTTCACGTACCGCTTCATCTCGGTATACGGCTGCCGTAACATTCTGATAGTTGCCGTCTTTTGACAGTGTTTTGAGTGCTTGGAGGAACTCGTCGAGCATTTCTCTACGCTGCTGATGTCGAGTGGCAAGCACATGATGGGCAAAAACTTCATTGGTAGGTTTACATACAGGGCCTCAAGAATAGTGATCGCTTCATCATAAGAAGCAGTGTTCGATGTACTCACATATCCGAGAGCTACCATGGTTTGTTAATATGTATAGCTTGTTCAGATTCTCGGTAGGTAAGACAGAAAGAAAGTTTATGAAAGTTCGATGCCAGTGGAGCCAATTCTTGTTTGCTAAACTTGAGCTTGGATCAGTGTCCAGCTTCTCTGGTCTCAGTAATCGCTCCATTTCCATGTAAATAAAATTGATGTGATAAGACAACTATGATGAGTGATGTGAGGCTTTTATTTACATAGAACAAAAGGTGTAACGATATAATAATAAAAAATATGATGCATTGCTTACATGGAATCTCACGCAAAGTTGTTTAATATTTTGAAATAAATTTGACTAAAGGTTACTGCTGCTGACTTATTTGAAAATAACTAGATTCTAAGTCATTGCTACCTTATTTTCAAGAGATAGTTACAATTCGCATAATTTATTATATTATTTGTTGCTCATGAAATTTGTCAATTAGGTACACGTAAAATGAGTTTTTAAATATTTTATTTTTGTTTAAATGTTTGGCATGTTGATATCTGTTTAAAGGTTTATATATGCCAAGCCCTAGTATAAACAGATATGACAACCATATGTCAATATATTTAGACAAATTATTACACAGCTATGGATTCGGAGAACAAAGATGCCCGTAACAAAAAGAATACATTTATACAACGCAACCTGCGTATCCTTGATACTGTATAACTGTAACAGGTGGGCAGTACCAAAGGTAACTCTAGACAAACTTGATGCTTGCCACTGCAAACACTAATGCACCATCACTGGATACTGATGGCCAGACAGCATAATTTCCAATGATGCACTATACAAGATGTGTAACACATCGCCGCTGTCTGTAAAAGTTGCCCAGCAAAGATGGTTCCTGTTTGGCCATGTGCTAAGGATGCCAGAAGAGACACCAGCACAGATAGCCTTGAATTCTCCCTACTGGGAGCCAGCAAATATAAAGACAAGGGAGGACATCATTGCATAAATCTGCTAAGCATGCTACGAGGTGACCTCAAGAAAGCAGGACTCGGTTCACTCAAATCAAGAATGGACCTGAGGAAGCTAAGGATTTCGGCTGAGGACAAGATGCAGTGGGAAAAAGCGAAGGACTGACTGCAGCTGTAGGATGTTTCGATTACTACAGCCGCAGAATACAGTAATCATACATATTATATTGCTGAGCTTAAAACTTGCTGCGTACTGCAGTCATGAAAATAAATAAGATATAATTATTTGACTATTTTTTTAACCCATTTCATTCTCAATGTGTTTAAAAATATTAATTTTATTGCAATTTCTGATTAATCAACTTATGATAATTATGCTTCCGAGTTGATTATTTTGAAAACAATGGGAGTGAAAGGTGTTACATCCCAATGGATTTTGAGATGCCAATTTGCAAATAAGACCAAATTTAGAATATGTTACAAAACTTATCACAACTGGAACAGCTGGCTTGAAGTTTTCTACAATATTATTCACTATTTCTATTTATACCAATAAACACTATCCTCTCTTAGACTAGGAAGAGGATGGTATCTATATAGTTATATATGTTAGACTTACCCAGCTAAAACAGTGCCAATAATATCCGCCAGCTGTCGTGTTCTCGTGATTTTCCCGAATGCATACCGCGCCTCAATAATTGCATGTGCGATGACACGAGCATTCTTATCCTCTCCATACTTTTTGATAATGCGATACAGGTTCTGTTCATCAATGTAATTGACAACATCGGCTGCTGTAGGCTGATTAGTATCCCTGAAATAATAGTTGTACGCTAACCCTTTAACCCTCAAATTTGTTCAGGAAAATTTAAATTTTCTCATCACAAATGTCTATTTGTAGACTGGGATAATTATTTTTGAAAATTTACCACTGGAGTTATTCCAATCGTAAATTTGCAAAAATAGTCTCCTTTTGGTCTGCGAATGGACATTTCTCAAGACAGCTACAGAAGCTATTTTTGGTCGACTTGCGTGTTAAAGGGTTAATCATTGGAAAAACTGTCATGACTATCATGCAGAGTGAAATGCAATGCCTTTCCGACCTAATTTATCAATTTCCAGACACATTTTATGTCTCCAATCAGTGTCCATTTCAAAGCTCTTAAATTTTGCACAAAAATGTTGGAATCAAGAGATGAAATAGTCAATAATTTTAATATTATCAATATTATTTTACAAGCTAAAATCACCTGGCAATATTCAAATTTTCCAAACTTTTTCTAAACCTTTAGAAGCCATAGATGTGACTTATGCAGCTTTGTCAAAAATGTCACAAATTTTACAGATAGACAGACAAACCGACGGATACTAGTTGCGAGTAGCAACTAAAATTGTAGAATTTTCCATACTTATCAAGACCTGGTTTCTTACAATTGCATACTTTTCCAAACTTCCAGACTTGCGCGTGACTCGTAATTATGGCTAAAAGTTGTGATAGCCGCATTAGTCTGATAATAATACTAACAGAATTTAAATGTGATATTGTTTAAGACTAACGTTATTGATTTTGACAGGCTTTCATACATCAATCTGCTTCAGTTTAACCCTTTAATAGTCAAAGCGACCAAAACCAGCCTTGCAGTGGTCTTGAGGAATATCCATTTGCAGGCCAAGAGAAAACTATTTTTGGAATTTTACCACTGGAATGACTGGCTCGATGATCGAGCCAGTCATTCCAGTGGTAAATTTTCAAAGATACTCTTCTCTTGGCCTGCAAATGGACATTCAATAAGAACATTTTAAGAATTTCAACACAAGATTTGACCATTAAAGGGTTAAACATCCATGTGAGAATTAAATCAGTGTTTAGTGTTTAAATGTGTCATGTTTGAAGCCTCTAATCAGTAACCCTTTAATGGTTAAACTGGTCATCGTATGGAATGTATATTTCCAGCCAAAAAGAATTATTTTTGAAAATTTACCACTGAAATGCCTGGCTCAATATCTGAGCCAGTCATTCAAGTGGTAAATTTCCAAAAATAGTATTTGCTTGGCATGCAAATGGAGTCACTAGACAAACTTTTAATTATCTTGATCGGCACTGGGTTACGATACCATGTAGAGCTTAAATCTGTGCTAGAGGCACCCTGGCCGGATTTTGGAGCAAAAGATGAGTTATTTAAATGCAACAGTACATTTACACAATGATAATTTTATTGGGTCTTGTCATAACCACTCAATGCATACACAGTGAACAAACATGAACTTATGACAAAACACTTGTGTTAGTGCAAATTTTGCTTGCTTTATAGAGCTACATTGCAAAAATGAGATTTTCGCAGCAGCATGATACAACATGTCTTCGCACAGGAAATTAATGTAGCATATTTGACACAAATACATGAAGTATTCTGAAATTGTGCTCCGGACACAAATATTGATGCCCTGAAGGAGGCCTAATGTACTTCATCAGCAAATAGACAGCAATATCTTGGAACAATAACAACTTGTGCTATTCATACTAACCTGTCAGCATCCATTCTCATATCCAAGGGTCCATCAGTGCTCAGGGAGAAGCCTCTGTTTGTTTGATCAAACTGAATTGATGATGCACCGACATCAAATAAGAAACCATCGATAGACTCTTCCTGGATACCTTGTTGTGAGAGCAGTTGAGGGAGCTCTGAAAATCTTCCCAATAAGGGAATGATCTGTCCTGGTCTGAAACACATGAATGATTGGGTTAAATGTTTCCATGTTCACGAGCACGATTGTTAGGTAAGATAAGCTTACTGTAGCTATAGGTGGCCTTGCCTCATAGGGGAAAGCAGGTATTGGATTTGGTGCTATGTCGGTGCACGCCTCTATCTCAGAAATTGCTCATCCAGTTTTGCCTAAATTATAAAACAAGAACAGCTGATCCGGTATACTACCAACACCAAACTTTGGTCGCGTTCCAAAAAAATGTAAAAGGATATAAAATAAATTAATCAGGAGGGTGATGCTACAGTACAATCACCGATTGCTCTTGTTTGAATTCATTATCATCTACTGGTATCTAGAATGGAATTCTCACAAGCAACTGTGCATGTAGTGACAGAATTTCAAGATGGATCCAATAGCTTAACATATTTAGAAGTCTTTGTTTGGGATTTTCTACTGTATGGATGGCAATGGACTATTCTCATTAACAGTTTTAATGTTTACCTTGGCCAAACAAGCTAAGAATTGGTTCTGCAGTAGCCTTGAAAGGTGATCATTTGCAGGCCAAGAAGTTTGGTTTTTGGAAATGTACCACTGGAATGACTACCTAGATAACATCATAACTTGGCCTGCAAATGGACATTTTATTAATTTTCATTTCTTGTCCATCTAACGGCTTAAGTCGAGTGGATGTCAGTTTTAATGTCAGTGACTCCATTATACACACACCCGAGTCAACAATGTTTAGTTAAATTATTTTCAAAATATTCAGTAACAATATTTGTGATGCCACAATGACTCATTCTCCTAAAACTAAAAATAGCCCTGCATCTTATATCCTAAGTCATCCGAAGGGGTAAAGCACACTTATATGATTATCTTCACAATCAGTCACAACTGCCTCAGTTTTCAAATATGTTTTACTATTAATATTAGCCAATGTTAGTATGCTGAGTATAACTGTGAAGATTATTGTATGAGTGATGGGGTATTTAGACAACAATAGGCTACAGGAACATGGTAAGATCAGTTAACATGCAGAAATGCCCTGAACAAGGCAAGCTTCCAAAATGAATGAGACAATAGAGGAATCCATTTCTAGTTATGCCCTGCCCATCTATAGCTAAGTTCTGCCCACTCATTGAACGTTTATGATAGATTTTTATCCTGAATATGCAGAATCCCAATTTCATGGCAACTATACAACTAACCGGTTGAATATTTTGAAACTAATTTGCCTAGGTGCCTATGTCAGTCAAATTAGTTTCAAAATATTTAACATTATGTTTATTAAATAGTAAAGATACACAATTTGTACAACTGATGGACTACTAAATGTTCATGACAGACCTATATATACACATGTAGTTACATCACTCACTACACATTTTGATTGTAACGTCAGCCTACATGCGACGTAATTGATTATGACGTCACATACCTGACAAATCAGATTCATCTGTTGCTAGCTAAACTAGATGATACTAATCTATTTAATAGCACATTCTCCATGCCACATCAACCATTATTGAAATCTCTTTTGTTAAACAAGTGTTATTGTTTGGAAGCCAGGATTCTAATTTTATTTACAATTCACTGAACTGCTTATACATTATATTAGGCTTCTTCCTCAAAGAAACGTGAAGTGATAATCCTAAACCTGTTTGATAAAACATGGGTTATTATGGGCAAAATTAGATTCTTGATGATGTCAGTGATACTAACCTTTGACATTGTGACTGTAAAAAATAATTGTCTTCTTCTATTGGCCATGGAGAAGCTGTAACCCAAATATTACCCAAATTTATTTGTCACAATGTAGAACTTATGTTATTGATCTGAAAGAAAAATGCTTTTTTCAGTACCGTAACTGTGAATGAATCAGAATATTTTATAGACAAAACCTACAATGGAAAACAATGATCAACCTACCTTTGGCATTGGGTTGACCCTTTCATGCAAGTCAAAACCGACTTCAGCAGTGTCTTTAGGGATTCCCATTGCAGGACCAGAGAAGAGTATTTCTGAAAATCTACAACTAGAATGCCTGGCTCGATAACCGAGCCAGTCAGGCCAGTGGTAAATCTTCACAATTAGTTTCCTCTTGGCATGTAAATAGATATTCCATTTAAGTAAACATAGATTTTTTACTGAATTAAATGGTTAACATACTCGATGCATCTAGAAGTTATTGAATGGAAAATAAACTTTACACAGATAGGGGCACAGATGCCAAGGCGGATGGAAACAAACACATAATATTCATGATCTTGTAAAGTGACTGGATGAAAAGATTTATGCTAGTTATTCGTAAACAGAAAAGGTTACATTGTATACATGTATGACTTATACTTACTCAAACTCCTCTGACAATTTCTGTGCTAATTGATATGCTGTAGGATCACGGTCCAATGCGATAATACGAGCCTGTGGAACATGTTGCAGAATATGCCTTGTGTGACCGCCAGCACCAAAAGTCATGTCAACAACAAGCTGGAATGTTGGTAATACAATATGATTTAGGCATAGTCACACTCCGCATTATTACTTTGAGGCAAAAATTAAATTTACTCTGAGCGAGAAGAAAGGCTGGTTTAATTTTGGAAACAGTAAACTGCATTGAACAAGAGGCTCATTAGATGTCTTTAAGCCGATCACCATAGGATCATCCTACCCAGGTTTCGTTGAAATCTGGCCATTGATTACCATTGTAAAGTATTTCTGGAAAATCCAAAATGGTTGACAGAAAAATTGACCAATCAAAATTCTGTATAGACGTTCTGAAGCCTACCCACCTAGGGGCCTTCCAACTGATTTCACAAAACACTTGGAAAAGCCAAGATGGAAGTTTTTCACCAAAATATTTACCAATACAAATTCTGTATAGCAATTCTGAAACCTACACCCATAGGATCCTTCCAGACAAACTAGATGGAAATCCACCAAGCAGTCAATCGAGGCTTACTAGCGCTTTGACAACTTTTTCATAAAATCTTTTAACCCAAAAGATTGACCAATAAAAATTCTGTATACAAGTTCAGTAGCCCCGATTCACCGATTGTGTCTTTTCAGCCAAATTAGGTTGAAATGTGCCAAGCAGTTAATGAGGAGATATGTTTTGACACTTTCCAATAATTTTTTAAAACAAAACCTAAGATATTCACAACAAAAATTTACCAATCAAAAATCTGAACAGAGATTCTAGACCCTACATGTACCTCCATAGGATCCTTCTAGCCAAATTTGGATGAAATCCGTCAAAAAGCTAGAGATGAGATGCATTTTGACACTTTCTGGTAAATTTTTTACAAAATCTAAGATTTTAACCCAAAAAATTGACGAATTAAAAATTTGAATAGAAGATCTGAACCTACATCCACAGAATGCTTCAAGCCAAATTTGGTTGAAATCTCTCCGGTAGAATTTTTTTACAGAATCGCAGATTTTCACCCAAAAAATGGACCAATCAAAAATCTGAATAAACATTCTAGAGCCTACCGCTATATGATCCTTCCAGAAAAATTTAGTTGAAATCTGTCAAGAAGCTAAGGAGATGCATTTTGACCTTCCGTTAAAATTTTTTTTTACAAAATCTAAGATTTTAACCCAAAAAATTGACCAATCAAAAATTTGAGTAGAAGATCTAGAACCTACATCCACAGAATGCTTCAGGCCAAATTTGGTTGAAATCTGTCAGGAAGCTAAGGAGGAGATGCGTTTTGACACTTTCCGGTAGATTTTGATAAAATCTCAGATTTTCGACATAAAAATTGAAAAATCTAAATAGAAGTTCTAGAGCCTACCTCGACAGTATCATTCTCGGCAAATTTGATTAAAATCTGTCAAGCGGTTTAGGAGATACATTTTAAAGCAAAAGTTGCTGGACGGTCGCCACGGCATACGCTCACAGAATGGCCAGGTGAGCTAATAATGATGAATGAAGACGTAGTTGATAGATGAAATTTTTATAGTTGACCTTTTGACCCCTCATAGCCCCCAGCGGGCAAAGCCCAGTATATATGGCATTTGGTAATCCACAATCATATGGGTAACTTGCATAATAAATCTGCTTGAATACGACAGATTGAAGTTGTATGATATTTGATCTATTGAGAGGATAACCAGGCAGAAGGACACACATAGATGGAGGAAGGCAATTTTGCAATCAGATTCACCCCCACCCAAACCCACATTATCTTTAGATGCAGGTAGCAGCTCAATAAATAGCCTTGTCTCATCATCAGGTTGTTAGTCAGCCAGTGACAAAAGCTTATTCCATGCTGTAGTTTCAACAGTTTTTCAGACAGTACAGTCAAACTTGGAGGAAAGGTTGCCTGTGGCGTCGTGAAGCTGTGAGAAATTTGGGGCCAACGGTCAAGGTGACCATATTAACAAGTAGCCCAAGGACCTGCGGTGCTCACCTGAATCATTGGTATTTAAACCATCTGCATTTAAATAGACATGATGGATGATTTTCTGAAAATCCATGATGGCCACCATCAAAATCAAACCATCACAATTCTGTATACAAGTTCTGAAGCATACCGACCTAGGGTTCTTCCAGGTGAGTTTGGTTGAAATCGGCAAAGCGATTAATGAGGAGTAGCCTCTTTTAACTGATTTCCCAAAATGTTAAGAAAATCCAAGATAGTCGCCGGAAAAATTGACCAATCAAAATTCTGTATATAAGATCTGAAGTATACCACTTTAGGGTCCTTCCAGCCGAGTTTGCTTGAATTCGTTTGAGCAGTTATTTTGGAGTAGCCTTTTAACTGTTTTCCCGAAATTTTCAGAAAATCCAAGATGACTCGTAAAAATTGACCAATCAAAATTCTGTATACAAGTTCTGAAACCTACCAACCTATATCCTTCCAGCCAATGAGTAGCGTTCTAAATGATATTTTTCAGAAAATTCAAGATGGCCGGCGAAAAAAATTGACCAATCAAAATTCTGTACACAATTTCTGAAGACTAAGCTGACAAGGTCATTCAAGCCAAATTAATTTGAAATCTGCCAGGCGATTAATGAGGAGTAGCATTTTTAAGCAAAAGTTTACGGACGGGATGGTGGCATAAGCTCACTTGGCCATGTGAGCTAAAAAAGCAGCAGATTATCCAAGTTCGCAGATTTAGCAAAACGTTTTGAAATGCTTTCCTTTTCGAACGCATAGCAGATAAACTGAATTAGATATATGACATCCCATGGCTACTGGTTCCCATTAACCCCTTAATGGCCAGGCCAGCCAAAATTTCTCTCTGTAATAGTCCAGAGAAATGTCCATTTGCAGGATAACAGCAAACTATTTTAGAAAATTATCAATGGAATGCCTGTCTAGATAATAATTGAGCCAGTCATTTAAGTGGTAAGTTTTCAAAAGCTTTCTCTTGGCTTGCAAATAGACATTCACTGATTAGAATTCTTTAGTTCCATGGCAGCAAGTGCCAAGCCAAATTGTTAAGACATACAATTCGTACACTTGACAGACGTTTAAGCATTCATGACAGACTTAGATATGCCAGTCATTGTAACACATTTTGATTGTGACTTTAACCTACACGTGGCGTAATTGATTATGTCGTCATATACTTGAGTGACAGATCAGATTCATCAATTAGTAACCAGATAAACATATACAGGCATAAACGGACAAACGTATACAGTTACAAACCTGTTCATTCTTCGGATCGAGCATATGAATTGTTTCTTTGACCATAACTGGGACATGCAATGGCCTGTCCAGAGATGTGACGTCATCAGTAAAGTCATCCTCTGTATCAGACTCACTATCATAGTCATCAGTGTAGCTTGCACTTTCAATAGAGTCACCAGGATTCTTGCTTGACATAAAACACTGGGTACCAATATGTATTGCAGAGTTCATTTTATGCTTTCTATGACAAATACCTGGACGAAATCCACGATTTAACATGGTGAACACAGAGCATTTCTCATGCAACATGCCCGAATTCCGATTGTCATAAAAATTCAACCTAGTTCTAGATCTTTTACTTAAATCTTCAGAATACTTATTGGTGCTACAGTTTTGTGGTTGTCTGTAGCCATGGCAACAAGAGGTCCTCCTAGAGATGTGATCAGCAGATCTGCAGGAAAAATATAGTGAATGATAACAAAATTGAAAAACATTTTCCAAAATCAAGGTTAAAATATGTCTCGCAATAAAGCAATATTAAAGAATCTGTGTAACCTAAATACCAGAAAATCAAGAGAAATTCACCGCGGACCTCAAGTGCAAGGTTACATACAACCTCCTCCAAGTTATTATGTAGTCACCTAATAATATAGTTCCTGACCAAAGGCAGTCAAGAAAATATAGAAATTTTCTCAGCAAATGTCCAAGAGAATATTTTTGAAAGCTTATAACTGAAATTACAGGCTAAAGTAGATTTTCTAAAATCTTATCTTGGTCTGCAAATGGACGATCACTATAGAATGAAACTATTTTCATTCGTCCTGACCATAAAAGAGTCATAAGATGAATGAACCATTCTAAATAGGTCATCCGGTGTTGAAATACATGTACATCATACCTTATAGCCTTCTGGTCAGTAGCACACCAAGAGGAAGCAGACTGATAGCATGATGCAGAATAACATCTCATGGCTTGGGCACTAAACCCTCGCATAGTTCGTAGCAACAATTGATAATGCTTCCAGTGTTCAAAACAGATTCCTTTCACAGTTTGAGATGTCAGCAAACCCATTACTCTCCTGTACTATTGCAGGCAACAACCAATCACATCAGAGAACACATGACGAGCAGATGAGAGAATACATAGTAATGGCTGCGGTTTCAGAAAATTAACAGTGACCATCAAGATCTGTAAAATATAGAGAATATGGCATTAACTCTTTAACCATTGAATTTGATCAAGAAAATTTCAATTTTATCATAGAAAATGCCCTTTTGCAGACCAAGAGATTACTTCAGAAAACATATTACTGGAATTACTTACACAGTTATTGAGCCAGTCATGCCAGTAGACAATTTTCAAAAACAGTCTTCTCTTGCTCCTTAAATGGACATTTCTAAAGACAACTGGAGAAGCCATTTTGGCTAGCTACGTGGTTACCATATTTAATCAAGTTCATAGTATACAGTGTAGAGTTTCACTTACATGCTATGACCAACAAATTGACCTTCGCCCCGTACGCAAGTGAAACGTCAGATTCCTAAATTAATATGTTACAGGTATCTGTTACAGCTGTGAAACCTTAGGTTGTGAGACCTCTCAACTAGTCCTAGCAGCTCACAATTAATCTGTGACATCAAGCAATCTATTTCATAATGCTATATAGATCATATTACCACCACATTTTTAAAGAAGTGTGGATTATGTCCTGCAACTTCGTGAAAATCGATTGTAACGCATCTCCTCCAAACCCATTGGACGGATTTCAACCAAATTTGGTATGTGTGTTACCCATATGAGTGTGGGGTGCAAGAGCACATTTACATGCAGATCTCTGGTGATAGGGCAGGGGTCAACTCGATTGTAACACAACTCTTCCAAAACTGTTTGACGGAATTCACAGAAATTTGGTATGTGAGTTACCCATATGAGTGCAAGAGGACATTTACATTTGACTCCATCCCTTAGGCAGGAAAGGGTTAATGGTACACAGGGCAACCAAGATAAATACTCAGACTTACTATATGTGTTTTTGATACCTACAGACTAACTCAAGTTTTAAGTCATTTATTTATTTAATTATTAGAAAGAGTAACCAGTATGCTTAATGCCATTTCTGAATAATTATGGCCATTCTTCAGAATTTATTTTATCTGAAAATGTATAAACTAGCATCATAGGTTGCCCGGATAGATTTTTTAATTTTTTCATTTATTTCTAACCCTGTAGGGTCAAACCTTGTTACGGCAGGCTGAATAATAGGCTGACCAGGGTATTTCAAAGAATGTTTTTTGGTCATAGAATTAAGTTCAGGTAGAAGACTAATGCCTTCCCAGGGATGTAAGCACAAATTGGTCCGATTCAGCCGACAAAGCGAACTTCACTTCTTCATCTGGTTGAAGCTGAAGCCACTAAAAATACAGTCCTAAGTGTCAACAACTTCATAGAAGTAAACAAGAGACCCTAGGGGCCTGAATCGCTCACATGCAACTGTATCTGTACGAATACTAGGCAAAATCCTAATGGACATCACGCCTAGGTACGGGCCTCGTAAACATGGCTGGATTTCAGTCTGCAAGATTAAAATTGTCCATTGATCCATTTAAATACTGTATGTACACTATTTACATTGTCTCGTTCGGTCTTAGAATGTCGTCTCACGGATCTTAAATATCTCTACACCCGTGGCGGTGATTGTTTCTTCAGCCAGGTTGTTCCATATTGGTACAGTTCTCGGTAGAAATGAGCTATGGTACTGGCTAACTGTTGTCTGATATGGCTGTAGCTTCAGTGGATGACCGTGTCTGGTGGTGTTTACATTGGCTCACTTAGGATGGTATTCTGTTGGCATAGCTACTTGCCCTTGCAGGTAGGTTTGCGCGATTTCGCGATTTAATCGAAAATCACAATTTTTTTCAAAATCGTGATTTTCTACGATGTAATTGAAAAAATTTCGAAAAATCATGAAAAGAATTGAGCAGACTATAAGATTTTAACTCATCATTCAGCAGTAAAAGAATACAGTTATAATCCATTCACGCATATATCCATTGTGTTTTTTCTTGATCGCTTCACGCATGTGTTCACTACTCCGTCGAATCGCCATATAATTTTCTTTCTTTCGCTGCAGACCCTGAGTCTGTCGTGAAATAGCAAGTATATACTTAGTTTCAGAGTGTTAGGCAATAATCACTTAACATAATTCTTTTTAATTCTTTTAGCAATTTCAGGCTGTGTGCTAATTTGTCCTTTTTGATTTGGTTGTCGCGCCTAATTAAAGAAAATAACGCAACAGCATTCCAGATTGTTGTATTTTGAACAGTGCATTCTGTTGATTACTCTTAAATGGAAATCGTACATTCTGAAAGCAACTATAAACTGCACTATAGGACGAGTTTATGCCGTTACTATCGTAGCTACTCAAAGCTACTGTCCTAAGTATATGTATTGCGCAGTATCTCCCCCGCGCTACTCGCGTAATGACCTAAACTCGTCCTACAAAGGGAGGCTATAAGCGGAAGCGAGATTTGTATTTTTACTAGACGACATTTTATGTCAAATTTTGATGAAATAAACGATGTTTATTAACCTATACGCAATATTTAGGCGGTCCCAATTAACAAGAGGACTAACAGCCTGTCGCTCACATGCAACATTAGCATTTGAAATACTGGGTAGTTCATATTTCATGAAAATATATTTCGTGAAACGTCTACAGGATGAGATAGATTCTATGTTTTAATACGGAATAATTTTCGAAATAAGATCTTAGTAAATCTACGATGACAATTTGACCCACCAAAATTTGACAAACCAAAATTCTGAATAGATGTTCTAGATAGAAGCTACAGCCATATGGTCCTTCTAGCCGAATTTCTTTGAAAACCATCAAGTGGCTAACGAGATGTAGTTCGACAACTTACAGTAAATCTAAGACTTTCACGCAAAAAAATTGACCAATCAAAAATCTGAATAGTGGTTCTAGAGCCTTCCTCTATAGAATCCTTAAAGGCAAATTTGGTTGAAATCTGTCAAGAAGCTAAGGAAGAGATGCATTTTGACAATTTCTGGCAAGGTTTTTTTTACAAAACTAAGATTTTCACCCCAAAAATTTACCAATCAAAATTCTAAGCAGGAGTTCTAAAGCCCACCACTATAGGATCCTTTCAGGCAAATTTAGTTGAAATCTGTCAAGAAGCTAAGGAGGAGACATGTGACACTTTCCGGTAAATTTTTTACAAAATCTCAGATCTTCACCCCAAAAAATTTACCAGTCAAAATTTTCAATAGAAATTCTAGAGCATACCACTGTAGAATTCTTCCACACAAATTTAGTTAAAATCTATCACGAAGCTAAGGAGGAGATACGTTTTGACACTTTCCAGTAAATTTTTTACAAAATCTAATATTTTGCCCAAAAAAATTGACCAATTAAAAATTTGAATAGAGGTTCCAGAGCCTACCTCCATAGGATCCTTCAAGACAAATTTGGCTGAAATCTCTCAAGAAGTTAAGGAGGAGATACGCTCCGACACTTTCCGGTACATTTTTTACAAAATCTAAGATTTTCACCCAAAAAATGTACCAATCAAAATTCTGAATAGAATTTCTAGAGCCTACCGCTATAGGATCCTTCCAGGTAAATTTAGTTGAAATCTGTCAAGAAGCTAAGGAGGAGATGCATTTTAACACTTTCCGGTAAATTTTTTACAAAATCTAAGATTTTCACCCAAATAATTGACGAATCAAAAATTTGAATAGAGGTTCTAGAACCTACCACGATAGGACCGTTCAAGACAAATTTTCCTGAATTCTGTTAAAAAGCTAAGGAGGAGATGTGTTTTGACACTTTCCGGTAGATTTTTATAAAATCTAAGATTTTCACCCAATAAATTGACAAATAAAAAATCTGAATAGATTTTCTAGAGCCTACCTTAATAGGATCCTTCTAGCCAAATTTTATTAAAATCTGCCAAGTGGTATAGGAGGAGATACATTTTAAAGCAAAAGTTGATGGACGGATGGACAGACATATGATCGCCATGGCATAAGCTCACTTGGCCATTCTGGCCAGGTGAGCTAATAATTTCACTCCCGCGATTATGGATATAAGGTATACATTAAGCATAGATGTAGGATGATAAGAACTTGTCGCATGAAATTGTGTTCTAATTTGTTGCTATTTTTGTATCATTTATTTCAACTTTTTCTAGAAATTCCAAGTCCCAGTTTTGGTGACTTGTCACGTTACCCTGGTTTATACTTTTGGGAATTTGGACCAATGATTCAATCGAAAATTGTGATATTTTTTATAAAATCGATCGCGATGTTTCAAAGCAAAAATCGTGCAACCCTACTTGCAGGATCTTGTACACGAAGATGACATTGGCCTTCATTCGCCGTTGTGCAAGGCTTTCCCATCCCAGTCAGTTCATCATTGCCGAGACACTCTCCCTCAAATAGAGGTACACTGGGCGACCTAATACAAACCTTGCAGCTTTCCTTTGTACGGCTTCAAGTTGGTTTTTCAGGTCACATGTTGGTGGATCCCAGACTGATGAAGTGTATTCAATTTTTTGTCTGACCAGTGATTGGTAGGCACGTTCTTTGACGGATGTAGGGTATGATCTTAGATTTCTTGTTAGAATCCAAGGACTCGGTTTGCAGATGATGTTGATTTAGATATCTGGTTGTCATTTTAGGTTGTGTGTTAGTTGGACCCCGAGGTATGGTGCGGATTTACATTCCTCCAACCTTTCCCCATTCTTTGTGTAGTGTGCGGTGAGGCACGATCTTCGGTGGGCGAGTTTGAGGATATTACACTTGGATATATGCAACATAAGCATTTCAACTAGAAAGGCCATCAACAATAAGTAGAAGCCTAAGGAGTTGAGTAGAAGTGTAATGAGAAAACAGAGGCCATCTTTCTTTATGTATCAACTTCTTTTGAACGAACCTTATTGGCCTTAGTCCCTAATCTTATCTCCCAAAATTTGGCCAGATCCGTTCAGCGATTTTGGAGACGAAGTCGTTTTCATGAAAACCAGGTCATCCAAGATGACTGATAAAGCATTAGGCAATCAAGTTCCATTGCACAAACTTGGTTCAGCCATTTCCCTAGATAACCTGACATGAGTTTTGAATCAATGCCCCATGCGGATTTGGAAAAGATTTTTAAAGGCATTTCAAAAATCCAAGATGGCCACCGGGCAAATTACTGACCAGCTTCAGTTGAACAAACATGTATCTCTATGCCCATCTAACACAGCTACTTGACAAATGAAATAATGTCATTTATATACTTATTCTTAATCCTCACGAAAAATGGTAACTCGCTTTTGTTTGTTATTTAATTTTACCGCTTTCTTCGTATGGTGAAAAAAGCATCATAGATGTATTAAGTTATCTTCAGAACGCAGGCGTAATGCCTCTATGTTCTGCTCCCATTTCGAACTTGGTATTAAAAATCATCATATCTGTGCAATTCAACAGACTGACAACAATAATACCAACCCGCTAAATGTAAAAAACTGGAACAATAGTAAATTATATACACATTACCATGATCTATCACAGCATTACATGGCATCATCTGGAAATAATATCCCTCCAGATGCTGACAACTCTATAAGTATCGTGCATCATGACACCCATAAGGATTCTCTGAATGTATCATCTGCATCCAATGTCTCACTAATTGATGATGTGATCCCGGAATCACAGGTTTTAACTCCTAAATTACAGGAGATTGGTATAACCACATGCAATAAAGAAAAATAGCCAACATTTAACATTGTTGAAATACTAAATGAAATTTTGGATGAAATACAACAAATGAAAAAGAATGAAGGAAATGTCAATTTCCCTTTCTCCGAGATCTAACAATACTCACCATTCTGTTACTTCTGATATACAGCTGGCCTTGACAGCGGCTCTAGGATTATAGACTTAGAAAGCTTTACCGACTCCTGGGAACCGGGTACTCGGCTCCTAACTGCCGAGTACCCGTTTACCATAGAGCTCATATTGTTTGCATAGCCACCAAACAAGAGAAAACTATGGCTTGCCTCCGTGGGGCTGGGAGGCTGGGTCCGTAACAGAATGGTGAGTATTGTTAGATCTCGGAGAAAGGGAAATTGACATTTCCTTCATTCTCCTTCGATCAATACTCACCATTCTGTTACTTCTGATATACACCAGATTTGATCAGTAACCTGGTGGGAAGGGGCAAGCCATAAATGCTAATTTTGCCCCTTGGAGAAAGATTTTAGACTTCAAACTTGACTAACGGAGACCTAAAAGGACCGTCAAGTTCACGGAACCGAATCACATTCGCGTCACACCCCCCCCCCCCTTTTTCCTCCTAAGAAAAGGGAGAGAACTCACGAACATGTATCTCGCCTGAAAACACCAATATGCCAAGAGGGTTAACTACTCCCTGCATATTCCATGTATTAGCCTGGGAATGAGCATGAATATATAAGATGAATGAACATGATACATATACATGATACAAAAAACTCTCACTATTGAATTACCTTATGATAATTGGACTTCAGACGTACCGCCTCCAACCATTCACCGGTTCGGCCATCAGTGACACAATCTGGTTGACATCCTCTCGCCTGACCATGCCTGCTTTAGGTTCTTTTCTTACCAAAGTGAAAAAAGGGTGAAGAGCAGTGTGGTCACTAACTATCGTTTCAAAACAGCTAAAGCGAGTGGATTGGCTGAGTCTGACACATCCCTCATATAGTAATCTGTGAATGAGGACTCACAGTGCCATTGTGCAACGGCCATGATGTCCTCTAACGGAACACCATTGTAAAGGGCGGTCGAGGCGGCTATTTCTCTGACATCGTGTGCTCTTACGCCTTGCACCTGGTGCCCAGTCGCCATCTCGTGAGTAGTCTGAATGCATTCGACCACCCAACGAGAGATAGTATCCATGGATGCGGCGCCATAAGGCTTTTTATGGCAGATCCACAGATGTCTATCGTTCGACCGTAACGAGTCAGTCCGTTTCTTGTACTTAGTCAAAGCACGGACCGGGCACCAGACACTGGCATCACGATCAAACCTAGTTAACTTCGGTATAATGATCGGTTTGCCGGGATATCTCAAAGATTGGTTCTTTGACATAAACTCTGCTCTTGGCAGAAGACGCAGACCTTCTCCAGAAACAATAAATCGGTTCCTCTCTGCCGAAAGCGCATGGATCTCACTGCGCCTTCTAGCTGAGGAAGCTGCCAATAGAAAGACCGCCTTTAGAGTCAAATGCTTTAGACTAGCCGAACGCAACGGTTCGAAAGGGTGCTTGGCCAGTACATTAAGCACTAAAGATAGACTCCAGGCTGGAATGACTACCGGTTGTCTCGGGCGGAGATTGCTCATTCCCTTCAACATCACATTTAACTGGGCCACCTCTGGACTATCCCTGTTGGCTAGACAAGGGATAACTGATGCCAAAGCTGACTTGTATCCAGCAACTGTGACGGGAGCTAGTCCTGAAAAGAACAGCTCACAGAGAAAGTCTGCTATTTGCTGAATAGTGGATTGAAAGGTATCAATACCCTTTTCTTCACACCAGTCTGCAAATCTGTTAACCTTGTTGTTATATGACTTGAAGGTTGACCTCCTTCTCGCAGCCGCGATGAAATCAGCAGCCTGTCGAGAAAAGCCTTCCGACGTGGAACGTTGTTTGATAACATCCACGCAGTCAATTTGAACATTTCGGGACGCTCGTGTAGGAAGCATCCCTTGGCCTGGGAGATTATGTTCGGAATCTCGGGCAACTGCACAGGATTTTCCACCAGCAGATCTAGAAGATCCGTGAACCACGCCCTGCTCGGCCAATACGGCGCTATTAGCAGGACCAGACACGGTACCTCCCTGACCTTTACCAATACCTTCGGTAGAAGAATGGTGGGTGGGTACGCGTAAGCGTGCATCCCTCTCCAGCTTATCGCCAGAGCGTCTGTATCGACGGCATTTGGATCTGGAATCGGCGAGACATATGTCATGATTTGAGCATTTTCCTTTGTGGCGAACAAGTCCACGTTGGGTTTGCCCCAATGCTCGAAGATCCGTCGCAGAACCGGAGGGTTGAGGGACCATTCTGTTGGCAGAATTCTCTGTCTGCGAGACAAAGCATCCGCCAGAATGTTCAATCGGCCAGGAATATGAGCTGCTTTCAAAACCACCGAGTAATTCCTGCACCATTGAATCAAGTGCCACACCCTGATACACAGAGTGGGCGACCTGGTCCCGCCTTGGCGATTTATATATGATACTACTGTCGAATTGTCCGACCGTATCAATATCACCTTGCCCCTGATCATCGGAAGGAACTCTTCCAACGCCAGTTCCACTGCCATCATTTCCAACAGATTGATATGCAGCTGACTCTCCGGGAGAGTCCATGTGCCCGAGACCTGGTGTTCTCCCAGGCAGGCACCCCACCCTTCCAGCGATGCATCCGTGTAGACGGACAGCTGGGGGTGGGGTAGGTGCAGCGAAACCCCTAATAGGAGATTCTGACGCTGTTTCCACCATAGAAGATGCGATATTATCGGCTCCAAAACTGGCACCAGTTTTGACAGGGGTTCTGTTCTCTGTTTCCACAGAGACATCAGATACAACTGGATAGGCCTTCGCATTAGAGCAGCGTACGGGATAACCTGCTCCATGGAGACCATCATGCCCAGCATCTGAAGGAACCGCCTCGCCTGAATGTGGTTTCCCACTCGAAAACTCTTGAGGATGGCTAACAGAGATACCACTCTGGGCTCTGAAGGGTAAACCCTGCCCTCCTCGAGGTCGAATCGCATCCCCAAATAAACGAAATGTTGAGTGGGCGTCAACTCGGATTTCTCCTCGTTGACTATCCAGCCTAGATCTGAAAGTAACTTCAGAGTCAGAGCAGTACCCACGTTCAACCTGGATGCCGAGTCTGCCTTGAGCAGCCAGTCGTCTATGTAGGTGTGTAGCACCACGTTCTCTTTTCTGAGAAACGCTGTCACCGCAAGGACCACTCTTGTGAAAACCCTCGGAGCTGTCGACAGGCCAAACGGGAGAACTGTAAACTCCCATACTTGATTCTGAAACGCAAATCTCAGAAACCTGTGCCAACTCCGATTCATAAGAATGTGGAAATATGCATCTTTCAGATCGATCGATACACACCACATTCCTTTCCTCAATCCCGCCATTACCGACCTCGGCGTTTCCATCTGGAACCGAGGCGTATGGATAAACAAATTTAATGGCCTGAGATTGAGTATGGGTCTCCATCCCCCTGTGCTCTTGGGGACAAGGAACATGTTTGAATAGAAGCCTGGAGTGTTTCGGTTTGCTGGTTTTATTGCTCCCTTCAGAAGCAAACCCGACACTTCCTTTTGAACGGCTTCTAACTTGTCTGGCTCCCTTGGTACGGGTGTCCAGACAAGTGCCAAAGACAGATTTTGTGGTGGAAAGTCCCACCACTCCGGCATGTAACCCTGGGATAACCATCCCAGGACCAGACTGTCTGACGTCACACCTCGCCAGGCCTCGACGAAACGCATGAGCCTTCCACCCACCATAGACGCCTCGACGTCTAACGGGGTTGTCCGGCTCGCAGTCCGCCTGCCCCCCCCCCCCCCCTCTTTCTTAACGAGAGAGAGAGAGAGAACCATTTCGTTCTAGGCACGACGGGTATAACTGGCACCGCTGTTCCTGTCGCACAGGCGTGGTCCAGGCGGATATGAAGGGAGCTTTCATACCCTCAGGTACGCTTCAGCCCCTTCTGTCCGCCCTTTGAGGCCTTACCCTTACCCTTCCCCTTCCCGCCTCTAGGGCGGTCAGGAGCAACATTGGGGAGGGTAGGCGCCTCTACAACCTTCCTGGGCTTCTTCGCCGGTGGCGGCTCCGAAAACCCAGCTGAAGCAGAAGTCGCAACAGGCCTAGCTTTTGCCTTGCCCTTATGCTTCTTCTGCTTCTTTGAAGGTTGTCCCGTTAGCGGTTTCCCCACAGCCCCTAGTGCGTGCGCTTGCCGCACTAGCTCTAGCTGTAGATTTACCGCTAACCGATTCTGCGCGATACTGGCGGTATCCTCTAAGATGGCCCGCGCTTGGCCACTGAAGATGCTAGGCCCTGTCAGGGGCATCCCAAGAAGACGCTCCCTGACTGCCGTAGCCGGACGCATATGGTCAATGACCATTTGCCTCCTGGATTTCGTCACTCGCGCTTGCACTCTTGCCAATGCGTCCATAGACAGCACCAGGCCGTCATTGACACATGAAAGCGCCACAGGTGGCACAGGGTGGCCTGGCCCCGCTTCAGCCACAGACGATACGAGTGGTTGACAGCGCTCATCGCTGCCCTCACACCCTCATCGCATAGGGACAGGACTTCTTCCTGGTGTACCTGAGACTTGTCCACAAGTGCCGGACCGGGGCCACCCGCCACGGCACTCTGGATGCCCAGTACCCATCGGTCATCCTCAGTGACCGACGGGACTACACCATATCTGTCGTATTCCCCCCGCGGAATACGACACCTTGCCCGCACCTCCCTGGAGGCCGCAGGGAGCTGACCCTTGGTCATCAGTTGTTTGCTATAAATAGCGTCCAACAAATCTATGAACCGTGGATCCAGTCCCACTGACTGGATCCGGGCCGCGGGCAAAATCCCCGTCCTGATCGACGCACGGGGCGCATCTTCATCGGCCGTGGCCGAAACCACAGACGGGTCAACCCTGGCTAGCCACGCCAGAGCATCTGACCAATCTACCTCCGATGAAGACACCCCGCAAACACGTCACCCGTTGACGTGCTCACGGGCCTGCCAGCCACGGCCTCCTGGCAAGGAGCCACGGCTGACACGCCAGGCACTCCGGTACCACACGGTTCCGCCGCCACCCCATGAAACACTCCGGTCCATGGGGTAGGTCCGCACGGAAAACCGTACGGACCCGTAGCAGTCGCGGAACCATAGCCGGACACGGGTGCCAACGGCACCCCACGTCCGACTGCCGGACCAGGCGAGATAGGTGAGTACCACGCCCGGCCCACCCGTTCCCGTGACGGCTGGTGCCAAACCAAGCCGCACGGAACCGGTGCACGGTACCGGATTGGCCTCAGCCACAGGCGGAGCCGCTGACCTGGCTTGCGCCAAACCAGACAAATGGAGGCCGGTTCCGTCCAGGACGGAATCAACCTCCATATTCTCCACCTGCGGCTTCACGGGCCGCAGCAACCTCTCCTCCTCGGCCTCCTCGTCTTCAGACTCCGAAGAGTCGTCACTAGACGAGTCAACCGTGGAACCGTCCTGGCGGACGGCTCCCACACCTGACGGACCGGCCACCGCTACTGGACCACCCAGAGGTGGCCGCAGAGAAACAGAACCCGTCTGGCCGAAGCCAGACGGGACTGCCAGGGGGCCGTACGAGACGGCCCCCTCGGTAACCAGTCCAGAATCCTGTCCGAGGACAGGATCCATACCAGGCATGGGGAGAAACTGCCCCCCAACCTTTGGTAGCAGGGACGACACCAGCGTGGGCAGAACGCTATGCAGAAAACCCTGCATAGCCGGACCAAACCACGCCGGTGGTGCCATCTCCGCCACCTCCAGCTGGGGACGTGGAGCACCCCCACCGGCCGAACCGGGCGCTCCACGATTTACTCTCGGACCGCCTGACCCCGCGTCAGACCCAGCCAAGTCCTTCTGGGCAAGGAACTTAACCATCATCTCAACGGACCACACTGCACAAACATTACACCTATGATCAATATTACACAGGGAACACCTAAAACAGACATGGTCCTTGAACACGACACGGACAAACTTATGGCATTCGTCACATGATGGCGGGGCTGGCTTGGCCTATAACATAAGCACAAACCTACAATAAACAAGCGGAACGAGAACCGGATGGAAGGCAGACAATTAATTTTCAAATAATTTGACTCATAAATTAACTGTAACCCTCCCGCACCCCCCCCCCCCCCCCCCGCCACGTTACAACAACGATCGCATTGATTATGACGACAAGAACGAGGCAGGCATTAAACACACCCATAATAGATCCTCCAGGATGTGTAACGGCTCCAGGAATCATATCGCATAGCATTCGGGGTATATTTACTAATCAATATAAATTATACTCCTAACGAAAGCAGCACGATATGTGAAGAAAACAACAAAATGTATAACAAACTGCTGTATCACACGGTAAAACCGCAGACCACGCATCTACTCAAGAATTTTGAAACCACCGATCATTGCAAACCGATCGTGATCGCACGTAAACTTGATCATTCTAAAGTTTCCGGTACCATTTTTAGTACGCAGCACCCAGAACAAGATGCGTGAATTAATGAAAAATTTCTTCTTCACATAAACATCCGAGCGACCGGGTGTGACGTCACCCGCTCGGATCCTACGGAGAACGACGTCAGCCGATATTCGTGTGAGAAATACCGTAGCATAACACCTATTTTCATATCTGCCGATCGCCTGTTGGGGGTTAAAGAAGGCGATCGTCTGGCATATATCGTTGTTAGCACACGTCCCAGATTCTATGGGGTCAGAAATTGGAACATGCGACACAGCGAAATTTAGAGACCTAAGTCTTTTAACTATGGATAATAAAGAATGATACAACCTGGTTATCTTCGGCGGTATTCTCCATAGTATCCTTTAGTTAATCCTTTCACGAACACACAAACTATCACAGATTAAAGACTTAGATTTTCTTTCACAAAAAAACACTAAAATCCTCAATGCAGAAAGCATGTATTGCTCTTGTTGCTATGCAAACAAGAATGAGCTCTATGGTAAACTGGTACTCGGCAGTTGGGAGCCGAGTACCCGGTTCCCAGAAGTCGGTAAAGCTTTCTAAGTCTATAATCCTAGAGCCGCTGTCAAGGCCAGCTGTATATCAGAAGTAACAGAATGGTGAGTATTGATCGAAGGAGAATCAATCATCCCTCCAAACAGATGTTCTCATTCTGAAAAATCAGACTGCTCACACTGGCAACATTTCTGCCAACAGGGCAGGGGAACAGTTCACCCCATTAGCTATACCTGACAAAACCAGCTATGAAGGTTTGCCCATAGGTCATGACCTGCATCTAACATGCCCAACCATGTGCCTGTACCTACTAAGATTAGGTAATCTAATACACCAAAACCTATTACAGGGTTCATACACCTTCAGCAGAATTAAATTCCATACCTTTTCCAGACTTTTTCCAGACTCAATTTCAAATTTCCAGACCTCATTTTGGGACTTTCAATCAGACAAAAAACAAACACAGTTACTAAGTTCATCATATTATCATATATACACTTTATTAAACTTTATAAAACAAGAATATCAAAACACAGCGTGCACACTTTTGCCTTTGGAACTGAAGCAACCGCAGTAGTGGAAGACCCGAGGACAATAACAAACTGCATATATAAATAATTGTCACAAGAATATCAAAGCACAGCGCGCGCACACACAGATATGAATTTCATTACAGCAGCACATTTTTTGTTGAATATTTTGAAAATAATTTGGCTGGAAACTGTTGGTACTTTCAAAATATTCAACAGCTAGCTATCCTATCAAAACACACTATTAAAAGATCATAGGAGTTATCTTAATCTAATATAGCCAGAAATATCAACATACCCACAAACACACACTGTGTGTCACACATACACAGGATTTCTTATTATAAAGGGACTTTTTGAGGGTATATAGCCCCCAAAATCTATATTGGGAACAGCATATTGTCTATGAGTGGCTCTGGGAACCATATATTGTCTAGGAGTGGCTCAGTGTTTTTCAGGATGCAAACCAGATATGAATTTCATTACAGTAGCACATTTTTTGTTGGATATTTTGAAAATTGTTTTCAAAATATTCAACAGCTGTCATGCAAAGTTAAGCTTGAGACACCTGACGATATGCTACCAGAACTTGAGAGACTATCTACCCTGAAACAAAATATTTTACAAATAAAGCAAAATGATATCAAAAAGAGTTTAGATAAATTAAAAATATCAAAGTCACCAGGTCCTGATGGCATCCAACCGCGTATCCTAAAAGAACTTAAAAGTAATACTTTAGCCCACGCGCTCAAAATATTATTTCAAAACTCATTGAACTCCAGTAGATTACCAACACCATGGAAGCTAGCCAATATTACACCTATATTTAAAAAGTGAGACAGAAAGGTCACAAGCAATTATAGGCCAATAAGTCTGACAAGTGTCGTCTGCAAAGTACTTGAAGGTTTAATTAGAGACAGTATCATCCAGCATATGAAAACGAATGGCTTATTTAGTAAATGTCAATTTGGTTTCATCCCGGGTAGGTCCACCACACTGCAGTTATTTACGGTAGTGGATAAATGGTTACAAATATTGGATAGCGATGGTGGTGTGGTGGACGTTGCATATTTTGATTTTTTAAAGGCATTTGACAAGGTTCCCCATCGTAGACTTGCACATAAACTGAATCTATATAACATCAACCCACAGATTATTAAATGGACAGAAAGCTTCTTGTCACAGCGTAATCATTAGTGATGAACTCTCAGAATGGAAATCAGTATTTAGCGGGATACCACAGGGATCAGTTTTAGGACCAGTGTTGTTTGGAGTTATTATTGATGATAAACTATGTTTCGAGAAGCACATAATAGATAAAGTTAATAAAGCCAACTCCATTATGGGTGTAATAAGGCACACATTTATATCCCTTGACACAACCATATTTAGAACCCTGTATACATCATTAGTGCGGCCACATCTGGAATTTGCTAATCAGGTTTGGAGCCCCTATCTCAAGAAACATGTAGAGCTGTTATAAAATGTTCAGCGAAGGGCGACAAAGTGTCTCAGGACTATCAAACCTAAATTATGAGACTAGGCTCAGGGTCCTTAATATACCAACTCTTGCATAGAGTACAAGGAGACATTATTTAAGCTTACAAAATTATAACCAAAAAATATGATCCAGAAGTGTGCAGCCTTTTTGAATTTCGATCAGACTCAAGCACCAGGGGACACATGCTAAAACTATACAAATCCGGATCACGTTTAAACATACAAAAATACTCCTTTAAACATAGAATCATGGACTTATGGAACAGTCTTCCGAACTATGTTTTAGAAGCAAGAACCATGATATCATTTGAAACCAAATTAGACAAACTATGGGATAACCAACCCCTATACTATAACTATCTAGCTGGCAATATAAATCCAATGTTTTACTACTGAATTGAAAAAGGAAATTAAGAATCTGTCATTACAGGCTTTTAGCCATCTCACAGAAATAGAATATGATACAATGAAAGGACATCTGACAGCAGGCCTCAGGCCTCTAACGTCAGGAATAACAGTTTCACATCAGTCAACTAGTATTGAAGCAGAATTGGAAATACATGTAGGTTTAGCTTCAAAGTTGAAGCGCATAGGGTGACTTTTCCAAAGTTTGTCCAATCTATGTTTAAAAGAATTAATTGAAGGTGCGCTGATGACATATTCAGAGAGTTTATTCCAATGATCAGTGCACCGCAATGGAAAGGAGTACTTTCTTATGTCTAGTCTGGGTCTAACTTTCATGAGTTTTAAGCTATGGCCTCTTGTATTAGTATTTGTGTTGTGAAGTTCAATGAAGTCTGATGTTCCTTGGTCATATTTGTTGTTGAGATGTTTATAAATCTCTATCATATCTCCACGTAATCTACGAAATGCCAAGGTCGGTAATTTCAAAGTTTGTAGGCGTTCACTGTATGATAGATGGCGTAGGCCAGGAACGAGCTTGGTGGCTCGTCTTTGAACATTTTCTACAGCATTTATGTGTTTTTTCAAATGTGGGGCCCAGACAACATTAACATATTCAATATGTGGTCTAACGAGGGCATTGAATAGGTGGGTAAAATTTTATTTATCCATATAGCTAAACGTACGTCGGATTAATCCCATTATTTGGTTTGCTTTGTTTATCTTTTCATTTATGTGCTGGTCAAAATTTAGCTTTTCATCGATTATTACACCAATATCTTTTTCAGCAGGGGAGTATGTTAAAGTATGGCTGCATGAGTTCATTGTATAGGAGCGTGGTTCTGTTTTTTTGGTGGAGATTCGCATATATTTGCATTTATCTGGGTGAAGTTTTAATAATGAATCATCCATCCATGAACACATCGAATTTATGTCTTTTTGCAGTGAAATACAGTCTGTTGGATTAAAAATTGATCTGAAGAGTTTTGTGTCATCTGCAAACAGGAACATTTCAGAACCACAGTTAACTGCATCAGGAAGATCATTGATATATATTATGAAAAGAAGTGGTCCCAAAACAGAACCCTGTGGTATGCCACTTGTGACCTGTGTTGTTTTAGAAGGGACCCCATTAATTAATACCTGTTGCGTTCTACCGGTTAAAAATGTCTGTATCCAATCTAACAATTTACCTTCTATGCCATATATAGACAACTTTTTTATGAGACGTTTGTGAGGAACCTTGTCAAATGCCTTCATAAAGTCACAGTAGATAACATCAATCATCCCGCCTTTATCAAGTGTCTGCAGCCATTTTTCAAGTACATTTAGCAATTTCAGAACAGTAGATCGGCCGCTGATAAAGCCATATTGTTTATCTGAAAGCATTTTATTTGTTCTTAGATGGTCCATTATTGCATCCTTAATTATTGATTCCATTATTTTACACACTACCGACGTTAGGCTGATTGGGCGATAATTTTCAGATTTCTTTTTGTCCCCCTTTTTGAATATGGCTGATATATTGGCGTTAGTCCAACAGTCTGGTAATTTCCCAGATTCTAGTGATCTATTAAAAAGCAATGATAAAGGATTGCAGAATACCTGCCTAAGTTCATATATTAGCCTAGGATGTAATCTGTCAGGTCCAGGAGATTTAGAAATCTTGAGTTTGGATAATTTTTCTTTCACAATGTCTGGAGTGATATTAACAATTAGTGGAGACTGCATAATTATATGTCTAGTTGAAATTGGCGGTGCCTCTTCATCCAGTTCAACTGTGAAAACAGAATTAACGTAGTCAGCTAAAACATCTGCCTTTTCCTTATCATTTGTAGTAAAAAAACACCATTATTATTAGGTATTTCCAAATCAGGGATACCAATTGTTGTTTTTGTCAGGGATTGAACATATTTCCAAAATTTCTTTGGATTTTGTTTAACACATTTCGAGATATTATGTTCATGCATTCTCATAGCTTTTCTTGTAACTGTCCTGACTTGATTTCTTATTTTACAGTATTCAATATATATGTCTTCACTTCTCTTCAACTTTGTGATATTTTGAAAGTATTGTTTGCCAAAGATCATTAACATCATTGACCCTTCCCATAAGGTTGCTCCAGTCTATGTTCAAATATGCAATCATAGCTTTATAATCTGCTTTATAATAGCAATATCGTAATTTTGTGGTTGTACTGCTGACCAGTTCGAGATGGATTGTAACTTGTATTATAGAATGATCACTCTTACTGAGTGGGGCATTAACAACTATGTCATCCACTAATTCAGGATAATTTGTAAATAGTAGATCTAGTATTGAGGGCTTAGCCGAGCCCCATCCTCTAGTGGGTGTTGTTATCAATTGCTGTAGGAAGCAATCTCTTATTGTCTCAATAAAGTGATAAGTAAAATCTAAATTAGTAACGCTGGTATATGTAACTAGTGACCGATTGATATGCGGCATGTTAAAGTCACCCAGTATAAGTGTGCGTCTGTTATCAGAACATAATGTATGTAGTACATGGCAAAGTTGTATGTTGTTCAAACTATGTGAATGTGGGCTTCTATAAAATATACCGATCCTTAGAGTTTCCTTTTCCACAGTTATATCACAGATGAGACATTCTACAAATGCATCGTTGGTGGTTATCAGGTTATAGATTTCCTTATGAATAAAAGAATGCCTCTCTCGTGTTTGTCACCAATATTAGATTCTTCAATGTTGTATCCTTCTATGTTATAATCAGCTAGTGTTCGATGAACGTTATAGTTCGTTGGTTGTACCTCAGTGATGGCTATGATATGTGGTGGTTTGTCTTGGATTAAGTGTTTGAGTTCAATAATCTTGTCTTGCTAAGCTGCTCTTAGGTATGTAGTCATTATCCTGATTTTTAGTGTGGTAATGACTGCCATTATCAGTCTGAGTTAGCGATGGTGGTATTTCATGTTGAATCGGTACTCTGGTTCGGGAGTATCCTGATGTCAAGTCTTGGACATATAAGTTTGGTGTCTGATTTGGATGTGTCCCTCGATTGTTCACTACAGGAATTGACCTAACGTTGACACTTTGAGTGTTTTCCCTGACCTTCAAAATTGGCGTTGTTTTGCCAGTATGCAGGATAGACAGACTTCATGAAACAACCTGGTTGCCAGTTGCGAGAATATCTCCATAAGATGAATGTTGTGGTGTACCGGTATCATTAGTTTGTGTTCTATGTTGAAGATCATTGACATATTTTATCAATGCATCAAAGTTATTCTGCATATTATTAACCTGCTTTACCAACTTATGAAGAACATCCATATTATTGGTTGTTTCTGTTCCTACAGAAGTAGATGGTTTGGAATTGGTAGGTGGAGGTACTTCTGTCAGTTGTGTGTTTATTTGATAATCAGCAATACTGGCTGCCTTTTGAGTACAATTTATTGTAGGATTTGGTGTTTCAGACCGTTCAGTAATATCATGATCAGCACTGGTTATTTCAACGACTTCATGTGCTGTTTGCTTATCAGCGTTACTGTCTCCCATTTCAGTACTATTTGTTTCATGATTGGATGTTTTGGACACGGGTTCAGTACTATCATGATCAGCAATGGTTGTTACAAGGACTTCATGTGCTGATCCATACCACTCGAGGTATTCTCGAATAGGTTTGGTTATCACTGTACAAGCACTACAAGTGTACTTTCAACGGGATTTAGATGTAAGTGCCGACAGCATGTAAGGTGGCAGCTTGGTACATGCATAATGTTCCTAATTTTTACAATTGGAGCACATCACCATGTAATTGTCGTTTGGCTTACCACAGGAACAGAAAATGCGGAGACTGGACATATCACCATTAAGGTTGTCGTTATCGTGTGGTATGTCGTGTATTTGTAGAATGGGGGTAACACCATTTTGCATATCGACATCTTGTGACTGTTGCAAATCAGATAATATAGGTGGTGTTGTTAATATGACTGATTGGATGATTCATGATTGACATGAGCGGGAGGAGGAAGAGATCATGATATACAGCTACTGTATAAATATATACATATAATATTTATTAAAACGTTGTAGACATTGAAAACATTATAGATAATTTGAATGTCCCTTGAATGTTTCGACATAACTAGTCAAGATCAAGACCTAATTTCATATTAAATCGTGAGTTTCTAAAACTGGTAACATAGCAGTGCCTGTTGGTTTTGTGTCGATACAAACATTATTGCTCACTTTGCTGCTATAATTTCTATGATTGCATTACACATATGCGAGTAGAAATTAGAATCTCTATTATTTTAACAAAAAATCTATATATAAAAAATGTGCAGAAAATTCCATTCTTCTTGTTGTTCTGTATATTCCTATATCATAGATATCCGTAGTCACCTGACCATAGAGGACTTCTCTTCCTCCTCCCGATCAAAATAATTACGGTTCTACGTCAGTGACATTCCTGTCCGTCAATGACATTCTTGCACCATCACCTACCAAATTTTTTGCATTAAATTTTGGTGGTTACGAATGATTTCAGAAAATTTATGTCTGTGATCAGGATTGGATTCAGCGATAGTAAATATATTCTGCGGTAATTCATGAATCCATCTCCTCACTCAAGCATATGACATCATAATCAACTATGTGGCGTGCATACTGATGTCATAACCATGACGTTATGTATGATTCTATTAACCTATTAATTCTATTAATTAATGTCTCGAAGTGCAACATCCTCAAACTCACCCAACGAAGAACGTGCCTCAGCACACACTACACCATGAGCAGGGATCTGTTGGAGGAATGCAAGGCAGCTCCATACCTTGGCGTCCAGCTAACGCATAACTTGAAATGGCACAACCAGATATCCAAATCAACATCATCAGCCCATCGAGTACTCGGCTTTCTGATGAGAAATCTAAAATCATGCCCAACATCCATGAAAGAGTGTGCACACCAATCACTTGTCCGACCCAAAATCGAGTATGCTTCCACTGTCTGGGACCCACCAACACGTGATCTGGTAAACCAACTCGAAGCGGTACAACAGAAGGCAGCAAGATTTGTTCTAAGTCGACCAGTCCACCTCTACCCAAGAAAGAGTGTCACAGCAATGACAAATCGCCTAGGATGGGAAACCCTTGAACAGCGGCGCATGAAAGCCAATGCCATCTTCATGTACAAGATTCTGCACGGGCAAGTACCCATACCATCAAAATACCATCCCCAGTGGGCCAACATAAACATCACCAGGCGCAGCCACCCACTGAAGTTACAGCCATACCAAACAACAATCAGCCAGTACCACAGCTCGTTCCTACCCAGAACTGTGCCAATATGGAACAACATGGCTGCAGACACAATCGCCGCCACGGATGTAGAACAATTCAAGATCTGCATCTGGGAGACGACCTTCTAAACTGAACACGACGATGTAAATAGTGTACAGAAACCTTCAATTGAACAATGAACAATTCTTAATTTTTAATTTTTAATCGTGTGGACTGTGAAACCCAGCCATGTTTACGAGGCCCGCACCTAGGCGTGATGTCCTTTAGGATTTTGCCTAGTATCAGTACAGATACAGATACAGATAACCCTCTCTTTAATGCTTAATAGTCTGACATATGTTGTGCAAATTTTATGTTTTTGCTATCTAAGAAACGTGCTGTTGAATTTTTTTAAATTAATTTGTCTGGACGCTGTTGCTGCCACAGGCAAAATATTCAACAGCTTATCCATATAGTTTTCTGGAAATTGATAGTCAGGAGGTTCAGAGATCGATCGATCCCAGCGAGGTGTGGGTGGCATTTAGCATAGCTAAAACTGGAAAGGTCCATTGGTTCTAGTCTCTGACTGTTCTAGGTATAAAGCTAGCTGTATTTATAAGTATCTGTTGTGACTGGTAAGTGCTGAAAGTTATGATTATTCCTGTGTCTGGTTTGTTGTACTGGCTTGTTTAAATCATCAAGTGGTATGCTGGCTCTTGATTGTGATCCTTTGTATAAAAGAATCGGTATACTATATTGTTGATAATGCTAGTCATTCTCCATGGTCCTGTAATGTAGTTTGAGGCTATGCATCTGGCGGACCTGTTTCTATTCTTTCTAATTGTTCCTACATGGTGATTGAATATGGATCCCAAATTGAACTGGCATATTCCAAAACTGGACTAATAAGTCCCTTGTAAGCTTGCATTTTTATATCGGTAGAGCATTTTGATAAATTTAGTTTTAATAAACCAGGCATTCTGATTGCTTTATTGCATGTTTCAGCAATGTGCTTTTTCCCGTTTAACTTTTGTGTTATGTTAATTCCCAGGCATTTGATTGCTGTAGTGACAGTAAGTTTTGTTCCACCAAGATAATAATTAGGGTCAAGTTTGACTCACTAACTAGAGTCAGTTTGCTGATTTAGTGAACATGTACAGTTGCTATGCCCAGCTGAACGCTGGATAGTTAACCATAGATTGTTGGTACCCGATTCCCCATTGAATTACTATTGCAGAAAATTTGTAGCCGGGTACCAGTCTCCATTAACCCTTTCTGTTGTCTGTTTTGATGGCCTAAGAAAATGTGTTATTTTTGTCCGCTAAGACATTAAAAAGCGTCCATATGCCATAAAGTGGGAAGGAATATGGTGCATGGGAACATTGACATACAATGGGAAAGCATAATGTCATCAAACCTAAGTTATTTAGTGAAATATTTACACTTTTATATGCATTTATTCATGGCAAGCGATAGGTTCCACCAATTTGAAATTTACGCAAATTTTGCATTAACCATTTGAACCAAGCACGGGTGCTTGGTCGACTATAGTTGACCAGCTAGTTAGCTAGTTCAGGTTCGACTGGGAATCTAGTTAGCTATAGATAACTATGGTTAGGAGTCGAACATGACCCTGGTTGATACAAATATAGATTTCTGCATATTTGCATGATATTACATTTGGCTGGATGAAATTTCATACCCCAATTTTTTGCCCATTCAACTTGTGTATTTATGTCTTGTTGTAATAGAGCGATATCTTGTGTTGACCTAATCTTCCTGTAACATATACAATCACCAGCAAACAATCTAATTTCAGAGCTTATTAATCTGATGATATCACTTATGTACATGGAAAATAGCAGTGGCCCAAGCAGTGCCTTGGGGTACTCCAGAGTCAATCACTGTAGTGTCATATCCTGCACCATTTACAACAGCACATTGCCTGTATCCTTGTAGAAATGACTTGATCCACTGAATTAATTTGACAGAGGCCCCATAATGATTCAGTCTGGTGATGAGCAGTTCGTGTCTGACTGTGTCAAAGGCTTTTTCAAAATCTAATATAAATATATCAATTTATTGTTTCCTATCAAGTGATTTTGCCTATTCATTTATAACATATGCTAGTTGTGTATCACATCTGGGGTTTTTTCTCAGTGATAATATTATATTTATTCAGATGGGTATTTATGTTAGCGACTATAATGTTCTCTAAGACAGCAAATGCAAGTTAATGAAATAGGCATATTAGTTACAGGGCAGGATCGTCATTCTTTTTAAATAATGAACAAATATTGGCTGATTTCCAGTCTTCTGTCAGTTTGTCACTGTCTGGTGATTGTTGGAACAAGTAAGCTAAAGCTGCTGAAATGTAACTTTCCAGTTCTTTTAGGATTCTAGGGTGAATTTTGTCAGGCTTGGTACCTTCTTTGTACTAAGATTCAGTAACAATGTTCAAGTTCAAGAGATGCCCATTAGATAGTCATTTCACTCATACAGGATAGAAACGGTTTGCGGAAAAGTTTCCGTCCGGCGACGGTAATATGACAGTTGAGAGCAACACATTAACAGGGAGGGCTGCGTATATAATTTATGCATGTACAATAACTGGCACATGGTGCAGGGTATGTCGCATAGCTCTTGCGGCGCACTGGGCAAAGTTCACCAAGACTGGTCGAAAAGTTAATTATTACACACATGACATGCAGTGCAGAAGTTGAAGTCCACTTTTCAGCATGGTTGCCAGATCCGGCGAGTCACCCACCAAGAATCACCATCAGCTCTACATTCCGTAGGTCCGGATGCGGGAGTTATTACTTTAATATTACAGATTTTATCAATTGAATTTGCATTTAGTTGACCATTTGTAAATAGTGTTATTTAATGTGAAGCCATAGCAGCCGCTTTAAAAAATATTTGAGATGAATACTTTTCCTATTTCTGTATTCAAAGCACCCACAGTGCACAGAATGTGGAGCTGAAACAAGTTGATAAATATGGTAGAGCGATACGTCATTGCCTGGCAATAAGCATTCATAAACGGCCTGAATGATATGATGTATCCATGTCACGTTTACTCCAAAAAGGCTTACCCTAGTATTTACGGTAGCAGAATGCTAAATAAAATTTGCAATAATATAAAAATTTCATGTTTTTGCAGCACTTATTTTTTATAATGACAAGCATTTACTAATGGATTGATTATATGCTAGGTTAGTTAGACCCAATAGAACATCTGAACGAAATATCCATCCATCCATCCATCCATCCATCCATCCACCCACCCATCCAGCCGCCCACCTACCCACCCACCCACTCACACACTTATTCAGTATTCCATGTTGTAGTGAAGGCCACCTTCACAAAAGTTTGACAACTTTTGACACATACAGTACTATGTCAATAAGCGGCGTATGTGACCAACGAATTCTGTCCTACACGCATTAGAGAGTAGAACACTTATTTATGCCCTTCTTCGTGAATACAGCGTAACTATGAGGTGTAACTATAAGGCGTAAGTTACAAAGATGTAAGCTCCCTCTTCAGGAATGTGGTCCCAGGAGTATAAATGTGTACCAGTGGTGAAGCTACCAATAATAGACTGAAATACAACCAGCCTAGATATGGCATGAATATGACCTGGAATCAGGACCTCGATAGATGCCAATCAAACCAATAACTTCATAGATTAGGCATTACGCATGTTAACAGCCTTTTGGAGATGTGAGATATATGATGGCATCCTCCTGTTGGATAATTAAATTTTCGCTAGAATCCAACTCGGTGATTTCAAAAGGTCATAATTAATAATATGCACATTTATATGATTAGCTGCTTGTTTAGAACACTAGAGGAGATGCGAATTAGTTGGAAAATGGTTAAAGTGAAGAAATTCCAGGTAAATAAAAAATCTACATCGCCTAATACAGACACTGAATGCAATTCTGTGAATCATCAAAATGACACAAATGGCCCTCTAATGACCCTTGAGGTTGAATAGTTATACATTTCATCTAATTTAGCTTAAAGTATAGATCAGCACCTACTTTATGTAGCATCCGTGATATTAGACTATGCCAATTTTTTTCCATAAAAGCCCAAAATGTTCTATTTCTCTATATTAATATTGTTGAGAGAATTCGCTGTGCTTAGGCTTGGTGATCATGAAATCAATCACAGATGTATTACAAACAATAAAAATATGCTAACCTATAAGCCACTAAGTCCCCTGAGTATCCGGATAATTAAATCGATTGTTAATCGGTTTATAAACAAGCTAATCTAGAGACTCGGATAATGACCTCGATTATGGCGAGTTGTGCTAGTGTCTGCCAGAAAGCTAATTTATATGAAGTGATTATGTTGAATTTGTGCAAATTTGAATAGTCCAGGATACAAATTAAAGTAATCCCACTTCAAAACGAAGCATTATTAGTTCCCCTGAGGGCGTGGTGGGCCCTAAGGCCTCGCCCAGACACTACAACAAGTTGGATGGAGTTTCGCATCGCGTCCGTCACCGAGTGCTACTGGCCTAATATTTGACCTGTCGTTAGGGTTATTTTCCATGATGCCCAGAGATGCACTGCAGGCTGGTATCACAACATAGAAATTAATATTATTATCATTTTGCAGGGCTTCCTACTTTGGCGGGGGAATCTACCTAACAAGTATCCGAAGACATGAGGGGAGGGGGGGGGGGGGGCGTGTATGTAAATTGGCACTTTAACTATCACATCTCGGAAACCTCCAATAGTTTGCCAGGGTCGGATCCGGTCAATGTGTCAATTGGGAATCCAGACAATTAATAAACCATACGGCTGGTGGATCGTTGAAAGAGGCAATCACTCAATAAATATACGAGGCCCTATAGGTAACTGACCAATTTTACACAACCTTGCCGGTGCGTGGGGCTACATTAACACAACAACCGGAAAAAAGGCGTACACCATGTGTCGCTAACAAAGAAATTGTCCCTAACGACTTTAAACCTATCCTATCGAGCTGAATAGCCAAGTTTAGTCGGTAACATGTCAGGGTCAAACATTTAGAGCATGATCAGCGACCTCAGTGTAAAATTGATGCTGGCGGGAATCGTGATGCGAATATATGTTGCTGTATAGTACTGAGGTCTAGAGTTTTATAAATAAACACAACATATTATCTAGATGCCGACTTGCCATATGAACACCTAACCAATACACAATTTAACGAATAAAAAGATTATAGTATGACAGCCCATCAGACCATTTGGTGCGGCTAGTTGAAAGCACCCACAGTAAACAAGGATACTATTCACAATAACAGAAATTATAAAGATGCAGTCCTAGGACTGGTAAGGTACCTATTAGTCACCAGTATCATTATACGGAAATAATAATTAAAGGTTCAATAGTATAGCTACTTGAGTACCTAATAGTCATCGGTACGGAACAAGTCCACAAGTTACTGAAATTGAGGTGCTAACATGTGAGTAGCGCGAGATGGCACGATCTCTGAAGCTGGAAAGATTTCCGCAGGAAGACATCCGCAGGCAGGTACCCGCAGGCAGCTATCCGCAAGCAGGTCTCCGGAAGCTGACTTCTCCAGGCAGGATGGATACGGCACATTCTTTGAACAGATAACGGAATGGTTCAAGAGATGCCCATTAGATAGTCATTTCACTCATACAGGATAGAAACGGTTCGCTGAAAAGTGTCCGTCCGGCGACGGTAATATGAAAGTTGAGAGCAACACATTAACAGGGAGGGCTGTGTATATAATTTATGCATGTACAATAACTGGCACATGGTGCAAGGTACGTCGCATAGCTCTTGCGGCGCACTGGGCAAAGTTCACCCAGACTGGTCGAAAAGTTAATTATTACACACATGACATGCAGTGCGGAAGTTGAAGTCCACTTTTCAGCATGGTTGCCAGATCCGGCGAGTCACCCACCAAGAATCACCATCAGCTCTACATTCCGTAGAATTACATCTGAGCCCGCATGGCCCTCTGACGGAAAGACTCCCTTATAAAGGTCCGGATGCGGGAGTTATTACTTTAAGTTAGTTTATTACCCCCCGGATGGCCATCCAGGGGTGTACAAAAACTGTGGTAGCCGAGGACTCCTTACCACCATGGATGAGCTGAAATCCGATTGGCACCGGATGATGTAGGTATCACCATAGGTAAGCAGTTACACGCGTCTATAATCCCGATGGTCCAGTTGTCCTGCGCAGGCTGGCTTCCACGCCGGTGATGCTCATGATTCTCGATTTTTCACCCCTTTTAAACTACTCGTGACGTCAGAGCCAGGCGCCTCAGCCAATCAGCAGCCGAGAAGTATCCAATCAGCGTGCAGACAGAAGTGGTGACGTGGCTATTATGTACACAGTACATTCCTTATTTATTTATACATACACGCGATTAAGACGTCAAGAGAAATATTTTGAAGATAATTTAAGAGGTTTCCGCTGATAACTCAGCCGTTTCTGGGCCGATTTCAATAATTTAAATGGTTCTGAAATCCTAGTTTCATTCTTGTATTGATCAGTACCAAGAACAACGAGGATGTTACAATTAAAGTTATTTACGTGTACCTACTCTGTACACTATAAACATGCACTCACTTCCAATTCCGAGACGTGTTGTCAGGGAAGCTCTGATGCGCGCATGCGCACCACGCAGTCTAATGGACGTAGCCATTTTTTATGAACACCTCTCTGATATGGCTTATATACGCATACCATCCTACCCAGGGGGGGGGGCGTGCTTGGAGCGAATCCAGAACAGCCGTTCCGTACCCAGCTTAGCTGGGACGGCCAGTACTCATCTGTTCTATCTGTGATATACCCTCACTAGCTCATGTGTCTGTTCTATCCACTGCCGCATGAGCTTTACTTAGGGAGAAGGTGAATTTTTATCTCCTGGGATCCTGGGCATGGCCTGATCCAGGCGTAGCGCTAATTCACGGCCTACCATTAACCAAGAAGGGGTGTAACCCGGGCTGGAATGTGTTGAAGTGCGGTATGCCATGAGCACATATGGGAGATGTAAATCCCAATTTCGACAATCAAGGCATGTTTCCTTAGTCAACATTTCCACTAGAGTATGATTAAAACTCTCCACCACCCCGTCATGCTGCGGATGATACGGGGTGGTGTGCGCTTTGACGATATGAAACAATTTGCAGAGCCGGCTCTCAAAATTACTTCCTTGGTCGCAGTGCAGCTCATAGGGCATACCGAATCGGTAGAACTCATTGCTTGTCAGAACCTCCACTACTGAGGATGCCCTGCGTTCTGGCAAAGCAAATGCCTCTACCCACTTCATAAAATAATCTTGCAAAACGAGGATGTACTTATTTCCTTCATCTATCGTATTCAAGGGTCTGAGCACATCAATAGCCACTTGCTCCCATGGGGCACCAACAATTTTAATTTGTAGAGTTGCGGAATGGTGTTGGCCAACAGAGCGTCTTTGACATGGGACACATTTGTCGGCAAATGCCTTCACACTATCGCGTATCCCGATCCAGTGGAATCTCTGTTTTATCTGTATGAGGATTCGTTCAATGGCTAGATGTCCAGCGTTATCATGAAGATGTGGTAGAATGGTTTCTCGATAACGCTCCGGAATAGCTATGCAGATGTTGATGTAGAGAACGCTGTTCTGAAAATGGCATTCTCCAAACCGCTGATAATAGTATTTGGTCATTGCGGATAGTGGTGTAACAGATTCCTTAGGAAGACGTACCCCCTCCTGGATCCATGTTGCGCGTCTGTTGCTTGTTCGTGAGCGACTGTCTCCATGTTCCATCCTGCGCGCCACAATTCGTGGAACACCGGAGATGGCTGTGTAGTATGTGTCATGGTGGTGGCCACTTCTTGTTCTTCCTCGAGTCTGATTCTGCTCAAGCCATCAGCATTTCCATGCAGTTTGCCGGCTCTCTGAACAACGTTGAAGTTGAAGACCTGCAGTGATTCCTGCCACCTCACTACCTGGCCCTCCAGACTTTTTAGGTTTCTGAGCCAGCGTAGTGAAGCATGATCTGTACGATGGGTAAATGGGTGCCCATACAGAAAGTGTTTGTAATACTTGACGAAATGGACCGCCGCTAGCAATTCTCTCCTTGTGGTCATGTAGCATTTCTCTGTCTTGTTCAGAGTATGCGAACCATAACACAGTACCTGCTCCATTCCATCTTCTGTGACCTGAGATAGAACTGCGCCAATGGTGTAAGCTGATGCATCAGTGTCTAAGATGAACTCGAGGTTAGGGTTGGGATGGGCAAGAATTGGTGCGGTCGTCAAGAGTTCCTTCAGCACCCTAAAGGAACCTTCACACTCACTCGTCCACTCGAATGGTCGATCCTTTTCGGTGATCCTGAATAAGGGTGATGCAATCTCACTGAAATGACGGATATATCGACGATAGTACTGGCAGAGACCGAGGAAGCTCTGGGTGTCCGTGACTGAGGGGGGCGTCTGCCATTCCGCTACCGCTTTTGTTTTTGAAGGCTGTGTAGCCACTCCATAGCCAGATATGACGTGTCCCAGGAACTCGACACTCTGTCTGATAAAATGGCATTTCTTCGGTCTGAGCTTTAAGTTGGCTGTTTGAAATCTCATAAGAACGTTGTCCATGTTAGAAAGTCTGCTCAAACGAGGAACCAAAGACGTTTACGTCGTCGATGTAACACAGACAGATCTCGCATTGCATCATAGTTAATACCTGCTCAATGAGACGCTCAAACGTTCCGGGAGCATTGCACAAACCATAGGGCATCTTGTGGAACTGAAAAAGACCGTCTCTACAGACAAATACGGTCTTCTCCGTGTCAGCCTCATCCATGGCTAACTGCCAGTACCACTAGCTAAATCAAGGGTACAAAACCACTTGGCTCCGGACAAAGAATCTAAGGCCTGATCTATTCTGGGTAATGGATATACATCTTTAATGCTTAGATCATTAAGGCAGCGGTAGTCTATACAAAACCGCAAAGACCCATCCTTTTTGCTTGCTAGTACAATGGGACTGGCCCAGGGGGATGCTGATGGCTCTGTTATGCCTGCCCACAACATGTCATTCACCTGTTGGTGTGCTTCCGCTTCCTTGTGAATGGGAAGATGTCGGACAGGCTGTCGAATGGTTTGGTTGTTTCCAGTATCAAAGGAGTGTCGCACGAGATGAGTTTCTCCGAGGTCCATGCCTCCGGCTGAGAAACTATCACGATATTTGCATAGTAATTTCCATATGTCTGTTTTGTGGGATTGCATCAACCCAACTGTGGCATGCAAATATATATCATGTAGATGTTCTGGCAAATCATCAGAAGTTGTTGCTGGTGTAGGTGCAGTAGGGTGTGTCTCCAATGATACCACATCAACCAAGAGGCCAGAACAGACTCCCGGTTCAAGAGTTATTGGGTCTGCTGTGCCATTGAATACTCTGAAGGTTATATGATCCTTGTTGGTGGTGTCCACGATGAGTGAGATGAGTATTAACTCAGGGTAGGGTTCCAGCATGGCCATGTGTGTGTTGTTTCCTAACTGTGGTGCGGTGGCCCGTAGAATTTTCTCCTGTCTTGGCTCAACTGTGGCTGATGATGCTAAAATCACCGCCCATGTGTCGTACGGTGATGACTCCGGTCCAAGAGGTATCCGTTGGCCGTGTATGTCTAGTTCCTGTTGTCGTAAGTGGATGACGGCTTCGCTGGCGCTGAGGAAATCAGAACCAAGCAAATCATCGTTTTGAATAGAGGTGATGACAACTCGCTGGGTGAATTGCATCTCCTCTATCTGTATCACAAGGCTTACTGTACCAGCCACGGGAACATCGACTCCGGTAGCTGTTTGCAAAAATATGTTTGTAGGTTTAAGGGGTGGCTTTTTATGAGGTGGGATGCTCTCATGCAAGCCCTTGTTAAAGATGGTGATAGAAGCTCCAGTGTCAACAGTGGCACTGGTGGAAATACCGCTAAACAAACAAGCACACTTATATATCACTTTACGGTGTGCCTGCGGAAGAGTCTCCAATGATGCCGTCTGAAGAAGAGTTTTGGGTGCGGTATCATCCTGTATATAGTCGAATTGGTCGTTGTGCTTGGATAAACGTTGTTTCAATGAAGGTTCTACAACCTATCACTGCCGTTTTACATAGGAAAGAAGGTTTGTTAGATGCGGAAATTGCGGGGTCGCAATTTCTGGTAGAGGGAGATGTCAGTGCTGCGGATGTGGTATGCATCATGGCTGGCGACATATAGGAAGCCGGGTACATATGTATGCATGCTGTCATAGGAGAATGAGTGGTTGTGTAGTGTAGTACGGATCGACTGGATGGGTACCGGCCATTCCAACTGTGCTGGGTACGGAATGGCTGTTCCGGATGCACTCCAAGCACGCCCCCTTGGGTAGGATAGTACACATATATAAGAGGTTTTCATTAAAAATGGCTAAGTCCATTAAAACGTGTGGTGCGCATGCGCGCGCGTCTTAGCTTCCCTGACAACACATCTCGGAATTGGAAGCGAGTGCATGCTTATAGTGTACCGAGTCGGTACTTGTAAATGTCTTAAACTATATCGTCCTCTTGATTCTTGGTATCGACCAGGACCGGAATAAAACGAGGATTAGAGAACCTTTCACTATTTTAAAATCGACCCAGAAATGGCTGAATTATCGTCGAAAATTCCGGTAAATTATTTTCAAAACATTTCTCTTGATTTCGTAATCGCGTGTATGCATAAATAGATAAAGAATGTGCTGTGCACATGATAGCCACGTCACCACTTCTAGCTGCACGCTGATTGGCTACTTCTCGGCCGCTGATTGGCTGAAGCGCCTGGCTCTGACGTCACGAGTAGTATAAAAGGGGTGAAAATCGAGAATCAGGGGCATCACCAGCGTGGAAGCCGGCCCGCGCAGGACTCCTGCACCATCGGGATTGACGTGTGTAACTGCTAACCAACGGTGATTCCTGCATCATCTGGTGCCATTCGGATTTCAGTTCCTCCATGGTGGTAAGGAGTCCTCGGCTTCCGCAAGGTTTTTTGATACCCCCGGACGGCCATACGAGGGTAAAATAACTTAAAGTAATAACTCCCAATCCAAACTTTTCTAAGGGACCCTTTCCGCAGAAGGGCCGTGTGGGCCCATATGTAATTCTACGGAATGTAGAGCCGATGGTGATCAGCGAAAACCTGTGTAGTGGCGGTGCTGGTTGTTCCGCACCAGGGAAATTATTAGCTCAGTCTGTAGAGCATGAGACTCTTAATCTTGGGGTCGTGGGTTCGAGCCTACATTGGGTGCCACTTGTAGCTTGTGGGGGGGGGGGGGGGGTATGCGCTGGTCTGGTATGTCGCTTTGCTCCACTGCACTGCATGTGCATGATATGCGGGAGTGCTGGTTAGCTGCAGTTCTCGGGGTTGCCGACCCCATATCGCGTCTCTCCGGAAGGTACAAAGACTGGCGTCTAGAGCCGGTGGAACGTTTATGTTCCAGTGGGGGCCATGCGACCATTGCCGCCGCGATTGAACCACACGGTGTCATCCCAACTGTTCGTGTCACCGGTATGACGGTCCATACTAATTTAGAATACGGACTAGATGGTAATAATTAAACAGTCACAAATTGATTAACTGTACAAACAATATCACTCGTTTGACAGTATTGAGCAAATAATACAAAACATAGAGCATCCGGTGTCTTTTCTACATGGTGTCACTGAAGGTACCGCACAGATCCTTGAATCCACAGAGGTATCCTCACAAGGGAGTATTGCCGCGAGTCACATGGTAGTTCAATATAGACTAAATATACCCCTAACACACACAGAACACTGTTGCTCTGAGAGGAAAGTGCCTCGCGCGGGCCTCCCTCACAGGAAAATGCATTCAACGCTGAAGCGGAGGAAAAGAGTTTGCAAAAAGGGCCACTCTTTTGTTCAAACAGAAAATGCTAAGTGCTGGTCAATCTTAGTGAAGCCATAATTAATGTGATGCGCACTGGTTTACGTGAAGATGGAACGAATGATTTCCGAAGAATTCATAGGTCACCGTCTTATGTAGGTCCAAAGTTACTGCATTGGTAGTTGCCACTTTATTTATGCGGGCCTTCTGCTACATTCTAACCTACCATTTTGTCGTTAGATACGAGTACAAGCTTTGGCCGCCAATGGCAGGGATTCCTAGGCGGAGATGCTCAGTTTCCCGTAGGTCGCCCTGCATAGCATCTACCTCTGAAAGATAGCGTGTGTACATGCTACGGAGCAATAGCATCTGAATCATATAACTATCTGGTCACCATGACTCCGCAACCACATATAACATCACTAGGACAAGTTCACAGTTCACAAAAGCAATTTTAGAAAGCGCTATATAATTCATTGTGGGGAGTAAGAGACAGTTATCCATCCCCAGTGTCCTTCCTGTGAGGGTGTGGTGGGTTGTAAGACCTCACCCAGACACTACAACGAATTAGATGGAGATCCGCATCTTGTCCATCACCGCGTGCTATAAAGTTAACCTTTTACCTGTCATTGGGGTTAAGTTTCATGAATGCCCAGAGATGCACTGCAGGCTGGTATCACAACATAATTAATTAATATTCTTTTCACAGTGCTTCCTACTTTGGCGGGGGAAATCTAGCTAACTAGTACCCGAGGATACAGGGTGTGTGTATGTAATTCGGCACTTTAACTGTCACTGCTCGGAAACCTCCGCTAGTTTCCCAGAGTCGGATCCTGCTAACGTGTCGATTGGGAATCCAGACAATTATTAAGCCTTGCAGCTTGTGGATCGTGGAAAGAGACAATAACTCGATATTAATAAGAGGCCCTAAGGTAACTAGCCAATTTTACACAACCTAGCCGGTGCGTGGTGCTACATTTCCACTGCAACCGGAAAAGAGGCATACACTTTACATCTCTTGCAGAGAAATTGTCCCTAACCCACTTTAAACCAATCCCATCGAGCTAGAATAGCCAGGTTTAGTCGGTAACATGTCAGGCTCAAGCAAGTAGAGCATGATCAGCGACCTCAGTGTAAAATTGAGGCTGGGGGAATATAGTGATGCAGATATCATGTTGCTGTATTGTATTACCTAGCATACTGTGCCCTAGAGTTTTTATAAATAAACAAAACATATTAACTAGGATGCTACGTGCCATATACACAACTAACTAATGCAGTGCAAACCATATATATCACAGGTCATAGGACCTTACGGTACTGTTAGTTGAAAGCACCGACAGACAACAAAGATAATATGTACAGTATGAAACAGAAAGTATAAAAATGCAGTCTTAGGACCGGTACAGCACATATTAGTCATCAGTGCCTAAATACGGAAACAATTAAATACACAATAGTATAGTTACTTGAGTACCTATTGGTCATCGGTACAGTAAAAGTTCATAAGTCAATGAAATTGATACACTAATATGAAATAGTGCGAGATGGTACGCTCTTGACTGCGGGGAGGATTTCCACAAGCAGGTTTCCACAGGCAGGTTTCCGAGAGGCAAACTGTTGATGTGGCTCACTCTCAAGACGGTGAAGAAGAATGGGTAACAAGATGTCCACTGGATAGTTAAAGTAACTGATACATAATTTCAACAGTTTGTTGTAAAGTTTCCGTCCGGCGACGGGAGTTTGAAAGTTGAGAGTAGCCCATTAACAGAGGGTGCTACTATTATGAATAATTATTTTGTACGTACAATAACTGGGTACATGGTGCAGGATACATCGCATAGCTCTTGCGGCACACCGAGCAAAGTCCCACCAGACTGTGGTCTAAAGGTTAATCATCACATGTGACATGCAGCACAGCAGTTTGAATCCACTTTTCGGTGTGGTCCAGCGAGCTATCCACCAAGATTCACCATCAGCTCTACATCTCATAGAATCACATCGGGATGCAAGGCCCTTTCCACAGAGAAGCTCCCTTAGGAAAGTCTGGATGCGGGAGTTATAACTTTTATAAAGTTCATTTTTGCTCCCAGATGGCCGTCCAGGAGCATCCAAAATTGTGTAATGTGGAAAGTCACTTCCAAGACTGCTCACCGGCACATGAGAACTGAATTCTGAATGGCACCACGATGATGATCGATGGGAATACTGTCAGCCTGCGGTTGTCCCATGTCTTGCCCGCGCTGGTGCCACAGTCTTGTTGTTGACGGGTCGGCTTCCACGTCGATGATGCTACTGATCTTTGATTTTTCGTCCCTTTTATACTACTCGTGATGTCAGAGCCAGCCGCTCCAGCCAATCAGCGGCCGAGCAGTAGCCAATCAGCGCGCAGCCAGAAATGGTGACGTGGCTATCACGTGGACAGCACATTCCCCATTCAGTTAATGCATACACGCGATTACGACGTCAGGAGCAATATTTAAAAAATAATTTAACAGGAGTTTTAACGATAACTCAGCCATTTCTGATCCGATTTTAAAATAGTAAAAAGTACTGTGATCGTCGTTTCTTTCTGGTCCTGATAGATACCAAGAACGACGAGAAGGGTGCGATTTGAATAAATCACGAGTACCATCGGTACACTATAAGCACACACTCTCTCCCAATCCTGACATGTGTTGCCAGGGAAGCTCTGACGCGCGCATGCGCTCTACATGTTCTTACGGACTTAGCCATTTTAACAAAAACTTCTCTCATAGGGCTTATACATGTGTACTATCCTACTCGGGGGGGGGGGGGGCGTGCTTGGAGCGAATCCGACATGGCGTCCCGTACCCAGCGTGTATCCGTTCGGTCGATCCGTGCTACACCTATGACATTATATCTACCCAGTGTCACGTCGTAAGTGGAATAGCGTGTGGCTACGTTTCGCAGCTATACCGTTTCTTCCACATTGAAGAATCAGAATATTTTATTAGCACAAAATCTATAAACAAATGGGTATAGCCTGAAATAGAATGTGGACATAATACATACAGTATAATTATAAATATATAGATCTATTATAATACTATATATATATATAGTAGTAGTAATGATAATATATGGATTAGGCTTAAGGGACACAATAGCACTGAGGTGTCTCGACACCATGTAGTAATTGTTTTAAGTCGTTTAAGTATTCAAAATAATGAAGTTAAGTAATAGCATGGGCCTTAGGGACTCCTATCCCATTCAACAACCGCCCCGCAAACATTGGTTCATCAGCCCAACATAAGGTTTATTTGTTGGCCCAATGTAGCCCCTTCACTGGCCGGCCTTACATTGGCCCAACGTGTGGGTTCATTGGCCCAACATTGGCCTTACGTGTGGTCGATTTATAGAAAATTAGTTATGTTGGACCTATGCTGTATTTACGTTGGCTGACTGATGGTAAGTTAGTTACGTTGGGTTAACGTAGATTTTACATGGAAAAACTACATGATACATTGGGCCAATGTAATCCCAATGAGCAAAAATACGTTGGGCCAATGAATAAACATCCCTGCAAACAATGCTATGTTGGCCCAAATTTCGGCCAACATATGTTTATTCATTGGCCCAACCACTGAGCATTAAAAAGTGAAATAATATTTCTTGAACAAATGTCTATTTCGGTTGAAAATAATTACATTCGTTTTGTCTGGGTTGAAGGTAATCCCCCATTTATTATAGTATAAACCTAGTTTGCTTAATGCATTTTGTAAACCAGTTGCAGATTTTGGTAATATAGCAAAATCATCCGCAAACATTAGACAGTTGATAGTAATATTGTGTAGTTGAACAGGATCACACGTGTTATTAAAACTGTCAGGGAGATCACGTAGGTACAGGTTAAATAAAAGAGGACTAAGTGTGCACCCCTGCTTGACACCAACAGAGGATGAAAAGTTATTGCTGTAGCTATCGGTTAACTTAACAGCATGTTGAACATCAGAGTACATATTTTGAATGACATTAAGAAAATTGCCTACAATACCCGCGTGCAGTAATTTATATATTAACATTTTTTGAGAGACGGTATCGAATGCAGATCTAAAGTCGACAAAACAGCAAAAAGCATTCTGTTTGGAAATGGCATTGAAGGATTTGACGGCAATCACAAGGTTTTTAGGGACACGAGATATTTAAACTCATTGCCTTCCGGAGTATTATTCTCATTTGAGCTTCTCTTTTTGATAAAATCTGTCTGGTAGCTTTATTGGTCAATTTCTTTCAAACAGCACAATTGGCCAATGAATTTGCTTTAGGATTTCATTAGAAGAGAAACGAAGAAATTAATAGCGAGCCTGGTACTCTGTCACACATTGTATAATGTAAGATTCGGGAACCAGTAATAATTTGACATTATCAGGAAAACAAGAGATTAGAAATAAAATGTTAATCATGTTTTTCTCGTAGCAAACGACGTGATAAACACCTGCATTTTCAAGCATGGGGACGAACGATAGAATCAACTGTTTGAAGATTTTAGTCATTATATTTACTGTCTTGTATCTGGTAATTAAATCTAAAAATTAAAATAATATCACTAGTTTTCGTAAACTTAAACAGTAACTTTCAAGAAAACATTTAATTTTCATCTCCGGAATCTGACCTATAAATATGAAATAGTTAAAATCTACAAGTTTCATTCATCAGCGAGAAGTGTAGTGAAGTAATCCACTATAAATGCAAATATAAAATCGAACATTGGACCTCACATCACATTCACAGGCCTTTGAATTTTCATCCGTCCATATCACTACCGCATATCCCCCTACTACATGTATATATACCTACTATATATAATATACACAAGGTGTGAAACCAATGGTGACACCCGGGTTGGATAGGCGACGCTTAAATTCATATTATTAATTGTATCGCTTAATTATCGATGCCTACATGTAGAGGAATGATTGCTCTCAACGGAAACATATAACACTAGGTTTATTAAGGTCTATCATATAAAATTATGAACTAATATATTCTCCGGACAAAATATGTGGGGCCCATTGACAGCCGCTAGCTAGTTTCAACGAATAACCGTACCTCAGCAAATCGCTGGTAGGGTGCATATAAGAGCTGGAAAGGAACTAAAATCGCCGGATTTACAGGGACATGAACAAACACCATCGAAAATCGTCGGACATAAATCATAGCATATCACACACCCATAACTCAGCAGAAACATTCTAATACAAATAACATGCCCCTTCCACCGCATAGCAGAAGTACATGCATCACAATGGATGGATCCAATCTGTCGCTCAAGAAATGCGATGTTGACACACTGGAAAATGTTGAATGTAGAGCGACGAGGTGTGTGCCTTCATTAAAGGAAGTTGACTACACACAGGGGCTAAAGATACTGCAGCTACCTAAAAATACAGGCGGATGAGAGGGGATATTATAGAAACATACAAAATCATTCAGGGCATCTATGATAAACGGGTCACACATCAAATCTTCACTTTCAACGGACGGACAACATGGCTGATACCAGAGGACATAACTATAAAATCGACAAAAACTACTCAAGATTGGATATTAGGAAATAGTCCTTTGTTAATCGAGTGACAGACATATGAAATGGACTTCCACACGAAGTCATTAATGCGGCCAATCTCCAGTTTTTTTATAGTAGATTGGATCGGTTCTGTAAGGATCAGGACATGAAGTACGACCAAAGCAAGACCTATTCTGTGATATGAATGATGAGTAGATTGAGGTATACAATGTGGAGCTGGCGGCGTCTATACATTACAAACTTGATGGATTGGGATGTATTTTAGGATTGTGAGCAGGCAGATATGGGCACGGTGTCCATGTCAGATCTCCCTGCCTCACAGCTACCTGTATTATACCTGTAGTATATACCCTGGGTGTGTATGTATATATTATATACTGTACTAGATTGGTTGTATTTAAAATACAACCTGTATTATACCTGTAGTATATACCCTGGGCATGTATATATATTTTATATACTGTACTTAGTAAGAGGGATATGAAACTACGAACCCAATGAGCGTGGCTCATGCCCAAGCCACACCATGGAGAAGATGAACCCAGCTACAAACCAGTTCAAGCATCACACAATGCCAACACAGCTCTCAAACCGATACTCAATACTAAGCGAAGAAACTGTAAACATACCCAACAATGAGGCATCCAAATACACTATGAGTTGCAATGAAAACATAATAAGCTACACAACCTTGGACAATGGAAGGCATGAAAAAAACAAAACACAAACATGTAAATGCAGATAGTCTAATTAATATAAAAAAAGCTGAGCTTGAAGCGCTAGTACACAAGATTCGCCCTGCTATCATACTAATAACAGAAGCCTTACCAAAAACACAACCATAAATATTAGTGAATTACAGATTGATGAGTACCATCTCTCGCTGAATAGTAATCCATCAAGAGGAGTCATCACCTATACCCATGTATCATGAAATGCTAAAAAAAACCTCTGAAACCCTAAATGATGACAGTTTTCAAGAATCTGTGTGGAGTACATGGATGAGACAACAAAAGGAAACAATTCTTGTTTGTTGTATCTACAGAAGTCCCAACTCAGACGGCCCAAACAATAACAAACTCATAAATCTACTAAACAAAGTTGATACAGCAAATGCAGACCACAGTCTTATAGTAGGGGATTTCAACTTCCCATCGATTAACTGGTGCACTGGAGTTTTTTCAAATGAAGACGAAGATGCTTTTCTTAAAACTAGCAACAATATTTTACTACAGCAACTATAGTTACTAAAGTTAGAATAAATCAGACTTCAAATATGTTGGATCTAGTTTTAACAAACAACCAAAACATCATCCACAAAATAACCCCCCTACCTCTATTAGGAAAAAGAGACCATGATGTTCTACAAATATCACTACATTCTGACATCCTAAGCACAAGCAAACAAATAGCTACGCCAAAGCTACTGCTGAATAAAGGACAGTATACGGAAATGAGAAAAGATTTAGGAACGACTGACTGGAATCATCTGCACGAACTTAATGCGTCAGAAGGTTGGAACCTCCTACACAAAACATTGATCACAATGAAAGAGCAGTATATCCCTTCTTAAAAAATAATGCGGTAAGAAAAAGCACCTCTGGCTTGACTGTATTACAACAGAATCACTAAATAGCAAAAATCAGGCATACAAAAGATACAGTTAAACAAAGAAAACCACAGATTACGCCCTTTACAAAACTGCTAGAAACAAAGCGACAGCATGCATCAGAAAATCAAGTCTCTGGAAGAATGCATATTACCTGACATCTTGAAAATGGCAAATGTATGCTGCATACACAAAAAAGTCTACAAAGAATGGCCCAAGCAACTACAGGCCAATCAGTCTCAGCTCTACGTTATGTAAGATCCTAGAGTCTTTTACAAGAGACAGCATTGTAAATTTTCTGGAAACTGCCACCAAATGTCAACATGGATTCAGGCATAATAGATCATTTAAAACCCAACTATTAGAATACCTCGAAGATATAACAGCCAAACTTGACTCAAATAAACCTGTCGATGCAAAATATTTAGACTTCTCAAAAGCATTCGACTCTGTACCACACAAACGACTCCAAACAAAACTGAGAAGCTTTGGTATTGGCGACAACTTATTAAGATAGATAGGAAACTACCTATGTGACAGAAGCCAGAGAGTGAGGATCAATGACACAACATCAGACTGGATTGAGGTGACCAGCACCATGCCACAAGGAAGTGTCCTAGGACCTATGCTTTTTTTATATATATATATATATATATATATATAAATGACCTACCTGACGGACTAAACTGCCACTGAGAAATATTTGCAGACGACACAAAGATATATGGCAACCCAGCTACCAGTAAGATTCAGGACAATATAGACAAAGACAAAGTATGCAAGTGGTCAAAGATATAGCAACTATCTTTCAACACAGATAAAACGCATGTCATACATTTTGGCAGAAACAACCCTCAAACCAAATACTATATGACAGATATGCCTGATGTGCATCCTGTATCAACGTCAGAGGTAGAAAAAGACTTGGGAGTGCATATTGACAGAAACCTTTCATTTGATATACATATAGGGAATATCCAAGGCGAACAGCACATTAGGACTAATCAAGAGAACATTTACCAATATTGACCCATCTACTTTCACGCTCTTGTACTAAGCTCTAGTGAGACCTATTCTCAAATACTGCAACTCGGCATGGTCACCAAGATTGAAAAGGCAATCACAGCTATTAGAAAGAGCTCAACGCTGAGCAACAAAACTTGTCCCGCAAATCAAAGAGTATAGCTACACGGAACGACTTGAAGCCCTAAATCTAATGTCACTGAAATATAGACGATTTCAGGGAGATTTAATTGAAACATTCAAGCTCATCAGGGATCTATATAATATTGATAAGGACTACTTTTTCGAGCCATCCAGTATTACACAGACCAGAGGACATAGGTTCAAGCTCAACATAAAGCGCAGCAACAAAGATATTCGTAAGCACTTTTTCGATAACAAAGTGGTACCACAATGGAATTCACTGCCAGCTACAATAGTTGAAGCAACAACACTCGAATTATTCAAGAGCAAACTAGATATCTACTTCAAAGAAAGATCATCTGAATTCGACTGAACAGGCATACGTATACCAGCCCATCACAAAGTCATACTGCAATTGTTCCAATACAGTGGACTTCACTTGGAGTAGCCTGTGGATCTACAAAACATGCTCTGTAGCGATTCCAAGCCTGGCGTGCGTGGAAGGAGAAAGGACGAATAGTTGTTGATAAATTTCTCTAGGGGTCAATGATTATCTTGTCGACCTGAGGCCGTGTTCGGGGAGGGGTCGTGGCTTGCGCCTGGTATAGTCCTGCTCTGGAGTCATTATGACGTCATAATAGATTGTGCCGTCATACTCTCCAATGTGGTTTGATCCAGGTGTGGGCTGCGAGCTGTTCGCGAACACGCCCCTGGTCTCACTTATCATTCCTCTCTTGTTGGCTTGGAGATTATTGATAAATGGGTAACGAATAGAAACGTGGGCCAAAATTTTGCTCTTGCTCTCCCTCTCTCTCTCTCTCCCCATCGCCCTCCCTACCTCCGTCCCTCCCTCCTCCCCCCCACTCTCTCCCTCTCTCTCTCTTTCTCTCTCAACCGTTGGATGGAATTCAAACAAATTTGGCATGTTCTTTACCCATATGGATGATGATCATCATCATCATCATCATATCAATCAATTGTCCTTGGCGATAGTCCTTAGCTCAAATATGTTCCTCTTGGTTGTCAACATAGATCATCTTTCTTGGGCCATGTTCACTGACAGTGGGATTGTATTGCCATAGTGCATAGCGCGTCATTGGACTGATGAGTCACGTGGACTAATAGCAAATTCATTCAATGATGGAAACAGTCCGGAGCGTCAGTTTGATAATCTGACCTATCAAATTGTACATAGTATAAGGATTCAACAGCCACATGGCCGGTCAGCTGGCGTGGACATCTCTAACAGTTCCTTGATAACACTGTGGAATTAGGGAATGAATTTGTGTTCACCTGGAAGTATCAGCTGGAAACAATATTCATCTAGTATTTTAATCTCTAACAAGAACGGCCAACAAAAGTCTATGCAGAGGACAAACAAAAAATATAATGGTTGTCGTGAGGAAATGAATAACTTTGACTCAGAAGTGATCGAAAGTCAGTTTTAAAACCACACATGGAGTCTGCTAGGCATCTCCTTTTATAGTCACTGAAGTTCCTAAAAAGGCGTAACTCTAAAGGTGAGGAAACCAATCAGTGTGCAAGAGATGGGGCAGGAAGTTGGGTGCGTCGTTTGAGATTATACTGTCCATGACAGACATCGGCCCACAACTGATGTCTAGCATCATAGCACACAATCGCTTCCATCAAGCAAACGCCATTTGTCGACGAGGCCTTTACTAGTGTAGATTTGTGAGACACAGTGGAATTCTGCGGTAAACACGTGAAAGAATAGGATTTTTGTCCCGCGGCATTGATCTGATGGAAGCAGTTGTGAGCTATGATGCTAAGCACTGGTGCAACTCCTGGGTCCAATTCCACACATTCTGGAGTTGTTCTGCAGCTTTAGGGAGAAGGTTATCGAGTGGCTTCTTTTTCACATCTATGACATCCTCTATTATCTGCGCACTCCATCTCTAGTGGGAGGCACAATGGAGATACTGGTGGGTTTGGACTTGTGGAGTGTTCTCTCACAGATGAGAGAACTTTGGTAAACACAACACCGCAGAGCCAACTCCATATGTAAAAGCAATGAAGTTCTCGAAAGCTGCATACTCCACATTGTTGCTCCTCATTCATCATCATTGCGATCAGCATATTTGATGTTTAATGGTGTTAAAGGCCTGTGATATGTCGATGCTCGTCTTAGGAAAGCCCCGGTGCTTGGACCTGACCACTGACATGGGCATTCGATGTGCCCATACAATGTCAGTGCAGCTGCATCTTCATATAAAACAGCTCTGGTAGGCTCCAGTAAAACTGTTAATCTTTCCTCGGATGCAGTACAGTGTCACAGTGGACAAGATCTTATGAATGCTGTTGAGGAGCACTCTATGCATATAGGTTTGCTGGTGGACTAGGAGGTTCGTGGGTTTGATCAGGGTAGCTTGGCCAACAACGTTGAAAGGGAGGTGTTGCATCAAGGCAGAGTTTATTATGTGCGTGATTGGTTTGGAGAAGCTATCACCTCTATACTTAAAGTTCATTGACTATGCTGTCAGTTCCATTTCTCAGGGCCTTAATTGCTTTCTCAACCTCAGTTGTTTCGATCAGTGTTGGTGGTGGGCTACAATCGACTGCAAATAGGTGTAATTGCTTACCGTCTGTATTAGTGAACTGGCATCAACTTTCTCCCTGGTCAGTCGGTAAGTTACTGTCAATGTTATGCATGAAAAGCGATGGTGGTGGACCAGCAACTCTCGGAGCCCAGGCCACCCTAGACATTTTACGACAATCAACTGTGGCTGTGATGTCATGTACCAAAATGTCTGCTTGTAGGTTGGTGAGGCTTTTCAGTTGTTCACTAATCTGACAAAGTATTGCATTGTGTTCTTGATGTAGCTGTGTGCGGTCTTTGCTCATTGATAGGCGAGGGGCGGTAGTACCGTGTGTTGTTCGGACAGCTTTACAAGGAGTGTGTCTACATCGTAATGTTCAGCTCTGTTGTTATGCTTGGCAACTTCTATTACATTGGTCGTTTGTATCTGTTCCTCATGGACCCTCTTCTATGACAGTTGGGTTGTGGTGTCATTGACGAGCCTTTCTAGATCAAAGCTAAGCTTGCAAGTTGGTTGATATGGTATGTATGCAGCAGGCAAATGTGGTGTATGCCTTCATATGAATGTGAATCCTGAACTAGTGACTACACTGATTTCACCCATCACATCAATTGGGTTGAAGACAGCTGTTGTGGCATTGGAGCCTGTTTCTGTTCTATGGTCTATGATGTATCCTGTCCATGTTGTTTGGTTATAGCACAGATGTTTGAAGACAGTGTGGCAAAGAGGCCATGAACACGGATAAACAAGGCCACGCTAGAGCATCTCCATTGCTGTTACGCTTGTCCATAGCATAAAACACCATGTATGTGTTGAGTCCTGCATCCTTGTCTGCTTTGATGAGACTTTCTAGCTTACAATTAAGTCTTCACACACAACGAATTGTCATCTGGTTGAAATGGTGATGGTAGACCTCAGTTCGGCATAGAAAGACTCGATCGAGGAAGGATTCTTCTTGTTTTTTCGGCAGTTGGGGCATATGCATAACAATGCGGCGCTTGGTGGTGGCACCATTTCGCAGTGGAAAATCCAGGTCAATGAATGCAACATGATCACTGCTGCATCACAAAGTTAAGATGTGATCCAAGAGCCCTGGTCCAATTACAAAGACCAGGACATGGTGCAGTCTGTTTCTGCTGTGAGGATCAGATTGTGAGGGTCGTCATCTGTAAATAAGTGGATACGTTTGCTTCTTGGATTCATGCAGTGTCAATGTTTTAAAGTGTTCGCGTAAACCAGTGTGCAACATCTTAACTGTAGCTTCACTAGGATTTTCAGCACTTAGCATTTTCTGTTGAACAAAAGAGTGGCCCTTTTTGCCAACTCTTTTCCTCCTCTTCAGCGTTGAAGGCATTTTCCTGTGATGGAGGCCTGCGCGAGGCACTTACATCTCGCAGCAACAATATAATCTCTGTGTGTGTTAGGGGTATACTAGTTTATATTAAACTATCTAGTGACTTCGTTGCGAAGCTCTCTTGCGGGGATACGTTTGCGGATTCAAGGATCTGTGTGGTACCTCCAGCGGAACCTCGTGGAAAGAACATCGGATGGCTCTATGTTGTGTATTATTGTGCTCATTTACTGTCAAGCGCATAGAACTGGTTGTATAGTATTATCAAAATTTGTGACTTTAATTATAACATCTCATCCATTACTCTAAATTAGAATGGACAGACATACCGGTAACACGAATAGTTGGGATGACACCATGTGGTTCAATCTTGGTGGCAATGGTTGCACGGCCCCACTGGAACATCAGCGTTCCACTGGCTCTACAAGTCGGTCTGTGTGCCTTCTGGAGAGATGCGATACAGGATCTGCAAACCCGAGATCCGCAGATAACCAGCCCTCCCGCACATCATGCACTTGTGGTGCGATGGAATGGAATGACATGGCGGACCAGCACATACCCCTGCGAGCTACAGTAGGCCACCTGATGTTGTTATTCTGAGGTCGCCGTTGATCCAGGTAGTGAGAATGGGCACCGAAGCGACTCTGTAATTGGTGCCCTGGCTAGTTGAATGGTGTCTCAGACTGCAGGGTTCATCGGTCAGCTGTCGGAGTCATTGAGGGAGGGCGATTAGAACATCGCTCCTTCCAGTGGCCCGGATGACGACATCCAAAACATGTGTTTGGTGGTGGTGCAGACGTTATGTTGGTTTCTGCTCGTGTTGTTGATTGTGTGACGACTGTTGTGCTAAGGGTGGTGACTAAATTGTGAGTGCTGAGATCTGTTTTGTAATCTCCTCTAACTATCGTGCATGTTTTGTCTGTTGTTGATGTTGTGCTGGTTCCCGCATCCTTTGGCGTTATTGTGGCCTCCACCCTGGGACTTCCCATGCCCGCTTCCTCTGGACGCGTGATTTTGACTGGTGTGGTGGTCTTGTTGTGCTTGCGGGTCTGATGCTGATGTAGGTGCCGATGCAGTGCTGTTGTTGGTGGAGGTGGCGACGTTTACATCATTTACTTCGTTGATAGGGTGCAGTTGTCGGCGATTGTCCTTTTTCCGTTCTAAGAAGTTCTCAATATGAACCGCGGTTGCTGTAAGCTGTTGCAGACTACTGTGTTCCGTGAGGAATAATTTTTCTTTCAGAGCGGGTTCACCACTCAACGCATCGATGAAAGTGTCAAGATGTAAATGTGTGACACCCTCGAGATTCATGCTGGGATATGCGCATGTAACTATTCATCAAATACAACTAGTCAACTCCGGTAATGTTTCTCCCATACATGGGCACAAGTTCTTGAGTTGTAGCCGACTTGTTTCTCCGAGGGCTGTGTCGACGAATCTTTCTGACAACGCGCTCTCCAACTCCATGTATGTTGATGTGTACTCTATGTCTAAGTCTGCCAGGACCTGCAATGCTTTCCCCGACAGCTTTGCGGCCAGATAATCTCCCATTTGTTGATTTGTCCACCGGTTTGTACAACTTGTTATTTGGAATTGCACTTTATAATTGGCTCACTCATTCTCCTCGCTAAATTCGGGGTGGGGCGGAGGAGGAGAATGATCCGGCCATGTCCACGAGGTGAAGTGATTGGCATGAATCCAGGTGGTGGTGCTCGGGAGACTGATGAAAACGTGGGTGCTGGCCTGCATGTTGGTGGTGGTGGCGGTGTTGGTAGTGTTTCCCATCGATGTCCCAGAGGATTATGACAATGATGATGATGCGTTCATGAGGGAGATTCACGTCGATGGTGCTGTGCACGATATGTAGGTTCCGCTGAATACTGCCCTGATGCGGGTCCATAGACAGGTGTTGGTCTATAGACTGGTGGAGGCATACTATGTATACGACACAGACGTTCTGTTGGTAGTTGTGACAGATATTCCGCATACGGTGGCGGTGCAGGTGACTGATGGGGATGATGTGTGTGATGTGTCGGTCTTTTGGTGTATTGCTGAAACGGGGTGGCCGCATCCTCCGACACCGTTGGATAATGTGCTGATGACGTACGTAGCGGTGGAGATGCGGGATAAGGTACATGATTGTCCGGCCACTGGTCACCCTGTGATGACGTTGTTGAACATAATGGTCATGAAGGATAGTTATGCCCTCGTAGGGGTCTGTTTCATTGACGTCCGTGATCTGGCTTAGATGGTGGTTGCCTATCGTGAATGTCTGACAATGTGATATATTTTACTTCCTGTCTGTGAAGCATCGTGGAATGTCCCCTCGTTGATCAGCGAAAACCTGTGTAGTGGCGGTGCTGGTTGTTCCGCACCAGGGAAATTATTAGCTCAGTCTGTAGAGCATGAGACTTAAACTTGGGGTCGTGGGTTCGATCCCACATTGGGCGCCACCTGTAGCTCGTGGGGTTATGCGCTGGTCTGGTATGTCGCTTCACTCCACCGCACTGCATGTGCATGATATGCGGGAGTGCTTGTTAGCTGTGGTTCCCGGGGTTGCGGACCCCATATCGCATCTCTCCGGAAGGTACAAAGACCGGACTCTAGAGCCGGTGGAATTTTCATGTGCGACCATTGCCACCGCGATTGAACCACACCGTGTCGTCCCAACTGTTCGTGTCACCAGTATGACGGTCCATACTAATTTAGAATACGGACTAGATGGTAATAATTAAACAGTCACAAATTGATTAACTGTACAAACAATATCATTCGTTTGACAGTATTGAGCAAATAATACAAAACATAGAGCATTCGGTGTCTTTTTTACGTGGTGTCGCCGAAGGTACCGCACAGATCCTTGAATCCGCAGAGGTATCCTCACAAGGGAGTATTGCCGCAAGTCACATAGTAGTTTAATATAGACTAAATATACCCCTAGCACACACAGCACACTGTTGCTCCGAGAGGAAAGTGCCTCGCGCGGGCCTCCCTCACAGGAAAATGCATTCAATGCTGAAGCGGAGGAAAAGAGTTGGCAAAAAGGGCCACTCTTTTGGTCAAACAGAAAATGCTAAGTGCTGGTCAATCCTAGTGAAGCCATAATTAATGTGATGCGCACTGGTTTACGTGAAGATGGAACGAATGATTTCCAAAGAATTCATAGGTCACCGTCTTATGTAGGTCCAAAGTTACTGCATTGGTAGTTGCCATTTTATTTATGCGGGCCTTCTGCTACATTCTAACCTACCATTTTGTCGCTAGATACGAGTACAAGCTTTGGCCGCCAATGGCACGGATTCCTACCTAACTTTAGATATATAACTCTAACAGGCGGAGATGCTCAGTTTCCCGTAGGTCACCCTGCATAGCATCTACCTCCGAAAGATAGCGTGTGTACATGCTACGGAGAAATAGCGTCTGAATCAAATAACTATCTGATCACCACAACTCCGCAACCACATATAACATCACTAGGACAAGTTCACAGTTCACAAAAGCAAATTTAGAAAGCGCTATATAATTTATGGTGGGGAGTAAGAGATGGATATCCATCCCCAGTGTCCTTCCTGTGAGGGTGTGGTGGGTTGTAAGACCTCACCCAGACACTAAAACGAATTGGATGGAGATCCGCATCTTGTCTGTCACCGCGTGCTATGGAGTTAACCTTTTATCTGTCATTAGGGTTAAGTTTCATGAATGCCCAGAGATGCACTGCAGGCCGGTATCACAACATAATTAATTTATATTCTTTTCGCAATGCTTCCTACTTTGGCGGGGGAAATCTAACTAACTAGGGCGTGTATGTAATTCGGCACTAACTGTCACTGCTCGGAAACCTCCGCTAGTTTCCCAGAGTCGACTGGGAATCCAGACAATTATTACGCCTTGCAGCTGGTGGATTGTGGAAAGAGACAATAACTCGATATAAAAATTATATTGCTTCGAAATAACTAATAATAATCCCCATTATTTATTTAGAGTGCAATTGTTGAGTCTATATGAAAAAACTGTGTAAAGAATTTATTTTTTGTGACTAATGTAACATTAGAAATTTGATTTTGACAACTAGATCGCCTTGTAGCATTTACTGCGAGCCGACCATCTACCGCTGTCAATGGTCCCCACAGATTTCGTCCGGAGCGTATATTAGTTCGTAATTTTATATGATAGACCTTAATAAACCTAAAGTGTTATATGTTTCTGTTGAGAGCAATCATTTCTCTACATGTAGGCATCGATAATTAAGCAATGCAATTAATAATATGAATTTAAGCATCGCCTATCCAACCCGGGTGTCGCCATTGGTTTCACACCTTGTGTATATTATACAAAATGTATATAGTAGGTATATATACATGTAGTAGGGGGATATGCGGTAGTGATATGGAGGGACGAAAATTCAAAGGCCTGTGCTCACATGGCAAACAAATTCAGTTAAACTCGGATAAGTGTCGTGATGCACTTAGCGAAAAACAATGCAAAATACCCCTAATATGAAAAGTGGCATTGCCTATAAGCGAACGCAGATGCCATTCATTGCGTAAATAAATAGATCAAATTTGTATATGGTTGAAATGTCCTAAATACGTATGCCCATCTATAGTATTGTAGTAATACTACTAATACATTATAATAGGTTACTCACCCAACAGGGGTCACGAATCGCACATGGAACCGGCGGCAGGTGCTCGCGTTTCAGGTTCCCAGGGACGACTGCCGGGCGTCTGTAGAAACGGCAGGAATCAGCTAGCCTGGCAGCCGCGAAAGGCGAACTCTGGGATTGCGGGATACCACCAGCACCACACTCTCCCCCGTTTTAAAAAACATGAACTGCCAGTTTAGACATGGACAAATTAATTGAAAATTTTTAATTTGTGTGTCCATTGTCTAATTAAAACTTTTGCTAAAAAAAATTTATAGTTAAAACAAAACTTCCAATATAAAATTCATGTGTAAAAAGACCAGAGCTGGTGTAACTGTAACTTGTAACTGACTAACTTAGTTACATTTTACATGTAACTGAAGTAACTTGTAATTGAAGAATTTAAAAAAAAAATTATGAATACAATTGTATGGCCATTGACACTCAACTGTTAAAGCTAGAATTAGAATTGACCACAATTAAACAAATTTGCCCATAGTAGGTGTCGATCCATCCAGAGAGAATGAGCTGCTAATAATAAAACAGATGGCTAGATCAACAGCTACCGGACGAGGGCCATCGTTACAGTTTTTAAAAAAGCATCGCATCCCTAAATAAAATTAAGGACAGTGGTTTTCCACCACAGCAGAAAACTGACAGAATTGACGGAATTGCCAAATTGATAAAGAAGTAATAAAAATAATCTCACATGAATTTAAAGGAAGTGTTATCTGAAATTAAAATATGTGAGATTCGAGGAAAACCTGTGAATATTGCATATTTTAAATTTTAGTGAACATTTTTAACCTTAACATTTATAATATACCTCTTATATATTTGAACGGATCTGAATTTACAAATTTAGGAAATCTGGAAAACCACTCCCTATCACAATAAATATATCTGAGTGAAACTAAAACGGAACGGATAATACAGCAGAAGAAAGAAACATGCTTTTTGCGTTATGACTAACGCGTCAATTACTTTGCGCATTATAAAGTGGTAAGAGTAAGAAATACATCTGCACGATTTATGCAGTCTGCTAAATGCATATTATAAATATGCTGTCATACGCAAGACTTCTTCATTATAGAGTAATGCACATTATAAATATGCATGAGTCATGCATTATAGAGTAATAATGCATCATTGCATCAAATTAACATGTAATTTTTACACATTTAATAGAGAAAATATATAGATATGGCATATATATATATATATATATATATATATATATATATATATATATATATATATATATAATGTTGACCTAATATAAAATATCTGAACTGACCTAATGTAGAATTAATATATCTGGGCTATCCTATAAAATATGTGCTGACCTAATAAAACTATATATAATATATTTGAGCTGCCCTATAAAATATCTGAGCTGACAAATGTAGAACTGACATAGCTAACTAAACTGAATTTCACTACATAGATGAGTTTGCATCACAACATAGGATGCATATACTTATTATACAAAGTGTGTATATGGATTTGCCATATACACAGACAGAAAACATTATTATGACCAAGCGTCATGACGGACAATAAATACAATGCGTATGATTAATGCGTAACAATTTACACATCATTTGACAACGCATCTTTGCAACGCGTAATTACCCACACACTGTTCAAGAAATGCGTAAATATAACCACGCATTATTACGCGCAATCATTCATGCGTCGTTTGAAAAACGTGTAATTATAATAACGCGTTCTGTGAGTCATACAGCAATTGACCCCTGTTGGTTGTTGGCATCTCAAGGAGTATAATTGCTGGGCCTGTACTGCATCGTCATATTATATTGGGACAATTCTTCTAGCCATCTAGCTAGTTGTCGTTCGATCTGCTTGAAACTTAGCAGCCACGTGAGACTGTGATGGTCAGTCCGCACAATAAATTACCGTCCTAGTAAATGCTACCACGGCTAGCAACTCTTTGTGTGTAACACAATATTTACACTGAGCCAGTGTCAACGTTCGGCTCGCAAAACCAATAAGCACCTCTTTCCCATTCTGATTTTGGGATAACTCTGCACCAATAGCAGCCTCTGAAGCATCAGTATCCAGTATGAAGGCACCATCCAGTGTCAGATAACCTAACATGCAGGGTTGGCCATAGCACCCTGAGGTGTTTCGAAAGCTACCTGATGCTCTAGAGTCCAGTCATACTCTACTTTGGAACTGGTAAGTGCAGATAGAGGAGCAGAAATACCAGCAAAACCCTGTATGTGCTCTCGGTGGTAATTCATGAACCCTAGGAAAGATTCCAGCGCTTTCCTAGTCTTAGGAACAGGCCAATTAGCGATGCTTTCCATATTGTTTGGCTTAACAGCGATTCCCTTATCATTCACCAACTTACCTAAGAAACAGAGTTCTGTACGGAACAAATTACACTTCGTAGGTTTTAATTTAAGGTTGTGCGACAGGAATCGGAAAAGGACAGCTTTCAAGTTGGTCATATGACTGTCAAAGTCAGTCCCTGTCACTACCACGTCATCTAAATACGCAAGACACTCGCACCAGTTAAGACCTTGCAACACCAGCTGAACAACCCTCTGAAAGGTAGGCGGGCTGTTGCTCATACCAAATGGCATCCGAATAAATTCAAAGAGCCCATATCTTGTGATAAATGCGAGCTTGTGGCAGTCCTCTAGGTCAACCTGTTGATTTATACCAGGGAAGCGAAATTAATATTCGCTAAAAAAGTAATATCACTTACTGAAATAAATTGTGAGCATATATGCTAACCGATAAATATAACTCACTGTGTAGTGATGGTGGTGCAACTCCGGAGAACGTCTAAATGAATTTTCCGAAGCCAGACCAGATTCAGTAGCGTACCTGCATGCAAGCCGTCCTTCAGAAACCTGAAAGTATAATGATAATGGACGCATTTACGTGCACTAGATTTTTTATGGAGTATTAACTCTACACTGCATTTGATAGTGGGTACACCAATATTTGCATTGATTTTCTCAATTCTAACATTGAGAAGAGAGAGTTGGTCATGCAGTTGCAGCTCTTGGTCTTTGAAGGAACAGGGATTCAAATGGTGTAGTTGCTCATTATACAGGACCAGAGAATACGCCGGGACATTGATAAATTTCACCGTTTGTCCGTAATGCCGTACTATGTCTATCGCACGTTGATAGTGTTGGCAAATGCGGTCTACCGCGAGTTCACCATTGGCCGTTCTTAAATGGACAAAACCGTCGCTTCATTTCTCGGTAAGATCGCAGGTGCCGGCCCAGATATAGAAAACGATACGGCGAAATTTCTGAACGGTGTTGGCTATTCTTGACTGCAAAATATTAACCAGGTCTGGTGTAGTACCACCACTTTTACACCAATACTCAACAAAACCAGTTTGATCGGCCCTTTTCAAAATGAAACCTTTACTTGTACCCAACAAAATTGCCTTGTGGGTGAAGGATTGATCCACAGAAAACTGGGTGCGAGCCAAAAACTCCTCAGATTTAACTTGAAAAGAAGACATAAGCTGAGTAGTGTTTTAACGGAGTAGCTAGCAATGCGATGATGAACATTTTGAATTAATAATAACAAGAAAAAACAAATAATGTTCAGTGTAATTAGTAAACCTAATATTAGAATTGAAACATATTTGTTGATTAGAAGGGAGATTACCCTCTAATGTTCAAAAAGTTAATAATAATGATAATAATAATAATAATAATAATAATAATAACAACAACAGTGATTTATATCACTGCTTTATTTCGTATAATTCTGAAATAAATAACAAAATTGAACTGTAATTAAAGTATAAAGAAATGTAAAAAATCTGACGGTTAAGCTACAGCTCAAAATCGTGATTTCCTACATATGACACTGAAGATAACTAATAATAACAATCCAGAAACTATAGGGTTGTCATTCCACGGAATACTGACACAGATGATAGCAACTTAGCACGAAAATATACCTCTTCATTACAGTTCAAATAAATAACATTGAATCTTGAATTTATGACGTATAGGATGTATGTGTGTAAGGTATATTAATCTATATACCCGACATTTGCATGATATAGTATAAATAAATAATATATATTTAACTATAACTCAATCAATAGTCCGTGATTATTAAATAATAAAAAAAAAGAACTTTAAAATAATCAAATGGCGGCCAGAGTCTGTCAAATTGACGTTCGGGCAGGATTAGAGTAGTCTATATTTCCAAGAATTCTATCTTTTTTAACAGCAAAATCATGATTAGAATTTAGAAATAACTAACAATAATTTTAATTTAGGGCACAAACTACTCCTGACACCATTTGTAGTACCGTGATTTCTCGACTAAAGGCCGCCCTCGAATATAGGACGCTGTCCCAAATTTGACCAAGATCCGCCCAAAAAACTCTTGTATTCAAGTATAAGACGCTGTTAAATTTAGAAAAAAACGTACCTTTAAAAAATCGAAAATTGGTATAAAAAATAACCATCACTCAGCGCTATGTTTAATGCATGACTAAAAATTATCATGGTGGAAGAGAAATTATTAAATAGGACTGCCTAAATATTGTGTATCTTCAATAAAGATTGTTTATTACATCAAAATCAATCTAATTTTGGCATTAAATGTCTCCTTGAAAACATAGAAATCGTGTGATAGAAACAGATTGTAATGGCTCTTTTGCGTTCTGAAGGCGCTGTGTGATCTTATGCGCTAACAGGAGTTGGTTATCTGGCTCTTTTGTGATTGGAGGCGCTGTGTAATCTTATGCGTTAACGGGAGTTGGTTATAAAACGGGTATGGGAATATTCAGATGGTCACTAGTTGTAATGACTCCTTTGTGTTTGGAGGCGCTGTGTGATCTTATGCGCTAACGGGAGTTGGTTATCTGGCTCTTTTGTGATTGGAGGCGCTGTGTAATCTTATGCGCTAACAGGAGTTGGTTATCAAACGGGTACGGGAACATTCAGTTCCTATCGCGCAATGATGATATATAGCAATTTCCGAGTCCAGAATGTTTAGATCCGAGTACTCGCTCTAATTAGAATAAAGATCTTTTGCGATTGGAGGCGAATCACACTATCTTTTCTCGACGCCATTCGGTCCCGGCGGCAGGTGCTCGCGTTTCAGGTTCCTAGGTACGACTGCCAGGCGTCCGTAGAAACGGCAGAAATCAGCTAGCCTGGCAGCTGCGAAACGTGAACTCCGGAATTGCGGGATACCACCAGCACCACAGTATTTTTCATCATGGGTGTAGGACATTCTGACAAATCCAGTCCAGGATATTCACAACAATGTGTCTGCCCATTGCCAAGTGATATTTGCCAGCATTGTTGCATCTTTTACCGGGGCCTACACCATTAAAATAGTTGCACCAGTCCAATAACATTATAAAATATGTACCGACGTATCGCGGTGCTCCTCGCTATTCGGGAGAAATACAAATAAGTTCATAGTAACTATGACGTCATAATGAAATATTGTCCACTAGAATTTTTAAATCGCGTTTATCCAGACATAAGCTAAAAAAATCGGGAATTAATGCATGTCTGCGAGTAAATACATGAATGTACATTCCATCCGGGTGCAAATGGTGTGGTATCCGGCCTTAAATTTCCTGCTAGCTTCGCTAAATACATACAACATTGACAACAACGACTTTCGGCGGCCATGAGTGTTAAATATAATACGAGACGGTCAACCAAACCTCATATTGCATTTACAGACACATAAATAGGAATAAATAAAGCCAGACCAGTTAATCGCTTTACATTCTAAAGTAAATGTACACAATTTTGTGATAACAATATCACACAAATTTTGGACATTGAAAATGCGCAGTAGGTTGCCCTAAAACAATGAGAGGAACATACGCGTAATGAAGAACCATATCCCATAATGCAACGGGGTCCCATAAAGAAACCACAAAAGCTATGTCATAAGCCGAAACTGGAAGCAAAAAAAAGCTCGCAACCGGAAACGAAGCTTCCTCAGTCGCATGGTATATGTATTTTAGCCTGGTTCCCTGTCTCATTTTCTGTTGATTTTTCCTAATTACACATACATACATGTTATCTATATACGCTCACTTCGTTCGCGATGGCTTCGCGCAAAGCCATCGCTCACTGCGTTTGCTATTATTCAAATAAATCTGGCAGGTGTGTAAAACTCAATGAAACCAACACTGAAAAAGCCAATCATTCCAGTAGTAAATTTTTCTATAGATATTCTCTTGTCTTATTTAAAATTGTGTATTTTGCAGCTTTTCTAATCACTACTGAATTATAGAATGGTTCCTCAAACTACTGAAATCCACTATTAAAAGAGTGTGGGAAAGTACAGAAAATCCATTTTTTCACCTAAAACTATGGATTGCTTGAACCGGTAGTTGGCAGTTCTGCCACACTCTCTCACACTGGCATTTGAGATCTCGCGAAACTGCGTCTTCAAGTAAACTCTTCTGTGAATAGTTCATGTATGTCAGAATTCTTTTCTAAATATATCGATCGGGTGACCCGGTTGTTATTATTAGCCTATTAAATTCACATGCTAGTCGAAAAGAGTTTGTTTTAGACACAATGGGGCAAATAAGGTAATCAGCTTTCAACAGTCTAAAATATATTCCTTCTCAGCGGTCTATCAATCGTGTGTTAGATCTTAAACGTCATCTGTGTATAACCATTCATTTCGGCAATGATCATACTGTCAGCCACGACGTGATTAGACACTGACAGTGACACTGTTGATTCGTAGGAAGAAAAATTATTTCACATCAAGAGTATACTTACCTCCCTAATACTCTTTGATATTGCCAAATATCGACTTTCACTCAATAAACACTCAGATTTAAAAAGTTAGGTGGCCCTACTGGACAGGTAGTCAGATGACAGTCCGGCGGATGCCAGCCCCAACCTCGTGCATGCACAGACTAGTACTTCCTTTACCAATTTATTGGCAAACAGAGACACATGCTTTTTTGCTCTAAGCGTTTCTGCTGTTTCTCACCACTCAAACCTATTCATTATTCATCTAGAAGTCATGTCTGAGCGTGAAAAATCATCAGAGGAGGGCCCAGGATCCAGTCATCAGGTAACTTCTAATACATATTTGTCTAATTTAGGGTTTTAGTCTCGTTGTAATGTGTTTCTGGGACTCGTGATTAAACGTGATAAGCGCCCAGAAAACTGGTTTATTTATATATGGCGCTATGAAATATTAATCTGTCTTTGTGTTTGTGTCCACAGGTATCTATCTATGATTGAAGAGGACAGCACATCATCAGAGGGTTTGTTTTTCTCTCCACCAAGGTTCCATTTCCTACTAACATTGTTAGGGAAACTAATCAAAATCTATGCCCAGTGAGTTGGAGTCCTCGTAAGACGGTCTTCTCACTTTGCCCTCTTGCGCCACTTCCTTCCCTTTATGGTGGAGAGAGTTAAGAGGTCATAGAGTTTGGTGGAGCTTCCAGTGAATCAGATCGGATGGTTTGTCTATGCTAAAGGCGCAGTTATTCTAGTTATGATATTAGGCACTTCAATTTATTTGAAAATATTTCTGAAATCTACTGCCAATTTATCATTGTATATCTGATGTTTGCATAGTCTGTCTCTACTATCCTTTTCCAGTTAGATGTTCTGGATATGAATACAATTCGTCCTTGCACCTGGATGTTGTTTTCGGGTCGGATTAACTTCTTATTTTTGAAGTTGTGATGTCATAATCAGCCTTGCACTTTATTAACATTTATAAAGTTTTGTCCAACGCTGGTTTCTCATTAGCTAGTGGTCTTTATGGCCACCTTCCCTCTATTATTATTTTGGTTTTGAGTTACTAATTCATTAACTAAAATACTCATTGTATTCATCTTCTGGCCTGTTTCAGAAACCTGGTTGCCCTTCTTGTGGAAGGTTCTTGAAAGATAGATTCGCCCCTCACTTATGTTTTCAATGCAGTCCTTGTGGCCCATTGCTTAACTGTGACATATGTAAAAAGTGTGTGGGTGGGGCGAACTAATGTCTGAGTTTCTCTCATTACAGGCTAAGGTGAGGGCTGTAGAGGAGGCGAGAAAGTCTGAGAAAGAGGTTCTTGGTAAGAAGGGTAAGAGGAAGGCCTCGTCCACCATGGATATGGAGGCCTTCCGCGTTGAGATGATGGGAGAGATGGAGAGGACAATTAAGGATTTGGTTCCAGAGTTGCTTCGTGGCATGCTTCCTGGTCCAAATACTTTGTTGTTGTCTTCTGCTTCGGAGCAGATAATCCCCGCCTATGAATCGGTGCTATGTAGGGACTTAGCAGTTTTCGTCTATGAGTCAGAGGTGGCCCCATTAGAGGGGGAAGTCCACTATGAGACACTGGCAGCAGGCTTGCCGCACCGGTTGTTCGTGGACAGGTGTCGCTGGAGCCTGGTGCCTGCCAGGATTATCCGCATCCTGCAGTTACCACTACCGCCAAGCCAAGCGCGAATGATCGCGATGCGCTAGGCGAAGATACGCGGCCAGGCTCTGGGTCTGACAGGGGAGCGCTGTGCTCGAATGTTTTGCGTACAGCAAACGCCGCGTTGCGTGATGCGGAGGAAAGTTCGAGGGCATCTATCCCAGCACTCTTGCACGTCTCCCAGCTGTTACAGGGGGTAGTAGCAGCATCCGCATCATGCCAGCCTAGTCTGGTAACAGTTCAGAGAGCCATCCAGGATGGAATTAACCTGGCTCTGGATTGTTTAACCCGGTCTGTGACCAGGAGTGTCGGGGCACGGCGCACATCTACCTTAGACAACTTGTGCCCATCTCAGGACCTGTATAATAGGCTGCTGCATACGCTTATGACAGGTCCTGTTTTTTTTGGAGGTGAGGGATGTATGCACCTCCAGGAGACGGTCACCCTGGTCAATAACCAGAGGGCATTGCGTGAGCAATTTGAAGTGCTCCGCAGAGAGCGCATTCACGCAGCTCCCCCTGCGTATCATCCCCTGCAGGTTCGGGGTGGTAGTGGCCAGGTCAGAGGCCAGCCACCAGCGCAGTGCTGGCCGCTCGCGCTTCGGCCAGCAGCGAGGGGGGCGCAGGCTCCTCCGGCGCAGCCAGACAAACAGCCGCCCGCGCACCGAGGTGCGCACGGTGTAGCACAAGGATCTGGTCGTGGTAATTGTACCTGAAGGGTCGGTTACCACGGTAAGAACCACTCCAGTGCTTCTGGAACAGGAGACAGTGCCACTCCTGTGCTTCTTGTGTCCACCTCTCTCCCTAGGTGGTCCAGTGGGAGGCCAATTGGCCCACCACAAGCAAGAGTGGGAATGGTTGACTCAGGACCGTTTAGTCTTGCGATGGCTTTCAGTCGGGTATCATCCCGATTGGATAACAGGCCCACCATCGCGACTGTCTCTGGTGTCAGTCTGGACTCAAATTCCAAGAGATCCAGATCAACGGTTGTGTATAGGGGAAGAAATAAATTCCCTCATATTAAAAGGAGCAATTCAACCGGCGCAAGATTGCCCGGGCTTCTATTCAACTGTGTTTCTAGTGACAAAGAGCACTGGAGGATGGAGACCAATTCTGAACCTCAAGCCATTGAACAAGTTCATAGACACACAGTTTCAAAATGGAGGCCGTGAAAACGGTGTTGGCAGGGTTGAAGAAGGGAATGTGGACAGCGTCAATAGACCTGAAGGATGCTTATTTCCACATTCCAATAGCGAGGAGTTTTCGTCGGTTCCTGAGGTTTGCATTCCAGGGCAGACAGTGGGAATTCAGGGTTTTACCCTTTGGAATTTCAACGGCTCCTCGGGTCTTCACCAGGGTGGTTCTTGCTATAACAGCATACCTCCGCAGGAGAAGCATAGCCATCCACACGTACATAGATGACTGATCTAGAGATAGGATATGTTTATCCTACTCAGGAGAGGGTACAAGTACTCATTAATACAGTCATCAGTGTGCAACAGTCGTCATATCCTGGCACGGGTTTACTTGAGAATGCTGGGGTTGATGGTTTCTCTGGAACCAATCATTCCTCAGGCGGCCTTACGCAGGCGGCCTATCCAGTTATTTCTCATGACACAATGGACCCAGAGTACAAGATCACTGGACGAACGTGTCAGTGTTGGAGCCTCTTGTTCAATACCTTCAGTGGTGGATGAAGACAGAGAATCTCCTGGCATGGATGACGCTAACCCCTCCCCACCCTCAGTTAACGATGTATGCAGATGCAGATGCATTAATGGAGGGGTGGGGAGATTGCCTGGAAGAATCCACAGTATCAGGACTTTGGAATCCGGATCAGTCACAAGAACATATCAATCTCGCCCAGTCTCTGTATGATGACATGGAAACCCTGAAAGCAGTTCATATTCCGGGAAAGTTAAATCTGCTAGCAGACTCATTGAGCCGAAGGATGAGTGTTTCACCTACGGAATTGCAACTAAATCAATGTGTGGTGGATCGTCTGTTCAACCACTGGGGGAACCCAACATAGATTTCGCAACAAAGAAGAATGCGAAGATGACGATGTACGTCTCTCTGATTCCAGATCCGTGCGCTATCGCAACAGATGCGTTAGCTATCAGCTGTGTGGGAATGTATGCATATGCATTCCCTCCAGCAATCCTGATTCCAAAAATTCTTCAGAAAATCAGACAGGAGGAGTGCCAAGTGCTTCTGATCGCCCCAAATTGGTCAAACCGATCATGGTATACGGATCTGCCGGACCTTCTGGTCTGCAATCCGGTTCCTCTGCCTCTGATGGACAATATTATCTTCAAGGGCAAGGCCCTTCACAACAATCCGTCAATGTTCAGATTGACTGCGTGGATGTTGTCAAGGAATCTAGAATTAAGGAGGGCTTTTCTGAGCAAGCAGCCATTGTTCATGGCAAAAGCCAGAAGGGGGTCAACCTCCATAGCATATAATTATAAAATCAACAGATTTTCAGAATGGTGCTAAAAAAGATGTATTAATCCAATGGATTCATCTATTCAGGTAGTAGCCGATTTCCTCTGTCACCTGTATGATGCCTATAGCCTCAAGCCTAACTCTATTGCTGGTTATAAGTCAGCTTTAATGACAGTTATCCCTTGTTTGGCTAATAGGGTAAGTGATGAAGTAAGTACATTAAATACTTTAATTAACGGCATGGGCAATCTAAGACCAAGGAATCCACCAGTGATTCCGTCTTGGAGTTTATCTCTAGTGCTCCAGGTACTAGCTGATAAGCCATTTGAACCACTAAGTTCCATTTCTGTGAAAATGTTGACACTTAAAACTGTATTTTTAATTGCTGCGGCCTCGGCTCGGCGGAGAAGAGAAATTCATGCCTTATCAGACCATTTTGTGGTTACAGGGGAAGGCCTTAAGCTTCTACCTAGGATAAATTTCATGGCTACAAATCAGTCTGAAATATCCAGGTCAACCCATATTTTTACCCGCTTTGACTAGATATGATCCTAATTCAAAAGCATGGTGTCCAGTCTGAGCATTAAACCGGTACAATCAATGTACTCAGGAATGGCGGACGGACCAACAGCGGTATGGTTGTCAAATATCGAACCCCATGGCAGGGCGTCTAAGGACACCATTTCCAGGTGGATTGTAGAGTGCATTCACTCTGTCTGTCCGTCCGTCTGTCCATCTGTCCGTCAGCTTTTTTCTTTAAGCGACTTCTCAAGAACCACTGGGCTGTAGAGCTGGGCGGTATTGTCATTGGGATGACGATAACGGTATCTGTGAAAAATACCGCGATAACTACTAATATCGCGGTATTTGGAATAATTTTGGATATGATAGGGTTAATATAGCCAATCTATGAATAGGCATCCTTTTTAGATGTATAAACAAACAAAGCCTACACTTTGTATTATATTTGTTTCAGCACCAAATAAAATATTTTTTCTCGCCTTTTTGCGTTTTACTTTGTCATTGTGAAGAGGAAGATGCGCATAAGTGGCCTTAACTCTGTCACTGTGTGCGCAGGAATCTCCAAGGGAAATCCCAAGGGTCCAATCTGATTGGTTAAAAACATCAAGTATCTTTCATTGGTTTTAACCAGGTCATAATCGGGTGCAGTGTTTAGTGAAGCATTCACGATCAGCTGTTTTTATTATTACTATTGAAAGCTTATAATGAATGCTCCGCGAGAAAGACCACGCGATTAGGCACATGATCAATTAATGGACAAACCAGGTCTGAAGACGTGATCAGCTGCGCGCGTGTATGCGTGTATAAAGATAACAAAAAGACCTGAATTTTTTTTAGCAATAAAATAGAGAATGTAGAATTGTAGATAAGAATCGTCGATCACTGATTAAATTATTATACTTGACGTGCAAAATTCTGGTACTGAATGGTTAATTATTGAAAATGGTCAAGTTTTATAAGGAATTGACTAATCAACCCAACTGTCCGCTCAGCCCCCATTCCACCCCTTTAGAACATTGTCGACCCGCATGAAAGTCAATCACACACTTCATCCGGAGTATGTGAAAATAAATAATCCTCAGCTATTTACACAGATTATTTCAAAACAATTTGACTCGAAGTTGTTGCTGTCGATGTCAGTAACAACGTTTGGGTCATAAAGTTTTCAAACTAATCAGCTCTTTATTTATTATTTCTTTTAAATTTTATTTCCATAAAGCCTCTGCATTCGTCTTGAAAGTGGTTAAATCATAGCCATATAGATCGATGGCACAATAGTCGCCTGAGCCAATGACCAAGAACGCGCGAAATTAGTCAATACAACACATTCCACGCTATAAGATCTGCTGTCTTCTAGAAAAGATGATCTAAGAGGTTATTAGTTATTAATAACTTGTCCGATTTTAGCTAAATATTTTGGAGACAATTTGATTGGAAATTATTGTCATGATCAGCCGGACTTGTTTCATTCATATTGCGGCTGCCTTTAGCGCATTCAGCATATCAATGGTATTACTGGTATAGACTGATCAATACTCGCCCAAGCATACATGTATACACACACGTGTGGGTTGAATTATTCTTGAACAAGCGAAGAATAGAGGGATTGCAGTTATGGCTTCACCGTTTTAGTTAGATCGCTTGAATTTATCGTCATAGTTAGCGAGTGAATTTATCCCGCTAGGATATTTGGTAAGCTGGTACCCGACTCCAATTGCTCATAATCACATAGCCTGAGCCAGAGAATCGCCAGTGATGGAATGAGGAGTCGGGTACCAGCCTAGGATATTTGGATGGTCGATGTTTTATTTATTCCCTTGTAATGACGTCAATCGTGTCATCAGCTATGGAAAGCGAAGGTGGTATTCCAATAATATAATCAAAACGAGGCTGAGTTAAGTTTATTTGTGTTTTACAAATGGCTGCTATTTTTGCGTATTCAACGTTGTCAGCAACTACGATTTTCAGATTTAACTTGTCTTCATTGGAACAACATTTAATTGAGCATGGAAGGATAACTATACTAAGAACAGTAGGGCTATGTATATAACACATGGACATATATTTACTGCAATAATAGTGCCGAAAATGATTGATTTTGACTACCATGAATACAGAAATGAAGAGACCAGACTCGTCAAATTCGCATGAAATGCTTTATTATCAAATTATTACAATATATTAATTGTCAATACCGTCACTGACGGTATTTGACGATATTGGCGTTTTTTTAGAAATGAGACGATAACGATAACAATAACAATAATATCGCGATTTTCCCGATTTTATCGGGAAACCGCCCAGCTCTACTAGGCTGATTTCAATTATATTTGACAGGAAGTATCCTTATGACATAGGGATCCAAGTTTGTTCAAACAAAGCCGATCGGCCAATTGGGCTGGTGGCCATCTTGGATTTTGGCCGATTTTAGGAAACGTCTTTAAAAATCTTCTCTGTAACCGCTTGGTGGATAGATTCAAAACTCACGAAATATCACATAGGGCAAGAGCTGAACCAAGTTTGTTCGAAGGAACTTGATTGGCCAAATGGTTCAGCGGCCATCATGGATGACCTAGTTTTCGTGAAAAAGACTTGTTCTGCAGAACCGCTGAACGGATCGGGCTGAAATTTTGGGGAAATGATTATGGACTAAGGGCCATTAAAGTTTGTTCATGGGAATTTGATAGGTAAAAAGCATGGCCGCCGTGGACCAATCAAATTTTAACGTGTTGTGGCTGCCATATTAAATTTTTTTATTTGATGGATTTTGAAGCCGAAATTGGTTTTCTTAACTCTGCTTACTTGTCAGTCAGCTGTCGTATAGCGATGAGCCCGTCCATCTTCTGTATGTCCATCCATCCATCTGTCTGTCCATCACCAACAATGGTAGCTCATTTTGTTATTTCTTAACGGATTGACACCAAACTTGGTCACAATGTTAATGTCGACATCTAATATCTGTGTTGTGAAAATGAAACTGATAGGATGTACAGATGCACATGTGTAAAATGGATTGTGTGGTGGTGGGAAATAACCTGCTATAAATACCACCTACCTGCCTTTATAGACCATTTTCTTCAATTGTATTTAAACCTCTAGTAGCCGTCTGACTGCTGAGTTTTTGCAGACGACATATCTCAAAGGTTATATCTCTGAACCTGATAAATATTTTGAAAACAATTGGAATGAAAGTTGTTGGTGGCTAGGCCACCAACAACTATCAGTCGAATTGTTTTCAAAATATTAAACAAGGCAAGAACTTTTGAAAATTGAAATTATTGGCTGCACTGGCTTGCAGCAGTGAGACAGTTAAGAAACCACCTGTTGTTAGCACTGATATCATCTATTTTCACTTAAAACATTGTTCAAAATCACTAATGCAAAAAAAACCAGTCCAAAGATTGTTGTCAATATCTCGTAAACTAACCCATTTGACTGAAAGTCATTGGAAGTGACACCGATGGATGTAAAACTTATGTAAGATTAGTTGAAATGCCAATGTTCCAGGTGAGCGATACAGGTCCATTGGGCCTCTTGTTTTATGTTTGAAGTCAAGCTTCATAGTTTATTGCAAAAAGTCGTAAAGTCGAGCTTCATGTTTGCATCTTAACCACATATCTGGTTTACCTGTATTATGCATGTAAAAGGGCCTTATTCGACACATGCCACGCATGCACACTAATCTTTACTACATATCGAGTTGGCTTGATTTACAAATGTATAAATTCAGTTTTAGCTATGGCCCACCCATCTCAAGCTAAGCTCCGCCCACGCTTTGCCCATGTTGTGAAGTTGGGATCGATCGAACCCTGAACTCCATGAACCTCAATTTCCAGAAAAATGTACAGGTAAGCTGTTGTATATTTTGTAACTAAGTTGACTGGATGCTGTTGCCCAGTCAAATTAGTTTCAAAATATTCAACAGAATGTTGATTAAATAGTAAAGACGTATAAAATTTGTACAACTTGACAGACTATTAAGCGTTTATGACATACTTGAATTATATGCCATTCATGACATATTTGATTGTGACGTCAGCGTACATGTGATGTAATTGATTATAATGTTATATACTTGACTGACAGACTGGATTCCTCTATTGCAGTATATGATTTCTTTCATTTCAGGTATTTGCTCTTGCTTTGCTCGCATTCACGCTATTTCTCAGATATGAATACTTTAGTTCACAATATTTGAGAGCTGATGAAAATTTGGGTGGCTATTATATCGCCATTTATATCATCATAACTGGCAGTGCTGTCGCTCTTGTGGCAGCAATTATTGGTCTCATTGGTACGGCGCTGCTGAAGACTGCTGTCGTCGCGATCGTAAGTAGCAAGTTTTTCTTTAACCCATTACTAGTGATCCCGGCCAAAACCAACCTTTTTGCTGATACATGTATTCATGAATATTCATTTACCGACCATGAGGAGATTATTTTTGAAAATACACAAAGTGCTGGAAAACCTGATAACCATGCTCATCACATGCTAGGAAAAAACCTTTTCAACTATGTTTGTTCATATTTATGTTTTGCTATTTGTGTTTCCTAAAGCTGTCTTATTCCGTTCATGGCCAATAGGCCTTTGTAGGTCAACAGAAGATTTTCTATGTTTATACCCCATCAAACGAGTGTATCCATAGTAATCACAAATGTGTGTACATGCGTGCATGCGTCCGTGTGCGCGTGCGTGTGTGTGTTTGCATGCATGCTTGCGTCTATGCCTCTCCACAATTCTTTGCCCCAACCTTATAGTTTCAAGACTCACATACTGGTATCATTGCTCAGGTTAAAGTTTCAATCCTTTTTCATAAACTCGATGTATGAATGCAGAGCTGGTTAATGGTGTGTCGCATATCAAAAGGTAACTCACTTTTCAGGGCTAACTTAACATTGTAGAAAGTTCTGTGTCAATCTGATATTTTTGTCTGGATCATAGTTTCAAGTCACCAGTCTTGTTATAGTGATGCACCATAGTATAGAGGTGTGTCATATATTGAAAGTAGAAATACTTTTCAGCTTGTGTTTAAAAATTTTAATTTTCTCATAAAATATCAATTTGCAGATGAAGAGAAGACTGTTTTTTAAAGATTTACCACAGGAATGACTGGCTGGTTATCGAGCCAGTCATTGCAGTGGTACATTTTCAAAAATACAAAATACATAATATACACTTGGTATGCAAATGGACATTTCTCAAGTCCACTGCAGAAGCAGTTTTGGCTGATATGAGTGTTAAAGTGGTAATCATGCAGACTGGTAATTCTATTCTACCTTGGGTAGTAAAACCATATATATTAGAAGTAGGTCAAGGTGGCCCACTTTTCCTGGTTCTCTGAACATCATAGAAGATTCTGTACAGGATGTGATTTAGCTGTCTGACTGCTGAGTTTTTGCAGATGGCATATTCCAAGGGTTATATCTCTGGATATTTTGCTGAATATTTTGAAAACAATTTGACTGAGTTGTTGGTGGCAGCCACCAACAACTTTCAGTCAAATATTTTTTATGGGGGGGTTGGTGTGGGCTACTTCTATTAGGTATATTTCAAGTAAAAATTGAAAAAGATAATGCAAAAAATATCACAAAAATAGAACACATTTTCACGCTACAAGTTCTTACCATCTTACGCCTATGCCTAATGTATGCCTTATATTCATCATCGCGGGAGTGAAATTATTGATTGAGACCGCCTAAATATTGCGCATACTTTAATAAACATTGTTTGTTTCATCAAAATTAGTCCAAATTTTGACAAAATGTTGAAGAAAAAAAATAGGAATCACCTGATGTATTAGCTTCTGCTACATTATGTAGGATGAGTTCAGGACGTCAAGCGAGTAGCGCGAAGACGCTAATATTAGTACCCCGGTAGATACTTGCGCAATCCACATAAATAGGAGGGCAGCTTCAAGTATCTACAAGAGTGATGGTGTAAGCTCGTCCTATCGCGGAAGCTGATTAATACTCGGTAGAATCGTCTGTGTTTTACAGACCTAATATACTGGCCTCCGGAACTCGGAATGTAAGCCTGTACTTTTCTTGATTTTTAACTAATGTGAGAATATCTCCAGAAGGTACTGATTATAATTTATAAATGTCTTATTGTAGAAAAAGATATCCGAACTTTGTCATATTATACATGTAGCAAAGATATGCATGCATAGAAACTTTTTCCCAAAGGGGTTAACATATGATGCACGTCTAGGGAGTATAAATCTGTTCGAGTGATTGTGAATCGGTTAGTTATTTAAATGTTAAACTGTTTATATTATGCAGACGTGTGCACTGCGTAGCTCATGTGGCTTATTTCCATGTTTTGTTGCAGTTTCTATTTTTGGTGACCTTGGTTTTCCTGTTAGAACTCGCTGCCGGTGGTTACGCTATCAAGTACAAGTATGATGTAAGTATTGTGTGCACGCTCTAATAAATAATGGATAAATCCAGTTTTTCGATCAATCATATGATGTCATAATCAACAACGTCACATGTAGGCTGATGTCATAATAGGGAGCCTAGCATGAGATGGGCGGGACATAGCTAAAGCTGGATTTCTCCATTGCTACATGTATGTATACATATTCAGATGTAATGCATATTACTAGGGTGTGTGGGGTGGTGGTAGGGTGGGTACTGACAAAGTAGTCTATTGGGTTGACTTCTAGTAGACTGACGCTTGTTCTCTCTGTGAGACTAAAATTCTGTAAGTCGGCTCCTTTTATACTCTACCTCCTGCGGACCAGTGGTAGAGTCAGATATGCCCAAATATAGGCATATTTGTACCATTTTTGGTGGTTCGTTGGGTTGAAAATCTTTCGTGGTACACCATGTTTTGACGGTGGTGAAGTTTTTTTGACGGTGCACTTTTTTGGATGTGCAGGGAAAATTTTTGGCGATGCAGAATATTTTTTGCCCGGTGCAACTTTTTGGAGATTTTTGGTGGTGCAAACCGTTTTGTTGGTGCAGCCATTTTTTGGCACTGCAGCCATTTTTTTGGCGGTGCAGCCATATTTTTTATGGTGCAGGCATACTTTGAGGTCCTGCATAAGAAAAATGAAGGCTTTTTACATGGTGAAATTTTTCCGATTATTTTCATTTGTTGTATAGAAAATCATGCGGACGTTGTCTTTTTTCCATATGTTAAAAATGGTACTTTGGTGTATAGTGATCAGTGTAGGGTTATCACACATCGTTTTAAGGTGTGATCCAGACTTTGTGGCATTTTATTCTATAGTAGAACTCATCAGAGGCACAGTTGATGTCTGCTAAAGATGGTTTGTTGGGCCCTTGTCTATGTGGTGGCGGGGGTTTGAGGAAGTGCTGAGGCGGTGGTTCATGAAGACAAGTGTGTGTCTGCATTTAAAACATGGATGCGCTGGGTACTTCAATTGTGCAAGCAACAGGTATGGTATTGTGAATAAATGGTGGAGGGGGGGGTGGACAATGGTAGTGATGGTGATGACCATGACATCATTGGTCCTTGTGATGTCAGCATCTCTTGTGACGTCGTAGTGATTGTCCAGAAGTCTGACAGTAGACTTAAAAATGAGTCTATTGTGGTCCCTGAGATGATTTAAAGGGTGCTAACTACATACTGATGGTGCGGCCTGTGGTTGGCCGTGTGTCGAGGAAGGGGGGGGGGGTCTTTCTAGCTGGACTGGTTAGTGCCTATGCCTGTTGTTCTTGAATGCACAGTTTAAATGGTTGTGGTGTTCCTCCTATGTACTGTTTGTGGCATTAGCTGCATGTGAGGAGATAGACGAGGTGCCTTGTTTGGCAGTTGCCAATGATTTTGGCAGTGCATGCTCTTGTGCCCACGCCCGCACACCAACGCAAGATGCACTAGGGTATGCTTATATTATGTGTGGATGTGCGTGCATGTGCATGTGCATGCCCACACATCCATGCACTATTATGTCCACGTGTAGGTGGCCATTGTTTCAGAGCCCATTTTGGTTGAGGCCGGTGCTATGGGTAGAGACTACCAATGCTACTTGTTCGACGGTGCAGCACAGTGCGGCACCATATTACTGAAAGATCCCCAGTCAAAATTCCAAGACAATTTGCTGAAAAGTGAAAACTATGTATAAAATTAAACTGGTATACAGGGCCACTTTCCTTTTGATCCAAAATCTGTTACTTTTATAGGACAGATTGATTAAAAAGCCTTTTGTGATTTGAATAATTATTCATAGTTTTGTTCAAGATTCTCTGGCTGCGGCATACTGAAATAATTATAAAATAAGTTTTCTATATTTTAACAGGATTTGAACTTAATTTTTTACAAGTGTGTGAATTTTATTTGGGTTGAGCTTTTATTAAAACTTTACAAATATGTGTTTGACATTGATTACACCCAATGTGCATGATACATGTGGTATTAAACGTTGTTTCTGTATTTTTAAATGTTAACCGTTTGGAATCTCACTCTCCCTTCATCAATCATAAGAAGAATGTCATATTCTGCAATGTAGGCTCTGAGTAAATTTAAGGTGATATGTGTCTGTCTAGGTAATGCCTCCTGCTTAATTTGTTTACAGATAACGGAGAGAATTCATGATGGTGAACTCTTTAAGTCCATCATACAGGTGGATTATGGAACCAAGCAAAGCGAAACATCAGCCATTGACTACATGCAGAGAAAGGTAAGCTTATATCCTGAGTAAGCCCTTACAGGCATGACACAAATGATTCTTTATAATATAAGTAATAGCCTGTTGAATATTTAGAAACTATTTTGACTAAGAGCTGTTTCTTACTATGTCAGCATTGGTTCCAGTCAATGAATTTGCAAAATATACAACAGCTTTCCTGTATAGTCATCTTAGAATGGACCCTTCCAGTTTTAGCCATGCCCCGCCCATCCCTAGTTAAGCTCAACCCATGCTTCACCCATGTTGGGATCAATCGATCCCTGAAGTCCCTGACCATCAATTTCGAGAAAACTATACAGGTTAGCTGGTGAATATTTTGATACTAATTTGTCTGCCGTTGTTGCTGCCAATGCAACAGTGCCCAGTCAAATTAGTTTCAAAATATTCAACAACATGTTTATTAAATAGTAAAGACAATTCATACAGCCTTTACGCATTTAAGAGGGACTAAATTGAGTTATTCATGATTTAATGATTATGACATCATCATACACATCATTTAGTTGATTATGACATCAGATGATGGATGGATAAACTTGAAACATCCATATGTGACACTGAAATTCGAAGAATTAAAGGGTGTGTTTACCATTTACATGTAATAATAAGCTTCATGACAAAATGATATCTGGACAATAGTTTTTGACAGTTCTGAAACCAATTTAATTGAAAACTGTTGATACTGTTGGTAGGAAAGGTTTCCAGTCAAATTAGTTAAAATATTCAACCCCTATGGCATATGCCATTGCTTTTCAATTGAGATACTGCAATTTTAAGTTAGTTTAGTTTTCAGCGCAGTAATATTACAATGCCTTTATTGAGCTTCATAAAACATGTGCCATTGGGATACAATATGTGTAATTCATCGCCGCTGTCCTTAAAAGTCGCCAAGCAAAGATGGTCCATGTCTGGCCATGGCTCTTAGTCCCTAATCATATCTCCAATTTTCGACTCGATCCATGCAATGATTCTGGAGTTGTTTTTGTAAAAACTATGTCATCAAAGATGGCCCCCTGAAGCATTTGACATGAAGTTGCCTTAAACAGGCTTGGTTCATCTATTGCCATAGATGATGTTTTGTGAGTTTTGAATAGATCCCCGGAGTGGGTTCTGAGAAGAACATTTTTAAACATTAAAAAAATGGCCAAAATCCAAGATGGCTTCTGGCCAAATTAGCTGATGGGCTTTGTTTAAAGAAACTTGGATCTCTATGCCCGAGGATGCTTTCTGCCAAATATAATTAAAATCGACCAAGGGGTTCCCGAGAGGACTTTTAGCTCACCTTTTTAACTCACCTAGGTGAGCTTATTTATACAATTGCAATTTGTATGTCTGTCTGCCAACCATTGCGGCACGTTTCGCCATTTGTTGATGGATTAAAACTAAATTTGGCAGATATGTTCCTTTAGGCAATATCTGTTAGGACTATGAATGTGACGTGATCTCACTCACAAATAGCAGAGTTATGGCCCTTACTATATTTTCAAAGTATGGGGAAAATACCTTTATAGCACGTTTCATCATTTATAGATGGTTTGAAACCAAATTGGGCAGATATATTTCGTTTAGGCAATATCTATTTTGGCTATGAAGATGAAGTGGTACTCTGCGCACATTAACACTTGCATCTAGCTGATGTGGAAACAAGGATATTGCCAAAGAAGACAAAGACAAAGAAGTACCAATAATTTGGAAACTGCCACCTGATGGGTGCAGCCTAATCCAAACTGTACTGACTTGGGTCATGGACTGTAATGTTATTTGTGTAGGTCATGGAATGTGGTAGTTTGGGTCATAAAAAATCATGGAATTTGAAGCACAGAAGGACAATGAAGGAAGTACATGTATGAGTCCTGTTTACAGTAAGGAACACTTTCAACCCTAACAGTCAAATACACCAATTTCTTTGCAATTTAAAAACTATACCGTTGAATATTTTTTTGAATTAATTTAACTCGTGGCTATTGCTGGCTCAGACATAAGGAGTCGCGATGAGGTAATCACTGGTGGTGGTTTTTTTTATATATATTCAGTTGCATTGTTGCGGAGGCGAATCCTTCACTGACTATAGAACATCCACATGGCTGAGACTTGAGAAAGAAAAACGTGCATCGGACAAAGACACGGAAGTGGTTCCTTCAACATGCTGCAAGGACTATGAGCGTAACCGTGATTTGTTTAATCAACATCCTTGTGTCATGTTCAAACATAATCATCTCAGGTCTGTAGGCGAACTTCAGGAACCAAGTAATCAGATTTATCAACAGGTACGTGGTATCATGTAATCACATTCTAACTTTTGGGGACTCGTGACCAGTTAACTTGTGCAGAGGTCATTTATGAGTGACATTGAAACAATTTCACTCAGAAGTTATTTCATCACAAGTTAGTTAGTCATGTTGCGACGCGGGTGGATAATGTTAACCGAAGCCCTTAGCTTGCGTCTCAATTACAAGTCATAGCTGGTCACTCATTTTGGCCAGTATCCTCCAAAAGTTGACAGTATAATTGAGCACAAATATGAATTACTGCTTTTAGCATAGAATAGAAACTACATAATGCAGTATCAATACTCTGATCTATTGTATATATTGTTTATTTTTTTATTTTTAATTAACCAATCATTGCCATGGCTTAGGTTGCAGTGTACACACAGGGCAACAATTAGTTACATGGGGTCGAAGTAGGCTTGCGCAATTTTTGCTTTGAAACATTGCGATCGATTTTATAAAAAAAATCACGATTTTCGATTAAATCGTAGGTCCAAATTCCCAAAATTATAAACAGGGGTAACGTGACTTGTTTCTAGAAAAGGTTGAAATAAATGATACAAAAAATAGCACGAAATTAGAACACGCATTCTTACCATCCTACGTCTATGCTTAATGTATACCTTATATCCATCATCTCGGGAGTGAAATTATTAATTGGGACTGCCTAAATATTGCGTATAGTTTAATAAACATTATTTATTTCATCAAAATTTGAGATAAAATGTCGCCGAGAAATTTTTTTAATAAATTACATGATGTGTCAGCTTCCACTTATAGCCTCCCTTTGTAGGACGAGTTTAGGTCATTACCGGAGTAACGCAAAGACGCTAATATTAGTACCCGGGGAGATACTGCGCAATTCACATACATAGGACGGTAGCTTTGAGTAGGTACGAGTGTATCGGCGTAAACTCGTCCTATAGTGCAGTTTATAGTTGCTTTCAGAATGTACGATTTACATTTTTAAGTGTAATCAACAAAACGCACAGTTCAAAATCAAACAATCTGGATTGCTGTTGTTTTATTTTATTTAATTTGACATGACAACCGAATCAAAAAGGAAAAATTATTACACCGCCTGAAATTGCTAACTCTAGAATTAAAAATTATTATGTTCACTGATTGCCTAACACTCTGCAACTAAGTATATACTTGGCATTTCCCGACAGACTCAGGGTCTGCAGCGAAAGAAAGAAAATTATATGGCGATTTGACGGAGTAACTAGCTGGTTTTCTCAATGACAAAGGTGTTACCTTTATTGTAGCGCTTTGAGTTGTGATTAATAATTATTCGACACGTGCATGACACGGCGGGATATAAACATGATGAACACAGGCGTGAATCGATTATAATTGTACTCATGTACTGATAAAATGCGACGGAAAAGTACATACTTCAGATTAAAAAAAAACATGACATTTTTTACGATTTTCAGATTTTTCCTCAATTACATCGTAAAAATCGCGATTTTAAAAATAAATCAAACTTCACGATTAAATCGGAAAATCGCGCAAACCTAGGTCGAAGGTCAAGTGTCATGTACACACTGAGTAACTGTTTGTTACCGTGTTTAAATGCAGAACATACATTAATACAGAAGACTGTATTTATACATAACTGGCAATCACGTCTTACCATATAGCAAATGCAACGTAAACACATGGTAATCGCGAGTTACCATGTATCAAATCAATCAAATGCACACTCAAGGTCTTAATCACTCAAGTATCAAGGATACCTAGCAATGTTAGGTAACCAGGACATAGGATTGTTAACCAGGACATAGGATATAAGTGCAGGAGCTTCAATCCTATGTCCTTTTATGCTAAAATAAATATGTAATTGATATCCCTGTGTTGTACATGTGTTAATTCATGTTTAATGCATCCAGCTCTATAACCATTTACAATTCCAGAAATTTATTTGTTATGAAAGCTGTAGACTGTTTGAAAAATAATTTGCCTTTCAATTGTATTTACTATTTAGCTCACCTGGCGTGAAGGGCCAAGTGAGCTTATGCCATGGTGGCCATCCGTCTGTTCATCTGGGTGAAAATCTAAGATTTTATGAAAAATACCGGAAATGGTCAAAGTGCTACACCTCAGCTGCTTGACATATTTCAACCTAATTTCACTAGATGCAGTCTATGGCAGTAGGCTCTTGAGCTTCTTTTTAGAATTTTGATTGATCAATTTTTTGGGTGAAAATCTTAGATTTTATGAAGAATATACCCGAAATGGTCAAAATGTTCCTTCTCCTTAGCTGTTTGACATATTTCAACCAAATTTGACTAGATGCATTCTATGGTGGTAGGCTCTTTTCAGAATTTTGATTGTAAATTTTTTAGATGAAAATGTTAGATTTTATGAAAAATCTACCAGAAGTGGTCAAAATGCTACGCCTCCTTAGTTGCTAGACATATTTCAAACGAATTTGAGTAGATAGATTCTATGGTGGTAGGCTCTAGAAGGTCTTTTCAGAATTTTAATTGATCAATTTTTTGGGTGAAAATCTTAGATATGATTGAAAATCTACCGGAAATTGTCAAAACGCTACTCCTTATTAACCGCTAGGCAGATTTCAACCTAGTTTGGCTGGAGGGACCCTATGTGTGTAGTTTTCAGAACTTGTATACAGAATTTTGATTGGTAAATTTCTTATGAAAATCTTAAATTTTATGAAAGTTTACCGGATATCACTTTAAAACGCTACTCCTCATTAACTGCTTAGGCGATTTCAACCAGACTTGGATGGTAGGACCCTATGGCAGCAGACCAGATCTAGTATGCAGAATTTTGATTGGTCAATTTTTGGGTGACCATCTTGAATTTTCTAAACGTTTTGGTAAATCAGTTAAAAGCCTACATCTCATTAACCGCTTGGCAGATTTCAATCAGTCTCAGCTGGAATAACCCATAGGTGGGTCGGCTTCAGAATATATATATATATATATATATATATATATATATATATATATATATATATATATATATATATATATATATATATATATACTAGGGTTGTGCAATTTTTGCTTTGAAACATCGCGATTGATTTTATTAAAAAAATGGCAATTTTCGATTAAATCGTAGGTCCAGATTTCCAAAAGTATGAACCGGGGTAACGTGACAAGTCACCAAAACTGGGACTTGGAATTTCTAGAAAAAATTGAAATAAATGGTACAAAAATTAGAAAAAATTTGATGCGACAAATTCTTACCATCCTAAGTCTATGCTTAATGTATACCTTATATCCATCATCGCGGGAGTGAAATTATTAATTGGGACTGCCTAAAAATTGCGTATAGTTTAATAACATCGTTTATTTTATCAAAATTTGACATAAAATGTCGAGTAAAAATATAAATCCCGCTTCTGCTTATAGCCTCCCTTTGTAGGAGGAGTTTAGGCCATTACCCGAGTAGCGCGAGGATGCTAATATTAGTACCCGGAGAGATACTGCTCAATCCATGTACATAGGACGGTAGCTTTGAGTAACTACGATAGTAATGGCGTAACCTCCTATAGTGCAGTTTATAGTTGCTTTCAGAATGTACGATTTACATTTAAGAATAATCAACAGAATGCACAGTTCAAAATACAACAATCTGGAATGCTGTTGCGTTATTTTCTTTAGTTAGACATGACAACCGAATCAAAAAGGAAAAATTAGTACACAGCCTGAAATTGCTGAAAGAATTAAAAAGAATTATGGTCAGTGATTATTGCCTAACAGTCTGCAACTAAGTATATACTTGGTATTTTACGACAGACTCAGGGTCTGCAGCGAAAGAAAGAAGATTATATGGCGATTCGACGGAGTAACTAGCTGGTTTTCTCAATGACAAAGGTGTTACCTCGCTATTGTTAGCTGGTTTACCATAGAGCTTTGTGTTTTGATTAGGACTTAGTGAACACATGCGTGAAGCGATCAAGAAAAAACACAATGGATACATGCGCGAATGGATTATAACTGTATTCTTTTACTGCTGAATGATGGGTTATAAAATCTTATAGTCTGCTCAATTTTTTCACGATTTTACGATTTTTTTCAATTATATCGTGGAAAATCGTGATTTTCTATTAAATCGTGCAAGCCTAATATATACTGAATTTTGATTGATCAATTCATTTGGTGGCTATCTTGGATTTCCAAAAATTATCCATCATGTCTTTAGATGACAATGGTTCAAATGCTAATGGTCCAGGTGAGCGCCACAGACCCTTGGGCCTCTTGTTATAATAGTCACAATATAACTTCGGAATCTCCTAATGTAGCTAAGTTTTAACAATGAAATATTGTGTTTCAGAAGTGAAAATAAATTTTCTAAAGGATTTATTAGAATGGCTTTCCAGACTTCTATTTTTATGCGATAACACAAGTTCTACTGAAAAAATTGTCACCAGATATTGCCTGGTATTGTCTGTCATTGCAGAAAAACCCCTATTGATTTTAAAGCCAGATAATCATGATGACTCAATTACAGAAATCAGGTTTCTGGATGATAACTCGGAGTTCTACAGTTGGGATGCTCTAATCATGGCCTGGTGCTTGTGTATGTGTGATCCTGATTTTTGGGTCACAATGTCAAGGTTGCAGACCTCGAAATTCGCCACAGCAATCAGCAAAGCTGTGCTAAATGACGTGGAAAAGTTAATTTGCCACAGCAAATATTTGCCATGGAGGAAAATTGCAGGCCTAGCCACTTAAGCCTGATTTTATCATAGATATAAGATATCAATCATGATGTATTATTAAAGCAAGTTTCTACAATTCACCAAAAGTACAACATGGGTTATAATTAATGAAATTTGAAAAACTGCAATTATTTTGCAGCCAAAAATTCAAATTTCAAGGTCAGAATTACTCAAATATGGAAATTGCATGTGTTTATAGATGGTAATTCAAAGTCTACTGAAAGAATTGTCAACAAAGTTGGCCGGCATGTCCCTGAAGTACCATTTTGATTTTGGGGTCAAAATGTCAAGGCCAACTACAGAAATTGTCTTTCCTAATACTTTCTCGAATTTCCCTGATATGACTGAAGAGACTGTCACTTTACTTACCCAGCCCTGCTGCGTAGGCACATGATCCCAAAGAAGTTGATTGATTTTGAGGTCAAAAGTACAACTTACGGCTTTAACTTTGGCCTGTTGTTGGTTCATGAGCTGAAGGACCATATTCATGTTGGCTTTCAAGGAGCAAATGTTATGCTGACCCTGATTTTGGAAACTGGCAATTTGGCATGTTAATAAACTGATAATGGCGCAGGCTTTGAAGATGTCAGTAAGAAGGGCAAGGCAATGATACCTTAATAACATTCAAAATTTTAGAGGCATTAAGGCGACATATCAGAGCATCCAGGCAGATGTCTCCCAGTGAATAACATGAAGACAGCATTGGACTTTCTCAGGAAAGCACCATCAAGAATAAGATTATTTCCCTTGTACACTAATATTATGGTCAGTTAAGTGTTCCTGTGTACAGAAGGATAAATTTGTACATACAATTTGGAAACAATTTCTAAACATCGAGCGTGATGAGCATCAATGCAATAGAGGAGGGCACCTACTGCAGTTGTTGCCTTAAATATATAGCAAAATTGAGAGGCATTAAGGCAAGCGGGTATCGGCAGCCAAGTCAATGGACCTTTCCAGTTTTTTCTAAGCCTCACCTACCTCAATCTAAGCTCCACCTACACCGCGTCCGTGTTAGGATCGATCAATCTCTGAACTCCATGACTATAAATTTCCAGCAAACTATACATGTAACCTGTGGCAGCAACAGCGCCCAGTCAAATTAGTTTCAAAATATTCAACAGAATGTTTATTAAATAGTAATGACATACAAATGGTATGTGTCAGACTATTAAGCGTTAGAGACGGACTATATCGAGTCATTCATGATTATGACGTCATCCTACACTTCACATAGTTGGTTATGACGTCATATGATGGATGGATAAAGTGGAAAGTTCTATTGCCTTAGTTGACTTGGTTTGTTTCCCGCCCATATGGCAATGTAGAGATTGTAGAGGGAGTTATATATGATCAGCAATCACATAACCATAAGTACATGGGGCAGAGAACACTACAATGGTAAAGGCCGTTAACCTGTAATGATATCTTTGTATATTGCAGGGTTGTGGTGAGGCATTGGTGGCTTGGATTAGTTCAAACTACATTATACTCATTTGTCTGGCAGCTGGTTATGTAATATTTCAGGTAAAACTCTGCACAACAAGCACATACATGCATGCAGATGCACGCATGGACATGCCGCAATCACACTTAGTCATATCTGTATATGTACTTAATTACACCTAGATTAATTGTTAGGGAGAGCTAATTGGATATGAAACGTGTCGGCGCCATCGTCATCCACATTAGGTTACATTTTGCATTTCACTCTGTTATGCCTAAGTTAACATGCTTAATGGTCACCCAACTTTATTTACGGCTTTATTACTGAATCTATATCAATGCTACAATGAATTTATCATTGTGACCTGTAAGTTCGCAATCTAGGTTCTTTATCCCCATATGTTTTGAAAAAACCTGGCGAAGATATCGCAATTGCCGCCATTCGTCTGATTGTTTGGTCTGTCCATCGGCTATCTCCTCTGAATCTGTGGGTCAGAATTCAATCGAATTTGTTATGGGAGTTACTCATATGACTGCAGATTGCACGAAAACATTTATATTTGTCTCTGCCAGTTGAGTTCAGGGGCGGGGTCAAAGGTCAAATGGCATACAAAATTCTGTCCATGAAGCTATCTTGTCCGAAACCATTTGGTGAAATACATTAAAATTTGGTATGCGAGTCACGAATATCAATGCGGATTTGGAGATGACCGGGGTTTGGAGGCAGAATGCAGGGTCAAAACATCAAATACCATATAAATTTATTCAATCACACTATCTCCTCAGTAACCTTCCTGTGTAAGCCAACCAAATTTGTTTTATGTCAGTTTAAGTTACCCATATGATTGCGGATTGCAAGACAACATTTATATTTGGATCCACCCCCTCCACCCCCCTGTGGTTTTGTGGGCAAGGTCAAGACGTCAAATATCATACAATTTCTGTTCATGACACGCCTCTGGTGTAATTTAAAAAAATGTATTTTATAAGTTACCCATTTGATTACGAATTACGAAGACGTCATTTATATTTTGGCTCTGACCGCTGGTGTTATTTGCATTTAACATTGGTACTACTGCAGCCTTACTACAGTGCATTTATATCGCTCTGCATAGTTACTTCAACATTGTTATTTCATGTCACACCAGGCCTGTGCTGTAATATTTTCTATGGTAACCTGCTCCAGATTGCCTAATAGCTCTATAAGGAAACCTACAGTAACGTAACCATTAGAAACCTCATTGATGACCATACTAAAATCAACAGCTAAGGTTTAGCTTTGGTTTCCCTAAAACTGATTTATGGCAACCTCATGGATACCCATTTCAACAGGTCTCCATAACAGCACATATTTTACATGGTTTTGCCATAGAAAGATTTGTCAGAAATTAGTGCCAGCTCTCAATAGCCATTTAATTCAACTACTGGGGTATTTTATTTCACTATACCAATTGAAGAATCCTATCTCTCAAGTATGATGTCATCAGTTACATCACATGTAGTGGTGACATGACACAAATATACACAAAATACATAATTAATGACATATCTACATGCAAGTCCATCATGAATGTTTAATACGCCATCAAGTGTAGGAATTCTAGGTCTTTGCAATTTACTAAGCTTTCTTTTGAATATTTGAAAGTAATTTGACTGGGTACAACAGCCCCCAGTCAAATTACTTTCAAAATCTTAAACAGCTTACATTTGTGTATAGTTACCATGATAATGGGATTCTGGGAATTCAGGGTTCTATAATTTTTTCATTTACAGATATTTGGTATTGTCTTTATCTCAATGCTTCTTCACTTCTTGCGGCAAAAACAACGTGAAGAGGATGGCTTTGAAATGTCACGTTCATTCGAAAAATCCTCATGGAAGGGTGGGAACCCATACTTGTAGATGTTTGTCATTGGTCGCTGTTAGACATAATATGAAATGTTGTGGATGTAATGTTACTTTAACTGTTCGCAGTACAAATGCCATAAAATAAAGTAAATAAATCAGTATTTGCAGTTTGTCTCTAGGCATGAAATTAAGGCTAGTTCAAAGGTAGTAAAAATTTGTGAGGGTTAGGACAAGCAGGTTGGCAGTTCCATGAAGTATATTAGTCAACCATCGAATGGCAAAATTTAGTCAAGAATATAAACATTTTTGCCTATTGAATATCCATTTGCAAGCCAAGAGATAGTCTTCTGTTGGCCTACAAATGGACATTTTTCAAGACGCATCCAGAGGCCAGTCTTGGCCGCCTTCGCCATGAAAGGGTTAAAGGATTAGGCTTGACCTCTATGTAGGCGTGATGCGGTATCTGTCTATAGTATTCCATGATCAGTTTCACACATTTAGTGAATTATTCACTCACCATGAGACTCAGACACTTCAGGACCATTTTCACGATTTTAAAATTGTGAAACCACTCGTGGACTAGATTAGTTTTGTTGCATGCGAATAAGTCATTAATCACAATTCGGTAATACCACATAATCACCTATATGTGATATATGTGGTGTTATCAATAAATAAGGTGAATATCTGTTTCCATGTGTGCACTTAGTTATGTGGTTCAGCGCTTGTCATATGCTATAAGTTCACCTTGGTATGCGGTGCTTGTAGAACTAGTGTTGGGAAAATATCTCTCACCTCATATTGTCATGGTACCCGAAATCACAGTATGTCTTCAATTGCTTTTTCATTAGCAGATAATGCCTTACAGACACATGGATACAAATGTGTATTGTGTTATGATAATATCTGTAGGCATTACAGATAATGCATTATGCTCATGTGGAAGCACAGCCTTGCTTCATAATTACAAACTCTTAACCATGTAATGGTCAGACCTGCCAAACCAGCCTCTGCGGTGATCCTGAGGAATGTCCATTTGCGGGGCAAGAGAAGACTATTTTTGAAAATTTACCACCAAAATGACTGGCTCGATAACCAAGCCAGTCATTCCAGAGGTAAATTTTCAAAAATAGTCCTTTCTTGGCCTGCAAATGGACATTCATTGAGCAAATATTTTGATTTTCTTGGAAGAAATTTGACCATTAAAGATTTAATCTTTGCCAGAAAAATAGATATCAAGGCACGTTGGATATGTAATCTCATACACGCGCTCATGATCATATTTTTTATCATTCATTTGCTATACAAGCATGTGTACATTATTATATGGATGTTTAAATGTAAATTGTTATCAGTATTGTTTATTGTTGTTGTTGTTGTTAAAATGTGCATTTTGAATGAGTAATTTACATTAAATTCATGTAAAGATTAGCATGTTTTACACATATTGTGTATAGGTGTATTGTATAGAGCATAATGTTTCACTCATCATGAACCAGTTAGTCGTCAAGTCAGCCAAAAAAATGGCCACTATAGTGGGCTTGATGAATGTCCATTTATATACATAGAGATGATTTTTGAAAATTTAGAGCCAGTTATTCCGTAGATAAATTTTCAAAAATAGTCTTCCTGGACTGCAAATGGACATTCACTAAGCAAAAAGTTAAAATATTACTAAACTATTTTTCAGTTTATGATGTTGCTACAAATTAAATTTACAATTCGTATATTGTAATCGATTTTTGATAAACATGATAAAATTACTATAAACATGCAATGTAGCAACAAATCAAATTACGTGTGTAGGTAAAATGTCTTGTAATTGGCTATCCTCTACCTACAATGTGGCTAAATTTCCTTTCTTGCACGCCTACACATGGCAGTGTTCTAGTGGATCTCTGAGTCGTGACATTCACAGTGGCATGCTAAGTACACAGCTACTTGCTGCATGACCCAGATTAGAGCAGACCCAGGTAGCAATCTGTCACTTATTGACATTCGTGAATGTCTGAATGAAACACAAGTTTGATTCAAATACCAATTAGACATAAATTACTTAGAAATATAACTAGTTTAATTTGAACATTATTTTATTTTAATTATCATATTATAGAACGTCACACAGATAATAATGCAATAGCCTAACTTTGAATTTATTTTCGCTATAAATGCGCTGTCGAGTTACTGATATGAATGTCTGCACATCAATGGACCTTTCCACTTTTAGCTTTGCCCTCTTGCCAATCTCAATCTTAGCTACACCCACACAATGTCTGTGTTGGGATTGATCGATTGATCTCTTAACTCCCTGACTATCAATTTCCAGAAGACTATGCGTGTAAGTTGTTGAATATTTTGAAACTAATTTGACTGGGTGCTGTTGCTGCCTATGGCAGCAACGGCACCCAGTCAAATTAGTTTCAAAATATTCAACAGATGTTTATTAAATGGCAAAGACATACAATTCATACAACGTGTCTGACTATTAAATGTTAAAGACAGACTATATCGAATCACTCATGACATCATGATTGTCATCCTACACGTCACTTAGTTAATTATGTCAGATAATCAATGGATAAACTTTGAAAGGTCAATAGCTAGCTCACATTTGACATGGTACAAGTATGATTTATTTCTTGCCACTGTAGACAATAGATTCAAGAAGATGCTGTGTAGTACTGTCACCTAATCTAGTGACTTTATACATAGCGATGTATGCATAAACCAAAATATTCTCCATAATCTGTACAAATTACATAGTATTTATTGGTGTGTATGAAATTTCTAGTATGTAAATCATTTATAATGTCAAATCATAATAGTTCAATCGTGTAATAGATTCTCTATATTCCGTTGGTCCTGGTGACCAATATTGTCCATATATTCAGCTTTGCTGTCATAGCATACCATGTTAGCGACTATTCATAATAAAAACCTATCATTCTCATCATGTTGACCATATATTATTGGTACTAAACATTAACCCTGTAATGGGCAAGCCAGCCAAAACCGGCCTCTGTAGAGGTCTAGAGGAATGGTCATTTGCGTGACAAGAGAAAACAATTTTTGAAAATTTACCACTGGAATGACTGGCTCGGTAACCGAGCCAGTCATTCCAGTGGTAATTTTTCAAAAATAGTCTTCTCGTCGTGCAAATGAATATCCAATAAGTAAATATTTTAATTTTCTTGATTAAATTTGACCATTAAAGGGTTAAGTATTATCAGTACAGTGCAAATCCTAAATATCACACACTTCATTTCCTGAGCCTGTGACACATTACCATTACATTATTAACCTTTATCATGTAGACATTAGAAAGCAGGTAAAGTGTTTTGCTTCCTAAACACATGACATGTCTGCATAACAGGAGCTTATGAGGTTGTTAGATATGTCACATGCTTAGGAGATGAGAGTGTACCTGGTTCTAATGCCTGTGCATGAGGATGTGTCAACATACATGTCAATTAATCCTTTTATACTGAAGTCGGCCAACACTGGCCTCTGCAGGGGTCTTGATAAATGTCCATTTGCAGACCAACAGAAGACTATTTTTGAACATTTATAACTGGACTGACTGGGTCGATGCAAATGAGCGAATATTTAGATTTTCTTGACCAAATAGGACCAGTAAAGGGTTAAAGGAGCCTTTAACGTTCAGGATTAAATATTATTTGCTTATTGAATGTCAATTTGCAGGCCAGGTGGTTATTTAAAAAAATTTACCACTGAAATAACTGGCTCCATTGTCGATCCAGTCCTTTCAGTGATAAATTTGCAAAAAGATGTTTTCTCTTGGCGTGTAAATGTACATTTCCCCAAACTACTTCAGAGGCTGTTTTTCTTCAGCTTGGGCTTTGAAAGATTAAAGTGTGTTTGTGTTGAACCCGTGTCATGGTAACCTGTCACGTGATTAGGAACATGTCACATGATTAGGAACATGTCACATGATTAGGAAACAAAGTAGTTGTTCCTGATTTAGGATTTGCACTGGACTGATTATTATGGTGGTGGACGTCACTCAGCTAATTTACAATATCCTCGGCCTAATCTTACAACGAAATTGTTTCCACATAAATAATATATATATCTATTTTCCATGGTTTGTAACACTATAGTAAGTTATCTTGTTTACGCAATGAATTCTGGTATGTCTATTAGAAGGCAACCATACAGGAACACTTGAATATTATGAAAATAATTTGAGAGGAAACTGGTACTCCAGGTAAATTAATTCTTAACCCTTACCACACTGGTGTCAAAATTTTAAATTTTCAAATTAAATTAAAAGATGAACTGGTGTTAATTTTTCAACAAATTTGGTGGGAGATGGTGCTGTCGTAGACAGCAACATCTTCCGGCAAAATTATTGAAAAATGTACACCAGTTTCTTTGATATTGACGCAGTAAAATATAGAATATTGACATCAGAGTGCTAAGGGTTAAAGTATTCAACAGCATATTTTTTACGTTAAAGCAAATTTGTTGTATCTTTTCTGTGTAATGAATTGAATACTTACTCACCTTTCTGTTTGATTATCTGCATGTGTACAGTTATGCTTGATGTGTGAGCTAGCGTACAACAATATCATTATCTCAAGCAATGCCAGTTGTTCTTCCTACCAAATTGCATCCAAATTCAACAGCATACATGATTGCATTTGCAATATTTTATCATATAACGAATAGCATGAAATAAGTGATTGCCTTATGGCATTTTAACTCTGATGATTTAATAAGAGAATTATGTCATGTGTGTGTGTGTGTGTTGGGGGTGGGTGGAGTGGTAGGTAGCCAAGATATGGAGCTACTTACTCAGCTGATAATCCATTGAATCCTAGAGTGCCAGTATATTAATTTCATGACACCCATACAGGTAAGCTGTTGAATATTATGAAACAAATTCGACATGAAGCTGTTACCACCATAGGCAGGAGCATCAGCTTCCAGTCAAATTAGTTTCAAAAGATTCAACATAATATTTCTTACATTGTACATGATTTATCATATTTTTCCTTTCAGGTTCAAATGGTTAAATTACGTTAACATTTATCCAAATAATACACCTAATTATTCCATTATGGAATATCAGATTATAATGTTACTGTTACATTCCAAATAATGGTCCATTTTTAAAAATTCTTTATTTACATATATTTATATTGAGAAAAATAGGAATATACATTCTCTATGTACAAGTTTATAGTGTTGTGAACGTATATCACTGATTTTTGTATGCTAGTAGAGATTATCAGGCTAGGGTGTCCATGTGCCCGTTACGCATTATCGAGGGAACATTTACCAATTTCAAATAATCGTATTTACTTGTACATTGAGTTAGTCAACTGTGCATAAAGTACTGTTGAATATTTTGATCATAATAGGCAACAAGGGCTTCCATTCCAATTATGCTAAAAAATATTCAACAGAACATTTCTTACATCGCGTTCAAAATTGTACTAACTAACATGTTAACTTATTTCTGATCTGTACTGTAGCAAGCATATTGTGTTTGATTGACAACTATATAGCTGACATGTAGAACATGACCCAGGCGTAGATTTTAAGGATTTTTTCTACTAACCCAGACGGGATAGTGCATCATTGATTTTACTATCCTGCAGCAAATTTCACTAACCCAATGATTGTAAGCTCAAAGCTGACCACTTCTTTAATCCATTCACCGATGAATCCCTATAAAACTCATTTCCAAGGCAACCATACAGAGAAGCTGTTGAATATTTTGAAATCAATTTGTCCGGAAAGTCGTTGCTACCTTAGGCAACAGCGACTTTTTGGACAAATTAATTTCAAAATATTCATTAAAGCTAGCAGAAAATCTGTTCTTTTGTCAATTTTTGGTGGGTACTGAAGATAATGACATATATAAGTGTTTTTTCCCGTATTTCCTCTTGAGAGAAATACTAACCCAACTGGTTAGCATAGGTGTAGTTTTACTAGCCCGTATGAAATTCTACTATCCTCGGGTTAACGGGTTAGTGTTAAAATCGAGCCCTGACATGACCCATATTGTTGTGGCATGTAAGAACGATTGTTTATTAGATGATTATCAACTCCACACCTGATATCATGGTACAGCCATTGTACTACGTATTCTGTCAGACCATGAATTAAGGCTGGTGTTTTAATAATGGCTAGTATCAATTTGATGTCATAATCAAAGTTTAATCCCTTTATGATCAACAGTTGTCAAGAAAATTAAACATTTTGCTTAGTGAAACTTCCATTTACAGGCTAAGAGAAGATTACCTTTAAAAATTTACCACTGGTATGACTGGCTCAGTTATCGAGCCAGTCATTCCAGTGATAAATTTTCAAAAATAGTCTTCTTGGCATGTAAATGGACTCGGAACAACTACAGATGCTGGTTTTGTCCGGCTTGATCATTGCAGATCTGTTAGATGATAAGATGTGTGTGTGTGTGATTGCGCTAACAGATACATGGAATCCTAGCCTTCATACATTATTGTTATGTTACAGCTATTATGGTGCAGTCTATGAGAAAACATCGACTGGTGATCTGTAGTTAACTAAATTGTCGACTGTCTACCATTTGAAAACACCATATTCAGACTAGATAGTTCAACTGGCAGATAGTCATCTCTGGTTCACCAGCAGAATGTATCAGATGTTATATAATGATGACTGATTAGTGCTATTATATATAGATAGAAATAGTGAATTTGCCAAAAAACTGTTGTTATTTAATGGTGAATCATACTGTGTGATAAATGTTCCTCATTATATATAACGGTGTTGCCCTAATGATGAATGGTTGATTGAGTTCCAAAATCATTGTGTCTAGTAGAATCCCTGCTTCTCTTTAACCTTTTACTGGTCAATCCGGCCAAAACTGGCCGTTGAAGTGGGCTTGAGGAATGTTCATTTGCAGGACAAGAGAAGACTATTTCTGAAAATTAACCACCGGACTTGCTTGGTAACCGAGCCAGTCATAACCGCGGTGAATTTTTAAAAATAGTATGCTCTTGCTCTGCGAATAGATATTCGAAACGGAAATATTTAGATTTTCTCATCCAAATTTTACCATTAAAGGGTTAACTCACATATTCTATTCTGTTTGTCTAGATAGTGGACACAAATGCACTACAGATAAATTATGGCAGATGATTTGATTGCATGTGTATGTATCTATGGTGTTTTTGATTCACCAGTATGCGTGTGTGTGTGTGTGTGTGCGCGTGCGTGTGTTTGCGTGCATGGTGATTGTGCTCTGAAATTACCAGTGTGTATGCGTGCGCGCATATGTATGGTGAATGTGCTCGAGTCACCAGTGTGTGTGTGTGTGTGTGTGTGTGTGTGCGTGTGTGTGTCATTACTTATCCAGTTTCTGCTGTCTATCCATTCCATTATAACAGAGTACATCATTTGTTTACATTTTTAATACAAAGCTGTCTAAAATTATTCATATTTTAAAATATTTTCTATTTATTTAGAAAAATGTCTACTTATTTATAAAGATTGATTTTATTATTAAATTTATTATTTTATATGAGTAGCTTTTATAAAATTCCAGACTTCATTGTTGTCAAGGTAACGTGTACATGTTTTTATCAGCACATACATGAAGCTGGATGAGGATATAGTGTTACTTTCTATATGACTAATAAATAATGACATAACAACAGTAAAATTCAACTACAGATTAGGCATATTTTGAGTTTAATTCGGGAATGTTGAATTTACAAACATATTTTGTTTATGCATATAATTTAAAAATAAAAACTAATTTTATTTGCTGATCTGAGATTTGATCGGTAATGATTTTAACCCTCATAACCCAGCATATCAATTTCAAAACAACCATGCACGTAATCCATGAAATATTTTTTAATAATTTTACGGGAAACTCATCGTGAAGAACTTTTTACATCAACCTTAAGTTCACAAGGAGGTGCATAAAATAGTTTTAAACGTCGCTCCTTTAGAGCGGTCTCGAACTAAACTATTCCATTCTGAACAAAAATGTTATAAAAAAGTGCTTTCCCCCAACATCCTTTGCGGGATATGATTATGATGTAATATATGCTGATGTGACGTATGATGTTGTTTCAAATGCAATTACGTCACAGATTAAAAACTTTTTGTTTCGGCGAGTCACCTCCAAACATGTTTTGCGAAACAGCAGAGCGCTCTAGCAAAACAGTGTTCAAAAGGAGAGGGTTTTTTCTGCGCTGCGAATCTCGCGCAGCGCTCTGCAATGTTTTCCCTATTGAGCGGGCTCCTGGTGTACCGGATTGAGTGTTATTTGTAAAGATAGTCATCCACATTTCTCTGCATGTGCAGCCAAGTCTTTTTATCCTCTATGGATATTCCCTCTAATGGCACCAGCTAAGCTACTCATCAGCTGGGGGTCGAGATTTAAATTTTTTAAATATATATAAAGGAAGAAATGTATGCAGGATTTCACAACCCAGATCATGTCAGAGATCATTAAATATGAACACCTGGGCTTGACCACTGAAATTACCCTGTTTAATTTTGAAGACGAGTATACCGGAAAGCTGTTGAATATTTACAAACAAATTTGACTGGAACCTGTTACTGCCATAGTCATCAACATCTTCCAGTCAAATTAGTCTCAAAATAGTCAACATGATATTCCTTACATTATAAAGAAGTTGTTATTTCGCGTCTGTAATGGTTAAATGGTTAAAGTGAGTGTGGCTAACAGACATCTGCCAGGGCTAGTACTAGTCCTTGGTTAACCCTTTAACACACATGCTGCCCAAAAAACACCTGTGCAGAGGTCTTGAGAAATTTTTGAAAATTCAATGTTCTCATAGAAAATGTCCATTTACAGACCAAGAGAATAGAATTTAAAAAAATGTATCACTGGAATTAATGGCTCGTTATCGAGCCAGTCATTCCTGTGATAAATTTTTGAAAATAACATTCTCTTGGTCTGTAAATGGACATTTTCTGAGAACATTGAAATTTTCTTGAATAAATTTAAGGGATAACAAGTAAGCAATTCGTATCCTAAGTCTTTATACAGCAAACTACATTCATGTCATATTCTACATTATATAGTAAATGATAGGAAAATGATGCAACCTTTAACACATTGATGGTAAAAGACTTTGCCAGCAACTATTTACACAATTACACAAACTATCACTGAATTAAAAAGCTGATAGACTAAGGCCAAGTTTGGATATGTTATCGAGGTACCACGCTTACCCTGATTACATATCCGAATGCCCGAGAGTATAATCGGATAACAGTATCACGTGGTGCAAATTCTACTCGATTACTCCTGCTGCAAGCGAGAGTAAAAGTGCATGCATGCGTAGACAGGTAAACCAACACGCGATACCTTTGATCAGAGTACCTCGATAACATATCTGAATTTTAGCCAAGTCTTGCTAAATCGTTGAAGTAAAAGATAGAACATGATGATTGGTGCTGGCAGCATTTACCAGCCCCTAATCCATATGACTAGAGCCTCATCAGGGATAATTTCAAGTCTTCAACACCTGTAATAATATCTGTTGTAATGATTGTATTTGGTGTTAGTACATGTAACCAGTGATGGTTGTTTGTATACATCTGGGCTAGCCGTATCCATTCGGAATTATTATATATACTCAAAATAAAATATTGTATGTACTTTACTCATTTATCGACTTTGTTTATAAGTGATGAGAGACACTGCTCTGTCAAACGAAAGGACCACCAACGTGACCTGCATTGCTCACAAGACTGCAGGAAGCAAGATGAACAAATGAAAACTTATCCTCAAAACATTTCTGTATGAAGCATGCACATTTTGAAACATGGATATTTGGGTGAGAATTGTAAATAGTTTTGATTTGAAGCAAAGGAATTTATGATCGACCCATTTGATTGACGTGTGTTAAATTCCTATTCAACAGGCCTGAAAACTTATTATATTTCCATTTTGGCTGATAAAATTCATCAACTAACAAAAGCTAAATTTTGATTTGTCTATGGCAGGCCTTCTTTCATTTATCAGCTTCCCTCGAAGACAAATGAATGACTCTGTAAGCATATTTCCCACAATTTGACCAGATTTCATCACAGAGGTCGCTTTGTGAAAACTAGGCTATCCAAGATGATGGCCAGACAAATGAACAAATCATGGTCTCGAGCAGATTTAGTTCGGCCATTTCCTTAGATGAAGGTGTGCCCTGTACCGTATATCAAAGGCAGTGATATTTTTACTCAATGGTCATTGTATCATATGTGCTTGTAATAGGGAAGCATCTGTCCAGGATTGGGATCGGTATGATTAATAGAACATGAATGCCTAGGGTGAGCTAAACACATTGGTTAATGATCATGGATGGCGCAGAAGGTATCACAATAGCTAATTCTACTTTTGCAGTCGGGCTAAAATGATGACTGACGTATTCCAGTTTATTGATCGATCATACGACGTCATAATCAAGCACGTGACATGTAGGATGACTTCATAATTAATTACGTCATGAATGACAGCTATGTTCATCACGAATGCTTGACCCTTTAACCCTCAAATTTATTCAAGAAAATGTAAATTTTCTTTTACAAAATGCCCATCTGCAGACCAAGAGAACACTATTTTTGAAAATTTACCATTGGAATGACTGGCTTGGTTATCAAGCCAGTCATTCCAGTTGTAAATTGTCTATTCTTTGCGTTCTCTTGGTCTGCAAATGGATGTTTCTCAAGGCTATCCCAGAAGCCGTTTTTAGCTGGTATAAGTGTTAAACGGTTAAATGATGAGGGACTAAGTGTTGTATGAAATGTATGTCATTACTATTTAATAAAGATTCAGCTTTGATCTAGACTATTAGACTGACATCTGTATTTTGGATTTCTCACCCATCAACTTATTTGGCTAAATTGAATCGCTTTTGCTAACTGGATCAACAGCTTCCTAGGAAGCAGAAAGTAGTTGTTGAGAGAACTTCATCCAGCCCAGTATCTAGATTTTCTCATTCACAATCCTCTTGTACTATATTAATAATATCACATACAACATCAAATCTCGCTTACACTTCGCGGGCCAGTTTCACAAAGGTGCGTAAGTACAATATTGGACGTAAATATGGCGTAAGTACGGTAGGGGGCGTAAATCTGGTTTCACGAAAAGCGTGTAACTTACGCGGGGGCATAAATATGGTCGTAACTTACGCGTGCTGAGACCCACGCCTAAGTTAGACGAAAACGTCTAACTCAGAACATCACGTTCAGAATCTCCTTTTCCAGCATACACGCCGAGTATTTGCGAGAGGTTAATTAGGTCAACATTTAGATCGGGAACACATGCTAAAATTAGACCTTTTTATTCATATCTGTTTCTTTTGTGCACTTAGGAACTTCGCACATTTTCCCGAATGCATTGCTATCGACACAAACAGATCATCACTGAAAGGTTTGGCTTTACTATATACCGTAATTTAAGCTGCCAAAATGAGTCACCAGTTTTCGAATATCCCTATCGCTGTTCTGATAGAGATCATATCTTCTGCTCCGCCTCGCTTCTAACATGTCAAAGCTACATCTTCGATCTAAACGTACATGCGATATTTTCTTGTTTGAAATAATCGAGCCATCGTCCTCTAAAAATGACGCTTCAAATCCGGGATTTAATTTAATTGATAAAGCCTGTCTATTACGACCACACTATAGAAGCACAGTACGTATAACTGTCAGAATATGACTAGTGAATCGAGCCACGGTCCAAGTGTATGCCCTAGGTGACAGATAATAGTTGGCAGATTATTTTGAAAGTAGATTGAGTGTGTTGTTGCTTCCTTAAGTTCTTTACTGTCAAATTGTTTTCAAAATAATCAGCCAGTTATTTATAGTTTTTTTTAGCCTTTATCCTTTGTCATAAATAACACAAGTTTATTCTCTTTTTCTGGTAAATGAATTTTTGAATACCGGTACAGCACTGCAGTAATTATAGACAACAATTATTGTAAATTTACCACTGGAATGACTGGCTTCGTTATCGAGCCAATTCTTCAAGTGGTAAAATCTAAAAAATAGTTGCCGCATCCTGCAAGCTTTCACAATGGTTTAATGAAAAGAGCTGTTAACCCTTTAATCCTTGAATTGAAAAATAAATTCCATGTTTTCATTGAAAATGTCCCTTTGCCGACCAAGAGATTATTTTTTAAATTTTAACACTGGAATGACTGGTTCGGTTATTGAGCCAGCCATCCCAGTGGTAAAAAACTAATCCTCTTAGTCTGCAAATGCACATTTCTCATGACCACTGCAGAAGCTGTTTTTGGGTGGCTAAAGAATTAAAACAAGAAAACAAGAATCATTTCCAGTGACTTCCATTTCCATTGTTAAAACTAGCCCTATGAACCTGTGGTCGAATAAGGTGGTGGCACAATATACACTCTCCGAATTTGAATTGTTTAAATCAGGTAGCCATATTGGATTTTGAATGCAGGTCATAGCCACAATAGATATTGTCAGAAGGAACAAATGATGAAAGTTGTTAAGTTCCAGCATGCAAATGTCAAACTTACTGCCAGACCTGTGTACACACTAGTAAAGTTTTTTCAGTATGGCTGCCTTGAAATTAAAATATTCCTCAAGGGAAAGGTTTAACCATTTAATGGCATGGTTCATACACAAGTACACAGAAAGTCTGGGAAAAGTGTGGAATTATAAGAAACCAATATATTCAGGCTTTGAAAATTATGGAAAATTTAATATTTTCTCCTACAGCTTTGGAAAATGTATGGGAAATTAAAATATGGTCAGATGTGATTCTCATTTGCAAAATAATATAGATAATAATCAAAATATTGATCTTAGCTACAAATTTCATAATTTTTCTGAAAAATTTGGCAGCTTTCATATGGACACAGATTTGAGACATAAAATGGGACTAGAAATTGATTAATTAGGTCTGGAAAAGGTATAGAAAAAGTATGGAATTTCATTCTGCAGAAGATGTATGTACCCTGTAATGAGAAAATGTAGTCAAGAAAAAAAATTGTCCCATAGAAAATATCCATTTGCAGACCCATGAGAAGACTATTTTTGACAACTTATCACTGGAATGACTTTGTGGCTTGATGATTTAGCCAGCCATTCCTGTGATAAGATTTCAAGAATAGCATGCTCTTGGTCTGCAAATGGATTATACATTGCCCGATAGAAAATGTCCATTTGCAGACCATGAGAAGACTTTTTTTGACAACTTAACACTGGAATAACTGGCTTGGTGATTGAACCAATCATTGCAGTGATAAGATTTCAAAAATAGCATTCGCTTGGTTTGCGGATGGATATACATTGCCCTATAGAAAATGTTCATTTGCAAACAGTGAGAAGACTATTTTTGACAACTTACCACTGGAATGACTGCTTGGTGCTTGAGCCAATCATGGCAGTGATAAAATTTCAAAAATAGCATTCTCTTGGTCTGCAAATGGATTATACATTGCCCCATAGAAAATTTCCATTTGCAGATAGTGAGAAGACTATTATTGACAACTTACCACTGGAAGCATCCTTAGGGCATAGAGATTCAAGTTTGATCAAACAGTCGATCGGCCAATTTGGTGGGTGGCCATCTTGGATTTTGGCCGATTTGTAGTCTAAAAATCTTCGAAACCGCTTGGGAATCGATTCAAAACTCATGAAACATCATCTAGGGCAAGAGCTAAGCCAAGTTTGTTCAAGAGAACTTGATTGACCAAATGGTTCGGCGGCCATCGTGGATCATCTAGTTTTCGCGAAAACAACTACGCCAGAACCGCTAAATGGATCGTGCCAAAAATTGTATATGCGTATATGTAAAAAAAAATGTCCGCCATGAATCAATCAAAATAACGTTTTTGGCGGACATCTTGTATTTTCTGCAAATTTCTTAGAAAATCATACTTATTAACCACTGGGCCAATTTTAATAAAACTTGGCTAGGCTTTCTTCACAGAAATTTGATTGGTAAATTTTTCCAATGATCATCTCATTTTCTTCGGTTGTGTCAGTGGGCAAATATTTCAGGTAAACGATACAGGCCCCTTGGGCCTCTTGTTAATATTCTAAACAACCCACATGCTTTGGCATAAAGACATGAACAAGCAATGTGTCTCACTTTGTGAGGTATTTGCTATGGTTAAAGGGAAATGGTACATTTTATCTTGTTTTGGTTTTATACAATAACAAGATAGAGACTGCAGACCCTCGCCCTGCCATTTTTATCACATTGTACATCTTTCCTATTCGCCAGATTTTGTCATATTACACCCAAAATTGTGAAACCCTAGTGTATGGTCACATCCTTTCTTAGGTAAAAATCTTGAGCTAAATAGTTTCCAAAAATTTGATCTGGCTTTTTTCTTGATCATGGCTGATGTTGGAAATCCGCTTTCACAATAAAATTCTTTGTTGTGTTAAAATTTGAGTTAAATCTGATTAGCTTTTATGTGGAGCACCACATGTAAACAGACCGACACACACCCCCCCACACACACACACGCGCGCACGCACACATACCCCCACGCGCACACAACACAGACGCACTCACACTCAAACGCACGAATAAAATGATGATGACAATTCTGAAATGCTGCTCAACCCAATAATCCTTCTTTATTGGAATTAGAATTAACGCATACAACAGTGTTATCAATAATTTACTGGTTTATTTTAGCTCAAATTTTAACACAAGAATGTGTGTGATCCTGTACTAGGATTCCACAACTAGGGATGCAATCTAAAAACTCTGGAATTGGTTACAAGTCATCATTACCGGGATGTTTAACCGGGTAAGCGATACAACTCGATGACAGGTTGTCATCAGTGTTAAAATGAGAGTAATTGATTGAAAGTTTTTGCTGTCCGTGACACCAACAATTTTCAACAAGCAGTCTAAAAAATAGCACATTATTTAACTGATTAACAAAAATTAAGGTATATATCCCATTGTTCGACGCGTGATGATTAAACAAACGATAAATCTCGCGCATTAGAATTAATCGATTGTAAGTGGAAGACATATTATTGTTAGTCGGTGAGAAGCTAGATCGTTACAATTACTGGCGCAGTCAGAAATGAATGTTATATAATTTATACATGGTGCTTCTAAAGAATGTAAGAATGTATTTTGGGTCAAAAGTTCCAGACAACACACGTATACTTGCTACATGCTTATCTGAATAAATATTACGTACAATAATTCTACCCTCATCATTGGCCCTACCCCACCCCATAAAACCGATATACGGTTCAAACAGGTTTGAAAATTTACATCGTCACCAGTTTGGCATTATGCCATACCGCGCAGCCTTAGCTACGCTCACAATTTTCTTTTTTGAGTTGATATATTAGGAGGATATTGCAATGTCATGTTTTGGTTTTAGCGAAATCTGTCAGTACTCACTTGAGTTATCTCCCCTGATAAACATAAAATTCATTGAAAATATGATTTTTACTGGATAACCTGAAAACCGCACATTTAGTTAAAATTTGGCCATAGATAACCAAATATGTTACAAGATGCCATTAGTTGTAATGACATTTCAGTGAGATCCTTTCATATAATGCCAGCGTTATCTCCCCTAAAACCCAAAAAACTTAATATTCACAGACTAACTATTCACATTTATCAGAATGTTGGGTGAACATTCGCATTCTTCGTTCGACCGTGTTCAATAATGTATCATCTACATTACTAAACTGAAGTATACAGCGAGTATACAACACATTATTGAACACTGTTACGTAACGGAAAACGTTTTTCGCGTTCCTGAATGCACCCCTGGTGTATGTCGAGTTTCACTAAAACATTTCTTCATTATGTATAAATATATATTTTAAAATCCTGAGTATGATCTGAATTCAGCATTATAATTTTTTTAATCTGGATCATGACCGTATATTTGGAAATTCTAGTTTACAGTAATAACATTTCTTGTGCTGAAATTTGAGCCCGATCTAATAAGCAGTTTGTTAGATACAGTTGCAGATGCATGCACGCAATACTCTTCCAGTTACAAGGGTGAGGGTAAAAATACTTAATACACAAAATCAGGAAAATTAAATAATTATTTATTTAGTGTCTCCTTTAATAATAATTATTTTGTAAAAGTTTTTGGTGTAATCCGACTACCTTTGCATTCTGGGTAGCAATGCTGTCCAGGTAGTGGTGCATTCTGGGTACTGGTGAATTCTAGTTGATCAGTGCACTGTGGATGATGAAATACAAGCCCTTTTCAATCTGAATAACTAGACGTGAGCTTCAATGGATCTTAATATGGTAACTTTGCTTAATAGTTTGAAAGCCATTTCACTGAAACTAAGAAGGCAATCACTTTCAGTCAAATGATTTTCAAAATATCATAAGAAACTACCATATTTATATAGAATGAAATGGATCAGCATAAATACTGAAGAGGCATTTAACCCAGTTTAACACTACAGACCTAATGCATCAAACTACCGGGTAGGTATGAGATTCTGTTACATATTTTGAAATTAATCTGACTGAACACGACTTCCCGTCAAATTATTTTCAAAATAGTCAACATTTTTCCAGTCTATAGTTGGCATGAAATTGAGATAATCAAAGAAAGCATTAAAATGGTTATAATGTGAACAGATATTTAAATTTGATAAAACAGATCAGACAGTCTCAAATTTATGTCATGATCACAAAATTGCTTTTAAATAATTATGAATGTTTATTTTGTACAAGTTATTGATGCTATATCAATAATATAACAACAAGCTAAGCATGTATAGTCATCCACGGTGTCCTGTTCCTTCAGTCATGTCAGTTGACCAAGCCAAATATCACAATTTTTAAAGTGGGTCCAAAAGTTTATCTAAGCACCTAAAAATAATTAGTAGCATCTCATATTTTCTAAGATATATCATTGATTGTAATAAAACTTCTGACAGATTATCAGTTTGAATATGACAGCAATCAGTGAAAATGTTTATACAATAGATCATGCTATGCCTGAATGTGCATGCACTAAATGAACAAGAATTCCGCGGAATTAAATGTCTCGCCTGTCTACTGTTTGTCACAATGGCATTGACCTTTGACCTTGTGACCTCCATGTTATCATGCTGCTTCCTAACATTATAGGTAACCATGTGTTCAAGTTTAGTTCCAATAGGATTAACCAATCCTGAAATATAAATGATTTAATGATATAAATCATTAACTGCATGTATGGCGTTTTGTCTAATTAGAAATGGGAAATGATTGTACATGATGTCAAAAAGAACTTTTGCAGGTCCTAAAATGACAATGTGCAATGACCACACACACTGTAATTAGTGGCATAACATGGACATGATGATCACTATGTGTCAGTAAACTTGACACGCTTCATAGGGACTTGGGCGTATAAAACTCCCTGACATAAGTTTTCAAGTCACATTCTGTGTGTACCGAAGGCACATAGGCGATACACACATTTTGATTTCTAGATGCTCTGTGGTGCATTCTGAGAGACAAATCAGAGGTAGAGAACTGTAGATTTTTCCAATATTTTAAACCCTAACCCAAGTAAAACACTGCATACAACAATTTTCAACATTTTTATATGCGGAATCAACATTTTAAAGAATAATATCATGAAAGAAGTCATCAATATAAAATTCCATAACCTTTCCCTGACATTTACTGAGAACACAAAATTCCCTGACATTTCCATGACCTCGAGCAAAAAATTAAATGTGCTGATGCTGTCAGAATGTGAGAACAGCTTAATAAAGAAGGATAGCAAATGCTGTCTGGAGGTCTTTCAATATTAGTGACCACTCTATTGTTCTGATAAAGTAATGTACACTTCCACTTTAACTAGTTAACCAAGGTTTTGTCTGAACACGAAAAATTGAACACTTATGGGAATGTGTCAGAAAAGCTGATTGATTGCTACAGAAATCTAACATGCTAAAGCGGTCAACTGAGTACAAGATTCACATGCTTAGCAACATTTGCACAAGAAAGCAGCTTCAACTTCGTCAAATTTTTTTCAAACAATCAGCTTTTAAATAACACATAACCTGAAACAAGAGGCCCAAGGGGCCCGTGTCGCTCACATGGAGCACTATGCATTTTTGTCAAAATTGTTGGTGGGTGGTTTAGGAGTAGTCTTTTAAATGAGATTGTGAACATTTTTGCAAGTCCAATATGGCTGCCAAACACGCTACATACATTTTGATTGGTCCACTACAGCCATGTTTTTTATGTAGATCCTTCCCTTAAAAAAACCTTTAATGGCACTCAGTGCCAAATCATGTCTCCCAAATTTCGGCCCAATCCGCTCAGTGGTTCTAGACTTGTTTTGGCAAAAAATAGGTTATTGAAGATGCCCGCAAAAACATTTGGCCAATCAAGTTCTCTTGAACAAACTTGTTGCAGCTCTTGCCCTAGGTGATATTTCATGCATTTGAATTGATCCCCCAAGCAGTTTTGGAGAAGATTTTTAAAGACATTTCTAAAAATCGACAAGAATCCAAGATGGCGCGAGAATAATAGATTTTAAATTTCCTATTGCTGTAGTAAATTAGCACGGGAGCTTTTGGCAGGTAAATGATCCAAGATAGCCGCTAAACCATTTATCCGACAGTCTCGAAAATGGCAAATTTGAAATCACAATGCGCAAAAACATATATAAAACCAATTTTGGCTTCAAAATCCATCAAATAAAAAAATCCACTATGGGTGTCAAACACGCTATATATTGATTGACCCACGGCGGCCAGGCTTTTTGATGGATTAACTTCTCTTGAACAAATTTTAATAGCCCTTAGTCCCTAATCATATATCACAAATTTCGGCCTGATCGCTTCAGCAGTTCTGGGGAAGTTGTTTTCGCAAAAACGAGGTCATCCAAGATGGCCGCTGAACCATTTGGTCAATCAAGTTTGCTTGAACAAACTTGGGTCAGTTCTTGCCCTAGATCATATTTCATGAGGTCTGAATTGATCCCTCAAACGGTTTCGAAGATATTTTAGACATATCAAAAAATCAGCCGAAATTCAAGATGGCTACCAGCCAAATTGGCCGATCGGCTTCCTTTGAACAAAATGGAATCTTTATGCCCTAAGGATGCTTCCTGCCAAAGATAATTGAAATCGGCCCATTAATTCTTGAGAAGACATTTTAAATTTCGCATTGCTTTAGTATGGAAACCTTTGGCGGGAAAATGATCCAAGATGGTCGCCAAACCGTTTATCGGACAGTTTTGAAAATTGCAAATTTGAGATCAGAATACCCAAAAACCTATATAAAACCAAAATCCATCAAATAAAAAAATCCAATATGGCTGCCAAGCACGCTATATATTGATTGGCCCACAGCGGCCATGTTTTTGGATGGATCAACTTCTTTTGAACAAACTTTAATGGCCCTTAGTCCCTAATCATCAATCACAATTGTCGGCCTGATCGCGTCAGTGGTTCCGGGGAAGAAGTAGTTTTTTGCGAAAACGAGGTCATCCAAGATGGCCGCTGAACCATTTGGTCAATTAAGTTCCATTTAACAAACTTGGATCAGCTCTTGCCCTAGATCATATCTCATGAGTTCTGAATTGATCCCTCAAATGCTTCCGAAGAAGATTTTTAAAGACATTTCTAAAAATCGGTCAAATTGGCCGATCGGAATTTGACGGATCGGCTTCGTTTGAACAAACTTGAATCTCTATGCCCTAAGGATGCTTCCTGCCAAATATAATTGAAATCGGCCCAGCAGTTCTCGAGAAGACATTTTAAATTTCCCATTACTTTAGTATGGGAGTTTTTGGCGGGAAAATGATCCAAGATGGCCGCCAAACCGTTTATCCGACAGTTTCGAAAATTGCAAATTTGAGATTAGAATACCCAAAAACCTACATAAAACCAATTTCGGCCTCAAAATCCATCAAACAAAAAAATCCAATATGCCTGCCAAACGCGCTATATTTCGATTAGCTCACGGCGGCCATGTTTTTTGACGGATCAACTTCTCTTGAAAAAAACTTTAATGGCCCTTAGTCCATAATCAGATCTGCCAAATTTCGGCCTGATCTCTTCAGTGGTTCTGGCGAAGTCATTTTCCCTAAAAATAGGTCAACCAAAATGGCCACTGAACCATTTGACCAATCAAGTTCGCTTGAACAAACCTGGTTTAGCTCTTGCCCTAGATCATATTCCCTGAGGTTTACTTCAATCCCTCTAGCAGTTACAGAGATTTTTTAAAGACATTTCTAAAAATCTGCCAAAATCCAAGATGGCCGCCGTCCAAATTGGCCGATCGGCTTCGTTTGAACAAACTTGGATCCATATGCCTTAATGATACTTCCTGCCAAATATAATTGAAATCGGCCCAGTGGTTCTTGAGAAGTCGTTTAAAGGAAAAGTTGACAGACGACTGACGGATGGACAGACGACGGATGGCCACCACGGCATAAGCTCACTTGGCCTTTCAGGCCAGGTGAGCTAATAAATCAAAAGCTGAAATTTTATAATAGAGGTAAGTTGGTCAAATTTGTAAGAAATTACACCATGATTAGCCTTAATGCTTTCAACATTAGAGGTCAAATACAATATATTTTTAACACCAAAATATGCTTTTCAATATTCTGAAAGTAATTAAATACTTTAATGGACAAAATTTATCACAAAAATTAAATTTGTTCCTAAAGACCATCCAGATGCAGGATTTTTCTGAAGATTTACCACTGGAATGAGTGGCTCAATAAGCGAGATAATCATTCAAGTGGTACAATTTCAGAAATATTTTCTCCTGACCCAAAAATGAAGATTTCTCCAGACTACTGGCTGGATTTGTCGGGCGTAACCATTACAGAGTTAAGGGAAGCGTTTCTGTGAATAAAGTGGGTGACAAGTTCAAATTACAACAGTACATGGATCCAGAACAGGTTTACCACTTATTTTTAGATCAATATTAGGGTCAGATTTACACAAATTTGTCAATTCTACACCCACAAAAACATAATATATACAACTTTAACCTTCAAATTTTTAAAAGAAGATTTCAATTTTCGCAAAGAAAATGTCCATTTGAACACCAAGAGATGACTATTTTTGGAAATTTACCACTGAAATAACCGGCTCGGTTACAGACCCAGTCATTCCAATGCAAAATTTTCAAAAATAGTCTTTAGCCGATTTGAGAGTTAAAGGGTTAATGTTAGCATTGACAATTTATTTATTAAATTTTAATGTAAATGTGATGAATATAAGAAAAGCTTGCAACAAATGATGCAAAAATTTACCAAACAGCAATATCACAATAATATTCACATGATTTTGTTAATTTTATTTCAGAAATTATATTTAATATACCATCACCAGAGTATCGCTGATAAGTGATCCACATTACAGGGGAAAGGGGATGTGCTATATGAACACACTAAATGCTAACTATAGGGTTTGTTATAAATTAATCAAATACAAAGTTTCTTCAAGATCAGTGGATTAGCTTACGAGTTGATTTACTTTTTAAATCTTATACTGCTGAGTAAAGAGATCCATTTATAGCTATGCCCCGCCCATTTCTAGCTGTGCCCCTCATTTATAGCTTGTAGTCTAAATCTAAAGGTAACGCAAGCCGTTGAATATTTTGAAATTAATTTGATTGGAGGCTTTTGCTGGAAGTGTCCAAATTTCATGTCTTTGATGAATTTACAGTTTATTAAACATTTATTTGAATATTTAAAAAAAAATTAACTGGTGGCTGTTGCTTCCAGCTACAGCTGCCAGTCAAATTCATTTCTAAATATTCAACAAAATGTTTATTAACTTGTAAATTCATCAAAGACATACGATTAGGTCACATTAGTGAGACATTTTGATTTTTGTGATGAAGCTATGTCATTTGGATAATGATATAGGCTAACTAGTGACCTAATTGATTATGAGATCAGATATTTGAGTGACAGACTAGATTCCTCCATTGTCAGATTGAGTCAGTGTTACTAAAACTTATTGCTGCTGAAACATCAAAGTTTTCAGAATGAAGATTATCAGTGTATATATCAGTCCACATGACCTACAATATTTTGATATTGTTTATTCAGTAGGATAAATATTAATATAATATAAAGCGCTGATATAGTAACAATAACACCATTTGCCACACAGTGAGAATAGATCTAATGTACAAATAAACTCTGTTTTATAAACATTGCACATGATTCAATAATAATAATAATAATAATAATAATAATAACAATGTACTGATTCTGTCCGCTTATTGTCTGCGAGATGACCCAGGGAAGCCGGTCACCCTTACCCTGCTAGGTTGATGCCTATTGGCTCTATTGTGTGGAGCTGCTGAATCCAATGGCTTTCCTTCTGTCTCCTCCATTTAGTGGAGGCTTCATGCTCAGGATCTGAGGATAGGACTTGGATTATTCTGAATTACATGTCTATTCTAGAATGTCAAGGTCTATTTAAGTGCCTTGAAACAGGGGTATCATATCTCTCATTTTGGTAGAGATTGGTGATGGAATGTAGGTGTTCTTGGATGCGTATTTTGAAAGTACGTAAAGTTTCTCCCACATACTGCTTCTTGCATTTTGAGCATGTTAGTAGGTAGACTACATTTCTAGTTTGGCAATTGCCAATGATTTTGGACCTGTATGATAGTCCGGTGTGGGAGCTAGAGAAGAATCTATGTTTCTGCATTTTGTGGCAGATGTTGCAGTTTTTCATTTTGCATGGTGCGAGGAGATTTCTATGAGGAAGTGTTCTTCTGCCTACCACAGGAAGTTTAACTCTTACTATGGAGTCTTTGATGGTTTTGTTTCTCCTGAACGCAAAAAGTGGCGTTTCTGGGGGAAAAAACTCACATTCAGTGCCCCCCCCCCCCCCTCCCAACCCATTTCCCAAACCTTTACCAATGGTATACCAAGACACATACCATTAAAAAGTGATACAACCGGTAAAAACTACATATAAGAAAATTTTGGTACAACCACCAAAAAAAACCCCGGTAAAACTATTTCACAACCGGTAAAAATTATACCGAGCCGCCATGACAGCCACAACCGGCAACCAAGTCATTAGAAGACAGCATATCCCACCGGATCCAAACATTTCAGATAAACATACATCGTAGCTAAACTGTAGGAGTTGTGTCGACATCTTGAAATGATTTCCAGAGATGGAAGGACTGACAGACTGACACACATACATCCTATACAGACGCATGGATGTATAGGCATACGGATAGCACATGCACATCTTCAAGTGGTAATGAGAATCTTTACTACGTTTCAAGAGAATCACAGCTAAATTGTAGTTGTGTTGACAAGAAATGATTGGTACTGCAGTTTATGTAGGGCTGCGCGGTTTGGCTTACAGCCATATCGGTTTTGATATAACTTTTCATATCGGTTTTAACCGAATATCGGTTTTATGGACATGAAACAAAAAATTTAAGACAAAAAATAGCACGAAAACAGAACGTATTTTCACGCACATTCGTAACGTTTTACGCCTTTAAAGCTTAATATACCTTATAATATCCATCATCGCGGGAGTGAAATTATTAATTAGACCGCCTAAATATTACGTACAGTTAAATAAACATCGTTTATTTTGTCAAAATTAATCATAAATCAGCAAAACACGTTGCGAAGACGTAAATCACGTGATTGTAATTAATTATGATGTAATTATCTCCCTTTCTTCTTTGATTTCCAATTCGGCCCGAGGACGAAATTATGCCTTGAAGAAAATATTAACTGTAATATTGCGAACACGAATTTCATAAGTTAATATGATATTGTGTATAGAAGATAACATTTTAAAAACGGTTTGAGTAATAATTTTATTTAAAATTATATCCTAATCAGCAAAATGTATTCAGCATTATATTTATTGGCGAGATTTTTATGCATTCGGGCGATTTAGTTTTGGGACAACTTTGCATTATGTTAATTAGCTGGTGACATAAATAAAATGGATGCCGTTGTTTAGAAATGTTTTCCCAGATACAAATTTCAATGACAAATTCCCGCATTAGTATTGTGTTTTATATTGCAAATTTATCTGAGATTACCAGAGAAAAGATGAGTGGATATTTATTTAATTAATTCGCTGCTTGATTTCTCTCGGCGTACAGCGAGTTACATGGAGTTACACAATATGCACAATTGGGGCCACGTTAAATTATTAGTTGCACCAAACGTAGATTAGTGGAAAGTATGGCCATTATTATTCATTACGCTCGTTAGTATCTTTTATTTTTAACAATCCTGATACGAAAAACCGAAAATATGTTCATATTCAGTTTTTCGATATTTATTTTTTATAATCAGTTATGAAAACTTCAGTGTAGGATACCATGTTTCAAAAGAATTGTAACTAAACTGCAGGAGTTGCATTGACAAGGATGGACCGACAGACGAACATACATTTTGAACAGATGGATGGATGTACAAGTATACGGATAGCACATGCACATCTTCATGTCGTAATGATAACACTTACCAAGTTTCAAAAGAATCACAGCTAAACTGTAGGAGTTGTGTTGACAAATGATTGGCAATGAAGTTTATGTATCGGCTTTAAGATATTTAAAGGGGGATAACTGTAATGAATCATTTTTTGACCGCGAAAAAAGCACATACACATCTGCACATGATACTGATAACGTGGACAAAATTTAAAGTTAATCCATTGAGACGTCTAGGAGTTGCACTGACAAGAAATGACTGTCAGAGATGGATGGACTGACAGATGGCCATACATACATTTTGGACAGATGGATGGACGTACAGGTATACGGATAACACATGATACTGATAATGTGGACAAAATTTAAAGTTAATCCATTGAGACCTCTAGGAGTTGCGTTGACAAGAAATGATTGTCAGAGATGGATGGACTGACATACGGACATACATACATTTTGGACAGACGGATGGACGTACAGGTACACGGATAGCACATGCACACCTTCATGTGGTAATGATAACATGTACCAATTTTCAAAAGAATCGGAGCTAAACTGTAGGAGGAGTTGTGTTGACAAGCAATGATTGGCAATGCAGTTTATGTATCGGCTTTAAGATATTTAAAGGGGGGGGGGGGGTAACTCTGTAATGAACAATTTTTCGCTTGCAAAAAAAGCACATGCACATCTGCACATGATACTGATAATGTCGACAAAATTTTAAGTTAATCCATTGAAACCTCTAGGAGTTGCGTTGACAAGAAATGATTGGCATTGCAGTTTATGTATCGGCTTTAGGATATATAAAGGGGGATAACGCTGTAATGAACAATTTTTCGGACGCAAAAAAAGCACATGCACATCCGCACATGATACTGATAATGTGGACAAAATTTTATGTTAATCCATTGAGACCTCTAGGAGTTGCGTTGACAAGATGGGGGACGGATGAACGGACGGACATGCTGATCGCTATATCCCCGCGTCTTCCAGACCAGGGGGATAAAAACCAACAACTGGTAAAAAAAACACTAACCGGTAAAAAACACCCAAGCCGTCATGACAGTCGCAACCTGTAAAAACACCAACCAGGAAAAATTGACCACAACCGTCAGAAATGGTGACTTACTGGGCCGGCAAACCAACACAACAATGCCCATATATGGGCAAATCCAAGCCAATCCCCAGGCTCAGCCCAGGAAGGTATAAAAGGGGCTAAAAAAACAGCTTAAGACCATTCAGACTTATGGATTCACAACAGCATCCAAGCGTCAGGCTTTATAACCAGTCTTTTGGCTTTATATTATCTGACTACGTTGTTATCAATAATAATAATAATAATAATATGTACAGATTTAAATAATTACAAGTGTATGAGATTAATCCTTTAATGGCTAAATTTGGTCAAGAAAATCATAATCTTTGCTTATTGAATTTCCATTTGCAGGCGAAGACTATTTTTGAAAATTTAACACTGGAAATACTCGCTCAATAACCGAGCCAGTCATTCAAGAAGGCCTTTATTATGGTCTGACATGTCTTCTCATCCAGCATCACCACTACGGAATCAGAGGTAATACGGCCATGTGGGTGGTAAATTTTCAAAAATATTCTTTTGGCCCAGAAAAGGTCATTTGACAAGAGCACTGCAGAGACCAGTTTTAGTCGGCGTTGTCATGAAACGGTTAGACATAACAACAGTGAAAGCCCAGTACATCAGCTTCAATCTTCAATAGTAAATTCGTATGTAACAGAAAAACAAATTTCATAAGAGACTTAAGTGTTAAAATTCCCACAGTAATTTAACATCCGCTGGTTTTTTTCAAAAAGCTGTTACTGTCTATGTCCTGTTGTCCCTATACCTGGGTTAAACTACGAACAATAGACATTCATGAGTATGTACTGGTTAGAACCAGCCATATGATGCTAACAGCTTGTTATATGCGAATTCTGCCAAATCACCAATATCTAACATGGCACACTGAAATTCTGATCTCATTATTGATTGCATTGGATGTAGAATGAAGTCTAGGCCCATGTGTACAAAAATACACATGTGCGGTATGCAACAAAGCTGTAACTTGGAAACATGATGTGGTTGCATGCAATAACTGTGACCAGTGGTTCTATATAGACTGTGCTGGTCTGCCCGAGCATTTATAAACTACTGATATTTAACAATTCATGGAATTGCTGCAGTTGTGGAATACAAAATTTTTCATTGGTACTCTTACAAACAACCCTAGCTGAATCTTTTAACATCAGTCATCCATCAACATTTCCAGAACATTGTCAGTTGACAGCCAAAGAAACATCCATCAATCACCACCCGTGCAGAAACTGGACTTGCCTATAATGACATCATCACCAAACAAACATCAATACTGATCTGATCAAACATGCCCCGTTGTTGCTAACACTTAACTTTCTACAGACTCCATTATAATATCAATATCTCCAGTATAACATCACCAACATTAACACCAGCCAATTTATCTACACACCTTACAGTCAAAAACAATTCCAGCACTAGAACTCTTATGATCAATTTCCCAAGAATATGGCCAAAGAAAGTTGAGCTGCAGAACTTGATTAAATGAACTAAGCTGCTCTGTGAAAGGCGCGTGGCTTGATTTATCTAGCGCTCTGGCCAATATGCAGAAAATCCATGTTCCTACTAAAACTTCATCTGCCAAGTTCTACCAGCTATGGATTTCAGTCAAAATCAAATGCACATCCGAAACATAGAGCATGGTGAAAGCAAAATGGGAAAATACAGAACTGAAATGGGACTGGGGTTTTAGCACTGATAAAATCTGGCTTGACCTGTGGCGACAGTAAGGCCAAGAATGACATCCCTAATGACCAGTTCTGCGGTCTTCACAGAGGAGGACAGTATCAATGCTCATTAAATCAGAAACAGACCACACCCAGACATGCCAGATATCCATGTATCAGTCCAAGGCGCTACCACGTTGCTGAAAAATACCCAAGTAATGCCAGTAGACCAGGCAACATCTCCAATCGATTGCTACAAACTCTTACTGAAGAATTGGCACCAGCCCTCACCCTCCTCTACACCACATCATTGAAGACTGGGGGAAGTCCAGACACATGGAAACATGCATATGTACAAGAAGTCTAAAAAAAAGTGAGATCGCAGCAAAGATGCCAATTACCCCAATTGCCGTAACTTCTATCTTCTGCAACTATTATAGCGCATTGTCAGAAGTGGAATCTGTGATCACAAAACAGAATATACTTACTGATGACCAGCACGGATTCCATAAAAAAGATCATGTAAGACACAGTTGATGATCTTGCCTCTACTTTTGATTCTGCAGGTCAAACTGACATCATAGTGCTTGACTTCAAGAAGGCCTTTATTAAGGTCCGACATGTCTTCTCATCAAGCATCACCACTACGGAATCAGAGGTGATACGGCCATGTGGGTGATAAATTTTCTTAAAGGAAGGACACAGCAGATAGCGGTAGATGGTCAAATGTCTACAATTAGATAAGTAATATCGTGCGTTCCACAATGCTCAGTCTTGGAGCCAACACTATTCCTTGCCTATAAATTACCTATGCAAGGACATCAAATCCAGTGTCTGCTTGCTGACCAAAGAATACTGTATAAGGAAGGAAACTCCTAGACAGATGGTGGGAGAAAATTGGCATGTGGAATTTATTGTAGGCAAGTAATAGTCACATATCACATGAAACCAATCCAGACAGATTATTAACTGCATAGTCACGTGGAGCATGTTAGTGATGCCAAGTATGTAGGTCTGACTTTCACAAATGACATTAAGTGGAAAAAGCATATTTAATACTTTACAGCAAAGCCAACAGGACAAGTGCCCTTGTATACAAGAATTCAGGGGAATGCCCAGCCAAAGATCAGGCACGCTGCTTGTACGTTCCAGCTTGGAACCCTCCTCACAATGAACATACGAGACATTGAGATGGTGCAGCAAGGATCAGTGCCTAGAATGAGCAGGAATTTTAGCCAGACTAAAAGCACCACAACGCTCATTGAACAACTAGGACTTGAATTACTCACATGACACAGGGACCAAGCCAAGGCTATCAATCATGACATACAAAATCAAAAACAGTCTTAATGAAATCCAATTTAGTTTCATATCGATCAACCACTGTCGTCACAATACATCACAGGCTAATGGTTTCATATTCCAGGACTGACACAAAGCTCTATTCCTTCTTCGCAACAACAATCTGAATCTGGAACAGCCTCTAAAACATTGCAGTGGCAGTCACAATGGTTGACAGCTTCAAAGGCTGCCTTGAGGGATGGAGCTCATAACCAGTACATACATAAAGCCAACAACTTTTAACAACACTTCACGAAATGAAAACCCATCAACTTAATTCTTTATATGGTCTAGACTTTTAATCCATATAAAAAAAGTCCACTCATGCGCGCTTAGCTCTTTTAGCCTGACAAAACAGATATGACTGGAGCCGGTGCTGCCTCAACTGACATTGTTTCCAATATACTCAACAGCACTCCTGCATGAATATAAGCGACATAGACAAACATGTTCCATTTGTTATGTCTAGTAGTCACCTCAGCAGAAATAATTGGGATGGCCATGGTCCTTTTACAAAAAAAAAAATCTTTTGGTGATTAGCATACTTTAGACGTTGGGGACCTCCTTATTATATTTCAACAATAACAGTTTCCAGTCATATTAATTCCAAGATACTATTTCTATTCAACAGAATAACCATTTCTACTTCACAAAGAATTTGTTGTATCTGGTCTGTAGCCATGAAATGGTTAGCTCATACATTAAGGTATATATTAATTATATTTATATTTATGAAAATTGTCAAAAATGAGGTTTCCGTGGGTACTGAATACTGTTTGATACATCAGCGCTGCCACATGGTCATAAATTAAAATTTTCATAATCATAATAATTATAGAAAATATGTTCTTATATGCCTTCCTCAGTGAATAATACCAAATAGTGAGGTAATGGTAAAGCAATATATAAGAACTCGTAATCCGAGCCTCGCTATGATGTCATATCCTGTAATCCCAACAATCATCACTGGCTCCTCTTGACGTGACACACAGTGACAGTCCCTCTCTCGGCTCTGTGACATGAGGAAAGAGGGATGTGGGAGAACTGGCCTTTATCTTAGGAGAGTTAGCACATAATCTTTCACCCCCGTCATAGTATGACACACTGGAAGATAATAACAAACATAAAATGTATATTCTGGCAAATTGAAAATGCAGCTTTTCATAAATATTTTTACGATTTATAGAATATCCATCTATAATTTCATTATCATCGTATTAACAGACACAAACAAGAACAATCAGACATTGCAGACCCTCACCATACAGTTTTTGTCACACTAAAAGGTTTTCAGATTTTCTGGATTTCTTTTGATTTTCCTGGATCACGCCCAAACTTGTGGAATTGTAGTGCATGGTCATACCCTTTCCCGTGATAAAATTGGAGCCAAATCTGACAAGTAATTTCTGAGATATCCACAGATCTAGAATTTGATCCGATCCAGGTTTTCTTATCTGGATCATGGGCAAAATCTGGAAATCTGCTTGCACCGTAAGGTCCTTCGTTGTGTTAAAATTTAAGCCAAATTGGATCAGTAGCTTTCAGATACAGCTCCGGACACACACACACACACACATGCATGCACGCATGCACCCACCCACACACATACACAGACACGTAGACAGACTGACGCAGACAGAGCCAATACCATCTTCCCCTTATGGGGTGAGGGTAATTATATCAATAAAAGATTACACAAGCAAATTTTCAAAACAGATCCATGTACTCAATTTGAAGTGAACCTTTCCTACCTCAAAAAGTATTGATGCAATTTGTTTCAAATTTTAACACAACAGAAGATACTACCACAAAAGAGCATCTCCAGACTTTGGCCATGCTCCAGACAAAAAAGTTTGATCTGGATCGGATCAAATTATGGATTTATGCAAACTATTGACTAGGGCTTCACAATATACCAATATCATATCTAACACCGATATCACAGCTATACTATTAGTCATATCGATATGATTTTGCTGATACCGAGATATCAATATAACATAAAACCGGTATTCTGTTTAAGCAGATAATCTGCTGTCCATTAGTAAAATTCAATAGTAAATCTGCTTAACAAGGCCAGCGACTGCTCTTCATATGTGGAAATGATATTTTCCCTGTATTTAGCCACCACGCTTAACACTTTATTATTTATCCAGACCCGTCAAATTTTTGTTGATTACTGCTACACAAATTTATAACAATGAACTTCTCGCAAAAAGAGAATAAAACTTATTTTAACTAGCCTAGTAAGACAGTGGTGGTTAAAATATCTAAAATATATAACTTCCTGTGCTAATATTTTATAATTTTGTCCTCGAGAAAATCACAATTTCGACAGCCTGGTTAGTTAGAGATTTCCCGTAATTGTCCAGTTTTGTAGGGACCGACAAAGTAAAAAGGAACTGACGATGAGAAAAAAATTCTCAATCCCTTATGATGACGGGTTGCTAGACATCGATCAATAAAAATAGTTGAAAGTTACAGTCACAGGTCCTTGAGTATTAATGTTCTTGTGAGATCTACACTAACGGACCCAAGCATATTCTCAGCACGTGGTGGTATATATAGTGCGGTTATAATGACTAAGTTATACACATGTGAAGAGATTTTGTGTATTTCCATGATTCCTGGTGTTTTTTTGCCATTGGAAAATTTGTCCTATAAAGCACAGGTTTTTCTGAAAACTATTTTTTGGATTGATATCAATACAATTAGCTATGAAAGTAAGTAAAACATAGGTTTACATCCATATCCAATGTTTTTTGCTCCTAACATTGATTTTTCCAGTCACTTTGTTTACTTCTACTGACAAATATCGATGTTACAACTCGAGGAAATGTTGAGAATGAATGTATGGCATTTGTTCTCAACATTTTCTTGAGCTGTAACACTGCTATCTGCCAGTAAAACTATACAAAGCTGTGTAGAAAGACCCGAGTTATCATGGGCTGATTTGTGCTAGAGTCGGGCTTGCGGAAATGATCAATGTAAAACTTTTAGTGAAAGTTATTGCTCTAACATTCTCTCAAACTACAATACGTATGTAGCAACCCGGTTTTGTGAACATTGTGGCATATTTAACATTACTTGATGAAATACTGATGGCTCTTAAACAACATCCCTTTCACAGGTCTTTGGCATTTCATATTGGGGAGATAGAGAATTTACACTTTTAGTCAATCTATGTAACCGTTAGATGATTCATATTAGGCATAACCGCACACAAAATGTCCCCTATATAGGTCTAGTGACGTTAATCTTTAATTTTATCATTCTGATAATGTGTGGCAAATATTAAAGAAGAAAGAAACCGGTCAATAATCTAATTGATATCCATCAGTGTAGATAGAAAAGAACGAGTGGCAAGAATGATAACTCTTCGATGATGTTTCAATTTTTTTCTCGTTAGCTCGCCAAAATGTTAACTTATATTGAAAATGTAAGTGTATTTTTTCCTAACTAACCTGCCCCGTTATGCGACTGCTACCTGCCAGGTGGTTAAATTAGGATAAATACGGTAAAGCAATATGCTTATGACATATAAAATATTATCAGTAATATTTTGAAATGAACTCTCTTGCCGTAGGGAACAGCAAACACCTTACAGTCAAATTAGTTTCAAAGTACTAGCTATCCTGTGTAATTGTTCTGAAAATGAGATACAAGCTTTAAACAATCAATGATGACAGAAACATGGCTTAACCCTGAGCACTGACAAACAAGTGATTTGGCTATAATCCTGATTATTATTTCCTAACAAGTTGATTAAAAATCAGACATCTTTTTTCAAAATATTCACCCCAATTTCATTCCCAGATCACAGAAAAATAGTTTTCATTCAAGATGAAAAACATGAACTCTGTGGAACATCAGATTCTGTGAACCCGTTTTCATTACCGTGATATCTGGTACCAATTCTGAGAATCGTGTAGCACAATGGACAAATACAGTTTTAGCTATGTCCGCCCATCTCTAGCTCAGCTCCATCCACGCTTTGACAGTGTTTGGATCAATCGATCCCTGCACTTCCTGACTATCAATTTCCACATAACTATACAGGTAAGTTGTTGAATATTTTGAAACTAATTTTATTGGGTACTATTGCTGCCTATGGCAGCAACAGCTCCCAGTCAAATTAGTTTCAATATATTCAACAGCATGTTTATTGAACAGTAAAGCCATACAATACGTACAACAATGCTTAGTCCACCATCAATTATGCGTTCATGACAAACTTATCTACGTTTTCTATGACGTAATTGATTATGACATCAGCCTACACGCCACATAGATGATTATGACATCATATGATTGACTGAGAAACTGGAGTCCTCCATTTTCAAAGTCAGCTGGCAGCAGTGTTCCCACTATTCATCATTTTGCACGTATATACACACAAAATATGCTCCAGGATGCATAAAACTTAAGAACGCGCAGGGGATGCACAAAAAGTTCTGCCCTAAAACTGGTAATTCTAACGTGCATCGCTAGTTTTTAATATTTTAAGCAGGCGAGTACCGTATTTTGCTTAATTGAAGCCTAGGCTTCCATTAGGACAAGAGGTGTTCAATTTCCAACCCACCATCTCTGAGAAAGGGGGTGGGCGTATATTAGTTTTCCCAAAAAAGTTTTCTAAAACTGAAAACACGGAAATTCAACGCATTTTCTCCCGTAAAATTTTCACCGCCTACACCTATGTTTAATGTATACCTCAAAACATCACCGGGGAAGTGAAATTATTTGATTTGAGCGCCTAAATATTGTGCATCCTTTAATAAAGGTCGTTTATTACATCAAAATTAACCCACACTTTGATATAAAATGGCGTCGCGAAAAAATACAAATCATGTGATTCGCCTCCAGTTGAAGTTTATTTTAGAGCGAGTACTCGAATATAAATATTCTGGAATCAGGGACTCAGAACTCGGAAATTTCTATATATTATCATTGCGCGATAGGAACTGAGTATGATACTGATCTGAATAACGGGTACCCGTTTCATAAACTCCTGTTAGTTAATATCTGCTTGTTTGGTACATAAATTGGGTCTTAAAATATATTTATAAGGGACGAATTATGCTCTCGCGAGTTCTGGCATTTTTCGTCGTGTAACTAGCTCCTCTTAACGTGGCCACTTAAAACGTTTATTCTAATTCTAACTCGTCAATGTTAAGAGAGAATTGTACTCTCAGGAGTTCAGGCATTTTCCGTCGTGTGCCTGGCTCCTCTTAATTTGGCCACTATAAAATCCTATAATCTATTTATACTCTATTCACTCCGGTGAAGCGGTGGATAAAGCATTTCATGCAAAAATATTAACTTGTAACTTTTCTATAACCCTCAAGGCTCAACGGGCCATGATTATGCAATATCAGCACAAGATGAGATATTTTTTATACATTTTTATTCAATCCTTGTCTTATGAGGCTAAATGAAATAAGTTTACTTGTCTTTTCCCCCCCAAAAAATGCATTCGGATATATAAACAGATTTCGTACACGCAGCAGTAACTTTATCAATCTGTCTGGTCTCCCCAACAATGTCCTGACAGTTTACAATTTCCTGGAATAAAATAAACAAACGTCAAAATTTGATCGTTTTTTGTCGATCACTAAAATAATACAGGCGGTCGCTTAATATAACCCTTTCACCATAAACTTGTTATATTTATCTAGAGCCACACGATGGGACCCTTAGATTACAGCTTGGGACCCCCAAATTTCTATCTAGGGGGTCACTGGGACACCCAAAATCCAGGTGCCAGGGGGAACACTGGCTGGCAGGTTTACTTCTTTCTAATGATTCAGCATTCAGATGCAACATCACAAAGGTTAAAATATGATAAATCTACACATTACTGCTTACACTATCTTTGTCTTTATCTTTGCTTTTATCTTTTTGTCGCTTCGAGGAGCTCGAGGCACCCCCCGAGGCACCACCGCTAGTGCCACCAGTGGCCCCATATGGTGTTCCACCACGAGGACTGTGTTCAGCCGGGTGCGGTTGCCCTCCCTGTTGATGATGGTACTGATCACTCACCCTGCGGTTCTCTTCTTCCTGCAACCTCAAAGCCAACTCACGACTACAAACAAGTACATATTTAGCAATGTTTTGTTTTTCAAATTGCAAATAGCAAAACGGACAGACACATATGTGTAGGGACATGTGAGGATTCAGACCCCTTTTTTTCTCAGACAGTACGTATAATTAAGCGTTAATCATCCACAGCAATGGACATGAGGCAGGCGCATTTGCAGGTCATGAGGAGTCTATTATTTTACATTTTACCACTAGAATGACTGGCTTAATAACACAGCCAGTTATTCCAGCAGTAAAATTTAAACAAGTGTTATTAAAATTGGCCCAGTGGTTAATAAGTAGTTTTGTTATGATTTTCTCAGAAATTTGCAGAAAATACAAGATGTCCATCAAAAAAGCTAAATTTTGATCGAAACATGTTTTTTAACATCAACTTTCCATGGACAAATTTTCATGGCGTTTAGGCCGTAATAATATCTCCCAAATTTTGCCCCAATCAATTCGGCGGTTCTGGAGAAGTAATTTTCGCAAAAACTAGGTCATCAAAGATGGCTGCCGAAACATTTGGCCAATCAAGTTCCCTTGAACAAACTTGGTTCAGCTGTTGCTCCAGTTTTTAATTTCCCATTGCTTTAGTATGGCAGTTTTTGACAGGAAAACATCCAAGATGGACGCCAAACCGTTTATCCGACAGTTTCGAAAATGGCAAATTTCAAATCAGAATACCTATAAACCTATATATAAAACCATTTTCGGCTTCAAAATCAAACCATGCCTGCCAAACATGTTACCTTTTGATTGGTCCACGGCGGCCATGTCTTTTTATGGATCAACTTCCCTTGAACAAACTTTAATGGCCCATATTCAGAACCAGATAGCTTGTCACAAGAATTCCTGATAGACAATTTCGCCCTTGGTGTGCATGTGAAGAATGAGTGTTTATTTAACAATGACTGATAATGGCAATTAAGACTGTAAGCAATGCACTGCCAATTATAAGTCAACCAATGTAAGAAGTGTGAATACAGCTATCAGATGTTCATGCATTGTTTCTCGTCATTTCTCTTGATGTGACTACTCTGAAATTGTCTGCTTACGCTGAATTTTACTATAACCAGGCTGTAATAGTCAAGAGGTAAAAAAATCTTGAGGTTGTATTATTCAATTTTCTAACACACAACATGCTGAAATCATACAATTATGACAACCTCTAGTTTACAACAATAGCTTGAAATCTACCAATACACAAATTGTGCTAAACATATTTTCTCTACCTTACCTCAGCCGTGTCTACAATTTAGTGTCAATGCTAGTATCTAGTATATATGTTATAAACTAAAATAATTGCAAATCGTTCTTGCATTCTGTGAGATGGTACAGAGTTGAGCCCTCCTAAAACCTTTTTAATCCTTTAACACCATATCAGCCAAAAACATCTTCTGCAGTGGTCTTGAGAAATGTTCATTTGTAGACCAAGAAAAGACTATTTTTTTAAATTTATCACTGGAATGACTGACTCATTAACTGAGCTAGTCATTCCAAGTGATAACTTTTCAAAATTAGTCTTTTCTTGGTCTGCAAATGGACATTTTCTATGAGAAAATTGAAACTTTCTTGAACAAATTTGATGTTTAATGGGTTAAGAGAAAAAACAAGAGGCCCAAGGGGCCTGTGTCGCTCACCTGGAGCACCATCAATTTATGTCAAAATTGTTGGTGGGTCGTTTAGCAGTCTGTTAAATGAGTTTGTGGACATTTTTGCAAATGCAATATGGCCGCCAAACACACTACATTTTGATTGGTCCACGGCGCCCATGTTTTTTAGATGGATCAACTTCCCTGGACAAATTTCGGTCTGATGCCTTCAGCGGTTCTGGAGGAGTAATTTCCATGAAAACCAGGTCATCCAAGATGGTCGCCGAACCATTTGGTCAATCAAGTCCACTTGAACAAAATTGGCTTACCTCTTGGCATAGATGAAGATTCCCCAAGTGGTTTCGGAGATTTTTAAAGACATTTCCTGAAATTGGGCGAAATCCAAAATGGCTGCTGAGCAAATTGGCCGAGCGGGCTCATTTGAACAAACTTGGATCCTTATGCCGTAAGGATGCTTCCTGCCAAATATAATTGAAATCGGCCCAGTAGTTCGCGAGAAGACGAGAAAATTATGCAAGATGGCCGCCAAACCGTTTATCCGACAGTTTCGAAAATTGCAAATTTGAGCTCAGAATACCCAAAAACAGATATAGAACCAATTTTGGCCTCAAAATCCATCAAATAAAAAAATCCAATATGTCCACCAAACACACTCCATTTTAATTGGCCCACGACGGCCATGTTTTTTGACAGAGCAACTTCCCTTGAAGACACTTTAATGGCCCTAACCATATCTCCCAAATTTTGGCCTGATCCATTCAGCGGTTCTGGAGAAGCCGTTTTCAGGAAAACTAGGTCATCCAAGATGGCTGCCGAACCATTCGGTCAATCAAGTTGTCTTGAACAAACTTGGCTTACCTCTTTGCCTAGATGAGGTTTCATAAGTTTTGAATCGATTCTCCAAGCCGTTTCAGCGAACGAGATTTTTAGACATTTCTAAAAATCGGACAAAATCCAAGATGGCCACCGGCCAAATTGGCCGATCAGGTTCGTTTGAACAAAATGAAATCTTTATTCCATAAGGATGATTCCTGCTAAATATAATTGAAATCGGGCCAGTAGTTCTCGAGAAGACATTTTAAATTTCCCATTGCTTTAGTATGGGAGCTTTTGGCGGGAAAATGATCCAAGATGGCTGCCAAACTGTTTATCCGACAGTTTCGAAAATTGCAAATTTGACATCAGAATACCCATAAAACCTATATAAAACGAATTTCGGCCTCAAAATCCATCAAATAAAAAAATCCAATATGGCTGCCAAACACACTATATTTTGATTGGTCCACTGCGCCTATGTTTTTTGGCGAATCAATTCTCTTGAACAAACATTAATCGCCCTTAGTTGCTAATTATATATCACAAATTTTGGCCTGATTGCTTCAGCGGTTCTGGGGAAGAAGTCGTTTTTGTGAAAATGAGGTCATCCAAGATGGCCGCTGAACCATTTGGTCAATCAAGTTCCCTTGAACAAACTTGATTCAGCGCTTACCCTAGATCATATTTCGTGAGTTTTGAATTGATCCCTCAAATGGTTTGGGAGGAGAAGATTTTTAAAGCCATTTCTAACAAGAGGCCCAAGCGCCAGAAAGGCCATCAACAATAAGTAGACCCCTTTCAGGCCAGGTGAGCTAATAACCAACAGTTTGGTGTTTGATTTCATAAAAGTTGCAAAATAAATAATATAGATATAAAGCAGTATTTACATGCATTTTACACATTAACATGGGTTAGTACCACACAACAGGCTGTTATTATATAACAAATGCATCATGAACTGAGTAGAATTTTAATCCAACACTAAGTACACATTTCAGATTTTGAACCGACTCGAAATTTCTTCTGCTTTCTCCAACACTAATCCCCAGATTTTCCTTGGGAGAAAATACAGATGCTTGATAGCTACTAGTATGATAGTTTCTGTGGTATCAGTAAGGCCTAAATCAGATGTAAATGTTCATTTTATAGCAAGGTATTGCCAGAGTTGAAGAGCATGGCCAAATGTTAAGCACAATCATAATCACCATGGTAGGCTTAATCGCTGATGAATTCCACACACTCTTGTTGGATGTGCCCAGTATAGCATTAACCTGTACTACTCTGATGTCAAAACCTTAAACTTTCAAATTAAATTAAAAGATGAACTTGTGTTCATTTTTCAATAAATTTGGTGGGAGATGGTGCTGTCATAGACAGCAAACTCTTCGACCAAAATTGTTGAAAATTGTACACCTGTTTCTTTGCTATTGATGCAGTAAAAGACAGCATATTGACATCAGAATGGTACGGGTTAACAGTGTCCAAAAAAAATTACTTACTCATCAAGGGGACGCTCCGTGGTTGCCGGCCGTTGACCCCATTCTGTCTGTTGGTCAGCTTGCTCTTGTTGCAGTGAGAGGGCCACAAGGTAGCTATAATGAGAGACAATTAAGAGATATAATGAAATGTAGGCCAGGTATTATACAGCGAGATATAAACGAACTTTAATCTTTACTGGTCAAATTTAAGAAAAACTAAATATTCTTCTGTTAGCCTGCCAAGGAACATTCTTTAAGACCGCACTGTAAGCGCTGATTTTGGGTGAGGTGAACATTAAAGGGTTCATGATCATGCAGGAAAAAGCTGGCACATGCACTGGTCTTGTCAAATGCTCATTTGCAGGACACGATAAGACTATTTTAGAGAATTGACCGCTTGAGTGACTGACTCGAGAACCGAGCCAGTCATTCCAATTGTAATTTTTCTAAAATAGTATTCTCTTGGCCTACATGTACAAATGGACATTCATTAAGCACAAATTTCAATTCTCTTGATATAATTTTCTTGAACAAATTTGACAGTTAGAGGTATAATGAACTCAAACATACAGATGTACTCCAGGCATAACTTACATTTCTCTACACACATATATTTAAATCTGGGATCCTAAGATAAGGATATGAGCTTTGCTATTACAGCATTTATTCACAAATCTCAAATTCATTATATCCCAGCAGTGATTCTCATAAGGGTCCTTCCAAGTGTATATACCTCTAAAATGCAACTTGGAAACACCAAAAGTAGTGGCAGTGGGTCTCATGAGACCACTGAAAATAATGTATGATTATTAAATATTAATTAGTTTTATAGGTTTCAATTTGAGACCCCCCATATTTCATTTCTGGACCCCTGATTTCATCAGGCAGGGTCCCGGCGACCTCCAAAATTTAGATGCCATGATAAACACTGTATCACGGTACTGCCATTTCAACAAGCATTCTGTAAGTATTGCTTTGCAATACATGTCCCCTACCTGGTGATATAAATCTTTAGAGATTGACAGTCAGAAATTTCATTAAAAATTGTCAAAAGCAGCTGAAGCTCGAACTTGATCTGTAACTTCTCATAACATAGCAATAAACCAAGTCTCAGTTATATAAGGTGAAGGAGAAGGAGTATTGAAAGCTGATATGTTTGTATTTCAAAAGTCGAAAGGGGACATAAACCCATCAAAAAATTACGCAAACGCCTGAAACTCAAACTTGGTTTGTAGTTTCTCATAATAAAGTAATGTACCAATTCTCAGTTGAATATCTTGAGACTGCGAGAAAAAGGGCGGAAAACTAATATTTTCCGTATTTCATAGGTCAAAAGGGGGCATAACTCCATCAAAAAGTTATGCATACGCTTGAATCTCGAACTTGGTCTGTAACTTCTCATAATAAAGCAATGTAGCAATTCTCAGTATAATATCTTGAAAGACTGCGAAAAAAGTGCGGTAAACTAATATTTTTCGTATTGCATAAGTCTAAAGGGGGAATAACTCCATGAAAAATTGATGAAAATGTCTGAAACTCGAACTTGCTCTGTAACTCCTTACACTAAAGCGATGCACTGATTTTCGCTTAAATATCTTGAAGGAGTAGCAATTCTCAGTATAATATCTTGAAAGACTGCAAAATTCATAAGGACATACAGGACACCGGGACAGACTGGCCTGAAATCCCTGCTGTCTCTCCTGAAAATTGTTTTAACGTGTAACAACTTTATGTTCAACAACAAACACTACAGGTCTCCAAATAGGTAGAATGGCTATGGGTACTAAAGTAGAGCCTAGCTATGCCATCATATTCATGGCAGAGTTAGAAGGGAAACTACTCTCAAACGCATGAAATGGATAGAGGGAAGAGAACAAGAACGCAAACACGAAGGCGTGATATGTCTCGCTCCTGGATGGCTTTTAGTATTATTGATCCAGTTAATACCGGTACTTTAAGTTCTTATTGACTAATAATTGAAAAAATATTATCTGATGACATTGCACAAAATCAACTTTTTAATGATAAATATTGCATCCCTACATGAGACAGAAACAGTTAGTAAGGTTTCAAAATCCGAAGAGCTCTTGTTAACTAATACAGTGATTATGTGATAAAAACCCCAGTATTTTCTCACCCCAGTATTTTCCTCACCCCCAGTATTTTCTTTCATGTTATAACCATCACCATTGATGTACCGACGGTATCGCATATATGAATGCATTCAATTCCACTTTTTACTGCTGTGAAACCATCTAAATGGAATACTAACCTTATTCAGGACATAAAAATAATGTTAAAATGTTAAAATGTGTCTTGGAAATACATTAATTGTCTGTTTTTCTTTTTAACCCTGTTTTGTGATTTTCTTCTTCGTGTTGATCTTGGCCAAACATATCTTGTGAAAGGTCATCTTTAAGGCTTTTTGAAGCATCCACAGGAGTTGATAGAAGTAGTTCAGATTCAGTGATGTCAGGTGGTACTTCACTGGCATACAAAAATACATCAGTAAAGCCACTTAACATGGTTTACGATGCATTCAGCTTTTCAGTGCTTTTATTTAACTCTATATTGAGTAATGAATTCTGGGACAAAAGATGTGAATTCTCCTTCATTAGTCGTTGAACTTTTGATTCCAGTTCCTTAGTTTTAAATTTTAACTCACTTGTTTGTGATTCATTTGCACAAATGTTTGTTTTTTTAGCTCAGTGCACTTATAATTTGCTGATAAAGCATTTGCCTTAATTTTCATTGCCATGCTTTCCAACTCCTTTCACGTTTCCTCAGTACAAGTGTTTCTAATTTTATACAAAGTTCCTAATATCCCACATTCGGTAGCCTTAATCTCAGAAATGTTCTTTCCTATCTGCTCACACAGTTTAATATTGTCTGACATTGTTGACTCTATCTGGAAAAGTATAAGGGAATTTCATGATTATATTTTAGGCCTGCAGAAATTGCGTAACCCATTTTGTTATTCGCGCAAAGGTTATGCAAAGATTTTTAGCAGAATATGTTTGCTAGAATACATAAAGATTAGAGTAATGGAAAATCAATGGATGTGCACCATAGCATAAGCTCAGATGGAGAAATGACGATGTGCACCATAGCATAAGTTCAGATTGAGAAATGACAGATGTGCACCATAGCATAAGCTCAGATTGAGAAATGACTGCTGTGCACCATAGCATAAGCTCAGATTGAGAAATGACGGATGTGCACCACAGCATAAGCTCAGATTGAGAAATGACGGATGTGCACCATAGCATAAGCTCAGATTGAGAAATGACGGATGTGCACCACAGCATAAGCTCAGACTGAGATATGACGGATGTGCACCATAGCATAAGCTCAGATTGAGAAATTACGGATGTCCACCAAAGCATAAGCTCAGGTGGAGAAATGACATATGTGCACTATAGCATAAGCTCAGATTGAGAAATGACGTATGTGCACCATAGCATAAGCTCAGATGGAGAAATGAAAACATGTGAAATTTCCTTAGCAATGATGACCAATTGCATCTCTACCTTGCATAAAATACATCTGTGAAGTTTCATTGAAATCTGATGACCCATTGTTGAATAATCACGCTGATGAAAAACTTTAACGCAAAGTCCAAAATCAACAAAAATCATAGAAAAACAGGTGGAATTAAAAAAAAATCTTAGCAATGATGAGCAATTGCATCTCTACCTTGGATAGAATAAGTCTGTGAAGTTTAATTGAAATCTGATGACACATTTTTTAATAATAAGGCTACGGGGTGAGACTAAAACATTTACCTGATTTTTGTTGGAAAATATATCAAGTTCAAATTTGGAAAAAATTTGAAAATCATTTTGGTGATATTGGAGACTAGATGCCATGATGGTATAGATTATATCTGTAAAGTTTCATCAAGATTGGATAAGTAGTTGATGAATTATATGTTGATTGAAAAACCTTAAGGTATAACTGATTTTTGTTGGAAAATAGGCTAAGTTCAAAACTCGAGAAAATTTGAAAAAAATTTGAAAATAATTTTGCTGATGATGGAGACTAGATGCCATAGAACATATCTGTAAAGTTTCATCAAGATCGGATAAGCCTTTGATGAATTATATTTTGATTGAATAACTTTAACATTTACCTGATTTTTTGTTGGAAAATAGGCGAAGTTCAAACCCTGAAAAAATTTGGAAAAAATTTGAAAATCATTTTGCTGATGATGGAGACTAGATGCCATGATGGTATAGATCATATCTGTATAATTTTGTCAAGATCGGATAAGTCTTTGATGAATTAAATGTACATTCAAAAACTTTAACACAAATGACACATCGCCACGGACGACGACGCAGACGCTGCCACCTAAGGTAACCCAATTGTCTCGCTTTCCCTACGGGGCGAGACAAAAACTGGATATCTTCATCAACTACATGAACAAATTGCATGACAGCATTAAATTCATGGCCGAAATCTCACAGCACGAAGTGAGCTTCTTAGACTTCATTGACGAGAATCACCAACTGAGATTCGATCTATACACCAAAACGACCGATACACACGGGTATCTCCATTACCAATTGACACACCCAGATGCCACTAAGAATGCGAGCCCATATGGAAAGTTCCTAAGATTGAGAAGAATCTGTACTAATACAGAAGGCTACGAAAAACATGGCCGCAACACAATCATACACTGAAAATAATGGCTACCCCATGGATTCTTTATTCGACTACGTAATAGAATTAGTAACAAAAACATACTATTTTGTAGACTATAACAGAGCACTACAACAACACAGGATATCTCTACTTGCACCAAGAGAGAAATCAAAGAAAACACAAGAACCCCTCTCATCACTGATTACCACCCGCAAGGCATCCACCGTAAAAAGATTATTAACCGACACTGGGACCTTCTGCATACAAGCCCGAAATGTCGGGACACTTTTACAGAGAAACCTCTCTTCGGCTATAGAAGGAACCCAACCATCAAGGACCAGCTTGTTCGTGCCTCCTTTAATTACCAAGGTAGTTCCATTCCAAACAAAATAGAAGTGTGCCAAAAAACTAACTGTGTTTTTTGCAACCAATTAGGTAAAGAAAAAACTTTCTACAGCACACACGGCGAGACAAAACGTGAAGTCCAGATACGTATTAAAGAACACATCAGAGATACAAAAAATAGGAAAGGCACACCAGTCTCCCTACATTTTAACTTGCCGGGCCATGATACGAGCTGTATCAAATATAGAGTCATTGAAGTCCTCCACCACGATCCTGACAGTGAGGGACCCACAGCTCCATGCAAGGACCATGAATCTTATTGGATCCACCAACTACATACTATGGACCCTGTAGGCATTAATCACCCAGATTGGTAACCCCTACACCCTGTGGGTGAGCAACCATATTATTTCAGAAAAGGCATTTACTAAATCGAGGAGTGCTTAACTTGGAACCAATTATTGATGTAGTTGGCGCTATGCACTCCGCCATGTGTCAACTGTGTGTGCTGGTACAATGTATACTGCTTACTCGAATATAAAAAAAGCAAACCTGAATATCGTTTTATAAGTGGTATGAATACTATTCTCTATAGGTGCCAATGTAAAGCGATTAACTCACTAATGTTAATTCACTATTTATCCTTTTGAAAACATTATATTTGAAAGTCACTGTTTCTGGTAGAAGCAACAAGTTTAGGCCAAAATGATTTCAAAAGACACTGCTGGTTTCCAAAGTCGCAACATGATGCCTAATGAATATTTTGGAATTCGTGTAACTGAATTTAGATCCAGTCTCTGGAAACAATGGCTTTCAGCCAAATTGTTTTACGATTAGACAGTATTTTACCCACAGGAAATAGTGGCTAATTACATGTAGTTTAGGGCGAATATAACTGAGCTTAAATGACCATATGTAGCAGGTATTATTTATTCTCTCAGCATACACCAGAGTGCACAGCACCACCTGTGTCACTAATTGGTTCCCTCCAGAGTGACATAAATGGAATTTATTTGCTTTTTTCAAATTTTTCAAATTTATTTTTGTTTGCTATTGGTGGCTATAGGTTGATTATTATCTAAATCTATGATTCAAGAGCATTTGTTAGATCCCTGGTCATTTCCTTTAAACAAACACTGGTTACCCTCAGCCCTTGAATAGTATGAAGGTGCAAGATGTAACCTTAACAGAAACATCTATCAAACAAATGTACTGAACAGCTCAGAAATAACTTAACGTATTTCCAAAACAAGATAAAACAAAGTAAAATGCTCTACTGAACATCTTGGATTTAATTCGATTGGAAGCCATTGCTACTTTTCAGCAAAGACCCCAGAGTCCATACTAGGCATGCCGCTAGACATGCAATATGGACTTCATAGATGAGAAAAGAAACCCCTTCTCCCAATAGCTGCAAGCAAACTAAAAATTGAGAATCTCTTTATGAATGAATACAAAAAGCATAGTTCACCCATATATACCTATCCAGAAGCACGAAACTAAAGAAAATGATGATCCACTTCGCGGTGCTGAAGCATGGAGGAAAAGTAAAATCCTGGGCTCACTCTTTTGCAGTACTGCTGACATTGCTGCACGCTGCATCATGGGCAGCATAGCTTTCCAGTCACAGCCGCAGAATACAGCAATCATAGTTGCAGTATGGTGGTTCGATCCCCCGACCGGGAGATAGTGATCAACAAATTAAACTAATGGGTGCATGACTGGCGGCTAAGTTAGCACATAGAAATTGAAGCCGCACGTTGCCAGTGCGTCAATAAAATAAAAAAATACATATACTGCCAGAGCCGTGCTGGAGTCAGAGTACAATAGGCATAAAAGCCTAGGATTGAATCGTGGCAGGTGCATCCACAGATAGTCCCATATGAATCGTCAGTGTGTCAGTATATCAGACATGTGAAAGCTGGTCGGCCAAACCTTGACTTTTGTCTTGGCGCGGTGGTCCAGTGGAAAGATGTCTGGTTGCTGATGCTATGCGGAGTTGCAGTATGGCGGTTCGATCCCCCGACCGGGAGATGGTGATCAACAAATTAAACTAATGGGTGCATGACTGTCGGCTAAGTTAGCACATAGAAATTGAAGCCGCACGTTGCCAGTGCGTCAATAAAAAAATAAAAAACATACAAATGAATAGTGGAAAGATGTCTGGTTGCTGATGCTATGCGGAGTTGCAGAATGGCGGTTCGATCCCCCGACCGGGAGATGGTGATCAACAAATTAAACTAATGGGTGCATGACTGTCGGCTAAGTTAGCACATGGAAATTGAAGCCGCACGTTGCCAGTGCGGCAATAAAATAAAAATACATATACTGCCAGAGCCGTGCTGGAGTCAGAGTACAATAGGCGTAAAAAGCCTAGGATTGAATCGTGGCAGATGCATCCACAAATAGTCCCATATGAATCGTCAGTGTGTCAGTATATCAGACATGTGAAAACTGGTCGGCCAAACCTAGACTTTTAGTCTTGGTGCGGTGGTCCAGTGGAAAGATGCCTGGTTGCTGATGCTATGCGGAGTTGCAGAATGGCTGTTCGATCCCCCGACCGGGAGATGGTGATCAACAAATTAAACTAATGGGTGCATGACTGTCGGCTAAGTTAGCACATAGAAATTGAAGCCGCACGTTGCCAGTGCGTCAATAAAATAAAAATACATACAAATGAATATTTATTAAGAAAATATTTTTATTTTCTTGAAAAGTTTTACCATTAAATGGTGGAGAGCCACCTGGGACCTTCTGTCCGAAACCATTTCATTTGTTATTAAATAAACATGTACTAAAGGACCACCTACTTTTTTTATTGATATCAATTTAAAAACAACTGAACTGTTCAGAGAAGCCGCTTAATATTTAAAAAACAAAGACTGGAATGAGATTAACTTCAGCATATTCAACAAACTTCTGCCATCGCAAACAAAGTTTTGTGTTTGATGTGAATGACTGAAAGCATTAATTAATCAATGACTCCGATCCTCTCACTTGAGTTTATACTCACTCTTGGTCAATTTGAAGATCAGATCCTGGTAGTACATCTGAATTAATAATGGGAACATTTGATACTTCGGGCTTGGTGTATGTGTGAAAGATGGCATCGACAAAGTGACAGTCACCTTCCACATTGGATAACGTCTCCCAGACAACACTCGGCTCAGTCAGGAAACCCTGGTCAGTAACCAGTAAGAATAGCTCATTCTGAAACAGAAACAGGAACAATTACCGCAACCGCAGCAAGCAAGTGTATATAATTAACAATCTTCAAAATAGTTTTTTGGAAGCGAGAATTTAAAAAATTGAAGTCAAATGTTGTTTATGCCCAGTTGATTTTAGTTTCAAAATATGCAACAGCTTACTGTAGTATAGTTCCATTGAAATTTGGATTCTGGGAATTCAGGATACAAATTATATAATTCGATTACCAAAAGGGAAATGGGCGGAGCTGAGCTAGAAATGTGAGGGACATAGGTAGGAATGGATCCCTCTATTGAGATAGTAAATGAAGATTAGTTTGAGATCCTCTAATATATGGACCTTTCCAATTTATCCATCAATTCTATGACATCATAATCAACTACGCGACATGTAGGCTTACGTCATGAGTGATGTAAATAACTTTCTCACCAATGCTTAATTGATGACGGCCTAAGCCTTGTTGTACGAATTGTATGCCTTTATTATTTAATAAACATGCTGCTGTATATTTTGAAACTAATTTGACTGGGCCCTGTTGCTGCCTATGGCAGCATCCGCAACCAGTCAAATTAGTTTCAAAATATTCAACAGCTTACCTGTACATTTTTCTGGAAATTGAGGGATCGATCGATCCTAACATAGGTGAAATATGGTTGGAGCTTAGCTACAGATGGCCAGGGCATAGCTACAACTGGATTCCTATACTAATCTGAAAGTGAGAGTGGTGGGTGGATTCTCTTTGAAGAGGGGTCTGAAAATGCAGATAAACACCATTGATCACTTCATGACTAGAAAGCTGCTGAAATATTGTTTTCGATCATTAACTCATCCTAGATATTCTAGCTGATATTTTCTTTATGCTATCACTAAAATCTTACTGATTATTTTGAAAACATGTCGACTTAAAAGTTGCTTCTCAGCAGCAATGACTTTATTGTGGCTATCAGTAGCAATGACTTGGAGCCAAGTCTGCTAAAACCAGATACCCATGAATTTAGAATTGATGGAGCTAATGTGTTAAAATCGTCTGACCGCTGAGTTTTTGCAGATGACATATTCCAGGGGTTACATCTCTGGACCTGTTAAATATTTTGAGAACAATTTGACTGAAAGTTGTTGGTGGCTAAGCCACCAACAACTTTCAGTCAAATTGTTTTCAAAATATTTAGCGAATAAAATTTTCGCTCATTGAAATCATTGTTTGGTGGCTTGCAGCAGTGACACAATTAAAAGATTAGAGATTATTGATTATTACTGATTATTTTGAAAACATGTCGACTTAAAGTTGCTTCTCAGCAGCAATGACTTTATTGTGGCTATCAGTAGCAATGACTTGGAGCCAAGTCTGCTAAAACCAGATACCCATGAATTTAGAATTGATGGAGCTAATGATGTGTTAAAACCGTCTGACCGCTGAGTTTTTGCAGATGACATATTCCAGGGGTTACATCTCTGGACCTGTTAAATATTTTGAGAACAATTTGACTGAAAGTTGTTGGTGGCTAAGTCACCAACAACTTTCAGTCAAATTGTTTTCAAAATATTTAGCGAATAAGATTTTCGCTCATTGAAATCATTGTTTGGTGGCTTGCAGCAGTGACACAATTAAAACATTAGAGATTGGTAAATTGAGTCAGCATTAGTTCTAACAGGAACACGGGAAGGGAGGATATGAGAGGTGTGTATATTAACAGATGATTGTATATATTAGCCATCACTATACCATTCACCACCGACCTTGTGGGCCAGATGGACTTGAAGCTAATTATAATAACATTTAACGCATTCCACAAATATTGATAAATTTAAAAACAAGATTCACTCAAGGTGCTGGTGGTCATCTATGATACTCACTCATACAACACCCATTCTACAAACTCCTGCACTACGCATTTATCACTGATAGGTGTTGCATAACTAATCTGTGATCGATGGAGATTTTTAAGACAAAACCAATTAAGCTACAAATGAGCCAGCAAGCACCATCACCAACACCCCACCACCACCCCAACACAGTCCCTGCCCATCTACAAGAAAATACCATGCCAAATCACTTTACCACCCAAGCACAAACCCAGGACATGAAAAGTTCTTTCCTGATGATTAGGATTAGTGTGTTATTACACACATCTTGTATCTTTAAGGTGCAGTTGAAGTCTGGATACACTTTAGCAGTTAGTAAACTAGCAGTCACAGATTGACACACATATGGATACAGGGCTGCTGCACAGGGACATTAAGAGGTAGGGGTTATAGGAAGAGCTATATATCAACATTAAGGTGCAAGTAGTGTGTGCGTGCGTGCATGCATGCATGCGTGTGTGATAAATTAACATATTTCCAAAGCAAAAACAGAACCATGTTCGTTAGGATAATTTTGAACACGACATTAGAGATGTTCTGTTCAATATTTTTGAATTAATTTGATTGGAAGCCATTGCTGCAATGTCTTCCAATAAAATTAAGTCAAAATATTCAACAGTATGTTTTATTTTGTTTTGCAAACATTCAAAGTTATTTCTCAGCTGTACTGTATAGATCTAGCAATTTTGATTCAGGAAGGCACTACAAGTCAGTGACACAATAAATTAATGATTGACCATTTCCTTGTATTCATTTAAAATTGTCCTTCGGTATAATAATAGCCTTATACAATAAACTCAGTCCACATCAAAATCATGAGAATAAATGTTGCCCCTCTGGGTGTGGTATTCATGTGTGCGTGCATGTGTGTGCGTGCATGTGTGTGAGTGCATGTGTGTGTGCGTGCGTGCGTGCATGCATGTGTGCGTGTGTGTGCGTGCGTGTGCATGCATGTGTGTGCGTGCATATGCGTGCGTGCGTGCGTGTGCATGTATGCAGTACTGCAGTGGTACAATTTTTCAGGTGAATAGTACAGGTGTTATTATGATGGATCAGCACCATCAGTAGTCTTATGGCAGGCCATATGGTGGTAGTGTTAGTTATTATACTAACGTTTACCACCTTTCCCACAGCTGGTCTGGTGTTTACTTCTACCAGACTATGTTGCTCTTGTGAACTTTGATTAATAACCAAATAATAAACAAGAGGCCCAAGGGGCCTGTATCACTCACTTGCAATTATTGCCCACTGGCACAACCGAATAATACGAGATGACCACTGGAAAAATTTATCAATCAAATTTCTGTGAAGACGGTTTAGTCAAGTTTTACTGAAATTGGCCCCGTAGTTAATAAGTTATCTTTTATGATTTTCTCAGAAATCTGCAGAAAATACCAGATGTCCACCAAAAAAGCTAAATTTTGATTAATTCATGGCGGTTTTGTTGTTTTGACATATCTCCATGGAGAAAACTCTAATGGCCTTTAGTCCCTAATCATATCTCCCAAATTTTGTCCCGACCCGTCCAGTGGTTCTGGAGAAGCAAGGTCATCCAAAATGGTCACCAAAACATTTGGCCAATCAAGTTCGCTTGAACAACTTGGTTCAGCTCTTACCCAAACTGATATTTCATGATATTGAAATCAATCCCCCAAATGGTTTCGGAGATTTTTTAGACATATAACAAGAGGCCCAAGGGCCTGTGGCGCTCACCTGGACCATTAGCATTTGAACCATTTGCATTTAAATAGATATGATGGATATTTTTGGAAAATCCAAGATGGCCACCCAAAAGATTTACCAATCAAAATTCTGACTAGAAATTCTAGTCTACCTTGATAGGGTCACTCTAGCCAAATTTGTTTGAAATATGTCAAGCAACTAAGGAGAAGCAGTGTTTTGACAATTTCTGGTAAATTTTTCATAAAAATCTAAGATTTTCATGCAAAAGATTTATTAATCACAATTCTGAATAGAAGTACTAGAGCCTATCACAATAGAATCCTGTCAGTCCAATTTGGTTGAAATCTGTCAAAATGGTAGAGATTTGACAATTTCCGGTAAATTTTTAATAAAATCTAGGATTTTCACGCAAAATATTTATGCAACAAAATTCTGAATGGAAGTTCTAGCGTCTATGACATTTAACTTTTTCACCCAAAATATTTACGAATCAAAATTCTGAATGCAAGTTCTATAACCTATGACCATAGGATTCTTTCAGACCAATTTGGTTGAAATCGGTCAAAATGGTAAGGAGAAGCAATTTGACAATTTCCGCTAAATTTTTAATAAAATCTAGGATTTTCACTCAAAATATATATGCAACAAAATTCTGAAGGGAAGTTCTAGAGCCTATGACCATAGGATTCTTTCAGCCCAATTTGATTGAAATCGGTCAAAAGGGTAAGGAGAAGAAGCAATTTAACAATTTCCGGTAAATTTTTAATAAAATCTAAGATTTTGACCCAAAAGATTTATGAATTAAAATTCCAAATGGAAATTCCGGATCCAAGCACAATAGCAGCCGTTGACCAAAATTTAGTTAAGATTCGGCTATTGGTTAAGGAGGAGTAGCGTTTTAAAGCAAAAGTTGACGGACAACAGACAGATGGATGGATGGACGGACGACGGATGGTCGCCATGGCATAAGCTTTAACAAACATACATCTCTATGCCCTAAGAATGCTTCCTGCCAAATATGTTTGAAATCGGTCCTGTGGTTCTCGAGAACACATTTTAAATTTCCCATTGCTTTAGTCTGGGAGCTTTAGACGGGAAAATGATCCAAGTTGGCCGACAAACCGTTTATTCGACAGTTTCGAAAGTGGGAAATTTGAAATCAGAATACCCAAAAACATATATAAAACCAATTTCGGCCTCAAGATCCATCAAATTAAAAAATCCAATATGGCTGCCAAACATGCTACATTTTAATTGGCCCATGTCGAACATGTTTTTTGATGAATCAACTTCCCTTGAATACACTTTAATAGCGCTTAGTCATCCCTAATTATATCTGCCAAATTTCGGCCCAATGCCTTCCAATCCATTTATGATCAAAATATTCAAAAGTACATTTTATTTTTGTTTTGGAAACATGCTATTTTATTTCTGAACTGTACTGTGGCTATGATCCATGTCCTAAGAACAGATTTTCTCACCAACATACTAAACACAAACAGACCTTGAATTAATTGATTCCTTGACTGATGGCCAAATCAAATGTCACAAAACCCACAAACAAACATGACAACATCAACAAGAGGCCCAAGGGGCCTGTACCATTCATCTGGAGTATAGCTAGTTCAACTAGAAATGCCATCGGCTATAAGTAGAACCATAAGAAGTTGACCAGAATTGTAACAACGCTACGTTTCTTTACATATCAACTTCCTGTGAACAAATTTTAATGGCCTTTAGTCCCCCTAATCATATTTCACAAATTTCAGCAACATCCGTTTAGGGGGTTCTGTAGAACTCGTTTTCATGAAAACTAGATCATCAACATACAAGATAGCGACTAATACATTAAGCCAATCAAGTTCCCTTGAACAAACTTGGTTCAGCTGTTGCCCTAGATGAGCTTTCATGAGTTTTGCATCGATCCCCTAAGCGGATTTAGAAAAGAAGATTTTTAAAGGACCTTTAAAAAAACAGCCAAATCCAAGATGGTCATCTGGCAAATTGGCCGATCCGCTTTGTTTGAACAAACCTGGATCTCTATGGCCTAAGGATACCTCATGCCAAATATACTTGCAATTGGCCCAGTGGTGCTCGAGAAAATCCAAGATGGGCACCGGCAAAATTGGCTGACCGGCTTACTTTGAACAAACCTGTATCGCTATCGCCCAAGGATGTTTTCTGCCAAATATACTTGAAATTGGTCCAGTGGTTCTCGAGAAGACATTTTACATTTCCTACTGTTTTAGTATGGGTGTTTTTGGTGGGAAATCGAACCAAGTTGGCCACCAAACCCTTTAACCGACAGTTTTGAAAATGGCAAATTTACAATAAAAATAGTCAAAGACCTATATAAAAGGTCCACAGCGCCCGTGTCTTTTGACATATAAACTTCCCTTGAACAAACTTTAGTGGCCCTTAGTCCCTAATATCTCTAAAATTTCATCCGAATCCGTTCAGTTGTTATGAAGTCGTTTTCACGAAAAATAGGTCATCCAAGATGGCCACTGAACTATCTGGTCAATCTACTTCGCTTGAACAAACTTGGTTCAGCTCTTGCCGTAGGTGATATTTCATGAGTTTTGAATCGATCACCAAGCAATTTCGGAGAAAATTTCAAAAGACGTTTCTAACAAGAGGCCTCTGACACTCACGTGGACCATTAGCATTTGACCCATTTGCATTTAAATAGACATGATGGCCACTAAAGAAATTGACCAATCAAAATTCTAATTAGAATGCTAGAAGCCATTCACCATAGGATCGTTGCAACCAGATTTCACTGAAATTGTGCCATTGATTAGCGTTTTAAACGATATATGAAAAATCCAAAATGTCTGCCAGAAAAATTGACCAATCAAAATTATGTATCCAAGTTCTGTAGCCTACCTGTCTAGGGTTTCTTCCAGCTGGGTTTGGCTGAAATCGGCCAAGCGGTTATGAACAGTGGCCTTTTAACTGTCTTCCCAAAATCTTTGAAATTGAGCAATTAAAATTCTATATATTAGTTCTGAAGCCTACTGCTCTAGGGTCTTCTCAGTCAAGTCTAGTTGAAATTGCACAAACTGTGAATGAGGAATAGTGTTTTAAATGATTTCCCACCATTTTTTGCCACTGACAAAATTGATCAGTCAAAAATCTGCATAAAAGTTCTAAAGTCTCGACCCATAGGGTCCTTCCAGTCAAATTAATTTGAAATCTGCCAAGCGGTTAATGAGGAGTAGCGCTTTGACAATTTCCTGAAATCTTTCATAAAATCTAACCTGAGCTAAAAACTGTTGAATATTTCAAGAACTAATTTGACTGGAACTGACCCGATTGCCCTAAGTATCAATTTCCTGAAAATTATACAGGTAAGCTGTTGAATATTTTGTAACTAATCTAACTTGGTGCTGTTGCTGCCTATTCAGCAGCTATAACTACGTTTTCAGGTGTCGAGGAGGGGGAGTGGGGGGGAGTGGGGTGCCTGACAGCTGAAGGGAATGGCGGGTTTCACCCTGCTAGGTTAATCCCTGATGGTTCCATGGTGTGGAGTTGATGGATCCAGCGTGATTCCTTCTCTCTTCTCCATCGGGTAGATTCTGAGTCCGTGGGGTCAGAATATTAATTAAATAGTAAAGACATACAATTCGTACAACAATGCATAGTCCGTCTTCAAATATGCGTTCGTGACGTACTTATCAACATCATTCATTATGATGTCATTCTACACGTCGCGTAGTTGATTATGATGTCATAGGATGGATTGATAAATTGGAAAGGTCTATTGTTAAAGGGTTCAGTCGAAATTGGTAGATTCTCATTTTCAAAACCCGCTGATTATTCTGAAAGCAATTTGACTAAAAGCTGTTACTACCAACAATTTAAGCACTATTAGTCCGAGAACAATTTGACTTGAGTAATTGCTAGTAACAATAGTATAACGATTTTGAAAACAATTTGACTAAAAAGTATTGATAGTTGCTACCAACTATAGCATTACTATTGTGAGAACAACTTGAGTGACAGTTACTGTTGCCAACAATAACAATATTATTCTGCGAACAATTTGATTAATAATTGTTGCTTCTATAGGCAGCAACAACATTTAATCAAATTGTTCGCAGAATAATCAGAAATATTTGAAGTAGGGCATATTCAATCATGTTTCATAAATTAAATGAGTCACCACCAGCTGCTGCCATTCAATTTAAAACATACAAACTATCCCTAAAAGCTTTTCAGAACACATCATGAAAAATACTAGTATGAATAATCTGTGCGGAAAATGAAGAGCACTTTGTCACTGTCAGTGAAAAGAGATAATTATGTTGACAAGTATGAAATAAACTGACAATTTTGGTTTAACCCTTTAAGACTCCTATCAGCCAAAAACGGCTTCTGCAGTGGTCTTGGGACATGTCTATTTGCAGACCAAGATAAGACTGTTATTTTAAATTTTACCACTGGAATGACTGGCTCGATAACCGAGCCAGTCATTCCAGTGGAAAATTTTCAAAAATAGTCTTCTCTTGCTCTGCAAATGGGCATTTTCTATGAGAAAATTGTAATTTTCTCGAACAAATTCGAGGGTTAAAAGGTTAATTCAATATAAATGAGTTCTTTCAAAAGCATAACTGGGTGTATCATTTTCTGAACTACTGCTTTAATTAGCCATGCGATTTAAAAGCAAGTTCCACGAACCCTAACATTAGTCATTTAACAGTTGCAATTCCAAGGTCTCAGTTTCAAGACAATTATACCGGAATGGTGTTGAATATTTGCAAACTTATTTGACTGGAACCTAGCAACAGTTCCCAGTCAAATTAGTTTCAAAATATTAACCAAAATTGTCCTCACATAATAAAGAATTTGTCATTTATGGTCCGTAAGGGTTAAAGTGTTAAGTCAGTCAATATGAAACGTGGAACTTGGGGAATATTTTTGAAATTGTATAAAAATTAGTCAATTAAAGTATAAATCATATAGATACATGATGGGCTGAAGGAAATGGCTACATGTTGTTTGGAACAAAATTCTATTCTCTAAAAAAAAAATTGGTTTTATCTGAAAGGACTTTTCAGATCACTTTTCCTGCATCCAATAGCTGCACAGGTCATAGCAGCAGCAGCAGCAGACAGACTCGCAGCAGGCTGAGCTTCAGACATCCAGCAGCAGACCAGCCATAGCCTCTCACTATTGCTCAGCTTAGGGACCAAACCAAGCAGACACATTACTAGTCAATGAGCAGAGAGAAATCTCATCAGAATGAACCAGAAATGATTCATACACAAGGGCAGGACAACTACACTCTGAAGCAAGCCACTATCAAGGAAGTGCACTCGTTCATACTTAGTACACAGACTCTTTCCTGCCTTGCAAATGTGTGAACAAGAGCACATGAGTAGGTAATCTGGCTGGCTTACTGACAGCGTTAAAGCGCTAGTGTATTAGCAATGTTCCTGCCAGGAATCAGATAGTTTAGTTTTGGCAATAGGTACTTTTGCAATCATGTTTTGTTGTATGAGATGTTAATCAAATACATACACATATACCTGGTGTGTATATATATATACATATATGAGGCAGGCAGTGAAAAGACCCTGGTAAGCGCAGACGATACATGACTGACGCGTGCCATCGGCCAACGCTACATAATTATCCGGGACAAAACAGCAGACAGTACCAAATCAATATTGTGCTGCGTACATATTCGTCATGAATATCATATCACAACTGGATGTACTGTTATTCTGCCGATATTCTTATTACTTTCCCGACATTTGTTGGGAGTGATGTGTGAGGTGGAATAAGTGAAATGAGCGTTTGCGGGCATGATGTTCACCTCTTACCGCTTATAATCTACCGACTTTCCACATACCTGGTCTTTCTTCTATTTCTCGTTAAAACAGGTAAGCCAGACTAATACTATATTGTCTAGTATATTCGAGTGAATCTCAGCAATAGTTGTGAATGAGGCAAAATGTCTTAAACTTAAAAACATTTGATTCCTGAAATATCAGTCTCTCAATCTCAAACCAATCATAAACAAGAGGTCCAATGATCAATAATAAAGCTAAATTTTGATTTTCGATGGCAGCCATGTTCTTTCATGCATTGACTTCCCTTGAACAAAATTGAATGGCCCTATATCGCTCACTAATCATAGTTCCCTAATTTCAATTTGATCTTTCAACGGGTTTTGCAAAAGTCATTTTCCCCCAAAAATTGGTCATCCGAGGTGCCTGCCAGGCAAATGAGCCAATCAGCTTCTCTTTAACAAACTGAATCAGCTCAAGATGAAGTTTCTTTTGTTTCATCTCCATGAACCAAGTGGTTAATGGACCGTTCCATTTTTAGCTATGCCCCGCCCATCACTAGCTAAGCTCCACACACACCTCGCCGTGTTGGGATTGATCAAGTTAAATTAGTTTCAAAATATTCAACAGAATATTTATTAAATAGTAAAGCCATACAATTTGTACAACAACTCATAGACTGTCTTCAAATATGCATTCGTGACGTACTTATCGACATCATTCATGACGTCATTCATTATGATGTCATTCTATACAACATAGTTGATTATGACGTCATATGATGGGTGGATACTCTGGAAAGGTGCATTCAGATAGGATGCTTAAAGCTCTTTCAGCTTTGTCAGTATGATAGTTTCTTTGAATTGAGATACTGGTATTTCTGTAGTGAAAGTGTTAACCCTTTGCTTGGTGCTTGCAGATCAGTCACATCGGTGCACTTGCACAAAATCTGACAGCTTCAGTCATGTTGGTGCATTAACACAAAATCTGACAGCTTCTAAACTAATGATTCAGATTCTGCTTCTCAATAAAGCTCTCGGCCATGAAATCCCAATTATCTTATAACTAAGATGTGGAATATTAATTTGACTGGCAGCTTTCATTTCTTGCATCTCATCTGTAGTGTGACAGGGCTAAATAGGATAGTTAGACAAGGTTACGTATGATAGGAAGTCTGTAAAGGAGAGATTACATAGTGACTCATAGTCATAGCCATGTGGGTGCGGTACGAACATGGTAGTTGGGGTGCGGCCGGGGGAAATTTCTAACTCACATCTAGGTGAGTCACAAAGCTTTACCTCAATATCTGTGTATCTGTAAATATATTTTTCAATTATCATCTATATTAATTGATAAATGGACCCACCACACTAGGACACATAATTTTGTATGATCATTTTAAACATTCTGTGCCAGAATATTATTACTAATCTACATCCCAACCGATTATGTCAAGACTATTACATGAAATCTGTTATACCCGCTATGAGACTGGACAACGGACCAGGCTCACATGTATGCTAATCTGACAGCTACCCTACCGCAGACACCAGGTACACATGGCCAAACATATGAACGGATGGACGGAAGGACACCCTCACACAAAGACATGCATGAATGCACACACAAATGCATGCAAGCACACACACGCACGCATGCATGCACGCACGCACGCACGCACACACACACACACGCATGCACATACACACGCACACACACACACGCATACATGCACACACGCATGCACATACACACGCACGCACACACACGCATACATGCACACACGCACATAGACACGCATGCACACGCACGCACGCACGCACGCACACACACACACACACACACACACACACACACACACACACACGCATGCACGCACACACACAGCCTGTAGACTTTGTGAGAACTTGATATGTAAGACATGTAAGAAGTATAGCATACAGAGGGAAGAATGTATTCTTGAGTGTGTGTGTGTGGCATTTTCACGCATGACATTTGCATGTACATGACAATTAAAGGTTAAACATCTATTTAGTATATAGATCCGCTCAGCCATTGTCACATTGATGAGAAATGATTGCGTGTTACACTATAGACGCACTAGAAGAATGGCTGGTGTATATTTTTGGAACAATATTGCTGAAAATGGTTGCTGTATTTCATAGCAATAGCTTACAGCAACACTGTATCAAAAATCAATGTCAGCTACCATATGAGAGAAAATAATTTATACAGATCTGACAATTTCCGTGGTTAACCCCTTAACACTCATATCAGCCAAAGATGACTTCTGCAGTGGTCTTGAGAAATGTCAATTTGCACACCAAGAGAAGAAAATTTCAATAACCGAGCCAGTCATTCCCATTGTAAATTTTCAAAAATAGTTTTCTCTTGGTCTGCAAATAGATATTTTCTATGAGAAAATTGAAATTTTCTTGAACAATTTGATTGTCAAAGGATTAACCCCTTAACACTCATATCAGCCAAAAACGGCTTCTGCAGTCGTCTAGAAAAATGTCAATTTGCAGACCCAGATTTAAAGAAAATTTTTGAAAATTTACAACTGGAATGACTGGTTCGATAACCAAGCCAGTCATTCCAGTGGTAAATTTTCAAAAATAGTCTTCTCTTGGTCTGCAAATGGATATTTTGTATGAGAAAACTGGAATTTTCTTAACAAACTGGAGTGTTAAATTGTTAATGTCACTAATGGGTAGGCAGAAATGTGTCAAAGATGAAGCAAGTGTTTGAAGCTTAGTTAGTGATCAATAGGAGAGATTGGTGACCATCTCCATGTATGGAACGTGAACACGAATAGCCTCACTCAGGGATCACGCTCTAGCTATGGCCATCCATTTCTAGCGTTTGAATCAATTTTAACACCTTGAAGCCAGAATTCCCAGAATATCAATTTCAAACTATATAGGCAAGCTGTTGAATATTTTGAAAAAATTTGACTGGCAGCTGTTGCTGCCTATGTTAGCAACGGCTCAGTCAGATTAGTTTCAAAAGAATACAACAGAATGTTTACTAAATTGTAAGTTCATCAAAAAATACAATTCAGTAATTGATAATGTTGGCCTCTTTCATAATGGACCTGCTTCACTTGATTGTGACATCAGCTAACAAGTGACATATTTTGATTGTGACATCAGCTAACAAGTGACATATTTTTGATTGCGACATCAGATACTTGAGTGAAGGACTGGATCCCATAACTCTCTGCTGGCCTAATAAGCACATCAAAGACATGCTATATTCATGACCAGCCAAAGTTCAGAGTTTACTGTATCCTTCTTATACTGCATGAGAAATGTTAATGACTAGATTATGCCTAAGATATCAGAACTCAGAATCCTACTACTTGGTACCAGGGTTTATTATTGGCAACCATTGAACCTGTATCACTTCAGCTTTAACACTTTAATGGTCAAATTTGGTCAAGAAAATCTAAAAACTTTCTTACTGCATGTCTATATACAGGCCAAGATACAACTATTTTTTAAGATTTCCCACTGGAATGACTGGCTCGGTTATTGAGCCAGGCATTCCAGTGGTCAATTTTCAAAAATAGTTTTCTTTTGGCCTGCAAATAGACATTCCTCAAGACCACTGCAGAGGTCGTCGGCCTTGGCCAGCTTGACCATTAAAGGGTTAAGAATGTGAGAGTACACTATATTAGATCAAAGAAACAAAGATATTGATTTCATAAAGATCGATGTTCCACAGTTCTTAACATGTTCATTTTAGAAATTGCGATCTTTTAATGGTTAAGCTGACGAAAAAACCACCTTTGTAGTGGTATTGAGAAATATCCATTTGCAGAGCAAGAGATGATTTTTGATAATTTACCACTGAAATAACTGGCTAGTCATTTCTCAAGACTACTGCAATCGCCAGTCTGACCACTATCTAAATGGTTAAAAACGCATGCGCATGCACATGCGTGCACACGAACGCACGCACGCACGCATGCACGCACACACACACACACACACAGATGGATTGAAATGCAGACAGACAGAAACATGCAGGTGAAAGCAGAAATAACCTGAAGCTAATTTATCAAATATTGTTGTCAAAATCTACCTAGACAAATTATGCCAGAGTGGAAATTGCATACTTATAACCTGTCTCACGTGACTACTTTATTGAGCACAAACAAGAAGCCACTATCTAAACAAAATAAACTAAAGGAAATGTTGCATTTTAAAGAGCAATGGATGTACACAATTGATGGCTTCATCATCAAAGTACCTTAAAAATATAACAATTAAAACAAAAATGATCTCCCTTGGGCTGATGATTCTCTGCTCTGTCACATCATTATGAACATGGTTACATGGCGACCAAGACATCTTACTTAACACGTAAAACCTATTGGTGGCATATACATGTATAGACACATCCTACTGGTATATTGTATAGCTAATTCTGTTGGCTCTGGTCAGATCGATAAAGTTTTGACAAAACATACATATCCCTCACCCAACCCCTCACAGACCCACCCCCATCCCCATTCCCATTCAGTTTCAAGCGACATTTCTAAGCTCTACTCAAACAAGGTAAATATCAGATAAAAGAAAATTTGCTATCAATATTCCACATATCTCGAAAGTTAGAAATTAGCAAACTGGAAGAAATATTTTGGCAGAAAACCATATAACCTCCTTAGGCATCACGATAAACACTTTCACCAACAAATCCATGAAAAAGTATATTCTTTACAATAAAAAACTTATTCTGTTAATATTTTGAAATAAATTTGACTGGAAGTCATTGCTGCATAAGGCAGCAATGGCTTCGAGTCAAGTTAATTTCAACATATTCAATAGTTTTCCTGTATGGTCGTTCAGCTTGAAAATGAGATATAAGTGGAATGAAAATCATAGAGAGCAGCAGATACAATAAATTCTGCATAATCTACAAACTATCACATGATGAACATTCTAAAGATAATTAAAAATGGAAGGTGTTTCATGACGTTTGAGGCTCAATTAGTTTCAAAATAAGCAACATTTCACCTGTATTGACGCGCCTCTCCCCTCCCCCACACCACAACGCCAGATAAAAGAGATAAAAAGAGATGATGAAAGATTCAGATTGATCAGTAAGATATAGACTATAAAAATAGATCAACATCTAAAACTAGAAAAACATGTGTCAAGGGGGTAATTATTAGTGCAAGGTGTATGACCTAGAGAATCTGACACCACCTGACCTAGAGAAACTCATGAAACTGATGGTTACCAGATTGCATCAAGCAATGTACTGATAGGTAAATATCACAGGTAACTCTCTCTTTTACTTCGGATCATTTGAATTTATATTAACCCTGTTACCCTCGAAATTGTTTTTAAAAATTTCAATTTTCTCACAGAAAATGTCCATTTGTAGGCCAAGAAGACCATTTTTGCAAATTTACCACTGTAATGACTGGCTCGGTTATTGAGCCAGTCATTCCAGTGGGAAATTAGCAAAAACAGTCTTCTCTTGGTCTGCAAATGGACATTTCTCAAGACCACTGTAGAAAGTGTTTTTGGCTGATATGAGTGTTAAAGGGTTAAAGGATGTAACAGCACAGGTTATCATCAGGGAAGATCAAAGATCTTATCTGGCAAAAAAGAATGTTTCCAGTGCTCTTGAGAAATGTGCATTTGAGGCCAAGTGAAGACTATTTTTGAAAAAATTTCACTGGAATGACTGGCTTGATATTCGAGCCAGTTATTACAGTGGTACATTTTCAAAAATAGTCTTCTCTTGTTCTACAAAGCGACATTCTCTACGAGAAAATTAAAATTTGTAAAAACAAATTTGAGGGATCATGGGTTCATGTGAATGTGAATCTTAAATGGGAAGCACACACACACGAGAGCTAGTAGTTCAATTTCATAAAATGATGCAAACTATCAGTGATCAGAAAAGCAAATCATACAAAACATTAACTCTTTAAGTCAAAATTTGTCCGGAACATTGAGATTTCTGTTTAGTGAATGAGGCTGGTTTTGGTCAGCTTAAAAGGGAACACAAGAAGGGTCGCCATCGTTTGCATAAAACATGCAGTTCTATCATAGAGCCCACATTTAAGCTACTGTGTAAAACTTTCCTGCGATATTATATATAAATCCGATTAAAATGCTGTTAAAAACACTATGTTGCTATAATTTTCTGCGAGTTAATTAAACCTATGATGTCATAGATTGAATCCCATTCGACAAGAACCATGATAATGGCACTCTGAAGACAGAGTGCATGCATTTGGATGGTGACATCTCTATCGGTGATAATGCTATCGACATCATTTATATATGTACAGATTGACGAGATTAAGACGTTTATCACACTATCACAACTTTATGGAAATTATTTGTTATTTTCACACATTAGTTGCCGAACCTTAAGATGACCATTTTCTATGAAGATACCTGCCAATTACATGAATATTACAATATCTCGGGAAGTTGTGAGGCTTGTATGAGAACATAAGTACCTAAAGATGGACTGGATGTGTGTAAGAACTATTTAAACACTCATATTAATAGATAAAACGTTAATAACATTATCTGCCGTAATGCCAGTGAGAGTGTTAATTCAAAAGTGGCACTTATATTGATATGCCTATACTATCGCGTCATTCATTTATCTAAAGATCAAAACTTGATGTCAAAATCGGCACCATCAGAGAAATCAGACAAAGGGTTGTTATTATATATTCTTCAACATTTCCGCAAATATAGTTTATATATTCCTAACACCGCTGAAGAGAAACACCCTATAAAACGCAAGTCGCGATAGTGTTGGATGACAACGAGAAAAACGTTCAACTTATGACACCATACGCCAAATCATGGAATAGAAATTTAACTAATGTATCACATGTTTAAATAACAGACATATATTTCTAATTTGAGCACAGAGCTTACAATTATATTTTTGAAAACGTTACCGTCTGTAGATTCATTTTATACAAAGTAGTATAGAGGGTCTGGTGTTTCCCTTTAAGCATTCATGGATTAATTTGCAATAGTTTATAATAAAATCTAATTCTGTTAACCTTTTAACCCTAGGCCTACTACTGCAATGACTGGCTTGATAATGGAGCCAGTTCTTCCAGTTGTCATCTTTCCAAAATAGTCTTCACTTAGCCTCCAAATGGACATCCCTAAAGGAAATCATTCATATCTGTGTGAAGTTTGCACAAGTGCATTTTCCCTTGACGTTTTTTACAATCATTTTGTGGGGACAAAGGTCATCTCCCTTGGTGCATCTCAACAATATACCGGTAATGCATTAATTCTCTGCTGTTTTTTTACAATTACCAGTGATTTATATACAGTTTTAAATGGTCTACTGAGAACTTTACCCGTAATGTATTGAAAAATCAGTAATCTATAGGTCTGTTTGAAGCATTACGCTGATTTTGCTTCTGAAAATGGTAACAGCACTGGTGAAATGTGTTCCTGTCAGCAGCACTAGTCTCAAAAACATCATCAGGCTATAATATACACTAAGACCTGAATAATGCAAGCTAAATATTCACTAGTACAACGGCTAATCTATCTTCAGATACAGAAACAGCTGACAGTGTTTAGAGTTTATAAAAATAGCTGATGCTGGATGATGTAATCACATGCCCCCCCCCACCCCCTCTTCACCAGGTACTCCTAGCTCATCCTCTAATGACCCCTACCCTACGTGCAACAACCTCCCCCCCCCCATTCTATTCTTGTGAAGCTGCCACATATGTGATCGTAAGTAAATAATGTTTCTTCTAAGAGAAAAATGTTTTAAGCGTACAAGCATAAATTATGCTAGTCATCTAGTTGTCTTTCTGTCCTAGTCTTTAAGCCGGTCCATCTCAAATGAAATTTTGTCGAAGCTAAATATTTGAGCAGAAACTGACTTCTCTAAATGTTGGCATTACAATGCATCTTATGCGACTGTCTGTTTGCCATGTATTTAGTATGTATAAACTATGCCAGTACTATATATAGTCTATGTTATGGTTGATTTAGGAAGAAATGGAAATATATAAAGTCCTCTTGAACAAACTTGGATTACCTCTTGGCCTAGATAAAGATTCACCAAGGGGTTTTGGAGAAAATTTTTAAAGACATTTCCTGAAATTGGCCGAAATCCAAAATGGCCACTGGGCAAATTGGCCGATCGGGTTCATTTGAACAAACTTGGATCCTTATGCCTTAAGAATGCTTCCTGCCAAATATAAGTCAAATCGGCCTGGCAGTTCTCGAGAAGCAGACATTTAAAATTTCCCATTGCTTTATCATGGGAGCTTTTGACGAGAAAATTATCCAAGATGGCCGCCAAACCGTTTATCCGACAGTTTCAAAATATGCAAATTTGAGCTCAGAATACACAAAAACATATATAGAATCAATTTTGGCCTCAAACTCCATCAAATAAAAAAAATCCAATATGTCCGCCAAACATGCTACATTTTGAGTGGCCCATGGCAGCCATGTTTTTTGACGGAGCAACTTCCCTTGAACAAACTTTAATGGCGTTTAGACCATAATCATATCTGCCAAATTTTGACCCGATCCATTCAGCGGTTGTGGAGAAGAAGTCGTTTTCGCCGAACCATTTGACCAATCAAGTTCCCTTGAACAAACTTGGTTCAGCTCATTCTTGCCCTAGATCATATTTCATGAGTTTTAAAACAATCCCCATAATGGTTTCAGAGATTTTTAAAGATGTTCCCTAAAATCGGCCAAAATCCAAGATGGCCGCCGGCCAAATTGGTCGATTGGCTCCATTTGAACAAACTTGAATCCCTATGCCCAAATGATGCTTCCTGCCAAATATAATTGAAATTGGCCCAGAGGTTCTAGAGAAGTCGTTTAAAGGATGGACGGACGACAGACGACGGACACACGATGGAGTCGCCACGGCATAAGCTCACTTGGCCTTTCAGGCCAGGTGAGCTAAAAAAACAGAAGATGCACTCCGAGAGAATCTAAATTTTTTTAACAATCATTGTAGGGAAGTAACCAGATTGCAAATCCCCAAGTACACTGGGATGATAACCATTGTAGGTAGTGATAACACACGCACACACACCTATGCTAGGCTTGAGAATTATCGCTCATAGTTCCATCCACACTTTATGACCCCTTCTATAAAATGATCTTAGAAGTGAATAATAGAAACAAGAGTTCAGATTTACAGCCTGGGTTGATTAAGTACTTAATTTCTGCTCACATGACACATACATATACTTGACATTGTATCAGGTTTAAGTGTCTGGGCTCTTAACTGGACCCTCATAGCAAGCTGCAAACATGTATTTCATTTCCTGGATCAATCTGGACACACTACAGAATTGTACTAAGTCAATCACTCAATCCATCCATTGTTTGTCTTACAGAGGTCTGTCACACACACACACACACGCACACATACGTCATAAGTCCTTGTCCACCACTGCTGACCACGCCTAAGCAATTACCATATTTAGCTGAAGCTTGGCTGTATTAACCCTTTAACACTCATATCAGCAAAAAATGACCTCTGTAGTGGTATTGAGAAATGTCCATTTGCAGACCAAGAGAAGACTATTTTTTAAATTTATCACTGGAATGACTGGCTCGATAACCGAGCCAGTCATTCCAGTGATACATTTTTTTTAAATAATCGTCCCCTGGTCAGAAAATGGATATTTTCTATGAGAACATTGAAATTTTCTTGAACAAATTCGAGGGTTAAATGGTTAAAAGTTTACAAAGATTCACAAAATGTTTGCAAAAAAGACATTTTCCCATGTTCACATAGCTGGTATATACAATGAAAATAAATTGTATGAGCTATTTCTCTTGGTGTCTGTGTCCAAAAAGGATTAACATTCTAATTAACCTTTAGCACACAGATGGCGGAAGATAAGTTTTTCCATATTTAATCAGCGGATGAACAAAAAGGATGATAAACAGCTTAGAAATAATGTTTCTATAAGCTGTTACTGTTTTAGAAAGCAACAGCTTATAGTAACATTGTTTACAGAACTAATACCAGTTAGTACATGAATTCAGAAATGTGTCTAGGTGTTAAGCCTTTAACTAATAGAAAATGCACATTTGCAGACCAAAAGAAGACTATTTTTAAAACCTTACCACTTGAATGACTGGCTCAGTTATTGAGCCAGTCATACGACTGGTAAGTTTTCAAAAATTGTTTTCCCGTGAGACTGCAAATGGACATATCCCAAGACCACTGAAGAAGCCGCTTTTGGCTGCCTTGATTGTTAAATGGTTACACTAACACAGCTTCCATCTCTAGCACATGCATAAAGGTAACTGAATCTGTTGACCTTAATTTACCTTGACTCCTGGCAAGGATCATTATATTTAACACATGATTATTAGATGAGAGTGGAGTAGAAGACATTCAGGTAAGAGAATGTAGCAATTTGTTTGCAAAAAAAACCAACCCACATAGAATGGTAATTTCAAAATAAGGAACCTTGGATTTTACCAGAATTGGGTTTTTTTCAACAGTAATTTTGCTAGTACCAGTACATGATTGAGAGTTATCTTACTCTTAAACCTAATTATTGATCACAGCTTTACTGGGCTTAGACATAGTCAGATAGAATAGAGAGATGGACATATAGATACTCAAAAGACAGTTCAGCAAGGAGGTGGCCAAGAAGGATAGATAGAAGCAAGCGAGATGAGGATGATGAATCACAAACAAATAACCCAGGTCATAATCAATAAGGGAATTCAGAGACTAGTACAATGCATACAAATCTTTCTCTCTTGTCTGACAGGCAAGATCATTCCATGTTTTCCTGGTAGTCATGTCCGGAAAATTGCCTATCATCTATCACTAAAGCCACCACAGTACAGTCTGACAGTGTGAATGATTGATTGATAAATAGCAACACTAGGCTTTAACCGAGTAGTTAGTATGTCAGTACTGTGATAGTAGATCTAGTTACTTTCCAACCATTTCACTACTATTTTACAGAATACCAACAATGATTTACTCCTTACCACATGAAAAATATTATATTGAAACTACTTTGACTGTAAGTTGTTGCTTCCTAAGACAGCAAGTACAGCTTCCGGTCAAATAGTTTCAAAATATTCAACAGCATACCTGTACTGTATAAGTTGTTTTTTTAATTCAGATATACAGGGACTTGAGTGTCAGTCAAATGGTATTCGGACATTAGCAAAGTAATATTACAGCTAAATTTCTGCATGCTTGTCTGGAAATGAAGCTGTTGGTATTTCAGCGGTGAAAAGGTTAAAGCGTGTTCTATAGTAATTACATATGGTTCACTTTTCAGCCCATACATAAACCTATACTAATGAAGATTTTAAAATGCTTTGATTAAATTACTCACTGCATACTTTGTGCCCCGATTCTATGCATACGTTGTGCTGTGCGTCTGTCTTTGTGCTCAGTCTTTGTCAGCATAACTGTGTCCTCTATTAGAGCCCTCTGCCAGTTTCCCTTAAAACTGTCAATATTGCCTCTGATATGAGACGTTGGATTTGACAGAATGACCATTCTGCCATTCATGATCACTACTGGCTCCATGTTGGACAGAGGTATTGGTGATTTCTTGGGGTTAGGCAGTGGGCTGACATAGTCTGCATACAACATGTGTTGACATCAAAGCAAGTTGCTATCTCTACAAGATGGGAATCGACATGTCACATGCATTTACTACCATCAAGGGACAGCAGGTTCTTCAATTCTGCAGCCAAGCTGATTGTGATGATAATAAACTATGCCTATTCTACTGGAAAACAAAAAATCTACCATTCACATCAAATCAATGATTTCGGGAAAAACTTAACAATCAATAGTATGACCACAAGCAAGTTTATCAGCAGTATGCTTCACCTATCACCTCGCCGCAGATCTATCATCTGTTCGACAAGACCAAACCCTCCATTCTCAAAGCTCAACACGCAACTAGAGAATGAAATGGACTATGCAGATGATGTTCATTTTATCAATGAAGAACTGGCACCCTTGATGAATACTTCCAATAGCTGCAAACATTTCAATGTTGCAAAGTTCTTCATGAATGAAGACAAACTTGGCTTCACAACTTTAAATATGCATAACTGTCCAATAAAAAGGTGAGAAATGTTGAAATTACCTTACATCAAGCAAGGAGAAGTGAAAGATGAGCCCACTCTTGGGCTCTCTTCTCTACAGTTCAACCGATACTGCAAATCATTATTATGTAACATGGAACATTGCTTTTCTCTCATTCTAGAAGCTGTGGATTCAGGCCTAAAACATTACCATGGAAATCAAGATGTACATATAATATGATGCTACATGTGTCATAGTAATTCTATATGAGTGTGACAGCTGGCCAGCTCCAAAGGCTTGCTTGAAGCAACTTGATCCTTGTCATCACAAACACTTATAAACCATCATGAATCACTGTAGGGCACTTGCACGCGCGCGCACGCGCGTGCACACACACACACACACACACACACACACACTCACTCACACCACACCACACCACACCACACCACACCACACCACACCACACCACACCACACCACACCACACCACACCACACCACACCACACCACACCACACCACACCACACCACACCACACCACACACAACTAATCTCAGTCAGCACTGTACAAACTGAGCAATATGATTTCACTACCTGTGTGAAACTGAGGGTATGGCAACACCAATATATAGTCAATGTTTGGACATGTTCTTTGAATGTCAAAGAATATGCCCTCTCAGAAAGCATTCACATTTTCAGTAAATTGGGGACTTTAGATAATGCGATACCACAAATTTGTTAGTGGCTTGCTGTGCTTTGCAATCAGACCTCAATAAAATAATCTAGGACCACTAAAGTACCTAAAGCAGCATAGGATGCTTACAATGGACAAGCTACAAGAAGGTTGAAGAAAACTGAATGCCACAGAACACAGTCACTTATCATTAGGGTTGTGTCTTTTCATGTAATGGTCCCAGTATTTTAACTTAGGCCACATAGGTGTTTGATAGACTTTGGGGTTGCATGGCATTGTGGTTAGCATTGTTGTACTTTCACCACTTGGAACAATTTTCACTTGTCATTGTGAAATAAGGGCACAAAGACCTGGTCCAGTGCCTGTCCTTATATAAATGGATATTGGTCCTGTCATGCATGTTGTTTATGGCATGATTAAAGGACATAAAAGAACTCTCTCAGAGGGAACACCATCAACTCTGGACATCAGCACTGGAAATGACATTTGATCTGATTTGAATGGGACCAAAGCCTAATATACCGGTAGTTATGTCAATCAAACCAAATACTTAGGCTGTCTTGATCACTGACATTGACTGAACTATCTTATACTATAGTACAGCTCTGAAATAACTTAACATGTTTCAAAAACAAGATAAAACATACAGCTGACTATCGTGAACATAACTGGATTGGAAGCCATTGTTCAAAACATTCAATAGAACATTTTTTCTTATATCATGTTTAAAATTGTACTAACTAACGTGTTTCTGTTTTGGAAACATTTAAACTTATTTATGAGCTGTACTGTATACTATGTACAGTTTACTGGCCTAGAAAGTTATAAATGTTCTGCTTTGCTAATCTTGACCTTAATAAACACGCGTTTATTTAAATTTAAGAATACATATTTTGTACATATTCATTTGTGTTGCTCTATTTCATGTGTAAATTACACTAAAATCAGAGCTATACAAACCAGATATGACAAATTATTTATGATCTAAAAATAATGTTTCAATATTTTGAAAATAATTTGGAAGCAAAAGTTTCAAGTCAAATTAGTTTCAAGCTATTCAACAATTTACTGGTTTGACGACTTTTAAATTGATATTTCAGGCAATAGAATAAAGTATCATCTAACATTATCATAGGGAATCTAAATTTTCAACACATTAAAATATTTTATTTATGAATTAATTATGCCAAAAAAAGATCAACTTAAGCGTAAGTCATTGCTACTTGCTACTTAGAACAGCAACAACTTTGAGTCATATATTAACTCTTTAATCCTCTAATTTGCTAAAGAAAATATTTAAATTTTCTCATAGAAAATGTCCATTTGCAGACCAAGAGAAGCCACTGGAATGACTGGCTAGATCGAGCCAGTTATTCCAATTGTAAATTTTCAAAATAGTCTTCTCTTGATCTGCGAATGGACATTTCTCAAGACAAGAGCAGGAGCAGTTTTTGGCTGTTATGAGTGTCAAATGGTTAAGAAATACTATGTATGATGCGGATAATGAAATGTGAGACGGAGCTCGATGGGTGGGTGGGTTTGGAATGTCACTGAGGTCTGGAGATGGGGTATATATGTCACTCACTATTTGCTGTAACCTGGCCTCAATGAATATTTCACATTTCATTTAACCCTTGGACTACTGACATAACAATTTCAAGTATTATGTTCCTCTCTTAGGGCATCCTAACACTGGTTCATTAAAAAAAGGTACTGCTGTGAACCCTTGAAACCTTAGATAGCAACAGCTCTTACAGCAACGACAACTTCAAACAGGACAGAGGATATCAAATACTGACTCATGCTTGATGTTGTGATTTGTGTTCACCAGGACAAGGGCTAATACCATTAGCCGAGGTGCAAACTGGTTTTAATGATATGATTGGTAAATACGTCTGGTCTGTGTAAGCAGAGATACTAACCCTTTCAATCATACACATCAGACATGCTAAATTGTTTATAATTGACAAAATATTCTTTTGAATTTACCGAAACTAATTTCACTGGATGCCGTCGCACCCTAAGGCAAGAAAAGGTTTTGGTCAACTTAATCTGGGAATATGAAACAGCTAACCTGTGTGTAGGCATTGAATCCTAGATGCTGCTGTTTCAGGGATGAAAGAGTTAAGCAAGCAGAACATACACAGCAATACTTCAGCAGAGTAAATCAACACAAAAACGAAGTAAATTATAGACTTTTTGAAAGTAACTTAGAAACTATCATTTTACCTATAAATTCATCTGGATTAATTACCTGAATACAAGTTTACTTTCAGTGAGTTAAATATGAAGGCAGTTGAATGTTTAAAAAATTAATTTAACTGAAATTTGTTATCTTAACCGCTTCCAGTTACATTAGTTTTAAAATATTCTGCAAAGTATTCAGAGTGTCATATATTTTGTATATATCTCTGCTAGTTTGAAATGCTTAGCCGATCCTCTGTTGCAACAGTACATAAGGCTTTGGAAGATTTGTCTAAGAACTGGGTGCTTACTTTTTTAATATTGTTGACATATAGGGTAGAATAAGGCAGTCTTTCTGATATATTTAGCTCTCAAATATCCAAAGGGAGTTAATTATTTCTGAGAGAAAATAAGCATGATCCACACATGAGGAAAACTGACTTCTCTCCTACGGTGTATATAAGCAATACGGCTTAAATTATTCATGTTGAAGTCTACATGTTGCAAATGACACGATGCATTAGTATGTGTGCCAAATGAACAGAAATTGGGCCAGTCTTAGTAAAGAACTGGTGCAGTGTATACTCTGACAACACACTTTGATGAATCTCTTGATACTTTTCTTTGCTCGGAATTCAAACAAAATAATAACTCCTTTTTATATGGTCTTTCCCAGGATTATGTGAAATGAGTGGCTTCAGTTGCTATGGCGAAGCACAAGTCAGATGTTTCAGTAACATCACCGTCTTGGTGGTACTGCTGCAAAGACCGCCGCCGAACGGATATACAGATGTATGCAGGTGAATATGGTGAAATATTATAACAGTAATTTGTGAAGAAATAAATACATCTCTTGGGCTAACAGTCTAACTATGCGTTTTGAAATGATCTTGCCAAGATGTCTAAAAAACCAATGGCATTCAGCCCGGGTGCTTTCAAAATTCTCGTCACCAGTTTGGCTTTCACTAGATGTGTCACATACATGTTACAGACTTGTGTTTTAGCTGTGGCAAGATTAGCTCTAAAATGACAATCAACAGTCTACCTATAGCAGCTGCTGAACAATACTAAAGAATTTATCAATAACACCACCACTTTGAAAACCCACTCTTATTATCAATAACACTAACCCTAATGTGAAATCTCCCTCCCTCTTATTACAAACATTCATACAAGTATAAACAATATAGAGTTCCAGAAAAATACCTCTAACCTACAGATTCTGAACATTCATAACTAGATTATATTGCACTGGGGTGGGGTGGGGATGGGATGGAGGAGGTAGTGACTCACACATTTGCGCTAAGTTTTAATGGTAATGCACTTAATGTAGATTTGACCTTAAACACAAAGCAATGCTAACCTGAGCAATCAAAGTTTGCATAACCTTGCCCTTCTGCTTTTTTAAATATTAAGAGATTTTTTTCCCAGGATTTCATCAATTTTCTCTATGGATTAGGACCAATGTTGTGGAATCCTAGTTTACCGTAACATTTATTGTGTTCAAATTTGAGCTAAATCGGACCCACAGTTTTTAAGACATCCATAGATATGTAATTAGATACGATTTGGAATAAAGCTTTTTTTAATCGGATCATGGCCAAAGTCTGGAAATCCTCTTTGATGGGAACACCCTTTGTTGTGTTAAAATTTGAGATGAATCGGATCACTAGCTCTGAGCTCAGTTGACTTGTTAGTCTGTAGATCTGTCTGTCTGGTGTAAACAATGGTGGTTACTGGTACATAATCAAAACTGGTCACAATGTTCAAATTAGCATTTAATATCTGCATTGTGAATATGGAGCCGATTCACTCTCAAACCACCTTGGAAATCTTATACAGTATGGGACCCAATGGGGAAGAAAATTCCTCTTGTGGTATGTTTCGTCACATTTAAAGCTATTCTGACTTTGTGGGTGGCTACCTTTGGATATAACCTACAAGCCATATAAGAACTAGGTCAGTCCTACATAATTTCTGGATATTATAGGTCAAATATTAAACTTTCGATTGGAATCAATAGTAAAATATTCAGGCGGCATATCCTTTGTATGCAGCAACCAAATTTGGTGTATGGATGCATTTTATGCTCCCAGTGTATTGTACATCAAAAGTAGATCCATGTGGCCTACCTGTCACAGTTCACTTAACATCATAGAAGAAGAGCAGGCTGTGGTTTAAGGAGTTTTCCATATATAGTTACCAAACTTGGTGTTATCGTGTATCAAAAATAGGTCAACATGACCTACCTTTCATAGTTCACTGAACATCATAGAAAATTCTTGTCTGGGATGTAGTTTCAAGATATTTTTTCGGAAACGGTAACCAAACTTTGTGTATGTATGTATTGTACACTAAAGGTGTGCCACATCTCAATTCAGTGTGACCTACTATTCACGGTTTAGTGAACACAACAGGCACTTTCTGTTCAAGCTGTAGTTACAATAGTTATTTGTATACCACAACCAAATTTGGTGTAATGGATGTATTATATGCCAATGGTATGTCATATACCAAAGGTAGGTCATCGTGACCCCCTTTTCATGATTCATTGATCATCATAGAAAATTCTTGTCTGGGCTGTAGCTTCAGTTTTTCGTGTAGCGTAACAAAGTCACTGTGACCTACATAAAATAGTTATTGTCCCATCTGTATTCCCAAGTTAACAGTTCCACTCTAGTCACTAAACTAGGGGTATTCGTGCATCAGAGGCTAAATGTGTGAGGTGTATCAAAACTCGTGATCCATGCAACATCATGGTGAAATTTAACTCAGGTTGGTGCATCACTAAGATTCTAGAATAAAACGTACAGCCAGTACATTTTTCATGTTTTTCAGCTATATAGGCCAGATATATTGAAATCCCATTGGGATTAAGTACATGTTATGCATGTACAGTAGGCTCATGGCCCCGGCAGCTGGGTGTCAATGTCATTGCGATGATTCTTTAGATATATCCGGAAAGACCTACTGACAGGGGTGAAGGTTCTACCTAATTGCATTCCAATGTTATTACAAAACTGTGTATTCCAGTATGCACTTAAATGACCCTGCAACTTTGATAATTGGCCCCTCGACCAGAAACTAAAAGGCCTTCTAGCCCCCACAATATGAATAGATGTGCCAAATTTGATGATTTTACATTCTTGCATTCCAGAGTTATGGCCAAGAATGCATATTCTAGTATGCACTTTGTGACCCATGAACAAGAAAATTTGACCTGTTGACCTCAAACTCATCACACTTCTGTCAAATAAAATGGTTCTACCCTCTTTACTCCAGAGCGATGGCTAAAAATGTGTATTACAGTACACGCTTCATGGCCCTATGACTGGGATATTTGACCTGAATCTCCAATTTACCTTCTTGCATTCAGGAGATATAATGCAGACATACATACATACATACATACATACATACATATATACATACATACATACATACATACATACATACATACATACGAGCGGGCGGGTGGATGGATGAATGGAAAGACAGAGAGAGAGAGAGAGAGAGAGAGAGAGAGAGAGAGAGAGAGAGAGAGAGAGAGAGAGAGAGAGAGAGAGAGAGAGGCCTTGATCGCAGTACTTAAGCTGGCCAGCTACATCAGCAACAAATTCCAAAAAACATGCATCATTTTTATAACTTATATAAATACTGTTTATATGTTTATAGGAACCCCACATCCCTCCACCCGCCACACCCCAAGTCATGTGTTTATAGGAATCACATCACCATCATACCCACCCCACCTCAAACCCCTGCCATGAATGCAAGTATTTTGTAACCTGGTGATGGAACATTATGGGCTGTAACATGATGGTTATATGAATGCATCAATAATCAGTCGTACCAGAGTTGAATATCAATAGAGTGATTATGGAAAGGATCTCAAGTGATTATTTTTATGCAGATAATTCTAGTCAGATTTATCAAATATTTTAGATTCAAAGATGTATACATATCACTGGTGGTTAATTGATCTATTGTCGACCAGCAGTAATGTGCAGTTCTTCATGTTCTGGCATTTAAAGATGGTAATGCCATGGTCAAATGTTTGTGTCTAGTGATAAGGTACTGGTAGTCAGTCATATACACAAGCTATAAACATTCAAAACATTCATAAGATGTCCTTGATCTAACCTTGAAACAAAGTGGATGATAGCCAACTCATTCAATTATAAATGGGCTCACACATACCATCAATAATGGATGAATTTGGCTAAAATTCAATTCCTTGAAATCTTATGTAGATAAAGTAAGCAAACATGCGCTCACCTTATACCTGTGTAGCGTAGAAAAGTGGTTATTTCTGAAGAACACACACAGTTCATCCTCCTTGACCGTGCTCCACAGTTCACATAGGCCATGGTACGTCAGTTGAGAGGCACTCGTTTCTAGAAATGTCTCTGCTAGTAATGCTGAAAGAGAAAATACACAAGAGTCCTGTGACGAGCTGTCGACTAGTAATACATTTCCTCTAGTGTTATTACGATTATGTCATTAAAGCCCAGCTTAACAAGCATGGAATGCTTAACTGTGATGACGTCCACTGGCATTATAGAAAATAAATTGACTTAATATATTTGCTTTGGAGACTGGATATATTTATGACTATGGATATCCCAGTTTCCGAAAACCTGAGAACGCCTGTGAGTCCAGTTGTTGTTTCCATTTTCGCTATGAGCGAGGCTTTCATCGCTCCAGTCATTATTATCATATTTTGGTCTGCCTGTCTCCATTTTCTGAAGATTTCTCTTTATGGCAGTCCTCTATATTGTTATGCCATACTCCAGGACTGGTCTCACATACCGAACATGTGTTTTTCAGTATACTCATGTTAACTCGCCATGCGGTGTCAGCTACCTTCTCCACTAGTGCTGCCTTACAATACCTTAAACTTGCCATTTTTCTAGCCAGTATTTCTAAGTCAGCTTCTGGTTGGAGGTAATGGGGCACTTTACAGCACTATTTGTATCTTTTGGCAGGCTGTCTCAGACTTTGACGTCTCTTCCAGTCAGACTAGGGTCCCTTATCCTTCCTTCAGGCAAGAAGTTACAACGCAGTTGTAATTTTAGGACAACTTGTGGTTCAATCACATGCTCATTAAGCATCTTTCTGTGATGGTTGAACCGAACAGGAACACTTAATATTCGCACCAGTAATCATAGATTATGATGTCATATGATTGATGGATAAACTGGAAAGGTCCATTGCCTGATCATGTCTACATTTCATCAACAAAACAACTGCGGAGTTCAAAATCCCTGAACACCACCACATCCTTTTGAGTTCGCTTGAGCAATATGGAACATTCAAGATCTAGCCAGTTCATTAACAAGAGAAATCCTGGGGAGAGACTATGATGTAAATATGTTTATAGCATGCATTTGCGGGCATAGGTAGGCGCTATATAAATGTATCATCCATCTATCTATGATTTCTATAACATCGATATCACAGCTACTAGGAAACAAAGGTGACTAACCACCCTGAACAGATACTTCAGTTCGAGTATAAACAAGCCATTTACCGTGGTCTACGCTTTGTAATTGGACCAAGATTAATGGACCATGTCCTCAATTTTACAGGCATCAGCGACTGTATTGCAACTATAGACCTAACCATACCAAGGAGAAATGACACCACCACAAAATGTTGCATTATGAATGGGTTTGGCCCAACTGCTTAGAAATCATGTAACTATCCTTCACTACTGCAGGAGACGACGCCAGCATGTGGTAAACGTCGTCTAATCTGCAAGTACAGTATTTAAGAGAATGTTGACACCAAACCTTATCCACGTACCAATTTGATACTAACAGTTTATTTTCCAGAATGAGGGTTTGACATCTGGACCCAATTTATTTGGGATACTATAAGCTTTCAATCTAGATCAATAATCATAATATCTCAGGGTTAGGATATCCCTGGACATTTGCTTAAGAGCTTAAGAGTATACATCAAATTTTTAAATACAAATGTGACACACCGTAGTTGTGACATAGGTGGGTTGTCAGAGGTGTCAAAAATCGTAATGACAGACCGACTCATAATAGTAGAGTCATTACTAAGAATGTCACTTCAGGACATTTAAAATGATTTTGGTAACATGGACGGACACAGGGCCATAATTAAGTGCCAGCTTTTCCCATCCCAAGCTTGATACTCAGGATATCCCGGAATTTTTGACAAAGCAGAAGTTTTGGGGTTTTCTGAAAATTAAATCCTGGGATATTACAGTATTACAGAAATCAAGGAAATGTCAGTAAATTCATGGGGTAATGGACAAATTTTGTTGAATACAGTGTGACATTTTGTAACACTGTCCAGCTAACATGTTCATGTAAATTCAGTGGTAAGTAATCATTTGAGTGTTATAAACATAACAACTGAGACAAACTGTCATCGCTGTAAAAGCATCTATCACTGCTTCTTCCTGATATTTCTTTCAAGTTATCAACTACAGTTACTCATTTATACTCAGTAAATTTTATAAAATAATGTACAAAATCTTGCTTTTACCCTTTATAAAAATTCAAAAGAATTATTTAATTTAAATAAGCTTGGATATAACAAAATGTATTAAATTAATTTTGCTATTATGTTTTTATATCTATTTCAATATAATACTATTGCCATGATTGACGTTGCTTATTTTCAGTGCATTTTACAAAGCACGGGACTGTCTGACACCACATGTAGCACGCTGTGATAAACTTGGACGAGAACTATTTCTCCACGACATGATGAGTACAATGACTAATGCACCATATAACTGCCATAATGACACCAGTGAGTATATCACACATCACTGAATTCTCAGACTACTGATGTACAATGGAGCTACATATGATCAGTCATGAATATTTTGAAATTAATTTGAGAACATCTTTCAGTCAAATTGCTTTCAAAGTGAGATTAGACGGCGATGGTGCGCCATCGCAAATCCCCAAGTTCACCACTTTGACCATGTGACCAGCCCCAGCCTCACTCCTAAACCCGGGGAGCCAAATCTAAATGTCCTTTTGCAATTATATGAGCAACTCGCATACCAAATTTGGTTCAACTCTATCCAATGGTTTTGGAGGAGTTGCACTACAATCAATTTGTCCATTTGACACACACGTGCGTGCGTGTAACACGCATGCATGCATGCACGCACGCACGCACGCACGCACGCACGCGCACACACACACACACACACACACACACACACACACACAACTGGGGGCGAAGCAAAATGTCTATTTTTTCTTGTACTTCAAATTTGGTTGAATTCTGCCCATTTTTTAAGGAGTTGCATTACAATCAATTTATGCACGCTCACACATGCACGCATAAATGTGCACGTGTGCACGCACGCACGCACGCACGCACGCACGCACGCACGCACGCACGCACGCACGCACGCACACACACACACACACACACACACACACACACACACACACACACACACACACACTCGGTGTTCCAATAAATGTTGTAATATGCAGCAGTCTAGATTAAAAATTGTGTTCAAGGGAGGACCCCACCAATCACCCCGAACCATCATCGAGGCTATGCTATGCTAGCCGGGAATTTCATTCTTCAAGCAAATCATAACTTGCCATCTCTGTGAACCAATAATAGTCTCAAGAATGATGTATATGTTTTCGGCAGTGTCCAATACAAGTTTTTACTGGCCAATACAGGCTTCTCGAGTCCAATATGGAACACAATTTAAGTCACATGGTAGAAATGCTAATATTGACTAATATATGCAGGTGTATTATTAGTATATAACCATTGTTGACAAGTTGATCGTACTGATTGGCACTCATGCATGACTTATTGTTTTATATTTAACAGAAATTAACGACCAAGTAAATAAAGGCGTGGCAGAAGGGAGACACGATCAGTCAAGCTCAAATTGTATCACTGCTTGTCATATCCTTATCGGCGCACTACTCGTCACACATATCCTTCACTATCAGGTCTTTAAGAAGGCGATTAGCTAATACAAGTACAGTGCACGGACCCAATCTGTCACACAAGTATATGACATCATACTCAATTACGTAAGCATAGTGACATATCTAGCTCCATCATGAACATTGAAATGTTCATCAAGTGTACAAATTGGATGTCTTTAATTTGATAAACATTCTGTTGAATATTTTTAAACATTTGCTGCTACAGGCAGCAACAGCAGCTGGTCAAAAAATCAGTTTCAAAATATTTAAGAGCTTACCTGTTTAGTTACCTTGAAATTAGGTTTCTTGGAATTCAGGATTCAAAGTATATAACTGTGATTCCAATAGGTGGATAAAGTGGGCGGATCTTACTTAGAAATGGGCTGGACATAGCTAGAAATGGATCCCTTTATTGCCTACACGTCTATTATGATAGCAAATCTCATAAAAATTACCATGGAGACAAATAGAGCATTTCTATTGATGAATAAATTATTAATTGATATAGGTTATATAATGATTGATTATATGTATAAATAAATTTAAAATGATGCAATATTTGTAAATATTAAAGCCTTTTTTTTGCTCACTATATATTAAGAGATTACTCATCAGCACAGATATCTTGTAGCCGACAGAGAGAACATTTTTGAAAACTTAACATTGGCATGGCTTGCTTGTGTGTAAATTTCATATTATGGCATTTTTAGTGTTAAGTTTTCAAGTTAAGTTTTGCCGTTTTTAATGGATATTTTCTACCACTAAAGATATTACGCAGTCGTCTCCCATGAAAGCTTTGCCTATGAAAGCGTGGTATTTATTTTAATGCATTGATTATTGAAATTATGCTTGTTATTTCTGAATTAACCCTTTCACTGATGAATTCCACATCTCATTTTCACCACAAAGGAAAACTTAAATATTTTGAAATTAATTTGACTGAAAGCCGTTGCTGCCTAAGGCAGCAATGGCTTTCAGTCAAATTAATTTCAAAATATTCAACAGATTAAGTTTTATATCGTAAAAAATATACTATTTCCGTTATTTGTCAGTGAAATGGTTAATCACTGTTTCATCTAAATTGCTCACCTGTGTTTAATTACAATCAGAAAGATGTGTTACTATAGTGACCTATGTTGTCTCCAGGCCAGGTGTAAATGTGTTGTTCACTGCTCTGCTAATTAACGTGAATGAAGGACAAGAAATATTGCATTAACCCATTTTAATTAATGGTGAAAATTTATCTAGAAAATGTACCTTGAAAGGCCAAGAGAAGAGTTGTTTGCAAATGAACATTTTTCAAGACCGCTACAATGGTAGTTTTGGGGAGGCTTGACTATGGACCTTCCCAAGTTTATCCATCGATCATATGACGTCATAATTAACTAAGTGACGTGTATGCCGACGTCATAAACATAACATCATGAATGATTCCAAATAGTTCATCTTTAACGCTTAATAGTCCGACAGGAATTGTATGTCTTTGCTATTTAATAAACATGTTGTTGAATATTTTGAAACTAATTTGACTGGGCGCTGTTGCTGTCCTCAGCAGCAACAGCACCCAGTCGAATTAGTTTCAAAATATTCAACAGCTTACCTGCATAGTTTTCTGGAATTTGATAGTCAGGGAGTTCAGAGATCGATCGATCGCAAAACGAGTGTGGTGTGGGTGGAGCTTAGATAGAGATGGGTGGGGCATAGCTAAAACTGGAAAAGTCCATTAAAGGGTTTCAGAATTTTTCCGTAGAGCAGTGTCCAGATACTGAAGAGGAGTAGATCAAGCTACACACACACACACACGCATGCGCGCGCATGCACGCACGCACTCACTCACGCATGCACGCACGCACACACACACACACACGCACACACACACACAACTTACATGTACAGAAACATTTACATAAATCTTATATACATGTAGCTGTAAATATACATAGAATGCATACATGTATGTGCACACATGCACCACAAGCACACATCAATTCTTGAGATAACTGGTGAATTGTGATATATGATGATGTTACAAGATTTATCGTGTGTAAATATACAAAAGCTAATTTATATACATTTACCATAAATGTAATTTAGCTCAAAATCTCAATATGAACAATAACAAAACAGCCTTGGAACTTTTGTTATCGACTCTGCTAGTCAGAACTTGGTGTCATAATAAAGAAAGCAAGTTCTAATTATAGAGTTAACCACAATAAACTCCCCCACCCTACCCCACCCTTCCCGACACCTGCTGTCTCATGGAATTTCTGGATCATATTTTTGAATCAAGCACACATTAATTATTAGCTCATATGGCCCGAAGGGCCAAGTGAGCATATGCCATGGTGTCCATCCGTCATCTTTTTCTTTAAACGAGGTCTTCCCAAGAACCACTGGGATGATTTGAATAATATTTGGGAGAAAGCATCCTTTAAGGCATAGAAATCCAAGTTTGTTCAAATGAAGACAATTGGCGAATTTCACCAGCAGCCAACTTGGGGGACAGAGACAAAGCACATGAAACATCATCTAGGGCAACAGCTGAATAAAGGGAACTTGATTGGCCAAATGCTTCGGTGAACATCTTGGACGGCCCAGTTTTTAAGAAAATTACTTTTCCAGAACCGCTGAATGGATTTGGTCGAAATTTGGTAGATATGATTAGACACTAAGTGTCATTAAAATTTGTTCAAGGGAAGTCGATATGTCGGAAAACATGGCCACAATAGACCAATCAAGATGTAGCGAGATTAGTAGTCATATTGGATTTTTTTTATCTTATGGATTTGGAAGCCAAAATTGGCCCTATATAGGTTTTTGGTGTTTTTTAAAAATTGCCACTTTTGAAACTGTCAGATAAACAGTTTAGCGGCCATTTTGGATATTTTCCCCACCAAAAACCTCCATACTAAAGCAATGGGAAATAAAAAATGTCTGACTGAGAACTACTAGACTGATTTTAACAAATTTTGGTAGGACACATCCTTGTTCTTGGATTTCTAATTGAAATGGCTATGTTCCAGGTGAGTGATACAGGTCCCTTGGGCCTCTTGTTTCAAATGATGTCACAATCAAATGATGTCACAATCAAATGATATCACTTCAATTGACTTCACAATACAATGACTATTTGCATGCAAAACAACATCATATGTCACAGAGGCATATATTACATCACAAACGTGTCGCGCAAAGGATGTTGGGATACCATTTTCTTAGCAAACTTTATCGTTCCATATAGAATAGTTTTGTTACAGAGTGCTCTAACAGAGTGGACCTATCGAAACTATTTTTTGCACCCCCTATGGAATGCAAGGCAGGACATACAGTTAATTAATTTGAATAATATTTTAAGAGTAATTCTAGACAGAAACTTGTTATAAAACCAACCACCCTTACTGATGGAATTTCACATTTACACACGCACGCATGCACTTGGGTTATTCTCTGAAACTGGTATACCAATTGTGGGACATAGGTGTATTATATCTATGTTCTTGAAGAATAAGTTAAAAGATAAATAATGAACTGGAATTAAATGTATACATCAATTTATGTTATCACCTCTCATAAAGTTCCGTACGTAACATGGACACCAAACATCTGTTGAATTGATATATTTGCATCGCATTAAAAGACAATTTCACTGACAATGTATGTTATTTCATTCTAAAAGGTCTATAAATCAATTTAAAACAATATTTTCTTATTTTCTTATGTGTTTCATTTTATTAATTTAGATGGTGGGAAGATGCATAACAGAAATGTCAGCATTTAACAATTCAATGTAATAACTATAGAAAAGTGAAATATTATGGGTAGTTTAAAACAGCCCCTAGACTAGTTGAGCTAATTTCAAGATTATATGGCAATCAAGTGGATGGTTCCGTATGAAACGGGAATGGACACCAAATGTTATGTACAGAACCAAAGCTTTGGAAACATAGATATCCTATTTTAAGTCAAGTGGTAAATAAAATTGCATGGTTATAAAGGCATGCATATAACATTGTTAAAATCATGGGGAAATAACACATACATTTATTTATATTTCACAATTGGTACCTCAGATAACCACTACTTTATTATGTCCCTATTTTGGTATATAAAATCAGTATCAATTAGGTATAAAATATTGAGCAAAATTTTTTTAAATAAGTAAAATTAAGTAAATTTATGTTTACTATCTCTCCATTCATTGCCTGCTCATATTGGCTAGAGATTTTTTTTACTCACATTTAATTTACAGCAATAGAAATTGCCGGAGAAAAATACAGAGTCCAAAGTATACGAGTTTCAGAGAATGATCCACATACACACACATGCACGTATATAGAGTAGAATTGGTGGTGTGTATTACCCAAGACCTGTGGTTGAAACTGATATCTTCATAAGCTACTAAATTACATTATATACATGTTCAGGTCAAATTCCCACAGCGGTCAATGTCTAAGTTTTGAACATTAACCCTTATATGGCTGCAACAAAAGGCAAGGCAGTTAGACGCATGTGGCATATGGAATAATTGTAAACGTGGTGCTTCTACAGAATTTGACTAAATGCTAAACAACAACACGCAGTTAGGAATTCTAATAATCTAGAGAAGTGAAACATCCTATCTGAGAATGGACCTTTCGATTTTTAGCTATGCCCTGCCCATCTCTAGCTAAGCTCCTCCCACACCTCGCTCATGTTGGGATCGATCGATCTCTGGTCTCCCTGACTATTAATTTCCAGAAAACAATACAAGTAAGCTGTTGCATATTTTGAAACTAAATTTACTGGGCGCTGTTGCGTTGCTGCCTATGGCAGCAATAGCGCCCAGTCAAATTAGTTTCAAAATATTCAAAAGCATGTTTATTAAATAGTAGAGCCATACAATTCGTACATCGTGTCAGACTATTAAGAGTTAAAAAAGAGTTAAGACGTGCCTAATAGAATCATTTATGACGTAATGATTATGATGTCATCTTACACGCTGCTTAGCTGAGTATGACGTCATATACTCTGGAAAGCTGAATTCAGCAGAATATGTGCTCTAAGATAGATCACATGTACATAAGTAGTATCAGTGTCAAACAAATTTGTCTGTTGGTCGACAGATTAATATTAACCTGCTCTGCAAACCAGATAGAATAAATTCTTTGCAATATAAGAAATACTAATTGAATATTTTGAAACTAACTTGAATGAAACCATCTAGTCCAATTGTTTTGACTGTTTTGAAATTGACATTCTCATATTTGCACGGAGAAAGTTCTAAGCTTCTGTACACAGATATCCATGCTTGTTGCTTCAACTGATCTCATTATATCAAATTTCCGCTGGCCTACAAATTAATTAACTCAATGCATTCTATGACCACCTACTATCAACAATTATCTTCACGCTTCATCCTATACCATCAACAACTAACAGACCAATCAACATTCAGGATATTGTATTGTAAAAGCGGATCAATAGCCATCAATCTCGCTTCTCTCGTCTCTTTCCCTTGTAAATCAGCACTGGCATCACATGGGCCAATATAAATATGCTTGATTTTGATATAAATATTTAATACAATATATGCATATATCAAAGTTATTATCTCAATCAAAACAATTGCTCAAATACAATGTAAACAATTCTCACTATGGACCTTTCCAATTTATCTATCCATCATATGACGTCATAATCAAGTATGTGATGTGTTATTGGTTGTAGGATGATGTCATGATCAATTACAGCATGAATCACCCGAGTTAGTTTGACATGATGTACGAATTGTATGTCTTTGCTATTTAATAAACATGCTGATGAATATTTTGAAATTAATTTGACTGGGCACTGTGCAACAGCACACAATCAAATTAGTTTCAAAGCTTACCTGTATAGTTTTCCGGAAATTGATAGTTACGGCGTTCAGGGATCAATCGATATCAACACGAGAGAGGTATGGGTGGAGCTTAGCTATAGAAATGGGCGGGGCATAGATAAAACTAGAAAGGTCCATTGCTCAAATACAATGTAAACATTTCTCACTATTCTATTTATAATCAGAAATAAAGCAACTTCATAAGATTGCGTTCTTCTAGAGCAGCACATTGCATGGACACCATTTTCATGTCTATAACCAGTAAACCGCCTTACCTTCATTAATCAAAGGGGAAACAACTCTACAATAGCATGCCTCTTATCAATAAGGATATACTGGAATTATCTCCCTTGTCATATCAGTGAAACTTATTATTGACACATTACTGGACATATGAGCCAAGGAAGATAACTTCAATAATGAATTAACCCTACCCCTCTGACGTCCATATTTAGTCTTGTCCCGGGTCAATATCAAAGAAACTGGTTTACATTTTTCAACAATTTTGCTGGATGATGTCTACGACAGCGCCATCATCCACCAAATTTCTTGAAAAATGAACACCAGTTCATCTTTTAATTTAACGTGAAATTTTAAAATTTTGACATCAGAGTAGTACGGTCTAATAAAGGGAAATAGAAAGCATATTTTATCAAATCTTACATTGATATGAGTGAAAGGTGAAACATTTTTTTCTTGCCTATAACATTGCTATTTTTATGCCACCAAGACTGGTGTACATTTTTCAACAATTTTGGTGGACGATATTGCGGTGCCTGTGACCAGTAAAGCAATCAAGTTATATATATAGTGTGTGCGTGCGTGCGTGCGTGCATGTGTGCGTGCATGTGTACAGAAGTCTACATTTTATTCTATCATCCACCCAACACACCCTCTAAATCCTTGTCTACGAACAAACTACATTGAAAACAGAATATGAGAGTCTAAACCCACCCACACCCCCCCTCCCACACCCAACCCCTTGAAGGTGCATATTCACAGCAAAATTACTGAAAATAAAATTGTTTATATTGTATACTTTTAGAGGCTTAAACTGTGAGCCTATATGTAATGCCACAAAATAAATCTTAACATATGATGATTTCATTACATATAAATCAATAAAAAATTTTAAGTTGGGAAATTGAAATAGGTTTGTGTGAATATGCACCTTTGAGACATAGATGTTATAATAATACCATGGATGGAGAAAAGTAGTCAAAATACACAGGGGTAGATGGTTGTTCATGGTGATGTATCAAGCTTTCAAAGTTCCAGATATATGGCTTATTACAGTCTGTCACACATACATTTGGAAACTTGGGCTAAATTCCTTCACTCCTCGTTAGTTCTTTTCACTCATGCATAGAAATGTGTAAAGATGAGGGTAGCTTCCTGCGACAGACTGGCATCCTGTCCAGGCAGAGTGGACATACTCTCAGTGGATTAACCTTTAAATGGTCAAATTTGGTCAAGCAGATCACATTAATCACCTATTGAATGTCCCTTTCCATGCCAAGACTATTTTTGAAAATTTACCACCAGTTGGAATAACCAGTGATAAATATTCAAAATGCTGTTGAATATTTTGAATGTAATTTGACTGGGTGTTGTTGCTGCCATAGGCAGCAACAGTAACCAGTTAAATTAGTTTTCAAACTATTCAACAGCTTACCCGTATAGTTTTCTGGAAATTGAGGTTTAACGAGTGCAGGGATCGATCGATCACAACATAGGCAAAGTGTGGGTGGAGCTTAGCTAGAGATGGGCGGGGCATAGCTAAAGTTAGATTCCTACATTAGGATCAGCCTCAGCGTTACACGTTACATAACGGAGCATGCACGCTATGCGTATGCAGGCTATACTGTTAATCCCATGTGCGCGCACACATATAAACAATGAATCTGACGCTGTTTTGTTATTGTGAATGAAGAAATATATGATCTACCTGTATAATGAAATGAAAGTTGTAAATTAGAAAAAGAAATTTTAAATCCATGTAAAAAATTAATACATAAACAATTAAATTTTGTATTGAATAATTCTTTCATTTCATTCCATTTGACCAGAGATTTGAATGGTCAACTTAACACTTTTCATTCTGAATTCAGTGAAAGATACTCCATAAGGACATTAATATGCAAAACCTTCAAACCCCAAATATTTTTCAAGAAATTTTAAATTTTAACCAATCCAGTCATTCCAGTGTTAAATTTTGAAAAATAGTCTTCTCCTGGTCTGCGAATTATGGACATTTATCAGAAACACTGCAAAAGCCAGTTTTGCACGGTTTGAGTGTTAACGGGTTAACAGCCGTTTAAGAGAAAGCTGTAGTTATGATGTTCAGGCAGAATGTCTTCAAAATAATCAATCAGAATTTAACAACACCATGATGTTGTACTCTTTACGAGAACGCACAGAATGAAAAGCGTTAATTATGTATTTATAGCTAGCTTATATCTGTTATGCTTAGATTAGTCATTTCCTTATTGAACCCTATGACTCCTGAGAACCTGAAATATTAATTTCATTGCAATCATACTTGTAAAATGTGAATAATTCTTTAGAGAAGTTTGGCTGCATGCAGATGGTAGTAATATAAGTAGGCCAAAATAAAAATAGTTTTTGTGTCCGGTAAACTGCCCGGGTGAACTTTTTGGCCTGTATGACCCGGCCGGCAACAAAATAATTTTTTTTCCCAATGTGTGATATTTCTGTGACACTGTTAACTTGTGGAAATCGCTTTGTTAGCAATTAAAAAAATATTTTTAGCACATATCTACTATGAGATACGAAAAGAGACCTACCTTCCAATATATTTTACCCCAAAATTGCTAACAGACGCTATATGTCGCTAAACCATTTCCCGTTTGCATAAAATTTAAATACCATCTACAATTTGTGTCGTAAGTAAATAACTGTCTAGCTCACGTGATCATAAAGGGTGAATTTAGGCCATCACCTTGGTAGCTACTGGGTCAAGGTAGTCGAGACTGTCCTTCTATTGGCGAAAGTACCTACCCAAGTAAAACTATTGATATTTTGGCACTACTCCAGCACGAGAGAGACGATCTAAACTTACCCCAACTGGCGCATATTACTCGTGATCGGAATTGATAGTAAGGTTTCGGATTGTTTATAGGGCAGAATAATTGTACTAAGTATTTATAAAACTTTTAATTTAGTGTATTCCGTGATCCGACCCATTTTTGTGTTTTAAACGGCGTTTGTAATGCCCAATCAGTAACAGCATATGATTCTACTACTGGTAGTAATATTTCATTGATAAATTTTGATTCAATGATGGACATTTCCGATCAGAACCAATCATATTATTTGTGACACTACATCATGGGAATACGTCATTACAAATACTATTGTGTTTGGAAAACTTCCTCTATACATACGACTACTGCGTTTCTATTGGCCACTACGGTAATGCGCATGAAAACTATCCAATCACGAGCGAAGAACAATATATACTCTGTTTAATGCGCAACACGCTGTTTACATTAGTTCTTCACGCCGGATACAGAGGGAGATATGAATTGTCGTCTTCAAAGTCAATGATGATGGAAACTAAAGATATTTCTCCAACTACAGTTTGCGTTACAATAACTCTGCAAAAACCACAATCGTCGCCGGTTAAAACTATATTAAATAAAAGAATAACTAAATATCCTGCAGCAACAAGTTTTCTGGAATTTTTTCAAACGATCACTAGTATTGTGAATAAAAAGTTATGGTTTATTGAGCATATCTATGTCTTATTTTAATTTAAACCCTCCCTACTGACGTTTATTCCTCCCACCCATTTTGCAGGAAACAGAATTTTTTTTTGGATGGCCTTATTGGAAAATCTTTCGATGAATTTGCTTTATTGATTTCAGTGTGTTTAATTGGTTAATTTTTGTACATAACATATCATGTGATATTGTTATTATATATAACAGCAGATGGACTCTTGCCAAGTATAGATGCCTAATAACTATAATATTGCCAAGTATAGATGATGAATGCTGACTGAGTCACATGTGGCATACATGTATATATCTAATGACTAATTTTAACACATTTTATATACCAGATTCCCAAAACATGACTCTTTAAGTGAAAGAAAATTACAAATGCTGGATATTTTACAAAAATTCTGACTAAAAGTCACCAATGTCTAGGGTACAGTCAAAATGTTTTCAAAACAATCATCAGTGAATTAAGATTTTTGTTGGAGTAAATACCATCTAGATGACAAAGGATAAAATAGATTAGAGCTAAGCCTTTCAACCTGCAAATGTGGAGTACAAAAGTGTCTATGATATATGAAAGATACCGATGAATATTTTGGAATTAATTTGACTGGAAGATATTTCTCCCATCACATCAAACAGTTTGTCTTATTAATCCTTACCGCTCTGATGTCAATATTCTATCTTTTACCCTGTCAATAGCGAAGAAACCGGTTTACATTTTTCAATAATTTTGGTGGACGATGTTGCTGTCTATCGAGCCAGTCATTCTAGTGGTAGGTTTTCAAAAATAGTCATTTTTCATGAGCCGTGCAGAAGCCGTATGTGGCCGGCTTGAGTGTTAACGGGTTAATAACATAAAAAGCAATTATTGATGAAATACCAGAAAAACATACATGCAATAAAAAGCACGATAAATGTCATGAATATTATTTGTGCAAAGAATTACGATTTAACCCTTTCATGGCAAAGCCGGCTAAAACCGCTTCTACAATGGCGTTGAGAAATATCCATTTGCAAACCACGAGAAGATTATTTTCTAACATTTACCACTGGAATGACCAGCTCGACAATCGAGCCAAACATCAAATGGTCTTCTCTTGGTCTGCAAATGGACACTTTCTCTGATAATATTAGAATTTTCTTGGACAAAATTTGACTGATAATGGGTTAATAGTGATGATATTGTATTTCATCGGAAATATCATTATCCATACATATTACATTATAATGGCACCCATATAGCACAACAACCGCATTGTCTACATGTCAAATATGACTGAGCGCTGTATATATTAACAACCACTAGCAATTTACACAAACATTCATGATTTGACATTTATAGTGATCTGGTGATGAGCACACTATGCTAGACTCACACTCATGTCCTCTCTGTGGCAGAGATAAGGGATTTATGACATCCACTGACATCTGATTTGTCACGCTGAAACCAGGTTTCCCAGTTAATGACATAATCTTCTTCTTCTGTTAGGAATAAGTATCCTATGAAGGAGCACCTCTGTACGCAGTTTAAATTTTATCAATGAACCACGTTGACTATGCTAATAATTCTATATAATTTCTATATATGTATACATGTGGTCAATCCATGGGGTGTGACCCCAGTCTGGGCGTTAGATTTGCTGCAACTTATCACGGTGCGCCTCATCAGAAATGAAATACAAACATCACGAAATATCATTCGCTAGGATTTTAAAATCCCGTTTATCCAGACATTTCTGAGAGCAAATATGGATTAATGCATGTCTGCGAGTAAATACATGAATATAGAATCCATCTGAGTAAGACTGACATGGTACCGGACCGTAAATATATATAAGGAAACTAATTTTTCCTTATTATGAATCATCCTGAGATCAGGACCAACCTTTTCGGAAATAACTTAAATATATAGTTACAGAGCTATTTAAAGCGGCGGTTTAGTTATTCAACATGAGTAATCCTACCTGACTTGTAGTCATTCGAAGCACCCTCTTTTGTCAATTAATAGTACTATTATTACAGTGAATTCTGTGCAATAATTCGACGCCGACAAGGGCTGACACCCAGGGGACATGCTTGCGAGTCTAAGGCTGCGTGTGTGTGCCAAAAATACTCTCCCTCATATGCATAGGCAACAATAGCCTCCAGGCAAATTAGTTTCAAAATATTCAACAGCTTATCTGTATAGCTACTCTGAAATTGGGATTCTGGGAATTCAGTGTTCAATGAATTCAAATATGGATACAAAGGCGGACTATCTAGAGATGGACTGTTCGATTCTGCATATTCTGATTAATCAAAGTGCATTTCTGCTTTTACTCAGAAATACATATGGCTGAAACAGTTGACTTGCCAGTGAGGAAACACTGAAACAAACCTTTTATTCAGTTAGTAAAATTACCGTAACAAAGTTGTCTGATTATATTGTTATGGCGTGACGTAGTTATTGCCTTACACACTTCAGTCTCAAACGTATAACGTGGATACATATATATTATGAATTCTTTCTGTGATGATGTGATTAAATAATCTATTCGTTGGAGAACTACTGTCTTTGTTAAAACAATTTAAAAAAATTAAATATGTCAATTTAAATTAATATGGTAATTATTGTATAATAGAATGACTACATGTAATTAGTCTATATTATCTATTCAACCCATTTCATCCTAGATGTCATAAATGGTATTAGGATCTATGAGATCTACACACAATGGATCTTTCCAGTTTATCCATCAATCATATGATGCTATAATCAACTATGTGATGTGTAGAACAACGTCATAATCACTGACATTATGAATGACATAGCTAAGTGTGGGTGGAGCTTAACTAGAGATGGGTGGGGCATAGCTAAAACTGGATCCATCCATTCTTTTATCTTTATCAAAATAACATGCTTTTGAAAATAGTGTTGATGTTGGCCTGTGGATGAATGTCACCATTCTGTCATCATAAGCAACATTCTGTGATGTCATGTAGGCGCAGACATAACCAATTCTATACGATCTTATAACTATGCTATTGAAGATTTTGAAACTAATTTATGGCAGCGACAGTATTCAGTTAAATTAGTTTCAAAATATTATGTTATGGCATTCTTACCTACATGGTTGCTTCAAGCGTATACTTAGCCTATATGACATTGCTGAATTACTGATGCACAATGTAGTGTTTTGGTATTAGGTGAATATGAAAGCATAGTATGTAGTGCTGCGCAAATATTTACTTAACGAACAATGAATATCTTTTGTTGGTATCATGATGATGGACATAACAGCATACAATACTTCATCTAAGTGTCTGGTGTACCATACATATTCTATCACCCGAATAGTTAGTGTAAGACAAGTGGGGGTGAACTTTGAACCCTTTAATGGTCAAGCGTCCAAAATCAGACACTGCACTTGTCTTGAGCAATGACGATTTGCGCACCAAGAAGACAATTTTATTACTGGAATGACTGGCTCGATACACGAGCCACTTATGGCTCGATACATGAGCCCATCATTCCAGTGGTAAATTTTCAAAAATAGTCTTCCCGTGCCATGCAAATGGATATTCAGTTTGCAATTATTTCAAATTTTGTGACAAATTTGTACCATTAAAGTGTTACATTAGCGAGTATGATATTAACTAACAGCTGATTGGGTACTGGCCTGAGCCATGTCCATAATCTCTTATATCTCACACTGGTGATTAAATAATGGGAGTTATCTATATGTCCATGCCTCAATGTATAACAATATGTCTTTCTGACAATGCACATGATCTATGGCTTAACAAGTCATGTGGATGGCAATGAAAGCCAGTAAATAAAAACAGCTGTTAGCAATATCATTCTCCACCCCCATTCCCCACTGCCTACAGCAGCAATAACATTAAGATTTCAAAATCTGCACCAGATTTAAAGTTGTGCTCCATTAATCTTTTAGCGCTTACATACCAGAAATGACATTGTTACATGATGTAGGGAATAGTCTGTTGGATATTTTGAAACTACTTTGACTTGGAGCTATTTCTGCCTATAATGCAGCAACAGGTTTCACTCAAAGTAGTTTCAGAATATTCAACAGCTTTTATGCATAGCTGTCGTGAAATTGAGACATGTGAATTTCGATGGTCAAATGTTTTTTAAAAGCGGGTAGATTTCATAACACTTTCTTATGTAAAGAATTTAGGTAATTGTCTTACTGCGCAAATTTATATGATAACGAAATGAAGTTGATTTGCTATAATAGTAGTTAGCATAGTAATTTTCTTAATTGGAAAAGTTTTACGCTGTCACGGTATTACAAAACTCGCAGTTTCATGGAATTATGATGAAATGGGTTAAATTACACTATCATTATTTGAGCGCTAGACATGCAATAATGTAACAAATTGGTTAAATGTATGCTTTAATATCTATGTGCTATCGATTTACAAATGAAATGTATGTAAAGAGAGGAAAGCGCTAATACAAGCCATTGTTTTAAGCAATTGTTATTGCCATATTAATAGAGATAAAAATAAATTATTTATCATCACAAACATTATTATTATTATTATTATTATTATTATTATTATTATTATTATTATTAGCTCACCTGGCCAGAATGGCCAAGTGAGCTTATGCCGTAGCGACAGTCCGTCAACTTTTTCTTTAAATGACTTCTTCTCAAGAACTGCTGGGTCAATTTCAATCATATTTGGCAGGAAGCATCCTTAGGGTATACAGATCTAAGTTTGTTCAAAGGAAGTCGATCGGCCAATTTTGCCGGTGCCCATCTTGGATTTTGGCCGATTTTTAGAACTCCCCTTTAAAAATCTTCTCCGAAACCGCTGGGTGGATCAATTCAAAACTCATGAAATATCATATAGAGGAAGAGCTGAACCAAGTTTGTTCGAAGGAACTTGATTGGCCAAATGGTTCGGCGGCCATCTTGGATGACCTAGTTTTCATGAAAACGACTTCTGCAGAACCGCTGAACGGATCGGGCTGATATTTTGGGGATATGATTATGAACTAAGCGCCATTAAAGTTTGTTCATGGGAAGTTGATAGGTAAAAAACATGGCCGCCGTGGACCAATCAAATTTTAGCATGTTTGGCTGCCATATTCAATTTTTTTATTTGACAGATTTTGAAGCCGAAATTGGTTTTCTTAACTCAGCTTACTTGTCAGTCAGCTGTTGTATAGCGATGACACCCGTCTGTCTTCTGTATGTCCGTCCATCCATCTGTCTGTCCATCACCAACAATGGTGCCTCATTTTGTTATTTATTGACGGATTGACACCAAACTTGGTCACAATGTTAATGTCGGCATCTAATATGTGTTGTGAAAATGAAACTGATAGGATGTTAAATGCCAGAGTTATCACCCCTTAAATATTTGCAGTCTCACTTTCATAGGGGAAATACAGGTTTGTTCCCACCATCCACTGATTTATCACCATGTCAGATTTTATTGCCAAAGTAGATTAAACGCCAATTAACAGATTAACCTTTCCATCACTGCCTACATATTTAAGATATGTATTATGTGCTCTGACATCTATGCTCTTAAAAAAATTTTGAAATGTATTTGATTGAAAGTTGTTGCTGCCTTAGGCAGCAATGTAAGTTGTTGCTGCCTAAGGCAGCAATGACTTTCAGTCAAATTATTTTCTAAATCAACTCCAGCTCACCCTACCCCTGCTGCTAACTTGGTGATTCAGCCAGATGCGTATGTGTTAAATGGATTGTGTGGTCGTAGGGAATAACCTGCTATAAAGACCACCTACCTGCCTTTAGAGACCATTTTCTTCAATTGTATTTAAACCTCTAGCAACCGTCTGACTACTGAGTTTTTGCAGACAACATATTCCAAAGGTTATATCTCTGAACCTGATAAATATTTTGAAAGCCGCCAACAACTTTCAGTCGAATTGTTTTCAAAATATTCAACAAGTCAAGAGCTTTTGATAATTGAAATTATTGGCTGCACTGGCTTGCAGCAGTGAGACAGTTAAGAAATCAGCTGTTGTTAGCATTGTTATCATCTATTTTCGCTTAAACATCGTTCAAAATCATGAATGCAAAAAAACAGTCCAGATTGTTGTCAATATCTCGAAAACTAAACCATTTGACTGAAAGTCATTGGAAGTGACACCGATGGATGTAAAACTTAAGTAAGATTAGTTGAAATGCCAATGTTCCAGGTGAGCAATACAGGCCCATTGGGCCTGTTGTTGTTGTTGTTGTTGTTGTTGTTGTTGTTATTATTATTATTATTATTATTATTATTATTATTATGATTATGTGCAGCAGTGGTGATGGTATTAGTGGTGATGGTATTGGTGGTGATAGTAGTAGTAGTAGTAGTAGTAGTAGTAGTAGTAGTAGTAGTAGTAGTAGTAGTAGTAGTAGTAGAAGTGGTGGTAGTGGTGGTGGTAGTAGGTAGATAGGTAGGTAGGTAGTATGAGGAGGACAAGGTGGTGTGGTGGTGGTGGCGGAGGCAGTGGTGGTAGCAGCAGCAGCTTTAAGATGAGACTGACTGGATACCTTCCTAAATATATTTTAAGGTATTATGTCCACTGAGTGGTGGTGGTAGGCTGGTTGCATTGAGCTTTGACCTAACCAAAATATGCCTGAGGCTAGGCTTTTCATGTCACAAGACTATTGTAATAGCCATGTGTGCGTGTCTGCTACTGTGACGATATTACTCAAGTTCTACTACAGGGAGCTGGACCAAACTTCAGTGGGACATGCAGCTTGGGTTAAAATGATCAAAGGTTAAGGTAATTAAAAATCTAAAATGTCTGGGACAATGTAATTCAAGTTTTACTGAAGGAATCATGACCAAACTTTGGTGGAGGTTGTTTTGATTTTGGGGGTCAAAAGGTCAAATGGCATCTAAGATGGTGAGACTCATCATTGCCCAGAATGCGTGTTTATAAATGCTTCATGATGTAGCTTTGTTTGTAGTTACATATTCTTCTGTTTATAGTTGGTTGCCACCAACCAACCACGAACCGCAATAAGGGCTACCATATACCAGGTCTCAATTTGGTCATGTAACTCCACAAGAACTGACTGACCAATGTGACATAGCAGATGGCTGCCAGTTAGTGCTGAAGACATGGCCAGGAGGGTCACAAAAGCTACATTCAAAGTCAAACAAATTCAACATCATGGAGTGGTAACTAATTTTTCCATAGTATCAATTATCATGGAGTAGGACCAACATTTTTGCAAATAGGTTACCGTAAATTGTCCATTTGAAGCCACATCCCTAATAGAAGTCGCACACCAATTATCAACGTTGAGCAATTTTAATTTCTTAGCAGTTTTAAAACAGCAAATGTATCCATCCAGCAGTTTGTGTAAAGAAAATTTTTTCGTTAAAAGAAGTTTTAGGTAACTTCATGGAAACAACATTGAAATTATGGCACTTCCTTATAAGAAACAAACTCCTATGAATGAAAAATGTTATCAAATGGGTACCCATTATGCAGAGGTAAGCAGATCAAATGCATAATACTCAGTCACCATCACGTAATGGTTACCATGTGGAACAAGAGGCCCAAGGGGCCTGTGTCGCTCACCTGGAGCACTATGCATTTTTGTCAAAATTGTTGGTGGGTGGTTTAGGAGTAGTCTTTTAAATGAGTTTGTGGACAAAAATATGGCCGCCAAACACACTACATTTTGATTGGTCCACTGCAGCCATGTTTCTGACGTGGCTCCTTCCCGTGAAAAAATGTTAAATGCCTAATCATATCTCCCAAATTTCGGCCCAGTCCGTTGTGGTTCTGGAGTTGTTTTGTCAAAAAATAGCTTATTCAAGATGATCGCCAAACAATTTGGCCAATCAAGTTCCCTTGAACAAACTTGTTGCAGCTCTTGCCCTAGATGATATTTCATGCGTTTTGAATTGATCCCCCGGTTTTGGAGAAGATTTTTAAAGAGATTTCTAAAAATCACCCAAAATCCAAGATGGCGCGAGAAGAATACATTTTAAATTTCCCATTGCTTTAGTATGGGAGATTTTGGTGGGTAAATGATCCAACCGTTTATCAGACAGTCTCGAAAATAGCAAATTTGAAATCACAATATGCAAAAACATGTATAAAACCAATTTCGGCCTCAAAATCCATCAAATAAAAAATCCAATATGGCCGCCAACATGCTACATTGTCCCTTGAACAAACTTGGATCAGCTTGAACAAACTTGAGACATTTCTAAAAATCAACCAAAATTCAAGATGGCCACCGGCCAAATTGGCTGAGCGGCTTCGTTTGAACAAAATGGAATCTCTATGCCCTAAGGATACTTCCTGCCAAATTGAAATCAGCCCAGTAGTTCTTGAGAAGACATTTAAAATTTCCCATTGCTTTAGTATGGGCGCTTTTGGCGAGAAAATGATCCAGATGGCCACCAAACCGTTTATCCGACAGTTTCGAAAATAGCAAATTTGAGATCAGAATACCCAAAAACCTATATAAAACCAATTTCGGCCTCAAAATCCATTAAATAAAAATATCCAATATAGCCACCAAACACGATATATTTTGAATGTCCCACCGCGCCCATATTTTTTTTACGGATCAACTTCGCTTGAACAAACTTTAATGGCCCTTAGTCCCTAATCATATATCACACATTTCAGCTTGATCGCTTCAGTGGTTCTGGGGAAGTTGTTTTTGCGAAAACTAGGTCAACCAAGATGGCCGTCTAACCATTGGACCAATCAAGCTCTATTGAACAAACTTGGTTCAGCTCTAGCCCTAGATCATATTTCGTGAGTTCTGAATTGATCCCTCAAACGGCTTTGGAAAAGATTTTTAAAGACATTTATAAAAATCGGCCAAAATTGAAGATGGCCGCCGGTCAAATTGGCCGATCAGGTTCGTTTGAACAAACTTGAATCTCTATGTGCTAAGGATGCTTCCTGCTAAATATAATTGAAATCGGCCCAGTAGTTCTCGAGAAGACATTTTAAATTTCCAATTGCTTTAGCATGGGAGCTTTTGGCGGGAAAATGATCCAAGATGGCCGCCAAAATGTTTATCCAACGGTTTTGAAAATTGCAAATTTAAGATTAGAATACCCAAAAACCTAGATGAAACCAATTTCGGCCTCAAAATCCATCAAATAAAAAAATCCAAATATGGCCGCCAAACATGCTATATTTTGATTGGTCCACGGCGGGCATGTTTTTTGATGGACCAACTTCTCTTGAACAAACTTTACTGGCCCTTAGTCCCTAATCATATCTGCCAAATGTTGGCCCGATCTCTTCAGCGGGTCGGGGGGAAACAGTCATTTTCGATAAAACTAGGTCAACCAAGATGGCCATCTAACCATTGGACCAATCAAGTTCCCTTGAACAAACTTGGTTCAGTTCTAGCCCTAGATCATATTTTGTGAGTTCTGAATCGATCCCTCAAATGGCTTTAGAGAAGATTTTTAAAGACATTTCTAAAAATCGGCTGAAATCGAAGATGGCTGCCACCAAATTGGCCGATCAGGTACGTTTGAACAAATTTGAATCTCTATGTGCTAAGGATGCTTCCTGCTAAATATAATTGAAATCAGCCCAGTAGTTCTCGAGAAGACATTTAAAATTTCCCATTGCTTTAGCATGGGAGCTTTTGGCGGGAAAATGATCCAAGATAGCCGTCAAACTGTTTATCCGACAGTTTCAAAAATTGCAAATTTGAGATCAGAATACCCAAAAACCTATATAAAACCAATTTTGGCCTCAAAATCAATCAAATAAAACAATCCAATATGGCCATCAAACATGCTATATTTTGATTGGTCCATGGCGGCAATGTTTTTTGACGGATCAACTTCTCTTGAACAAACTTTACTGGCTCTTAGTCCCTAATCATATATGCTAAATGTTGGCCTGATCTCTTCAGCGGTTCTGGAGAAGTAATTTTCGCTAAAACTAGGTCAACCAAGATGGCCGCAGAACCATTGGACCAATCAAGTTCCTTTGAACAAACCTGGTTCAGCTCTAGCCATAGATCATATTTCGTGAGTTCTTAATCGATCCCTCAAATGGCTTTGGAGAAGAACATTTTTTAGACATTTCTAAAAATCGGCCGAAATCCAAGATGGACATCGGCCAAATTGGCCGATCGGCTTCGTTTGAACAAACTTGAATCTCTATGGGCTAAGGATGCTTCCTGCCAAATATAATTGAAATCGGCCCAGCAGTTCTCGAGAAGAAGACATTTTACATTTCCCATTGCTTTAGTATAGGAGCTTTTGGCAGGAAAATGATCCAAGATGGGCGCCAAACCGTTTATCCGACAGTTTCAAAAATTGCAAATTTGAGATCAGAATACCTAAAAACCTATTTAAAACTATTTTCGGCCTCAAAATACATCAAATAAAAAAATCCAATATGGCCGCCAAACAGGCTACATTTTGATTGGCCCACAGCGGCCATGTTTTTTGACTGATCAAATTCTCTTGAACAAACTTTACTGGCACTTAGTCCCTAATCATATCTGCCAAATTTTGGCCTGATCCATTTCGCGGTTCTGGAGAAGTTATTTTCGCCAAAACTAGTTCAACCAAGATGGTCACCGAACCAATAGACCAATCAAGTTACCGTGAACAAACTTGGTTGTGCTCTTGCCCTCGATCACATTTCATGAGATTTGCTTAAGGACGTTTCTAAAAATTGGCCAAAATCCAAGATGGTCGCTGGCCAAATTGGCCCATCCGCTTTGTTTGAACAAACTTGGATCCCTATGCCCTAAGGATGCTTCCTGCCAAATATAATAAAAAATCGGCCCAGCAGTTCTTGAGAAGTCATTTAAAGGAAGTCGACGGATGTATGGACACACGACGGATGGTTGCCACGATATAAGCTCACTTGGCCTTTCACGCCAGATGAGCTAATAATAGTAATTCCCGAATCCAGTATATTAGGTCCGTAAATCGGAGACGATTCTACCAAGTACTTGCTTTTAGTATTGATTAAGTTGAGTTTAAGGCGTCACTCTTGTAGCTACTCAAGTAGGTACTCGACGCTACACTCCTATTTACATGCATTGCCCAATTAGTATCTATCCGGGTACAAATATTAGTCTTTTTGCACTACTCGAGTAATGCCACAGTCATTACATAAACTCATCCTGTAGCGGAAGCGGATTCATCACATGATTTATATTTTTTCTCGATGACATTTTATGTCAAAATTATGAATGATTTTGATAAAATAAATGATGCTTATTAACCATTTTATGCCGAAGCTGGCAAAAACCCACCGCTGCAGGGGTCTTGAGGAATGTCCATTTGCAGGCTAAGTGAAGACTATCTTTGAAATTTTACCACTGGAATGACTGGCTCGGTAACAGAGCCAGCCATTCCAGTATTAAATTTTCAAAAATAGTATTCATTTGGCTTACAACTAGACATTAAAAAAGCAAATATTTTTATTTTTTGACAAAATTTAGTCATAAAAGGGTTAAAGCGGTCCTATTTAATAATTTCACTCCAAGGAATTAAGGTATACATTAAGCAGTCGTAAGATGGTAAGAATTTCTGACGTGAAATTGTGTTCTCATTTTAGAGAATTGATTTTAATTTTTTATTGAAATATACAGGTCTAATAGAATGCACCACCCTTTCGCAGAGATTTGGATTTGAAGAATTTACAGCCCCTTGTCTTATTAGAAGCCGCAGTTACTAATAGACGATTTATGGTAATAGAAGTCGCATGCAAATTTAAGACTTTGATTGTGAGTTAAATAACATATATCAAATAAAAAATTTGAATTTACTTTATAAAAACCTTTCACAGAAATAGCATCCAAATTACGGTACTACATTCGGCTCATCAAAACTACCATAAATAAAAGTAGGGGAATTACGGTAATACGGACATGCAGTAAGAATTAAGGAAATGTGATGAAATGAACTTCCATGGTTAAATTGATATAGATAATGTTTGAGCCATGAGAATTTGCAGTAATGAAAAATATTTACTGCAGAAAAGAAGCGTACTACAGATGATACAAAAATCTAACACACAATTCTTAAGGCGCATACTCATGTGCTTGTAAGATATCATAGAGCTGGAGAGCTAGCTGATGTGATCTATCCCTTCCTTGTATGAAACAACTCCCACCAATGAAGTTATCAATGGGTACCCATTATACAAATTGAATCGAAAGTATAATACTCGTCACCATCATGCAATGACAATATATAGTAATTTCTGAGTTCTGAGTCCAAAATATTATGCCCATAATTCGCAAACAACTGCCGAGTACTCCGTCTAAATAGTGACACTTTTTAATTTGATTTAACATTAGCGCTTGATTTATATATTTCCATGACAATGTTTTATGTCAAACTTACGATTAATTTTGATGTAATAAAAAATGTTTATTAAAACCTACGCAATATTTAGGCATCGCCATGTAATAATTTCATTCCCGCGGTGACGGTTATGAGCTTTACATAAAGCATAGTCGTATGGCGACAAGAATTTATACAGGGACATGGTGTCCAGTATTCATGATATTGTCTAGTATTTTTTTTATCATTGTAGAGAATCGATTTAAACTTTTTCTTGAAACATACCTACATGTAATAGAACTCACAACACACACCCCAACCCCAACACACTCTTTCTCACAGATTTGGATTTAAATAATTTACAGTCCTTGCCTGAGTTATGGTAGATTAAATTATATGAGGCTTACCGTCCGTGACCAGAGCTTCGTTATCTGATGCCTTCTGTGTAATAATCTTCTCAACAAGACCATTATAGCTACAGTTGCTGATAGCAGACAGCAAAGGCGCATCAGCCTGTGGGTCGACTAGCCACCCATGGTACACAACCATCTCAAGTAAATCGAATATGATCGTTTCAGATGTGTATTCAAAATCTTGTACACTGGAAAGAAATAAGAATAAAGTCAAGTTACATACATTTAAATGATAATTTAAGTTGGATGACATCTACAAGTTAGACTATCAACATGTGATGAGTATGCCTTTTGGAGGCAACAAATGATGCCTACTTCAAGATTCAATGTTATTTATTTCATTCAGTTTTGTATGTATACATTGTCAAACAGGTAGGCCATCTTATCACACAATTAACATTCAGAACAATGGGACAACATAAATAAAACATCGCCACAGGCGTAAACAATTCATGATCAAATCGTACAAAACTGGCCTCTGTAGACGTCTTCAGAAAGAAAATCCAAGAGAAAACAATTTTGTTAAATTTACCACTGGAATTACTGACTCGATAGCTGAGCAGTATATTTTCAAAAGGCTTCGATTGGCCTGCAAATGGTCATTCATTAAGTAATAAATTCAAAACTCTTGATAAATCTTGACCATTAAAGGGTTAATGCAGATGGTCAATCTTAACACGCCATCCCCAATGACAACTGACCTGTATCAACAGATCACCTGGTAACTTACTCCATTTTTGTCATGGTATGTTATACCGGTTAACTGTTAATCTAAGATATTGTGTGTGAGACAAAACACACAGGCGCATGCACACAAGTATTCCATTAACATCTTGCCCACTTGGTTCAAAATTATAACACGTCTTAACCAGCAATTGCTCGACATTTAATTTAGATACAATCTAGTTACTAAGATAACTATGACGCCCAACGGCCCATGATGCTCACCTGAACTATTAGCATTTGAACCATTTTCATTTAAATAGATATGATAGAAAATCCAAGAAGACCACCAAAGAAGATTGACCAATCAAAATTCTCATTTGATATATTAAAGCCTACCACCATAGGATGGCTTTTTCGGAAATTCGAAGACAGCTGTCAAAAAATTTACTAAATCAAAGTTAGAAGTTCTAGAGCCTACCACTTTAAGATCTTCCCAGCCAAATTTGCTTAAATATCACCAAGAAGTTATTGGGACATGCTTTGGCAAGTTCCGGTAAATCTTTTTAAAAAAAAGGATTTTCACCCAAACAAGAGGCCCAAGGGCCTGTGACACTCACGTGGACCATTGGCATTTAAACCATTTGCATTTATATTAGACCTGATGGATGATTTTCGGAAAATCCAAAAGCCACCAAAAAATTGGCCAATCAAGATTCTCATTTAATATGTTGAAGTCTACCGCCAAAGGATCGTTCCACCCAAGTTTTGTTGAAATAGGGCTATTGATTGAAGGATCTTTAAATGATTCCGGAAAACTTTCAGGAAATCAGAGATGGCTGCCAAAACATTGACCTATCAAAATTCTGAATAGAATTTCTAGAGGCTATGACAATAGGAACCGTACAGCCAAATTTGGTTGAAGTTTCCCAAGTGATTAAGGAGGAGTAGCATTTTATACGAATTCCCATTTTTCGGAAAATCCAAGATGGCCACCATTAAAATCAAGCCGCCAAACTCTGTATACCTGTTCTGAAGTGTTTTGGCTCAGGGGTTTTCCAGCTGAGTTCAGTTGAAATCGGCCAAGCTGTTAATGATTAGTAGCCTTTTTAACCGATTTCCCAAAATATTCAGAAAATCCAAGATGGCCGCCGGAGAAGTTGACCAATCAAAATTCTGTATACAAGTTCTGAAGCATACCGCCTTAGGCTCGTTCCAGCCAGTCTGGTTGAAATCGGCCAAGCAGTTAATGAGGAATGGCGCTCTAAATGATTTTCTTCCATTTTTCCGGAAAATTCAAGATGGCTACTCAGTGTTGCCCACAACATCTGATTTTTGGGGGTCCCAAGGACCCCCCCACTTGCAGATTTTGGGGTCCCACTGTAAAATCTGGGGGTCCCATGGGGTCCTCATCTGAAATATGGGGTCCCATGTTTTTTTCTTAAAATAAACACAACACATTGATCTAATTATAAAGCACTTTATTAAACATGTTGAAAGCACTAGTTATGACATTGTGTAAATACTGTTAATGTATATATAGAGAATATTAACTATGCAGTGATAAATTTTCAAAAATATGTATTCTGTGATCTACAATGGTGGCTAAAATTGATCTACTGCATGTCAATAAACAATAACTTAAAGCACTGTACTTGTTTGTTGTCTGATAAACCAACCAACCAACCTACATTGACAACCTTGTATGATTAATGTTTCCAAAGACCACTACATTAGTAATTAGCAAAGACAACTGTATTAGTTTTTCTATTAAACCATAACTTAACTTTGGACGAATTGAAAAATTACGAGTATCTTGGGCGAGTTTGCTCAAGGACGACTTGACCTACTTCGATATAATGCGCGCGTATTTTTTATAATTTAACTGGAATGACTAAATATAGTGGAATACATAGGCTAAGATCAGACAAAACAATAATTTATCAAAAATAATCTGTATAAATCAGATTAAACTGGGTAATTAGTGAAAATATATCAGCCAATAACCGAATATGTCTAATTCATAGGGAGTAACTATGTAACGCGAGTGCTGATTGGTTGAAGCATAGATAACGCATTAGCGTGTATCCAATAAGGACGCTTGTATCGGGGTGCTTTGAGCTATATGCTGTTTGGAAAAATCTATTTTAACGTATGCCTACATGTAGATCGACGATATCGTTGAACATCGCTGCTGGGATGAGCTTTTTAGTTGAGAAATTGGGAACACCTAACGATCGAGTATTGTTAAACATTATAAACACTAATCCATCAGTCAATAAATCAGCCGCTATTGCTAAATAAAAGACGGCTTATAGCGTGTATTGATACCGTTATTCAAACAGCAATACAAAGACACCGCCGCTAATCCGTCAAATGACCATTCAAATGTAAAAGATATCACAATATCTTCCATATATTCATTCCTTCATCCATTTAGATCTTTTGATAAGTAAATAGAAAAAAAGATTTGTCTGTAAGTCGTTGCTGCTTTAGACAAGTAGGCATGCACAAATTAATTTCAAAATATTCAGCAGATTAGTGATAACAACTTTGTGATCTGTCCAATGATCTGAGCTGTAAAAGGGTTAAAACGCCCGGAAGCGTTTGTATACGCTTGATCAGTTGTATTGGATTTCTCAAGCATGAGTTCCTCTAGAAGGAGATTCCGCTTTTATCCAATCAAATACTGACACGTCACACCGACGTTTAGCACAACAGACAGAAACATGGCAGGTATTTTTGCAATCTGTAGGTCAAACAAGGCGACTAACATCGGGCTTGTAACTAATTATTTATAAAAATTAGATCAAATGGAATACTAAGGATGATTTGGGGATTGTGTTTATAATTAAATGTGGTGGTTGAATCTGATTTATGGGCATTAACAACTTTGAGTTGTGCAAGAAAACATACAACAAATCATAGTCTTAAACAACACAGTAAGTTCGTTTTTATTGAACACACAATACATTAGGTATATTTTTTAAAGTAAAAACATGCACAAATAAATATACACACACGATAATATAATCGATAATTAAGCACACGCAAAGTTACCAGTTTCCGTTACACTTTTTCACTGCGTCCCTCATGCGTCCTCAGGGACGCAGAGAGTTAATTTGTATGCATCCCTCTGCCATTTTTATGCGTATATACGCGCAAAAGGACGCATAAGGGCAACTCTGTGGCTACTGACCAAATTGACCAATCAAAATTCTGTATAGAAGCTCTGAGGCATACCACATTCGGGTCCTTCCAGTCGGGTTTGCTTTAACTCGTAGAAATGGTTAATGAGGAGTAGCCTTTTAACTGATTTCCAGAAATTTTCAGAAAACCCAAGATGGCCACCGAAAAAATTGGCCAATCATAATTCTGTATACAAATTCTGAAACCTACCAGCCTAGTATCCATCCAGCCAAGTTTGGTTGAAATTGCTCACGCAGTTAATGAGTAGCGTTTTAAACAAGTTCCCCTAATTTTTCAGAAAATTCAAGATGGCCAGTGAAAAGATGGACCAATCAAAACTCTGTATACAAGTTCTGAAGCATACTAGACTAGGGTTCATCCATCCGAGTTTAATTGAAATCAGCCCAGTGGTTATTGAGGAGTAGGCCTTTAAGTGATTTCCAGAAATTAAAAAAAATCCAAGATGGGCACCGGATAAATTTACCAATAAAAATTCTGTATACAAGTTCTGAACCATACCAGCACACTATCCTGCCAGCTAAGTCCGGTTGAAATTGCCCAAGCAGTTAATGAGTAGCGTTTTAAATGATTTCCTGCCATTTATCGGAAATTTCAAGATGGCCGCAGAAAAAAATTGACCAATCAGAATTCTGTTACCTGTTCTGACGCCTACCCCCATAGGGTGCTTCCAGCCAAATCAGGTCAAAATCGCCAAGCGGTTAATGAGGAGAATTTTTAAGCAAAAGTTGACGGCCGGACGCTGGATGGATGGACGGATGACGGACGGTCTCCACGGCATAAGCCAGGTGAGCTAAAAATAGTCTTCTTTTGGCTTGCAAATGGACATTCCTCAAGACCATTGCAGAGGCTGGTTTTGGCTGGCTTTATCATTAAAATGGTTAATGCTTAATTTGCTTGCAATGATCGTCTAATATCAAATATGATATTGATATCACTGCTGAGTTTTGTACCTTTTATCACAGCAAGTTGATTATGTTTGGGGCTTCATGGCACTTAAATGCAGAAGACAGACCTCGATGTATAGATCAACACGACCATGACATTTGACCACACATTCAAGGGCCATTCATCTTCCCTCAAAATCCTGTATCCAAGTTTAGCCTCTTAAAGATTTACCCATTCTGAAAAAGATATGGATACATAGGACCATGGAGATGCTGAGCTACATGCAAAAATGTGACATTAACAACCTGCATTGCATACAAAGGCTACAGTAACCTTGACTTTTGACCTCAATGATGTCAATGTCATTGTGCTGCATCTTATTGGTAAGAGGAAAGCATGTATTCAAGCTTAGTTACTATAGAACCAGCCAATCCTTAAATATAAGTCAAGATTGTCTAACGAATGCAAAAATGCAAATTGACAAAGTTCTGACTTGGTTCTACATTTGAGAACAGTGCTAGGTAATAATCTATATGAATGTGGTATTTCATGTTTTACTAGATCAAAGTAATCAAACGAAATGGCTTCTGCCGATCAAATAATCCTCGACTAGAGGAACAGCTTTCTTCAATTTCCAAGTCAACATTCCTAGAGGGCTTGGCAGGCAGAGACGAATTTGTAGAAGCAAGGGAAGAACGTTTGGCCTAAACCATGAAACTGCAGGAAGACGTGTCTTCAGGGAGATATTGGTCACAACAGATACATTAAGCACATCAACCTGCCAACAAATGAGAAATCGCATGTCTCTCTTCGCATCAAATTAGGAGCAAGAGAAGAGATATTCTAGGTTTACCAGCTTCAGACCATAAACACAATTTGGATTAATTAGTTCGGATAACAGGCCTTCATTTCTCCTTATTCCTCTGACTCCCATTCCCTACATTCCCTAAAGTTTTTAAACGGCCTCTTACCAACTCAATTTGCTACATCATATTATGATGTCACCAGCACAAACTTACAATATCATTCTTCTATGACGTCATGTTGACCACAGCAGCAACCACATATTCCAGACTCAGTATAATTACCAGAACCAATGTAACACAAGGATCATGAGCCACTCAGTTCCAACTGTACAAACTGCAGTGCCCCACGTTCATGTTTGACTCAACCATCTGAGTCTAATACAATACATGTGATATTGGCTTTCCTTAAAAACTGACATATTCTCATAGAGCTTATATGAACATTCTTGTGTTTTGTCTACTCCAGCAAAATCCCATAGACCAAGCAGAAGCACCTAAGTCTGCTTTACAAATTCTTCGGTGTACCCTAAAACACTCACCAGGTTCCACATTAAGCTCCTTCTAAAACAGCTTTATGAGAATTCAGATTAAAAACAAGAACACATGTGACGGATCTATATGTACACACACATAAATACACACTTGCACGCACGCTCAAATTATCCAACTCTCTCATTCATCTCACCCAGTAAAGCGGACATTGACATCCAAACCGGTCTGCAGCTTATGGAACACGGCCATAGCATCATGCATGTTCTGCTCATAGTTCAAGCGGTTCCCTTCTGTTATATTCTGTGGAAGACAAGTTTAAAGAAGTAAAATGCTATCATTCATATAGCTAATAATCTGTTACTGATAGATCCGTATTACAACACTTGAACAAGAGGCCCTATCGCTTAGCTGGAACATAGGCATTTAAACTAGAAAGGTGATTGGCCATAAGTAGAGGTTCTGGAGTTATTTTTTCGAAAACTAGGTCATCCTTGATGGCTATTAAACACACTTTTTCCCTAGATGATGTTTCACGAGTCTTGATTTGATTCCGCATCAAAAAAGCATCCGCTTTTGTTTCTACGAGAATTCTTAATACTTAACAGATGTACTATTATGATAATATCTATTATCTAGTCTAGCTCAAAATAAACAATTAAAACTCCGCACTCTCCTGGTCCTGCCCATACTGTGTCCGGGAATTACCAAAGCCCCAGGTACCGAGTCAATTCCCAATCAGTCAGATTCGTCTTATATTTGCCTTGACAAACAGCGAAAGCAGCTCAGCCTCACCTCAGCGGGGCGGCTGAGGTAGGGTCATAATACATCTGGTAAGTATTAAGAATTCTCGTAGAAACAAAAGCGGATGCTTTTTTTATTCTACTTCGAATAATACTTACCAGATGTACTATTATGATAAACTCCGGATTTCAACAGCCAAGAAATACCGGTGAGAGGAGGTGAGGCTCGAACCAGCACTCATCTACCATCCAACAGAGAAGGTTGTGAAGACTAGAACACTGGCATACGCTTGGGTTCTGCCATCTGACTCATAGAGTGCTAAACTTCCATGGTCTAGACCTCGCTCCCCCCCCCCCCCCCCTCTTTTGTTCGCACAAAATCCAGAGGGCTGTCGAAAAAAGGGGATGCAACACCCACCAGACCTGTGTCAGCCCCAAGTCTCAGCTAGGGCAGTCCAGTAGAGTGCAAAGAAGGTACTACAACTTCTAATTTTGAAAAAATATCAGTATATCGATTAAGTTTTCAAATTGGAATGAGTCTAATGTCTGTTTGAGAGGATAAGTATACTCTTACAGCAGAATATTTACCAAAGCAGTCTGGTATTTCGACTAAGTAAATTATTATTATTAGTCACTTAAATAATGTAAACACTCACCATTTTGAGTGCTTGTTCTTTCTTGATCATCCCAGGAGCTCGGCCCAATCCATGGTCGTTCACTAGTCATGTGCATGGTTCTTGTTCAGTGCAGGAGGAAGTAACTTGCGATGTTTGTGAAATAGTGGTCGGTTGTGGCTTAACTAAGGTTCGACAAATTGGTGACGGCTACCGGATTAAGTACGCTGGAGATGTCGCGAAGGTAGAAATCAGTAAATGATGACTTGGCATGCCATTGTGCTACAGACATCACCTCCTCTAATGAGACACCCTTAAAAAGGCCCGATGGTGCTGCTAATGCTCGGACCTGATGGGCGTTCACACGATCAATCTGCTTTCCTGTAGCAATTTTATGCGACATCTGAATAGCATCAACTATCCAACGAGAAATAGTATCTTTCGAGGCACGCAAATGAGGAGCTTTGAGACATAACCACAGAGATTTCGGGTCATCTCTCCACTCCTCAGTACATTTTTTATACATTTTCAGACATCTGACAGGACACCAAGCAGAAGAGTTTGGGTCATATCTAATTAAACTTGGCAAATTGATTGGTTGACCTGGATATTTAAGTGACTGATTCTTTGCCAGGAAACAAAGACGTGGAAGTAGTCTTAAACCTTCACCCGTGACGACAAAACGGTCTTGCTCGGCAGATACAATGTAGCGCATGAATCTCGTTTCTCCTTCTCGCCGATGCTGCTGCAACCAAGAAAACTGATTTAATAGTTAACAGTTTAATATCTATAGATCTAATCGGTTCAAAAGGAGCATGCCCTAAAACCTGTAGAACAAGAGATAGATTCCATGCTGGGATAGGAAATGGCTGTCTAGGTAGCAGATTGCTCATCCCTTTAATAACTTCATTCAAAGTGTCATTCTCAACTCCTTCAATGGCCAGACTGGGAATGACTGAAGCTAATGCAGACTTATATGCTGCTAGGGTTGAAGGTACAAGTTTTCCAACTTCGTATAAATGACAGATAAAATCTGCTACGTGCTGACACCACTGTACAAATTTGTTGATTCTATAATTATATGTCTTGGTGGTTGACCCTCTTCTGGCTGAAGCGACAAACTTCACTGCTTGCTCAGAAAAGCCACCCTCAATTGCACGCTGCTTGATAACATCCATGCAGTCAATTTGAACATTTCCGGTCTGTCATGAAGACACATGCCCTTGTTCTGAGTGATTAGATCCCTTCGGTCTGGAAGAGGAATTGGATTGCAGACCAGAAGGTCCAGCAGATCTGTAAACCATGATCGGCCTGGACAATAATGGGCGGTCAGTAGTACTTGGCACATACCCTCTCTTATCTTTGCCAGAACTTTCGGGATGAGAATCGTTGGAGGATACGCATATGCGTACATTTCCTTCCAACTTATCGCCAGTGCGTCTACTGCCAAGGCTAGCGGGTCCGGGATCGGTGACACGTATGTGACCATCTTTGCGTTTAGTTTCATCGCAAATAGATCCACATTTGGTTTGCCCCAATGTTTGAATAGAACCTCCACTACTGATTGGTTGAGCTGCCATTCTGTCGGATAACAAATCATCCTTCGACTGAGCGCATCTACTAGGATGTTCAGTCTTCCTGGAATGTGTGCTGCCCGAAGAATAATATTCCTCTCTTGGCACCACAGCAGAAGGTTCCAAATCATCATGCACAACTCTGGTGACCTCATCCCGCATTGGCGGTTCAAATAAGACACCACTGTTGAGTTGTCTGTCCTTATTAGGACAATCTTGTCTCGAATTAAAATCTCGAATTTTCGAAGTGCTAATACCACCGCTAATAATTCGAGAACATTGATATGTTTCTGCACATTGGTCCGATCCCATTTCCCTGATCGATTGTCCAATACCGCTCCCCAACCTGTCGCCGATGCATCTGTAAAGATGGACATCTGTGGTTGAGGAGGATGTAGAGGAACACCTCGCAGGAGATTCTGTTCTGATAACCACCACTGAAGATGGAATATCAATGGTTCTTTTACTGGAATTCTCAGAGATAACGGATTCGTTTTCTGAGACCAGAATGACATTAGATACATCTGATTCGGCCTACGCCTGAGAGCCGCATAAGGAACCACTTTCTCCAGAGACACCAGTAAACCTAGTATTCTGAGAAATTGACGCGCCATCAGATAGGCTCCTAGAGAAACCGACTCCAGAACTGCAATCAGGCTCTTGACTCTGCTCTCCGCCGGAAAATCTACGCCGTCCCTGAGATTGGAAAATATTCCCAAATAAACAAACTCCTGGGATGGAGTCAATTCTGATTTCTCTCGAGTCACAATCCATCCTAGATCCTTTAGTAAGGCTAGGACTACCTGAAGATTGTTGCGCAGAGTGACTGGATTCCCCGCCTTCAGCAGCCAGTCATCTATGTAAGTATGAACAGCTATGTTTCTCCTGCGAAGATAAGAAGTCATGGCGAGGACCACTTTGGTGAAGACCCTCGGTGCTGTGGTCAAGCCGAATGGAAGCGCATTGAATTCCCAAACATTGTCTTGGAACGCAAAGCGAAAGTATTTCTGAAAAGGAATTGACATTGGAATAAGAAAATAAGCATCCTTCAGATCTATTGACACTGCCCACATGCCTTTTCTCAACCCCGACATCACTGCAGCTACAGTATCCATCTGAAATTTTGGTGACCGAATAAACTTGTTTAACGGTTTGAGATTGAGAATCGGTCTCCACCCTCCTGTGCGTTTCGGAACGAGGAACATCATCGAATAGAAGCCTAGGGATGACTTATTGCGGACTAAGTGAATCGCATTCTTCCGCTGAAGACTCGATTTCTGAGCAAATGGCATCTAGATGATCGGAATCCCTTGGAACGGGAGTCCACACTGGAGTCGATGTTAACGGAACTAACGATTGAAGGATGAGCCAGTCCGGTTCGTTGCCGTTTCTTAACCACTGACAGACTAAACAATCTTGCATGACCTGTTCCCACTGGTTTGAGAACAGTTGAAGTCTGCCTCCGACAGAAGGAATCTGCACACAACTCGCGATCGATATTGCACGAGACGACGTTAATTCACCTAGGTGAAGATCCTCGACTCCGCTCGTTCCTGTTGATACCGGAGCGAATCCCGCCGGAAACCCATCAGGACCGTCCCACACAGTCACCCCGTGGTTTCTTGGAAAATGACGGTCCGGAACTGCCACCACGGCTATCCTTACGGTAGCCGCCGCGACCCAAACCGCCACCCCTCCTATCCTCCTCATACGGCCTCTTATTAGAAGACTTGTATGAGGAAGAACGACCAGGACCTTGCGAACCGGATGCGCGATGGGTATCACGGCCAGAAGGATGGAAGGGCGATCTTTGGCGCTGCCTATGCTGCTTATAGGACTGCTGCGGCTGAGTCCTTTTCGTCGACTTCCATGACTTGCCAACTACTTGTTGTTCCACAACCATTGATGCGACCTTGGATAAGGCTTGCCGTGCCGAGCCGCCGAACAAGCCTGGACCTATGAATGGCGCGGAAGACAACACAGCCCTCATTTCAGGTCCTGGTTCTACAAAATCGAGAACCATTCTCCATCGCTCAGCCAATGATCTCGTGATCACCCTGGCCAGGCAATCTGGAGATAGGCGCATGGTGTCCCGGACAACTACGGGAGCAGCCTCTGGCACTACCCCACCTTCCGCCGCGCAGGTCAGCATACCCTGCAGGATGGTACAGCCGTGCAAAAGCGCCGCCATGGCAGCTGTCGCCGCATCCTCAATGAGGGTCAACTCATTGAATGGATCTTTATTTGACTGCGACACTAACGGACGAGAACGTCCCTTAGCTTTGCCAGCCAATGGCCTATTCAGTGCCTGTCTCCCTGACGGAAAGCCGTGGGACTCGGGCATACTGATGGTAGGCCTGCTCCAGAAAGCGGACCCTAGTCCTAATCCCTTTCGGGACCTTTATAAGCGTAAAGTCCGGCTGGACCATACGATACGCCGCTACCTCCAACATGTCAGAGGTCAACGTATCCAAAGGCAGAGCAGGCATGGCAGAAGCCGCTCGCTCTGACATCCGCTCCATTGCCGGATTGCGCTGAGATCCTTGATCCGATGCCAACCCGAGACGGCCGAACATCCATTCAAGGACCTGCACCCATTCAGCCTCAGTGGAAAAGGACGACTCATCCAACAAGGGACTGCCGTTCTCATCTTCTTTCTCGCCCTTAGATGAGGCAGACACCAACGATCCATGCTGAGGACAGTGTACTCACGGCTCCAATAGCCAACGATTCGCCGGACACGGACTCACTAAAATCCATCGGCTCCAGCACGGGAGCCGGGACCACAGCCACATTAATCACGGTAGCCAACGGAAATCCGATAGGACCCGTAACCACCGGCGCCGGGATGCCGTCAAACACGACTTCAATGGCAGCACGGGCTGAACAAAATCCGGATGGAAGATGCCCGACAGAATGTCAACATCACCACCCGGCTGGCAAACCCGTACATAACCCGAAGGAGAACCTTGGGATGTACCAGGTACAACCATCGCGGAAAGATCCGGCATGCCGGGATCCTCCCTGAGCAAAAGCTCCTCCTCCTCTGCCGTCGGCTCTTGAGCCAACGCAACAGGAGGTACAGGTGCAACACCCTCCACAGCACTGGCCGGACCACCGAAAGGTAGTCCTGCACCAGACTGCATCGATGGGATCGTGGATTGCAGAGACTCAAACATGGCTTTAAACTGGGCCGCCCATACACCCAAAGCCAAGTCCATTCTCTCATTCAGGCGCTCATCCAAGCCTCTGTTGGACACCTGATCTGCCTTGGCCGCCTTGTCCCTCGTGATTCTGTCCAGTCGCGCACGCCGATCACGGTCGAACTCCGCCACTAACTTCGACGACCACTTCACACAAACAACGCAAGGACTCCAACCTTACACTTCACGCAAGCTACGCAGTGGTGACAAGCAAATCTACGCTTCATGAACCGATTGCATTTTGTGCACAAAGTGTCTAGGCCTTTAGCCCTCTGCGAACAAAAGGCAAGAATTAAAACGCTGCACATGACATACATGACGAGCAAACGCACAATGACTTGATTGTAATATTAAAATTACTTAGAAACATTAACTTTCTCTTAAATTAATGATAATCAAGATTTAAGGCAGGAGATATTTGAAATTTTTTAGAGTGAAAATTAATAAACACGGCTTGGTAATTAACTAACCATTAAAATAACCAAGTAAAACGTACCGATCGCTACAAACACCTTCATCAATGAAGTGAAGGCTAAAGATCGGCACAATCAGAGTGCATAGACACGCCAAGCCGAAGGCAAACATAAATCATGCACGCTGCCATCTTGGCTAAGAGCGCATCCATCTTGGAAGGAACCGAGTCGCAAGAGAAATTAACCGAGTACCCGCATAATGCTTAAACAGTTAAGGGTACCGGAGGGAATCCAAGAATGGCTACCATTTTAAAATAATGTGCCAATTTAAGGAAAATTCAATCATTCATTACGGCACGAATGTATAAATTCTACATTGATACAACCTGCCCCCGAGATGATTTTACCTTCTCTTCCATGACGCCAGCAATGGATAGCTTCAAACACGCTGATTTCCATTAAAATTTGCGAAATTTTAAGAGCTTAAACACATGCGACTTGAGAAGTCAGCAAAATAGATGAATCTGACTGTGATTGGGAGTTGACTCAGTACCTGGGGCGTTGGTAATTCCCGGACACAGTATGGGCAGGACCACGATAGTGCGGAGTTTTAATTGTTTATTTTTAGCTAGACTAGATAATAGACATTATCATAATAGTACATCTGGTAAGTATTATTCGAAGTAGAAAGCGGTTTCGGAGATTCTTAGAGACGTTTCTAAAAATCAGCCAAAATCAAATTGCTAAATTGGCCGATCGGCTTCGTTTGAACAAACTTGAATCTCTATGCCCTATGTAAGGATGCTTCCTGCCACATACAATTGAAATCGGCCCCGTATTTCTCGAGAAGACATTTTAAATTTCCCATTGCTTCAGTATGCGAGCTTTTGGCAGGAAAATGATCAAAGATGGCTGCCAAATCGTTTATCCGACAGTTTCAAAAATTGCAAATTTGACATCAGAATAACCAAAAACATATATAAAACCAAATTTCAGCCTCAAAATCCATCAAATAAAAAAATCCAATATGGCCGCCAAACATGAACAAACTTTAATGGCCCTTAGTCTCTAATGATATCTGCCAAATTTCAGCCTGATCCCTTCAGCGGTTCTGGAGAAGTCATTTTCGCTACAACTAGATCAACCACGATGGCCGCCGAACCATGGGTCCAATCAAGTTCCCTTGAACAAACTTGTTTCAGCTCTTGCCCTGGATCATATTTCATGAGGTTTGCATCAATCCCCCAAGCGGTTTAGGAGATTTTTAGACATTTCCTAAAAATCTGTCAAAATCCAAGACGGCCAGCGGTCAAATTGGCCGATTAGCTTCGCTTGAACAAACTTGGATCCCTATGCCCTAAGGATACTTCCTGCCATATATACCGGTAATTGAAACGGTCCAGTGGTTCTTGAGAAAGTCATTTAAAGGAAAAGTTTACGGATCGACGGGTGATGGACGATCGCCATGGCATAAGCTCACTTGGCCTTTTAGGCCAGGTGAGCTAATAATGGATGAATACAGTTTTAGCTATGCCCAACTCATCTCTAGCTATGCTCTGCCTACACTTTGCCTGTGTTGGGATTGATATAACCCTGAGCTCTCTGAATCTCAATTTCCAGAAAACTATACATTCAGGTAAGCTGTTGAATATTTTGAAACTTATTTGACTGGGTGTTGTTTCTGCCTATGGCAGCAACAGTGCATAGTCAAATTAGTTTCAAAATGGTCCGGAGAATGGTTATTCAATGGCAAAGATGCACAATTCGTACAACTTGACAGACTACTACTAAGTATTTATGACTGACTTTGATACGTCATTCACGACGTAATTGATTGTGATGTCAACCTACATGTGACATAATTCATTACGACGTTATATATTTGACTGAGAGATTGGAGTCCCCTAGTATGCGCTGTTGCACATGTACACACTGCACTAGACATTATGTCGACAGTCACCATGCCCATTATCCGTCACAGGGGACATATAGTGTCAAGCTATGAATGTAGGGAATTTGAACGTGAAAGATTATATTGATGAATTATCACAGATCATAATAAACTTGCGTTGTTTCAAACAATATAGCCTCAAACTATCGATATAATACAGTGAAACATTCCAAAACCAAACATCTCTAAACAAAAAGATTCTGTAAACTGAACACCTACAGTATCTTGGTCCGGATTACATTCTTACATAGGAATTTAATGTATGTAAATGAAAACTTCTTCAAACTGAACTAATTTGACATCCTACACTTCCTAGATGTATCAGTATTTTGTCTGAGAAAAGAATTTTAGTCAGGCCTCGCAATTCGTGTATAAGTCTCTCTGTCTGTCATTCAACTATTTGTAATTTATGACAAGGCCACCTAAGTCACAACTACATGCATATCGTGTTGTCCATGTTATTTGTGTATGTTATGACAATGGAAACTCCTGACCAGGCAGGATTTCGACAGTTCCGATGTACAGAAGACCAACTTGACATACTTCATACAAGAAAAGGATCACAAGCATGTTATTTTCATATGAGTGCATCTACAGAAAGCATTTGAAAAAGCCTGGACAGATGCTCTCCTTGTGAAACTGCAAATGAATGGTGTGGCATGCAACATGTTCAGTCGGATCAAGTCTTACCACAATGATTGCAGAGCAAGCGTATCTGTAGACAGAATTCAAAGCAAGCAAGTGCGAATGCGCAATAGTTATGACATAAAATGGTAAATATTTGACAGACAGACAGACTGACTGACTAAGCAACAGACAGTCTTATGCTAGTTGACAGTTGCAAATAAGAAGTATTGATGAGTTGCACATGGAGGAGAGCTGTTGCCTACTCTTTTGCTGTTCTTCACAAATGATCTTGTGACTGGTCTGTAGTGGAGCCAAAGTTACTTAATTTGTGCACAGATGACTTGGTGATCTGGTGTATGGAGAAGCACACATCAACTGCCACATACAGAATGCAGCTAGCAGCAGACCAGCTAACTAAATGGGTGGAGGAATGGGGTGTATCCAATAATCAAGAAATGTCATCCAACGCCTTGTTCATGTTGTCTGGACCGCTAATTGGGTGGAAAAAGCCTGATGCAAGATGAAGAAGTTACATACTTTGGCATCATATTTACTACTAGACAAACGTGAAAACAACAAATTGCAAAGGTAGTGTTGTAGAGGGAAGCTTGCCACAGTGAGCAAATTCCCAGGAACAACATTGTGAGCTATAGGGAAGCTTGCCATTATGAGTAAACTCCCAGGAACAACCTGGTGAGCTAGATGGAAGCCTGCCTCATGAGTAAACTCCCAGCAACAACCTGGTGAGATATTGGGAAGCTTGCCATTATGAGCAAACTCCCAGAAACAAGCTGGTGAGCTATAGGGAAGCTTGCCATTATGAGCAAACTCTGACGGAACAACCTGGTTAGCTATATAGAAGCTTTCCATCATGAGTAAATTCCCAGAAACAAACTGGTGAGCATCCATCATGAGTAAACTCCCAGAAACAAGCTGGTGAGCTATAGGGAAGCTTGCCATTATGAGCAAACTCCCACGGAACAACCTGGTTAGCTATATAGAAGCTTTCCATCATGAGTAAACTCGCAGAAACAAACTGGTGAGCATCCATCATGAGGAAACTCCCAAAAACAAGATGGTGAGCTAGGGGGAAGCTTGCAGAAACAAGCTGGTGAGATAGCGGGAAGCCTGCCATCATGAGCAAACTCCCAGGAACAAGCTGGTGAGCTAGGAGGAAGATTGCTGTCAGGAGAAAACTCCCAGGAACAACCTGGTGAGCTAGAGGGAAGCTTGCCATCATGAGCATACCAGCAGGAACAACCCGTTGAGCTAGTGGGAAGATTGCCATCATGAGCAAACACCCAGAAACAACCCGGTGAGCTAGGGGGAAGCTTGCTTTCATGATCAAACTACCAGGAACAACCCAGTGAGCTAGAGTGAAGCTTGCCATCATGAGCAAACTCCCAGAAACAACCTGGTGAGTTAGCAATAGATTGTTGGAAAAAATATGCCAGGGAATAGTCATGCCTCAGCTTGAATATGGCTCAACAGCATGATCTAACATCACAGTGAATCAGAAAACACTCTACAATGTTCAGAGCATCGGTTTCAAAATTATTAGTGGTGCAATGAAGTCCACCCGAATCAAGGAGATTGAAAAACTGACATCCCTCCAGTCAGAGTAGAGATTCCAAGAATATAGGTCAAAATGCTCAGATGTCTGCCCGACCATCCCGTGGAAGAGAAATTGAATGGCCCTACAAAGAACTGTCTTAAATGCAGCAGCTAGGTTTAAGCCGGTTCTCTGTGAGGCCATTCACTAGCAGCTATGTACATGAAAGCGAAAGGGTTAAACACACCTTCACGATGGCCATGATTAATGCAAAATACCCAAGGAAAGCGCGGATCAATGTATACACTGATGGCTTAGTAACCAATGCCATGTCTGATTGAGGAACTGGCACTGTGGCCAGATTCCCCGGTTGATAGATTGCAACTATAAACACTGCATCAGAAAGACATTGCACCAAATGCAGTGCAAACACAGAAGCTCTCACGCAGACCTCCTATGTGATACAAGATAAATAGAGTGTCAAGGCTCTCACCTTGATTACAGCTTTAAATCAAGTCAAAAGAATAAGAAAACAAGCTTTGAAGCATACCACTTGAGGGTCCTTCCGGCCGACTTTGCTTGAACTCGTTCACGCAGTTAATGAGTATCCTTTTAACTGATTTCCCAACACTTTCAGAAAATCCAAGATGGATGGCAGAAAAATTGACCAATCAAGATTCTGTATATAAATTCAGAAACCCCCCACCCTAGTATTCTTCCAGCCAAGTCTGGCTGAAATTGCACAAGAAATTAATGAGGATAGAGTTTTAAACAATTTCCCGCCAATTTTCAGAAACGCCAAGATGGCCACCGGAAAAGTTGTCCAATCAAAATTCTGTACATAAGATCTGAAACATACAACTGTAGAGTCCTTCCAACTCAGTTTGCTTGAAATCGGCCAAGTGGATATTGAGTAGTAGGCGTTTAACTGATTTTCACAAAAATCCAAGATGGTTGCCGGAAAAATTAACCAAACAAAATTATGTATACAAGTTCTCAAACCTCCCACCCTAGTATCCTTCCAGCCCAGGCTGGCTGAAACTGCGCAAGAAGTTAATGAGGAATAGCGTTTTAAACAATTTCCCGCCAATTTTTGGAAAATTCAAGATGGCCACCAAAGAAATTGTCCAATCAAAATTCTGTACACAAGTTCTGAAGCATACTACTCCAGGGTCCTTCCCATTGAGTTTGATTGAAATCGGTCCAGTGGTATGATTTTTAGAAATGTTCAGAAAATCCAAGAATATTGGCCACCGAAAAAGTTGTCCAATCAATGTTCTGAAGCATACTACTCTAGGGTCCTTCCTACTGAGTTTGATTGAAATCAGCCTCGTGGTTAATGAGTAGACTTTTAACTGATTTTCAAAAAATCCAAGATGGCCACCGGAAAAAAATTGCCCAATCAAAATTCTGTATACAAGTTCTGAAACCTCCCATGCTAGTATCCTAACTGACAAGCCTGGCTGAAATTGCCCTAGCAGTTAATGAGGAGTAGCGTTTAAAGCAATTTCATGTCAATTTTCGGAAAATTGAAGATGGGTGCCAATAAATATTGTCCAATCAAAATTCTGTATACAAGTTCTGAAGCATATTACTCTAGGGTCATTCCCATTGAGTTTGATTGAAATTGGCCCAGTGGTTAACGAAGAGTAGGATTTTAACTGATTTCCAGAAATGTTCAGAAAATCCAAGATGGGCGCCGAACAAATTGACAAAACTAAATTCTGAATACAAGTCCTGAAACCAATTAGCCTAGTAATCTGGTTGCAATTGCCCAAGCAATTAATGAAGAGTAGCGTTTTAAACGATTTTCAGCCATTTTTCGGAAAATTCAAGATGGTCGCCAAGAAAATTTACCAATCAAAATTCTGTATACAAGTTCTGAAGCATACCAGTCTAGGTTTCTTCCAGCAAAGTTTGCTTGAAATCAGCCAAGTAGTTAATGAGTAGGCTTTTATCTTATTTCCTGAAATTTTCTGAAAATCCAAGATGACCGCCGGAAAAATTGGCCAATCAAAATTCTGTATACAAGTTCTGAAGCATACCTCCTTAGGGTCATCCCTGCAAATTAGTTTGAAATCCGCTAAGCGGTTGAGGAGTAGTGTTTTAAAGCAAAGATTGACGGATGACGGATGGACGGTCGCCATGGCATAAGCTCACTTGCCCATTCTGGCCAGGTGAGCTAAAATGAGGCTTGACCGCAAATAATTTATGCAAATGCATGTACACACATACATACACACTCATACATGCATACGCGTGCATGTGCATGCACACACGCATGCACACAGACATCCATAACTATCTTATTTACCTTTGGTGCATTTTCAAATATACAGTCGCCTAGGTAACTCATGAGTTGATCAGAGGTAATAAGCTCCATCATAGGTGGAAGCACAATCTTCTTCTTGAGCAATAGCACATTAATAATAGCGATCAGTGGACACGGCCCATTCTCATTCTGTGTGACAACTGGAACTTTACTTGACTTAAACTCGATCCACTTAACATGATACACACTTTGACTAGAATCTGCACTGTTATCCAAGCTTGAAGTTGCAGGTTGAGGCTGAGCAGTACTAGTTGTGTCAGCAGTAACAGCCGATGGCATATCTGCCACGGCTATGGCCTCACCAATGACAGCAGTCTTTTCACTTTCTTGCGCAGTATTGTTTTCATCACAGATCATAATCTTTTCAGCAGAGTTTGTGTTGGGTTTATCTTCCAACCGATTAGAATCTCTCGTCGTCGTCACATCATTGGACTCTGCCTTATGTTCATCCACAGGCATATGTTCCACAACAGATGCATTTTCAGCCGTGTCCTGAATTTACAAAGAAATGGCACAATATTAATATATGAACAAGATGCTAGGCTTGCGCGATTATTGCGTTGAGTGATCGCGATCGATTATTTAAATATAATCGTGATTACTTGATTAATCAGCTTGGGTACAAATTACCCTTTGTACTCGGATGGAAATTTTTTTAATTTTTATAAATAAAATGACCAAAGATAATAAATGTTACATTTTCTAGGCAGGTTTGATGGAAGATGCTGCAGTCGTAGACAGCAACATTGTCCACCAAAATTGCTGAATATTGGATGCCAATTTCTCTGCCATAGAGATAATAAAGGCTGGAAAATTGCCATCAGAGTGGTAGAAATTATCAAACTTAGGATAGATATACCATGTTGAAAAGAATGAAATGCGCCAAAACAGATGGACCCAATCAGATCTCAATCATCTTGAATCTTCATCTGATATCCTCTTTCTCAATGTACATATTAGATACCGACACTCTACTATAAAATATCTATCTAAGTCACACCTACCAACAACTTCTCACCCCAAATACTACTGTGACTTTGTTCAGCTCCCCACCCCCACCTCTACCCTCCTCCCCACCCTGTACCATATTAAAAAAAACCACCTGTATCTACAATCAAAAATCCTAGTTGGAATCTAAAAGACCCTTTATATGTAGAATACGCTACATGTAGAACAATCATGACAATATGGTACAAAAAAATAGATGTTGTGCCATCCTGTGTTCTGTGATTACTCATGGATGTTTGTATAATTAACTATCACCCTAGATTTTGTAATGTTTTGTTTTGTGTGTAGGGGGTCCATCGACTCATAGGCTCTGCCTTTGATGGACTGCCCAATTGTAATGTCTGTATATTGTATATTAAGCATGAAATAAATAATCTTGAACCTTGAATCTACATTTTGATTGGCCGCCGAACCATAGGGCAAATCAAGTTCCCTTGAACAAACTTGGTTCAGCTTTTGCTATAGATGATATTCCATGAGTTTTGAATCAATCACCTAAGCGGTTTCGGAGAAGATTTTTAAAGACCTTTCAATGAATCGGTCAAAATCCAAATGGCCGCTGGCCAAATTGACCGATCAGCTTCGTTTTAACAGAGGTGGATCTCTATGCCCTAAGGATGCCTTCTGCCAAATATAATTGAACTCAGCACAGTGCTTCGCGAGAAGACATTTGAAATTTCCCATTGTTTTAATAGATTGGGAACTTTTGGCAGCAAAATGATCCACGATGTCTTCCAAACAGTTTATTTGTTAGTTTCGTAAATAGCAAATTTGAAATCGGAATATGCAACAACCTATATATAACAAGAGGTATCAGAAGATACCAATATCTCGCATTTTTAAGTTACCGCAGGATCCGACTGCCGCAGGACCCATTCTGCCCAGGACTAAATATTCTGCGAAAAAATAGTGTCCAAGCCATGTACATATATAGAATTCGATTGCCCATCTGACCCCTGACCACTGCCCTCAGATTGACTCAAGAATAAAATACTTGTTGTACTGTAGTCTACTAAATACAAGCTTCAAAATGATATGTGACATGACCACATTTGATAAAATTTATTTCCTGCCCACCATTTCCCCCTGGGGGTGATATCAAAATTCCAATGTGTCATGCACACTCTTGGCCATATGTGTATTAACACCGAATGTTTCAAGTTTCTATGTGAAATGATCTAGGAGTTGCGTTACAATCGATTGGTGCCAACTTTTGACCCCATCCCCTACCCACCCACCCTACCCTCAGTTTAACCCAAAATCAAAATAATTCCTTGTACTGTAGTCTACTCATCATTGGCTTCAAAATCATGTGACATGATTACCTTTGGAAAATTTTCATTTTTTACCCCACATTTCCTACCCCCAGGCCCCTGGGGTCATACCAAAATTCCAAAAGTGTCATGCACATCCCTGGCCCTATGTGCTATCATCCCCAAAGTTTCAAGTTTCTATCTGAAATGGTCTAGGAGTTGCATTACAATCGATTAGTGCTCACTTTTGACCTTTTAACCTAGTCCCCTACTCTCAGTTTGACCCAAGATCAAAATAATTCCTTGTACTGTAGACTACTTATCATAGGCTTGAAAATGATATGCGACATGACAACCTTTGGAAAAATTAAATTTTTTACCCCACATTTCCCACCCCCAAGGCCATGCCAAAATTCCAAGTGTCATGCACATCCCTGTCCATATGCGCAATCATTCCCAAAGTTTCAAATTTCTATCTGAAATGGTCTATGAGGAGTTGCATTACAATCGATAACTACAGGCCAATTTTGACCTCTTGACCCCTGGGCCCACCCCCAGGGGGTCAGAACCAAGTTCCAAAAGTGTCATGCACATCCTTTCCCATATGTATAATCATTTCCAAGGTTTCAAGTTTAAAAAGCAAGTCTTTGCTGATTAAATTGTCATTTGAAAAACCTTAACCACAGCATAATACATATAACATGGATGCAAATCAGGCCTAAAATTATCAAAGTCCAACAAACACCCAAAAAAATATGGAAATTTTTTGAAAATCAATTTCCTTTTGACATGGACTAGTCATAAGCATGGCATAGAACAAATCTGTGAAGTTTTACTGAAATCCGATAATCCCTTGTGGGTGCAAATGTCGTTTTTAAAAAACAACAGCCAAGAATCATAACCAGGATATATAACCTGCATACAAATCAGCCATAAAATAATCAAAGTTCAAACGTTGAAAAAATCAGGGAAAAATGTTAAAGTCCATTTGCTTTTGATGTGGACTAGTCCTAAGCATCGTATAGAACTCATCTGTGAAGATTTATTCAAATCGCCCAACCTCTTTTGGGTGTAAATGTCATTTGAAAAAACAACACAGCCAAGAACCATAACCAGGATATAATCTGCATGCAAATGAGCACTAAAATAGTCAAAGTTCAAACGCCGAAAAAAATGGGAAAAATTTTAAAGTCGATTTCGTTTGGACGTGGACTGGTCCTAAGCATTATATAGAACAAATCTGTAGAGTGTTTTTTAAATCAGATACCTCCTTGTGGGTGAAAATGTCGTTTAAAAAAAAAATTAACACAGCCAAGAAAGATAACTCTTAACACATAAAATATTCTATGTTCAAACATGATAAAAGTATGGAAAAAATTATAAAAATCAATATAATTTTGATGCAGACTAGTCATAAGCATCCCATAGAACAAATCTGTGTAATTCTTTTTCAAATCGGACAACCACAAATATCATTTAAAAAAGATTAACCTATCCGGATGCCAAAGCCGACAGGATAAGTGGTGATATGGTCGCCAAACACACTACATTTTGATTGGCCCATGGTGGCCATGTTTTTGCATATCAACTTCCATTGAACAAACTTAAATCGAACTTAGTCCGTAATCATATCTCCCAAATTTCGGCCTGAGCCATTTGGTGGTTCTGGAGAAGATAATTTTCGCGAAAATTAGGTCATCCAAGATGGCCGTTGAACCATTTGGCCAATCAAGTTCCAATTGAACAAACTTGGTTCAGCTGTTACCGTTGATGATATTTCATGAATTTTAATCAATCCCACAAGCGGTTTCGGAGATTTTTCAAGACGTTTATAAAAATCGGCCACAATCCAAGATGGCCACCGGCCAAATTGGCCGATTAGCTTTGAACAAATTTGGATCTCTATGTCCTAATGATGCTTCCTGTCAAATATAATTGAAATCGGTCTTGTGGTTCTCAAGAAGACATTTTAAATTTCCTATTTATTTAGAATGGGAGTCTTTAGGGGGGGGGGGAATCCAATATGGCCACCAAACACGCTACATTTTGACTGGTTCAAGGCGGCCATGGTTTTTTTATGTATCAACTTCCCTTGAACAAACTTTAATGGCCCTATAGTCCCTATCACCAAAAATTTCGTTCAGTGGCTCTGGTTGTTTTCGCAAAAACTAGGTCATCCAATATGGTGGCCAAACCATTTGGCCAATCAAGTTCCCGTGAACAAATTTGGTTCAGTTCTAGCCCTAGGTGATATTTCATGCGTTTTGAATCAATCCCCGAAGTGGTTTCTCAGATTTTTAAAGACGTTTCTAAAAATAAGCCAAAATCCAACATGGCCGCTGGCCAAATTGGCCGATCAGCTTCATTTGTACAAACTTGAATCTCTATGCCGTAAAGAAGACATTTTCAATTTCCCATGGCTTTAGTATGTTAGTTTTTGGTGGGAAAAAGATGAAAGATGGCCGCCAAACCATTATCAGACATTATTCGAGTGGTAAATTTGAAATCAGTATACTGAAAAGCCTATATAAAATGAATTTCGGTTTCAAAATCCATCAAAATAAGAAAATCCAATATGGCCACCAAAAACATTACATTTTGATTGGTCCACGCCGGCCATGTTTTTTGACGGATCAACTCCCCATGAACAAATCTTAATGGTCCTTAGTTCCTAATCATATCTCCCAAAATCCATCAAAGAAAGAAATCCAATATGGTCACCAAACATGCTACATTTTGATTGGCTCTTGGCAGCCATGTTTTTTTACATATCAACTTCCCTTGAACAACCTTAAAACAGGCTTAGTCCTTAATCATATCTCCCAAATTTTGGCGTTGTTTCTAGCGAAAACTAAGTCATTCAAGATGGCTGTTTAATTAAACATGGGTTACACACATCTACATGACAGTTTTGGCACAGTATGGAAAATTAACATCTCCTTTTCATGTCATTAAAAGTATGGAAATCAAATATCATTAGTTCGTGATTTGGAAAAGGTAAGGAAAAATGTATTCTTGCTTTTGTAAAATGTAGATAATCTTCACAATTTCACCAACCATGGCTACTAATTTAGATATTTTCTTTATTGCAACAAATATCAGCCATTCTGTCGTTCTGATGAATCCATGTACATGTATTATAACCTCGTCATATTCACCACATACTTTGGCTACTTGACTGGTATCAGAATCATGATCAGCAACAGTAGTATGGTCTTCTTTCTCAGCAATAACAGGTGCAGGAATATCACAGATGTGAGCTTCTTCTTCACCAACACTAGTGACAGGTGTCATTGTTTCATCATTCACTGTTCCAGTCTTGTTACAATCTGAAATTTGAACTAAAAAGAATGAGAAGAGAATTTATTGCAAATCTTCACCGTCCAATTTTTGTCACATTGCAAAATTTGTTCAGATTGTGTGGATTATGACCAATGTTGTAGAATCATGGAGCATGTTCACACCTTTTATTGCGTTAGCATATCTAAGCCAAATCGAACGAGTATTTTGCAATATATCCATAGAACCAGTATTATATCTGACTCAGACATGTCAGATCTGGTGCTTTTTTATACAGATCATGCTCAATGTCTAGAAACCTTCATTCATGGTAAGATCCTTTGTTGTGGTAAAATCTGTGAAAAATTGTGTCAGTAGTATTTGACACAGTCTTGGACAAACAGACACAGACATGCCCAAGAATAATTAGAGATTGTTAAATTCAATGTCCCCCACCACTTTAACTGAGAATATTAAGTCAATATAGTTTAATTACTATGACCGTTTGACCCCAAAAGAAATGTGGGTGGTGGCGATGCAACCATGAAGCTCAACTTTACAATGAACTATGAACTAAGAAACTTGACTTCAAACATAAAATAAATATAGAAGGTTTATCAACACCCATAGGCCCGTACACTGAACTGGACAAGCAGCATTGGAACCACTTGCATAAAATACTGGTAGACATCCAAGTAAAAAATCCAAGATGTCCACCAAAGAAATTGAGCAATCAAAATTCTTGTTTGATATGTTGAAGCCTGCTGCCATAGGATCATTGCACCCAAGTTTCATCGATATTTGGCCACTAACTAAGGAATAGCGGTTTGAATGGTTTTGGAAAATTAAGAAAAAATCCAAATCACCACCAAAAATTCTGAATAGACGTTCTAAAGCGTACCACTATAGAATCCTTCCAGCCAAATTTGTATAAAATCCAGCAAACGGTTATGCATTTTGACTATTTTCCAAAATTTATAAATTTCACCAAAAAATATGATTCATTAAAATTCTGAATAGATGTTCTGGAGCCTACCGTAATAGGGTCTGTCCAGCCAACTAGGGTTGAAATCTGTAAAGCGGGTAATGATGAGTAGAGTAGCGTTTTGACAATTTACAGTAAATTTTTCATAAAATCTAAGATTTTCACCAAAAGATGTACCAATCAAAATTCTGTATATCGCTCTTAATTTGTAGGTGTTTGCAGCAAATTATATGTTTATCATCGTTCAATTACTAAAATCATCACTACCATAACTAACAATTAAACTACTATCTGCATTTGGACAGTCTAGAAGATCGCAAGAACAAAGTTCCATGCAACCCAGATGATGCACAATGGCATGTTGTTTTAATGAGTGTACAGTTATCATTAGTGCAGTACAAATTGGTGAGATCACGTGAGGTCACGTACTTCTGCGCTGCATCCTTCTAATAGAGTACTGATGTAAGCTTATAGTCACTGTCCACGACCCACCTGTTGCCATTCGGTTGCCAAAGGGCATTAATCCATATCGCAACGTGATAATTTGCACGCTAAACATGTTGTCTGAAGGCATCATCTGTCAGTGGGTAGAGAGATGCTGCCTTGTCAGTTGTACATACATAAGCATAACACAACTGATCCAGGGAATCACATGATTTGTGCTTGGATCCATACAAATGTAGGGTTCGAAATATACCAGATATATCCCTTGACTGGCCTAGCCTTCGTAATTGTAATAAATTATTGACACTCTGCTTGAGCTCTGTGTTATGCTGTACGCTTTCCTAACTTGATTTTGAGTCACAGCCATTTAAAGCATACACTGCTGGCAAACATAGACACATTTCACCCAACCCAATGCGTGTAGTATCATTGTGTCTGCCTCTTAGTGCATACTAAGTAGTTCAGGACGCTCTGTGACACCGCTGTGCTGGACAACTTTGATTATTTGTCCATCTTCATGCCCTCCAGCCAGAACAACAGATTGATCTTCCTCAAGAACAGGTGGGCCATTCAACATTATGTAATTAAAGAGGAACTCTGCCTGAGCTGCTTTGTTTCTGGTATTTCTGAGGAATTTTCTGTAGTCTGGGACTCTGTGACTTCCTTGGATGGCATAGCATGGTGTTATATCGCCACCTGTACCTCGTTCTCATCCCATTTGCTTAAAGGAGTGGGCATTATCATATCTATCGAATACTATCACTGAATCAACTTCAGGTCACCAACCATCAATATTTTAATCCTCTGTAGCACTCTGCATCCAAGATCATCAAAGCTGTTGAAATGCGTTTCATCGAGTGCCTGAAGAAATGCCTGTCCATCTATGATGTATGCGGCGTCATCTTGGTCAATATGAAACTGTAGATGTAGTGAGCTTCTAAGACCTTAGCTAAGTCAGCTTTTCCTGTCATCCTCATGACGCCATTATTATTGAAGGGGCTAATTGATACAGCAGCTAATTCAAGGGTTAACACTTGGTCAACGCTGATATCTTGCTGCTTTGATACAGCCAACAGTCGTCAGAACAGTATTTCAGAATCAACCATGGGCATATCTATTTTTCTTGACTTGAGAGGCATGCACATACTTTCAAAGGTTGGTGTTTTTGATCGATGATTTGGTTCCCAGTAACTGATTGTCCTCGAGAAGCCATTTTTCAACAAATGTCTTATTACGCATCTTGGCATATTCTAAGAATTGTCCCATCTCTTTGGCTGCTTCTTGTGATGCAAGCTGCCCTGATGCAATGTCTACCAGCTCATCTGTGACGGTGCGAATATCAAATGGGTATTGTTAGTTTGAGTTTTATCCTGTCGCCCTTGTGGAATGTGAACGCTATCAACCTGGCCTTCCTGATCAACAGACACAGATCTAAGGAAGCATTGAACTTCATCATATGAAACACAATGTCTGAAAGAAAAGAGAACATCAATCATCTGTTTCTCCCAAAGTCATGATGCATATCTATTGCTAAGCTCAATTTTATGGCAGTACGTACTTGCTGACACTTTGATATAATATTGTGGCATATGGCAATCACTTGTCTCTCTTAGGCACATCTTTATCGCTACAGTTTGTGACATTCAAATTAGACTTACTGCTTAGACACTGTCGTCGAAACAGTATTTCAGAATCAATCATGGTCTTATCTATTTTTCTTCACTTACAACATGTAAGAGGCGTGCATACATTCAAAGGTTGGTGTTTTTGATCGATGATCTGGTTCCCAGTAACTGATTGTCCTCGAGAAGCCATTTTTCAACAACTGTCTTATTACGCATCTTGGCATCTTCTAAGAATTGTCCCATCTCTTTGGCTGCTTCTTGTGACGCAAACTACACAAAGTCATACATTATATTGGGAGCATATTCTGCATAATGGTCAATTACTAATTGTTCAGCTGAAATGTACACACTCGACGAATCATGGATGTCTGCCATATATTTCCTCCAGGATAGCAACCACAGTATGCAATATTTCCAGCCCATTAAATGATGTCGCACTTGTGGGATTCAGGAGATTCAATCTCATTATCATCAAGCATGCCCTGAAGGGAAGATGCTTTCTTTAGAGCATCTCCTGCTGCAACCACAGAAGAACATAATATGGTCAATTTGCCCTTGAAATTTCAGTCAGAGAGCTAAACCCACTATTCTAGCAACCAATTGGTTTAGCTATTTTATTTCCATGTTTTATACTGGTCTAGATTACTTACACCATGTTCAGCTAGTACTTTGACTACAATCTGTAACTGTTTGGCGAGGTCCTTCAAAGTTTTATCATACAGTGTTGGTGATTTGGCTTCCCTTGGCTTTCGTCTGGTAGCAGCTATATTAATAACACCAAGGATGACATTTGGCATCATATGCGAACAAGTCAGGGTAAGAAAGCATTCACAGGTGAATTGCACTGTCTTCTCCTTCGTATGCAGCTGCAAGAACTTTATATCTAGATTCGTCTTTCATGTGCCCATCATAATATGAGTAAACATTTCTCCCCTCTTGTTGGATTCACTACAGATAAAGCAATCGTTTCTGATATCAAACCCAGCTTTTTCCGTCCTACTGAGATTTCTATGTGCAGAGGTTCCAGGCTGCTGCTCAGTTTCTGTCAATCAGCCATTAGGAATGTTAGACTTACTGGTGTATTTGCACCGACATGCCTTACGGAAAGCAACTCTTAACTTTAAAAACTTAAAATGTTTGCTTGCAATGGACACAGTGATTAAAAAACACCATTTTCCGCTGCTGACTAGCATTTATGATTGCAAGCAAGTCATCTGATGTTGGGTTGCTAACAACAGGTTCTTTATTCGGTTTGCGTGGCTGAAGCATATAATACAATGACCCGCATCAAATTTGCGCTATTTCACTACAAGCTCCTCAATATTCATGGTCAAGAATGAATATTGTACATATCAATGCCCAGAGATGTATAAACATAAGAATGCAGACAGATTTGTAATTAGAAGTGTTTTCATCATTTCGTTTTTCACGATGATTATGTAATAGAAAATTGCAATATTTTAAATTAAGTTTGTGTAAAACAATATGAAAATGGTCAATAAAATATTCAGATATGGAGAACAGCAAGGCAGTCATTTTGAGACTAATTGTACATATGTGTGCCCTTAAATATAGATATGCAATTTTGAATATTTATCGGTATTGTCTATGTAGCGATAACAGATACCATGGACTCATCACCAGAAAACACTAAAGAATACAAAATATTGTAACACAACCATCCATTTCATAAATACCATATATCAGAGACATGAAAAAAATAGGTTGTGGTTTGTTCTAAGATGGGTAGGGGGTACTAATAAAGCAAGCATTAACTCTGTATTTTATGCCGTTGTCGCTGTTTTATTCAACCATTTAACGAATACCTGTCCTAAAAAGAACATTCGCCATTTGCAAAACAGAATTCCCAAAGCTCAAATCTGATTGGCTAAGATGGAAATAGGTCTAAAGACACATTCGACTAGGCAAATATAGTTAACTAGCGGCGACTATTGTCCAGTTGAATGCACTATTTTCGAGTGGCAAATAATCGGGTCACTTATCTATAGTTGACCAGTTGAGCGCGCGCTAAATCTGCATTTCCAAGTAAATCCGAAATGTCTCTGAAGGCGTGAGGATAACACATTCCATTCTATATCACATAGGCTTGCCATAGAATACATAATTTTAAAATGGGCACTGTTTATGCTATTATAAGATAAAAAAGTTCCCAGTCTATTTTATCAGTCTAATCAGCTAGTCGGATCTTATTTCTAACATTTTAATATAAAATTTAAAAATATTCTGAATGAAGGTTATTATCGCTAACCTATCCGGTAGACGTCAAAAGCTGCGGTCAGGTCTACCTACGATAACCCGCGCTGCGCTAGAACTGTCGGCAACTGACTAGAAAATTTGCTTACGATTCGATTACTAGCAACTATCGGCAACTACTTGCGCTGCTCGTTTCCGAGTCATACGTGCGCTCATGTCAACTGGAAACGCAGCATGAATTAACAGGTCATATAATTATTTTGAAATGAGCTTTCATATTTGCAATATGTGTTTGTTGTGCATTATCACCTTAAAAATGTGTACATACCTATTGTATCCCATGTATCCAATAACTCAGATAATCTGCTCTGCATCCTTCCTCAAAAATACATGTGATAAAGCAAAAAGGATAGTTTCCTTTCCTATGGTAATTATGTATTTTCCCATTGCTACTTGCTTTAAATTGTAGATCATGCCTTTTGCTAATACGTAGCATAATAATCAGTGGTTGAGGTAAATAAAACTATCCTCATGTATAAAATCTTTCAGCAAAAACACACTAATTAAAAATAAATAGAAACGTGTGTGTATGAGACGTTCACGTCTCGGAACCACCTATCCTCTCAACTTTAATCAAGCTACATTTCTTATTAATGGAGGAGTAGCGATTTTAAAATTTACGGGTGTGGCCTGAGTGTAATAAAGTGAACTTGAACTTGACCCAGTACTAATAACAAGCAGGGCAGTGAATTGAAAATCGGCCTCTTACGGATGTGAGCACATATACCTATAATAGATACCTGAAGTTTCAGCGTGATTGGATGAAAACTGAATGAGTAGTAGTAAAAAGAACAAGAACATGACCAACCTTTAGAGATCTATTCCGGATCTAAAAGTTATCTACTAAAATAGTGTGATTTTCCTTACAGAGATATTACATACAATAGTATGCGAAAAGACTTCACATTCAAACTATGTTGACAAAATTCAAACTTTTAGTGACGTCATTAATAGTAGCATCATTTGATGTTACGTCATGTAATTGTGTTTTCAGATGCTTGATTGACAGATCTGATCCATGAATTATGAGACTGTGCTAACTTGAATTAAATAATCTTCTGGCATTGCTTTAAGTAATTAACCCTTTAAATATGCAATTTTATTTTATTTTCTCATTTGCTGGCCATAAAGAGACGAATTTTGAAAATTTACAACTGTAATGACTGATGTCTGTTATCCATCAGTTTCTGTGTACTGATTGGCTACAGCCGATAATTCAGTTGCCGACAATCGTAATTATGCTCATGTCAATATTAACTGGTCTGCGATTGACGGCAACCAATCGTAGACGTATAACATGCTCTACTCCAGCAATTAGAGATTTTTTGGACGGCGATCTACAGTAAATTGATCGCAGGTACGCTCAGGCTAGTTGAGTCGCAGCACAAGCTCAGCCTGACCGCAACTTAATGGTCTACTTCTCCCCCATCCACCCACTAATCCAACCGGCAGTCCTATTGATCTAAGACGACGCCCGTTGTGACCCATTCATAATCATTTAACAGATCGAGTAAAGATCGGGGTATTACAGTAGTGGTTTCATATCCAAGCTAAATTGTGTTTGAACAACATTCTCAAAGCATAGCTCTTATTACTATTAGTATTAGCCACTAGCCGCTATTTGTTTACACAGTGTAATGACATCATCAGAATGGTATGTGGAAGGTATTTTCCAGTCTAAAATGAAAGCGAAGCTTGCTGTCAAGATGGAAGGTATATTTTCATTTTGTGGAAATACAATATTATTGGATGTTTTAGCATTTATTATCATGTTTATTATATGAAACATTAAATAAAACCATTAAATGAAGAGAATATGAGGATAGCACACAATGATACGACACAATGAGGTGGATATAGGGTAAGTTTATTCAAACTGATAAATTGATATGACAATGATAGACATACAACAGTGACTAGTTAAATTTGTTTTATGGTGATTTTATTCTATGAAAAGTACAACTGACGGTATTGACGAAATTGACAGTAATTATAAATGAGACGATAACGATAACGATAATATCGTGGTATTCCCAATATTATCGGGAAAACGGCCAGCTCTAGCGCCATCACATAATACGACCCCGCTTACACGGGCGTATAAAAACTATAGTAAACCAATTTCGGCTTCAAAATCTATCAGATAAAACAATTCAATATGGCCGCTACACACGCTAGGTTTTGATTTGTCCATGACAGCCATGTTTTTAGACACATCAACTTACCTTGAACAATCTGTATTGCCCCTTAGTCCCTAATCATATCTCCCAAATTTTGGCCTGGTTTCTTCAGCAATTCTGGAGAAGTCGCTTCGCCAGAACTAGGTCAACCAAGATGGTCGTCAAACCACTTGTCCAATCAAGTCCCCTTGAAAACAGTTGATTCAGCTCTTGCCCTAGACGATATTTCATGAGTTTTGAACCAATCTCCGAAGGGGTTTCGGAGAAGAATAAATTTAGACGTGTCTAAAAATCGGCCAAAATCCAAGATGGCCGCTGAGCAAATGGAACAATAGGCTTCCTTTGAACAAACTTAGACCTCTATGCCCTAAGGATGCTTCCTAGCAAATACAATTGAAATTGGCCCAGCTTAAAGGGGAACACAAGAAGGGTCACCATGGCTTGCACAAAACACGCAGTTCTATCGTAGAGCCCATATTTAAGCTACTGTGTAAAACTGTCCTGTGACATTTATATATAAATCCGATTAAAATGGTGCTAAAGAACGCTATTTTGCTATAATTTTCTGCGAGTTAATTAAACCTATGATGTCATAGGTTGAATCCTATCCGACAAGAACCATGATAATGGCACTCTGAAGACAGGAGTGCATGCATTTGGATGGTGACATCTCTATCGGTGATAGTGTTATTGGCATCATTTATATATGTACAGATTGAAGAGATTAAGATGTTTATCACGCTATCGCAAATTTATGGAATATATTTGTTATTTTCATACATTAGTTGCCGAACCTTAAGATATCCATTTTCTATGAAGATACCTGCCAATTACATGAATATTACAATATCTCAGGAAGTTTTGAGGCTAGTATGAGAATATAAGTACCTAAAGATGGACTGGATGTATGTAAGAACTATTTAAACTCTCATATTAATAGATAAAACGTTAATAACATTATCTGCCGTAATGCCAATGAGAGTATTGATTCAAAAGTGGCAATCATATTGATATACCTATACTATCGCGTCATTCATTTATCTCAAGATTAAGTTGATGTCAAAACCGGCACCTTTAGAGAAATCAGACAAAGGGTTGTTATTATATATTCTTTAAAATTTCCGCAAATATAGTTTATATATTCCTAACAACGCTGAAGAGAAACCCCTTATAAAACACAATGTGCAATTTTATTGCGATAGTATTGAATGACCGCGAACATTTTTTTCAACTTATGATGTCATACGCCTCATCCGGGGAATAGAAATTTAACTAATATATCACACATTTAAATAACGAAGATATATATATTTAATTTGAGCAGAGCTTACAATTAAATTTTTGAAAAGATTACGGTCTGTAGATTCATTTTATACAAAGTAGTATAGAGGGTCTGGTGTTTCCCTTTAAGAAGTCAATTAAAGAAAAAGTTGATGGATGGACGGACGACGGGCATAAAATTATCGCAGGAAAAGAATAGAAAAGGAAACATTTTGAAAATTGATTTCTTTTCGATACACACTAGTTCTAATGATCATATAAAACAAATCTGTAATGTTTTATGTAAATCCAATAACTCTTGAGTGAATAAATTGTCATTTGAAGTTAAAAAATAAACTGCGTAAAAATCAGGAAAAATTCTGAAAATCGATTTCATTTTGATACAGACTAGTTTTAATCATTGTATAGAAGAAATCTGTAAAGATTTATGGAAATCCAATGACTCTTTAGTGACTAAATTGTCATTTGAAAAACTTTATATAAACATTAACAATGACGCCGTCGGAATGGTGATACCTGTTTTGCTTCCTGCTTTGCAGGCAAGACAACAGACCAAATTCAGGATGCCTGCAGACCCAACCAACAATATGATTTGTTGGAACAAACTGAGAAATTGATCTGATTTGAAAGCTATAAAATTTGTATTTGACGGCCATAGATTGTGTTGTCCCGTTTCACATCAATCTTGGAGATATTTCACGGCGTTTCCAAAATTAATGCAAAATTTAAGATGAACGTCGACCAATTTGACGAATCAGGATCCTGTTAACAATCTCCCATAATACTACCTAGCAAATCTGGTTGATATTGGGCCAGTGGCTTTAGGATTGAAGACCGACAGTCGTCGCCTTGGCATAAGCTCACCAGGCCATGTGAGCTAATAACTAACATTTTAGATGCATACCCATTACCTAGTTCATTAAAGACAAAAGTGTGTACAACTTACATGAACTTTTATCGCAACACATCTTTAGTTTTATATATTAACCCTTTACTTGCCACATGCATTCTGGGAAATAATGCTATTGATGCACAAATAGCCAATGGACCTTTCTGGTTTTAGCTATGCCCCACCCATCTCTAGCTAAGCTCCACCCACACTTCGCTCGTGTTGGGATCAATCGCTCTCTGAATGCCCTGACTACCAAATACACATTTAAGCTGTTGAATATTTTGAAACCAATTTGACTGGGTGCTGTTGCTGCTTAAGGCAGAAACAGCGTCCAGTTAAATTAGTTTCAAAATATTCAACAGCATGTTTATTAAATAGCAAAGAATTACAAAGACATACAATTCATACGTGTCAGAGTATTTGAGACTTGGTGACGGTTGATATGGAACCCTTTGTGACGTAATGATTGTGACATCATCATACATGCACTGAGCTGATTATGACAATCATACGAGGTCAGGTGATAGATGGATACTCTGGTAAGGTGAATTATTGGAAGCACCTGGGTTGAAATTTACCTGTATTGGGCACTAGCAGAACTCTTTAACAGTAAATTTTGAATCTAACAAGTCAAAGGAGGTTTAACCAAAAGTTGGCAGTATTAATAAATAAGATAGTCCAATGTACCACCTCATAAAATACGTACCATAAACCCATCTGTCAAATTGCAAACTAGCGATATAAAGGATTATAATTATTTACCAAATAATTGCTACATATAAAATCTACATGTGAACCTCACCTGTATTAAGTACATGACATGAGGGTGGCACATCTTCCATCCCGGAGTCTCCTTCATGGTGGTCATTAGAACAGGTTCCATCACTTAACTGAGCATCTTCTTGCACCATTGTCTTGATTTCACTCATGTTTGTCTCTTCTACTTGTACATTGGAATTGTTTGTGTTGTCACTGTTTGGCAAGAGCTTGCCTGGTGGTGCACCACTCTGTGCAATAGGCTCAATATTTACGTTTGCTGGGGTCGCAACCTGGAAAATTATTAAAATTGCTTACTACAGATTAAACACTAGGCAACTGGATTCTTGAAATACATATATGTCATGTTTGTAAGTATAAACAGTTATGAAACACTAAACGGAAGACTGTGAACTGACCAAATTTGCTCATACACTAATGAGAACTTTCCAAGTTTCCATACATATCAAATATGTGGTAGACATTGGGAATAGTTATAACAAGCCTAACATTCAGTACTTGGCCTGTCCTGACAGAGAAACACTAGAGGCAATAAGAAAGAAACGGAGATGCCGGCAGAGGTACATTGTATAATGAGATAAGATACCAAGGCAAATATAGAGGGTATACCAGACAGAGGAATATGGTGAGAGCGATGACCAGAAAAAATCAGGGGGACATGGAAAGGAAGATTGCCAAAGAGGCCAAAAGCAATTCAAAACACCTTTGGAAATACATTAAAAGCAAGCTGAAGATCATAAAGGACATTGTTATGCTTAGGCTTGCACGATTACGTAATTAAAGTGAAAATCATGAGTATTTTTTAAATCGTCAATTTACAGGTATATGACTAAAAATTAATAATCAAATAATCATGAATGATTCTACTGCATAAAATATTTCAAAACCTACCCTTTAATTACTTTTTAAAGCGATCGGTCACAAAAATTAATATCCTTCTCAGCGAATGCATGCCCATTTGCAAGGCCAAAAGAAGATTCTTGTTGAAAATGTATCATTGATACATTTTCAAAAATAGCCTTCTCTGGACCTGCAAATCAACATTTCTAAACACCATTGCAGCTTTCATCATCAGCCTTTGTTGTTATGTCTTGGTAATTTGTACCCAAGTTGGTTAATCGAATTATTAAATAATCGATTGTGATCACTCAAGACAATACTCGCACAAGCCGTGGCCCTGATGAGACAGAAGTTTCAACTGTTGACGGCAAAGCCCAAGTACTTAGAGTTTTTCTCAAGTGTTTTTATGAGAGAACCACAGACCGAGGTCCCAGCCGTACCTGTTAAATCATATGATGCACCCACTGGATGAGATCCCAGTAAGTGTAGAAATAGTGAGAAAGAAGCTGTTTGAAGTGAAGATTGATAAATCGCCTGCGCCAGATGGAGTACATCCGAGATTGCTAAAAAGTATGAGCCAAGTAATATGCAAGCCAGTAGCAATAATAGGTTTGAGCAGGCTTTTTATATGGGTACTTTTGAGGGTGCATACACCCCGAGATATAACTGGGGACCCCCAAAAGTTGTGTAGTGGGTCACATAGGACACCTGGAAATCTTGTTTGATTATTAAATATTAATTAGTTTTATAGGTTTTTGCACAAACGTACCCATACAATCTAGCATGGAACCCATATAATTCATAGCGCCATAGCTGTGCATCCACTCTCTAATTCTAGCAAGGATGACAAAAACTGCATGGAAATTCCAAATCAGGGTTCATACACCTTGAGCAGAGTAAATTTCCATACATTCTCCAGACTAAATTTTATAATTTCCATACCCACTGTGTAACATTGCCCGTTCATGCCAGTAGTGAATACTTTGGAAAATTGAAACCTTTCAAAATTAATTTTAAAATGTAATGCTTTTAATCGGTCCTCAGACTCAGGCCAAAAAAGCTTGAATATTCTTGAATATCCAAGTTCTGTCGAGCTTGAATAATCTGTGTGAAATAAAATTCAAGTTAGCTTTGATTAGCTTGGATTTTCTTGAATATCCAAGCTACTAGAAAATTATTCAACCCATATCAGCTTGGATTTCCTTGAATTAGCTTGGACTTTATGTAGTAGCTTGAACTTCTTGAAAGTCCCACCTCTCAGAATTCAAGCTAGCTGGGATTTTCCAGGACTTTTTGAATGTCATTATGAAAAAGTCCAAGCTTCTTGGATTTGCTTGGACCTTTCTGATTTGACAGAATGCAAGCTAGCTTGGATTTTCTAGAACTTTGTTTTGTCAGACATAAAAGAATCCAAGCTACTTGGATATCCTTGAATTTGTAGATTTACGTACGCTACATTGGATTATCTAGAAATAGCTTGCACTAAGGCAAGAACAGGTTCTGTAGTCAAGTAGCGGTGACCGTGACCTGGTAAATTGGTGGAAAATTAAAAAAGTTATTTTGTAAAAAAGCAAACAGTACATTCATTGCATTGATCATTACCAGCTATGGATATATAGAATATGAGTTTGGAAACACTGACAGTACTGTTAGCTAGAATACTTAGCATCAGTAAGTGTATTTTGAGGCTATGTATTCTATTGATTTCCAGAGATTTAGTCAGAGTTACCAGTTTTGGTATAGCTTTTTCAGTTCTATGTAATTAATGCAGTAATCATGACTTTCTAAATAGTATGGTACATTAACAATCTCTGTCTATAAGAATAACAGACAAATCAGTCAGAAACTCATACATTGCTAATGTCTGGCTGAAATTGTATTTGTTATTGAGTATTACCTGTAGCTCAACTCTCATGAGTTGTATTGTGATTTATCAACTACATCAGTCTTTAACAACATGGTTATTGACTTCAGACTGTTACACACATCATGCTGCATGAATCTGTCAATTATCTCTTACCACTCTGATGTCAAGTTCAAATTAAATTAAAAGATGAACAGTTTTAAACAAATTTGGTGGAAGATGGTGCTGTCTAGACATCATCAGAGTGATATGGGTTAAAGACAATAATATTTCATGCAGGTCATCAGCGAGAAATGGTAGCATTGGCATGTCAGTCTGATACTTCATCAGAAATGGTGAAATCACTTTGGCAATAGACAGGAATATGTTAGACTTAACTATATACAGTTCATCCGTAACTACAGTAAATGATATGCATTTTGGTTCACTGATTTCACCTTTCTTTGCACTTGCTACTTCAACAAATTTGACAATATGTCACCAGATTTCTAACACACATTCTATTATAGACACATTCTCTAACCATCCATGTTTACAGAATTGCTTCGGAAAAACAGCCGACCCTGTCACTGATGTATAGTCCTCATGTCTGGCCGGACTGTCCTTAAACAGCCAATACAGGGAGCTTAGAACATGTTCTATGTTCCATTTGGTTGCACTAACTGCTCTGATGGCATTGTGAACTTGGTGCAGTCTACAACTACTGATATTTAGCCTGCTCTTCTGTGCTCCGTCCTCAATGTCTCTAGCAAGGATATCAAATGTTTTTCAGTTGACACTGGGACCATCCATTGACAGCTAAAACATACCGCGAAGGCCGAGACTGTCACAACATTCCCTTAGATTCTCATATAGATCTGTTGCCTTGGCATGACCAAAAAACTCTGATGTGTACAACCGGGTGGATACCTGATCCGCTTCCCAGAAGTGCACATGAACATCTAACTGTTTAGACCGCAGATGTTCATTCACGCGTTCATCAAATAACAAAACATAGTCAGATTTCACCTCAAACAACAATTGATTGAAAATATGGTGCAATGCCAAATGGGGAAAGATATGCACAGTCCCTCTCTCCACGTGAAAATTTTGATGCGATAGCACTAGTTGGATACATTAGACGAAACAAATCACTGAGCTTCTCACAACTTTTGAATGAGAAATGATTTTGGACTACACTTAGCAGCCAATATATCTCGGATGTGAGGCTTTCATTGTTGGTCATGAAGCTTCCTAATGAGGTTGACTGTATGGATGTGACTGTGGGTTGTGCGAGAGGAATGCTTGGAATGACTGATGGAGATCTGAGGTGAATCAGAAAATTCATTATATTATATTAGTTTGAAATAGAATTTCTATTACAATTTTACAGTAAAACATAATTTAAATTTAAAAATTTAATTTTTATAATTTTAATTTATAATATTCAGATTTAATTAATTTATTAAATTTTAAATACGCTTCCCAGAAGCCTAAGGGTAAGGCTAATTATCTTTACATTATAAAATTATAACCCATTATTATGTTTTATGAAGTAACTGTGGGGTTCGGGTATAGAAATGCAAGAAGGATATCATATTTTAATCACCCAGACAGACAGACACCATGCCGCCTGAGGCAGGGATTGATCGGTATCATTCATGTTACAAAGATTTGAAATGTTTTGTCAAATTTAAAGGTATACCCACGCTTATCAGTGACACTGACAAATATGTCATATGGCAAACAAAAGGGCCCTCAGGGATCAGATAACTAACATCAACGTCAAGTCCGATCCAATTACAAATGAAGCCCTAGCCAAAATACTGAAATGTATGGAATCATCAGCTACCAGCACCATAGGAGTTCTCAAAACCAATGGAACTAGGTATACTGATGACCATGAAGTGGCAAAACTATCAGGAGAGCAAAAAGCGTTATAACTGGACATCTATCAAAGTGGCCAAGGTGATGACCGCACCAAACTATGCAGGGACCACACTAATATTCTGCGCCACCTCAGCGAACAGTTAAAAGAAATTGCTATTCAACAAGCACACTCCCTAGCAGATGAAATTACTGCCACGGATGACCGTCACAAAACATTTTGGGCAGCCCAAGCGCTGAGAGTTACTGACTACACACCACCACTCACTACACAACCATGAAGGACACTTTATCGGGACTGAGAGAGGTCAAATCTATTTGGTTGAAGACAGCTTTTGTAGCCTTAGAACCTTTTGGGGCTTTGTGATCAGCAATGTGTCCAGTCCATGTTGTCCAGTGGCGGCATGGGTGTTTGAAAGCCATATTTGTGGCAAATAGGTCATTGGAACTAAGGAATGCCACCAGTGCATCTCCATTGCTGTTGTGTGTGCCCTCTCCATACGATCCCATGCATGAGCCAAGTCCTGAACTTTTGTCTGTAATACCGAGTTTACCCAGCTTGGAGTTGAAATCGCCACACCCGAACAGTTGCCATCTAGCTGAGATAGTAATGCCAGAGCTCAGTTCTGCATAGAAGGAATCTAATATAGCTGGATTCTCTTTGGTCCTTTCGCATTGTCTATGCAACACTTAGTGGTGGTGCGCTTTTGCATTGGTATCCAAAACTAATGGCATCGTCCAATACACTTGGTCCGATTACGAAGCCTAATCCACGGTAAGCGGCCTGTTTTTGCTCCATGAGTACTAGCTTATGGCCTGTCTGAAGTTGCTGCTCTGAGTGTTTAGCTACTTTAGTCTCTTGAATGAATGTGATATCGATAGGTATACTGACGACCCTCTCCTAGTAAAACTGTCAGCAGAACAGAAAGTGTTACGTCTGCGCATCTATCAAAGTGGCCAAAGTGAAGATCGCACCAAACTACGCCAAGAATGCAATAACATTCTGCGCCACATTAGTGAACGCTTAAAAGATCTTGCTATCCAACAAGCAGATGACCTAGCAGATGAAATCACTGCCACGGATGACTGCCACAAAATGTTTCGGGCAGCCCGAGCCCTAAGAGTTGCTGACTACACACCACCACTAACTGTACACAACTCTAAAGGACACTTTATCGGGAGTGACCAGGGAAAAGCCGAGGCAATTCGCGATTGCTTCAAGGAACAGTTCATTGACCATGATGATGAGCCCTTGAACTCATTCTCAGGAGACCCCAGGCCATTAGTAACACCTATTAATACAGCAGAGGTTGAGAAGGCACTTAAAGCCCTTAAAATGGACGTGCATCTGGACCTGATGGGATGAGCAATGAACTATTCAAATATGCAAGTGACATTATCTCAAAACCGATCATGCACATAATCAATTCAGCTTTTATGCACCACCTTCCCATTGACGCTGTAGGCCAAGGCATCCTTATCACACTACCCAAGCCCAAGAAGCCACCTGCCAACCCTTCCACTCTGCAGCCCATTGTGCTCCTTAACAGCATACGGAAATTCCTATCCAATGTTACTCTATGCCACATCCAAGACAAGATCGACGACTTCACCTGATTATGTCAAAGTGGCTTCAAACGTGGACGCACCTGCGCAGACATTGTATGGGCTCAACGCATGCTTGTGTCGGTAGTCATGTCCAAACACTAGGATTTCCACAAAATTGGCATTGACATGTCATGAGCCTTCGACACAATTAAGCACTCAAAGATCCTAGATCATGCTAGATGTACTACGCCAGGCCAGTTGCAATGAAGATGAGCTATGACTAGTGAGGCTACTGCTTGCAGACCCCAAACTGAGAGTATGGGTCAAGTCAGTGAAGTCTGTAGAGTTTGAGACATCAATCGGCTCCCCACAGGGATATGGTCTATCCCCTGTGCTCTTCACCTGTTCCCTGGCTGCTGCATTGAAATCCATGTGGGAAAATTCCACAACACCAAACCCCTGGTGTCAATACTGGGCATGCCGCTAGAGATGGAATATGCAGACGATGTGTACTTTATAGATGAGGAAAAGAAACCCCTTGACAAACTTCTCCCAATAGCTGCAAGCAAACTACAAATTGAGAATCTCTTTATGAATGAATCCAAAACAGAGTTCACCCACATATACAAAGCATGAAACCAAAGAAAATGACGATCCACTCTGTGGCGCCGAACCATGGAGGAAAAGTAAAATCCTGAGCTCACTGCTTTGCAGTACTGCTGACATTGCTGCGCGCTGCATCATGGGGAACATAGCTTGTCCTTCTGGAACCCATGGATTCGTAGATCAAAGATGCCCTTGGTAAAAAGACTACGTTTATATAATGCAACCGGCGTATCCTTGATGATGTATAACTGTAACAGCTGGGCAGCTCCAAAGGCAGCTCTAGACAAAGTTGAAACCAGCCACCGCAAACACCTATGCACCATGACTGGACACTGATGGCCAGAGAGCATAATTTCCAACGATGCCCTATACAAGATGTGTAACACACCGCCGCTGTCTGTAAAAGTCGCCCAGCAAAGATGGTCAATGTTTGGCTATATGCTAAGGATACCAGAGACACTCCAGCAGAGAGAGAGAGTTGAATTCGCCCTACTGGGAGCCAGCAAATACAGAGCCAGGAGAAGACGTCATTGCATAAATCTGCTAAGCGTGCTTCGAGGTGACCTCAAGAAAGCAGGATTAGGTAGACTAAAGTCAAGAATGGACCTGAGGAAGCTAAGGATTTTGGCTGAGGACAAGACACACTGGGCAAAAGCGAAGAAGGACTGATTGCAGCTGTAGGATGTTACTACTACTACAGCCGTAGAATACAGTAATCACACATACATACATACCAGGGCAAAACTGAGGCAATTCGAAAATGGTTCAAGGAACAGTTCACTGAGCACAATGATGAGCCCTTGCACCCATTGTCAGGAGACCCCAGGCCATTATTAATACAAATTCCAAAAACCAGAAGTTGAGAAGGCTTTCAAAGCACTGAAAAAAAAGGATGTGCATCTGGAACTGATGGCATGAGCAATAAACTATTCAAATACGCAAGTGACATTATCTCAAAACCGATCACATTTTTCAGGGCTAATCAATTCAGATTTTATGCGCCACCTTCCCATCGATACTGTAGGTCAAGGCACCTGTATCACACTATCTAAGCCCAAGAAGTCACCTGACCCAAACCCCACTCCCCCCCCCAGCCAATCTGCGGCCCATTGTGCTCCTCAACGGCATACGCAAACTCCTATCCAATGTTACTCTATGCTGCATCCAAGACAAGATCGCTGACTTCACTGGATAATGTCAAAGTAGCTTTAAACATGGACGCAACTGCACAGGCATTGTATGGGCTCAATGCATGCTTGCATCAGCAGTCATATTCAAGCATTGGGATTTCCACAAAATGGGCATTGACAAGTCATGAGCCTTTGACATAATTAAACATGCAAAGATCCTAGATGTACTACACCAGGCCAGTTGCAATGAACATGCACTACGACTAATGAGATTACTACTTGCAGACACCAAGCTGAGAGTACGAGTCAAGTCAGTGAAGTATGTACAGTTTGAGACATCAATCGGCTGCCCACAGGGAGATGGTCTATCTCCAGTGATTTTCACCTGTTACCTTGCTGTTGCATTGAAATTTGTGCTGGAAAATTCCACAAGACCAACTCCACCCCCCCCCACCACCCAGTGTCCAAACTGGGTATGCTGCTAGAGATAGAATATGCTGACGATGTGGACTCCATAGACGAGGAAAAGAAACCCCCTTGAACTTCTCCCAATAGCTGAAAACAAACTAAAAATTGAGAATGTCTTTATGAATGAATCCAAAACAGAGTTCACCCACAAAGCAGGAATTTAAAGAAAATGACGATCCACTTCGTAGCGGCGAACCATGGAGGAAGAGGAAAATCCTGGGCTCACTGCTTTGTAGTACTGCTGACATTGCTACACGCTGCTTCATGGGGAACTGCAGGAAATTTCAATTTCCCTTTCTCCGAGATCTAACAATACTCACCATTCTGTTACTACTGATATACAGCTGGCCTTGACAGCTGGCTCTAGGACTATAGACTTAGAAAGCTTTACCGACTCCTTGGAACCGGGTACTCGGCTCCCAACTGCCGAGTACCCGCCTACCATAGAGCTCATATTGTTTGCATAGCCACCAAACAAGAGAAATCCATGGCTTGCCTCCGTGGGGCTGGGAGGCTGGGTCCGTAACAGAATGGTGAGTATTGTTAGATCTCGGAGAAAGGGAAATTGAAATTTCCTGCATTCTCCTTCGATCAATACTCACCATTCTGTTACTTTCTGATATACACCAGATTTGTTCAGTAACCTGGTGGGAAGGGGCAAGCCATAAATGCTACTTTTGCCCCTTGGAGAAAGATTTAGACTTAACAACTTGACTAACGGAGACCTAAAAAGGACCGTCATTTATCGGAACCGAATCACATTCGCGTCACTGCCCCCCCCCCCCCCTTTTTCTCCTAAGAAAAAGGGAGAGAACTCATGTATCTCGCCTGAAACCAAATATGCCAAGAGGGTTAACTGCTCCCTGCATATCCACATGTATTAGCCTGGGAATGAGCATGCATATATAAGATGAATGAACATGATATATAGACATAATACAAAAAACTCTCACTAATGAATTACCTTATGATAATTGGACTTCAGACGTACCGCCTCCAACCATTCACTGGTCCGGCCATCAGTGACACAATCTGGTTGTCATCCTCACGCTCGACCATGCCTGCTTTAGGTTCTTTTCTAACCGAAGTGAAAAAAGGGTGAAGAGCAGTGTGGTCACTTAACTATCGTCTCAAAACAGCTAAAGCGAGTGGATTGGCTGAGTCTGACACATCCCTCATATAGTAATCCGTAAATGAGGACTCACAGTGCCATTGTGCAACGGCCATGATGTCCTCTAACGGAACACCACTGTAAAGGGTGGTCGAGGCGGCTATTCCTCGAACATCGTGTTCCCTTACGCCTTGCACCTGGTGCCCAGTCGCCATCTCATGAGCAACGAGAGATAGTATCCATGGATGCGGCGCCATAAGGCTTCTTATGGCAGATCCACAGATGTCTATCGTTCGACCGTAACGAGTCAGTCCGTTTCTTGTACTTAGTCAAAGCACGGACCGGGCACCAGACACTGGCATCACGATCAAACCTAGTTAACTTCGGTATTATGATCGGTTTGCCGGGATATCTCAGATTGATTCTTTGACATAAACTCTGCTCTTGGCAGAAGACGCAGACCCTCTCCAGAGACAATAAATCGGTCCCTCTCTGCCGAAAGCGCATGGATCTCACTGCGCCTTCTAGCTGAGGAAGCTGCCAATAGAAAGACCGCCTTTAGAGTCAAATGCTTTAGACTAGCCGAACGCAACGGTTCGAAAGGGTGCTTGGCCAGTACATTAAGCACTAAAGATAGACTCCAGGCTGGAATGACTACCGGTTATCAAGGTATCAATACCCTTTTCTTCACACCAGTCTGCAAATCTGTTAACCGTGTTGTTATATGACTTGAAGGTTGACCTCCTTCTCGCAGCCGCGATGAAATCAGCAGCTTGTCGAGAAAAGCCTTCCGACGTGGAACGTTGTTTGATAACATCCACGCAGTCAATTTGAACATTTCGGGACGCTCGTGTAGGAAGCGTCCCTTGGCCTGGGAGATTATGTTCGGAATCTCGGGCAACTGCACTGGGTTTTCCACCAGCAGATCTAGCAGATCCGTGAACCACGCCCTGCTTGGCCAATACGGCGCTATTAGCAGGACCAGACACGGTTCCTCCATGATCTTCACCAATACCTTCGGCAGAAGGATGGTGGGTGGGTACGCGTAAGCGTGCATCCCCCTCCAGCTTATCGCCAGAGCGTCTGTATCGACGGCATTTGGATCTGGAATCGGCGAGACATAAGTCATGATTTGAGCATTTTCCCTTGTGGCGAACAAGTCCATGTTGGGTTTGCCCCAATGCTCGAAGATCCTTCGTAGAACTGGAGGGTTGAGGGACCATTCTGTTGGCAGAATTCTCTGTCTGCGAGACAAAGCATCCGCCAGAATGTTCAATCGGCCAGGAATGTGAGCTGCTTTCAAAACAACCGAGTAATTCCTGCACCATTGAATCAAGTGCCACACTTTGATACAAAGTGTGGGTGACCTGGTCCCGCCTTGGCGATTTATGTATGATACTACCGTCGAATTGTCCGACCGTATCAATATCACCTTGCCCCTGATCATTGGAAGAAACTCTTCCAATGCCAGTTCCACTGCCATCATTTCCAACAGATTGATATGCAGCTGACTCTCCAGGAGAGTCCATGTGCCCGAGACCTGGTGTTCTCCCAGGCAGGCACCGCACCCTTCCAGCGACGCATCCGTGTACACGGACAGCTGGGGGCGAGGTAGGTGCAGCGAAACCCCTACTAGGAGATTCTGACGCTGTGTCCACCATACAAGATGCGATATTATCGGCTCCAAAACTGGCACCAGTTTTGACAGGGGTTCTGTTCTCTGTTTCCACAGAGACATCAGATACAACTGGATAGGTCTTCTCATTACAGCAGCGAACGGGGTCACTTGCTCCATCGAGACCATCATGCCCAGCATCTGAAGAAACCGCCTCGCCTGAATGTGGTTTCCCACTCGAAAACTCTCGAGAATGGCTAACAGAGACACCACTCTGGGCTCTGACGGGTAAACCCTGCCCTCCTCGAGATCGAATCCCCAAATAAATGAAATGTTGAGTGGGTGTCAACTCGGATTTCTCCTTGTTGACTATCCAGCCTAGATCTGAAAGTAACTTCAGAGTCAGAGCAGTATCCAAGTTCAACCTGGCTGCCGAGTCTGCCTTGAGCAGCCAGTCATCTATGTAGGTGTGTAGCGCCACGTTCTCTCTTCTGAGAAACGCTGTCACCGCAAGGACCACTCTTGTGAAAACCCTCTGAGCTGTCGACAGGCCAAACGGGAGAACAGCAAACTCCCATACTTGATTCTGAAACGCATATCTCAGAAACCTGTGCCAACTCCGGTTCATTGGAATGTGGAAATATGCATCTTTCAGATCGATCGACACACACAACATTCCCTTCCTCAATCCCGCCATTACCGATCTCGGCGTTTCCATCTGGAGCCGAGGCGTATGGATAAACCAATTTAATGGCCTGAGATTGAGTATGGGTCTCCATTCCCACCCATGCTCTTGGGGACAAGGAACATGTTTGAATAGAAGCCTGGAGTGTTCCGGTTTGCTGGTTTTATTGCTCCCTTCAGAAGCAAACCCGACACTTCCTTTTGAACGGCTTCTAACTTTTCTGGCTCCCTTGGTACAGGTGTCCAGACAGGTGCCAAAGACAGATTTTGTGGCGGAAAGTCCCACCACTCCGGCATGTAACCCTGGGATAACCATCCCAGGACCAGACTGTCTGACGTCACACCTCGCCAGGCCTCGACGAAACGCATGAGCCTTCCACCCACCATAGACGCCTCGACATCTAACAGGGTTGTCCGGCTCGCAGTCTGCTCCCCCCCCCCCCTTTCTTAATGAGAGAGAGAGAGAACCATTTCGGTCTCGGCACGGCGGGTATAACTGGCACCGCTGTTCCTGTCGCACAGGTGCGGTCCAGGCGGATATGAAGGGAGCTCTCGTACCCTCAGGTACGATCCGCTCCCTTCTGTCCGCCCTTGGAGGACTTACCCTTACCCGTCTCTAGGCCGGTCAGGAGCAACCTTGGGGAGCCTCTACAACCTTCCTGGCTTTCTTAGCCGGCGGCGGCTGAGAAAATCCAGCTGAAGCAGAAGTCGCAGCAGGCTTAGCTTTTGCCTTGCCCCTATGCTTCTTACGCTTCTTTGGAGGTTGTCCAGCTAGCGATTTCCCCACAGCCCCTAGTGCGTGCGCTTGCCGCACTCGCTCCAGCTGTAGGTTGACCGCCAACCGATTCTGCGCGATGCTGGCCATATCCTCTAGGACGCCCCGCGCCTGGCCACCGAAGATGCTAGGCCCCGTCAGGGGCGTCCCAAGAAGACGCTCCCTGACTGCCGTAGCCGGACGCATATGGTCAATAACAATTTGCCTCCTGGATTTGGTCACACGCGCCTGCACCCTTGCCAGCGCGTCCATAGACAGCACCAAGCCGTCATTGACGCACGAAAGCGCAACAGGTGGCACAGGGTGGCCTGCCCCCGCTTCCCACACCGACTGAAGGAGACGATACGAATGATTGACAGCACTCATAGCTGCCGTCCCACCCTCGTCGCATAGGGACAGGACTTCCTCTTGGTGTACCTGGGACCTGTCCACAAGTGCCGGACCGGTGCCACCCGCTCCAGAACTCTGAACCCCCAGGACCCATCGGTCATCCTCAGTGACCGACGGTACTACAACATATCTGTCGTATTCCCCCGCGGAATACAACACCTTGCCCGCACCTCCCTGGAGGCCGCAGGGAGCTGGCCCTTGGTCGCAAGTTGCTTGCTATAAATAGCATCCAACAACTCTATGAACCATGGATCCAGTCCTACTGACTGGATCCGGGCCGTGGGCAAGGTCCCCGTCTGAATCGATGCAACCGACGGACGGGGCGCATCCTCCTCGGCCGTGGCCGAAACCACAGACGGGTCCACCCTGGCTAGCCAAACCAGAGCCTCGGACCAGTCTATTTCCGAGGAGGAAACACCCGCAAACACGTCACCCGTTGACGCGCTCATGGGCCTGCCAGCCACGGCCTCCCGGCAAGGAGCCGCGGCTGACACACCAGGCACTCCGGTACCACCCGGTTCCGCCGCCACCCCATGAGCCATACCAGTCCATGGGGTAGGTCCGCACGGAAAACTGTACGGACCCGTAGCGGATGCGGAACCGTGGCCAGACACGGGCGCCAACGGCACCCCATGTCCGACCGCCGGACCGGACGAGATAGGCGAGTACCACGCCTGGCCCGGCACACCGGTCACTGTGTTAGCTGGTGCCAAACCAACCGACACGGAACCGGTGCCCGGTACCAGATTGGCCTCAACCACAGACAGAGCCGTTGCCCTGGCTTGCGCCAAGCCAGACAGATGGAGGACGGTTCCATCCAGGATGGAATCGACCTCCATATGCTCCACCCGTGGCATCACAGGCCGCAGCAATATCTCCTCCTCGTCTTCAGACTCCAAAGAGTCGTCATCAGACGAGGAAACCGCGGAGCCATCCTGGCGGACGGCTCCCACACCTGACGGACTGGCCACAGCTACTGGACCACCCGGAGGTGGCCGCAGAGAGACAGAACCTGCCAGGCCGGAGCCAGGCGGGACTGCCAGGGGGCCGTACGAGACGGCCCCCTCGGTAACGAGTCCAGAACCCTGTCCAAGGCCAGGGTCCGTACCAGGCATGGGGAGAAACTGCCCCCAAACCTTCAGTAGCAGTGACGACACCAGCATGGGCAGAACGCTATGCAGAAAACCCTGCATAGCCGGACCGAACCACGCCGGCGGTGATATCTCCGCCACCTCCAGCGGGGGACGTGGAGCACTCCCACCGGCCGAACCGGACGCTCCATGATTTAACATCGGACCGCCTGACCCCGCGTCAGACCCAGCCACATCCTTCTGGGCAAGGAACTTTACCATCATATCGAAGGACCACACTGCGCGCACATTACATCTATGATCAAGGTTACAGGGCGTACACCTAAAACAGACATGGTCCTTAAACATGACGCATACAAACTTATGGCACTCGTCACATGATGGCGGGGCTGGCTTGGCCTATAAAATAAGCACAAACCTACAATAAGCAAGCGGAACGACACGGATGGAAGGCAGACAATTAATTTTCAAATAACTTGACCACAAATTAACTGTAACCCTCCCGCACCACACCCCGCAACGTTACAGCAAAGATCGCATTGATTATGACGACAAGAACGAAGCGGGCATTAAACACACCCATATTAGATCCTCCAGGATGTATAACGGAACCAGGAATCATATCGCATAGCATTCGGGGTATATTTACTAATCAATATAAATTATACTCCTAACGAAAGCCGACACGATATGTGAAGAAACAACAAAATGTAAACAAACTGCTGTAGCACACGGTAAAACCGCAGACCACGCATCTCTCAAGAATTTTGACACCACCGATCATTGCAAACCGATCGTGATCACACGTAAACTTGACCATTCCAAAGTTTTCTGGTACCATTTTTAGTACGCAGCACCCAGAACAAGATGCGCGAATTAATGAAAAAAATTTCTTGACATAAACATCCGAGCATCACGGGTGTGACGTCACCCGCTCGGACCTTACGGAAAACGACGTCAGCCGATATTCGTGTTAGAAATACCGTAGCAAACACCTATTTTCATATCTGCCGATCGCCTGTTGGGGTTTAAAGAAGGCGATCGTCTGGCATATCTCGTTGTTAGCACACGTCCCAGATTCTATGGGGTCAGAAATTGGAACATGCGACACAACAAAATTTAGAGACCTAAGTCTTTTAACTATGGATAATAAGGAATTATACAACCTGGTCATCATTGGCGGTATTTTCCATTTTATCCAGTTAGATCCTTTCAAGAACGCACAAACTATCAAATCACAGATAAAAGACTTAGATTTCTTTTTTTTTTTTTTTTAAACAAACTTTAAATCTTTCTCCTGCAAAAAGCGTGGACAGCTCTTGTCGCTATGCAAACAAGAATGAGCTCTATGGTAGACGGGTACTCGGCAGTTGGGAACCGAGTACCCGGTTCCAAGGAGTCAGTAAAGCTTTCTAAGTCTATAGTCCTAGAGCCAGCTGTCAAGGCCAGCTGTGTATCAGAAAGTAACAGAATGCTGAGCATTGATCGAAGGAGAAATAGCTTTCCAGTCCTCCTGGAAGTTATGGATTTGCAAGTCAAAGATGCCCTTGCAGTTAATATATTGAATTGACTTTGGGCAACTGGTATTTCAGTGGTCAAAGGGGTTTCAGGACCACAAAGCAAATACAAATTCTTTATAATTAAATGAGGCTTGGAAATATTTTTAATTTACTTTGCTTGGAAGATCCTGCTGTCTATATTATATAAAAAGTATTTGAAAAAGCATTTGAAAACTATTTGAAATTTCCAATACTTTAACAAAAGTATTTAAATGCAAATAATTGTGATTTGAAATGTTCAAATGCAAATACTTGAAAAATGTATTTAAATGCAAATGCATTTGACCCCATGGCTGCCTGGAATTTAAAATTTCAAACTCCATGACTTTCCATGACCTACCTTTGATATTATTTGTTCATGAATACAAATTTCTATTTCATTCGCTTTAGATATGCGTATCTTTAACTTTTACAATGATCTAAGTAAGAAAATAATGAATGGTAGAGACTGACAAAATTGTGGACTGAGAAGCACACAATTATCGTGGCCCCTAATGACCACCTAAAAATACTGACAATAATAAGATTGTAAAATACACATACACTACGAGTGTAATCACTGACCCAGTGAGTGGGTCTATTTGACATTCTGTAGTACTATCACTGGTTTAAAACATGCTGTTCCTATGCCATCACTGAACCAGAACTAATAATCATTAGCTCTAGGGAAACATGTGTATTTGACTCGTCATATTATGCCCATTAGCTAAGTATGATATACAGATGCATGGAATTTTAATTTAATTTTTTTATAAGCATATATAGTGTATACTGTAACAGTTCATATCCATGCCCTTTTTCATCAAAAACAATTCTACAAATAAGTGAACACACCCTGTAATTTGACACATTGGCAAGTGCATAGCTCCAATTTGTATCCACGGAATTAAAGTACCCTAAAAAGAAAATTTTCGGGATTGTACACCATCAGAAAAACATGGACCATAGCGGCAACTGTAGCAGAAAAATCTGGGCTTTTTTTACTTTCGGCAGCTTTCGGATTTAAACTATCTGGCAAACCAAATTTAACAACAACTGACAGTTCTAAAATTGGTAACTTATTCTTGGATTTTAAGAAATTGAAATAACATTTTTAGGGAAAGGGTGTTTATTTTGATACGAACCACACATGGTAGTATACATGGGCATGGCGAGAAATAAATTTTAGACAGGCACTTGTCAACGCGGTGTTGCGGTCGTCAGATACCAATCATCATATCCAAATAATGTGTGTGCAACCATGATATCCACGGAATTATTGTACTGAATCCTATATAAAACTCAATAACATATGGTTGAACCGTATACTTGAACACACTCACATGCACGCACACACTTGACATGCTACATGCGTATGTGCAAACACATGTCTGCATTTGTTCACATGCATGTACACATCCACATACACATAGCAGTCAGGCTGTAATACGTGTATATATCCTAATCATAATGATATGTGGTAATATCGCAGTGGGATGGATCATGGACGACAAAAATTCAAAGGCCTGTGGTTTATAAACAGTGTCTAAGCCTGTGAATAGGCAATGCCTAATTTCATATTAAGAACTTACAAGGTGGTCCATCATGGCTATGGCTATATTTACCTCATTATCAGCCATATTTGAGTCACTAAAAAGTTAATCATCAATCCAATGTGAATCTTTCGAAGTCTCCAAATTTGATATTTCTTCCTCCACATCTACTGAAGATTAGATACGAAAGGCTCAATTGACGCTATTTTTTGTCTGACATTCAATACTTCTGTAGATGTAAGCATTTAATTTTATACGTAAATTCTAAACAAAATGTATTAGAAATGTATTTTCACTACTTGTCAAAATAACTTGTCAGATTTGTGATTTTTGGCCGATGAAAGCAGACCTCAGGGAAAATGAGGATAAAAAACATATTTGTGAATACAACAAGGTACACGAGGAAAAATATCAAAGATATTGTAGCGAAATTAGCTAACCAGTTTAGCATTAGTCTGATAAACAGGTGGATCACAACATAGTAACAGTAACAGTAATTGGAGGCACAACCACCGCCGCAATTGCGCAACTTCACACCGGAAAATCTCCAGATGAGTTTACTCTCTCTGCAGAACATTTTCGAAATGCTGGTAACATAATTGTTCCTCACCTAACGCGACTGTTCAACACTATAATAGCCACAAAACAGATCCCTGCCATATTCAAAAGTGGAATAATAACACCTGTCCATAAACGTGGAAAGGACCAGTCCGATCCAAACAATTACCGAGGTATAACAGTAACTTCAATAATCGGGAAGATCTTTGAACATGTCATCCTAGAAAAGATCACATCTCAGCTACCAACATCCCAATCAAGCTTACAATTTGGCTTCACTAAAGGATTATCCCCCATTATGGCCGGGCTGGTACTCTAAGAAACCATGCACGAATGCAAGGATCAAGGCAGTTCTCAATATATTGCATTACTCGACACCCAAAAAGCATTTGACGTCGTAGTTCATTCATCACTAAAGTGCAAGCTGTACGAACAGGGTGTCAATCTTCATCTGTTACAGACTATTGATAACCTGTATTCCGGATTAACAGCGACAGTAAAATGGAAAAGGTGCCTAAGTCAGCCATTCCCAATCCAGCAAGGAGTTCGTCAAGGAGGAATCCTCTTCACTGGATTTTATAAAGTATATATTAATGGCTTACTGAACCAACTCAAGTCAGCACAGCTTGGAATGTTCATAGGTACCCAATACACAGGATGCCCGACAGTCGCAGACGATGTAACCCTTATTAGCACCTCAAGTGAAGAACTACAATGTATGCTCGACATAGCCTATCAATACTCAGTTCGAGAACGAAATGGCATTCACCCAGAGAAATCGACAATTATCCTCAAATTTAAACCAAATAGACCTGCAACACATCTCTCAACAATGCAATGGCACCTCGGTCACATAGATGTACCAGTATCACCAACAGCTACACACCTATAGGGTTAATCCGTACGTTCTCACAAGAACAGACTGTTAACATTCAGGACCACATATCGTGCACAAGAAGAACACTGTATAGCCTCACCGGTACTGGCCTTCATGGCACAAACGGAATATCACCCAAGACATGCTACTGCATAATTGTCACTATACGTTATCCCACGCTTAATGTACGGTCTGGAGGTGTTCGTTCTGCAGGAAAACAACTCAACTTGCTAGAAAATCTATTTGTCGATATCCTGAGAAAAATCCAAGCACTTCCAACGCATACTGCAAAGTGTGGCATATATTTACTATTTGGTGCAAGACCGATTACAGCCGAACTGTATCTAAGACAATTAACAACACTAGGAAACATACTTAGAAGCCATAATGAGGCTATTGTGAACAACTTTGTACATCAACTGGCACTGAAAGCAGAAGACGTGGGAAACTGGTTCACGTACATAAACAAGCTACTCCTTGAGTATGACCTAGCACCAATGGTAGAACTTATTCAGAACACACCGACCAAGACTGCCTGGAAATCATCTGTATACCGTGGCATTGACAACTACTGGAATGGGATACTGCAGGACGAATGTATCCTGAAAAGCACATTAGCAAATCTTAATGTTAGCATTCTGTCAATTGGAAAGCTCCACCCATCAGTACAATCGGTCAAGGATGATACAAAGGATGTTAAAAGAAGCATGATCAAAGCACGTCTTATCATCGGAACATACCTGGTTCAAGCTACACTTAGCAAGTTCAGTCGGAACGGTGTCACCTCCATATGTCACCTTTGTCAATCAGCAGAAGAGGACTACTCACATTTTCTGATGCACTGCGGAGCCTTACATTCACATAGACGACATTATCTGTCAGAACTGAAGGCACTGCTTATAGACGCATTGGGTCCTGCGGTATGGATACACCTCTGTGGAGACAACAACCTCCTACTACAACTCATCATCGACTGTACTGCTCTGACCACTACAGTCGTCCTGCTAAATTGCCCTGACCTGCTTCTCAACATTGAACACCTCACTAGAAGACTCTGCTATAATTTACACTGTGGTAGGTGCTTCCTTATCAACCTACTACCATAACAGCGCTGTGTGAAATACTTCACATACCAGCTATATAGGACTCGTACATTGGACCTTTAGGCTCGGACTTGCATGTAGGTAACATAGACGAATGGAACACTATTAACCTTACGTGTGCCTTAACTAACTAATTAATTAGACTTTTGTTCCAATAGACGTATACGGACCACTGTACGTGGGTGCTCCTATCAATAGGAGGATGATCCAAACAGCAACAACAACAACAACAACATCATCATCATCATCATCATCATCATCATCATCATCACCATCATAATTTTACGAGGCATAAGCCATTGGCTTGTTATTACCTCAATGTTATTTGTTATCGTATGGCTTGCTCAGTCCAATTCAAACGATCTTTCTCTGAAGCAGATTATATCTAGTTTGTTCTCAAACGATTTGACTGTTGCCGCTTAATTAATTAAGTCTCCTCAAAGCCTTCAGTACATCATTAGATTTAAGGCTTTAGCTCTGTTTTGTGTAAATGCTGTGGTGCAGATGGCACGCCATCATGGTGCGGCATGCCTACATTCATGGTTACACTCTGCTGCACCTAGCATTTGTTTTCATGCTGATTTGTGGAGGCCGTGGCTGGTCTTGCTTTCTGTTTTCATCGCTATTCGAGTCTCCTCTGCACTAGTGTCTCTTCATGCAACCACAAAGTCTGGACGTGGAATGAAGTTCACTCTAGGTACTTTAATCCACCGTGGTGCCACTCTAATGGTGAAGAATTGCTTGCAAATATCTTTGTTGCTGTGTTTTATGTTGAGCTTGCGCTTATGGCCAAGTCTGTGTAATACTGGATGGCTCGAAAGAGTAGTCTTCATCAATATTATATAGATCCCTGATGAGCTGGAATATTTCAATTAAATCTCATTGAGACCGTCTATATTTCAGTGACATTAGATTTAATGCTTCAAGTCTCTGATTTGTGGGACAAGTTTTGTTGCTTGGCATTGAACTCTTTCTAATAACTGTGATTGTCTTTTAAATTTTGGTAACCATGCCGAGTTGCGGTATTCGAGAATAGGTCTCACTAGCGACTTGTACAAGAGCGTGAAAGTAGATGGATAAATGTTGGACACGGTTCTCTTGATTAGTGCTATTGTGGTGTTTGCCTTGGAGATGATCTTACCTATATGTATATCAAAAGAGAGGTTTCTGTCAATAAGCTCTCCCCGGTCTTCTTCTACACCTGATGTTGATAGCGGATGCCTATCAGCCGTATCAGTCACATAGTATATAGTTTGACGGTTGCTGCTACCGAAATGTAGGACATGCATTGTATCTGTGTTGAAGGATAGTTGCTATGCATGCGACCATTTACATACTTTGTCTATGCTGTCCTGAATCTTACTAGTAGCTGCGTTGCTATATATCTTTGTGTCATCTGCACATATTTTGCTGTGGCAGGTCAGACTGTCTGTCAATGCTCTGCTAGTCATGGCTTGATGCTAAATAGGTGTGAAAATCACGCATTCTGGGTTTTGGTTTGTTGATCTTTGTGTTGCAACCCGAAGTTCTCTTTGGCAAAGTTAAAGTTGAAGGCCGAAAAGCGAACCCATGTGGTGGTGCTATCATGGTCGAAATGTGGACTGGTTTGGCGATCTCATCAGAAGATCGTTTTAACAGAATTCTTATCCTAAAGTATGCGTACTGGCTACATTGTCTTAAAGTACACGTGTGGCAAGGAAGCCATGAAGAAAAAATGAAGGATTATAATCCCAACTCTAATGGGAACAGAAAGACGAAACAGCAGGCAAATCTAAACATAAGAGCAAGGAGGGCAGCAGACTTCAATTAAGGTATGATCTAATCTAATCTTACTTTAGAGATATCGTCATAGAAGTATGATACATTATAGTACAGAATATATTATCATCATAAAAGCAGGATCCACCATAATGCTCGGACCAGTCCTCGCTTGAAGATTGCATAAATATTTGCCACCACACAAAATCTGTTTACCATTTCTTAATTGTGAACGAAAATTTCCCACCAAATATATAGTAAATTACAGTAACTATTTCAACAAACAAGATTACTGACCATACGCTGATATGGAGATTTATGGTGACAGAACTGAGATGTAATGACTTTTAATAACATGGACATTTTATCAGCCTCTGATCAAGTAAACTACTACCATCTAAGAGGCTTACATATCATTGCTAAGATTGCTTTTAATATTTATTGACGAATGACAAGATCTTTACTAACTTTTAACGATTACCGGAAACTCATATGATTTTATCAGCTTTTTTCATTGATGTAACAAAGAGTCACATGTTTTTATCATCTTTTAATGAACTATTGTAAACCGACCACTCCAGTCATTAGCACGACTGTACAGGCTATGCTCAAGATCATTGGATCATACAGTTTCAACTCGCAAAGTACCTACTGTGATATATCATTTACAAACTGCAATAATTTTATCTGTGATACATAATGAACTTCATTTAAGCATCAAACTATGAAAAGCCAATATGTGATACAACATTCCACCACCTGTGATATATGATATGCCACCATTAAATAGTACATAGGCAAAACGTTACATCAACTGAATCCTGACAAGCCAGTTGTTACTCATCAGTCATCATGTCTTCATCAGATGTAGTGAAAACCTAAAGCATGCCACATACTCCAGAATTAATGCAAACAATAAGGCAGAGTTCCAGGAATAGAAATACCATCTATTAATACCCGTCTACAGCCACAAAGCCAGAAAAAACAAAGAACTATACGCTGAATAAACTTGGAGCACCTGAAAAGAAAATGAGCCATACAAAGAGGACAGCACTGTCCATGGTTTGGACTGATAGAGGGAGACAGTGCACTGTCGAGTTATTAGCTGCAGCACTTGAACTTTTAAAGAGATATACAAAGATCTTCTTGCGAAGCAGAGAAAATCCATACAGCATGCTGCACTCTGGTGGCGAACCATGGAGGAAATGTAAAATCCTGGGCCACTGCTTTGCAGTACTGCTGACATTTCTGCACGCTGCGTCATTGGGAACATAGCATTCCAATCCTTCCGAAAGCGATGGATTCGTAGATCAAAGATGCCCTTGATAAAGAGGCTACGTTTATACAATGCAACCTGCATTGATGCTGTAATGGCTGGGCAGCTCCAAAAGGCAGCTCTAGACAAACTCGATGCCTGCCACCACAAACACCTATGCACCATCACTGGAAACTGATGGCCAGACAGCATAATTTCCAATGATACACTATACAAGTAGTGTAATACGTCGTCGCTGTCTGTAAAAGTCACCCAGCAAAGATAGTCCATGTGTGGCCATGTGCTAAGGATGCCAGAAGAGACACCAGCACAGCGAGCCTTGGAATTCGCCCTAGTCGGAGCCAGCAAATACAAAGCCAAATCTCCTAGGCATCCTACGAGGTGACCTCAAGAAAGGAGGACTCGGTACACTCAAGTCAAGAATGGACCTGAGGAAGCTAAGGATTTCGGCTGAGGACAAGACACAGTGGGCAAAAGTGAAGGAGGACTGATTGCAGCTGTAGGATGCTTTTACTACTACAGCCGCAGAATACAGTAATCATACATGTTTTAACATTTCCCTCTGGTGTCACCAACCTTTTGCTGTGGCCAGGCAACAAGTGGCCAGATGTGGCCTGAATGCGCTGATGACTAACAGGCGCCTGTAGCTCGCCGGGTAGTGTCGGGCCATTCCGATGTATCATGTCGACTCGCCGTGCTACAGGTGCATGACGAGTGATGACGCTGGTTAGCATCCGGTCTCGGGGTGATGGACCTTGAATGAGACTGCCCTGCGGGAAACAAAAACCAGCTCCTATGGTCGGTGGAACTCAATCATTCCAGTGGGGCCGTGCGACCATCGCCGCAAACATTAAACACAACGGTCTCATCCCAAGAATTTGTGTTACCAGTATGCCTGTCCATTGCAATTTCGTGATCTATGGACTTACAAGATTTGATTTTAGTGGCATAAAATATAAGTCTATACAATGCGTTTACCTAAGCAATTAAAAATATGCTAGATAAAACTACAGTAAGAGCATACGAAAATACGAGACATAGAGGCAGGTAGATGAACTTTTAAACATGGGGCTCCCGGAGGTACCACACAGACTCGTAGGTCCGCAGAGGTATCCCCGCAAGGGAGGCTCCCGTACACGAGACATAGCTATTTAACTTAATATAAGTTATTAAACCTCTAAGCTGAAAGGAAGAAAGCTATCTCAGACGAAAAGGTGGTGTGCCTCACGCGGGCACTACTCCTAGTGCTAGTTTGGGTGAGGAGTATTATGCTGGCGTGGATCGTCATCGCTGAATCCTTGCGAGAGGCAAGTGCCTCGCGCGGGCCTCCATCTCGGGAAGGTGTCGCCACGGCTTAAAGCGGGAGAAGAATAGTAGGCAAAAATGGGCCCACTCTACTATTTCAAACAAAAATGCTGTAGAAAGAAAAGATCATACCTAGTGAGATTATGACTATAGGGGTGCGTACTGTTTTACGTGAAAACAGAACGGAAGATTCCCGATGGATTCATTCGTCTCCATCTTATATGATACCTAATATGCTGAGTTAGTAGTTGCCGCTTTATTTCTGCGGGCCCTTTGCTTTGCTTAATTCCTTTTAGTTGTTTTCAAAACAAGAATTAGTTTAGGCTGCAACTGGCCGATATTTACCTCGCTATTAGACATGGCTGTCACGGAGAACCGATGCCCTAGGACATCAATACTGTAGACAGGGCTCATACATGTTACTTAGTAGGACTTCCGAACTGGGTAAGAATCCGGACATTCGGCTTCGTAACCACATAAAACATTACAGGACATGGTTTACATTTCACGAAAGCATTATTAGGCCATCTCTCTTATCGTTATGGTGGGGGTAAGAGAGATGAAATCACACCGTAAATGTCCTTCCCGCAAGAGCGTAGCAGATCTAAATATCATGCCCACACATTTTAACAGAATACGGTGGGAATACGTATCTCGCCCATCACCGGGTCCTATGGAACTAACCGTTTAACCTGTCGTTAGGTTTATATATACAAGTTGCCAGTTTTGAACTACGGTGCAGGAGGATTGTCAGTAAATAAAATAATATTTAATACATGGGTTTTCGCAGTGCTTTCCTACATTGGCTTAAAGTACTATCTACTAAGTATCTGAAGACACATGGGAGTGTATGTGATACGGCAACCTAGCCATCACCGCTCGGAAACCCCAATAGTTTCCCAGAGTTGGATCAGCCCATGTTGTGGATAGGGACATCCAAACAATTAAAACGCCACAGGGCTGAGTGGAGCATGAAGAGAGACACAATCTTAGAGTTATGAGTCTTACCGGAGTGCGGGGCTAGATTATCGCACTACCTGAAGAGAAGAGTATATTACACAGTATGTAATGAAGAAAGTGTCTCTAATCATTTTGAACCTATCCTATCGAGCTGTGTATAGAACAGGTTAGTCGGTAGCATGCCGGGCAGAACAAAGTTATAGCACAGACAGCGACCTCAGTGAAAAATTGTTGGTGGCCGGAGAAAGTGCTGCATATATAAATGTTGCTGTATAGTGTTTCCTACGTGCACTGCAGTCTTATATATTTTTTTATAACTAAGCAAAACAAGTGAACGGATGGCCACTGGCCATATACATACATAATCTAACCAGAACAAACAATACAGTGCCAAACGATTAAGATATATATTAATACAAGTTAACGAACCTACTATAGTGCGGTTAGCAGCACATTGAGGAAAATGATAATAATTATCTACAAATACAGAAATTATAACTATCTGTCCTAAGACCGGTACGGTTCCTTTTAGTCTTCGGGACCGTTTTCACGGATATGATATAATTAACAAAACCTATATAGAGAAATGATTAAACTGTGAAGTATAGTTACGTGAATACTTGGTAGTCATTCCCAAGTTAGGCTACCGTGTTACTGAAATTGACACGTCAATCCGTAGTCGACATGAGATGATGCGCACTCCAGAAGCTGGAAAGTTCCCGCAGGCTGGTTCCCGCAGGTTGGTTCCCGCGAGCTATTGTCCGTGAACAAGATTCCCGCAAGAACGTTCATGGTGCGGGAAGGACATCACTCAGCATTGTAAACCCAATAGAATGTCTAACGAGCAGTCAGTAAAAGATACGATAGCACTACGTGGTGAAGAAAGTTCCCATACACTGATGGCACGGATGGAAGGTGTAAACAACCCAATCACTAGCGGCGGTTGTCAGAGGCAAATGAAGATACAAACCAAAGCTTCACGGTGCTGGGTACGTCAACCAGCTCTGAAGATGCACCGGGCAGAGTTTACTTGCTGCGGTCGAAAGGCGAAAGAATCGACACGATGTGTGCGGTGGCGATTGAAATACCACTTTTAGTCGTGGCCGGCAGATCCGGCGAGTCATCCATCAAAGAACATCCTGCCCCTACATCTGTAGACTCACATATTCAGGCTGCAAAGGCCTCACCGCAAGTTTGTGTTCCAAATGAGGATGTAGTATTCGTGAACGATTATCAAAAGTTCCAAATTACTCCCACAGATCCCCTGTTTAAGACTATATGCTCGGCCTCAACGTGGCACAGGGGTGTAACTCACTGGGTGTCAATCCAGACATTTGGAGGGGCTAACCAGAGCATTATGCACAACGCTAATGAAATGACACTTGGAGATCGAATCAACAAAAATGGTGCTCGCCCTGTGAGGATCCACCAGGCAGGTGAAGCGCCGGGCTCCACGCCTCGAAGAAGCCCACCCTCAGCTACGGGAGGTCCCATCAACTTGTCTTGTGGAGCCAGGGGACGAGGATGGAGAGCTACTGGCCAACCGAAAGAGAAGACCGAACCCAACGAGAACCCCAGTATCAACATCATGCACTGGAACGCAGAAGGGCGTACCAACAAAAAATCAGAGCTCGAACAGTTCCTGTATGAAAACAACATTGATATCTGCTGCATCCAAGAGACACACCTGCAAGAAGGAAAACCATTTAAGATCAGAGGTTACCAGATTTTCCGGTGTGATCGAAGAGGAAGGAAGAAAGGCCTTTTCCGAAATCACCTTGTCACCGAAATCACGTAATCAAGGATCACCTTGTTCCGAAATAGCGTGAATGCCAGCCAGATCAAAACCTTTATGGAAGAGGCAGAATATATCAAGATCAAGGTAACAACCAGCAACTCTGTGATTGAAATTGTCAATTATTACTGCTCTAATGACAAGAATCTCTCATTTGACACAATCCAGGTCCCGACTGCCACTTCCTCATTGCGTGAGACTTTAATAGCCAGTCCCAGAGCTGGGGATACAGAACACTTGATAAACGAGGAGAAGACATTGAAGCATGTCAAGATGAAAAGCAGCTTTTACTTGTCAACGATCCCACAGATCAGCCTACCTTCTACTCGTGCTGGTGGCACTCGACAACAACGCCGGACTTGGCATTTTGTACAGAGGACATTCACAGAAACCTCAGTAGAGTGGTCGGATCGCAGTTAGGAGGAAGCGACCACCGCCCAGTCATCCTCTCTCTTTCTGGAAGTATTTCGACACGTTCACCTCAACATCCAAGGTGGAACTGCAAAAAGGCAAATTGGAGTCTGTTCGGCATTCGTTCCAATGACCTTACCCAAAATATAGCAATAGAAGGGAGAAACATCAACAATGTGGTCAAGGAATTCAATTCAAGTATCCTCAAGGCTGCCAACGAAGCGATTCCTCGAGTGTTCAGGAAAAACTACCGCCCCCACTGGAGAACAGAACTGCAAGCAGCACATGATAAACTGGACACGGCCAGAGAAGATGCAGAGGGTAATCCCTGTCATGAAAACCACTCCATGCTACAACAAACTAAAGCCAGGTATCTAAAGACCAAGCTAGAGGCCAAAAGAAGTAGCTGGAGGGAAAAGACGGCAGGGTTTAATTTAGAGAGACACCACAAAGCTATGGAGACTGACTAAAGCACTGAATGATGAGGGTGTCGGGGGGGGGGGGGCGGGGGGGGGGGGAGAAGATTACTCTTGAAGAAGATGGACAAACACTGTCAGGAAAGATGGCTGCAGATGCCTTTGCGGAGGCATATGCAGAAGAAAGCAACATTTCTATACCACGAATGCGTCAAAAAGACGTTTTTTTATTTAATTTTATTGGAGATGTCTCATCATCTTTGTTCGGAGTGGCGACATCGGGGGATATTGAAACGATCAAAAAGGTTGTGACGACAGCTATGAAAAGCATGAATAGACTGGTTCACTTTTCTAACAACTTGGCATCCCATGTGAAACACGCTTTCGAGGGGATTAATACAAACGTTGACAGAATTAATGAGGTCATGGGCAGTTTGGTCGAACTGACCACAAACATGAGTAAATTGTTTAAGGTACAAGCTTCACGTCAAGCCAATCTATACGCGCTGGTACGACTAGGACACATTGTCAATTCTGCAGAAAATGTGGTGTACAGTTATCAGAGGTTAGCTGCACAGTTTCACAGGCAGACCGCTTCTCTGGAATTAGGGAGATTGACTGAGGAACCTTTTAGTCCATCCGATTTAGCAGAGGTCGCAAAGCAAGTTAGCATTGGGAACAGGTTAATTCGACCTTATCAGTGGTATTATCGAAATGTTTTCTTGTCTCCATTATGGAAAGACGATTCTCGGCTACATTATGTCGCGACCTTACAAATGATTGACGGTGGGAACTATATTGAATATGGTTTACATTCATGGCCTGAACCTTTAGCTACGATGGAATATTATATGCAAGTGATTATTGCCCGAGCCAGTATCGGACTGGATACCAAGACTGGTTGGTATTTCACCCCATCTGAATGTCGAGGAGTTGGACCTCGAGTATGTCACGGACAATTGAGAGTTGATAAGACTCATGTGCCGTGCATTGTAAGCTTATTGACCAATGCGACTGACAGTACATGTACGGTTGAGCTGTCGGAATCAAACGAAACTTCTAGCAAGTTATTTGCCCATAGGGAGATCGGAGTTGTGTTGCAAACATTCAGTGAGCGGGTAGAGGTACACTGTGGAGGACAGTTGACTGACCGATGTGACGTCTCAAATGGTTTGTATGTATTAATGTCGAGTGAATGCGATTATAGTGGAAAGGTTTGGCGATTTGAACCTATACAGACTTACAGATGGTCTTATAGTCGAATCAGCATGGCTGTGGATGTCCTAAGATTGGATGTGGCCAGTGTGCTAAATCAGTCTTTAATTGTGAACCAGCTGAAGGTTGAAAAATGGGACCATTTACGAAAAACAAAGTATGTGCACCATTATCAGAAGTCGACCCAGCGATGGTTGAAAGCATTGGTGTCCACTCAGTGTTATCGTATTCTGTGGCTTCTGTAATCACTATCGTTATTATTGTGTTTATACTTTATAAATGTGGGATCCTGAACCGTATGTGGATGTGTTTATCACGAGAGCCACATGTGGCCCAGATTCCGAAGTCTGGATCTTCCTGGTTCCATCGGTCGCAACGCTCTGCAGCGTTGCGACATCCGGCAGATGTGCCTAACATGGGGGACTGTTTAACATGAACCATGGAACTATGGACCCCACGGCAGATGATTGGGAAGATGTGGACTTCACATGGATACCATTTCCGGTATCCATGAGGATATACCGCCGATGACCTCTGAGATTCTATAGACTCTATTTGATTCATTGATAGTGTTGTTATTTTTCACTGTTTATTCTTCTTATTTCTGATTCACTGACCGTTTATCCTGTTATTGATGTTATTTACCATAACGACTATTTTGGTCGTGTATTCTATTACTAATTGCTTTATTGTATATTCGTTTTTGTCTGGATAGCCCTGGCATAGAGATGGTTTTGTTATTGGTGGTACAACGAGTTAATTAACACTCTCTTAAGGCCTTAAGGGACGGTTAATTAACTTTGGTTGGTGGGCATGTGTAAATATGGGATTGTCTTGTGGGAAGTCATGACCTCGCAGGATGTCTTATATTTCAAATAAGTCCCAAAAGAAATTATGCTTTGAAAATACCAGGTGAGCTAAAGGTCCAGATGACATTGTATTTTAATGATACATATTTATGATTCTGATAAATTGGAATCAGCACGGGAGCTGATGATATTGTTTAGTAAACATCGGCCAGGCACATTTCTGGTAAATGGCTAGAGTGCTGGATATCGCATGATGAAACTAATAGATGAAATTATTAATGTAATATTTGAAACAAGTGAATTGATTGGAAAAGATTCTATGGTTCTGAGTTGATGTGTATTTGAAAATAGTTTGGATAAAAGTTGTTGCTGTTCAGTTGGCACACACTTTTATAATATTCAGCAGTTGTTAGGAATGGTAGTGTAGAAAATAATCAATGTATAATAATCAGTGTTGGGATGAGTGAAACTGAACGTGACAAACGGACTTAGTTGATGGCGTAGGTGATTTAGTCTCACACACTAGGTTGAAACAACAACAACACCTGGCAATGCACCCTAGTATTCTCGAGGCTTCTCCATCAATAGGCAATGGACAGGACATGGACATTGTAGCATCCTTTAGGAATTAATAACCTAATCGAAATTTGTATATCAACTATATGTCAATCATTCGATGGCATGCAACAACAACACATTCCATAATGTTGTTAGTTAGATGACAGATCACATCAAACCAGAACTGGTCTCCACCACTTTGTCTATGCGAGGCACAATCTCCATGGAAGAATAGGACAGAGTATGATTGGTTAGGATGACGTCATAACCAACCAACCAGCGTCGATCAAACTCTGTAGTAAAGGACAATAAAGAATAGATTTGTGCGCCAGGCAAAGGATGGAGGAATCACTGATTGGTTGAGAGAACCAATCAGCTAGGAAGAAATAAGCAGAGGTTGATTGGTGGACTGATTGTTCATCCAGTCAAAGTGTGCTTATGGCATACCTAGAAGAGTTATAAGAATAGATATGAGAAAAGTCTAATTATTATCATTGTTATAGAACTTGGCCAGAAAGCCAAATTTGAGTGTATATAAGGCGAGATTTCGATCTTATAACATCTCGCTGATGTTCAGTTCATGAGCTACTGCTTATAGGCATAACGAAGCTCTGTTAGATTTGGTATAGAAGTAGCCTTAAGTTCTGATTAGTTTGTACAAATATTTTTGTACCAGTCTGTATCGTGAGCGATTTTGCTCTTATCTCAAAAACTTGTATTATATGTGAATAAAAGAATTAATCTTACATTTATGTAAGACGATTGTTTGTTAAGTCATTTAGAAGTAGGAATCTAGTCGTGAGCTGGAAGAAACATCCGGTCCTTACCTGAGAGTTAGGATAGTCAGATAGGCCCAGCAGTCATCAAACAATATCGTCACTTCACCATCTGTACGACGAGGTGCGCCTGACTGCCATCATCCTTCGTCGTTACCAGTAGTCATTGTCACAGCAACGCTAGTCAGCTACTGGTAGCGGTGAAGAATAACATCATCATAATCAATTAAGTAAGAAGGAGTTCGTGAAGGAAACCCAAAATCTTCAAGATGAACGGAGTCTGATATTGTCAGGTGTCGTCTGTTTCAAATCTAGGAGTAGATATGAGTGAGGTTCGCATGTAGCATCCTTATATGATTGGACCAAATACGTTGTATTGCATGGGTACATCGGATTAGATAAAGAACAAATAGATGATGCATCACGTGGATTCTTAAACAATACCATGTAGTGACAGTTAACTGATAAGTTGCGTTGATTGCGAGACTTGTGAAACAGATTTTGTGCGACAAATATTACGCTACAATTCTCATGGTGAGAACGCTTTGTAAATAGGTCAGCCACATTCTCGTCGCATTTATTCATCAAATCGTCGAGTACCACCAATGTTCTGCAACTTCTGTCTAGTTCAACATTCACACCCTCTTTAAATTCAACTTCTTTCGCCAAATCGTTATACCCATCTTGCCACGCACCGTAGCAGTACACAATCATCTGTGGAGGGGGAGTAATGGCACAGGGATCTCTTATTAGTACTTTTATCATCTCAGTTTTACTACACTGTGTTGGTCCGCAGACAATCATAGTAAATGGGTGATGTAGCGACGTATTGCAGTCAAGCGTTGCTGCCATTGCGTCGGCACACGTGTGTCCACGTACAACTAAGGAGGTATACGCTCATGCACATATATATATATATATATATATATATATATATATATATATATATATATATATATATATATATATATATATATATATATATATATATATACCTTAGGCGTATGTGGACGCGTGTGAACCGTCACTACTATGTAATATGTGGTTACTCTTCTGCGAATACTTTATCAATGCTTACTGGTTTGCGAGCATTATGAATTGTGACATCAGATACTCGTGACGTAAGAGAAATGCTATGTCCATTTAAAAATGCCCCGTAAATTAGGAGAAATGCTACGATTGCAACGTCAGATACTCGAGACGTAGGTGAAATGCTATGTCCATTTAAGAATGCACCATAAAATTAGGAGAAATGCTACGATTGCGACGTCAGATACGCGTGACGTAGGAGGAATGATATGATCATTTAAGAATTGTGACATAAAATTAGGAGAAATGCTATGATTGTGACCTCAGATACTCGTGACGTAGGTGAAATGTTATGGCTATCTAAGAATTGCATCATAAAATTAGGAGAAATTCTATGATTGTGACGTCAGATACTCGAGACGTAGGAGAAATGCTATGAACATTTAAGTGTATGATTATGACATCAGATACTTGTGCGACGTATCCATAACATCTTTAAATAGTTACAAAAATAAACACAATATTCAGTGAATATTTTGCCATGAAATTGAACAAAAAAACGTCTAACTGTGTTTTATTTAAGTATGTGCTATTCAGCTCACTCTATCATTCATTCACCTGGACCATTCTTCTCTAAAGAATAGCAATGGCACGCGCCGTCAAGTGCCTCTGTCAAGTGAAAAGCGGGCATACCAACGCGTGTGGAGGAGGCGGCAGAGTGAATAGCGAGTTGCTAGCAACAGATAGAGAGAGAGAGAGAGAGAGAGAGAGTGAGAGAGAGAGAGAGAGAGAGAGAGAGAGAGCAAGATGCTAGTACTGAATAAGCGAAATCCGATTTTAAAACTTTTTTTTATTAATACATACATCAATAATACATATCGTTACAAAGATACGAAAAAACGCACAAAATACAACATATTCTCCAAAGCTACGATTGACGAAATAAAACAATTAATTATGTTATTTTTAAAAACAAAATAAAATACGTATATGATTTTATTAAAAATTATCCGTGTGTTTTAATGTTTTAAAATTATTTAAACTAAATAAATTAATACGCGCATAGAGAAAATATTAATTATAGTTATGGCGACAACATTTGTTTTTCATATATTACATCCACAATGTATCTATACCATTCCGTCATACACATATGGTACAGTTCAGTACAATGTTCAGATATATTGTAATGGCAGGCTAGTTGAGCGCAATATTCGGCTTCGTCCATTTCTAATAATGCTGCCTCATTATACAGTTCAAAATTGTCAATTAGATTAAGGTCAACATCAATCCCTAAACAAGAATGTTCACGTTGACTCGGATGATTTACTAGACATCCGTAACAATCTCGCACAACCAACGAATGTATCTTTTCACACAGCATGAATGCGAATAATTTCTGGCACATAAAAGTTAGGTAGTGACACAGTTTGACGGTATCGTCGTCATTGACGAGATTTAGTTCATCGCTTAAAAACTCATCGAGGTATATAGCGTCCGTAGTAAGCGTGGCATGATTAGACATCTCTGCGGAATCACTAGTGGATGGAATGTCATTCATGTTCTCGCTTTTTCACACCGTAAAAGCACTGAGGTATCGGGCTAAACAACACGTCACCGCTCACGTCGGGAGGCACATAAAAGTTAGGTAATGTTGCCAGCAAATTACTCTCATTCTGTTTCAATAATTCCCCACTCGTTGTCTTGCAGGTATAATCCGCAACGTGTGGCCCGTGGTTATGCGTCAGGGCAAAAAAAATAGCGTATGTCAATACACGGAAATTCGTCACAGATAGAAATACGAACAGAATTGTCCAAAGAATATGTAAATAGTACGCCTTCTTTTTTGCACGAACGTTTTACCGCGTCCTCAGTGATATGTAATAGCTGTTTAAACGCTACCACGCTGAGATATAAACTGCGTTTAGTAGGATAACCATCAGGATGAAACTGACGTAGATCGATACACCACTTTTCGCCAAAACGTATCGTACGTGCTTTACACGTATTACCAAGATCGCACCAAAACGCAGAGCGATTTAAATATTTAAAGCAAGGATCAGATGACATCGTGGAGAATGAATAATCATAGAGTGAAACTGCTGCATTTATATATCATTAGTAACAATAACGAACAGCCGCACACGGATTGAACGCCATCTGGTGTAAAAACCATACGCACAATGGCATACAGAGGAACACGCGCGTTACAATTACGTGCATAGACACGCTTAATTTGAATTTATGGAGCGCATTTGTTTGATCAATAACGTTCGTATTTACGCGGGACAAAACACTGTCTTCCTCAATGCGCACTTTATGAGCAATAACGCGTACGACCAACTTTTAACCATTACACGACTGAGAGACTCGGTACACTAAAGTCAATGCGTATTATCGCAGAATGCACAAAATATTTTGAATACTATCTGTCTGTAAGTTCATGGAGGATGCCAACAACTTTCAGTCAAAATATTTTCACGGTAATATAAGCCTTGAAATGTGAGCGATAACTAAGCATACATTATAAATGAGAAAGACACCGATTAATGTAGCTTCGCAACAATAATATGCAAACCCAATGCATTATGTCTATCCCATATTCGGTTAATAAACCCTTGCTAATTTCAGACATGAGTATAATTCTTCCAGCATTAATTTTGTCATCTCTTAAAGCGAACTGCATGCTCCTCATAATCAATGCATACATCTTATCCTTATCAGCATTATACAGACTAGCAATATTTACTATCATAGCACGAGCAGCTAGTGCGGCTTCGGCGGACATGGATGACACCGACATTGTTTACGTACTGACTGAAAAAAGTGCAATGTCACTATTTATATAACGCTAGTGTAACCATATGGTACTGATGATAAATCTCCCAGTTTCAAAATACGTTTTTTTTTAAATGGGTCTGAAAGAATTCTAAAATGATCAGTGCTCGTGATCTATGATGGGTAGCTTAATAGTACACTATTACTATCCGTAATTCCACCATCGTTTATAATTTGTTCAATGGATTTTTTCATTGTATCAAAATTAACTTGTTTTGATTGTTCGGTATCCAGCGTTAAACCTTTAACCTTCGCTACCTGCTTAACGATCGATGGATCATCATGACGCTTCATCTCATAACTATAGTTTTTTGGACCGGGTGCGCAAAAACTTGTTAATTCGTAATCGGAGGGGATTTGACTCGTCCAAGAACCTAGATACCCACTTCGTTCTTGAATGGTCGGTTCGCCTTCACGGGTACTAAATACCACCGAATCCGTATCGTGATAGGCTACACGGCGTCCGAGTAAGGACAAGACTTCGTACAGTTTTATTCGACCATAAGCTGTCACGAAAGATGCAAGAATACAGTTGGTATTTAATGGTGACTGAACATACTCATCATTGACCGAATAGGAGACCATTAGAAGACTATCATTCAGGAATGTAATGGTGCCTACAGTTTTACTTTTATCATTCAGAAGGGAGAGAAGATCATTACGTGTTAATATCATGCTATTCTTTTTATGATCACGAAGAGAAAATCATCCCCACAAAATATTCAAACAGGATTTAGCAACAAAGCGCAAACCCGGGTTCTTCGATATTTTGGCAGGGTCGAGCTATATTCCTTCATGTTTATAATAGTCAGCCACGTAATTCGCCTTTTCACTCTCACTAACGACACAATCAGGATAACCGCTACTTTCCTGTTTAATTTTCAAAAAATGGTTAATGTATTCTAAAAATAACCCATCGTCGCCATGCGGCTCATATTGCGATGATGCATGATAATGCCATACTTCATAAATTTTTTTAATGACATAAACGTTGCGTATAGCTAGCTGTAACTCTGGAATGGTCCATGTTCCACATAAACTGCGCTGTTCTACCGTATGCAAATTTATTCTAGCAGGTAGCATGGGAAAGTATAAATCACGAGGTGGAAGGACTTTGCATTTAATAAGACCAAAGAAGTCATGCGCTGTCTTATTACTCAAGTCCTCGAGTCTTAGAATCGTATATGAGCCTTCTGGAAAACAACATTGTTTCATCACTGAAGGATACATGGAAATGCAGTCTAAATATTCGCGGGTGGTATGCTCATCTGCTTCCATAAATAAATGAATCGCAGATGTACGACCACTGAATAGCATATCACGTGGTGATATTGGGTGTGCTATGTCCAATTCGGTGATAAAATCGTTTAGCTCGGAGGAATCAGCGACTTGTTTCTTAAAGTCGCATTCCCACATAGTTCTCACTGTATATCCGTGCGATTGAAATAAAGAAATGCGACATTGAAGAGCAGAATATGCTTCTTCATATGTCTGATCGCCATATGGTGTATATGTCGTATCACGCTTATCACTGCAACAAGCAGACTCATGTCCATGGAATTTACAACCTAAGAACTCGTAAAGAATATTTTCAGATACATCAATTCCATCCACATAATGTCCGCATATTTTCTGTTCACCGCCATTTAGCGCATGCATGATTTGGCGACCCTTGCATTGACTAACCCATTCCATCCATTCTCCATTCTATAAGCACGTTTTGCTCTTAGTGAGAAATCAGGTATAGTCTGTACGCTCTCAGGTCGAAGCCATAAAGCGCGATAGGCCGTATTACACGCTCCCGCTAGCGTTATCCCTGTCACAAATGGGTTTTGTCCATCCGTCGATTCAGAAAATAAAGTCTTAAATCTAGACATGGCTAAGCGTAAGATGGTTACGTCATCATTACAATATTCGATGAGATTTTTATCGACATCGTAGCGTTCGTGTCTAGATATCTGGTAGTTGTACCATCGATCAAATTCGATTAATTCATTCGCATTCATATTTTGTGGACAGAATGTCTCCCTCTCGGGAAAGGGTATTACCTTACCCCAATATTGAGGCATGTTGAGCTGATGGGGGAAATGTCCCCTTTCGAACAGAAAGATTAAAAGTATCGCCACTTTAAGTAATGAAAGGGGAAAAAAGTTGATGGAATCGATAAACTGAATAGTGCCTACGTCAAATGAGAGAACTGAACGACCTCGCATGATAATACGTGAAGATTTAAGATGCGTGTTAGTGGTTTTGCAAATGCGTTGAAGAAGTAAAAGAGAATCATAGGCACATATGTTGTGAGCCATCACCAAGTAGTCAGAGAAAACATATTTTCTAGCGATATGTTTAACGATACGCGCAGACTTAACACGTGTTAACCAGCTAATGAACTGATCCACCGCATCTAACCCGTGAAAGCGAACATATCCATAATTCGTGCCTCGATGACATTCAGAGCAATCATCTTCGAGTGGTTGCTCAAAACATGCATCACAACATATGTTGGCAACCACGAGATTGACTTTATGCTCGGCTAGAATATTAGTATTGCTACTGTCAATAGGCGATAAATATGTTTCTGTGTCGTAAATGATGTATTTTTGAAAATCTTCGTAACTACAATTGTCGGCATTCGTACGCATAGAGCGTGCATTGGATAATGACGTAATAAGTTCTTCAATTACTTTATGATAACATGTATGATTTTCAGTAATAACATACTTTTCTTTACACGCGTGAAATTTTGTCATACCGCATACGTGTTCATCGTAATTTTTACGTATGCAACTGAAACAGTGGGGGCAAGCCTTCACCATTTCGCAGGTCCCATTAGAGAGGTGGTTCAATATACATTGACGGTTATAAAACTTACGATGACAATCTGCACACATTATCTTATGCATAGCGTCTGTAGAAGTACAGGATCCTTTATCAGAACAAGGTGTCTGACAACTACGACAGCGTGCAGAGCATGAGTGATCATTAGAGTATGACGCATTACACCTCTTACAGTAATTATGTACCATAAGAAATGCGGCCATAGACGTGATTAAGGATATATGATTATCACGTTCTGAATGCATAAGATTTATGCACGGTAAACTCGGGGAAGCGCAACCGAATAGGCGTTCATGCGTTGACTCTGAGTAGACCTGAATAGAAAATTGATTGCGAAAATGTTCCTGAAATTTGTTCCAATCAGTACTATTAATTTCGCGTACAGGAATACTACAAACCGTATGATATTCATGCGCCATATGCGCCAACTATGTTTTATTATGTATCAAATTATTCCATTCTTTTGCAGAGATTAATTTGTTCATTTTCTCAATAAATTTTATTCCTAAAAATATTCCTGCCGCGAAACAGAATGGATATTCGACGCATACGGGTATAATACATTTTTTTATACGCATGTATGCATCTAAATCAGATGAATGTAAATTTAATAAATTTAAATGTCTAGAATCGCTCGCGCCTATGAGAGTATCATTTCGTCCACCTGAGTTGTAGTCCTCTACACAAAAAATGTGAAATTCAAACCCCTCTGACAACCTACAATCAGTATTTGACTGAATGACTTTTTCCACTGATTCTAAAATTATGTCAGGTGTAATTTCATTCCATAGCCTAAAATCCATCGCTACGGCATTTCCAAAGATGGGTGAATCAACTTGATTCTCACGTTGAAGATTTCTGATCTTCAGGTCCTTGTGAATTAATTCTCTTCCCGCTTCGGCAAGACTTGTATGTAAGATTGCTGCGACAACCCGTCTTACCGAGGATGAAAGAGAGTGATACGAGCTCGCCTCGTCTAAAGGTGTACTTGACGATATTTGTATACGTATCTGGGCCTGATCTGACTGGACCAACAAGATTCGATGCTTCGGCACGGCGTTTCTCCGTGCAATTCAGAGCTGACTATAAATACAATAACCAAACTATTGCCTTGAATATTATACAAGGTGATGAGTTTTATTAACTTTACAATTAATCTACAAAGTGGGTAACTTTTACTGTTAACAGTTTACGACAAATACGATGACTTTTACTGTTACCAGTTTATGACAAATACAATAACTTTTACTGTTACCGGTTTACGACAAATACAATAACTTTTACTGTTACCAGTTTACGACAAATATGATAACTTTATTTTAACGTTTCCTATCTTTCTTAATGAACTAGTATGACTCCCAGCTACTCTGGTTTGCTATACTATCCAAGCTATCTCTTGCCTACTGAAAATACACTCAGCAAGAACTTTGTTACAAGGTACGAGGCGGACCAGACTAAACTTAAAAGTTAAAGTCCCCCTTTTTATATCATTCCAGTTTCTATACCCTCTTGTCCCTGGAATTCCATCTGTTTACTATGACAGAAATGACGGATGCTTGTTTGATAGCAAGTTCCGATTTGTGTATCTAACGCTAGAAATGACGGATGCTTGTTTGATAGCAAGTTTCGATTCGTATATTTCCCATGTCAAAATGACGGATGCTGGTTTGATAGCAAGTTCCGATTTGTGTATCTTACGCCTCTACAATCAATTGCGTACCTACCACCTACAGGACGCTACAATGTCCATGTTGTGTGCATTACCTATTAGTCGACAGTCGTTTGCTTGTAGGATGTTAAGGTTATCGGTAAACAAGTTACCATTCCTCCCAGCCTGACTGATTACTATTCGGCCTATCCTCTCAAGCTTTCATGGGAACAGAGACCGCCATTGTAACCCCCTACGTCCGTATGTCATATCTAATCTGATTCCAGTCTGGCGCTAACCATTTTGCCAATTTCATAATGTATACATACTCTGATAATGTATACATATCCAGTGCTGATAATGTATACATTTTCTGATGATGCATACATTCCTCTTACAAGGACGCTATAGACGGTGGCTTATCTGGTCCCACGCCCTGTGAGAACATAGATTGCTATGTAACTAACCAAGTCCGTTTGTCCTACCTAATCTCTTTGATTGATTCCCACTTGGTGCTAACCATACTCGACTCACTATCTGCGAAGTGGTACTTGCGCACTAGCTGGCGCCATTGCTGATAATATATATCCAAATAATAAGATGTGGGTAATGCATCTAAGTATAGATGATGATCAGTGCTAGTAACGTTCGGTACATCTTAATATACATGGTGACATAGTCTATTAGCTCACCTGGTATTCACACATGAATCGTGCTCGGGCTTACTCCTCGTACATATAAGATGTCCAGCAGGGTCATGACCTCCCCACAAGACAGTCCCATATCTACAATGTGATCATTCGGCTGAACATTACTATATTCGTTATACGTATCGAGCAAAGATTGAAAGACGCCTGACACCAACTCACAATGAGAAAGTGGTGTATCGGCTATAGGATAACTTTTAAAAGATACATTATATTCAGTACCTTCGAGATGAAACTTTTTACTGTGGTATTTGCGAACAGTCTCCACAGATATATAGTTGGTATAATCAACTACCGACCCTCCGATTTGAGCGTGCTCATAGTGTTACAACTAATGGTTAAGTAGATTATCTGTAAGCACTATATTCTCTGATATACATCGACTGATTTCATCAGCGATAAGACTAATTTCATCTGTCGAATGATTTGCTTGCGTGTCAATAAGAGTTTGATGCGTAGGAACAGCGATGCAATAAGCGGAATCGTTAGGAAGGTATGCTATATCCAGAGATAAGTCATTAGCCGAAGGTGCGATACAGTCAGACACATCATCACGGTATCATTAGGAAGACATGATAAATCCAGTGATATGTCATTAGAAGAAAGCACAATAGTCTGGAACTGGCGCAGCATCAAATAAATTTAGGTCAGAATCGTTACGAAGGCATGATAAATCCAGTGATATGGCATTAGCAGAAGGCTCAATATGTACAGGAACTGATGCATTATCAAATAAATTTAGGTCGTAATCATTAGGAAGGCATTCTAAATCCTGTGATATGCCATTAGCAGTAGGCTCAATACGTACAGGAACTGGCGCATTATCAAATAAATTTAGGTCGGAATCATTAGGAAGGCATGCTAAATCCAGAGATATGTCATTAGATGAAGGCACAAGAAAGTCAAGAAGGGATGCATCATCAAAAAAATTTTCATCGTAATCATTAAGAAGGCATACTAAATCCTGAGATAGGTCATTAGCGAAAGGCTATTAAATTAATTAAATTTAGATCGTGTCCATCACGTACATCGGTCGAATAATTAGAATCAATTACATCACATTCGTTATGAGGATAATTAACAAATGATGATGGTACAGTACTCAGATCAGGAATAGATAGTTCAGTTCTAGTATGTACGGTTTGATCATCGGTAGAAGCAGATTGTGTAGGTATGATTACGTCATAATCGTATAAATCGTCCAAATAATTGAAAAAATCAGCATCGGTATCAGACAGTTCAGGAATGACTTCGCGTAATGCAACGTCGTTATGTTCATCAGATACGTGCGGAATTGAAAAGTTGGGTTCATACAACATAGAACCCAGATTTAAAAGGTGATCCACATCTTCATCAGGTGAATTGGGTAGATCCACGTTTAATCTTGATGCATCGGAGTCACGCATCTGCTGCAAAATCACATTAACACCATCTTTGCATTCTTTAATATCGGCGCTTAAATTATCTGCCATTTTGTTATGTCTTTAACACACGCTTAATATTAAAAAAAATTATTCTCTTAAAATCTCTATACGTTTTCTTTAAAAAGAACAAATAGTGATAGCGAACTAGACAGGAGCGCTCTGCTTAAAAACGTGCAAAAGGTGCCAGGCAGAGACCGGCCGGCTGACATTGCATTCCTCCTCAGCCTCGTCCTCCTACGACCTCCATTATCAGACCACCTCTTAAACTCTATTATTTTACTATTATCAATACCACTCTCTACTATTATCACTCCTCTTAACCACGGAGGGGGGAGCGACGCCACTACATTAAAACGTAAAATACACTACTTTTAAGGGTTAGCAACTTCAAAATACTAGAACATTCCGGAGTGGTGCAAATCTCAAATACGTGTACGGCTGTGCGCCATTGTTATCTAGAAAACGTGGCGTTCTGTGCGTCATTGTTCTGAGAACAATAGCGGTTTGAAATGGAGAGCTTTGATTGGTTAATAAGGACCTCCTGCTGGGAAGAACAATCACGCACAGCCGCACCCTTTACTACTCCTGCAACTATGTAACTGTCTGATTGTAGCAATCCACCAGTCAAATATTTCAATGGGCAATAACTCTGAACATGCTGAACATTTTGAAAACAATTTGACTGAAAGTTGTTGATGTCTTATCACCATTGATTTTTCTAAATATCCAGCATATACAGAATTAAAGCCAATGCAAAATGGGGTCTGCAGAAATTCTGCATGCAGACAGTTAAACCATTTCACTCTGAATGTAGATGAACTTTTAATTACGGCCCATACATTGAAACCCCTATAGTATATATAGTGTCTGTGCGTCTGCCCATCCACTTGTCCATCCGCAATATCTCGTAAACAGCAATCATACAGAACCGCTTAAGATATTTTAATGAAATTTTATATATGTTCCCTAGTGCCTTATTAATGACTCGCCATTATAGGTCCAAGAAAATGAGCTTTGTAATGAAAAAGCTCGCGGTTTTCATCAATATTCTCAATGCTTAAGCCATTTGAATGAAAACTGCATATGCCTCACTTATGGTACGCAGATGTACAGTCCAAGATTTTCAATGAAAATTAGTTTTTCATTGTAAAAACTCACTATTTTGTCAATGTTCTCGGGTAAACTACATATCAGACAATCGCTTAACATTTTTTAAGGAGAAAGATTAAGAAATTAGACTATATATATATATATATATATATATATATATATATATATATATATATATATATATATATATATATATATATATATATATATATATATATATATATATATATTATCTTCCCATATCACCCCATAAGGTATACATCATGCCGTGTATGTAAGTACAACACATATATGGGACCCATCTGGGCAAACCCATATATATATATATATATATATATATATATATATATATGATCTTGTAGGGCTTATGAATATGTAATAGGTAGGCTATGATTAGTTTGCAATTGTTTAATGTTTTGTTCTTTTCTTAAACTGTAAACTGTGGGCTTACAGTGCTGATTAGCCGCAATGGCATGAGCCAATTTATATGCTCGATACCATATAAAGGACAATTAGTAGCCAACAACCGATTTACTTAAATTCTAATAACAATATATATATAGCCTATACACCCTGGATAAAGTAGCGCGCGTGCGTTGGTAATTATTAATAATGTAAAACCAATTAATAACTAGAATATATAAACGGAACATCTGACGCGCATAAACAAAAGCGCTCTATAAAGACGTGACATGACGCGCAAACAATACTACGCAAACACCTGCTTGCCATATATGGAACGTGCACCATGTTGTCCTGCGAACTAGATATGCTATTGCGTTGTCCTCCCCCTGCATATGTCTGTAATTTCCACACACTGTAGGGAAACCTATAAACAAGTGTACTGCATATTTTCTCGCTACGGTTAATTTTTCAATATTCCGTATTTAAACTGAAAAAATCTCGTTTATTAAGAAACCTCAAAGCATGGTTCCCAGGGTGGGAAATAGTTCGAGTAGCGGGCGTAAAGGCGTGGGAGCTAATAGCCATTCAGCATTGTTCTCACGATGTCAGATGCAAATGCTATTTCCCACGAGTGTTCCTTTCATCGACTTGAGAGCTAACGATTTATACGATGAAGCAGACCACACTGGACTAGCATGCGCTTTAGTGGACACGGCACCATAACGGACCAAAGAATTAATTATCTAATAGTAGCCTCTGATCTGGCGCAGTGTCTGTGGAATAACTTGAAAATTGACTTGCAAAATGAGACAGCCATAGTTTGTGTTGACTGTTGAAGTGTACGAGAAGTTAGTTTGATGAACGGAAGACGGGGCCGTCGTGTGGCAGATTAGCTGCCCGATTAGCTGGTGTTGTCTGCCTGCTGTTTATCTGTGACAGAGGCGGCATGAATCAACGACAAGTCTGCCTTCCACACCCTGTTGTGGCACAGGTAGGGCATATATGGTTAAAAGAGCTGTTTAAATGGGACTGTACAAGTTCAGGGCAAGATATAAGATTATTTAAATGTCTCGTGGCCCATTAAATAGAGAAACATTTGCACGGGATATGAGCTGCCTGTTGAGTTCTGCGCAAATTACCCAGCACAATGCCCTGCCCCCCCCCCCCACCTTATTAATTACTGTACGCCATGTTAGTTGAGGCTGCACAGACCAGGATTTCTAAAAAAAAGTCCCCATCTGTACTTTCAATTGCCCTGCAAACAATGCTAAGTTTGGCCAACATAGTTTTGCTCATTGGGATTACGTTGGCCCAACGATTCACATAGTTTTCCCATGTAAAGAAAGTTTGGGCTAACACAACTAGTCTTGACTTGAAAGTTGTGAAAATAATTAATAGCCCGCGAGAGTGCTACTTGCTACACAGATCTATACAAATTTAAATAAAAACTGTTGCTACAGGTCCAGTTTCAGCTTAAATATTTTAAAATAATTATAATATTTCTCAGTTGACACTAATTGCTGCAGATTTGAAAAGCTATTTTGACTAGTTTGTTGCTGACTCGGATGCAAGCAACTTTTGTAAATATTTATCAAAAGGTGTGGAATCCAAGTGTATGGTCAAACTCTTCCTTGTTTTAAAATTTGAGATGAATCAAACTAGCAGTTACTGAGATATTCATAGATCCCAAACTTGTTCTGATCCGAATCCAGGTTCATTTAACCGACCCAAGTCTGGAAATCCTCTTGCATGCCCATGCTAAGTTTATTCGATGCAGTGTTAAAATTTGAGCCCGATCGGATTAGAAGATTTTTTGGTACATCTCGGAACACACAAACAGACAGACTCGATTGCAATACCTTCTTCCCTTTCAGATGTATTCTTAGCCCAGTCAAAACTGAAAGGCTGGGGTAATTGGAATTGGTGGTAGTTTATTTCATTTCATCAGGAATTGATAGGGAATTGGTAATTGGGTAAGTTTTAAGGAACTGGAATTGGAATCAATTACTTTGCTTAAGTTATTTGGTAATTGACAATTCTTTTAACAATTACTTTAGTTTATTTTTAGCTCACCTGAATGCCCAAGTGAGCTTATGCCATGGCGACAATTCGTCCGGCGTCTGTCCGTCAGCTTTTTCTTTAAACAACTTCTGCTCAAGAACCACTGGGCCGATTTCAATTATATTTGCCAGGAAGCATCCTTAGGGTATAGAGATTCAAGTTTGTTCAAAGGAAGCCAATTGGGCCGGTGACCATCTTGGATTTTGGCCGATTTTTAGAAACGTCTAAAAATCATCTCTGAAACCTCATATTCAGTGTTCAGCTTTCATGTATAGTTCTGTTCACAGAATGGTTAAGTAAACATAAAACATTAATTTTGAAATGAAAAAAAATTACTTTCCTTTAACTATTGTTGTCTACTGAAGACATTTCTTAAATTTAAACTCTTATATGCTAGGTTTACTCATTTCAGTATAGTTGACTGCTTTCTCTGATATACGGAACTATCTATGGCTCGATCTTTCTACTGAACCTATTTCATTCTGAATTGTCAGAACCTTGCTTTGAAGCAGAGAAATGTGAAAGATGTATAATAATTATGAAATTAATTTGATTGAAAATTATTGCTACCTTAGGCACCAACGATTATTTTCAAAGTAATGTGGCGGGGTGCTGTTGCCACATGTCCCATCAAATTATTTCAAAATATTCACCAAATATGTGTCATTATAAAGAAAGGGTCGTATCTAGACTGTAAGATTTAAATGGTCAATCCTCTACTCATATACATTTTTAAAGAAAATCTAAATATTTCCTTAGCGAGTGTTCATTTACATTTCCCATTGAAATTACTAGCTCAACATTATCTTGAAATAGTTGTTTCATCAGCTCCAATGGAGCGCCTCTTCAGTACTGGAGGAAAGATTTATAGTCCGGAAAGATGTTCATTAAAGCGTTGCTAATCTCATCTCAAATGTTGTACTGCACCAATAGAATATGGTTTATAGATTCCATATCATTCATATCCTGTCAGATTCCCTGATCTGTATCGCAATTATCTGTTTTGTAATATTGAGTAAATGTTGAATAGTGATCGACACCATTTTGTCTCCTCCAGCTATTGTGTGTGATGACATGTAAGCGGCAATGCATCACATTCTTTATTGTGTAATGCTTATCCCATTGAATATTTTGAAACTAATTTGACTGGAAGGTGTTGCTGCTTATGCCTTCCAATCAAATTGGTTTCAAAATATCAACTGCTTACATGAGTTTGTGGACATTTTTGCAAGTCCAATATGCCCGCCAAACACGGTACATTTTGATTGGTCCACTTCTGCCATGTTTCTGACATTGCGCCTTCCATTGAAAAAAATTTAATTTGCACTCAGTGCCTAATCATATCTCTCAAATTTCCGCCCAATCCGCTCAGTGGTTCTGGAGTCATTTTGGCAAAAATTAGGTTATCCAAGATGGCCACCAAACCCGTTGGCCAATCAATTTCCCTTGAAACAAACTTGGTGCAGCTCTTGCCCTAGATGATATTTCATGCGTTTTGAGTTGATCCCCAAAGCGGTTTTGGAGAAGGTTTTTAAAGACATTTTAAAGCGGCCAGTTTTTTGGATGGATCAACTTCTCTTGAACAAACTTTAATGGCCCTTTGTCATTAATCATATATCACAAATTTCAGCTTGATCGCTTCAGAGGTTCTGGGGAAGGAGTAGTTTTTGCGAAAACGAGGTCATCCAAGATGGCCGCTGAACCATTTAGTCAATCAAGTTCCATTGAACAAACTAGGGTCAGCTTTTACCACAGATCATATTTCATGAGATCTGAATTGATCCCTCAAACGGTTTTGGAGATTTTTAAAGACGTTTCTAAAAATCTGCTGAAATCCAAGATGGCCACCGGCCAAATTGGCCGATCGGCTTTGTTTGAACAAAATGGAATCTCTATACCCTAAGGATGCTTCCTGCCAAATATAATTGAAATTGGCCCAGAAGTTCTCGAGAAGAAGACATTTTAAATTTCCCATTACTCCTTCGACCAATACTCACCATTCTATTACCAGTCTTTTTACTGTGATTAATTGTGATAGCTTGTGCGTTCTACTAAGGATATTTGGATTAATATGGATGCCGCCGATGGTAATCAGGTCGTATATTTCCATGTTATTCCATAATTAAAAGACTTAGGTCTCTAAAATTGTGTGTGTGTGTCGCATGTTCCAATTTCTAACCCCAAAGAATCTGGGACGTGTGTTAATAACGAAATATGCCGGATGATCGCCTTCTTTAAACCCCAACAGGCGATCGGCAGATATGAAAATAGGTGTTAGCTACGGTGTTTTTTAACACGAATATCGGCTGACGTCGTTCTCCGTAAGATCTGAGCGGGTGACGTCACACCCGGGTGTTGTCGGATGTTTATGTGAAGAAAATTTTTCATTAATTCGCGCATCTGATTCTAGGTGCTGCATACTAAAAAAGATGGTACCAGAAAACTTTGGAATTTTCAAGTTTTGCATGTTATCATGATCTGTTTGCAATGATCGGTGGTTTTCAAAATTCTTGATTAAGATGTGTGGTCTGCGGTTTTACCGTGCGCTACAGCAGTTTGTTTACATTTTGTTGTTTCTTCACATATCGTTTTGACCTTCGTTAGGAGTATAATTTATATTTATTAGTAAATATACCCCGAATGCTATGCGATATGATTCCTGGTTCCGTGATACATCCTTTAGGATCAGTGTATGGGTGTATTATTGCCCGCTTCGTTCTTGTCGTCATAATCAATGCAATCTTTACTGTAACATTGCGGGGTGGGTACGGGAGGGTGTCAGTTAATTTATGGTCAAAATATTTGAAAATTAATTGTCTGACTTCCATCTCTGTCTCGGTCCGCTTGCTTATTGTAGGTTTGAGCTTATTTATAGGCCAAGCCAGCCCCGCCATCGTGTGATGAGTGCCACAAATTCGTTCGGGTTCTGTTTAAGGACCATGTCTGCTTTCGAAGTACGAAATGTAACCGTGACAATAGGTGTAATGTATGTGCAGTGTGGTCGGTTGACATGATGTTGAAGTTCCTTGCCCAGAAGGACTTGGCTGGGTCTGACGCGGGGTCAGGTGTACCGAAGGCAAATCGTGGAGAGTCCGTTTCGGCCCTTGGGGGTGCAAGTGTTGCCCACATCTGATTTTTGGGGGTCCCAAGGACCCCACACGCTCAGATTTGGGGGTCCCACTGTAAAATCTGGGGGTCCCATGGGGTCCTCATCTGAAATATCCCATATGTCCTATGTTTTTTTCTTAAAATAAACACAACACATTGATCTAATTATAAAACACTTTATTAAACATGTTGAAAGCACTAGGTATGACATTGCGTAAATAATGTTAATGTGTATATAGAGAATATTAACTATGCATAGTTTATTAACCTTTAGCACGTAACACTTTTGGCCACTATTGTAAATCACCAAAATACCTATTTTTGAAAGATTAACACTGGAATGACTGGCTCTAAACAGTGCCAGTCATTCCAGTGGTAAATTTTCAAAAATATGTATTCTGTGATCTACAATCGTGGCTAAAATTGATATATTGAAATGGCCATTGTATATTTAACTAATAACATTTGAACCGCATATCAATAAACAATAACTTAAAGCACTGTACTTGTTTGTTGTCTGATAAACCAACCAACCTACATTGACAACCTTGTATGATTAACATTTCCAAAGACCACCATATTGGTAATTAGCTAAGAACACTGCATTAGTTTTTCTATAAAACCCTAACTTGACTTCGGACGAATTGAAAAATTATGAGTACCTGTGGTGAGTTTGCTCAAGGACGACTTAACGTACTTCGATATAATGCGCACGTATTTTTTTATAATGTAACTGGAATGACTACATATAGTGGAATACATAGGCTAAGATCAGGCAAAACAATAATTTATCAAAAATAATCTGTATAAATCAGATTAAAATGCATAATTAGTGAAAATATATCAGCCAATAACCGGATATCTGTAATTCATAGGGAGGAACTATGTAACGCGATTGCTGATTGGTTGAAGCAAAGATAATGCATTAGCGTGTATCCAATAAGGACGCTTGTATCAGGGAGCTTTGAGCTATACGCTGTTTGGAAAAATGACGATATCGTTGAACATCGTTGCTGGGGTGAGCTTTTGAGTTGAGAAATTGGGAACACCTAACGATCGAGTATTGTTAAACATTATAAACACTAATCCATCAGTCAATCAATCAGCCGCTATTGCTAAATAAAAGACGGCTTATAGCGCTTATTGATACCATTATTCAAACAGCAATACACAGACACCGCCGCTAATCTGTCAAATGACCATTCAAATGTAAAAGATATCACAATATCTTCCATATATTCCTTCATTCATTTAGATACTTTGATAAGTAAATGGAAAAACATATTTTGGCTGTAGTTGTTGCTGCTATAGGCTAGTAGGCATGCGCAAATTAATTTCAAAATATTCAGCATATTAGTTATAACAACTTTGTGATTTGTCCAATGTTCTGAGATGTGAAACGATTAAGACGCCCAGACACATTTGTATACACTTGATCAGTTGTATTGGATTTCTCAAGCATGAGTTCCTCTAGAGGGAGATTCCGCTGTTATCCAATCAAATACTGACGCGTCACACTGTCGTTTAGCACAGCAGACAGAAACATGGCGGGTATTTTGTGCAATTTGTAGGCCAAACAAGGCGACTAACATCGGGCTTGTAAACTCATTATTTATCAAAATTAGATCAAATAGAATACTAAGGATGATTTGGGGATTGTGTTTACAATTAAATGTGGTGGTTGAATCTGATTTATTGGCATTAACAACTTTGAGTTGTGCAAGAAAACATACAACAAATCATAGTCTTAAACAACACAGTAAGTTCGTTTTTATTGAACACACAATGCATTAGGTATATTTCTTAAAGTAAAAACATGCACAAATAAATATACACACACGATAATATAATCGATAATTAAGCACACGCAAAGTTACCAGTTTCTGTTACACTTTTTCACTGCGTCCCTCGTGCGTCCTGGGGGACGCAGAGGGTTAATTTTTATGCATCCCTCTGCCATTTTTATGCGTATATATGCGCAAAAGCATGCATAAGGGCAAATCTGGGGGTCGATCCACGTCTACAGCCGGAGGTGGCGGAGATGGCACCGCCGGCGTGGTTTGGTATGGCTGTGCAGGGCTTCCTGCATAGCGTTCTGCCCACGCTGGTGTCGTCCCTGCTGCCGAAAGTTGTAGGGCAGTCTCTCCCTATGTTTGGTTCAGACCCTGTCCTTGGACATGGTTCTGGACTGGCCACTGAGGGAGCTGTCTCGTACGGCCCCCCTGGCAGTCCCGTCGGCCTCCGGCCTGACGGGTTCTGTCTCTGCGGTCACCTCCGGGTGGTCCAGTAGCGGTGGCCGGTCCGTCAGGCATGGGGCGACTTTTCGGCGTCTGAAGATGAGGAGGCCGAGGAGGAGAGGTTGCTGCGGCCTGTGATGCCGCGGGTGGAGAATATGGAGGTCGATTCCGTCGTGGACGTAACAGCCCTCCATGTGTCTGGCTTGGCGCAAGCCAGGGCAGCGGCTCCGCCCGTGGTTGAGGCCAATCTGGTACCGGCCACCGGTCCCGTGATGGTTGGTTTGCCGCCAACCGACACCGTGACGGGTGTGCCGGGCCAGGCGTGGTACTCACTTATCTCGCCTGGTCCGGCGGTCAGACATGGGTGCCGTTGGCGCCCATGTTTGGCCACGGTTCCGTGACTGCTACGGGTCCGCACGGTTTTCCGTGCGGGCCTACTCCATGGACTGGTGTGTTCCATGGGGTGGCCTCGGAACCGTATGGTACCAGAGTTCCTGGCGTGTCAGCGACGGCTCCTAGTCGGGAGGCTGTGGCTGGTAGGGCCATGAACATGTCAATGGGTGACGTGTTCACGGGTGTGGCCTCCTCGGAAATGGACTGGTCTGAGGCTCTGGCTTGGCTATCCAGGGTAGACCGTCTGTGGTTTCGACCACGGCCGAGGAGGATGCGCCCTGTCCATCGGTGGCATCGATCAGGATGGGGATCTTGCCTGCAGCCTGGATCCAGTCCATTGGACTGGATCCACGGTTTATTGAGTTGCTGGAGGCTATTTATAGCAAGCAATTCATGACCAAGGGGCAGCTTCCTGCGGCCTCCAGGGAGGTGCGGGCGAGGTGTCGTATTCCACAGGGGAAATACGACAGGTATGGTGTTGTCCCGTCGGTCACCGAGGATGACCGATGGGTTCTGGGTGTCCAGAGTGCTGGAGCAGGTGGCCCCGCCCCGGCACTGGTGGACAAATCCCAGGGACACCACGATGAAGTCCTGTCCCTTTGTGGTGAGGGCAGCTATGAGTGCTGTCAACCACTCTTATCGCCTTCTTCATTCGGTGTGGGCTGAAGCGGGGGCAGGCCACCCTGTGCCACCTGTGGCGCTTTCGTGCGTCAATGACGGCCTGGTGCTGTCTATGGACACATTGGCAAGGGTGCAAGTGCATGTTACCAAGTAGAGGAGGCAGATGGTTCTTGACCATATGCGTGCAGCTACAGCTGTCAGGGAGCGTCTTCTTGGGACGCCCCTGACAGGCCCTAGCATCTTTGGTGGCCAGGCGCGGGCCATCTTAGAAGACACGGCTAGCATTGCGCAGAATCGGTTGGCGGTGAACCTGCAGCTAGAGCTAGTGCGTCAAGCGCACACACTAAGGGCTGTAGCAAAGCCGCTGACCATGCAACCTTCTAAGAAGCAGAAAAAGCACAAAGGCAAAGCGAAAGCTAAACCTGGTGCTGCTTCTGCTTCTTCTGGGTTTTCTCAGCCGCCTCCGGCGAAGAAAGCCAAGAAGGTTGTGGAGGCTCCTACCCTTCCCAATGTTGCTCCTGATCGCCCGAGAGGCGGGAAGGGGAAGGGTAAGTCCTCAAAGGGCGGAAAGAAGGGAGCGGATCATACCTGAGGGTACGAGAGCTCCCTTCGTATATGCCTGAACCGAACCTGTGCGACAGGAAAGTGGTGCGAGTTAGACCAGCCGAGCCAAGACCAAAATGGTTCTCTCTCTCGTCAAGAGAGGGGGGGGGGGGTGAGCGGATCGCGAGCCGGACACCCCCATTAGGCGTCTATAGTGGGTGGAAGTCTCATGCGTTTCGTCAAGGCTTGGCGAGGTGTGCCGTCAGACAGTGGTCCTGGGATGGATAGCCCAAGGGGTACATCCCGGAGTGGTGGGATTTTCCACCACAGAATCTGTCTTTGGCACCTGTCTGGACACCCGTACCAAGGGAACCAGACAAGTTAGAAGCCATTCAAAACGAAGGGTCAGGTTTGCTTATGAAGGGAGCAATAAAACCAGCAAACCTGAACACTCCAGGCTTCTTTTCAAACATGTTCCTTGTCCCCGAAAGCACAGGGGGATGGAGACCCATACTCAATCTCAGGCCATTAAATTGGTTTATCCATACGCCTCGGTTCCAGATGGAAACTCCGAGGTCGGTAATGGCAGGATTGAGGAAGGGAATGTTGTGTGTGTCGATCGATCTGAAAGATGCATATTTCCACATCCCAATGAACAGGAGTTGTCACAGGTTTCTGAGATTTGCGTTTCAGAATCAAGTATGGGTTTTTATAGTCCTCCCGTTCGGCCTGTCGACAGCTCCAAGGGTTTTCACAAGAGTGGTCCTTGCGATGACAGCGTATCTCAGAAAAGAGAACGTGGCGCTACACACCTACATAGACGATTGGCTGATCAAAGCAGACACATCAGCCAGATTAGAGGTGGATACTGCTCTGACTCTGAAGTTACTTTCAGATCTAGCCTGGATAGTCAACAAGGAGAAATCCGAGTTGACACCCACTCAACATTTTGTTTATTTAGGGATGTGATTCGATCTCGAGGAGGGCAGGGTTTACCCATCAGAGCCCAGTGTGGTGTCTCTGTTAGCCATCCTCAAGAGTTTTCGATTGGGAAACCACATTCAGGCGAGGCGGTTTCTTCAGATGCTGGGCATGATGGTCTCCATGGGGGAGGTGATCCTGTACGCTGCTTTGATGCGAAGACCTATCCAATTGTATCTGATGTCTCTGTGGAAACAGAGAACAGAACCCCTGTCAAAGTTGGTGCCAGTTTTGGAGCCAATAATGTCGCATCTTGTATGGTGGAAAAAGCGTTAGAATCTCCTAGATAGAGTTTCGCTGCACCTACCCCACCCCCAGCTGTCTGTGTACACGGATGCATTGCTGGAGGGGTGGGGTGCCTGCCTGGGAGAACACCAGGTCTCGGGCACATGGACTCTCCAGGAGAGCCAGCTGCATATCAATCTGTTGGAAATGATGGCAGTGGAACTGGCATTGAAAGAGTTTCTTCCAATGGTCAGGGGCAAGGCGATATTGATACAGTCGGACAACTCGACGGTAGTATCATACATAAATCGCCAATGCGGGACCAAGTCACCCACACTGTATCAAAGTGTTGCACTTGATTCACTGGTGCAGGAATTACTCGGCTGTTTTGAAAGCAGCTCACAATCTTGGGTGATTGAACATTTTGGCAGATGCTTTGTCTCGGAAACAGAATGGTCTCTCAACCCTCCAGTTCTTCACAGGATCTTCGAGTATTGGGGCAAACCCAACGTGGACTTGTTCGCCACAAAGGAAAATGCTCAAATCATGACTTATGTCTCGCCGATTCCAGATCCAAATGCTGTCGATACAGACGCTCTGGCGATAAGCTGGACAGGGATGCACGCTTACGTGTACCCACCCACCATTCTTCTGCCGAAGATATTGGTGAAGATCAGGGAGGAACCATGCCTGATCCTGCTAATAGCGCCATTTTGTCCCAGCAGGGCGTGGGTCACGGATCTTCTAGATCTGCTGGTGGACAATCCAGTGCAGTTACCCGAGATTCCGAACATAATCTCCCAGGCCAAGGGACGCTTCCTAAACGAGCATCCCGAAATGTTCAAATGACTGCGTGGATGTTATCAAACAACGTTCCACGTCGGAAGGTTTTTCTCGACAAGCTGCGAATTTCAAGGTCAACCTTCAAGTCATATAACAACAAGGTTAACAGATTTGCACTTCTACTGGTGTGAAGGAATGGGTATTGATACCTTTCAATCCACTATTCAGCAAATAGCAGACTTTCTCTGTGAGCTATTCTTTTCAGGACTAGCTCCTGTCACAATTGCGGGGTACAAGTCGGCTTTGGCATCAGTTATCCCTTGTCTAGCCAACAGGGATAGTCCAGAGGTGGCCCAGTTGAATGTGATGGTGAAGGAATGAGCAATCTCTGACTGAGACAACCGGTAGTCATTCCAGCCTGGAGTCTATATGTAGTGCTTAATGTACTGGCCAAGCACCCTTTTGAACCGTTGCGTTCGACTAGTCTAAAGCATTTGACTCTAAAGGCAGTTTTTCTATTGGCAGCTTCCTCAGCTGGAAGGCGCAGTGAGATCCATGCACTTTCAGCAGAGAGGGACCGATTTATTGTCTCCGGAGAGGGTCTGCGTCTACTGCCAAGAATAGAGTTTATGTCAAAGAATCAATCTTTGAGATATCCCGGCAAAGCGATCATTATACCGAAACTAACTAGGTTTGATCGTGATGCCAGTGTCTGGTGCCCAGTCCATGCTTTGACTAAGTACAAAAGATGGACAGACTCGTTACGGTCGAATGATAGGCATCTGTGGATCTGCCATAAGAAGCCATATGGCGCCGCATCCATGGGTTCTATCTCGTTGGGTAGTCGAATGCATTCAGACTACCCATGAGATTGCGACTGGGTACCAGGTGCAATGCGCAAGGGTACACGATGTTAGAGGAATAGCCGCTTCGACCGGCCTTTACAATGGTGTACTGTTAGAGGACATCATGGCTGTGCACAATGGCACTGTGAGTCCTCTTTCACGGATTACTATATGAGGGATGTGTCAGACTCCGCCAATCCACTCGCTTTAACTGTTTTGAAACGATAGTTATACGAGCACACTGCTCTTCTCCCTTTTTAGGCATTTGTAAGAAAGAATTAAGAAGGAGACATGGTCGAGCGAGAGGATGTCAACCAGATTGTGTCACTGATGGCCGGACAAGTGAATGGTTGGAGGCTCCACGTCTGAAATCCAAATATCATGAGGTAATTCAAGATTGAGAGATTTTGTATTATGTCTATATATCATGTTCATTCATCTTATATATTCATGCTCATTCCCAGGCTAATATATGCAAAGAGCAGCGAGATGCATGTTCGCGAGTTCTCTCCCTTTCTTAGGAGAAAAAATGTGGGGGTAGTGATGCGAATGTGATTCGGTTCCGTTAATTGATGGTCCTTTTAAGTCTCCATTAATCAAGTTTAAGTCTAAGCTCTTTCTCCAAGGGGCAAAAGTAGCAATTGATGGCTTGCCCCTTCCCACCAGGTTACTGTCTAAATCTGGTGTATATCAGAAGTAATAGAATGGTTAGTATTGATCAAAGGAGAATGAAGGAAATTTCAATTTCCCTTTCTCCGAGATCTAACAATACTCACCATTCTATTACGGACCCAGCCTCCCAGCCCCACAGAGGCAAGCTGTGGGTATCTCTTGTTTGGTGGCTATGCAAACAATATGAGCTTCATGGCAAACGGGTACTCGGCAGTTGGGAGCCGAGTACCCGGTTCCAGGAGTCGGTAAAGCTTACTAAGTCTATAGTCCTAGGGCCAGCTATCCAGGATAGCTTGTATCAGAAGTAATAGAATGGTGAGTATTGTTAGTTCTCGGAGAAAGGGAAATTGAAATTTCCTTCATTCATGAGGAATTGACCCCAACCCAGCTCAGAATTAATATAACTTATGTCCTAAGACAACAATGGCTTCCAATCAAATTAAGTTCAAAATAATCAACACAACATATGTCATTCGTTATGTACATTATGGTGCTAACATATTGTGAAGTAAAATATATTGAAAATCTGATGACTGTTTTGAAAGTGATTGGACTGAAAATTGTTATTCTCTGACTATCTGTCAGTAGCAACTTTAAGTCAAATAATTTCCAAAATACTCATGCAGGTTTCGTGTGCTATACTGTCTCGCAACCATGTTTGTGACAATTTTGGATGAAACATGTTTATCACTCACGCCCCTGCGGAAAAAAAAAATTTCTGAAACTTAAAGAATTATTCTCCCTAAGATGCATCTATTCACATACCAAGTTTAGTGAATATATGTGAAAAAGTCTTGAAACTATGGCCTGGACAAACTTGTAGACTGTAATGTTCAATCAAAAGTAGGTCATGCTGACCTAGTTTTGACACACTGCACACATCTCCATAAGCGGCATCAACATACCAAGTTTCATAATCATGCATATAAAGGTTTTGAAACTATGGCTAGGACAAAGTTGTAGACTGTAATGTGTACATTCAAAAGTTGGTCATGCTGACCTAGTTTTTCTACACTGCACATCTCCGTAAGATCCATCCACATACCAAATTTCATGATCATACATATAAAGGTCTTGAAACTATGGTCCGGACAAACTTGTAGAGGGCGAATGGATGGACGGACAAAGCGGTGACTATGCTCCGCTTTCTGGGGAGCATAAATATTCGTTCGCATGTTCATTTGGTTTTATTAGGTACTGACTTACGCCTAGAGGTATTTAAGCCATGACACTATCTAGGGTCTGTTTTATAAGTCAAACTTTCTGTCACACTGCGCTAATGATGGCTGGTTGATTATATAGTGGACTGTCATTTTCAGGCAAATTTAGCTGGCATGTTACTAGGGCCCGTATATAAGACTACAAAAATGTTGCAATCATGTACAAAATATGTTGATCATGGTCAGATATTTTTTTGGTTCCTGAACTGTTCAGTTTAGGAACATTCTAAGAACTTTAAAAAGAACCGTTGTTCAGTTGTTCCTGAAATTTTCAAGAAAAGATTTAAAATAGTAAAAAATTTTTTAAAGTTTATGAACTGTTCTTTAGTTGTTCCTGAAAATTTTCATGATCATTCTGTTTTTAAATTCTGGTTGAATTTTTTCAAGAACTGTTTATGAACAGTTTAAGAACTTTAAAGTTCCTGAAGTGTTCTTCGGTTGTTCCTGAAAATTTTCATGAAAATTATAAGAACTTTATCATTCCAAAAATTTCAAGAACAGTTTTTGACAAATTTTCTATTAGTTTCAGTATTCTAACATTGTTACCGAACATTTCCAGAATCGCTTAAGAAGACTGACCGTTCTAGAAATGTTCATGACTAGTTCTGGAAAATGTTCTAGAATACATGTTCTAGAACAGCGATTGTGAACTGAGTTCAAGAACAGTTCTTATTGTTCACGAGCTGTTCTTCATCCAGGAACAAAACTTTGGGGGGGGGGGGGGTTACGGCTTTAGAATCAATTTCCAGTATATATGCAATATTACTATATAAGGGTAATTTATTGACAAAAATCAAGGAATTTGTCGTTTTCACCTCCTCTGGTCACATGTGATTAATAGCTGTGCAAATTTGGGTAGTGTAATTCCAGTTATTGGTCTCCATCAATTAGCCATCACATAGTTTTCCCACGTAAGAAATTGAAAATTTACCACTGGAATGACTGGCTCGATTATGATAATCCAGCCAGTCATTCCGGTGTTAAAATTTCAAAAATAGTCTTTTCCTGCAAATGGATGACCATGTACTGAGTAAGAATACAAATTTTAACGACCAATCTCTGACCATTAAAGGTTTAACCTAACCTATTATTAACCCTTAAATGGTCAAGTCTGTCAAACCATCCTTTTCAATGGACTTAAGAAAGGTCCAATTGCAAACTATACAGATATATTTGAAAATTTACCACCCGAATGAATGGCTCGATAATTGAGCCAGTCATCCAAGTGGTGAATTTTCAAAAACAGTCTTCTAGGTCTGCAAACGGACATTTGCTGTGAGAAAATGTCAGTTTTCTTAAATAAATGTACCCATTAGGGTTAAGATTTCTTTATGCATATAGGCCCTTTGATACACTTGGTGAACCTCAAATTTGTTGCTGCGTCTAGGAGCTAAATAAAGCGTCGTCTCTTAGTTAGTGTTAGTTTGTCAGTTTGTCAGTCACAAAAGCTCATTCCACGCTGTAGTTTCAAGTTTTTTTGTATATATTGCTCAAACTTGGGCAAAATGTTGCTCGTGGACTGACGTGGAGTCCTGAATATGTCTGATAGATTTGTGGTCAAAAGGTCAATACCACGGGTCAAATTAAAATGTGATTATTTTGAAAACTATGTGCCTAACACATTTGTTAATAACTTCTACTAGAGAGATCTTAACCAGATTTGGGTGGAATGTTGCTCGTGGGATCCAGAAGATGTGTGATAAATTTTGGGTCAAAACATCAAAGGGCATGGCCACTGATTATTTTGAAAACCATGTGCATGGAAGGAAAAGCATATTCTGGCCTGTCATTTCAAGAGTTTCTCGTATGCAATGATCAAACTTTTGGAAAGTGTTGCGCGTTGAGTCCAGAAATATTTGGTAAAATTGGGATCAAACGGTGTGATTATTTTGAAAACTATGTGCCTAACACATTTACTTTGGTTCTACTTGAGAGATCTTGACCAGATTTGGGTTAAAGGCTGTGGTTTCAAGGTCATGACAGGTTTGCCTAGGTGTTCATGCCTAGGCCTTGAATGTATGGTAATCCAGTGATAAATTTTCTAATATAGTCTTCCCTTGGTCGGCAAATTTCTCAAGACCATTGCAGAAGTAACTTTTGGCCAGCTTGAGTTTTAAAGGGCTAACTGCAATCTGTTTATGCTACAAATCTGTCTTCTACGATGCTGTTTAGATCAATTCTAGTTTTGAGGAATGAGTGTTTAAGCCCGTGTAAATTAAGCAAGAAATAAGAATGGTGGGACGCTCGATCCCTAGAGAGGAGCTCTCCATTCACGATCGCTAGAGCGGATCGCTCCATTCCGGGATTCCCCTGTACCTACCATTTAAAAATGGAAATGTCAGCTATAGTCACCCAGGGAAAGGCGGATTTGTAATACATACACTTATGGATAAACAACTTTGAAGCTTGTGCGACTTTGTCAGCCTATCAGAGTCAAGATCTCCCAGGAGTGGATAGAGGTACAGCCTATCAGAGCCATATTCTCTCAGGAGAGGATAGAGGGACAGCCTAACAGAGCCGAGTTCGCTCAGGAATGGATGGAGGGACAGCGTATTAGAACTGAGTTCTCTCAGGAGTGGAAGGAGGAGAGATTGGCTAACCATGAACTTACCTGTCCGAATCATAACCATAATAAAGGGAGATAAATCATCACAATAATGAGTTGCTATACAGAGCTTGTCTACAATGGTTGAATTTGGTTTCGTTGTCGCAGTAGTCCGACCGGAAGTATCACGTGGCTGCTTTGTCTGCCTATGCATGTGCACACTTTTACTCTCCATTGAAGTAATTGAGTAGAATTTATACCATGTGATGTGAATGTGTACCACATGATACCGTTGTCCGATTATACTCTCGGTCATTCGGATATGTTGTCGAGGTACCCCACTTACCCAGAACAACATACCTAAACTTTAGGATAGAGGCAGGCAGGTCATGGCAGTTAATATCTTTTACTATAATTAGCTCACATGATCAAAGTGTTTAACCCCTTAGTTCTCAGATTTGTTCAAGGAAATTAAAATTTTTTCATAGAAAATGTCCATTTGCAGAACAAGAGACCATTTTTGAAATTTATCAATTGAATGCCTGGCTCGATTATCAAGCCAGTCATTTCAATAGTAAATTAAAAAAATTGTCATATTGTTCTGCAAATGGATATTTCTTAAGACAACTGTAGGAGCCCAGAACAACATACCTAAACTTTAGGATAGAGGCAGGCAGGTCATGGCAGTTAATATCTTTTACTATAATTAGCTCACATGATCAAAGTGTTTAACCCCTTAGTTCTCAGATTTGTTCAAGGAAATTTAAATTTTTTCATAGAAAATGTCCATTTGCAGAACAAGAGACCATTTTTGAAATTTATCAATTGAATGCCTGGCTCGATTATCAAGCCAGTCATTTCAATAGTAAATTTAAAAAATTGTCATATTGTTCTGCAAATGGATATTTCTTAAGACAACTGTAGGAGCCTTGTTTGACCAGCTTAAGCGTTAACCCTTACCACTCTGATATCAATATTCTATCTTTTACTGTGTCAATATCAAAGAAACTGGTGTACCTTTTTCAACAATATTGGTGGAAGATGTTGCCGTCAACGACAGCATCATCTCCCACCAAATCTGTTGAAAAATGAACACCAGTTCATCTTTTGATTTAATTTGAAAATTAAAAATTTTGACACCAGAGTGGTAAGGGTTAAGGGGTTAAATGATAGTTATAGTGGAAGACTTGAATGGAGGGATCAACAAACCCTATGGGTTGTCTCATCCATCATTTGTCTGCAAACGACAAGTGGTGGTGTGAGCAGGTTTGATTGCATGTATTTTATGAAACATGTATGTAATTATACATGTTGTTGAATTTCAGGATGTATACCGAGACAACCTGCTCTACTCTGTACCAATGGGGGTGGGCAACTTTATTATCAGTACACCCGAAACACATCATACTGCTGTATTTACGAACAGAATTCCAACTCAGATGTTACAAAGTCATGATATGGACAATACTGCTGTTGTGCCGTCAGCTTCTAGCACCGGCCTCCAAGTTCCACAAACACACTGTGATAATCCTGTGGATCTATCGTCATCTAACAGTGGTAAAATGCACAAAGTTGCCCACCAGGAAATATTGTGTGGAAAGCGTCGCCACAGCTTCACGGAAAGTGGAGACAGTCACTTAGGACAAGATGGACATTACTTTTCTGGAACACCTTTACATACAATTGACACACCATTCCTACCAAATGGATTATCTGCGGGACCGATGGCTGTCTCCATACCAGACAGAGGACATGGTTAGTATTTGCTATCAGCTGGCTCTCATAATATACACAGACTAGAAAAATATTAGCGGACAGTTAACCAGTGTTCCAACCCTATAGAATATCTAACAAATATTTTTGTGTTGCAATGTAAGAAATCTTTAGTCAATGGCTTACCTGTATGTTTGTCATGCATAATTAGATTTCAGTGATGAAATTGTTTATATTGGCTCTGTTTCTTTGGTGTCTTGGGTTGACAGTTACAGGTGGGTGGAGAAGGTTACTGGGTAACATTAGATCTAAGCCCTGAAAAACACATGGCTCTAAAATCATGCAGGGATTCACAGTCAAAATTTGCATATGGATGTGGATACCATGTGACAAGACTCCTCGGCAGATTGTATTTTAACATAATCTGTCCGTAGTCTCTAGTGGGATGTGGATACCATGTGACAAGACTCCTCGGCAGATTGTATTTTAACATAATCTGTCCGTAGTCTCTAGTGGGATGTGGATACCATGTGACAAGACTCCTCGGCAGATTGTATTTTAACATAATCTGTCCGTAGTCTCTAGTGGGATGTGGATACCATGTGACAAGACTCCTCGGCAGATTGTATTTTAACATAATCTGTCCGTAGTCTCTAGTGGGATGTGGATACCATGTGACAAGACTCCTCGGCAGATTGTATTTTAACATAATCTGTCCGTAGTCTCTAGTGGGATGTGGATACCATGTGACAAGACTCCTCGGCAGATTGTATTTTAACATAATCTGTCCGTAGTCTCTAGTGCTATCTCCCCTTATTCAGCCATGAAAAACTAAACATTATTTTTATTCTCTACGATTCAACACAGATCTATTATCTGTAGTAAGTGATGTAAGATTTGTAACATATATGCATCATGATCACGGTCAAAAGTTTTTCATGTCTACCTGTTGTTGTTACTTGTTACATGTAACATGCTGATTTTACAGATGCAAAATATCTATAGATACAGGTGTGTCATACATGTATCTGACAGGTATTTTAATAGGTAATTAAACATTCTGAATTTGTGTTTTTAGCACACCTTTCCCGAAGGGCCAAGTGAGCATATGCCATGACATCCATCCGCTGTCCATCCATCAAATAACTTCTCATTAACGGTTTGACCAATTTCAACCAAATTTGGCTGGAATGATCCTATGGTGGTAGCATCCAGAACCTTTATTCAAAATTTTGATTGGTAAATTTTTCTGTTAACCATCTTGGATTTTCACAAAATTACCCGGAAATCATTTAAAACGGTACTCCTCCAATATCGATGGCCCAATTTCGACCAGACTAGGCTGGTAGGTTTCGGAACTTGTGTACAGAATTTTGATTGGTCAATTTTTCTGGCGGTTTGTTATCTTGGATTTTTTTCAAAATTTTGAGAAATTAGTTCAAAGGCTACTCCTCATTAACCGCTTGAACGATTTCAAGCAAACCTGGGTGGAAGGCCCCTAGAGTGGTGTGCATCATAGCTTGTTTACAGAATTTTGATTGGCCAATTTGTTCGGTGGCCATCTTGAATTTTCTGAAAAATGGCAGTAAATCGTTTAAAACTGCTCATAAACTGCTTGGTGATTTCAATCAGACTTAGCTAGAGGACCCTGTGGCGATAGGCATCAGAACTTGTAGGTCCTATACAGAATTTTTGACCGCTTGATTTTTAGCCTACCTGGCCAGAAGGGCCAAGTGAACTTAGGCCGTGGGGGTCGTCCCTCGTTCATCAGTCCGTCCATCATCCATCCGTCAACTTTTGCTTTGAAGCACTACTCATTAACCACTTGGCCGATTTCAACCAAATTTGGCTGGAAGTACCCTATGGTCGTAGGCTCCAGAACGTCCATTCAGAATTTTAATTCATCAATTTTTTGGGTGAAAATCATAGATGAAAAATGTACCGGAAATTGTCAAATTGCTTCTTACCATTCTTAGCGATTTCAACCAAATTTGGCTGGAAGGGCCATATGGTGGTAGGCTCCATACATTCCATTAGGAATTTTGATTCATCAATTTTTTAGGTGAACATCTTAGATTTTATGGAAAATGTACCGGAAATTGTCAGATTGCTTCTTCTTACCATTCTGAACGATTTCAACCAAATTTGGCTGAAAAGACCCTGTGGGTGGTAGGCTCCAAAAGTTCTGTTCGGAACTTTGATTCATCAATTTTTTTGGTGAAAATCTGAGATTTTATGAAAAATGTACTGGAAATTATCAAATTGCTTCTTAGCATTCTGAACGATTTTAACCAGATTTGGCTCTAGAACATCGATTCAAAATTTTGATTCATCATTTTGTCGGGTAAAAATCATAGATTTTATGAAAAATGTACCGGAAATTGTCAAATTGCTTCTTACAATTCTGAGCGATTTCAACCAAATTTGACTGAAAGGACCCTATGGTCGTAGGCTCCAGAACGTCCATTCAGAATTTTAATTCATCAATTTTTTGGGTGAAAATCATAGATTTTATGAAAAATGTACCGGAAATTGTCAAATTGCTTCTTACCATTCTTAGCGATTTCAACCAAATTTGGCTGGAAGGGCCATATGGTGGTAGGCTCCATACATTCCATTAGGAATTTTGATTCATCAATTTTTTAGGTGAACATCTTAGATTTTATGGAAAATGTACCGGAAATTGTCAGATTGCTTCTTCTTACCATTCTGAACGATTTCAACCAAATTTGGCTGAAAAGACCCTGTGGGTGGTAGGCTCCAAAAGTTCTGTTCGGAACTTTGATTCATCAATTTTTTTGGTCAAAATCTTAGATTTTATGAAAAATGTACTGGAAATTATCAAATTGCTTCTTAGCATTCTGAACGATTTTAACCAGATTTGGCTCTAGAACATCGATTCAAAATTTTGATTCATCATTTTGTCGGGTAAAAATCATAGATTTTATGAAAAATGTACCGGAAATTGTCAAATTGCTTCTTACAATTCTGAGCGATTTCAACCAAATTTGACTGAAAGGACCCTGTGGTCGTAGGCTCCAGAAGTTCGGAACTTTTATTCATCAACTTTTTGGGTGAAAATCTTAGATTTTATGAAAAATTTACAGGAAATTGTCAAATTGCTTCTTACCATTAAATTTTGCTGAAAGGATCCTGTGGTGAAGGGCTCTAGAAATTCCATTCAGAATTTTGGTTCGTCTGTTTTTTTGGTTGAAAATCTTAGATTTTATGAAAAATTTACTGGAAATGGTCAAAATGCTACTCCTCCATAGCTCTTTGACATATTTCAACCAAATTTGGGTAGATGGATTCTATGGTGGTAGGCTCCAGAGCTTCCATTTGGAATTTTGATTGAGCTAGTTTTTGGGTGAAAATCTTTGATTTTATGACAAATTTACTGGAAATTGTCAAATTGCTTCTTCTGCTTGTCAACTTAACTGATTTTAAGCAATGGCCAAAAGGATCCTATGAACATAAGCTCTAGAACTTGCATTCAGAATTTTGATTCATCCTGTTTTTTGGGTAAAAATCTTACATTTTATTACAAATTTAGTGGAAATAGTCAAATTGCTTCTTCTCCGTACTACTTTGAGCAATTTCAACCAAACTTGACTAAAATGATCCTATGATCAGAGGCGCCAGAAATTCTATTCAGAATTTTGATGGGTAGATTTTCCTGTGAAATTTTTTCTTTCCATCTTGTTTAATGTAACGAATCATGTATATTTAAATTGAACTGCTTCAAATGCTAATGGTCCCGGTGAGCGTCACAGGCCCTTGGACCTCTTATTTTTGGGTGATCATTTTGAATTTTTTGAAAGATGGGAATTCATTCGTTTTAAACGCGACATCTCATTAAGCCCTTGGGCAATTTGGCTTGAGGGATCATATACAGTGGTAGCTTCTAGAAGTTCTATTCAGAATTTTGATAGGTCAATGTTTTGGCATTCATCTTTGGTTTTCTGAAAATATTCCGTAACCATTTAAAAATGGTACTCCTGAATCAATGGCCCGATTTCAACAAAACTTGGGTGGAACGATTCTCCTTTGATCAATACTTACCATTACATTACTTATTGATAACAACCAATTCATTGTCTGTACTCTAAGGCTACAAGACCGTAACAGACTGTGCCGAATCCTGGAACCAGGTACCTGCCACAATAACCTGGTACCCGTTACCTTGAATCCTCAGTCTTGTTTACAAAGCTAAGCAGGGTTGACCGCCATTTTGTTCTCTCAAAAATTCAAAGTTTACTGTGATATTTTTGTGAAAGCTTAGTGCTCTTGGATACTTATTTGCCTACTTATTGTATTATTATGGAATGCGCGCTGCATTCTCAGGTTGTATTAATCCGTAATATATCTAGTTGTTTGTGGAGACTTAGTGTCTCCAATTTCCATTGGTATCAATGTTCCATTTAAAATGGGGCATTCTCAAAATGCAGAAACGTCAGTTCGATCGCCTACATGTACCTAAATCTCCCAACGGCGATCAAGCAGAATTTCTTTTTTAGTGGACGAAATCACAGTTTTAGCACTAAATCGGCTTTACGTCGTGGTTGGTGGTTATGTCTGGGCAGATGATGTCACACCCTTTTGTGTCCAGATTATTTTGTTATAAAATCTTTCTGAATAAGTCACGCAACTTTCGTTACTGCTGCATTCTTGTTGGCTGCAATTTATTAATGAATTTATTAGTAAAGTTTTTCCCCTTTGTCCATTGTGTTGTTGGAATGGTTATGGAAAATTCTTGATTGAATGTTGTGACGTGTGGCTCTACCGTGATTGATAGCAGTTTGGTTAGATTCGTTTAATTATATTTTTTGTCTAGTGGCTTTTTGGGCCAGGTTAGCTGGTTTCTTCATTCATTTCTGAGTTAATTTTTGAAAGGATTCTTAAATTTACCACGAATGGTTAATCGACACGTTTTCTGGTTCCTATGTTTATACATCTTTGAGGATCAATTTATGGGTGTGTTCTCAGCGTTAATGCTCTTTCGCCTGTTATAGCAATCTTTGTGGTGCGGTTTCGTGATTATGGATGCTGGAGGGTTATCAATTTATTTTGTTGTCAATTATTTTTTTTAATAATTTGTCTGCGTTCCCTGTTTATACTTGACTGGCTTGCTTATTGTATCCTTATACTTACCTTGCAGTCCCAGCCCGTCCCGCCATCTTGTGTTGAATGCCATAAACTGGTGAATCTGATGTTCAAGGTTTATGTGCACTAATTGTAACATTGAATATAGGTGTTCGATATGTTCAGGGTGGTCGGAGGAATTGTTTGTCTCCTGTTTTTACCCAAAGTAATGTGGCTGGGTCTGACACGATAAATCGGGAACTGCCTGTTTTGGCTCAGGTTTGTGGTTCTCGTCCTCGGTTGGAGGGAGAGGTGTCAGCACCCCCTGCATGGTTTAGACATAGCGTCCTTCCCACAATGGTGTCTGCGCTAATCCCGTAGATGGGCGCAGTCTGTTCCTGTGTCTGGGATGGACCCTGTTCTAGGATAGGGTCCTGGTCTGGCTGTCAGGGGTGCCATCTTGTATGGTCCCCTGGCGGTCCCGTTTGGCTCCGGTCTGTCGGATACTGCTTTTCCACGGCTGCCTCCGTGCGGCCCGGTAGCGATTGCCGGCCCATCCAGCATGGGAACTGTTCCCCATGACAGTTCCAGTGTTTCCACATTCAACGATGACCCTCCGGGGTCGGAGGATGAGGAAACCATGGAGAAGAGATTGGGGCGGCTGGCTTGGCAATGGCCATGGTGGTGGGTGCTGCTGGCCAGCCGTGGTACATACCTATCATGCCAGAACCAGTTGTTAGACATGGGGTGCCATCAGCACCCATTTCTAGCCCTTTGTCCAGAACCGTCATGGGTCCGCACAGTTTTGCGTGTGGGCCATCTCCACGGACGGGATTGGTCCACGGGGTAGTGGCGGAACCATAATGTACCAGTGGCTATGGTTTTCCAACAGTGGCTCCTTGCCGGGAGGCAATTGTTGGTAGGCCTGTGACCACATCAACGGGTGATGTGGTAGCAACAACCGCTGTGGAGGACACACCCAATCTGTCGGCGGCAGCCATATGGATGCGGGTCTTTCCCGTGGCCCGGGTCCAGAGCATTGGCTTGGACCCGAATTTTAAGAGAGTTACTGGATGCAATCTATGCTAAGCAACTCTCAACTAAAGGCCAACTCCATGCAGCCTCTAGGGCGGTGCAGGCAAGACGTCGCATTCCAAAGGTGGAATATGACAGTTATGGCTCCGTCCCGAGCTCTGGGGCTGGTGGTCCTGCACAATTGGTTGTGAATAGGAGTCAGACCTCTACGGAGGAAGTCCTGTCACTATGTGATGAGGGTGTGAGGGTGGCTATAAAAAGCCATCAACCACTCTTACCGCATGCTTCATTCAGTATGGCCTGAAGCGGGGACAGGCCGCCCGGTGCCGCAGCATGCGTCAATGATGGCCTGGTGCTGTCAATGGATGCACTTGCCCGGATGCAAGCAAGAGTGACTAAGTCAAGAAGGCAGATGGTCATTTACCATGTGCATCTGGCTGTGGCTCTCAGGGATAAGTTGCTTGGAAGCCCCCTGAATGGCCCAGTATCTTTGGTGGCCAAGCTCGGGCCATCTAGAGGACTCTGCCATCATTGGGAAAAATAGACTAGCAGTTGATATGCAGTTAGAGCTAGAGCGCCAAGCACATGCTCCTGGATTTGGAAACGTACTGCCAGTGGGACAGTCTTCAGATAAGCACAAGAAGAGGAGCAAGACGAAAGCTACATTTTCTTCTTGTGTGAGCGCTGGGCCTTCCTTGCATCATAAGGCAAAGAAGGACAGGAAGACTAAGGAGGCTCCCTATGCCCTAGTGGCAGCCCTGAATGCCATAGTGGCAGGAAGGGTGGGGGGGGGAGGGCCTCCAAGGGTGGAAAGAATGGAACAAAGTATAGCTGACGATGTGATAGCTCCCTTCACATCCGCCTGAACTGCACCTGTGCAACAGGAACAGCGGTGCCAGTCAAATCTTGCAGGCCTAGGCCTAAGTGGCTCTATCTCGCCTTTGTCAAGAAAGGGGGTGGGGTGGGGTTTGGAGGGGCCAGCGGACCGTGAGCCAACCACAACCCATGGTTGGGGGGGGGGGGGGAGGGGAGGAAGGCAGTCAACAGAGTCAGCTGCATATCAAATCTGTTAGAGATGATGGCAGTAGAACTGGCACTGGAGAGATTTCTTCCAGAAGTAAGGGACAAGGTGATATTGATACGGTCAGACAATTCGACAGTAGTATCATACATAAATTGCCAAGGCAGGACCAAGTCGCCAAAACTGTGCATAAGGGTGTGGAACTTGATTCAATGGTACAGGAATTATTCAGGTGTTTTGAAAGCAGCTCACATTCCTGCATGATTGAACATTCTGGCAGATGCTTTGTCTCGCAGACAGAGAATTCTGCTAACAGAATGGTCTCTCAACCCTCCGGTTCTACAAAGGATCTTCGAGCATTGGGGCAAACTCAATGTGGACTTGTTCGCCACAAAGAAAAATGCTCAAATCATGACTTATGTCTCGCCTATTCCAGATCCAAATGCTGTTGATGCGGACGCTGTAGCGCTAAGGGGATACACGAATATGCGTACCCACCCACCATCCTTCTCCCGAAGGTGCTGGTGAAGATCCGAGAAGAAACAAAGCTGGTCCTGCTGATAGCGCTTTTTGGGCCAGGAGGGCGTGGTTCACGGAGCTTGTGGAGCTATTGGTGGACAATCCAGTGCAGCTACCCAATATTTCACCGAACATAATCTCTCAGGCCAAGGGCCGGTTCCTACATGAGCGGCCTGACATGCTCAAATTGACTGCGTGGGTGTTATCAAACAACATTCCATGTTGGAGGGCTTTTTCTCAGCAGCCTGCCTGTTTCATCGCAGCCGCGAGAAGGAGGTCAACCTTTGTCATATAACAAGGTTAACAAATTTGCAGAATAGTGTAAAAGAAAGGGTTTCAATCCTTTTCAGACATCTGCTCAGCAAATAGCAGACTCTCTGTGAACTATTCCACACTGGTTTAGCTTCCTTTATGGTTGCTGGATACAAGTCAGCTTTGGCTTCAGTTATCCCTTGTCTAGCCAACAGGGATAGGCCAGAGGTGGCCCAGTTAAATGTGATGGTGAAGGGAATGAGCAATCTCTGACCGAGACAACTGGTAGTCATTCCAACATGGAGTCTATCTTTGGTCTTTAATGTGCTAGCCAAGCATCCATTCGAACCATTGGGTTCGGTCAACCTAAAGCATTTAACTCTGAAGGCAGTTTTTCTACTGGCAGCTTCCTCAGCCAGAAGGGGGTAGTGAGATCCATGTGCCTTTGGTAGAGAGGGACCGATTTATTGTCTCTGAAGAAGGTCGCTGACTGCTCCCAAGAGAGAATTCCAGTCTGAAATATCCTGCAAGCCGATCTTTCTGCCGAAGTTAACTCGGTATGATCATGATGCCAGTGCCTGGTTGCCCGGTCCATGCTTTGACTAAATACAAAAAGCGAACGGACTCATTCAGATGATAAGCATCCGTGGATCTGTCATAAAAAGCCTTATGGCACAGCATCCATGGATACTATATTTCGTTGGATAGTCGAATGAATTTCGATAACCCATGAAATCACGACCGGGCACCATGTGCAATGTGCCAGGCCCATGATGTTAGAGGACTAGCTGCATCTACAGCCCTTTATAATGGTGTTGCTTTGGAGGACGTCATGGCAGTTTCACAATGGCACTGTGAGTCCTCACTCATGGACTACTACTACATGAGGGATATGACAGACTCGGCCAATCCGCTCGCCTTAGCAGTTAATCCCAAGCTATTTAGACCACACTGTTCTTTCTCCAATCTGTAGCTTCATTGCTTTATTAGAGATATTACAGGCATGGTCAGCGAGAGGAGGGCAACCATACAAGTCATGTGAGCCAGGGTGACGGTTGCAGTGGTGCATCTGAAATCCAATTATCAGAAGGTAATCCATGTTTGACTGCTTGTTGTATTTTATTTATATATCATGTTCACTCACTGTATATATTCATGCTCATTCCCAGGCTGTTATGTGTCAAGTGATGTTAATCCACTTGTCACATTTGTCTTTCAGGTAAGATTTCATATTCGCTAGTTTTTCCCCCTTGCTGGAGAAAGGGGGTTGGGGTGGGGGTTGGGCAGGATGGGGGAGCAGTGATGTGAATGCGAGTCGGTCAGGACTTAATGGTCCTCTTTGAAACCGACTGTCAAGTTCAATCTCATTCTTTCTGTAGGGCACGTAAGTCATTTCTGGCTTGGCCCTTCCCACCAGGTTACTGATCAAATCTGGTGTTATCAATAAGTAATGTAATGGTCAGTATTGATCGAAGGAGAATGAAGGAAATCCGTTCTCCGAGATCTAACAATACTTACCATTACATTACGAACCCTGCCTCCCAGCGCCACGGAGGCAATCCATGTGTCATTCACAGCTTTAGCTATGTTAACGAGTGAGGATTCATGGTTGTTGGGGCGGGTACCTGGTTCCAGGAATCGGTAGAGTCTGTTAAAGTCAGTAGCCTTAGAGTACAAACAATGAATTGGTTGTTATCAATAAGTAATGTAATGGTTGGTATTGTTAAATCTCATATTGAAATTTCCTTCATCCTATGACGGTAGGCTTCATCACATCAAACAAGAACGTTGGGCCTCTTGTTCCATGTAGAAGTAAGACGTAAACTTTTGAACTTGATTTGAAGTGTTTGCACCTGAGATTCCATTTCATACATTAATGGACGAATTCAGTTTTAGCTATTCTCCGCCCATCTCTAGCTAAGCTCCACACACGCTTTGCCCGTGTTGAAATCAATTGATCCCTGCACTCACTGAATCTCAATTTCCAGAAAAATACAATGTATACAAGTAAGCTATTGATTACTTTGAAACTAATTTGACTGGGTGTTGGCATCCAGTCAAATTAGTCTTAACATATTCAACAAAATTGTTATTACAAAATGTAAATCGCAAAGACATACGATTTGTAGAACTTGACAGACTATTAAGCATTTATGATATACTAAATCGTGTCAATTGTGATGTAATTGATGATGCTGTGAGCCTACATGTGATGTTGTTGATTATTACGTCATATGATTGATCGATAAACTGGATTCCTCAATTACGAGTTACTGTTAGATCACCTAAAGTATTTTACCATATTTGGAACTATTTATTTTTAAGACAATACCTGTTCATAATCGAATTGAATGCACGGGTTAGGGCTAAGGTTAAAACTAGCTCAATCCATCACTTATTTTTTGCAGATACCAGAATTTTGTCCAGTCTGGATAAGTTTTTTAAGAAAAAATATTTTTGTTTTAATAAAAAGATAAACCTCCTGTGGGAAGCTGATTGATGTCTCAATTTCATTTACTTGTCTCATGCTCAGCTTAGTGTCTGCGAGCAGTAGTCTCTGTGACTAGTCGCAGTGTAGTACATCTAGGATCTTTGAGAATTTACTCGTGTCGAAGGCTCGTGACGGGTCATGCCCATTTTGTAGAAAGTGTTTGCACAGGACCCAAGCATGCTTTGAGGCCATACAATGTATACGCAGCTGCATCCACATTTAAAACCAGTTTGGCATGATCCAGTGAAGTCATCAATCTTGCCTTGGGATGCAGCATAGAGTAACATTGGATAGGATTTTGCATACGTTTTGAGGAGTACGATGTTCCACAGATTGGCTGGAGGGATGGGTGGCTTCCATTACCAAAGACCACTACAGAAGAGGGGGAGAAAGATGACACCTCCACGCTGTCTCTTCGGTAAGTACCAACTTTGTTGGGAAACTAAGTCATCATGGCTTGTGGGCTGACATCCGCATAGAGGCAACTGATTATGTCTAACCTTCTTCAAACTAGACAGTGTGTTTGACATCTTCGGACAGTCTATGCAAAATCTTACGGACAGCCCGAGCAGCTCTGAAGGACACATTCTCACTTCTCGGGATTGACCAAGGCAAAACCAATACAAATCGAGAATGGCTCAAGTAACAGCTCACTGGTCATCATGAGCCCTTGCACCCATTTTCAGGTGACTCCAGGAGAATACTAACACAAATTGCAACATCAGAATTTGAGAAGGCATTCAAAGCCCTGAAAAATGGATGTGGATCCGAGCAATGAACTATTTAAATATGCAAGTGCCATTATCTCAAAACCGATCACGCACCTGATCAATTCAGTTTTTATGCACCACCTTCCCATTGAGGCTGTGTAACCCCCCCCCCCCCCACCTTATCGCATTACCAAGCGCAAGAAGTGACTCGATCCTCCAGCCACGACCCAACCCTCCAGCTAATCTGCGCCCCAGAATGACCAATAGAATGACGGATTTGGTTAGTGAGCGATTCATTCCAGTGGAAAATTAAAAAAATTGTCTTCTGGTCTGCAAATGAACGTTTCCAAAGACTTCCGTATTGGTCTTTGGAAATGTCCATTTGCAGACCATGAGAAGCCTATATAAATAATTTTTCCACTTGAATGAGTGGCTCAATAACCGAGCCAGTCATTGTAGTGGTAAATTAAAAAAAATAAACTTCTTGTTCTGCAAATGGGCATTTTCTATGAGTGAATTTGAATTTTCTTTCTTGAACAAATTGGAGGGTTGAAGGGTTAAAGCATGTTTTCACTTTGCTTTGACTGATTGATTTAAAACTTTGTATATCAACTGATTGTGGTATATCAACATCCATATCAAAATTTATCTGGTTAGTATGGGTGGTGGCAGGGGTTGGGGTGCCTTGGTGGCATTGGGGGTTAGGGTGGAATTGAGGATGAGAGTCCAATATGACCACCTGCTTGTCATCTTGGACAAAATATTGGAAACTTGTTGCTGTGTAGCAAGTATATGTTAGTTGACTTCATATATCAATTGCGGGCTGTATGGGGATGATCGCATAGGACAGTATGTAATCATGGACATTCCTGGAGTTTAGTCTAGTCCAGGTGGGCCCTTGCACTATTTATCTATATTCCTTATATTTCCAATCTATTTTCCTTGAAATCAGGTTCCTATTATTCAGAATTTTGAAAAAACATGTTTGGCCGGATCATAGGCAGAAGTGTCCGTCTATCTGCAACTTTGATCTTTTAATTGAGATTTTTTCAGTTTTCTTACCATGTAGAATTAAATGTTATTAACCAGTGCACGGCTGAATATAGCCATCAACAGATTATTTCTGAGAAACGTGAGAAATGTAAAGAATGTGCCATATTTGATGTGTAAGGTAGAAAAGGTTAAATCATTGATACGCGGTATTTATAACAGGTAAGTGTGATGGCTGTCCCAGGATCAATCACGAGCTACAGTGTCTATGGCTCGATCCAAAATGTATTTGGCTATCTATTGATTGCTCCTATATAATAGCGCCTTGAAATGGACCAAGATTGAATAAGATTGTGAGTCACACCATTTTGAACTAGATTAATTCAGAGATTATCTGTCTGCTTTTAGGAAAGATTTATCTCTTTGAGTGCATACATTTTTTCTTCAGTGTCATGACGATTACTACACCTGTTTAACTATTTCATTCTGCATATCATATCTTATTTGAACCTCAGTTTATTATTTTGCTGTGGAAGCAACAATTTTCAGTCATCTTGTTTTTTAAAATCATGCTATTTCATACTTATGGCAGGGACTTTGAATTGAGGCTTCTGTAAATTCAAGATTAAGCCAGTTTATCAGCGCCCCTGAATGAGCATTAAAGACGGAGATACATCAGCATTGCCACTATCTGTGGGAACTTTCTGCTCTGGAACAGGTGTGTGCGTTCAGAGAACAGCATGTATTGATAACGAAGGGTATGCGTAGAAATCGCGACTGTCCTGGCTAACCAAATGTTGTCATTGAATGCACAGTCCAATCTCAGGGGGGAAAAAAAAAATCGAACATGAAAAACTAATGCGATCTGTCGTTGTCTGGGCACTACTGACGAGGAATAATCGAGGCTCTCTGAGAATATTTCGCTCGGTTTTCCCAGGCGGACTAATCTTGGAACAGCACATACACTTGGTTGTATTTTTTGCACTGCGTATTATCATTTAAAGTAGAAATAAGATTTGTTTATTCTTAGTGGAATCTTTAGAACTAACATACTTGGTATTTCGTGTTCTTAAAAGAAATCTGTGAGTTACATCGTGTTGATTTGTTTTACGAAGTTCATGCATGCAACTTCGGACAAAAATGAGCAGTAATCCCTACCATGGGTCGTTCATCTATCCAGATTTCATTCAGATACCTGTAATTATCCAAGCAGGTAAATATTGGTGCAACCGGGATGAGATTAACACGTTAACCATTACAGACCAGAAATGACAACGTCTTTATTATGCAGGGAATATTCTGCTGAATATTTTGAAACTAATTTAACTGGGAGCTGTTGCTACCTTTCAAATTAGTTTCAAAATATTCAATGGCTTTCCTGCTTAGTTGTCTTGAAATTGAGACACTGTCATTTTAAGGGTTAAATGGCTAATACAGTTAGTCCTGACCGCTCAGTCTTACTAATTAATTTGTTGTCAATGTGATTGAATGTGATTATTTGCTCAGGCTTCAAGGACTTTCATTCAAATTGCTTAAAGATAATCAATATGACTTAGTCTATGAAAAGAGAGTAAATCGATCTCAGCTATTGAATGAAATGGAAAATAAAGTAGTGACCTGTTCTTCGTGAACAGAATGTGTATAAATAGTGCCTGATTGATTGATTGATTGATCGTATTGATTGACAGCTTGTGTTGTCATGGCACATTTTGTGATAGATTTTGATTCATAAATGTTTTTCTAAATATGCCTAATTTGTATTATATTTATTTGTGTTTGAAGAGTCCTAAAAATTTGCTTTGAACATAATTATAGTTCTCTATTAACCCTTTAGCCCTCGAATTTGTTCAAGAAAATTTCAATTGTCTCATAGAAAATGTCCATTTGCAGACCACGAGAAGAGCATTTAAAAAAATTTACCAATCTAATGGCTGGCTCTGTTATCATCTTCTCTTGGTCTGCAAATGGACATTTCCTAAGACCACTGCGCAAGCCGTTTTTGGCATATATAAGTGTTAAAGGGTTAAAAAGCCGAAATAAACAAAAATAAAACAATTTATTCAATGAGTGATCATGTATTGTTTATGGAGATCAATTATATTCCTGAACGGTGTAAATGCTCTATTTAGTTGCGTAATAGATGGCTTTGTCAGAAATGTAAAAAAGTTGACTGACTGACTGACTGACTAATTGTTACAAGTATATATATATATAGGGCCTACTACACATATGCATGCATGCATGTATTCACGCACGCACGCACGCACGCACGCACGCACGCACGCACGCACGCACGCACGCACGCACGCACGCACGCACGCACGCACGCACGCGCACGCGCACGCGCGCGCGCGCACGCGCACGCACACGCACACACACTGCAAAAGCAAGGGATTATATATTTGTATCGGCCCATCCATCCCTATATATCCATATTTAGCTTTTACTTCTAGTATGTTGATGAAATCTCATGGTTAAGCCGGTTATCGGGCTGGGAAGAAGCATCTTATCTTTTGGGTCAGTTTGCCTGTCCGCGATCTCTCCAACCATGAGACATTGGATAACTTATCTTCTACTTGGGCTATGTTGATTTGGTTTACTTCTTTGAGAACTACACTGTACGGACCCAATAATCACGCAGATTGGTAACCATTCTCTACCTTTTGTAGTAAAACATTTTATGTTGATATGGTTGTTGCGACTGGTCTTCATGAGTAGGGTAGTCATGTGCTTGAAGCCTACCATTGTTTTGGTCAGTCTCTTTGCTCATCTTACTAACCACTGAAAGGGCTGAGCGGTGTTTTGTGGGTTCAATCAAGAAGGATGTTTTACATATTTCTTCCAGTTCACTATCCATTGATGAATCTTGAATCGTGTAATCACAGTTTCAGCTTCCACAATTTCAGTGTTTTGTTAACACCTGAGACCTTGTTCATGCTGGTGAATTAGCCTTAGTGTATGTTTAATATACTGTGCCCTTTCTTTTAATCTGCACTCAATTGAGGAATCCAGTTTATCGATCAATCATATGACATCATAATCAACTGCATCACCTGTAGGCCGACATCGTAATCAATTACGTCATGAATGAATGACGCGATCTTAAGTCCATCATAAACACTTAATAGCCTGTCTAGTTGTACGAATTGTATGTCTACTTTTTAATAAACATGCTGTTGAATAATAAGGAAAAATTAGTTACGTTTCAGGGATGTGGATTCTGATGATGCTAAGAACTTCGTGTCCGTGTTTTCTTAGGATGTAGATCCCGGAGAGGTAACTAATTTTTCCTCATTATGAATCATCCTGGGATCGGGACCGACTTTTTCGGAAATATGCTGTTGAATATTTTTGAAACTGATTTAACTGGGCACTGTTGCAGCAACGACAGTCAAATTTGTTCGAAATATTCAACAGCTTTCCTGTATAGTTTTCTGGAAATTGGGATTCAGAGAGTGCAAGGATCCAAATTTATTTGAACATGGACATTGTGTGTATGGAGCTTAGCTAAAATTAGATTCCTCTGTTCACTAAGCTCTAGGCAGAATCATCCACATGGGGTTGTACATGTATGTGCTGGGGTGGGGGGGGGGAACATGTCATCCCTCTCGATAACCAAACCAGTCATTTCAGTTGCAAATTTTCAAAAATAGTCCTCTCTTGGCCTGCAAATGGACATTCAATAAGTAAATATTTGGATTTTCTTGACCAAACCTGACCATTAAATCGTTAAGGAAATGACAACTAAATACATGTACCATTGCCTTCATTCATGTTAACGCATATGTATTGATTCAGAATCATCGAAATTTGACTGAACTCTTCAAAAAAGATTTTAAATAACTGATGATCAATCGTATTCATTAGGACAACAAAAACTCGTTCTGGCTTTATAATGAGCAGTCATGCTTAACAAGGGAAACCACAGAAATAGCACATTGTTTATTCAGGCGTTTATTGATGGAAACAGAATTGATTTTCTTCTAAGTCAGATGCTAAAATTCCCACCATAAGTTTTGCTATTATTTCTGAGCTTGCTGTATTTTTATCTTGGTCTAGTGTCTAGTGGCCAGTCAAATTAATGGTACCATAGTTTCAATATCATGTATTGTTGAATGGTATATTTCTTACATGTGCAACATAAAGAGCTTCCTGTAAATGAACTTGTGCGTAACATTTGATTACCAGTATATGGTTAACCATACCCGAGTCCAGAGTTCATTCTGGCTATTGCGTTTTAGCTTTTGACTTCAAAATTGGCGCACGTCTTTGGAACCCACCCAAGTTTGGTGAACATCCCTCCAGTAGAACCAGAGTTCTCTAAAATGTCTTAAAACCAGAAGAAGCATGCCATGCTCGCATTGACCCTTGTCAGCCTTGTGTCTAGCGACGTTGGGAAAAATTATTCAACATCTTCCCTGCTTGGAATTAACACACTGGACTCTCAAGCTCAAGGATTAAAGGATTATCAAATAGGTGACATCGTTTGTTTATATCAGTTTTATTATATCCGTTGAAATGTACGCTTGAGTGACATATCCGATGCTTTGAGTGTGTGGATGAAATGTCTTACTAGGAAAAGAATAATTGCGTGTGAGTATCATCTCTTATGTATAGCCACTCGCTTGAAGAACTAAGAAATGAAAATGTACAATGTCCACATATTATAGAAAAAAACATAGTCATGATTTTATGACGCAACAACACGGCATCTGCCTGGAGGGCATAATAGTAATTCAAAGACATGAATAATCCATAATAATTGCGTTTCCGCGTATCTTATTCATTGCACCACGTTTCTTGAGAGTTTTGTGGAGTCTTTGATCATCGAATGTTGAAACACTGGTGAAATATTGGTGTCTCGTGTTTGAAGACTGCCATCCATGAAAAGGTCGCGAGTGATGTTCTGATTTTGTTTTATCATTCCAATCTTCTGTTGATATTATATTTTTTTATATTGCGGTACTTGGGTGTATACAGAAGTGCCGACAGAATAGGTAAATATAGTGGTGAGAGATATCAAATGTATTTGAGAAGTATTTCAAATACGTACCTTAAATATTTGAATTTGTATTTAAATACTTTGCAAAAAACTAGTATTTTACAGGATTTGTATTTAAAGAATTCCAAAGTGTTTGTATTTGTATATAAATACTTTTGAAAGTATTTGACCCCATCCCTGGACTGGTGACTGCATAGAAATTCCTGTATTAGTATCTGGTAATTTGTTTTCATAGATCTATTCTGTTGTTCATTAGATCAGGTAACTATTGGCTTTAATGGTCAAACTGACGAAAATCAGATTCTGTAGTGCTATTGTGAAATGCCCATTTGCATTCCAATTAGAAGAATGAATTTTAGCACAGTAAGCACTGGCTTAGTTTAACATTGAAAACAATCTTTTCTTAGCCTGCAGAATGACATTAACTTTGCAAAAATAAGAATTAACATGTATACAATATATATATATATATACACGAATGACTCCTGAAATCAAACAGTCTTTTAATGCTGATTACAAAGCTCAATCAAGCTCTGATTTTAACTCTTAATTGAAGATTGATTATCAATTTGAAGAAGTCCAACCTGACTCAGTCAGATTCCACTCACTTGTGATTGCATTTAATGTGATTCGAGGCTGGTGTTTCTATCGGACACATTTCAGTTTTCCATAATGAATGCTGTCAATTCACTTCTTTAAGCAAGTCTGATGTGTGAAGCTAATGCATCATCCTTTCCAAATGTATTTGATGGCCTTAATTTGGAAGCAGTCCAGCGATGATCTGTTTCCATTAGTTCCAATAAAGTCTCGTGTTACTGAGCATTGGCAGTTCTGGCTGGATCCACTTTTATTGATGAAAAGTGTCTCGATCAAGAACCCAATCAGGAAGCTGAAAATTTTTCATGAATGGTCCCTTGGATGGCAGTGGGATGGGCACAATTTGACACCCAGTCAGCTTCAGACCTGGTATCTTTGCAGGAGAGGTCCAAACATGTCAACGTCTTGAAAATCTGCACAGTGAAGAGTCCGCTTCATCATTGGACTCTGCCATTCTTAGGTCAGGGAATCATTGGACTCTGCCATTCTTAGGTCAGGGAATTTCAATCAGTTCAGTCAATAGACAGTGGTCATTATATAAACAAGTTGGGAGGCATCAAGTTAAGTTATCTATAAGTCAAGTGTTGGACTCCTCTCAACTGTAGTCTCAAGAATTTTTTTCCTGCCTGCAAAGCAGAATGCGAGACATAAGCGTCACTTACGGCGATGGCAGTGTCATTGTTAAGTTTTTGTGTTTAGCGAATCTTATCATCTTATGTTTTGGGATTGCTTAACCCTAGTAGAACACAACTTTGGTACATGGTTACTTATATCAAAAGGATGCAGGATGGTGACATGGAGTTCATCAGGTCAAAAGTCAAGGTAACTGACCTCTGCAAAACATTTTAATTTATGGTTTTAGTATTTAGCAAATCGTATCAGGTTTCAAGATTGCTTTAAGCCTAATGGAGCACAGCTTTTGAACATGGTGGCTAGGTCAAGGGCGAAGTTATTTTTAGCTAGACTTTACAAAGTAAAGTGAGTTATTGCGATACCTTGCACGTCGTCCAGCGGCGGTGTCGTGGTATCGCCATCCAATTTGCGTTTAGCTCAACTTTTGTTTATTTCTCATACATTGTTAATCATACTGGACCCAAAGTTGGGCACATACTTCTTTATAATGACACACCATGACGCAATGACCTTGAGGTCAAACAGTCAAAGATCAAGGTCACTGTGACCGTGGTAAAACTCCTTTTTTCAACTTTAACATTTTCTGTTTAGTTCAACTTTTGTGTTTACTAGTATATCTCATGTTTGGTTAATCATACTGGACCCAAACTGGGGCACATTGCTCGTTGTTATGACATGGCATAACACAATGATGTTGGGGTCAAAAGGTCAAAGTTTAAGGTCACTGACCTCGGTAAAAACCTTTTTTACAGACAGGGGGTGGGGGGGGTGGAAATAGCGATCAACCCCCCCCCCCCCCCCTGCCCGCCCGCCCGCCCATCCATCCATCCATCCATCCAATCTATCCAGCGAAGACTACAAATATAAGCACTTCAGTCATCCATCCATCCATCTGTCCATCCATCTGCCTGTCCGTCTGTCCCCATCTTGTCAACGCAAGTCCCCCTAGAGGTCTCAATGGATTAACTTAAAATTTTCTCCACATCATCAGTATCATGTGCAGATGTGCATGTGCGTTTTTCGCGACCGAAAAATTTTTCAAAATATCTTAAAGCTGATATATATATATACTGCATTGCCAACCATTTCTTGTCAAGGCAACTCCTACAGTTTAGCTCAGATTCTTTTGAAACTTACTAAGTGATATCATTACCACGTGAAGGTGTGCATGTGCTATCCATATATCTGTACGGCCATCCGTCTGTCCAAAATGTATGTAAGTCCGTCTTCTAGAGGTCTCAATGGATTAAATTTAAATTTCTTCCACATTATCAGTATCATGTGCAGATGTGCATGTTCTTTTTTTGTGGCCCAAAAATTGTTCATTACAGAGTTATCCCCCTTTAAATATCTTAAAGCTGATACATAAACTGCATTGCCAATCATTTCTACGCAACTCCTCCTACAGTTTAGCTCCAATTCGTTTGAAACTTGGTAAGTGTTATCATTACCACGTGAAGGTATGTATGTGCTATCCGTATACTTGGACGCCCATCCATCTGTCCAAAATGTATGTATGTCCGCCTGTCGGTCCATCCATCTCTGACAATCATTTCTTGTCAACGCAACTCCTAGAGGTCTCAATGGATTAACTTAAGCTTCTGTCCAAATTATCAGTATCATGTGCAGATGTGCATGTGCTTTTTTCACGGCCAAAAAACTATTCACTGCAGAGTTATCCACCTTTAAATATCTTAAAGCTAGGCTTGCATGATATTGTCCTAGGAGGTATCGCGATATATCGTGGTGAAAAAGTTGCGATATTTCGATGTATCGTATAGCCAATTTTAAGGTATATGAATTCACAGGGGGTTGAATTGGTCTTGGGTTGAGTTGGACTGCACGGTTTGGCTTATGTAGACATATCGCTTTTCATTCTGAGTTTTCATATCAGTTTTATCCGGATGACTTCTAACAACAAAAACTTGAAATCCAGTCGCCAAGATGCTTAAACTAAGACCGATCATTAATAACACGAAAATAGGACACAATTAATGATTTCTTGCCGCGTTACCCCTTGGCTTAATGTATACCATATTCATCATTGCGGGAGTGAAATTATTATATTGGACAACCTAAATATTGTGTACTCTGTTAAAATCATCGTTTATTACATGAAAATTAATCCTAAAATTTAGCATTTCATGTCGTCTTTGTGAAAATATACAAATCACATTATATTAGGAATGTACTTTAGATCCATAGATCTCTAATGTTTAGATCTGCTTCGCATTTACCGAGTACCCGGTTAATAATAATAGTTAGCCTTCAGAAACATCTCACCTTGCTTGCTAAAGCATGTATACCATCTCATTTAGCTATCACATTTGTGAACGCACCACCGTCGCCTTCAAAACCAGGAGAGTGAGCAATATCACGTGATCTATATATTTTACTAATAATAGTTAGCCTTCAGAAACATCTAGGATAGTTCGCCATGCTTGCCAAAGCGTGTATACCATCTCATTTAGCTATCACATTTGTGAACGTACCACCCTCGCCTCCAAAACCAGGAGAGCGAGCAATATCACGTGATCTATATATTTTACTAATAATAGTTAGCCTTCAGAAACATCTAGGATAGTTCGCCATGCTTGCCAAAGCGTGTATAACATCTCATTTAGCTATCACATTTGTGAACGCACCACCTCTCGCCTCCAAAAACAGGAGAGCCAGCAATATCACGTGATTTATATATTCAAGCGATGCCATTTAATGTCAAATTTTGGATTAATTTTGATTTTATAAACCATGCGTATTACAAAACATGCAATATTTATACCTTCCCAGGTAATAATTTCACTCCCGCGATCATGGTTTTGAGGTATACAGTTAGGCGGGGAGAAATTATACCAGTAGATTGCGTTGAATTTTCCTATTAGTGTCCATCTTTTAAAGCATTTTAGAGAATGAACTTCAACTTTTTTAACCTATTCCTAGTATAATCCCACCCCTTTTTCTGAGATGTTGGTTTAGAAATAAATTGAACAACTTGCCGTAATAGGCACCTATGCTACAAATAGACCGAATACGACAGAAAATTTTTGGCGATATTTCGATTTTTTCAAAATCACATCGTAAAAAATCGTGGCTGGAAAAGAAAATCGCGATTTTCGATATCGGACAATCGTGCAAGCCTACTTAAAGCTGATACATAAACTGCATTGCTAATCATTTCTTGTCAATGCAACTCCTACAGTTTAGCTCTGATTCTTTTGGAACTTGGTAAGTGTTATCATTACCACGTGAAGGTGTGCATGTGTATGTCCATCCATCTGTCCAAAATGTATGTATGTCCGCCTGTTGGTCCATCCATCTCTGACAATCATTTCTTGTCAACACAACTCCTCCTATAGGTCTCAATTGATTAGCTTAAAATTTTGTCCACATTATCAGTATCATGTGCAGCTGGGTATTCGTTACAGAGTTATCGCCCTTTAAATATCTTAAAGCCGATACATAAACTGCATTACACTTAATGACCAAGGAATTTAGGTTTAGGAGGAGTTGCATTTTTCATTGATTAGTTTTTCTAAAATATTGTCCTTTACAATTAACGTTGCATGGATGCCCACTCTTGATGTATGTTTATCTGAAATGTTTAGATCCAGGGTGGGGGGGGGGGGGTGTGGATGGATATGCCATTTTCTGATTGCTCTTGTTTTCAACTTTAACATTTTCCGTTTAGCTCAACTTTTCTGTTTTTATCTCATATTTGATTAAACATACTGGATCCAAACTTGAACACGTGTCTCCTTATAATGACATGGCATGACACAATGATGTTGGTGTCAAAAGGTCAAAGTTCAAGGTCAATGATATGCATATTATCTCTTGTTTGTCGTCCCTCCATCAACTTTTGTTTAGAAACGTTACTACTCATTAACCGTTTGGCGGATTTCAACTTATTTTGGCTGAAAGGATCTTACGGGACTAGGTTTCAGAACCTGGATACAGAATTTTGATTGGTCAATCTTTTGGGGTGAAAAGCTTAGATTTTATGAAAGATTTACCGGAAATTGTCAAAATGCTACTCATCATTAACCAATAGACGGATTTCAACCCTAGTTGGCTGGATAGACCCTATCAGGGTAGGCTCCAGAACATCTACAAACTTTCAGAATTTTAATGCGTCAACTTTTTTATCTCCGAACAATAAATTTTATGATTATGGAAAATTTACCGGAAATTGTCAAACTGCATTTCCTCCATAACCGCTTGGTGAATTTTATTAAGATTTGGCTGGAAGGATTCTATAGTGGTAGACTCTAGAACTACTATTCCGAACTTTGGTTGGTCATTTTTTTGGGTAGCCATGGGGATTTTTTTATGTTTTCCAGAACCATTGAAAATGCTACTGTGTATTTAGTGGCCCGATTTCAACGAAACGGGTGCAACGATCCTATCATGGTAGACTTCAACATATCAAACAAGAATTTTGATTGGTCAATTTCTTTGGTGGCCATCTTAGATATTTGGAAAATTATCCGCCATGTCTACGATAAGGGTATTTATGAGTCTTCTATAAACCTTATTTTTAACCTAATTTTTTTGCGTTTAGGAAATCTTATCGGCTTATATTTCGCGATTGCTTAACCCTCATGAAAGATAATTTGGGTACATGGATGCTTATACCAAGCAGATGCAGGATGATGATCTGGATGTCACCAGGTCCATGACCAAGGTCACTCTGACCTCAACAAAGCTAGTTTTTCAATGTGTGCGTTTAGCATATCTTATCAGCGTATATTGGATTGCCGTTGCTGATACCAAGAGGATCCATGATGGTGACATCAACTTTGTTGTGTTTAGCAATTCTTATCAACTTATATTTGGGAATTGTTTAACCCTAAAGGAACAACTTTGCTACATGGTTCCTTATACCAAGTGGATGCAGGATGGTAAGCAAGTCAAAGATCAATGTTACTCTGACCTCTACGAAACATTGTCATTTTTCAACGTTAAGTTTTTGCGTTTTGATTTAGCAAATCTTATCAGCTTATTGTTTTGCCTGCGAATTAGAATACAAGACATAGGTATCACGTTTCAGAGGGCGGCGTTGGCGTCAATGTGAAGCTTTTGCATTTATCAGATCATTATTGACAAAGAGGAGGACAGGGAAGATATTTAATTACGTAGAATTCTTGTTTGTATACGAGAACTAAACTTGTATTGATGCATTATACCTTGAAGGTGTGTTGTGTATTAAAAGTAGGTCAGCATGATCTAAAAGTACATTTCATGGTTCACTGAACATTACAGAAAATATTTGTCCAGGCTGTGGTTTCAAGAATGTTTGGTGTTCGAGAATTAAATGTGTATGCATTATACTCTGAAGGTGTTTTTCATTTGAAAAGTAGGCCAATGTGATCATTTGTCATGGGTCACTGAACATTGCAAAATACTGTTATCTAGACTGTAGTTTTACAGCTATCTTGTCCATTAACAGGGCATAGCACATGTCAGATTTTGTGTCCATTGATGAACAATGACACCTGTCAACTTTTATATCCATTAAAGGGGCATAGCACATGTCAACTTTCATGTCCGTTAACTTGGTATCGCATATGTCAACTTATATGTCTGTTAATGGGGCATAACGGCCATCAACGTTTGTGGCCATTTATGAGGCTTAGTGCATGTCAACATGCATGATTTAGGAGAGTGGTCTAGGAGAGTGATCTTGGAGAGTTATATAGGAGAGTGATCTAGGAGTATGATCTAGGAGATTGATGTAAGAGCATGATCTAGGGCACGCTCCTAGATGCACTGGGAGAGTGATCTAGGAGAGTGATCTAGGAGTGTGATCTCGGCGAGTGATCTAGGAGAGTGATCTAGGAGAATGATCTAGGAAAGTGATCACGGAGAATGATCTAGGAGAGTGATCTAGGAGAGTGATCTTGGAGTGTGATCTAGGAGTGTGGTCTAGGAGAGTGATCTAGGAGCATGATCTAGGAGAGTGATCTCGTGGTGTAATCTAGGAGAGTGATCTAGTTGAGTGACCTCAAAGTGTAATCTAGGAGAGTGATCTCGGAGTGTGATCTAGGAGAGGGATCGAGGAACGTGATCTAGGAGTGTGATCTTGATGAATGATCTAGGAGCGTTATCTAGGGGCGTGATCTAGGTGCATGATCTAGGTGTGTGATCTAGGAGCGTGATCTAGGAGGGTGATTTAGGAGCAGGATCTAGGAGAGTGACCTCGGAGCGTGATCTCGGAGCATGATCTAGGAGAGTGATCTAGGAGCGTGATATAGGAGTGTGATCTAGGGGCGTGATCTAGGAGAGTGATCTAGGAGTGTGGTCTACGAGCATGATCAAGGAGTGATCTAGGAGAGTGATCTCAGAGTGTGATCTAGCAGAGTGATTTCGGAGTGTGATTTAGGAGAGTGATCTAGAAGAGTGATCTAGATTCTACAAGTGGAAGACTGAATCTTAGTTGATATATTTATTTTGCTGTAACTTTTGCAATGTGTTTTCAGATCATGCACAGGGTCACTTGATGCCAGGGTCATTGACCCCGCCTGACAAATTGAATGGTGAGATGGTGTCGGTGTCTAGTTCCAGCCCACTAACCATCAACACAATGGCCCCATCTATACAAACTCCTCCTAGTCCAGTCCCGACTCCGTCACCGCCAAATTGTCGACACAGTACAGAGATTGACAGAAACGGGTACCAACCAACAGTACATAGGTAAAATAATTGCTTTAAATAAAATAAAGAAAGCACTGCTAAGAAATGTCAGAATATCTTTTACAGTTATCATTTTTCACTCACAATATGGTCTACAATATATAGCATTTCATGCACCCTCTCATACCAGGCATAACCTTGTTGTATCAATATGCTTATGACTCATAGAGGCATCCAATTGTGGTCCCATTTAGTGCATGCACAGAATCCATGAAATCTGCACTAGAACAACACTAAGCCAGAGACACTGGTGGCCAGAGGAAAACATTATATATTGCAAGCAAGAAGTAACGAAATCAAGAACCTGGAACGTATAAAACTAGGTTGAGTCAGGGAAGTTCTGTAGAATATCACAATCATGGTTAATGAGGCGACCAAAAGTGGAAAGGTGAGCCAGACCTCAATGTTACAGGAGAAATTATTAATCTATGCGACTCAAGAGCTCACTTTGCAAAACCTCACCCACAGTTCAATACTCCAAGATGAGTCATTAAACATGGAAGAGGACAGCAGGACCTCAGTAAAATAAAAGAACAACTCTGTATGAATGAAACGCTGCCTCTGACACCTTATCCTGATCCTCAAGCTCCATATACCGTAACTTTTATAGAATAGTCAAGTCATCGCTTCCAGACTTTGTAACCTACCTAATTGCTGTCAGTAGGAAAACGTTCCAGAGTGCTCGTCAAATGCAAAATTGGCTTTTCTCGGGTTGTATATTATATGATGTAATTAATGCGAAAACAGCATCTTGTAAATAGTTTGCAGATTTAGCAAAACGGTTTGAAACGCTTTCTCTACTGAATGCCAGGCTGATCACATAGTGATGTGAAACCTATGCCTGATTCAAGTTTATATACATATCCCCAGAACCTCCAAGTTCCTAGGAAAGATAGGAAAAGATTACACTAACCACTAGGATATTTGCTGTCTCCCAGAGATAAATAGCAATAACCGAGAAGTTCATAATTGAATATCTGCAAATCTGGACCTGGAAGTAAGAACCAGAATAATAAGCCAGAGTTGATAGAGCTGACAGAATACAGCATCTGAATATATTGGCAACTTGAGATAAGATCATGTAGATACCTGCTAAAAAGGATCTTGACAAAGGGAAAAACCTCAATAAAGAGGCTTAAAGATCATTATGAAGCGGTCTCAAAATCTGAACAGGATATTGTAGAGGAAACGATAAACCTGTAACAAAGTAAGGAAGAAAAGGTGTCGAAGTTGAAGAGGTGTTGAAGTTGAATGATATGGATGAGATACGTGGTGGTGCCTGGCCTCATGTAATAGTATAGGTTAATGCAACAGTCTTAACAGTATGTCTGCCTGAAGCTCATATTTTCAAAGGGGTGAATGAATGATCTAGTAGGTATTGAATCTCATATGAAATTCAGCATTCGATTATTCCTTCTTGTGACCAGGTTTGTCCATAGTTGGATTGACAGGTTAATTTGAATCATATATTCTGAAGATCTTGTACCTTCAAATTCAAGTCATGTCCCGTGCACCTGCCACAATATTCCTTAACTGTCTGACTACTGCAAGCCACCAGCCAGTAATTCCAATGGGCACTAACTCTGGACCTGCTGAATATTTGGAAAACAATTTAACTGAAAGTTGTTGTTACCTTTCAAAATATTCAGCATATCCACAGGTAAACTGTATGGAAAATATAACCTGCAGAAATTCAGCAGGCAAACAGATAAGCAGAAACATTGATGTTGTTAGCTATGCTTAACCACTAAAGCATTATCCCATTAACACTCATATCAGCCAAAAACGGCTTCTGCAGTGGTCTTGAGAAATGTCGTTTTGCAGACCAAGAGAAGATTATTTTTGAAAATTTACCCCTGGAATGACTGGCTCGAAAACCGAGCCAGTCATTCTAGTGGTAATTTTTCAAAAGTAGTGTTCTCTTGGTCTGGAAATGGACATTTTCTATGAAAAAAGTGAAAATTTCTTGAACAAATTCAAAGGTTATAAAGGGTTAATAACACCTGTTCTTTGTTGATTTTCAGCCATTACTCTGATCAGAGACTTACAAGGTAACTGATTACATTAATTTTGATCAAATAACTGCAGTCCAACCTGCTTAAGCAACCACCTGCCTTTAGCCGGCACATGATGGTGGTTTCTTAAAACAGGTGACCTTACATCTAGGTTGTTGTAAGGACAACCACATGGCTAACGGAATATAGTGATCGGATCTGTCACTCAAATATATGATGTCATAATAAATAACGTTGCAAGTGGGCTGACGTTACAGTCGTAGTGAAACTTTATAACCATGTCAGGAAGATCCAGAAGTTTGTCAACTGTACAAATTGTTTGTCTTTGATAAATTTACAATATAAAAAAATATTTGTTTGAATCTTTTAAAACTAATTTGTTTGGGCACTGTTGCTGCCACAGCACCCAGTGAAATCGGTTTGAAAATATTCAACAGCTTGGAATTGGAATTCAGGGAATTCAGCGTTCAAATGTATATAAATCGATTCCAACATGCATACAAAGTAGGCGGAACTTGGCTAGAAATGGGCGGGAATCTAGCTATAACTATATTGCTATCTTGTAGTCCAAAAAGCCATATATATCCATGGCACATGACTTGTAATAAGAGATCACGTGTCTAGTGACTGCTTTGTTACGCTCAATAACGTGCACCTTTAAGCCTTTAACCATGGAAATTATTAAAGAAAATTTCTCATAGAAAATGTCCATTTGCAGACCAAGAGAAGAGTATTTTTGAAAATTTACCCCTGGAATAACTGGCTCAGTTATCGAGCCAGTCTTTCCAGTTGTACATTTTCAAAAATATCTTCTCTTGGTCTGCAAATGGGCATTTCTCAAGAACACTGCAGAAGCCATTTTTGGCTGATATGAATGTTAAAGGGTTAAGACAGATTTCCTGAAATCTCTCTCAATGGAGGAATCCAGTTTCAGCTATGCCCTGTCCATCTCTAGCTCAGCTCAACTCCACCCACACTTCACCTGTGTTGGGATCGATCGATCCCTGAACACCAACAGTGCCCAGCAGTAGTCAAATTAGTTTCAAAATATTCAACAGCATGTTTATTAAATAGTAAATGCATTCAATTCGTACAACACTGCTTAGTCCGTCATCAATTAAACATTTGTGACGAACTTATCTTATATATATATTTATGGTCAAACCAGCTAAAAGCTATATTATATATAGTCAAGCCGGCTAAAACCAGCATTTGCATTTGCCGTAATGGATGTCCATTTTCAGAGCAAGAGAAATATTTCTAATATTCTAACACGTAAATTTTCAGATAGGGTCTTCTCTTGGCCCGCAAATGGACATCCATCAAGACAACTGTAACTGCTGGTGCAAAAAATTACATTTTCTTGACAAATCATGATCATTGAATTGTTAAGCCTTTAACACTAATATCAGCCAAAAAGGCTTCTGCGGTGGTTTCGAGAAATATGGATTTGCAGATGAAGAGAAGACTATTTTTTTTAAATTTACCACTGGAATGACTGACTTGCTAACCGAGCGAGTTATACCAGTGGTAAATTTTCAAAAATAGTCTTCTCTTGGTCTGCAAATCGATGTTTTCTATGAGAAAATTGAAGTTTTCTTGAAAAAGTCATGTGTTAAAGGGTTAATATTGATCCTTTATTATATCAAATAGATTGCGAGATTAAAGTAGGTATAATAAAAAGATGGATTCTGATGTAATATTGGAGGTGAGGCAGATCAAAGTAGGCTTCACACACTGTGCGAGTAATCATAATGGCGAGTGTCCCCGCTGCAATGTAAGCGATGAACTCTTATCGTCATCATCTTCAACTATGCACGTATTATCCATATTCTTTTACTAGTGATCATCACCGTTTGAATATTCAGAATAAAAGCCTATTTCCATCTATGTATATCCCTGTTAAAAACACTAGCACCTTAGGAAATAGATATGTCAAAAAATGTGTTAATGTAACTGTTTTTGAATGCCAGGGCTTTAGATTACCTCTTAGCTATGACTTTACGAGTCATGACCATATTAGTGAGCCCAAATTAAAATCGTACTGGCTGCTATGAACACTAATTAACTGATTTACAGTCAATTAAATACTCAAGCGATGGATGCTGTGGCATGTTAAGGCTATTCAGAGGACTTAATGTGCTATTAAAACTAAAATGGCTCAAAATCAATCTCCCCGATTTCAAAATTCTCTAGTTTCTAGTCAATTCTAGGAGCATTGATGGATCCCGGACCAGATAGGTGGTGTGCCCAAATGATGTAAATCTAAAGGCCTGAATGCACATGTTTCAATGCATCAACATTAGATTCATGAGAGACAAAATGAAAGATTGTTTGGGCTCTTGCTATCAATCGAAAACGTGCCTACATTTTGTTTTGAGAACTAGAAATACCTTTGTCTTCAACCGTACAGTTACTCTTAACATTCTGGATAATTTGTACCTTTCCATACAAACTTTGACTTAACTGTTATTGCTACATTACAATCTACCTCCTTGCATTACTATAGCTCTTTCCTTCTTTGAAGGGAAGCGTAGTAGGATGAATTTTTTACAGCCAATGTTTGATGGGTATTGTGGTTACAGAGTGACTGAAGGCTTCTTCAAGAATCGCCATACTCTCTCTAATGATGAGATCCATAGTAATTCGCTTGAATGCTATATCTCAGAATGAGGCAAGAAGAGGGTTAATCCAATACCCCTAGCCACTGAGAATGTCATTAATCACAATGACAACCTCATTGGCTGAAAGCTATCACATGACCGTGTTGTAGCAACCATGATCTCATTCCGTTTCCTACTCTAGATGGAAAAGGGCGTAAAGTTTTTTTGCAGCTAATCTATAAGTTTATTACTTATTGAAATCAGCTTGTGGATTTGAAAGTCATGGATAAAGATCATCAAGATGTCTGATAAGAGGGAGAAACCTCCCAAGATAAGTGGTTGTAGGTTATGGTGTTATAAGATTTTAATGATCATCTCTATTTTTGTGGTAGGCGTGTTACCAGTTTTGGTTATTTGCGTCTAGAGTGTTTTGACATATGAGTTGTCTATTTGTGCTTCTTTATTAACAGTGGCTTGTAAAGGTATTGTATTGATATGCTTGTATGGTATTGAGCATGAATCCTGATATAATCTCGCTAACATACGAGAGGTGTTCAGTTTATTTTGTCACAAATTTCAAATAAGTATTTAATCAACAATAATTTATCACAAAATAATTTCATTGCAGAAGATGTTCAATTTGAGACCCATGAGCATGATATATCAGTCTACAGCGCTTAGACCAAGAAGAAGGCTCCATTGATCACAGTTTGACTTAGTGCCTTCCATTCGGTTTTGAGAGCATGTTTTAGACTGTTAAGACTTGTAACTTTCTGCTTCTGTAGACAGCGCTTGACAATCCCCCAGATACTAAAGTCCATAGGGGCAACATCCGGCGACTTCGGCATCCATTCTTCAGAGCTAATGAATTTAACATTGTTCTGCTTTAAGTATTTTAAGCTCTTTCGTGCAGTATGAGAGGAGGCACTATCTTGCTGAAAAACCATGTCCTTCTGTTTGTTCCCTGGAAATAATTTGGGAACATCATGTTTCAAAAAGGGTCTCGTAACATGTTTAATATAATAATCAGCATTGATTTTCACATTCCGATCAATGAATTTAAGACTGGTCTTTCCGTAATGACTAATGCCTGCCCATACCATGAAACCAGGCGCGAAACTGTCACGTTTAACAAACTTCAACTTATCCATATCAATTTGTTCTTTCCTAACATAACAGACTCGCTGTTTTCCGTAGCTTCCACCTAGATAAAACATAGCCTCATCTGTGGTGACAAAGTTTTTCCACTTCCCCGCACACAGCTTCAGGTACAGCCTCCAGCTTCTCTTCCTCCTCTTTTCAACCTGCTCTAGGGATAGTTTATGAACCAAACATTTTTTTCTCAGTTTTGCCTTGATAACACTGTTTATGATGTTATTTACGGATCCCAAACTAATTCTTAATAGGTTGCTCATCTCACGTTGTGTCAGTGGGTTAATTCTTGCTATCATTTTCTTCACTTTGTCGATCACTTGTTTTGATACTCCAGTTCGTCTTCTTCTGATTTTCAATGTAGCAGATGTTCCATGTGTTGGATTCGTCAATTGTCGTTCTTTTCCGATGTTATTCTTTACGCGATAAATGGTCCTCACACTAACACTGATATTTTCTTTCAAAAGTTCATTTCTGATCAGTGACGGCGTCATTGCCCTCCTCAAAAGATGGAGAATTATACCCTCCGCTCTCTCGCTTATTTTATTTCTTGGCATGTTGAAAACTTTTAACAAACTAAACTAGCATGTGCAGCAAGAAATCGTGCAATCTTGTGACAATATAAACTCTCGTACTCTCTCAAAAAGAAAATATTAAAAAAAAAAATTTGAGATTGGTACGGTCTCTTTTTGTAAATCTTGGGATTAGCGCGGCTAATTCTGAGTCATACTCGGAGCTTTACTCTATCGGGTCTTACTGTTTTACGATTCAGATCCAAGAATGTCTCCGAAGAGGTCATAGGTTAAATTTAAAGAGAAGAATGTGAATCACTCTATATGATGTTCTAATGGCAGCTTCCAGAGATTTATAACACGGACATGGTGTTCCAAGTGCACTTAGTGTACCCTTGAGTCTTCCTGCCTTATTTGCAGGTCATGGTCGCTAGCTATTAGAATGTCTTGTTAAAACCTATTTCTCCATCGACCTCTGAAACCAGGGAAATTCTTTTTCCTTATGGTCGGTGGTTAATAGAGGCCAAATCTGAGATCAAGTCTGAGTCATCTATTATTCTGGGGAAAACTGTTTATCACTGGAACGTCTTCAAAAATAGGTGAGCAACACTGATTCATCCATTGATAAAAGGATTAACAAGATTATCATGGAGCAGTCAGTTTCCAATGCTTCATCTCCTGACATAATTGAGGATGAACACTGGAACTGGCTGTTTCTAGAAAATGCTTGGTTTCTAAAACTAATAATTTCTTTTAACCAGGTTGCACTGTTTCAGAGGTACCACTAAGAAGAACCTGGAGAACAAGGGCGCCAAATCTCGGTATACGCCTCATTCACCGCCTGTTCATGAGCCAGTCACGCCGCCACAGATTTCGTCATCTTCATTCAACATTCCGCAGCCTGCGCCCTTGCAAACCGATGAAGATCTCGGGCCTAATCAGGTTATAAGTCGATCTGGCTCAGTCAACATTCCGCAGCCTGCGCCCGTGCAGACCGCTGAAGGTCTCGGGCCTTATCAGGTCATAAGTCGGTCCGGCCTGTCACTACTGTGTCTTCAAGGGTCATCACACATACGCTATCTGCTACTAAGCCAATCGCATATTCACATATTGTATCTGTTATTACTCCGGCTAGACTTCCGCCCCCAGGCCCAGGTTTTTTTCCGGCCCCGGTTCTGGATGCTGACCGGCTTAGGTTACCAATTCCATCGGGGAGGGTGGGGTCGGACCTGGCTTGTGGTCCGGGTCCGGCCTCCGGGGTGACGTCGGGTTTAGAGGCTGTGCAGGCTCCGGCCCCGGGCCCGGGTTTTTTCCCGTCCCCAAGTTGGGATGTCGGTCGGCTCAAGTTGCCCATCTCATCCTTGGGTCCGGACCCGGTTTTCTGCCTGGGTCCGACTGTTAGGGATTCTTCGGATTCTTATTTCCTTGCGCCCCGTCCCCGGGATTTTTCCGGTCCCGGGTCCTGGTCCTCTATTATGATTTTCTGCCAGCTGTCCCACCCGGATCGGGCCCAGGCCCGGCTCGGGACCGATCATTCCGGCGTGTCAAAATCAATTTTAAATTTTCTCCCGGTTTCCCCTCAAGCCTTCCCTCTGTCAAATTTTGGGTTGGGGGGTGGGGAGCTTGAGGCTTCATTGTAATGGTCATACCTTGTTAGAAAAGTTATATTCAACTAAGATATTCATTATATCATTCAGCCTTTGGGTATACCCGAATATGTCAGTTTTATCATAGTTGGGTATTTCAGAATGGAAATTTCAGTCATAATGTGGACTATTTAGGTTAGTTTTTAATTTCAGCTTTAGTCAGATATTCAGAGCCAAGTAGTGACAGGGTCATCTACCTCTTCATGGATCTGCTTAAAGCTGGATTATATGTCTGGCCTCGTCAAAGGAATAATGTAATCATGGTTGCTACAACAAGGTCATGTGATAGCTATCAGCCAATGAGGTTGTCATTGTGCTTAATGACCTCAGTGGCTATGGGTATTGGATTAACCCTCTTCTTGCCTCATTCTGATATATAGCATTCAAGCGAATTACTTTGGATCTCATCATTAGAGAGAGTATGGAGATTCCTGAAGAAGCCTTCAGTCACTCTGTAACCACAATACCCATCAAACATTGGCTGTAAAAAATTCATCCTACTACGCTTCCCTTCAGAGAAGGAAAGAGCAATAGTAATGCAAGGAGGTAGATATATGTAATTAGTAAAACATATGACCAGACCCTCCGGGTCGTCTAGTCATACACTTTTAGCTTCAGCAATCGTGATGCTTTACTTTGCCATGAAGTTTAAATTTATATTAATTGTTTGTTACTAGTGTATATATTTTTATCATCTGTATAAATAGGTAGACATAATTTATTAGTCGTAAACATTAAGATATTGTAGTATGTTATATATTTATCTTTCACAGAGAAGCCATGAGAAAATACTTACGCGACCGCCATGACCAAATCTTAGTCATTCTACATGCAAAAGTTGCACAAAAGTCCTATGGTAATGAAAAAAGGTGAGCTTTATCATGTATGATTTCTCAGAAAACTGCTTTCAAAGGAATTACAGGACATCTTACCTTTGTACCAGCTACTCATAATGGTAATTTAAAATTACCCTGTACCTGCAAACCCGAATCCATCCAGTACATTCCCTATTCTGTGGAATGTCTACTATACCTAACTCTTACAACAGTTCAAGCTACTGCCTAACTCTGCTTGACACATTTATGATGTTGATGATGCTTTCTGGACGGGCAAGGATGCTGGCATGGAATGTTGGTGGAAGTGGAGACTGCATGCTGGCTAATGCCCTTCCCCCCCCCCCCCCCCCCCCTACATGACTACAGCTGGTCCACCATGCCTTCTGTTGCCCTGATGTCAGAATCAATTACGTAGATAAGTTTGGCAAGAACGCATAATTGGTGAGGAATTAGCGTTGTTATATGAATTGTATGTATTTACTATTTAATAAACATGCTGTAGAATTGTGTTAAACTAATTGGACTGTGGGCTGTTGTTGTCTATGGCAGCAACAGCACCCAGTCAAATTAGTTTCAAAATATTTAACATTTTACCTGTATAGTTTTCTCGAAATTGATGGTCAGGGACTTCAGGGATCGATCGATTCCAACACGAGCGAGGTGAGGGTGGAGTTTAGCTAGAGATGGGCGGGTCATATCTAAAATGGGAAAGGTCCATTCTTTATATGATCCACTCTTCTATTCCCCATAATGTGCCGGTCTCCATGCATTCATCCACAGGTTAACCACAGTCCACTATGCAGAGTGTGCTGATACTGGGGAATCGGAGTATATTACAGATTTTCATGTAATCCATTCCATGGCCACATCTTAACATCTACACATGATTGCCAGTGTAACCATCTCATAGATCCAGTGAGACCAACTATTATTAGCTCACCTGACCTGAAAGGCCAAGTGAGCTTATGCTATGACGACCGTCCGTCCGTCATCCATCAACTTTTCCTTTAAATGACTTCTCAAGAACTGCTAGGCCGATTTCAATTATATTTGGCAGAAAGTATCCTTAGGACATAGGGATCCAAGTTTGTTCAAAGGTAGCCGATTGGCTATCTTGAATTTTGGCCGATTTTTAGAAACAGCTTTAAAAATCTTCTCCGAAACCGCTTGAGGGATTGAAGCAAACCTCATGGAATATGATCTAGGGCAGGAGCTAAACCAAGTTTGTTCAAGGGATCAGGCCGAAATTTGGCAGATATGATTAGGGACTAAGGGCCATTAAAGTTTGTTCAAGAGAAGTTGATCCATTAAAAAGATGGCCGCCGTTGGCCAATCGAAATATAGCGTGTTTGGTGGCCATATTGGATTTTTTTTATTGGATGGGTTTTGAGGCAGAAATCGTTTTTTGGGTATTCTGATCTCAAATTTGCAATTTCTAAAACTGTCGGATAAACGGTTTGACGACCATCTTGAACCATTTTCCTGCCAAAAATGTCTAAAAATCTCCGAAACCGCTTGAGGGATTGAAGCAAACCTCTTGGAATATGATCTAGGGCAGGAGCTAAACCAAGTTTGTTCAAGGGAACTTGATTGGTCAAATGGTTCGGCAGCCATCTTGGTTGACCTAGTTTTAGCGAAAATTACTTCTTCCCCAGACCGGCTGAAGTGATCAAACCGAAATTTGTGATATATGATTAGGGACTAAGGGCCATTAAAGTTTGTTCAAGAGAAGTTGATCCATCAAAAAACCTGGCCGCCGTCAGCCAATCAATATATAGCGTGTTTGGCAACCATATTGGATTTTTTTATTTGATGGATATTAAGACCGAAATTGGTTTTATATATGTTTTTGTGCATTTTGATTTCAAATTTGCCGTTTTCGAGATTGTCGGATAAACGGTATAGCGGCCATCTTGGATCAGTTACCTGCCAAAATCTCCCATACTAAAGCAATGGGAAATTTAAAATGTATTCTTGTGCCATCTTGGATTTTGATCGATTTTTAGAAATGTCTTCCTATCCAAAACCGCTAGGGGATCAATTCAAAAGGCATGAAATATCATCTAGGGCAAGAGTTGCACCAAGTTTGTTCAAGGGAACATGATTAGCCAAATGTTTTGGCGGCCATCTTCGATAGCCTATTTTTTTCCAAAAGAACTACTGAGCGGATTGGGCCGAAATTTGGGAAATAAGATTAGGCACTGAGTGCCATTAAAGTTCTTTCAAGGGAAGGATCTACGTCAGAAACATGGTCGCAGTGGACCAATCAAAATGTAGCATGTTTGGCAGTCATATTGGACGTGAAAAAATATCCACAAACTCATTTAAAAGACTACTCCTAAACCACTCACCAACAATTTTGACAAAAATGCATAGTGCTCCAGGTGAGCGACACAGGCCCCTTGGGCCTCTTGTTTTTAAGTATTCTGTCCTATTTTATTTGAGGATTTCTCCACAATAGCTTTATAGCTAACCCATATATACCAATCATTGTATTTGGCTCCCAATGCTCCTTCCAAATAGACCTGGTTATCCCAGCTGGTGGAACTTTGGTGGTGCCAGAAATTAACCTGCTTATGTGCCAAGTCCAAATACATGATCGTTAGTTCACGGGTCAAGGTTATGCAAAAGAAACCTAAGTTGCACAATCATAGCAATTGAGCTTTCCAGTTTTAGCTATACCCCGCCCAGCTCTAGATAACCTGCACCCACACCTTGCTCGTGTCGTGATTAATCGATCGACTATCAATTTCCAGAAAACTGTACAGATACGCTGGTGAATATTTTGAAACTGATTAGACTGAGTGCTATTGCTGCCTGTGGCCTATGGCTGCAACAGCGCCAGGTCCAATTAGTCTCAAAATATTCAACAGTGACAACAGCATCTTTATTAAATAGCAGACATACAATTTGTACAAGAACGCTTAGTCCGTCACCAGTTATGCGTTCGTGACATACTTATGTATGTCATTTATGACATGATTGATTATGACATCATCCTACATGTCACATACTTGATTATCATGTCATATGATGGATGTAGGCACGTCCAAATTGAAAATTTGTGTAACCCGCAAATTTTTTTTTGCATAACCCATTTGCTTCGCGTAACCCATTTTTTCAGGACATCTAAAATAGAAGTGACGAAACACTCCACTTCTTAAAAGTTTTAATTGTCACTGATTCATGTTTTACTTAGTATTCATTTTGATTGACAATCTGATTCTCTGTTAGCAGATCACAGCTTATTGTAGATAACCCATTACTTTAACTGTATTATTTCAAATTAAAATCAAGCAATTAATGTACATTTGTATTTATTTATTTTACCCTGTAATGACTAAATTTGTTCAAACATGTGCAATATTTACTTGTTGCATGTCCATTTGCAGGCCAAGAGAAGACTATTTTTGAAAATTTACCACTGGAATGACTGGCTTGGTTACCGAGCCAGTCATTCCTGTGGTAAATATTCTAAAAGAGTCCTCTTTTAGCCTTCAAATGGACATTCACCGAGACAACTACAGAGGCCAGTTTTGGCCTGCTTCATCATGAAAGGGTTAAATTCGATCTTGCAGACTATTTAATAAAAAGTAAAAAAAATCCCTGTCAAAATCGGCAACATTCGGCGTTATACTGTATCAAATAGTGAATCCGACAACAATCGAATGTGCCGAGCTACGTCATTTGATACATTCAACGGGCGCACTCTAAACAGCTGTTGTCAATTATTTACCCGCCGAACACAAGTTGTTCACTAGATAATCTGACAATTGTGCGCTCGACAAGAAAGCTGTCGCCGGCAATGTGTTTTACAAGTTGAGCTACCATGGTTTCCTGGCGCTTCAATTTTTGCAAGTAGTGAAATTACGAGATATTGAGTAATATCGTTTAACCGATGGTATATCAATTGTCTAACAGGCTATTATTGATTGAATATCAAGTTTTTATAGGTGGAAACGGCTGGAATTAATCATCATCAGCCCAGTAAATTTGGGAAAACCGACTAAATGTCTATGCAGTTTATTCTGCTATTGTAGTGCGGCGGGTCAAAGCTGCGCAGTTACGAAAAAACGTGTCAGTGCGTATCACAGATCCATAAATATATAGTTCTATGGTTGAATTTTGACAGATAGTCATACGTGATGTTTATCATAATATTTCCGATAACAAATGTATTATTAGCTCACCTGGCCAGAATGGCCAAGTGAGCTTATGCCATGGTGACCGTCCGGCGTCTGTCCAGCGTCTGTCCGTCCGTCCGTCTTTCTGTACGTCCGTCCGTCAACTTTTTCCTTTAAACGACTTCTTCTCAATAACCACTGGGCCGATTTCAATTATATTTGGCAGGAAGTATCCTTAGGGCATAGGGATCCAAGTTTGTTCCCGATCAGCCGATTTGGCCGGTGGCCATCTTGGATTTTGGCTGATTTTAGGATATGGCTTTAACCCTTTCCAGTCTACACCGGCCGTAACCGGCCGGTTCAGTCAGGACTACACCGGCCCTAGCCGGCCCAATCAAGAAATATAACTTTACATGTCAAATAACTCTCTGACGAGTTGTCTCCCATTAGCTGTTAACGGCAAGCTATAGTGTGTCGTAGTTTTGTTGTGAACTACGTCATAAGTTTATGCATAGGTACGCATTTTTCACAAAATGGCAAATTATCGTCGTTTGTCAGCGGTACAATCCCGCAATAATTTGCGCCGTTTGTATGAAGATATTATGAACAGTGATGACGCAGTAAGTGATAGTGACTCGGAAAGTAATACAGAGACTAGTAATAGTGATAATAGTAGCGCATCAGAAGCGGAACAGTCTGAATTGCCATCAAAACGTACCCGGTTTTCGTTTTCTTTTAAAAGTCAATTTCCCGGAAACTATGAAAAAAACCTTAGTCACCGGGAAACAGTTCCGTGAAAAAAATTAGACTGGAAAGGGTTAAAAATCTTCTCCGAAACCGCTTGGTGGATTGATTCAAAACTCACGAAATATCATATAGGGCAAGGGCTGAACCAAGTTTGTTCGAAGGAACTTGATTGGCCAAATGGTTCGGCAGCCATCTTGGATGACTTAGTTTTCGTAAAAAAGACTTATTCTGCAAACCCGCTGAACGGATCGGGCTGAAATTTTGGGGATATGATTATGGACTAAGGGGCATTAAAGTTTGTTCATGGGAAGTTGATAGGTAAAAAACATGGCCGCCGTGGACCAATCAAATTTTAGCGTGTTTGGCTGCCATATTCAATTTTTTTATTTCATGGATTGTGAAGCCGAAATTGGTTTTCTTAACTCCGCTTACTTGTCAGTCAGCTATCGTATAGTGATAACCCTATCCGTCTTCTGTATGTCCGTCCATCCATCTGTTTGTCCGTCACCAACAATGACGGCTCATTTTGTTATTTCTTGACGGATTGACACCAAACTTGGTCACAATGTTAATGACGGCATCTAATATCTGTGTTGTGAAAATGAAACTGATAGGACGTCAAATGCCAGAGTTATCACTCCTTAAATATTTGCAGTCTCACTTTTATAGTGCAAATGGTTTGTTCCCACCGTCTTATCACCATGTCAGATTTTATTGCCAAACTAGATATTAAATTCCAATTAACAGATTAACCTTTCCAATACTGCAGAAATATTTAAGATGTGTATTATGTGCTCTGACATCTATGCTCTTAAAAATATTTGAAATGTATTTGATTGAAATTTGTTGCTGCCTTTGGCAGCAATGAAAGTTGTTGCTGCCTAAGGCAGCAATGACTTTCAGTCAAATTATTTTCTAAATCAACTCCAGCTCACCCTACCCCTGCTGCTAACTCAGTGATTCAGCCAGATCTGCATGTGTTAAATGGATTGTGTGGTGGTGGGGAATAACCTGCTATAAAGACCACCTACCTGCCTTTAGAGACCATTTTCTTCAAATTGTATTTAAACCTCTAGTAAGCGTCTGACTGAGTATTTGCAGACGACATATTCCAAAGGTTATATCTCTGAACGTGACAAATATTTTGAAAACAATTGGGCTGAAAGTTGTTGGTGGCTAAGCCACCAACAACTTTTAGTCCAATTGTTTTCAAAATATTCAACAAGTCAAGAGCTTTTGAAAATTGAAATTATTGGCTGCACTGGCTTGCAGCAGTGAGACAGTTAAGAAACCAGCTGTTGTTAGTACTGATATCATCTATTTTCACTTAAACATTGTTCAAAATCACTAATGCAAAAACACCCAGTCCAGAGATTGTTGTCAATATCTCGAAAACTAAATCATTTGACTGAAAGTCATTGGAAGTGACACCGATAGATGTAAAACTTAAGTAAGATTAGTTTGATATGCCAATGTTCCAGGTGAGCGATACAGGCCCATTGGGCCACTTGTTTTGTATTTCTGGCGCATGATCGTAGGCATGTTTGGCATTTAGATATCTAGTTCTGGCCTATGATTTCTCCTTGTAAGCTCAAGTAAACTCTATGAAATATCGGCAACCTTTCACGCGAACGAAAAATGGGTTACGTGAAAAACCGCAGCGTAACCTGAAGGCGAACGATCATTTCATTCGCGCAGTTTGGACATCCCTGTGGATGGATAAATTGGAATGGTCCATTATGCTGCTTATGTCTTACGATACTCGCTTGTTAGAGTAAAGTGTGTATTGCATGTTGGTATGGCAGTAAGGAGAGACGCTGCGCACCTTTAAAATCCGCATTCAAGAGCACCTACGCTCGATCACCAACCTCTACAAACACGAGAGGTATGACACTCCAGTTTCACGGCATTTCAACAGACCCAGGCATTCTAGAATTAACATGCAATTCAGAATAATCCAGGTCCTATCTTCGGACCCCGAGGATGAAGTATCCACCAAATGGAGAAGACAGAAAGAATGCCACTGGATCCACCAGCTCCACACAATGGAGCCGACAGGCATCAACCAAGCAGGGTAGGGGTCACCGCCTTCCCTGGGCCGACATGCACACCATAAGCAAAACAGACCCAGTACGTTGTTATCACTCTTCCCTGGTATGGCAGTATGTCTATAGTGGGCAGTGTCTAGATCTTAGCACAAGAACGCAAGTTTTAAAAATTGAATTTGTAATTTTGCTTATTTTCTATTTTTGCAGGTTTTTCTGTCCACCTCCATGTATATATCTATTTGGTAGTGGGTGGGCACAGAAAAAGGAAGTCATGGATAAGGAGGGTGTGTCCGAACTAGAGACACAAGTCTGTGCTTTCATGGGCATCGGAAACTCGGACCAAGAAAGTGTGCAACTAAATCTGGAGAGCCGGGTATGTGGTGTATAGGAAACTGATTTCAAAGGTAGTCTTCTCCTGGCCTGTGGAGTGACATTTCTCAAGACCACTGCACAGGCAGGTTTTAACCTGCTTGATCATTAAATGTTTGAATATTTTGATGCTAATTTTACTGGAAGTTATTTTGTTACCTACATGTATTAACCCTTTGTTACCTGTAATGGCCCAAGCCGCTCTGCTCACTCCAGACTAACGGACCAGGCCTCCCCATACATTACAAATACCAATGATAACAAACTATTTCCTAGATGAGTGCTCTCCCTTTAGCTGCTAACCGTCTGCGTTGTGCAGGCATATTTGTGTGGTGAAATACGATACCAGTATATGCACTGAATTTATTTTAAGAGGATTGGCAGCTTAGCCGCCTGCCGGCTGCAATAATATGGAGATTTAATTTCTAATCACATAGCATTATCTGATATACCATTAGTAAAGTATGGGGCAGGCTGGGCCATTACAGTCTGGATTCGAGCATATACGTAATTTAATTTTTCTACAAAATCCTTTTTATAGTCTTGAGAAAAATGTCAAATTTATAGAAAATTTCAAAAATTAATTTTTAGTCCACACAGAACATTTCATAAATATATTAAGGCATGAAAGGATTAAGGCAATGGAATCCAAGATTGTCATTATTACGGGTTCTGGAGAGAATGCTGTTAGTCATTATTCATGGGTCATGATACACTTCTATAATAATCAATTTATTCTACTATAGCAACCAAGATGTAACGTATTTTGAATATGTTCTGACAAGTCAATTGAAATGCTTAGATGATTATGATGTAGTGATGGTGCAAAGATAGCAAGACGGTTGAAAATAATTTATTCCACAAATTAAGGTAAAATTTATATGCTTCAATTACAGGACTACTGTGCCGCAAAAACCTTGTATATATCTGACTCTGACAAGCGGAAACATTTTATGTTATCCGTGAAAATGTTCTACGGTAATGGGCAGGATATTGGCATGTTCAATAGCAAGCGAATCAAGGTGATATCTAAGCCTTCAAAGAAAAAACAGTCATTGAAGAACACTGAATGTAAGTGACATATATTACATCTATGTAACCATTTAATGCATACAGACCAAATATGACAGAATTCCGTATACCCATGCAAGGAATATTCTGCTAAAGGTTTTGAAACTAATTTAACTGGTAGATGTTGCTGCTTATGGCTATTTGTGCAAAACTACTGTAAATAAGACAAGATCAGCATAGTCATATCTTTGCCTCTTGTTCCATCAACCAATGAAAAGTCTTCATTGGTGTATTACACTAGTCTAATACTATTAACTCATAATAATCAAATGTAAAAAACGTCCATGTGGAGATTAGATTGTTTTCGAAAATTTACTACCGAAATGACTGGCTTGGTTATGGAGCCAGTTAGTCCAGTGGTAAAATTCCAATAATGGTCTTGGCCTGCAAATGGACATTTCTCAAAATCGCTTCAGAGGCTATTTTTTGGCAGAGACTGACCATTAGTATTAAATAGACAAAGATAAAGGTCTCATCCTTATTTTCAGCATTGGTCATGCGTAACACAGAATAACGCATGCTAATAGATGGCCGCAAAGTGACAGTGTAGTCGAAGGTTAAAGGGCAAGGTTACCTAACATTTGTACACAATTTTGTTGACACTTCACTTTGATACACAATTATGTATGGCTGTAAGAAACAGCGGAATGACGCTAGGTCAACCATTTATCCCTCAAGTTTGTTCAAGAAAATTTAAATTTTCTCATAGAATATACCATTTGCAGACCAATAGAAGCCTATTTTTGAAAATTTACAACTGGAATCACTGGCTCTGTTATCGAGTCAGTCATTACAGTGGTAACTTTTCAAAAATAGTCTTCTTGGTCTGCTAATGGGCATTTCTCAAGACCAGTGTTGAAGCCGTTTTTGGCAGATATCAGTGTTAAATGGTTTAAATGTTCAGGATTGGTTAAATCTTTAAGGAACTAAACCCGGACGCATTATTGTCAGTCCAAGATGAATGTGGCACGTGGTACATAAATAAACAATAACATCTAGTATGTTGCAAGAAACCTACATATCCGTTTATTCTCGCGAATGAATTTGATCTGAGCTCTGACAATTATCGACAACTTCTATCCACAACACGGAAGACAGACATTTAATTCTGTGAAATGTATATTGTCTCAAATAACTATTCAGTACAGGCAGAATTAACTTGGGATGAGTGATTGCAAACATAGCAACTATGTTTATGAAGTAAACTAACTGTGATATCGCTATGCCCCGCCCATTTCTAAATAAGCTGCACCCACTTTATGATTTCAGATACTTGAGAGACAGATTGGATCCTCCATTCATTGATATTGCTGGTTACTGGGCTGGTACTGGGACAATGCAGCCTGGTATTAGCCCAGTAACCTGCATTAAGTGGGTATTGTTGCTCTCTCTATATTTTTAGGAAACCACCAGGTAAATAAATAGGCAATGTCAACCAGTCACCTCAAACTTCGTAGCTGGTTTATATACAATATGAATATATTTTATGTCATCGTTCTATGTAAATAATCTTTTACCTTGCAGTATGTATTGCATCTGGGACCAAAGTTGCATTGTTTAATCGGCTTCGATCACAAACAGTGAGTACACGCTATCTCCATGTGGATGGAGGAAATTTCCATGCCAGCTCAACACAATGGGGTGCTTTCACGATACATCTGTGTGAGTTCTCAATGCATTACCTACAGGCAGCTCAGAAATAAATTATCTTGTTTCCAGAACAGAAACATTTTAGCTAGTACAATTTTAAACCATGATGCAAAAAATGTTATGTGGAATATTTTAGACCTAACACTTTAAGCCTTAAATTTCTTCAAGAAAATTTCAATTTTTCAAAAATTGTCTTATTAGTCTATAAATGAACATTTCTCAAGATCACTGCAGAGGCCACTTTTGACTGATATGAGTGTTAAAGGGTTAATTAGGCAGCAATGTCTTCCAATAAAATTAAGTCAAAAATATTCAGCAGTGTTTTATCTTGTTTTGGAAACATGTTAACTTATTTCGGAGCTCTACTATAGACGTATTCTACTGGTGAATAGGACCTGCTAGACAGGAACCCGATATACGCCATTACCCCCCCCCCCGAGAAGAAAGTAAGCTTTTAGACCATCATTTACACCAGGACTTTGGTGACGTATTTACAAATTTTTTGGTACGTTTAACTCTAACCCTCAAAGACTAGTAGTGGTAACTTCTTTATGATGTAATGCATATTCTATTGAATATTCTGAAACTAACTTGACTGAGAACTATAATGGTAGCAACAGGTTCCAGTCAAATTGCTTTCAAAAATTTCAACAACCTTCCTGTATAGTTGTCTTCAAGAGTAATAGTTAAAAATAGCATTCATGAAACTGATCCAAGGTGTATGCCGTGTGTTTGAAATGATGTTTCAAAGCTTTGTGAAAGCTAAATTAAACATTAGAGAAGCAATGTGCTGCAGTAAATCCAAGCATGGCCAGAAATATAATACCAACAAGAGAAATCAGTAATCGTATAGTTTAGTAGTTCAGGAGCGCAAATATTTTCAGTTGTTCGGTCAAGTGGTAGTTTCATCCATAGATATATCAATGGGCGAACCGAACCTACCATGTGAGTGAGCAAAATGTTTTTGCGAAGTGAAAATAATCGTGTTCCTGAAATTGATATTGCCGATCGTCAACCGTTAGTCCATTACACCTTTACAAATGTTTGTGTCAAGACCGTAGATGAGTAATCGTCAATTGTGGGAACATGCTTTCTTGTTTTGCATTTTAGTCAAACGGGATCACTTGTTTCCAAGAAATGAATGCAAGCAAACAAATAGATAACCCCATTTACTATCAGATAAATATTTGTTTGATATATCAATACCACTTATGTGTTAAAATGGTGAATTTATGTCCAATTAGTTACTCATTCAGAGAATTTTGGCTCCCGATGAAGAACTGCAATATCCTACATGTACTCGCTACTGAGTCTCTCACTACTAAACTCTCTCACTACCGAGTTTCTCACTACCGAGTCTCTCAGTGTTCCTTTACTGTTGTTACTTTTAGTGGATGATAATGAAGATGAATCGGAGGAGTTCACAGTTAGGGATGGTTACATTCACTACGGCGCTACGATTAAATTAGTGTGTTCAGTCACGGGCATGGCACTACCTAGATTGGTGAGTAGACATTGAAATTAAAGCTAACCACACCATCTTATGTTACCAATTAATGTCATATAATATGAAACATGTTGACTATGCATGATGTTTTTAGTTTTTATAATGCCCTTAAACAATGATATTGAGGCTTTAACCCTTTCACCGATAAATCCTTGCAAGAGTAAATTCTTTATGATATAGAACTTGTTCTGTGGAATATTTTGAAATTAATTTGACTGGAAGAAGTTGCTGCCTAGGGCAGCAACCTCTTCCAGTCAAATTAATTTCAAAATATCCAACAGTTTTCCTATGTTTGCCTTGAAAATGAGATATAGGGAACTCATCAGTGAAAGGCTTAAGAGCTAAATGAAAAGAAAAATCAGAAAACGTAGACTATCTAATTTAGTATATACACTCGATCACATTTGTTTGTTAGTGTGGTGTCAAAACAACCATAAAGGTAAGCTGGTGATTATTTTGAAACTAATTTGACTGAAAGCGGTTTCTTCCCCAGTCAAATCATTAAAAAAAAATTCATGATAATTATTACATATGAAAGCCTATGTTGTGGTGGCACCTACATGACATCACATACTCTGGCGATCACAGCTCAACATTAACGTGATGCTTAAAAGCGAATAATGGGGAATTCCAGATTCTCAGTGAATCATATGACATCATAATAAAATATGTGATGTGTAGGATGACGTCATAATCAATTACGTCATGAAGGGCGTAGCTAAGTTCATTATGAATGCTTAATTGATGACGCACTAAACGTTGTTGTACGAATTGTATGTTTTTGTTATTTAATAAACATGCTGTTGAATGTTTTGAAACTAATTTGACTATGTCAGCAATAACACCCAGTCAAATTAGTTTCAAAATATTCAACAGCTTACCTGTATATTTTTCTGGAAAATGAGATTCGGAGAGCGCAGGGATCGAGTGATCTGAATACGGGCAATGCGTTGGTGGAGGTTAGCTAGAGATGGGCGGGGCATACATGTAGCTAAAGCTGGATTCCTTCATTGTGCTGGGAAGTGATTACTATGGAATCTATGTAGCAGAATTTACACTTCCATACAACATTTGACATGAGATTAGTATCGCTGACCTGTTAGGCTGAGGTGATCTGTATACATAGTGTGTGACTTCTTTAGCTAATAATGTGTGGGCTGCGTGGAGAAAGCATAGCTTTTGTGATATATTTGCAGCTATTATAAATGCTGTAAATCAAATTATGTACTTTTTTTTTCTTGCAGATAATTCGTAAAGTTGACAAGCAGACTGCGTTACTTGATGCTGATGACCCTGTGTCTCAGCTTCATAAATGTGCTTTCTACATGAAGGATACAGAGAGAATGTATCTTTGTCTCTCACAGGAGAGGATTATACAGTTCCAGGTACAGTACAGCACATAAATATGTCAAAATGTTTACAAAAGAAAAACAGAAATGTTAGTTTGTACAATTTGAATACGATGTAACAAATGTTATGTTGAATATTTTGAAAATACCTGGATTGGAAGAGATTGCTGCAATGGCTTCCAATGCAATTATGTTCAAAATATTCAACATAACATTTGACGTTATTTCTGAGATGTACTGTAATTCACCTTTCCATAGTATCCATCCATCGTCTGACTTCGTATGGCATCATAATCAGCTCAGCCCGTGTATGATGACATCACAATCATTACGTCACAAACGGTTCCATATAGACCGTCACCAAATCTCAAACAGTCCGACACGTTGTATGAATTGTATTGTAATTCTTTGCTATTTAATAAACACGCTGTTGAATATTTTGAAAGTAATTTGACTGGACGCTGTTGCTGCCTTAGGCAGAAACAGCACCCAGTCAAATTAGTTAAAAAAATTCAACAGCTTACCTGTGTAGTTTTTTGGAAATTGATAGTCATGGCGTTCAGAGATCGATCGATCCCAACACGAGCGAGGCATGGGTGGAGCTTAGCTAGAGATGGGCGGGGCATAGCTAAAAATGGAAAGGTCCATTCTGTCTCATTCTGGGGACCTGGACAGAATACATAGAGAGACAGAATACATACAGTGACAAAATACATACAGGGGCAGAATACATACAGGGCTATGCTCATTTAGATAAAAATATTTAAAAGCCAGCTTATTACTTTGAATTTGACAAAGTTGTCCAATTTGCTGCCAAATTGCTCTCAAATCTTCAAGTGCCATTTGAAAGTCCTGTTGATTATTTTATTAACAAGTTGTTTTAAAGTTGTTGTAATAACAATCTTTAGAAACTGTTCTCAGAATTTTTAATATGGTGCTTATGTCTAGCAAGGACGAGCTATTATATATTTGTATTGAACTACTATATATTGATTAGTGTAAGCTAAAAAGCTGCTACTACAAGGACGTGGTACATACTCATCATTCTGCCTTTACACCCAGAAGTGTTTGCAGATCAGGGCTCGATTTTAACACTAACAACCCCTTAACCTGCATAGTAGAATTTCATATTGGTTAATAAAAGTACACCTGCACTAATCCGTTTGGGATAGTAATGCGCTCAAAGGAGGAAATACGAAAAAACACATATGTTCAGTACTCACCAAAAATTGATAGACGAACAGATTTTCTGATACCTTCAATGCTTTATTGAATATTTTCAAATTAATTTGTCTGGAAAGCCGTTGTTGCCTTAGGCTTTCTGGACATATTAATTTCAAAATATTCAACAGCTTGTATATATATACACTGAGCCAAAAAAGTTTAGCAACTGTGAAATTTGGTTAACTATGCGTCCATTTATAACCAAATTTGCAGGCATGTTTCGTCAATGTAATGTCTTGCTGATCATGAAGAAATGCAAATCATTTCGTCATTTCTCGGCCGCACGCTTACTGCATGTGAAAATGCATTTTTCATGCACTGGCCCACATTGGCGGGTAGCAAAGGCAAAAATTCACCATATTGCAAAAGCAGATAACGAACGTTAACAGAAAACGCTTAAAAGTTTACCCTACCGAACATGGGCCGCCGCCCAGGGCTACCCGAAAATCAGCGCCATGAAGCAATGGGAAGACTCGCTGCTGGGCAGGGCATTCACGCTGTTGCTCAACATTTTAATGTTCACGCCTCAACCATTTCCCGTCTCCGCCAACGTGAGCAGGAAACTGGACATGTTAATGACCGACCACGATCTGGCAGACCGAGAGCAACAACACCACGAGAAGATCGCTACTTAGTGACGTCATCACGACGTTACAGGCTTGAGACTGCGCCGCGGCTGTCCCGTAATTTGCACACCACAACCGGCACTACAGTGCATGCACAAACTGTGCGAAACAGACTCCATGATGCTGGACTGCATGCCCGTCGTCCACTTGTTGCTGTTCCGCTTACAGAGCGTCACATCGAGAATCAGTTTGCATGGGCAAGAACTCATCAGCAATGGCGTGCTCAACAATGGGGCCACGTTTTGTTCAGTGATGAGTCGAGGTTTTGTGTGGATGTGGCGGATGGTAGGCAACGGCTTTGGCGACGTTTAGGAGGACGGTATGATGCAGCCAACATCATTCAGCACGACAGATTCGGTGGCTGCAGTGTCATGGTGTGGGCTGGAATCCATGAAAATGGCAAAACAGATCTTATTGTGATTCGCGTAAATTTAACGGCTCAACATTACTGTGAAGAATTTGTCGCCCCTGTTATCATCCCTTTTATGCAGCATCATGCAGACTTTATGTTCCAGCAAGACAACGCATGTCCTCATTCAGCTAGGGTCACCAGTGATTTCCTTGAGGCTAACAACGTTCCGGTGTTGGACTGGCCGGCGCGATCACCGGAACTGTCTCCTATTGAACACGTGTGAGACATTCTTGGCCGTATGGTGTGTGAGAACCATCTACATCTTCACAACGTGCGGGAGCTGGAAGCTGCACTGCTCCAGGAATGGGATGCAATTCGTCTTCGTGACATCTGGTGCTTAATTCGAAGCATGAGAAAGCGATGTACGGCGGTGGTTAATGCGAGCGGAGCCGTTGAATGATGCCGTGTTAAAGGTGCGATGCTAGCATTACAGTAACAAGAGACTGTTGTTCAAATTGGAAAATGACCTATCAATTAAATAATATATTTGAATCAATTTATTGTTTTTGTTAATTAACATTTATGCAGTAATATTCTCAGTGTTGCTAAACTTTTTTGGTTCAGTATATATATATATATATATATATATATATATATATATATATATATATATATATATATATATATAATTTATATATATATATATATATATACACAGTGTCAACACTTATAGATATGTATTAATGGAGGAATACAGTTTTATCTATGCCCGCCTATCTCTAGATAAGCTCTGACCATGTTGGGATTAATTGATCCCTGCACTCTGAATCTCAATTTCCAGAAAGCTTTACAGTTAAGCTGTTGAATATTTTGAAACTAATTTGACTGTGTGCTGCTGCTGCCTATCAGCATGTTTAATAAATAGTAAAGACATACAATTCTTACAACAAGACGGATGTCTGACATTAAGCATCTTAGACAAACTAAATCAAGTCATTTATGATGTAATTGATTATGACATCATTCTACATATCAAATAATTGATTATGAGGTCATATGATGTATGGATAAACTGTATTCCTTGATTGCTGTAAATCCATATGCTGTAATTTCCAGGCAACTCCATGTCCTAAGGAGATAAATAAGGAGATGATTAATGATGGTGCCTCGTGGACAATCATCAGCACAGACAAGGCAGAATATACATTCTTTGAAGGCATGGGACCGACCAAGTCTCCTGTCACTCCCGTACCTGTTGTTCATAGTCTTAGTGTAAGTGTGAGTGTGTGACTTGATGTTAGATGTAAATGCCAGTGTGGAAGTTGATGATTGATCCAAGTGTCAGTGTGTGTAAGTTGATGTTTGGTGTAAGTGTCAGTGTGTGAGTTGATGATTGATGTAAGTATGAGTGTGTGTGTAAGTTGATGTTTGGTGTAAGTGTCAGTGTGGGAGTTGTTGATTGATGTACGTGTCATTGTGGGAGTTGATGTAAGCGTCATTGTGGGAGTTGATGATTGAGGTAAGTGTCAGTGTGGGAGTTGATGATTGGTGTAAGTGTCAGTGTGTGAGTTGATGATTGATGTAAGTGTGAGTGTGAGAGTTGATGATTGATGTAAGTGTCAGTGTGGGAGTTGTTGATTGATGTAAGTGTCATTGTGGGAGTTGATGTAAGCGTCATTGTGGGAGTTGATGATTGATGTAAGTGTCAGTGTGTGAGTTGATGATTGATGTAAGTGTCAGTGTGGGAATTGATGTAAGTGTCATTGTGTGAGTTGATGATTGATATAAGTGTCGGTGTGGGAGTTGATGTGTCATTGAGGGAGTTGATGATTGATGTAAGTGTCAGTGTGGGAGTTGATGATTGATGTAAGTGTCAGTGTGAGAGTTGATGTAAGTGTCATTGTGTGAGTTGATGATTGATGTAAGTGTCATTGAGGGAGTTGATGATTGATGTAAGTGTCATTGTGGGAGCTGATGTAGGTGTCCTTGTGTGAGTTGATGATTGATGTAAGTGTCAGTGTGTGAGTTGATGATTGATATAAGTGTCAGTGTGGGAATTGATGTAAGTGTCATTGTGTGAGTTGATGATTGATGTAAGTGTCAGTGTGGGAGTTGATGTGTCATTGAGGGAGTTGATGATTGATGTAAGTGTCAGTGTGGGAGTTGATGTAAGTGTCATTGTGTGAGTTGATGATTGATGTAAGTGTCATTGAGGGAGTTGTGTGAGTTGATGATTGATGTAAGTGTCATTCTGGGAGTTGATGATTGATGTAAGTGTCAGTGTGGGAGTTGATGTAAGTGTCATTGTGTGAGTCGATGATTGATGTAAGTGTCAGTGTGGGAGTTGATGTGTCATTGTGGGAGTTAATGATTGATGCAAGTGTCAGTGTTGGAGTTGATGTGTCATTGTGGGAGTTGATGCTTGATGTAGGTGTCACTTTGTGAGTTGATGTAAGTGTGATTGCGTGAGTTGATGGTTGATGGATGAGTGATGGCTGTATCAGGATATGTTACCCAGGTTCATACCTTGATCTAATGCATATGCACATACAGAACAGTACAGAAATAACTCCATGTTTCCAAAACAAACCTAGAATGTACTGGTGAATATTTTGGACTTAATTTGATTGGAAGCCATTTCTGCCTAAGGCAGCATTGCTAAGGTAATCAAATTGACTCCAAAGTATTTAACAGAACATTTCTTACATTGTGTTAAAAACTGTACAAATAAGTATTTTTCGGCTCTCGGCTCTCATGCTGGAAACATTCTAACTGAGCTGAGATGTACAGTATTCTCTCCCCATATTATTAGCTCACCTGGCCAGAATGGCCAAGTGAGCTTATGCCATGGCGACCGTCCGTCCGGCGTCCTTCATCCGGAGTCTGGGCGTCAAGTTTTTCTTTAAACGGCTCCTCAAAAACTGTTGGGCCGATTTCAATTATATTTGGCATGAAGCATCCTTACGGCAGGGAGATTCAATTATGTTCAAAGGAAGCCGATTGGCCAACTTGGCTGGCGACTATTTGGGATTTTGGCCGATTTTTAGAAACGTCTTTAAAAATCTTCTCCAAAACTGCCTGAGAACCTTTTTCCCGCCAAAGCCTCCCATACTAAGCAATGGGAAATTTAAATTGTCTTCTGGAGAACCACTGGGCCAATATTTAACAGGAAGCATCCTTATGGCATAGGAATACAAGTTTGTTCAAAGGAAAACGATCGGCCAATTTGGCTGGCGGCCGCCCATCTTAGACTTTGGCCAACTTAGAAACGTTTTGAAAAATCTCTGAAACCACTTGGGGATCGATGAAAACCTCATGAAATATGGTCGAGGGCAAGAGCCGAACCAAGTTTGTTCGAGGGAACTTGATTTGCCAAATGGTTCGGTGGCCATCTTGGATGACCTAGTTTTCTCGATAACAACATCTCCAGAACCGCTGAACAGATCAGGCTGAAACATGATGTAAAAAAAACATGTCCGCCATGAATCAATCAGAATTTAGCGTTTTGGGGGGATATTTTCTGCAAATTTCTGAGAATACTACTTATTTACCACGTAGCCAATTTTAATAAAACTTGGCCGAACCTTCTTCACAGAAATTTGATTGGTAAATTTTTCCAGTTGTCATCTCGTTTTGTTCGATTGTGCCATTGTGGCCAATAATTCCAGGCGAGTGATACCGGCCCCTTGGGCCTCTTGTGTGATATTACAATGCCTGGCAATGAACCTTTCCATTTTTAGCTATGCCCCGCCCATCACTAGCTAAACTCCACCCACACCTCGCCGTGTTGGGCTTGATCGATCCCCGAATGTCCTAGCTATCAATTTCCTGAAAACTATACAGGGAACCTGTTGAATATTTTGTAACTAATTTGAGTGGGTGCTGTTGCTGCCTATGGCAGCAACAGCGCCTAATCAAATTAGTTTCAAAATATTCAACAGAATATTTATTAAATAGTAAAAGCAAACAATTTGTACAACGACGCATAGACCGTCTTCAAATATGCGTTCGTGACGTACTTATCGACTGTGTACTCTGGAAAGGTGAATTGGAGAGGTCTGACCTCTGGTTAGAAGTTGTTTTTCCGTTGTGAACAGAAACATTGCATCCATGTGTTGTCTTAGCTTTTTAATAGACAAGATCGGTCAACAAAATTAAGATTTCTACTTATTGATTATCCAATTACACATCAAGAAAAGCGTATTTTTGGAAATTTAGCACTGAAATGTCTGGCTCGCTGATCGAGCTTGTTATTCCAGTGGCAAAATATAAAAAATTGTTTTCGCAGTGTGTAAATAGACATTCCTCAAGACCATTGCAGAGGTTGGTTTTGGCTGGTTTAGCCATTAATTGTTTCATGGTGAAGCTGGCCCAAACTGGCTTCTACAGCGGTATTGAGGGATGTCCATTTGCAGAATAAGTGAAGACTATTTTTTAAAACTTACTGCTGGAATGACTGGCTCGATAACTGAGCCATTTATTCCTGTGGTAAACTTTCAAAAATAGTTTTCACTTGGCCTGCAAATCGAGATTTAATAAGTAAATATTTTTCGATTCTCTCGACCAAATTTAGCCAAGAAAGGCTTAAAGGGATAATAGAGAGGAGAGTGGAAAGAAAAGTCATTCATTATTGGCATACTATGTGGCCAGTTGTTGTTTCACAATGCCATGTCCATGCATGCACATTTTCAGGTGTTCAGGTATGTGTCTGGATACGTGCATGACTGCATGTCTAAGATGTGTTGGGTGCTCAAGTTCATTATTCGGATATATATTCTATTTGCCATAATATGCTGATTGAAACGTTACTGTCCAAGGCCATTTCACTGCTCCATGCATAGTAAACAAGTAAAAGTACAATCACAAATAGATTTAAATCTGCAATAATTAGCAACACGAACATACAAAGTTGACTAATTTACAAGAGAAAATTATGACATTTGTCAGGTAATTTAGGTCAGAGGAATTGAAACTACCAATAAATTTTTGCACTAAACAGGAATATTTGTGAGATATGGAGTTAAGGGTTAAAGTTGCCTATTATATGGTGAAATTAATTTATGCAGTCAACAGTTCCTTTAAAGAATAATCACATTGGTACACTATACAATTTTTAGCTACAACACAACTTGCAATTAGTATAAGTCTGTCTGTCTAGCTCTGTCTGTCTGTCTGTCTGTCTGTATGTCTGTCTCTGTCTGTCTGTCTGTCTGTGTGTCTGTCTGTCTCTGTCTGTCTCTGTCTGTCTGTCTGTCTGTCTGTCTGTCTGTCTGTCTGTATGCCTGCCTGCCTGCCTGCCTGCGCTCTTTGTATAATGTTTTAATGTGTCTGTGTGCTCTGTTATAGTTGAATGGTGGAGGAGATGTTGCCATGCTTGAACTGAGTGGTGAAAACTTTAGGTCCACATTACGGGTATGGTTTGGTGATGTAGAAGCCGAGACTATGTTCAGGTGAGCCTTTCAAATAATTCATATCTATTGATCGAGATACAGGTACATATGCCTCAAGTCCTTGAATTAGAAAGATTAAATATGACAGATCATCTACAATTCATACTTACATATTTTTTGCACTAATCCTTTTAAATGCATTTGAATCAGTTTTAAACAATTGACTGTTTAATGCACAAATTTGTTCAAGAAAAGTTCAATTTTCTCAGCGAAAATTTCCATTTGCAGATCGAGAGAAGAGGATTTTTGAAAATCTGCCACTGAAATGACTCCGTTTATATCTCACGTTTAGTTAATTATACTGGAGCCAAACTTGGAAACACTATGCCTCATTAATCGTTTGACGGAGTTCAACCTAATTTGGCTGGATGAACCCTATGGGCGTACTCTTCAGAATGTGCATACAGAATTTTGATTGGTAAATTCTTTGGGTTAAAATCTTTCATTTTATGAAAAATGTACCAAAAATTGTCAAAACACTACTCATTAACCACTTGGCAGATTTCAACCTAATTTGGCTGGAGTGACCTTATGGGTAAGGTCACTCCAGCCAAATTAGGTTGCTTCAGAAGTTAGATACAGAATTTAAATTTTTCTCGTTTTTTGGTGAAAACCTTAGATTTTATGAAAAATGTACCGGAAATTGTCAATTCGCTACTCCTCATTAACCGCTTGGCAGATTTCAACTTACTTTGGCTGGAGGAACCTTATGGTGATATGCTTCAGTATTTATATACAGAATTTTCACAGGTCAAGTTTTTTGGTGAACGCCTTAGATTTTATGAAAAATTAACCGGAAATTGTCATAAAGCTACTCATTAATCGCGCAGCAGATTTCAACTTACTTAGGCTGGAACTACCTTATGCGGATATGCTTCAGAATTTATATACAGTATTTTGATTGTATATTTTGATTGGTCAAGATTTTGGGTGAAAACCGTAGATTTTATGACAAATTTACCAGAAATTGTCTAAACGCTACTCATCATTAACCGCTTGAAAGATTTCAATCCTAGTTGGCTAGACAGAACCTATCATGGTAGGCTCCAGAACATGTATTCAGAATCTTAATGGGTCAATTTTTTTTGGTGAGAATTATAAATTTTATGAAAAATTTATTGCAAATTGTCAAAATGCATCTTCTCCATAACCGCTTAGTGGATTTGATCCAAATTTTCCTGGAAGGATTCTATAGTGGTAGGCTCTAGAACTTCATCAGAATTTTGGTTGGTCAATCTTTTGGTGACCATTTGGATTTTGTGAAACTTTGCAGGGCCATTTAAAACGCTACCCCTTATTTAGTGGGCCAATTTCAATTTTTAAACTTGGGTGGAATGATCCTACTGTCGTAGGCATCAACATATCAAACGAGAATTTTGATTAGTCAATTTCTTTGGTGGCCATCTTGAATATTATCCATAATGTCTACTGGTATTTAAATGCAAATAGTTCAAATTCTAATGGTCCAGGTTAGCGTTACAGCAAGGGCCTCTTGGTGATAAGGCCTTCTATATTTATTTTTTATGTTTGAAGTCAATCTTCATAGGTCATTGTTAAGTCGTAAAGTCGAGCTTCATCAATCATGGTTGCATTGCAATCACATTTCTGGTTCAGCAGTAGAATAACAATTAAGAATCATAATTATCTAATAAAATAATGATTTATTTTCCTTACAAACTCGAGGATTATATCGATAGTAGATGTCATATTGTTTGAAAGCTTTACTGTTTGGAGTTTTTAATGGAGCGATGTCATTTGGTAGTGAGGCATATATGATTAAGTGACATCAGATCCATTAAGCCAATATTCTGTATAGTATTTTTAAACTAAATTAACCAAGCAAATTTTTTTCCAATTATTCAGTATTTACATGTATGTCTTGAAAGCAAGATGCTGGAACATACTTGGTCCCTAGAGTTAGCCCATATCACAGTTACATTTAGATGTTAATTATATACAGGAACCTATATACCCATTAGACAAAATGACAAATGCTTATACAATTGAAATGTGGCTAATAGAAAGCAGAGTTGACTAAGACTTGGCTAATGATTAAACATATATCATTATGATTCCAAGGCAGGGCCGGATCCAGGGTTTTAGTTTGGGTACCCTTAGCTATATAGATGGTGAAAAAGAGGAACCTCGGAGGTGATATTTCACACAAATTTGTTAAAACAATGTATTGGACGATACCATACAGCTCCCATAGGAGATTTTTTAAGTTTTCATAGTTTGGGCGCCCAAACCGATGGTTTCCAAGCCCTTAATAACGGGTTCAAAATCAGTCTGGATCAGGCCCTGCAAGTAATTACTTGTGTGGAACATCTTAAGATAAATATTAATGTAACTTAGTTATCTACTGTTTTTATTCCAGCTAAATTAAGTAGGAATTTAAATTTATGTATGAAGGCTTTTGAAGAATGCATAAAGCAAGTCCCGTACAGTATCACGTTAAATTGCACCCCTGTTAGCATCAACAAAATTACCACGTGTCTCCTTTATTTTTCTAATTTCAGATGTGAGCAGGGCATGCTCTGCGTTGTGCCTGATATTTCTGCCTTTCGTTCCGGGTGGCGCTGGGTTCGACAACCGTTGCAGGTTAGAACAAATTTGCTACTCTTTCAACATTGTATTTGACTAACCACTTTCATTGCGAAGACATAGAGATCTAGCCATGCATATAGGTGAATTCAGATCTTAGGACTAGTGTTTAGCAATAGATGAATCACTTTTAGCTATACCCTGCACATCTGTAGCTAAGCTCTGCCCATGCTTTGCGCCTGTTGAGATCGATTTATATAGATGGAATCCTAAAATAATAGAATCCCAATTTCATGATAACTGTACAGCTAACCTGTTTAATATTTTGAAACTAATTGGACTGGGAGCTGTTGCCGCCTATGGCAACAACAGCGCCCAGTCAAATTAGTTTCAAAATATTCAAAAGAATGCTATTAAATACTAAAGATATACAAGTCGTGCAACTGACAGAATATTCCATGTTCATGACGGAGTATTGTCTGTTAATTATGAATGTGACGTTAATCTATATGTGACCTAATTTGAAAACTCATATGAGTAAAACGGTTAAATATATCTGACCACTTGACCGCTATTGAAATTGACATTTTGTTTATTTCTGGATTATAATATTCTGGCTCATGCTGAACAGACATGTGTATAACAATTCAATCAATCAGATTGGTCAAGAAGATCAGTTGTCATCTTGAATTATTGTGCACTAAAATTCCTTGATTTCATACATAAATTTTCATTTGTCTTATCCATTTGGAACAGATTTCCATGCTCCATACATGAACGTGCATTTCCATGACAAATCTGTATTTTTCATGTTTCTTGCAAATAATGATGTTATGGGTGAGGGATACAGACCATTTGAAACTTATTCAGGAACAGTGTGGTGCCTGTAACGAATTAACCGTTTAACCCTCAAATGTGCACTAGAATGACTGGTTCCTTTATTGTGACAGTCATTCCAGTGGTAAAATTTCAAAAGAAGTCTTGGTCTGAAAATGGACATTTCTCAAGATCACTTCAGAAGCTATTTTTGTCTGCCTTAACCCTTACCACTCTGGTGTCAAAATTTTTAATTTTCAAATTAAATTAAAAGATGAACTGGTGTTCAGTTTTCGACAAATTTGGTGAGAGATGGTCATCTTCCAGCAAAATTGTTGAAAAATGTACACCAGTTTCTTTGATACTGACACAGTAAAAGATAGACATTAGAGTGCCATTGTTGAAAAATGTACACCAGATTCTTCGATATCGAACCAATAAAAGATAGAATATTGAGATCAGAGTGCTAAGGGTTAAGAGGTATGTGCTTAAAGCCTCACAATGTTCTCATTGTTTTTGCAGGTGCCTGTGTCATTAGTACGAAATGACGGAATCATTTATGGCACTGGCCTAACTTTCACTTACACTCCTGAACCGGGTCCTCGGCAACACTGCTCAACGACAGAACGTGTTCTCCGTGGCAACAGCATGTCAAGTCCTGATTCTACCTCACATTTTACAAACCCAATTTGAACAACAAGTACAACAAAAATAATAACTGGCCAGTATTGTAGATGTAAAATCTAAATTGCACGTGACCCGATTAAAATGTTTAATGTGATACTTCTGAAACTAACACTAGTTCAACCGCGTGCATATTATGTATTTTTACAGTAATAAATTAACTGCCATGATTACATAGAATCAAATCTCTGTATAGACCAATTGTCTATAGAGCCACTATCTGGTGGCCCTGAGAAGAGTGTTACCATGGCAACTAAATTGTATGAGCACTTGTACTAGTGATCACATTGTGCTCTTCAGCAGGTGGTCGCATATTAAGCCAGGTTTGGAAATTATTTTATGAGAGATGTTTTGGACATTTCTTGATTCATGTGCAAGTTCAGATGCGAATAAGGCCAGACAATAGACACTGTCTGATAATCGGGCAAGGCCAAAAGCATGTCATGAAAAGTATGAAATACAAATGAGCAAATTAGGCCATGAAAATGCTGCTAAAACCCGGTCATCATTAATCCCATAATCATTAATCCAATCTTCATTAACCCTTACCCATCTGGTGTCAAAAATATTAATTTTCAAATAAAATTAAAAAGATGAACTGGTGTTCATTTTTCGACAAAATTTATTGGGAGATGATGCTGTCGTAGACATCAACATCTTCCACCAAAATTGTTTAAAAATGTACACCAGTTTCTTTGACATCGACACAATAAACGATAGAGTATTGACATCAGACTGGTAATGATTAATCCCGTCATCATTAATCCCGTCATCGGTGTCACCATCCTATATAACCTATCCCACTCGTGCTCCGCATCACGAAACATTCCATTTAACCCATTTAATCCTACATATCTTAAATGGCATTTATGACATGCCAGATTAAAATCCTGACAATTAATTTGAAGACTGTTTGATTAAACGCGATTGCTGCTTACTAGGCTGCAGACTTAGTCAAATTGTTTTTCAAATATCAGTATTAATATGTAGTCGTCCTTGATGAACAATGTTTCTGGGAGTGCAGGATGAAATGGGTTAATGCTTGTTTAACATTGCTATTAATGCTGAATCCAAATGACTCATGAACAGTTATTAGCTTACCTGGCCTGAAAGGCCAAGTGAGCTTATGCCGTGGCGACCGTCCGTCGTCCATCAACTTTTGATTTGAAACGCTACTCCGTAACAAATAGCCGAATCTTAGCTAAATTCTAAAAGGATGCTATTGTGCTCAGATCCGGAACTTCCATTTGGAATTTTGATGCATAAATTTTTGCGGTCAAGATTTTATTAAAAATTTACCGGAAATTGTTAAATTGCTGCTCTCCTTACCCTTTTGATCAATTTCAACCAAATTTGGCTGAAAGGATCCTATGGTCATAGGTTTTAGAAAATCGATTTAGAATTATGATTCGTAAATATTTTGGGTGAAAAACTTAGATATTAATAAAAATGTACCGGAAATTGTCAGGCTATAGAACATCCTTTCAGAATTTTGATTCGTAAATATTTTGGGTGAGAAAATTAGATTTTATTAAAAATTTACTCGAAATTGTCAAATTGCTTCATCTCCTTACCATTTTGACCGATTTCAACCAAATTGGGCTGAAAGAATCCTATGGTCATAGGCTCTAGAACTTCCATTCAGAATTTTGTTGCGTGAATATTTTGAGTGAAAATCTTAGTTTATTAAAAATTTAGCGGAAATTGTCAAATTGCTTCTCCTTACCCATTTGACCTATTTCAATCAAATTTGGCTGAAAGGATCCTATGGTTATAGGTTATAGAACTTGCATTCAGAATTTTGATTCATAAATATTTTGGGTGAAAATTTAGATTTTATTAAAAATTTACCGGAAATTGTCAAATTGCTTCTTACCATTTTGACCGATTTCAACCAAATTGAGTTGAAAGAATCCTATGGTCATAGGCTGTAGAAATTCCATTCAGAATTGTTGCGTAAATATTTTGAGTGAAAATCCTAGATTTTATTAAAAATTTACCGGAAATTGTCAAATTGCTTCTTCTTACCCATTTGACTGATTTCAATCAAATTTGGGTGAAAGGATCCTATGGTCATAGGGTCTGGAACTTCCATTCAGAATTTGTTTGCGTAAATATTTTGGGTGAAAATCCTAGATTTTATTAAACATTTACCGGAAGTTGTCAAATCTCTACTTCTCCTTACCATTTTAACAGATTTCAACCAAATTGGACTGAAATGATTTTATTGTGATAGGCTCCAGCACTTCTATTCAGAATTTTGATTCATGAATATTTTTGCATAAAAATCTTAGATTTTGTTAAAGCAAAAATTTGTCAAATTGCTTCTTACCATTTTGACTGATTGTAATGAAACTTGGCTGGGAGAATCCTATAGTGGTAGGCCTCAGACCTTCTATTCAGAATTTTGATTCATCAATTTTTCCTGTAGCGATCTGGGATTTTCTAAAAAATGGTGAGAAATCATACTTTGCAATGCTGCTCTTCATTAACTGCTTAGGTGATTTCAACCAGATTGGGCTGGAAGGCCTCTATGGTGGTAGGCTTCAGATCTTCTATTCAGAATTTTGATTCGTCAATTTTTTCGTTGGCCAAAAAAGTCTAATCATTAACCCATAGGCTGATTTCAACAGAACATGGATGAAATGACCCGAAGCTAGGAGTGTTCAGAACTCCTATACAAAAATTTGGTTGGTATATTTTCCCAGTGGCCATCTTGGATTTTTTTTAAATGTCCAGGAAATCGCTTACATGACTACTCCTCATTAACCGTTTGATTGATTTCAACCAAACTTAGTTGGAATGATCCTCGGCTGATTTGGCTTAGATCTTCTATGCAGAAATTTGATTGGTCAATTTTTTGGTGGCCGAAAATCATCCATCATGTCTATTTAAATGCAAATGGTTTAAATACCAATGGTCCAGGTGAGTGCCACAGGCCCTTGGGCCTCTTGTTAATATGATAAATAATGCTGATGACGAAGCTAGCATTATCGCTAGTTAATAATAATTACTATATCCATGTGCCTTGTCATTATTGTATATTGAGCATATTGTTCCATGTCAATCATCCCGGAGTATCATCATCATGACGGAGTGTTTAGAAGCTTACTTTAACCCTTACCACTCTGGTGTCAAAATTTTAAATTTTCAAATTAAATTAAAAGATGAACTGGTGTTCATTTTTCAACAAATTTGGTGGGAGATGGTGCTGTCTTCTTCTTCTTTTCGATCGCTGGTATCACACTTGGAGAGCCGTTCTCAAGATGAAATCTGTGGTTTTCTGCAGTTCTTCCACAGGCCCATACAGCTTTTCAAGAAAAGAGGTTGACAAAGGCCAGATCTCTTCTCTCAGCAGCTGATACGTACTGCAACATTGAAGTATGTGCTCTGTGGTCTGTTCTGCTTCTCCACAGGCGGGAGATGTCGTAAGGTGGAACCGCCTGTGCGGTTGCCATACACAGCAACATCTTGCACCAAAATTGTTTGAAAAATGTACACCAATTTCTTTGATATTGACGCAATAAAAGATAAAACGTTGACATCAGAGTAGTAAGGGTTAAGCCTTAATGATTAAACTGGACAAAAATAGCTTCTACAGTGCTCTTAGGAAATGGCCATGTGTAGGCTAGAAAGACTGTTTTTGACAATTGACCACTGGAATGGGTGTCCCACGTATTCCAGTGGTCAAATGGACATTGGTTAGGCGCACGTGTAAATTCTGATCTTCTTGACCAGTGCTGACCATTGACTGGATTTGGTCAATAAAATCAAAATATCTGCTTATTTTTAATGTTAATTTTTAGGCCAGGATTAAAATTATTTTTGAGAGTTTACCACTGCAATAACTGGGTAGGTAACAAAGACAGTCATTTTAGTGGTAATTTTTCAAAAATAGTCTTCTCTTGAAAATTGCCTGAAAATTGACATTACTCAAGCCCACTGGCGAGGAAGGTTTTGGCTTCACTATACAAGAGTTAAAGTATTATGACAACTGGGTACAATACAATACATGTTTCCAAAGCAAAATAAAAATAAAACATACTTTTTAATATTTTGAATATAATTGGATTGGAAGACTGCCTAAGGCAGTGATGTCTTCAAATTCAGTTATGTTCAAAATATTCAACGGAACATTTGCTAACGAACATGATTCTGTTTTTGTTTTAGAAACATCTTATTTATGAGCTGTACTGTATTTGAGACATGTTTTATTATAGGTTCGGAATTTGTTATGTTCCCCAGGTTTTGTTCTTAATCGATACTTGAACCGAGAAATGCAGGCTCAAAACTCTGAATTTTATTTCATGTGGCAAATTAGTTATTTCAAATGTGATAGAATATAAGAAATAATATTTATAAGCTAGCTTAAATGCTTGCCTGTATAGTTTCATTGACAATGCTACGCCAGGTGTTCAGTATTAAGTGGGGTACACGATTGATTTATATCAATATATTCTTGATGCCAACTGTTTATTGCACTGAATATATATTCGTGATATTCAATATCGAACATTTCAAATCAAATATGTACATCTTTATGATAAGCTACTTGTTTTATGAATGTGACTTAGGGCCTGGGTTAAAAAAGGAAAATATTAATCAAGAGGCCCAATGGCAAGCTGCCTAATACTTAACCCTGTAACGCGGATATCAGCCAAAGGCGGTGTCTGCAGTAGCCTTGAGAAATGTCCATTTCCAGACCAAGAGAAGACTATTTTTTGAAAATTTATCACTAAAATGAGTGGCTCAATTATCGAGCCAGTCATTCCAGTAGTACATTTTCAAAAATATTCTTCTCTTGGTCTGCAAATGGACATTTTCTAAGACAAAATTTAAACTTTTAAAATAAATTCAAGGTTTAAAAGGTTAATTCTCTTGAGCCTATATATACCTCATATCAAAGTAGGTTCAATATATTTGTTCTAAGTAGCTAAAAATAATACAAAATGTACTGGTTGAATGGTTTATTATGATTTCTAATAAGCAAATGAACATTTGACCTATATTCTTTAGAAACTGTTATTTTGAGATAGTTCTTAACCGGTAGCACTATTTCAATAGCAAAGAAACTCGTGTACACTTTTCAACAATTTTGGTGGATGAAAATGCTGTCTATGGCAGCAACATCTTCCCCAAAATTTGTTGAAATATATACACCAGTTCATCTTTTGATGTAATTTGAATATTAACAATTTTGACATCAGAGTGGTAAGGGTTAAACGGTCGATAGCTTATACCCAAAAGCACATGCCAACCAATTTAGAAGTCAATATTTTTAAATATGACAAAATATCTCGCCAAGCTATTCCATAGATGCCAATACTTATTAACAGGGCCATAACTAATGTTTAATGTCAGATAAACAGCATCTGCACAATACAGGTTTTAGATGTCTATAGTATTATTTTGATAAGAATTAGTATAAACCACTCAAAAAGTGTTGACTAAATAATTTACTATTGAAGGCAATGAGAAGAGAATAGACCGTTGAACTTTATTATGCAGGAAGTACTGAGTGGGTCAGATTGATGTAGTTCTCTCATGGTTGGTAACTAATACACACAGGTACCCACTCACCAAGTTAAATCATTGGCTCTGAAGGTGACAAAACATACATCTGAAGAAATATCTTTCCCCAGTTGCTCCCTTGCTATAGAAAGTTTTTGGTTGTATTAATTCTGTAGTTTGATATCAAATCAGAAGTACATACATTATGACCAAAATTCATCTTAACTGTCTGTCTGTTGAATTTCTGCAGACTACATTTTCCATCAGGTTTATCTCTTGATATGCTGAGTATTTTGAAAACAATTTGAGTGAAAGACCAACAACTTAGTCAAATTGTTTTGAAAACATTCAGCAGGCCCATAGTTATTGGCCGGTGATATTATTGTGTGGTGGTTTGAAGCAGTCAGACAGTTAAAAGAGTCCAGAAATAAAAAAGAAAAGTGCCACCATGGTTTACCAGATAGACGGTCGAATGAGGAGTCATTACTAGAGCTTAGATGACGGACAATTCAGCGGGTATAAAAATGCTTTAACGGCATTCATTACCTGACAGAAATAAAACAAACTATTGCGATGCCCTCCACGTCATCCGGCATTGGCAACGCATCATCTGGCAGTGGCAACATCTGTGATGGTGATGTCCTCATCGTCGATGTCATCCAATGTTAAGCATACTTGATCTTAACTTGGACACATACTCTTTAATGAGATGGCATGAGACAGTGGAGGTATCCAGTTTTAGCTATGCCCCGCCTATCTCTAGCTAAGCTCCACCCACACCTCACCGTGTTAAGATCGATCGATGCCTTAACTGCATGACTATCAATTTCCAGAAAACTATACAGGTAAGCTGTTGAATATTTTGAAACTAATTTGACTTGATGCTGTTGCTGCCTATGGCAGCAACAGCGCCCAGTCAAATTAGTTTTAAAATATTCAACAGCATGTTTACTAAATAGTAAAGACATACAATTTGTACAAGAATGCTTAGTCTGTCATCAGCGACAAACTTATCTATGTCATTCACTACGTCATTGATTATGATGTCATCACACATGTTACATAGTTGATTATAGCATTATATGATGGATGTATAAACTGGAAAGATCCATTACATTGGCATCAAAATATGAAAGGTCAAGCTCAGTGTGACATTGGTTTAGAACATTATCATCTTGTGTTTAGCTCAACTTAGCGGTTTATATCTCATAGTTGCTTAGTCGTACTGGATCCAGCCTTGGATACGTGGTTCCTCATAATGAGAGGGCATGACACAATGAGGTTGTCATTAAATGTACAAAGGTCAAACTCATTCTGACATTCATAAAAAATATCCTAATAGAACTCAACATGAGCATTTTGCGGTTAACTCCACTTAGAAGTTTATGTCTTATGTTTGGTTAAGTACATATGGCCCAATGTTTGGTTAATCACATATGGCCCAAATTTGCATAAATGCTTCATAATCACAATCTGGTATGACACAGTCACCCTGTCATCAAAATGTCAAATTTTATGTGATAATGACAAAACTGAATTTTTAATATTGGGCATTTTACTTACACAAACTTGGAAACTGTTACTGTTAGCTTCATAGTTCATTGCAACGTCGTAAAGTCAAGCTTCATGTTTGCAATGCAACCACATTTCTGGTAATACATTGCTTTATTATAGTGCAAGAAAGATAGTTTAATATTTTGAAATTGATTTAACTAGAAGCCATTGCTGCCTTAGAAAGCAGTGACCCTCTGACAGATTATTTTAGTGAAATACCGGTATATAACTACTTTGCTATGTAGTTGTCTTGAAATGGTGATATTGCAATGTCAATGTTTAACGGGTTAATGCTGTGTTTCATACTCAACCTTTGTATAGTAACTGAGATATTCTGCTGAAAATGTCTGGCCAAAATACACAGATTTTGAATACTGCCATATACTTTAACTTCACATTGAATGTCCATAATTACATGTATGTATTGAGTACTAGGTGTTTATGCTTTTGATTTGACTGTGTGCATGTGCATCTGCAAATTATTGAGCTCTTATCCTTTTCACCAATGAATACCCGATATCTCACTTCCAAGAAAATTGTTGAATATTTTGAAATTAATTTGACTGGGAGACATTGCTGCTTTAAGCAGCAATGTCTTTCAGTCAAATTAATTTCAAAAATATTCAACGGAATGAGTTTTATATCGTAAAGAATGTACTTTTTCAGGGATTTGTCGGTGAAAGAGTTAAATAGGTGTTTGTGTCGGTAACATTATGTGTCGATCTGCTCTGTTAGATGGAATCTAATTTCTACTTAGTGCTGGATTAAATACACTAATTTGTCCTTTTAAATTTATATGAAGCTTTCTGAGTGTTGAACCTTTAATGGTCAAACGAGTTAGGACCAGCCCCTGTCATGGTCTTGAGAGATGTCCATTTGCAGGCCAGGAGAAGACTTAAATTTTATCACTAAAATATAGATAACTGATTCAGTCATTCCAGTGATAAACCTTGAAAAATAGTCTCCTCATGGCCTGCAAAAGGATATTCGCTAAACAAAACTTGCAATTATCTTTGCAGAATCGTGACCATAAAAGGCATGTTATTATCTGCATCTAATTATTATTGAGTGTTTTTCAATATACTTAAAATCGAATAAAATGCAATTATTTTGCTCTAACTAATATTGATAGTAATTTTGACTCGATAAAATGTCTTGTGCCTTATGTGTAGAAGTGTATCAGCAGCACATGAAATTATAGCTCTAATGGAGGAAACCAGTTTCTCAGTCAATCATATGGCATCATAATCAACCACGTCACATGTACGTTGACGTCATAATGAATTATGGCGTGCAAGACTCGATTTAGTCCATCATTCATCAAGTTGTACGAATTGTATGCCCTTATTATTTAATACACATTCTGTTGAATTCTGTGAAACTAATTTGACTGCGGCAACAGTACGCAGCCAAATTAATTTCAAAATATTCACCAGCTTACCTGTATAATTCAGATATGTAGGAATTCAGAGAGTGCAGGGATCAATCGACCCCAACAAGGGCAAAACATGGGGGAGCTTAGCTAGAGATGGACGGGGCATAGCTAAAACTGGATTCATCCGTTGTTTAATAATTGACATGATTGATGCTTTACAGAATGTCACTGGAGACTGGTGGCACATCTGAGCAGTGTCACTGCGCATCAGCTTGTGAAAAGATATTTTTACACAATTTTCAATATCTGATACACAAGGTTCCTTGCAATCTAATGAATATTCCTTTACATATTTTGAAATTAATTTGACTGAGAAGCTGTTGCTGCGTTTACATGGAGTTATGGGAGTGGGGGATGGAGAGTGGTGTTTGGGGTGGAGAGGGAGAGAGCTATGGCATGCATTTATAAGTAGGGTGTATAGCAATATTGTATGGTGTGGTGGGGGACTTTATATGTAAATGCCTTTTGCATTTTACATATCTATCTATCTGTTCTGTTAGAATATTTATCATGGTTATACACTATTTATATAATGAGTCCATGCCATGTTGTTCATTTAACCATTTACTGGACAAGCTTGATCAAGAATATAGAAACATTTGCTCAGTGAATGGCCATTTGCAGGACAGAGAAGACTTAAATGTACCATTGGAATGACTGGCTCGGTTATTGAGCCAGTCAATTCAGTGCTAAAATCTGAAAAACAACTCATTTGGCCGGCAAATGACCATTTCTTAAGACCACCGCAGTGCAAAGGTCAGTTTAGCCAGCTTGAATATTAAATGGTTATTTTAGTCATCTTCCTTCTGATATTGAGGATGCTGGAGATACATGCTGTTGCAGATAGCACCTCTTACTGTATCAGCTTTTCAAAATTGACATCATTTATTCCACCCCCAACGCCAGTGAAATCTAATCTTTGGGATTTATTTTCACAAAATTTAACGTCTTATTTTTGTTTTCCTTATAATGTGATTTATTTTATACAATCAAGTAAGTAAAATTTTGTTGTTAATTTTCACTTAAATTCTTCTGGCTATTTGTTAATGGGTTGGGTAGGAATTGGGATGAGGTAGAATCTATCTAATTATTTGTCAGTTTTATACCTCAAATTTTATACATGATATATACCATATGATAATTGTTAATGGTTGGACAAAAAGATTTGTTTGAAAGATTACAGAGCTGTGTACAAATTTTCAACTAAATCATACTGTAGTTTATTCTGCTACAATCAGGTGGCCTTTATACATAACTGTTTTTTCACTGTACAATTATAACTCTGCCATTGCTAGTAACAAATGATCAAATATTCGGAATGCTGATTTACTACACACACAACCAATAACAGGCCTTTCCAGTTTATCCATCCATCATATGATGTCATAATCAACTATGCGACATGTAGGATGATGTCATAATCAATTACAGCATGAATGACTCGATTTAGTCTCTTAAAGGCTTAATAGTTTGACACATCGTACGAATTGTATGTCTACTATTTAATAAACATTCTGTAAAATATTTTGAAAGTAATTTGACTTGGCGCTGTTGCTGCCATAGGCAGCAACACGACCCAGTCAAATTAGTTTCAAAATATACAACAGCTAACCTGTGAAATTTAGATTCAGAGAGTGCAGGGATCGATTGATCCCAACATGGGCAAAGCGTAGGTGGAGCTTAGCTAGAGATGGGCGGGGCATGGCTAAAACTGAAAAGGTCCATTAGTTTAAGCAGTAATACTGTAATAGATGATTACTTATGTAACACAACTGCTGATTGCATTTATCTGTTTGTTTCAGTCTGTGCGCGCATGCGCCCGTACATATTTCCATCCATTCGTGTTGATTGTGTTTCTGCATGCCTCTGTCCATGTAGATGGTTATCATTGCAGGGGAGGAGGTGGGGTGGGTCTGTCTGTGCAGCTGGTTGTTACTGTAGGGGAGGAGTGGGCAGGTCTGGGATCATAGCATTTAACGTCCGTGCTGCCTAAATCTTCCAATCAAATTAATTCCAAAATATTCACTAGTTTTCTTGTATGGTTGCCTTGAAAATGAGATCTATGGAATTCATCAATGAAGGGGTTAATATTATTATTATTATTATTATTATTAACCTTTTCAACCTGAAAGACCAAATACGAAAGTCATTTACAACGCATGAACTGTTCTATTGAATATGGCAGCAACAGCCTCCTGTCAAATTAACGTCAAAATATTCAACAGCTTACCTGTATACTTGCCTTGAAATTACAATTCTGGGAAATCATGGCTCTAAGTTAATAATGGTTATAAAGATAATAATAAAGAATAACTATATGAATTAATTCCAAATATGTTTGTCCTGATCCCTGGATGATTCATAATAAGGACAATTAGTTAACTCTCCTGGATGTAGTCCCAAATAGCAGTGACCGCGATGCTCCTGAAAGCTACAAGCAAACAATTTCTACATCCTGAAGAGGCAACTAATTTTGTGTATTATACATTAATTATGTTCCCTTGCTAGTTGACACAAAGGGACTCCAGATCATGTCAGGTATATGGACAACAGCATAAATAATGTTTTATTTCCAATTGAACTGCATCACTACGTGAATAGCCAGGCATCTCAATCTATGTTAATCCTACTGTTGACATGATGCTGATGCTCAAATCTTTTCACATCAACCTCCGAACAGACGATTATAGTTATTTTGAAAACAATGTTCCTGAATGATGCCATAACGTCTACCTGTATACTTCATTTCATGTATGCATGCAGATTTATATTTGTGTAATATAATAGGCTTGAATAATCATTATTATTTTGTATTAGATACATTTCATGATGCCTACTTCCCCATTGTTATGATGCTAATGAAATGTGCATCTGTGTTCTGTTTTATAACAGGTGTATGTATGACATGCACAAAAAACCCTATTAACAAATAGGATCTTATTATAAGAATACATTAATGAATCGGATTGACTCGAGATTAGTTATGCTCTTAAAAATATTCTTGTTGGAAATTCTGGAAATAATTTGACTGAGAATCCGTTGTTCCCTTAAACAGACAGCTTCCATTTAGATTATTTTCAAAATATTAAAAATGTTCCATGAAATTGAGTTCCATGAAATATATAGGCTGTACTAGTACTCGGGGTTGAAAAGGTTAATGACAAATGATAACTACATTTAAGTTAAAACCCTCACATCCCGTTAGTGCAATTGACCCAGCATGCAATGACGACACCATATGCGTTTCAAATAATGGACACCATATTATTTGATTCTATTGTCTGTGGTGATTGGGGACTTCTCAAACAAAACCAGGCTGTAGTTCATGCAAACAGATCATTCAGTAGCTAGGTCTTGAGGTGTAAGCATGGCAGTAGCCTGAGAGCCCGTGTATGGCTCAATACTACTCAATTCATTTGTATTAACCCTTTCTCCAACAAATCCCTGAAAAAGTAAATTCTTATTCTGTTGAATATTTTGAAATGAATTTGACTGGAAGCTGTTGCTGCCTAAAATAGCAACGGCTTCCAGTCAAATTAATTTCAAAATAGTCAACAGTTTTCTTGTAAGGGTTGCCTAGAAAATGAAATATCAGGAATTCTTTGGTTAATGCCTGAAAGCCGTTGCTGCCCATGGTAGCAACACATTTCATACAAATTATTGTCAAAATAAATTGAGTGGCAGTTGTTCAAGATTTGAGAACAATTTGGTTGAACATTGTTGCTGCAACAACTTTTTGTCAAATTATTCCAAAAATGCATTGGGTTAGCACAGGCTATCTTCATACGTAATAAACTATCTTCATACAAAACACGCTAGAATTCATTATCAAGAAATCTTTTTATTAGTCTGAAATTCATTTGACTAGAAGTTGTTCGTACCATGAGGTAGCAACAGCATCTAGGCAACTTAGTTTCAAATCTATTTAAGCAATTTCCAGTATGGCTGCGGATAAGCAGAACTATCTGTACTGCAATTTAGTGGATGAAATGGTTAATTGGTTATTTAGAAATGATCAGAGTTGTCTCCCCTGTTGTATGTAAAGCTAAGTTCGGATACGTTGTCGGGGTAAGCGGGGTACCTCGACAATTAGAGTATAATCGGACAACGGTATCATGTGGTACAAATTCATGTCACATGGTACAAATTCTACTTGATTAATCCTGCTTCGAGCAAGAGGAGTAAAAGTGTGCACATGCGTAGATAGGCAAAGCAACTACGTGATGCTTCCGGTTGGAGTAATTGCAACAACATATCCGAATTCAACCTATCTTACACACACCAAGGGATGTAACTGATCTATAAGCAACCAGTCATGAATGGGAAAATGAATTCTTGAAAATATTTTTATGCCCAAAATAGCCAAAAATATTGTGTATAGACAGTAACATTAGGGATACATAATTTTAGTTATGACACAGCTAGTATAGACATGTCTGTCAAATTTCTGACATTCGTGACAAAGTGTCAACTATAGGGCATATAATTCTTCTGGAAATCGTACCCATCAACTGTCAGAAATTAAATTGAATACTGTTGCTTATTCATCAAAATTGTTTCGCAATGGACTCCAACCTATAAACTTTAAATACTCAAGATTTTGGTTGTAATATAATGTGTGTATTTTTCTTGCATCCAGATGTTTAGTTGTAATTCAGAAATATTAGAAGTCAGTCTCTGGGGCCGTCAACATTACTGACAAAGCTGCCAAAGGGACAACTATAGCGCATTCGCACTTATTATACAGAAACTCAGGAAAACATTTGTTATGCTATATAAACTCTTAGGCACATCTCAGTTTATCAAGGTCAGCTAATTTTCTATGGGCCAATTAAAATAACTGAATTATTTCAACCCTTTAACCGCTGATGTGTCAGTAACTCAATTTCAAGATATCTACACAGGAAAGCTGCTGAATATTTTGAAATTAATTCAGCTGGAACCTGTTGCTGCCATAGTCGGCAGTGACTCGGTCATATTAATTTTAAAATTATCGACAGAATATTAAGACAATTTCTTGCTTCTGGTCTTTATGATTTAACCCGTTAGCACTCAAGTCGACGAAAATGGCTTCTTCAGTGGTCTTGGAAAATATAATTTACTGACGAAGAGAATATCTTTTGAAAATTTATCACTGGAATGACTGGCTTGATAACCGAGCCAGTCATTCTCAGTGATAAATTTTCAAAAATGATCTTGTGGTCTGCAAATGAATATCTTCAATAAGAAAATTGATATAAATATTTACGGTTGGAAGATATGAAAAGTTATTGGGCTATAGAGCTATCAAGCACACCCAACAACATAGTACTCCAGCATGCTCCGCAAACCAGTGATCAATCATAATGTCAAGTTTGTTTTTACACTTTTGTTAAGTGTCTGACTGTTGCAAGCTACCAGACTATAATTCTAATTGGCAATTACTCTGGATCTGCAGAATATTTTGAAAACAATTTGACTTAAGTTGCAACTTTCAGTTAAATTATTTTCAAAACATTCAGCGTTATATCCAGCAGAAATTCAGTAGGCAGACTTAATATTTATCCAATTTCTAATTTGTGTCTACTACTGAGTGGCCCATGAATATAGGAAGCAATTTTCAAACACTACCTACTAAACACATCGTATGCAAAATCCTGAATACCGGTATTATGTACTATTAGATTTATAGGTCTATCAGCTAGCATCTCATTTACACAACTTATGAGGATTTAGTTATCAGACATTTGTTATCAGAAGGGCCATTAGGCGGTTCCATTATTATTTTGTTTGGATGGTGTGTTGTGGGTGCATTTCGCGTGGCAAACGTGGTCTTCTGAGGGCTGTTCCAGTTTTATGCCATAGCTAGGCTCACTTGAAATGAACCAAGTAATTAAACTGTGCCATCAACTTTATTACTGTTATGGTTTTTATGTTGACTTTTTTATGTATTCTCCTACTGTGTTACTAAACGTGGCATCAGATTTTAATAAAGGGTGTATTTCAAAAATACAAAATTCAATAATAAACTCTTAAGAGTGTATAAAATGTAATAATGTAATAATAAAAAAATTGTATAGAAATTTACTTACGTTTTTGGGTTTATTTTTGTCTTCCCCTAATTCATATTATTATTGAATTTTCACCAATATAGCTACGGCTACCATTACTCCATCTGTCTAACATATCTTCGAATATCTCGGCATGACTTACCCTATTGGGACTAAATTTGGACACATGCTTTCCTGTGACCTTTGTATAAAACTTTTACGGTTACGTTTTTGGTTTATCTCGACATATTTTTTTCTATCTCAGGATTAGTTCAGCCTATTTAGAGCTTTGGACTTAACTTGGACACATGCTTCCCTATATCAAAGGGATAGCTCACAATGATATTGAGGTCGTGATGGCAAAGGTCAAGGTCACTCTGACTGGTATAAAACTGTTTCTTTAGTTTTTGGTTTAGCTCAACATATCATCTTATAATCTTGGGATTGATTAGGACTAAACCTGAGAACATGCGTCCCTATATCTAGGGAATGGAGCACAATAATGTTGAGGTCAAAGGTCAAGGTCATTGTAACCCTTCAGTGGTCAAATTTGGTCAAGAAAATTTTATTATTTTCTTAGTGAATGTCCATTTACAGGCTAAGGAATACGATTTTTGAATATTTTTCACTGGAATGACTGGCTGGCTTATCCGCGCCAGTCATTCCAGCAATACATTATTTTCAAAAACTATTCTCTTAGCCTGTAAATGGACATTCCATAAGACCATAGCATAGGCCGGTATGACCATTAAAAGGTTACGCATGGACATACATTGTACAGTGACCTCAACCAGTAGGAGCAGCACAAAGGTATTCAGACTTCCAAGGTCACGGTCATTATTGTGGTCTTGATACAAATCTAGATTTTCATTTGGAAATTCAAAATGCTAAAATTTTCGCCAATATCCCATCAGTGTAACACTGATGTCTTGTTTACATGTTTCAAGGTGTTAATATTAAAAACAAGATTGCTGAAAATTATTGCTATCAGTCACAAACAGCATTGACTTTCAGCAGAATGGTTTCCAATGTGTAGACCAGTCTTCTACTCACTTCAACAAGAGGCCCAAGGGGCCTGTATCGCTCACCTGCATCATAGGCATTTCAACCAGAAAGGCCATCAACAATACTTGGTTCAGCTCTTGCCCTAGATCGTATTTCATGAGATTTGCATCAATCCCCTATTGCATCAATCTCCTAAGCATTTTCGGAGATTTTTAGCGTTTCCTAAAATCTGCCTAAATCCAAGATGGCCGCCGGCCAAATTGGCCGATCAGGTTCATTTGAACAAGCTTGGACCCCGATGCCCTAAGGATGTTTCATGCCAAATATAATTGAAATTGGCCCAGTGGTTCTTGAGAAGAAGTCATTTAAAGGAAAAGTTGATGGACGACAGACGACGGATGGTCGCCACGGCATAAGCTCACTTGGCCTTTCAGGCCAGGTGAGCTAAAAATGTCCATTTGCAGATCAAGAAGACTATTTTTTTTTAATTTACCACTGGAACGACTTGCTCCATAACTGAGCGAGTCATTTCAGTAATAATTTTTTTTTTTAATAGGTTTTTCTTGGTCTGCAAATGGACATTTTCTATGAGAAAATTGAAATTTTCTTGAATAAATTTGAGTGTTAAAGAGTTAAGAAGTAAAGACACAATTCATACAACTATGTTCCTCCTGACAGACTTAGAAGCACCATTCATTAAAGCCATGCTAATCTCATCTCAAATGTTGTATTGCACCAATAGAATATGGTTTATAGATTCCATATCATTCTTATCCTGTGACATTCCCTGATCTGTATCACAATTATCTGCTTTGTAATATCGAGTAAATGTTGAACAGTGACCGGCACCATTTTGTCTCTTCAAGCTATAGTGTGTGATGCCATGTAAGTGCCAATGCATTACATTCTTTATTATGTAATACTCATCTCGGTGAATATTTTGAAACTAATTTGACTAGAAGTTGTTGCTGCCTAGCAGCAACAACTTCCAGTCAAATTGGTTTCAAAATATTCAACAGCTTACCTGTATGATTGCTTTTATACCACATTGCCAAACTATAGCTGGCACCTCTATGACTGAGCGTATATACCGAGGCAGACACACTAGGTTTTTTCTGATTGGTTGGAAAGTAAATCATGACAGCCATAATAGGGTGTAGAAATGTACCAACATTTAACTACTAGAACCTGAATATCTTTCTTTAGCGCCATGATAAAATGCTTAAAATTATATGGATAGTTTGTGAGTGGCATGTTAGATCACCTGAATAGCTATCAAGAGATGGGATTAGTTATCCTTTAAGTATTTTGATTAGGATGGCAGCCTACCTGTAACATAATTGATTGTCATATACTTGACAGATTGGATTACTCTACTAATTATGACATCAAATACTTGAGTGACAGGTTCATTAACCCGCCGACATGATCATACAACCTTGCAACTCGATGACATGGGCATGTCAAAAACAAGTGCAACATTATAGCGATGTCAAAGATGTAAAAAAACTTAAGCGATTGACTGACAAAACGACTAACGTTGGGAGTCGCAATTAAAAACTTAATTAGTTAATAAATTGTTCATTGCGAGTGCACTCAAGGGTGACCACTCCTCACAGATCATGTGTTCTGCAGGATTACCCCCTTTACATTGTACCATCAATATTGCCAGACAAATAAGAGTTAGCTGGAGGTGGACATATAATACACCTTTCCCACATTGACGTCATTACGCCGGGATTCCCCTAAATCCACGATCAGACCAAAACTGTTGGCTTGTACCGCCGCCGACAAGCCGCTGACCCGCATTGAGTTACTTTGGCACTAAAATACACCGCAATCTAAACCGGTCCTATGATAAAATAAAATCATTGTATTATTTAAATCATATATCATTGGAAAGCGCATTCGATTGCTGAAACATTAATGCATTATTTTTTTTAATTTTAGGAACGTTTTTTGCATATATAAAATACACCATTCAACCTAGATTCATTAAATCAAGTGGAGTATAGGGGATATTTTAAAATTGCAATCAACTGTATTAAATTTGAGAAAACTTAAAACTAATACAGAAATGTCTAGAAAATTGGCTTAGCTTTCCAATGATGTAAGACTTCAAAAATATTATGAACAGTTTTTCATATGCACTGCCTAAAGTGCGCTGTATCTGATTCCCATAGTAAAGTAATGCTGTTTGCGCGTCGGCTATCGCGGTTACCAGCCGGAAGTACGCTAATGTGGGAAAGGAGTATTCTGGTAATGTTAGTCATTCTTCTGCTGGCATCCATGGTGAGAGGATAATAAGCATAGTATAGTACAATATTAGTTGTATGTTTCCAAATATATCTCTATCAGGTTTACTGAAAACTCTGCTGCCTATAGCAGCAACAGCTTTCTGTCATATTGTTGTCAAAATAATCACCTGATAATACAATTGTCACTAGATAAAGATTTGATAACAATTTGGCTGAAAATCAATCAAATTTTCTCAAAATAATCAGCAGGGCAGTCAAAGTTGCAAGACTTGCTGAAAATATTTCGAGCAACTTTATTCTCAATCATTTCTGACTATGGCAGTTTATTGCATTGCCAATTTTTTCTCAGAATAATCAATGGTTTTGTTACCTAACAAATGCATACGCAATTAGTTAGGCCTATATCATATGCGTATTCCAGTGTGACCTACATTCATAAATACCAGTCCACCAGCACGTGCACTATCACATCTGACATATGCCTATCGTGAATAGAATACTATTCTTACCTCATGATTGACACTGAAATGAACAGAATTTTTGACCACATCTGAGACTGGTTCTCAATTCTGTATGTCATATAAGCCTAAATAACTGTGTACACACTTGTTAGCTAACAAAACAGAGAAGCCCGCTGATTATTCCGAGAAAATTTTGACAATGCTTTTGCTGCCTTAGTAAGAAATGACTGTCAATAAAGTTGCTCGAAATATCTTCAGCAAGTCTTGCAACATTGATTATCCTACCGATTATTTTGAGAACAATTTGATTGAAAATTGTTGCATCCGATTTTCAGCCAAATTGTTATCAAATCATTACCTAGTGACAATTGTATTATCAGCTGATTATTTTGACAATTTAACAGAAAGCTGTTGCTACTATGGCAGCAACAGTTTTCAGTAAACTTGTTATAAATATATTTGTAGTTGCTTGCACCATAGCAACCATACACCTGGTATGCGCTCACCTTGGAAGCCATCAGAAGAATGACCAGTATTAGTATTACGAGAATGGTTTTATATCAATAATTGCTCACAAGCGAAGGCAATAGCGTTTGAAACAATGGCACCAGGAAATATCTATCTAAAATGGCTACAGCTCTAGTTTGTTAGTGTCTATAAAGTAACAAATGGACATAAATTTAGCTAGGATATGTATCTTTTATCAATAGATGAGAACTTTAAATAGCAGACATAGTACACTTGACGAACTACTCAATGTTCATGAGGGACCTAGATATGTCATTCATTACACACTTTGATTGTGACATCAGCCTACATGTAATAAATGATGCCATATACTTGAGTGACAGATTGCACCTATCCATTGCTCTAAGCTACTGAGATTCAGTACATGGAAATCAATTAACAAGATGGCTGCCAGATGACTATATTGGAAAAATTCCTACCCATCCCACCCATAGAATTTTCAAAAAATTTGGAGTCAGCCAGTTATATATAGAGTTATCTGTTGTGGAAAATGATTTTCATCACATTTGGACTAATGTTTCTGGGGATCATTCCCATATAAAAGCCAATATAAATCCAGAGTTCTGACTCAACATCTGCACAATGGACCGTTAAAGTTTTAGCTATGCCCTGCCCACCGCTAGCTAAACTCCACCCACACTTTGCAGTGTTGAGATTGATCAATCTTCGAATGCCCTAACTATCAATTTCCCGAAAACTATACAGATAACTATTTTGAAATATTTTGCCCAAATAGCGCACAGTCAAATTAGTTTCAAAATATTCAACAGGATATTTATTAAATAGTAAAAACATACAATTCGTGCAATGCATAGTTCATTTTCAACTTATCTACGTCATTCATTATGATGTCATTCTACACGTCACATAGTTGATTATGACATCATATGTCTGGATAAAGTGGAAAGGTGAATTACCAATGGTTGAATCGATTTGAAAACCGGAATTCCCAGAATCTACATTTCAACCTAACTATTCAATTCAGTTGTTGAATATTTTGAAACTAATTTGACCGATGGCAGCAACACTCCCAGTCAAATTAGCTATTCAACAGAATGTTTATTAAATTGTAAATTCATCAAAACATACACACCATATACTTTAGTGACAGATTTTGATTTTCATGACAAAGTTATGTCATTTTGATTGTGACATCAGCTACCAAGTGACGTAACTGATTGTGACAGATACCTATGCAACAGATCCAATCCATCTATTGGTCAAGGTTTCAGTTATTATTGGGATCCAATTTTCAAGATAAACACATCTTGCATCCAAAGCAATTCTGATACAGATCCTCCAAAAATTACTACTAATATCTTATGTTGGTTTACTAAGATTTAATTCCAATAGAGCAATTTTAGATTATTCCCACAGAAACTGGTTCTCAAAATGGCATTCGATTCATATTTAATTTCACATTTGAACCAATTTTTATATGGATCCTATCCCTACTTCACTTGCTAAAGGTCCAATGTGTGAATCATTTAGGGAAAGCCGCCGACACTTATGCCATGGAATCCATTTTTCAAGATAGCCATCATGCGGTCATATTGGATTTCCGATCTGAACCTAAGTTAAAACGTCACATTAAAAGTCAATAACTCACCCCACCACTCAGTAGTAACAGTGTTAGGTATCAATTTCGAAATTATTCTGAATATTTTTGAAAACACGTTACCTGTAATCAGTTGATTCAAATTGAATTCATTTCAAAATATTCACCAGAATACTTCATTGAGTTTCCTGTATATGCAAGGGTTAACTTGGAGGCAAATGTCAAAATGACTGGCCATCGTTTGGTAACGTTTGAAAAGAGGGGGACAATGTACAATGCAACCTAAGTCAAATTCACTGATACAATAATACAGCATCATTTATTATTAATCATGGAGTAGTTTCACAAATACAGGAAATACAAAATCTTGCATGCAGACCATCCCCTCCCCACACACGTGCATGCACAATCACTCACACAAATGCACTCGCACATACTCTCACATGCACATAACTTTTATATATCCACATCACAATTCTTCATATTTATATACATAAAATACAGCGCTTCTTCATATTAATATCTTCAAATGTACATTATAACTTTATCTTTGTTTCTGTAGCCATATATATAAATAATAATATTTAGTAATAAGTAATATTGTTTACAATATATACAACCATATTATACACCAAATATCATCTTGAATTGGTGTCTGAATTAAACAAGCGTCGTGCGTGCGTGCGTGTGCGTGAGTGCATGCATTGTGTTTGTGTGTGTGTACCCTATGCTGTATGGGAACGCAAAGAAGTCGTGAACAGCACAAACACGTTGCTGTGTATAAGTATTTATAATTTCTAGTATACTATACAGGAAAATAACATCAACAATAATGGGACTAAAGCTTTTTCATGTCTTTGGAAACGAACATGTTTAATACTCAACAACTTTGTGAGGATTTCATAGAGTAAAACAAACAAACAAACCTTTAAAAAAAATGAAACCATAAAAAACAAAGCATAGATTGTAGATACCTAGCTTGTTATTACAAGCTTTGTGTACATCAATTGTGCAGTATAAATAAATTATGCTTCAAATAATACATTAATTATGTCTTAACCTTTTACACTCGTATCAGCTAAAAATGACTTCTGCAGTGCTATTGAGAAATGTCCATTTGCAGACCAAGAGAATTTTTTTTTTAATTTACCACTGGAATGACTCAGAGCCAGTCATTCCACCAGGAAATTTTCAAAAATAGTATTACCGTGGTCTTAAAATTGACATTTTCTGAGAAAATTGAAATTATCTTGAACAAATTCGAGGTTTAAAGGGTTTAATCCATTCCATTCCTCATCGACAGAAGACCTTAACATACAGCAGCAGCCATTTTCATGTACTGTTTTCAAATTATGATCAAAGCTGTGTTACCACCACATGATGGTTTCTTAACCCTTACCACGCGTGTCAAATTTTTCAATTTTCAAATTAAATTAAAAGATGAATTGGTGTTCATTTTTCAACAGATTTGGTGGGAGATGGCAACATCTTCCAGCAAAATTTGTTGAAAAATGTACACCAGTTTCTTTGATATTGCTTTTTATGCGTGTTGGAATCGATTTGAAACATTCAAACCAGAATTTGCAGAATCCAAGTTCTAAGGTAACTATGAAGGCAAACTGTTGAATTTATTAAAAACAATCTGTTTGGGAGCCTGTGCTGCCTATGGCAGCTCCATATTCCTGTAGAATCCGTTTCAAAATAGTCAACTACTGTCAAGTATGCTCGTCTTGAAATTGAGACACTGGCATTTCAAAAGTTAAAGGGTGAAAGGTGAAATGCAAAACTTAAATTGCAGCATCATACCGCTTAGCAAGGAGTATGTTAAATTTTTCGCACAAAATCCAAGATTCTGTAGTGCGTGATGTCACAGGAATATTTTTTGCATAGTATTAGTGGTGTTAGTGGTAGTGGTGATCACGCTAGTAGTACTAGTGGTAGCAATAGTAGCAACACACTCAATCATATGACACGTTGTACAAATTGTATGTTTTAGCTATTTACGAAACATGCCGTCAAATATTTTGAAACTCATTTTACTGGGCGCTGTTGCTGCCGATGGCAGCAACAGCACCCTGTCAAATTAGTTTCAAAACATTCAACAACTTACCTGTATAGTTTTCTGGAAATTGACAGTCAGGGAGCTCAGAGATCGATCGATCCAAACATGACCGAGGTGTGGGTGGAGCTTAGATAGAGATGGGCGGGGGCATAGCTAAAACTGGTAAGGTCCATTAAACCGAGGTGCAATACATGAGGAGCACATATTTCATTGTCTCACACAATAACTTTAACCGAACGATTATCTTGCCAGTATATAGTCTGCAGGATTCAAAATGAAATGGATTAACAACAAACTAAACCAGTATGTAAACCCCAATAATAATCACAAACACAAACAACAGAGTTACCTCACCCTGCCTATACAGTAACATGTGGAAGGGGGAGATAATTCACTAACTAAGCATACGAATAGAGTAAGACCAGTGTGAACAGATCTGTTGGTTCTTGATTCTAAAATTATAAATATTCAGTTGAATACCATGTGCCAGTTTTAAACTTTCATAAATTTAACACTGGAATTCCAGTAATAGTTTCACCAACCATCTTCTCTTGGCATGCAAATGAACATTTATTTAACAAATTCATTTATTTTCTTGATCAGTCTGGAGCAGCAACCCATTCACCAATTAATTCCCCGTATCTCAATCTCAGGGAAAACAACCAGGAAAGCTGTTAAATATTTTAAAATTAATATGACTGGAAGCCATTGCTGCCATAGACAGCAATGGCTTCCAGTCATATTAATCTTGAAATATTCACTAGAATACACTATAAAGCATAAAGAATGACTTCTCACGGGATTTGTCGCTGGAGTGGTTAAACAGTTAAAGAGCCACCCTTTGCAGCCCCAATACTTAACAAATTCCAAAATTTCATTCTCTTTCGTATAACTAGTGTTCAATTTAGAAACAAGAGGCCCAAGGGGCCTGTATCGCTCACCTGGAACATAGGCATTTAAACTAGAAAGGTGACTGGCTATAAGCAGAGGTTCTGGAGTTGTTTTTGCGAAAACTAGGTCATCCAAGATGGCTATTAAATAAATTTGGACTTTTGCCCTGGATGATGTTTCATGAGTCTTGGTTTTGGAGATTTTTAAAGACGTTTCTAAAAATCGGCCAAAATCCAAGATGGCCACCAGCTACATTGGCCGCTCGGCTCCGTTTGAACAAACTTGAATCTCTACACCCTAAGGATGCTTCCTGCCAAATATAATTGAAATCGGCCTATCAGTTCTCGAGAAGAGATTTTAAATTTCCCATTGCTTTATTATGGGAGCTTTTGGCGGGAAAATGATACAAGATGGCCACCAAACCGTTTATCCGACAGTTTCGAAAATTGCAAATTTGAGACCAGAATAATCAGAAGCATAAAACTAATTTTAGTCTCAAAATCCATCAAATAAAAAAATCCAATATGCTTGCCAAACACGCTATATTTTGATTGGACGGGTGCGGCCATGTTTTTTTATGTATCAGCTTCCCTTGAACAAACTTTAATGGCACTTAGTCCCTAATCATAGCTGCCAAATTTTGGCCCAATCCCGTCAGCGGTTCTGGAGAAGTTGTTTTCACTAAAACCAAGATGGCAGCCGAACCATCCGACCAATCAAGTTCCCGTGAACAAATTTGGTTCAGCTCTTGCCCTATATCATATTTCATGAGGTTTGCATCAATCCCCCAGGCTGTTTCGGAGAAGATTTTTAGACGTTTCCGAAAATCGGCCAAAATCCAAGATGCCCACCAGCCAAATTGGCCGATCGGCTTCGTTTGAACAAACTTGGATCCTATGCCCTATGGATGCTTCCTGCGAACTATAATTGAAATCGGCCCAGTGGTTCTTGAGTTGTTTAAAGGAAAAGTTGACGGATGGACGACGGACAACGGACGGACAGTCGCCATGGCCAGGTGAGATAACAATGCTACTATAAGCTGCTGATGCTGGTTTCTCTGGCAACAGCAGCTAATAGACTTCGTTTCTAAAATGTACACGACCCTTCTGACTTTCTGAAGTGTTAAAAGTTGCGTAATTAAGCAATCTGACATTTGAGTTTAGAATGAAATTTTGTAGTCAAAGGTTTTCTATTTTTATGCGTTTAGTGTTAAAAAAAATTCCAATTTCAAATTTTCCCCTTAAATTCTCATTTACAGGCCAAGAAAATACTATTCCCATGGTAAAATAAAATTAAAAAAATAGTCTTCTCATGTCCTGCAAATGGATATTCTTAAAGCCACTGCAAGGGCTGGTTTGACGATTAACAGGTAAAGACAGGTGTTCAGCCACAATATATTTGCTTCAAAATATCAGACTTGCATGGTGAAGACACTAGCATTTAGCGGCGCCATATGCTGGGCCTTTAAGACTTCATACTAAATATATATATTTCTGAGATGACAAGCTTCTAGAAAAATTTGAAATGTAAATAATGTTCTTGAGTACAACCATAAACAAGAGGCCCAAGGGCCTGTGATGCTCACCTGGACCAGTAGCATTTGAAACATTTGCATTTAAATTGACATGATGGATAATTTTCAAAAATTCCAAGATGGCAACCAAAGAAATTGACAAATCAAAATTCTTGTTTGATATGTTGAAGTCTACCGCCATAGGACTGTTCCACTCAACTTTCTTTGCAATCAGACATTTAATTACAGAGTAGCATTTTAAATGGTTTAATTCAGGAAGGAAAAAAAAAATGCATGATGGCTGCCGAAAAATCAGCCAATCCAAATTCTGAATAAATGTCAAGGCGCCTATAATGATAGAATCCTTCCAGCCAAATTTAGATAAAATCCACAAGGCGGTTAAGGAGATGGGTTTTGACAATTTCCGGTAAATTACAAAATCTATGATTTTCACCACAAAAACTGACCAAGCAAACTTTTGAATAGATGTTCTGGAGCATAGCCAGATAGGGTCCGTCTAGCCAACTAGGGTTGAAATACATCAAGCGGGTAATGACAGGTAGCGTTTTGACAATTTCCAGAACAATTGACCAAGCAAACTTCTGGATACAAGTTCTGCCTATCACCATAGGGTCCATTCAGCCAAATTAGTTTGAAATCCGCCAAGCTGTTAATGAGGTGTAGCTTTTTTGAAAATCTCCGCTAACTTTATCATAAAATCTAAGATTTTCATCCAAAAAATTGAACAATTAAAATTCTGTATGCAAGTTCTAAAGCCTATACCCACAGGGCCACCATTCCAGTCAAATTAGGTTGAAATCTGACAAGCGGTTAATGAGGACAGTCGCCATGGCATTAGCTCACTCGGCAATTCTGGACCAAAATCCCCAAACAAATGCAACAGTGTTTATGGCAAGATGATCTGGCATAAAAACTAGCGCCAGTTATGGTACGGATAATTTCCTACATTTACACGTATCAAATATATTTTTTACTTTATCAAATGTGCATACAAAATTATCCCACAGTACCATTGTATTAAACAATGATTTCAACTGTGAAAGCAATTCTTAATAATATATAAATAAACATGTAATTGAGTCAGTGCATTAAGAAATATACATGTAAATTCTGTGAGAAAAAATAGAAGATAGCTCAGATCTATAACAGATAAACAGTCACCCTTTTCATTCTGAAGTCAGGAAACATGGACTCAATAGGCGATTAAATATACATGCAAGACATTATACATATCTGGAAAATATATTTAATCGAAAGAAATATCTTTCAGCCAAATGGTTTTCAAAATGATCATAAATTGAATGGCTAGCATCTACAAAATACACTACAGCTCAGAAATAACTTAAAATGGGAATGCAAACAGAAACGGGGCAAGCACGCCAAATGATGCTTCTGTATAAAATAAATAAAAGAAACTATATTGTTTGTATATTTTTAAATTCCTAAATATTAAATTTCGCCATGGAGTCATTTTCACTCATTTCCCACCAGAAGCACGGTGTGACATCTTTGCGTGAATTGTTTTGGTATGATGTCATCATGAGAACAATATTTTGTTATTGATGATTGCTAGCTCACAACAACTAATTCATACACCATCATATTAATGAGACACGAGAGAAACATTGTTTCTTAAACTAGAACTGGAATCAGAGCCGGTGTTGAGCTTCGTATCTGTATTTAGTCACCAGTTTCCTCTATGTTGAAACTAGAGCCTGCCACAATATGATCATTCTAGCAAAATTTGGTTGAAATCCGTCAAGCTGTTAAGAAGCGAATTGACATTTTCTGGTAAATATTTCATAAAATCCAAGATTTTCACCCAAAAATATGATGAATTAAAATTATGAATGAAAGTTCTAGAGCCTATCACCATAGAATCTTTTCATCCAAATTTGGTTGAAATCTGTCAAAATGGTAATAAGCAGCAATTTGACAATTTACAGTAAATATGTAATAAAATCTAAGATTATCACACATCCCCCCCAGATCCCCAAAAATTGACAAATTAAAATTCTGAATGTAAATAACCATAGGATATATCAGCAAAGTTGGTTGCAACCCGACAAAATGGTAAGGAGATGAAGCAATTTGACAATTTCTGGTTATGTTTTCATAAAATCTAAGATTTTCACCCAAAAAAATATACCAATCAAAATTCCGGAGCCTGACAGCATAGGATCCTTCCAGCCAAATTTGGTAGAAATCGATCAAATCGTTAAGGAGAAGTGTTTTGACCAATGGTCTGATGGCCACCACAGCCACCCTTTGGGCCAGGTGAGCTAAACATATGTGGAGCAAGCTAAATACATGTGGTTGACAATTCATGCGATGACATCATACCATGAATTTTATTGGGTGTAAAAACTCATGACATTAAAACAAAATTTTTATAGGGATAGTTTGTGAAAATTTGTCAAATTCTATTCAATTCATACAATATGCTAAAAACTTATTTGACGGGTTTTTTAAATTGAAATTTAATTCTTGTTTGTGATCTCCTTTAACACATTACCCACAAAAAATAATATGTACTGTTGATTATTTTGAACATAATAGACCTTTCCATTTTTAGCTCTGCCCCGCCCATCTGTAGCTAAGCTCCACCCACACCTCGCTTGTGTTGGGATCAATCAATACCTGAAGCTGATCGATCGCTGAACTGACTATCAATTTCCAGAAAACTATACTGGTAAGCTGTTAAATATTTTGAAACTAATTAGACTGGGTGCTGTTGCTGCCTATGGCAGTAAAATTACCCTGTCTAATTAGTCTCAAAATATTCAACAGAATGTTTATTAAATGGTAAAGACAATACAATTTGTACGTATCAGACTATTAAGCATTAAAGACGGGCTATTTCGAATCATTCATGACATCATCATACACATGACGTAGTTAATTATGACGTTATATGATGCCAGATGATCGATGGATAAACTTGTAAAGGTCTATTGCATTGGAAGCCATTGCTGCAATGTCCTCCAGGACAATTACTCAAAATACTGACCAGACAATTTCTTACTAACATGTTTCCGTCTTTACACATGTTACCTTATTTCTAAGCTGTATTGTACTAGCTGACATTCACAATGAAAAGGGTTTAATGTAATCGAGTGTAGTATTCCTCCCAGATCTTGGTCAACAAATAGTTAAGCATTTTCTAAAATTAACTCTTTCACTGCTTAAGTGACAGTTTGTATTATTCAGTTTGTTTTATGTCCTAACTGGTGTTCATTTTGAAAACAATAGCACCGTAAGTCCCTGTTGTGTTGTCAACGACACTTACAGCCTTCAAAATAAAGCACCAGCTATTCCTCCACTATCCTTCAGCAGTACAAGTGTTAATTAAATCTAAAACTAATTTAAATCAAATACCATTTCTATGGCAAGATAATCTCAAGTAATTTATTTTTGGAAATATTTTCTAAACTAGTCTTAATTTAACAAAATAATTGTTGAAGGAAAACTTCAATTAGTCACATAAACATATAAATGTTGTATCAATGATTCTGTACATATATCTGATACAAGTCATCAAATCTCAATACATACAATACAAAAGTAGAGAATATTTGCAAGTAGAAAAGCTGTAGTCTACACAGCACCCTGTAAGTATGTATTAATTATTCATGTACTTCAGTTCATCAAGGGAAGCAACTCTGTAGTATTCATTTACTCACACTTGGAGTTATGGTTCTTGATTTTCACACACCGCACCCCTCCCACCCAGACATCGGTTTTCATTTCGCTCGAGTGAAAGTTGCTTTCCACAACAGCAATAGCCATCAGAAACTATTGTCAAAATCTAAACAACTTTTGAATCCAACAGACAAGAGTGCTGCCTAGCAGGGCATATCTCCATATTTGACAAATTTTTAGCTTTCATGGGGGATAACTCTGGCAAATATGGCCAGATGATGCCGAAAAACAAAAGCATGATACTTCGTCTACCTAATAAATCCACTGAAAAATATTTCAAATGTAGGTTCAGAACTGGACCAAAATTTGCGAATAGACAAACAGATGGATGGACAGACACTGGAGGTCATCACATAATACACGGTCTTACAATGGGCATATAATTATGTTTCTACTTGGCTACAGCATTACATTTTGTAATCTGAATGGGAGACAACTGTTGTTGGTGCAGGAAATATTTTGTCAGTGAGTTACTTCCCTTGACAAGATTCTGGTAACAGCAATGCAGAATCATGTATTTAATTGTCGGAGATTAGAAAAATCTAAATTTTTGGAATTTAGATAAGTAAGGTTATGAATCAGGATTAATGAACAATACATAATATCATATGAAATTAGCAAATATATATTTACCATTTTAACTTCTGGACCACAGGTGTATCAGATCCACTAAATTCTATTCCGTTTCAGAACTGTTGTTCATTCTCAAAATAATGTAAGGCGACACTTCTCTTGGCCCAAAATGTACACCACTTATTAACCCTTATGACAAGTAACCTTTCCTGGCCTGCAAATGGATATTCGTGATTTTGATAGTGAAGTAGATTTGGGAAATGGTTATATTTTTATGACTGATCATTGGTTTAACAAAGTAATCAATGATTGAGTAATGATCGCTCATTTCAATTTCCAGTCTCTGCAATTATTATGTTGAATAATGCATCATTGATGCCTCACCATTCTTCCTAATAGATATGGAATGATATGATAATCACCTACAAGCAAAAAAGTTCTCTTAGTGTCAATTCATTAAAAATCTTTCGGTATCATATAGGCTATATGTGAAAATAACAAATACAACCAATCATAGATTTTGGAAAATCAGGATCGATGTGTTAATTGAACAATCAGAGGGGAGGGCAATCACCGATCAACTCGATCAATTGGTATTGCTATGGTTAAGTCATAAACAAGCAACAAATTTTGATAATGATGTCAGACACTTGAGTTACAATCCATCAGATGCCCCATTGAGATTGTAGATTTGTGTGTAAAAGTGTGGTAATGTGAATATAAATTATGGCAATGTTATTAACACAAATCAATTAATAATCTTTGTTGAAACATTAACACTATTGATACATGAAGTAATTGAAAAGGGAGCGAGAACTCTGTTACGGAGCAAAAATAAGATTTGTATATCCACAATTACTTGAATATATATCTTATTTGTTACGACTAATTAAACCGTACTACTCTTATGTCAACATGGTATCTTTTACTGACCCAATAGCAAAGAAACTGATGTTCATTTTAAAACATATTTGGTTGAAGATGTCGCTGTTATAGACAACAGCAACATCGTCCACCAAAATGGAGTAAAAATGTACACCAGTTTCTGTGCTTTTTGGACAGTAAAAGATAGTATATTGACACAGAGTACTAAGCTAAGGTTAATTGGAGTCGCAACAAACACCTAAACTTTTTTACCCGGTACTATATTAGAAAATGCCAATACATCGAATGTTGGATGTTGATGAGGGAACAGATTTATTCAACATCTCCATGCTATTACAAATAAAGTCAGTATCCTATGGGGCTGTGAGGGGCAGGGTAGGTGTGGTGTTGACATCATGTACAATTAGACTGGACTTACCAGCAATTTAACATTAAATGTTGAAAAAACTAATTTCTAGAGGGAGACATTGCAATGAGACTCACACTATAATAATCTGTACTAAAGTGTAACGGTTATTTCTGATACGGATGAATATTATTGCAGTATATTAAAGCGGGTTGACAAGGAGTTAAATCCGTTGACAATTCTTTAAAAAATGGCAAAAACGGTACGGTTTCACCGAGGACAGCCAAGCACAGTAACTCATCACAGGATAAACAAGGCTACCTTAGCTGATGCGACAAAGCATTAATTATTAACTATTCTGTTAGATATTTTGAACATAATTTTACTGGCAGACAATGTTGCAAGGGCAGCAACAGCTTGCAGCCTAATTATGCTAAACATATTCAACAGCTTTAACTGAGTTATTTTACTTGAAAAATAAATACAAGAGGCTCAAGGGCGACTGGCGCTCACCTGAAACAAACAATAGACTACCAGCCATGTTTAACTGAAATCAGGACAATGGTTAATGAGCAGTCGTCTTTTCTGGAAATTCAAGATGGGCAACGGAGACTGACCAATCAAATTTATGTATAGGAATTTAAAAAGTCTAATGCCATAGTGTCATTCAAGCCAAGTTTAGTTGAAATCAGCCAAGCACTCAATTAGAAGTCTTTTAAAGCAATGGCAAGTTTTCAGAAATATTTCTGTCTGGACCGTGTTTTTTTGTGCAGAGTTACCACCCTTGACCATTCTGAGCAAAACATCACCCAATAACAACAACAAGATAGGAATACTGATAACTAAGAGTGTAAGTTTGAGGGACGATTATCTATAACCTTCCACAAACGTTATTAAGAGAATTAAAGACATGCCGAGTAATAGAGTGATATAATGATAATGATATGATAATGTTGTTGTTAATCGCCAGGCTGAGCTGATGACGAAGCTATTTTTCTCAGCACCGCGTAGCAGTTCTGGCATCTTATCTTGGATTTCTGCAGGAAATGGCCCATCAGGACCGTTATAATCTAGGAAAATGAGAACATACATTAGATGATATAATTTAGACTAGATGATAACAAGCATTATCAAAACAATTCCTAACTGTTTGCCTGCTGACTCTCTGCAGACTACATTTTCCATTGGGTTTAACTCTGGATATACAGAATATTTTGAAAACAATTTGACTGAAAATTGTTGGTGGCTAAGCCACCAACAGCTTTCAATCAAATTGTTTTCAAAATATTCAGCAGGCCCAGAGCCATTGGCCATTGAAATTATTGTCTGGTGGCTTGCAGCAGTGAGACAGTTAATATCGTGTACAGACAAAGAATTCTATACTTAGTAAGGCAGCTAGGCTTAGAGAGCTTTGACTTCCAGAATAATAGACGGCTTCCTGTTTCAAAGATGAACAATAGACCAAATGTTATCACAATACAGGGATACAGTTCTAGCTGTACCACGCATATTTCTAGTTAAGCTCTGACCTCTATTTATGCATGATGGAATAGATTTTAAGCTTTAAAACGAGAATTCCTAGAAACAAAATGTCAAGGTAATTATACAGGTAAGCTATTGGACATTTTGAAACTTATTTCAGTGGGATGTATTGCTGCCTAATACAGCAATAAGCAAACCCCCCCCCCCACCCCTCCAGTCAAATAAGTCTCAAAATATTCAAATGAATGTTTACTAAATTATAAAATTTAAAAAGACATACAATTTATACATGTTTATGACAGACATTTCAATATTCATTAAGGAAGCGCCACCTCATTTTGACCGCGACGTCAGCTAACCTATGATGGATTTGATTATGATGGCAGATACTTGGAGTCACATATCGGATCCCTCCAATAGAAGACGAGATATAATCACGGACTATTTCACTCATTCTTAACCCTTTAAGCCTCAAATCGGTAAAAAAACCCCAGCTGTAGTGCTCATGAGCAATGTCCATTTGCAGATCAGAAGACTATTTTTGAAAAATTATCACTAGAATAACTGAACGAGCCAGTCATTCCAGTGGTGAATTAAAAAAAAAAGTCTTCTCTTCGTCTGCAAATGGACGTTCTCCGTGAAAAAATTATTTTCATGACCAAATTTAAGGGTTAAAAGGGTTAAACGACATTGAAAGTATCACATCTGAACTACAGGTTTATCTCAGGCATAGCTGACTCATGGTTAAACAGGGACCTTAATGTCTCATCTCAATATATGAATGATTTAACCCTTAACACTCACTGACCAGAAACTACTCTTTGTAGGAACATTCTGCTAAATATTTTGAAACTAATTTGACTGAGAAGTTGCTGCCTATGGCAGAAACATGTTCCAGTAAAATTATACTTTCAACATGTTCAACAGCTTACCTGTATAGTTATCTTGAAAATGGGATTCTGGGAATTCAAAGTTAAAAATATATAAATAGATCACCACACACACATACACAAATGTAGGGGGAGCTTTGCTAAAATGGGCAGGGCATAGCTAAAACTGGCTGGCTCTATTCTGTGCCACTGGATGCCATTCATATCACTCATTAGAGCCATCCTCCGCTTATGACTGATGTGACTAAAATCAGCAGCAGCCTGTACACTCTGACAACACTATACTGGTATATTAGCTCACTCACATGGCATCGCATTGTCAATCCATTTCCCCCATTTCTCAATAGAGGGACCCTGTTTTAGTTATACCCAACCCAATTCTAGCTAAGCTCCGCCCGCTTGATACACACATTGGAATAGATAACACCTTGAATCATAAGGTAACTAAACAAGTTAGCTGTAACATATTTTGAAACTAATTTTACTGTTAGCTGCCCAGTTCAATAGTTTTAAAATATTCAACAGAATGCTTATTCAATTGTAAAGTCATGTACAATTCTGATGGTCATTGTCAAGAGCTGTGACACTTTTGTGTCGGACCCTATGGCATTTGATTGATGTATTTTGATTATATGTCAGATACTTGAGTCACTGATTGGATCCATTCATTAATATCTTGATTCATTTCTTCACAAAATTTCTGTCCAATGGCTGTTTTCTTACCTGGGTTATAAAAATCTGGTAAGATAGACTTCTTGGTGGTTGTGGCTCGTGTTGGGAGAGTTTGTGCTGGATTCAGAGTCGTTGTACGACGTCTATCCGGTGTGATTGATGGTTGTGGCCGAGGAGACTGTGTACGTGGTCTGACTGTGGCTGGAGTAGCTGTCGATAAAACATGAAACAATCTGATAAACTATCATTGAGAAGCCGGTTTTTCATTGAGAAACCTGTTTGTAAATTTGCTTAATCCTTTCAAAACCATGAAAAAGTTTTCTTTGCGATGTAAGAGATATTCTGCTTAACATTTTGAAATTAATTTGGAAACAGATGTTGCTAAGGCAGCAACAGCCGCCATTCAAACTAATTAACGATAGGCCCAGGGGCCTTATCGCGCACCTTGCATTACTGGCTTTAGAGTGCAGGAATAAGAAATCCATAGTAATTACCAGTATATAACCAATGGCCAAAAATGCAATTTTTATGAAAACAAGATGGTCTCCGGAGAAATGGACCAATAAAACTCTGAATGGAATTTCAATAGAATTCATCTACCCAACTTTCCTTGTACTCCACAGGTGGTTCTTGAGAAGTCAGTTCAAGCTGTTCCTATTCATTTCCTATAGGATTTCCGGAAGTTCTGAAAATCCAAGATGGCCACTGTAAAAATCGGGCAATCTGAATGGTAGTTCCGGAGACTCTCACCATGCGGTGTTACTTCTGACCAGATTTGGTCAAATTAGGCCATTGATTATGGATGAGCAGAGTTTTAAAGAAAAAAACTAAAAAATTTAAGATTTTCACCCAAAAAACTGACCAATCAAAATTCTGAATAGGTTCTGGAGCATACCACCATAGGTGTCCTTCTAGCCAAATTCAGTTCAAATCCACCAAGCGGCTAAGGAGGAGATGCATTTATGAAATTCCATGAAAAATTGTTTTCAAAATCTAAGATTTTCATGCAAAAGAATTACCAATCAAAATTCTAAATCTAATTTCTGGAGCATACCTCCATCTTCTAGCCAAATTAGATGGATTTTGACAATTTCTGGTAAATCTTTTGGATAAAATCTGATGTTCAGCTTAAAAAATGACCAATTAAAATTCTGAAGAAATGATCTAGATGGAGTCTACCTCAATATGGTACTTCTAGCCAAATTTGGTTGAAATCCCTCAAGCGTCTAAGGAGGTGCGTTGTGACAATTTCCGATATATTTTACATAAAAACCTCAGAATTTAACCAAACAAGAGGCTCAAGGGGCCTGTATTGCTCACCTGGACCATAGGCATTTCAACTAGAATGTTCATTAACAATAAGTAGAACTCTAATGAGTTGAGCAGACTTGTAACAAGAAAATAGAGGCCATGTTTCTTTATGTATCAACTTCTCTTGAACAAACTTTAATGGCCCTTAGTCATCAATATCACATCTCCCAAATTTCGGATCGCTCAAACAGTTTTGGCGAAGATCCTTACACATTTCTAAAAATTGACCAAAATCCATGATGGCAGCTGGCCAAATTGGCCAATCGGCTTCATTTGAACAAACTTAAATCTCCATGCCCTAAGGATGCTTCCTGCCAAATATAATTGAAATTGCCAAGATGGCCACCAAACCGTTTATCCAAGTTTCGAAAATGGCAAATTTAAGCCCAGAATACCCAAAAACATATAGAACCAATTTTGGCCTCAAAATCCATCAAATAAAAAATCCAATATGGCCACCAAACACACTACATTTGGATTGGCCCACGGCGGCCATGTATTTTGACTGATCAACTTCCCTTGAACAAACTTTAATGGCCCTTAGTCCCTAATCTTATCTCCCAAATTTCGGCCCGATCCATTCAGCAGTTCTGGAGGTCGTTTTTGGGAAAACTTGATCATCCAAGATGGCCACCTAACCATTTGGTTAATCTTCTTCTTGCACAAACTTGGCATACCTCTTTCCCTAGATGATGTTTCATGAGTTTTGAATCGATTCCCAAAGCGGTTTCGGAGATTTTTAAAGACATTTCCTAAAATCCGCCAAAATTCAAGATGGCTACCAGCCAAATTGGACGATCGGTTCATTTCAACAAACTTGGATTCCTATGCCCTAAGGATGCTCCTGCCAAATATAATCAAAATCAGCCCAGAGGTTCTTGAGAAGTCGTTTTAAAGGAAAAGTTGATGGATGGCCACCACAGCATAAGCTCACTTGGCCTTTCTGGCCAGGTGTGGTAAAAATTTAGTTAATTGACCAATCAAAATTCTGAATAGAAGTTCTGGAGCCTGCCACCTTAGGATCCTTCACAAGCCAAATTTGGTTGAAATAGATAAAATCGTTAAGGAGATGCGATTTGACGGACGGAGGACGGATGGCCGCCATGGCATAAGCTCACTTGGACCTAATGGGCCATGTGAGCTAAAAACAAGCATTCTATCTATGCAATACATGCACCCCCACCCACCCCACCCCCCACAGTAGGTGCAAAAGCTTGAAACACTGATAACAATAGTGAACAGTGAGTTTGATCCAATGTTCCATAATAAATCACTATGCAGAGTTAAGTTCATTGAACTTTGAAGCATATGGAAAGAATCCAGAAAACTGATATTTCTTAGCACTTCAATTACTTAAACACTTGCAAAATTTCAACACAAGCTCTAACAATTCATATTAAATTCATGTCCCAATTTCCATATTATTCTGTCGAAGGTAAAGCAGTCTGGAATACTTTCTTATAGTGGGCATAACTTAATAAAATCTTGATGAAAACATGTGAAACTCAGACTTGATCTGTAACTTCTCCTTTAAGTAATGTCCCAACTGTCAGCTCAATATGTTAAGATAATAGTCTCGAAAACCACATATTGGAACAGACTGATGTAACTGGTTGAATACTGGCAGGCAGGCAGGTAGGCAGGATGGAGACAAATGGACTGACTGACAGAGACAGATGAATGCATGGTCAGCAAGCCTATAGTCCTGTCAGGTTTTACTGCTAACAGACCTAAATAATCAATAGCTTACATGTACCTATCAATTTAACATTATATTGATAATGAAATGGTCGTAAGACAGCAAGCTAGTAAATCAGCTGTGTTTTGTATCACTACACGGTGGCGCACAATGGAAGGTGGTTCTTTTGGCTGCCTTTTGGAGGAATAAATGGTGGCTATTTCAGGAAAGTGATCTTTCTCACCTGTCTTAAACCGTTAACATTCATATCAACCAAAAATCAGTTTCTGTGGTGGGTTTGGGAAATGTCCATTTACAGGCCAAGAGAAAACTATTTTTGAAGACTTACCACTGGAATGATTGGCTCGATAACCGAGCCAGCCATTTCAGAGGTAAATTTTCAAAAATAATTTTTTCTTGGTCTGCAAATGGACAGTTTCTCAGTGAAAATTAAAATCTTGAAGAAATTTGAGGATTAAAGGGTTAATGAATCTTGAGATATTAAAAGGCAGTATTTGTGGAAATTTATCAAGAGAGCAGACGATGTAAACAGCTGCATTTTGATTCTCCATATGCTACTTATTTAAGATGATCAATGTCATGGATGGCCACAAGAATCCCCCCTACTTACTCTTTTTTGAGGCTGGGTCTGGATCGTCGTCGCCACAGCACACACTAAGGACCATCTTCATGCCGCGACCAACACACGCACCGCCAACCTGATTTTCCATCCCAGTCACATAGCCGGATGATGTAGCTGTAGAAATAAACCAGAAAATGTAATTCTTGTTTATAGTAATGTCCTGTCAAAGCCTAAGTACTAATATGCCTAAAAAGTCAAACTCTTTATAAATCAGCATGGCGCTTCTCTAGTGGTCTTAGGAAATAATCATGTACAGGCCTAAAGACTATTAAAAAAAAATCATTACTGAAACAAGCATTCTGCAAGTATTGCTTTGCAATACTTGTCCCACACCTAGTGATAAAAATCTTTAGAGATTGAGTCAAAAATTTCATTAAAAATTGTCAAAAGCTGCTGAAACTCGAACTTGATCTGTAACTTCTCATAACATAGCAATAAACCAAGTCTCAGTTATATATGGTGAAGGCGAAGGAAAAAGTCTTGAAAGCTGATATGATTGTATTTCATAAGTTGAAAGGGGACATAACTCCATAAAAAATGACACAAACGCCTGAAACTCGAACTTGGTCTGTAATTTCTCATAATAAAGTAATGTACCACTTCTCAGTTGAATATCTTGAAAGACTGCGAGAAAAAGTGTGGAAAACTAATATATTTTGTATTTCCTAAGTCGAAATACATAACGCCATGAAAAATTGACGAAAATGTCTGAAACTCGAACTCGCTCTGTAAACCCCTATACTAAAGCGATGTACCCATTTTTCCTTAATATCTTGCAGGAGTGCGAAAAAAGTGCGGTAAGCTGATATTTTTCACATTTCCTAAGTGGAAAGGTGGCATAACTCCATCAAAAATTTACGCATACGCCTGAAACTCGAACTTGGTCTGTAACTTTTCAGACCAAAGCTTTGTAGCAATTCTCAGCATGATATCTTGAAAGACTGCGAAAAAAAGTGTGGAAAACTAATATTTTTTGTATTTCATAAGTCGAAAGGGGGCATAACTCCATGAAAAATTGACGAAAATGTCTGAAACTCGAACTTGCTCACTAACTCCTTATACGCAAGCGATGCACCGATTTTCGCTTAAATATCTTGGAGGGCGAAAAAAGTGCGGGGAGCTGATATTTTTCATATTTCTTAAGTCAAAAGGGGCCATAACTCCATAAAAAATTGATGCATACACCTGAAACTCGAACGTGGTCTGTGACTTCTCATAACAAAGCAACATACCAATTCTCAGTTGAATACCTTGAAGGACTGCGAAAGAGTGCAGGAAACCAACTGCGACAGACGGACAGACAGATGGACAGACGGAGTGCAAACCTATAGTCACCCCGGTTTTACCGGTAGGGGACTAATAACTGGCTCAATAACCGAGCCAATTATTCCAGTGGTAAAATTAAAAAAATAATCTCTGAAAATGGACATTATGCATGAGAATATTGACATGTTGTTGACCAAAATCTACAGAATTGATCAAGAATATATGTATACAGAACTAGCCTTTGTTGGTACTAAGGTTTTCTAAAATATCCTTCAAACGAACATATCTTACGACTAATCCTCACATGTCACGAGTAATTAATGCTCAAGCCTTACCATGCGTTAAAATTTTAAAATCTTCAAATTAAATTAAAAGATGAACTGGTGTTCATTTTTCAACGAATTTGGTGGGAGATGGTGCTATCGTAGATGTATGTCTTCCGGGTAAATTATGTTCAAGATATTAAACATACAATTTCTTACCTAATAAATATATTTTATCAACTGAAACTGAAAGGCTTTTCACCCTTCAAATTCCGGTATCTCAATTTAAATACGATACAAGAAATTTATTGAATATTTTGAAACTAATTTGACTGGAACCTTCTGCCGCCACAGGCAGCATTAGCTCCACTCAAATTAGTTTCAAAGTATTCAACAGAATAAGTCTTACCTCATAAGTAATTTGTTGTCTGTAAGGGTTAATAATAACACTAAATGGTTAAATCGTCCAAATAGAGGCCATGTTGAAATAGTGAGTAATCATTATTAATTACATCTCATGTTTGCATAGCCTCTTAACATAGGTATTAATGCCACGCTACTAGCGTTATTATGACTGATGATATACTCCTCAGCGCCATTTAGCAAAAAATGTGGGTGTGGGTGTGTGGGGGGGGGGTAGGGGAGGGAGGTCGGGATGGGGCCATCTAACCCTTTCAGCTCTAAAGAACTGATATAACAAGTACTTTATGATGCACAGTACTGCTCATTTAAATTACCTTGTTTCCAAAACAAAAACATGTTTGTTAATTTATTTCAATTTTGAACATGATATAAGAAATGTTCTGTTGAATATTTTCAACATAATTGGATCAGAAGACATTGTTGTTTTAGGCAGCAATGTCTTTCAATCCAGTTATATATTATTGAAACAATTATATTATATTATGTTTTGGAAACATGGTAAGTTATTTCTGAGCTGTACTGTACATGCCAGTGATGTGCATTGGAATAAACTTTCATGCTAATCTTGTAATGGTCACGATTGGTCAATAAAATCTAAATTTATGCACGGTCAATCATTTATTATTCAAGTCAAGCATTTCAGTGGTAAATTTTCTAAAATACTTTTCTCTTGTTCTGCAAAAGGACATTTTTCAAGACCATTGAAATGACTGGTTTTTAATGGCTTGCTAATCAAAGGGTTAATATGCCTGGAGGCCTCCAGTCAAATTGATTTAAAAATATTTAAGTTGTCCCATGTGGCACCTCCACCCCCCCATTGTCTTCTCAGAGCATCTAATTTTCTAATTTTCCACAGGAAATCCCCCACACTATGAGAGGGCAACACCCCTTCTCTGAACCACCATCAGTCTGAACCTGGATCCCCAACCACCTTGCTACACCACTGGGTCTGACTGCCGGTCTGTCATATTCTTTACACATCTGAGAAAGCTGCCAAGTCACAACTATATAGAGCATTGCACATGTTGATGAAAAAAATATGACTATAGAAACTGCCTTTTTGGTTGGTTTGACATTGAGATACTAGGAATGGAAGTGTGTTTGCTACATAGATGCAAGAAACATCAATTTATATTTTGCTTTAATTTGATTGGAAACTGTTAGGGCCTCTAGATATCAAGTTTCCTGTCAAATTTATTTCAATCAGTGCCATTAATTTGCAACTGATGTGATTTCTGTGTGACTAAGCGTTTAACCATTTGATATCCATGCCAGCCAATACCGGACTCTACAGTGTTCTCGATGAAGGTCAATTTTCAGGCTAAAATAAGACTATATTTATAAATTTACCTCTGGAATGACTACCTCGATTTTCAAGCCAGTCATTCCAGTAGTAAATTTTCAAAACCAATCTTATTTTAGTCTGAAAATTTACATTCCTTGCACATAACTCACATTTTCTTGAAACCTTGACCATGAAAAGGTTAAAATGGAATAATGAATGCTAATAATACACTCACCAGCTACTACAGAACCTACACATGCACACATAGTACACACTGCTACACAACCAGCAATCACACTGTTACACAACCAGCAATCACCATACATACATATATACTTACATAAAAAATAATACTTTTCTCCTGAAGTGAAGTCTGGATTTCTTGGTACGGGTTGAAATTCATATATAAGTAGTGTGTATCTCACAGAATCTGTGGGTCTTGAGCAGTTAATGATTAGATGCGCCTTCGTTCTGTTAAATATTGTACAGCTGTCATACTCGTCTTTGGTTACCTAGCAACAGAGAATAATTTTACATAAATTAAGCATTATCCTTCATCATGTTCGTTACATTGCTTGTCAATACTTTTTACGAAAACTAATAATAAATTAACTAATTTGAGCGCTTATTATCACTGCACAGATTAAAGGTGATAGCGTTTACAATATGTCAGACTCAAAAATTCTAAACAAGCAGCTACATGTAACTGACGATGGACATTGCGGTGATTCAACTCACAAGACTAATAGTAAGGCAGAGGCCAACTTATTTCATTTAGTAGTACATAGTTGCTGGTCTGGGAACAGAAACCAATCAAATGTACATATATAATTCTATGAATGTACCTATTTGATATGCTAATAACAATAGCAAGAATAACATCTTTTTGTTTGGCTAAATTTGTGTTAAACACAAATGAGTTTGGGAAACACTGACTGAGCAGTGCAGAGGAAATGCAAAAAATATTTGTTAGTGTTTGAAGCGGTCAACATGAAGACCAAGGAACTTGACCCTCAGGTGCCAAATACTAGTTACTGGGACTTAACATGCATGGCATGTACTCAATTCCAAAATTGATCAATTCAATATAATTATTTGGTTTAAACATTCTATGATGAAGCCGACCAAAATCAACCTCTGAAGTGGTTTTGAGGAGTATCTATCCACAAGCTAAGAAGGATATCTTTGACAGTTTACCACTGGAATGACTGGCTCGATAATTGAGCCAGTCATTCCGGTAGTAAATTTTCAAAAATAGTCTTCTCTTCGCCTACAAAATAGGGATTCATTAAGGAAATATTTAGATTTTCGTGGCTAAATTTAGACAATAATTAACCCCTTAACACTCGGCCAAAAATGTCTTCCGCACTGGTCTTGGGAAATGTCCATTTGCAGACCAAGATAAGACTATTTGTGAAAATTTATCACTGGAATGACTGGCTAGATAACCGAGTCAGTCATTCCATTAATAAATTTTCAAAAGGTCTTCTCTTTTTCTTTAACAAATTCAAGGGCTAATGGGTAGTTAGTAGTTGAGAAAATAGAAGCTGTACAGTTTGAATATTTTATATTGGTTCTACATGTAATAAGAAAACTCAGAATAGTGGATAGCCTGCGACAATATGAAAACATTTTCCTGTAATATTGTGAAAATCATTGATACACCTTACTGCTAAGACACATGCCTAACTCACGTTTGGTGAACATAGGTGGAGGAGTGTTTAGAAGACAAACTGGACAAAGATTTATTTGATGTTCACTGAACAATTAAAAATAGGTCAGTGACCGACTACTGACCTTCTTTTGATACATGACACATTTAGCCCAAATCCATACAGGTATACCAAGTGAGAGACCTTTACATTATAGTACCTCCATAATAAACAGGCTTCTTCATGAAAATTTTGAAGGGAGCAATAACTTAAATTTTAAGCCAAATTTAAGCCATTGAGCCGAGCGGTGTCAGTACTCGCTTATATTTGGCCAGTGTTACTAAGCAATGTAGGTGAGGAATACGATACTCACCTAAATTAAATTTATGCGAGTGTAGGGGAGAGGAGAGCAATCACTCGCCTCTTGTGGAGAGGTCTGAATACACGGCTTAGTTACTGCATATGAAAAATCTTTGAAACTAGAGACAAGACAACAATTTTCTATAATCGTCAGTGAATAATGAAAAGTAGGTCACACTGACATAATTTTGTCTCATTACACATCTTTGTGTAATGATGCATCCATGTACCATTAGCTTGGGGGGGGGGGAAACTAACTGACCAGAGATTTATGTGAAGTCTTAAAACTATGTTTATGTCATAATGTAATAACTTTCTAAGATTTTCAGTGAACTGTCAAATGTTGGTGACACGGTAATATTGATATAGGATACATCTGTAGCTTACAATGCATCCATATCGCACCAGTCATTACAGTGCGCAAATTTCAAAAATCTTCTGACATGTAAGTGGACATTCCTTAAGACCACTGCAGAGGCACATATCGCACCAGTCATTACAGTGCGCAAATTTCAAAAATCTTCTGACATGTAAGTGGACATTCCTTAAGACCACTGCAGAGGCACATATCGCACCAGTCATTAGTGCGCAAATTTCAAAAATCTTCTGACATGTAAGTGGACATTCCTTAAGACCACTGCAGAGGCACATATCGCACCAGTCATTACAGTGCGCAAATTTCAAAAATCTTCTGACATGTAAGTGGACATTCCTTAAGACCACTGCAGAGGCACATATCGCACCAGTCATTACAGTGCGCAAATTTCAAAAATCTTCTGACATGTAAGTGGACATTCCTTAAGACCACTGCAGAGGCACATATCGCACCAGTCATTACAGTGCGCAAATTTCAAAAATCTTCTGACATGTAAGTGGACATTCCTTAAGCGCACTGCAGAGGCACATATCGCACCAGTCATTACAGTGCGCAAATTTCAAAAATCTTCTGACATGTAAGTGGACATTCCTTAAGCCCACTGCAGAGGCACATATCGCACCAGTCATTAGTGCGCAAATTTCAAAAATCTTCTGACATGTAAGTGGACATTCCTTAAGCCCACTGCAGAGGCACATATCGCACCAGTCATTAGTGCGCAAATTTCAAAAATCTTCTGACATGTAAGCGGACATTCCTTAAGCCCACTGCAGAGGCACATATCGCACCAGTCATTACAGTGCGCAAATTTCAAAAATCTTCTGACATGTAAGTGGACATTCCTTAAGCCCACTGTAGAGGCCCATATCGCACCAGTCATTACAGTGCGCAAATTTCAAAAATCTTCTGACATGTAAGTGGACATTCCTTAAGACCACTGCAGAGGCACATATCGCACCAGTCATTACAGTGCGCAAATTTCAAAAATCTTCTGACATGTAAGTGGACATTCCTTAAGCCCACTGCAGAGGCACATATCGCACCAGTCATTACAGTGCGCAAATTTCAAAAATCTTCTGACATGTAAGTGGACATTCCTTAAGCCCACTGCAGAGGCACATATCGCACCAGTCATTAGTGCGCAAATTTCAAAAATCTTCTGACATGTAAGTGGACATTCCTTAAGCCCACTGCAGAGGCACATATCGCACCAGTCATTAGTGCGCAAATTTCAAAAATCTTCTGACATGTAAGTGGACATTCCTTAAGCCCACTGCAGAGGCACATATCGCACCAGTCATTAGTGCGCAAATTTCAAAAATCTTCTGACATGTAAGTGGACATTCCTTAAGCCCACTGCAGAGGCACATATCGCACCAGTCATTAGTGCGCAAATTTCAAAAATCTTCTGACATGTAAGTGGACATTCCTTAAGCCCACTGCAGAGGCACATATCGCACCAGTCATTAGTGCGCAAATTTCAAAAATCTTCTGACATGTAAGTGGACATTCCTTAAGCCCACTGCAGAGGCACATATCGCACCAGTCATTACAGTGCGCAAATTTCAAAAATCTTCTGACATGTAAGTGGACATTCCTTAAGCCCACTGCAGAGGCACATATCGCACCAGTCATTAGTGCGCAAATTTCAAAAATCTTCTGACATGTAAGTGGACATTCCTTAAGCCCACTGCAGAGGCAGGTTTCAGAGGGCTTGACCATTAAAGGGTTTAACACTGACATCAGCCCAAAATGGCTTCTGCAGTTGTCTTGAGAAAGGTCCATTTGCAGACCAAAAGAAGACTATTCTTGAAAATTTACCACCGGAATAACTGGCTCAATAGTCGAGCCAGTCATTCGTGCTAAATTTTCAAAAATAATTTTCTCTTTGTCTGCAAATGAACATTTTCTATGAGAATTTTAATTTTCTTGAACAAATTTGACGGTTAATGGGTTAAGTAGACGGTAATGATTAAAGCTTGTTTATGACATTTAGAACATCGAGCGTTAATAAGTAACTACGCTGGGAAAACGGAGAAAATTATAGATCTGAGAAGAAATCGATCACGCCTACATATTTTTCAAATACAGTGTAACCCGAGAGACTAGGATTATAAAATCTCAGGCATTCACCCAGAGAGGCACAATAACATCAAAGTGTCTGACCATGCATTAAGACGCTTGTTAGGCTTTGTGAGGTCATATAGAGCATGTGCGTGCAAATCAATCACTCCGGATTTATAATCATTCTCATTCTATACATACAAATTTTACATCTAGATGATTCTGTTTAAAACAGTAAAGCTAATATGCTGCTACTGTTGAAAACAATTTGACGGAAGTTTGTTGCTAGTAGAAACATTGAGCTGGATACTAGATTTTGGGAAAATTAGAATAAAATAGGTTTAATATCGCAAAATAGATATTATACAATGTGTCTGTGTGTGGTACATTGTAAGCATTCTTCTCTTGGTATACATGTATATTGTGTGCGCATATGCATGTGTTTACCTATATGTATCTATGTTGAGTCGGCAAGTATTTTTAAGCATGCGCAGTATCATCAACATGTCCTTTTACCACACAAGTGCACCTATGCATTCACAATATCCACAAATAGATATTTAACTAAGAAGCAGCAAATTGCTACAAAATAGTTATTGGTATTTTATGGATTAAGAGCGAGCTAGCTTATATAGTTAAGCAGTTCTAAGAGCTTTGCCAGGCCATGGAGCTGTAATTACACGCCCATAGAAAGGATGTGCTCAGATACAGATTGCCTGTTAATGACATATCCGGCGGCAGGGACTGGGCACCGCAGGGAGAGCGGGTGGCACTCCGCGATCATCATTGAAGCGATGGCCTCAACTAGCGGCGACCCATTCAGCATGTGATAATCAATAGTAACCACATTCATACTCCAATCTGCATACATATATATGGTATATCACATTCATTATAAATGGCCACTAATAATCGAAAATCATATACATTAAAAAAAAAAATTTGACAAGGCATCACTGACATAGTTAGCGATGATTTTTCGTCTAATTGCTTTAAAATTATTGAACAAATTTCATATTTTGAGCCCTTTAAAAACCCACAAAGAACATCTGACATCTCTGTGCACAATAATCAATATTAATCACAGATCCTCTGTAGGCTCCAGGGAAGCTGAATGGGTCCACGAGGCACACCGTGTATTCAGATGCTACCAAGCGTAGACTAATCGTAAAAGTAAGTACGTGTTCTGTGTGTGTTCTGTGTCCGTAGCGGCTGCTGGTGGTCTGGTCCTCTCCATTACCAAGAGAACTTTGTAGTGGACATGTCATAACAGATCTATACTGAGATTAATGAGCTTTTAATAACCAGCACAAGAACCTGCCCACAGGTTCACACAGCACGTGTAAATATACATACTGAAAATAGTACTGGAATTACTTACATTACTTAACATATGGACAAAAACGATAGACACTTATGATTTCAAAACAGTTATGTGTAACCAATGATTATCTCGCTCCCTGAAACAAGTAATTGATTAACCCTTTAATGATCAAGCCCTGGAGCCAAAACCAGCTTCTGCAGGAGCCTTTGGAAATGTCAATGGACCTTTCCAGCTTATCCATCATAATCAACTAAGTGAGGTGCAGGATGACATCATAATTAATTATGGCATGAATGACTCGATTTAGTCCGTCTTTAACGCATAATAGTCTGACACATTGTACGAATTGTAAACATTCCTTACCATTTAATAAACATTTTGTTGAATATTTTGAAACTAATTTGACTGGGTGCTGTTGCTGCCATAGGCAGCAACAGCACCCAGTCAAATTAGTTTCAAAATATTTAACACGTTACCTGTGTAGTTTTCTGGAAATTGATAGTCAAGGATTTCAGGGATCGATTGGTCCCAACACGACTGCGGTGTGGGTGGAGCTTAGCTAGAGATGGGCGGGCCTAGCTAAAACTGGAAAGGTCCATTTGCTGGTAAATGATATCTGAAATTTTACCACTGATATGATTGTCTCGCTATCGAGCTAGTCATTCATGGTATTCCTAACTGACCATAACAGACCACCTGCCATTAGTGACCATCTCTGCTCACCAGTCTGATAAATTTCATTCTGTCATACAATAACATGTCAGAGATATAAAGTGATAACAAGAGGCCCAAGGGGCCTGTGTCGCTCACCTGGAACATTTACAACTCAACTAATCTTTATGGAGTTTTACATCAATCAGTGCCACTTCCAATGACTTTCAGTCAAATGGTTGATTTTGCAAAGGTTCTTTTGAACAATATTTAAGCAAAAATAGAAGACATCAGTACTAACAACAGAAATTGATGACATGCAGTCAAACTTGTATTAAGACACCCCTCAAGTGAGAATCAGAAGACAGCCTCTTATGGTAGCTGGTTTCTTAACCCTTTAATGGTCATGATTTTTCAGTAAAACAAAACTTTCAGGTTATGTCTATTTGCAGGCCAAGATATGGAGAATTTTGAAAACGTATCACTGGAATGACTGGCTCGATAATCGAGCCAGTCATTCCAGTGGTAAATTTTCAAAAATACTCATGCTGGCCTGCAAATCGACATTCCTCAAGGGCACTGCAGAGGCAGGTTTTCGCTGGTTTGACCATTAAAGGGCTAATAAAGTTTCAAATACATTGCTTAATTGCATTTAGCAAATGAAGAAAATAGTCTTTAAGGCAGGTGGTCTCTTAACCCTTTCACCCATAAATCCCGGAAAAAGTATATTCTTTATGATATAAAACTGATTTTGTTGAATATTTTGAAATTAATTTGACGCGAAGCCGTTGTGCCTTAGGCAACATTGGCTTTCCGTTAAACTAATTTAAGAAGGGTTAATACAGATGGTCTTTATAGCAGGTTCAACTGAGTATATTCCAAACCATCCTTTTAACACGTGTACATCTTGCTGAATGGCCAAGTTCGCGATGCTGCAGTTTATTAAAAAAATAATTTGACCGAGTCATAGCTGACTTAGGCAGCAACAACTTTCAATGAATCAAATACATTTCAAAATATTTTAACAGTATAGGTATCAGAGTACACAATACATATCTTAAATATTTAGGCAGCAGTTGCAGGGAAAAGGTTAACCTGTTAATTTGGTTTTTTTATCTATTATGGTAATAAAAGCTGTCATATGTCAATGGATTGTGGAAATAAAACTCCAATTGCACATTAATTAACCGTTTAACCATTGAATTTAAGAAAAGTTCAATTTTCTCATAGAAAATGTCTATTTGCAGACCAAGACTATTTTTGAAAATTTACCACTGGAATGACTGGTTCGTTAAAAAGAGTCCGTCATTCCAATGGTAAAATTTTCAAAAATAGTCTTCATTTGGTCTGCAAATGGACATTTCTCAAGACCACTGCCGAAGCCGTTTTTGGCTGATATGATGGCTAAATGGTTAACCGTTTTCCTAACATAGCAAAATAGGTAAGATATTGTGTCCTCTGATATCGATAGCCAGGTGAGCTAATAATAATAAATTGATAAGAAGCGAATCTTATTAACGCATTTAACTGGAAATAATGCGCTAAGCAGTTGCTTAACAGCTGTTGTGTAAGCTGTTGCTGTCAATTGTTTAACAGCAACAGCACTGTCTATGACAGCAATGGTCTTCAGCAATGGTGTTTACAAACTGTACACCAGCCTTTCTAATACTGGCTTTGTAACAATTAATCTCTAGACATTGGTGTCACAAGGGTTGAATAGTCATGCTGAAAACTGTTGCTGCACTTGACAGTAACAGACATCATCAGCAAAACCATTTTCAAAATGTCCGTCACCATGCTACATGCTATCCAACAAAACTTGTGAATAATGCAATACTAAACTAAATTCATTGCTAGAATTAATTGGCTTTAACCCTTTAACCCTCAAATTTATTCAAGACAATTTAAATTTTCTCAAAGAAAATGTCCACTTGCAGACCAAGAGATTATTTTTGAAAATGTATCACTGGAATGACTGGCTCGGTTATCGAGCCAGTCATTCCAGTGGTAAATTTTCAAAAACCGTCTTCTTTTAGTCAGCAAATGGACATTTCTCACGACCACTGCAGAAGCTGTTTTTGGCTGATATGAGTGTTAAAGGGTTAATGATGAATTAATTAAATAAATCTTTTAGAATCAGTATGTGAATATGGTACACTTCATCAGCTCACTACCTCACAGGGTATTAATTTCATTTCAATCCTGAGAATTAGAGTTGTGGTTTTAAATTACAAGATTAAATGTTTTCCTATGCTGGCTAAATATCTAAGATATGTATTGTGTATGCTGAAATATATGACTTTGAATATTTTGATATTTATTTGACAGAAAGTTGTTGCATTCTAAGGCAGCAATGACTTTCAGTCAAATTATTATTTTGAACTAGTGAACAACTGCTGCTAAGTGAGTTTGGTCACTCTGTCAAATGATTACAAGGGTTTTAGAATGCAGTTAAACATTCTTTAAAGACCACCTGTACTAAATGCCAATTTTACTACACGCTGCCAAGCCGTTTATCTGATAGATTCATAAATGGCATGGTTGAAATCAGTATACTCATAACCCTGTGCTAAACAAATTTTTGCTTCAAAATCCATCAAATAAAAAAATCCAATATGGCCGCCAAACATGCTGTATTTTGATTGGCCCACTGCGGCCATGTTTTTTTAACGGATCAACTTCCCTTGAATAAACTTTAATGGCCCTTAATCCCTAATTAGATCTGCCAAATTTCGATCCCTTCAGCGGTTCTGGAGAAGCTGTTTTGGCCAAAACTAGGTCAACCAAAATGGCTGCCGAACCATTTGACCAATCAAGTTCCCTTGAAAAAACTTGGTTCAGCTCTTGCCCTAGGTCATATTTCATGGGGGTTGTTTCAATCCACCGAGCGGTTTCGGAGAAGATTTTTAGACGTTTCAAAAAATCTGCCAAAAATCAAGATGGCCACCGGCCAAATTGGCCGATCGGCTTCGTTTGAACAAATTTGAATCTCTACAACCTAAGGATGCTTCCTGCCAAATATAATTGAAATCGTCCCATAAGTTCTCGAAAAGTAGACATTTTAAATTTCCCATTGCTTTAGTATGGGAGCTTTTGGCGGGAAAATGATCCAAGATGGCCACCAAACCGTTTATCGGACAGCTTTGAAAATTGCAAATTTGTGATCAGAATACCCAAAAAACCTATATGAAACCAATTTTAGCCTCAAAATCCATCAAATAAAAAAATCCAATATGGCCGCCAAACATGCTGTATTTTGATTGGCCGACTGCACCATGTTTTTTGACAGATTAACTTCCCTTGAACAAACTTTAATGGCCTTAAATCTGCCAAATTTCGGCCTGATCCCTTCTGCGGTTCTGGAGAAGTCGCTAAAACTAGGTCAACCAAAATGGCCGCTGAACCATTTAGCCAATCAAGTTCCCTTGAACAAACTTGGTTCAGCTCTTGCCCTAGATCATATTTCATGGGATTTGCTTCAATCCACGAAGTGGTTTCGGAGAAGATTTTTTAAGACATTTCCTAAAATCAGCCGAAATCCAAATTGGCCACCGGCCAAATTGGCCGATCGGCTTCGTTTGAACAAACTTGGATCCCTATGCCCTAAGGATACTTCCTGCCAAAGATAACTTATATCGGCCTAGTGGTTCTTGAGAAGAAGTCGTTTAAAGGAAAAAGTTGACGGACGGACAGACGGACGGACTGACAGATGGATGGACGGACGCCGGACGGTCGCCATGGCATAAGCTCACTTGGCCATTCTGGCCAGGTGAGCTAAAAACACAATCCTAAGCTCAGGCCTTTAGACAGGACTTCAAAAGGTGCCGGAAGAATCATTTCATAGCAGAATATAACTATATCACTATCAGCATCCAAAGCAGCTAAGCTATTTTGAGTCTTTCTCGCAGTAATTTCAGGCAATGTCTGAAAACATGAATTCAGAATATAGAAGCAATCAGTCATTCATGACATGATGTGGCATTTAGCATTTTCCAAAGTCGCTCAGTGTGCATTTTTTGCGATGAGTAACTCTGCCAGGTACAACTTTTCACACATATCTAAATGCTAAATTAGACAGGTATATCCCGAAGCAATGCGCTTATGACAAGGTATGGTGATGTACAGGTGAAAGCTCTTGTTGATGAACACAAATACCTATAGTTAAAATAGATAACTGAGCCATTTAATCCAGTCATACATTAAAACAAGAGGCCCAAGGGCCTGTGACGCTCACCTGGACCATTAGCAGCTGAACCATTTGCATTTAAATAGACATCGATAATTTTTTGATAATCCAAGATGGCCACCAAAAAAGATTGAGCACTCAAAATTACCTTATGATTTCTTGAAGCCTATCATCATAGGATCATTCCACCCAAGTTTGGTTGAAATCGAGCCATTGATTAAGTAGTAGTAGCGATTACACATTAATGAACCAGAGTTATGGCCCTTGTTTTAGGGTGTAGCCACTTCATCCTTATAGCCCAAATAGATATTGCCTAAAGGAACATGTCAGCCAAATTTGGTTTTAATCAATTAATAAATGATGAAATGTACCACAAACGTATTTTCCCCATAGGATTCAATATTTTGAGAATATAGCAAGGGCCATAACACTGCTATTTGTGCGCAGGGCCACTTAATTTTCATAGCCTCGATAAATTTTCCCCAAAAGGAAGATATTTGCCAAATTTGGTTTTAATCCTTTGATAAATGTTGAAATGTGCCACAAACATATTTTCCCCACCCCATAGGCTTTTGAAAACATAGCAAGGGCCATAACTCTGCTATTTGTGTGCGTGGCCTCTTCAACTTCATAGCCCAAATAGATATTGCCAAAAGGAACATATCTGCCAAATTAGGTTTTACTCTATGAACAAATGGCGTAACGTGCCACAATTGTTGACAGGCGACAGACAAATCGAGATTGTGTAAGCCCACCCACCTAGGCGAGCAAAAATTTATGCATTAATGTTTAGGTAATTGAATACACCTTCGAATGATGCATGACTTAAATAATAGTGATTTTAGTTTATCACAGAAATGGTTTAAATTGCAGTCTATTTTAGTGCAATAGTAAAGCAATGCGGGTCAGATGCTTGTTGGCGGTTTTACCAGCCAGCAGTTTTGCTCTGAGCGTTGATCTAGGGGGAATCCTGGGATAATGACGTCAATGTGGGAAAGGTGTATTGCCTTTAGCAATGTCCATTTGCAGATGAAGAGACTAGTTGTTAAAATTTACCATGGTACTTGTCCCACTGTGTCTCACTTACCATGAACACCATATAATACTCCCAGTGTTTCTGCGGAGTCCTCACATCGTATCGAGGACAGATCAACTGTAATCGGTCATTTAAATTGACACGTATCACATGGTTAGCATCGTTGGTTTGAAATCTGAAAACACACAGATATACAACAGAATTAAGATAGTGTTAGTTTAAATTTACTATAGAGTTATTATAATTAACCATTTTGACCGGATACAGACCAGATATATTGACCGATTAATTACCATATTTAACCTTTTACTGGTCAAAATTGTATACAAATATTTGCTTATTCAATGAACATTTATAGAAGACTTGTTTAAAAAATTTCACTGGAATGATTAGCCTGGGTATTGACTATCGAGCAAGGCATTCCAATGGTAAACCTTCAAACAAGAGGTTCAAGGGCCTGTGACGATCACCTGGATAATTAGCATTTGAACCATTTGCATTTAATGACATGATGGATACCAGTAATTTTTTCGGAAAATCTAAGATAGCCGCTTAACAAAATTTACCAATCAAAATTGTTATTTGATTTCTTGAAACCTATCATCATAGGATCGTTCTACCCAAGTTTGGTTGAAATCTAGTTGTTGATTAAGAAGTAGAAGCGATTTAAATGCTTCTGGAAAATCTTTGGAAAATCCAAGATGGTGGGCGAAAAAATTTACCAATCAAATTCTTGTATACAAGTTCATAAGCATATGACCATAGGATCCTTCAAGCCAGGGGTCCATTCAGGAGCGCGAATATTCTGTTTGCCGAACAATTGTTAGGTCACGTTACATGTTCGCCCTCCAGAACGGGATGGTCGGCGAACGTTTTGTGACTAGGCAAACAACTTTAGAGGTGACTCGCCATGATTTGCCGTGAAAACCAAGGTGGCGGCAAAATACACAGCATCGTCAATTGAGACACGTTGATTGTCAATTTAACCATAAATAATGCATACCAATGCGTTCCTAGCGATCGTAGTATTATGTTACTCTTCACCAAGCATGTGTATGCTTATAGATTGTTTCCGAGACCCTGATATTCATTATGACGTAATAAATATGACATCACAATGCATCTTATCTTACAAAGAGTTAACCCTCCTAAATATCATGTGACGTCGGAAAAGAATGTTCATCAAAGGTACGCGTGACAACTCGTTCAGCAAGGCAGTGTTCGCCATGAACAACGAACATAAATAGGCGAACGTTCGCCAAACATTTCTGCTCCTGATGCTCAGCTCAGGTTTCATAGAAATCTGGTGATTGGTTAAGAAGTTGCGTTTAAAGGATTTCCAAAAGGTTTTGGAAAACCCAAGATGGCTGCAAAAATAAATTGACCAATCAAAATTGTCATAACTCTTGAAAATGATCACCATTGGATCATTCCACCCAAGCTTCGTTGAAATCTGGCCATTGATTAAGTAAGAGTACGTAACGTTATAAAGGATTTCTGAAAAATCCAAACTGACCTCCGGAAAAAACCATGCGTGTGTGTCATATTGCCTATAAACATAAAATAATAAATCAAAATCTACGTTTGCAAAAATAATATTTTAGAGACAATGTATTAGTGAAAATGATTAACAGGTGTATCATCAGTTGGGGGTATCTTCAAAGACAGCTTCAAACACACAACACCTTCTATATAGATTCTTAAATACTATTTTACTATTTATTGCTTTTTAACATATTACAATCCAGCAGACTACTTTAAAACAGTTTGCAAGCGTAAAGTTATTGCTGTCAGTTGCTTTGTTTTCAATATATGTAGCAAGTCTCATTTTATCCCCTTCTAGTGCAATGAGGACAGTCCATAAATCACCAAGCAAGACAGCTTTGTAAGAAAGATTGTGTACCACCTAGAGTGTCTCTAAGCCAATATATTACCAGTCAATTAAAAGAAAATTATGTAAGGATGTCTCAGACAGATGGTTTCTATTGATTCCAAGTCAGGTTTCTTTGCCTCACAACTGGGGGCAATTTCCGGCTGAGCTGCAATGGATGAAAGAGGATGTCTTGTACACACAAGTACATTCAAGTACTTCTAGATTCATATTTCAAAGAAAAAATATTTAATTAATCAGAAAGCCATTAAAATATTCAATGGTGTTGCCCTTGAGGGTGTTTCCAAAGATGGAGGATTTAATCAAAGAAAACTGATGGTGTGTGAGAATGCATGTGTGCGAATGTGTGTGCATACGCTCATGACTTGTGGGATGGATCTTGGGATACGAGACATCTTTTTTTAATGGTCAAGCTGGCCAAAAGCGGCATCTGTTATGGTCTTGTGAAATGTCCATTTACAGGGCAAGAGATTACAATTTTTGAAAATTTACCCCTAGACTAACTCGCTCCATAACCAAGCCAGTCATTCCAGTGATAAATTTTCTAAAATTGTATTCTCTTGGCCTGTAAATGGCCATTCTATAGGCAGATATTTAAATTTTCTTGACCAAATTTGACCATTAAATGGTTAATATCCATTCTTTAGCCATTTACTGGTCAAATTGTCAAGAAAATCGAAATATTTGTTCGCTGAATGTCCAATTGTTGGCCAAGTTAAGACACTTTTGAAAATTTACCACTGAAACGACTCGTGTGCCAGTCATTTCAATGGTAAAGTTTCAAAAATAGTCTTATCTTGGCCTGGAAATGGACATCCACTGTAAAATATCCTGATGCTACAGCCAGCCAATGAGCTTCAATTATTACGAGTACACCCTTTTGTCCCTCAAATATGTTTAATAAAATTTCAATTCTCTCATAGAAAGTGTCCATTTGCAGACCAAGCGATTATTTTTTTCATTTTACCGCTGGAATGACGTTCCAGTGACAAATTTTCAAAAATAGTCTTCTTTTGGTCTGCAAATGGACACTTTCTACAAGTTTCTTGAAGAAATTCAAAGGTTAAAGGGTTAATGGGATTACAAGTAGAGCAACGCAGTCGTAAGAATTACTGTACAGTAAGCGTTTTCATTCCAACAGTATAGGGATTAAACCCTTTCACCGACAAATCCCTGAAAAAGTATATGCTTCAATCATAATATTGAACACTTTTCCTGTATGGTAGCATTGAAAATTAGATATGGGGTATTGATCGTGAAGGGTTAACACTCAAATCAGTCAAAAAAGGCTTCTACAGTGAGAATTGTTCATTTGCAGATCAAGAGAAGACTAAAAATTTAAAACTTAAATGACTGGCTCGATAATAGACTCAGTCATTCCAGCAGTAAATCTTCAAAAGTAATCTTCTATTGGTCTGCAAACAGCCATTCTGAGAAAATTTAAATGTTCTTGGGCACATTTTATGGCTAAAGGTTTAAAATTGAATAAACAGCGCAATCCAGAGTAACTGTGCAAAATTCCTGTTCAAAGATAAACCCGTAGGAAAACAAATGTCCTCCTTTTTAAACTAATTAACCAATTTAATTCTACTTTCCCAAGAAACAAGGATTCATTTGATGATAAATATATATAAAAACTGCTGAAAACGATGTGACAACAAGTTGTTGCTGACTATGCCAGCAACGTCTGCCGACTATGGCAGCAGCATCTTTCAGTCAAACTGCACTAAAAATATTGTTGATATAATGCATACAGGATGATATGAGGTCAGCCTAAAAGTTCAAATGTTGAGTTTATGGCCTGCTCAGTGAGTGCACAAAGGATGCTTGTTCACTAATGACCAGATGGTTGTCAAAATGTCCACCTGTGCTGTCCATCTGCTCTAGTGCACCATCAGAGTGACTAGTGACCACAACTGACCACCCATTTTATTAGCATCATTTACTACAGATATTACACACAAACTCAGACAACAATGATAATTAATAATTGATTAGCCTTAGGAGAATCAAACTGTGAAGAAACCTGCAGGAGTTTATCATTAAAACTAAATAAATCTTTGTCACATTCTCTAAGTGATACAAACAATGCGGGGTGTCTGCATGGAAAACTTTAAACTATGAAAGGTCTAAAAGAAACTGGTTATTCATTTTAATTTCTTATTTTGAAAGTCTTTAATAGCTACATGTAAATTCTGATTAATCACATTAACAATAGTTGAAATCTTGCATCTACAGTGGTTTTGGGAAATGCCCATTTGCAGATCAAGGACATTTTTGAAAATTGACCACTGAAATGACTGGCACGATAACCGAGCCTGTAAGTCATTCATTCCCCATTGGTAAATCTTCAAAAATAGTATTCTCTTGATTTGCAAATTGACATTTTCAATGAGAAAATTGAAATTTTTTTGAACAGACCTAAATAAAATTTGGATTACTGTTGGGAGGGGGGGGGGGGGGGTTGGAGTGGGGGGGGGGAGGGAGGTTGGGGGAGTGGGAGGGGTAATATAATGGCCTTCATGTATTGTAACTGTATGCTAATTCAAATTTGACTGAACTGACAGACAGACACACTTACATGTATTCGAGTTATAAATCTAAAAATAAATTTACCCACTATTGTGTAGATGATGTAAGTACGCATGCACCAAGTGTAATCCTTTTTTCCCCAGAAATATTTTTAAATGAATTTGCGATCAGTACATAACCTGAAACCATTTGGATATTTAAATTATTTAAATTGAATGTTAATACATACAACACATGTGCAAACAGGAAAAGTACATGTAGGCTACAATTAGTCAGTAATTTTTTTAACAACTACCTCTTATGCATTACTGAAAACTTAGGCAATTTATAAGTGCCATATATCTAGGTTTGTTAGAACATCTGACATCAATAGTGGAGAATAGATACACAAATATGTTATAGTTTTACTACTAATCTGACGGACAGTTTCCAGGACGATATTAGTCATTCAATTTGAAAATAATCTTACCCTATATAGCTATTACTGCTTTCACCAAGTCCATTTTCAAAATAATCAGTGGTTCAGTCTTCTATTCATAAAATTATAATTAGCTAATGGCATGAAGAGATGTAAACCTATTAATGCGCACAAAGTAGTGAGCCATATGGTGTTTTTTTAAATTCCGCCAAACAAGCAAATTAATTTTGCAAAGATAATCCTGATGATTCAAATATTGTCACTTAAAAGCGCTGTTATCAATCATTAACAACATTAATATCCCAGCTAGCTCATTCCAAAATACCAGGTTACCAGGGCACTAAAGCCTGCAAGCATGGGTATTACGTTAACTCTTTAATGGTCAAGTCTTCAGCTGTGGTCTAGATAATGGAGCCAGTATTTTTAGTGGTAAATTAAACAACAGGCCCTTGTAACAGGCCCAAGGGCCTGTGACGCTCACCTGGACAAATAGCATTTAATCCATTTGGATTTAAATAGACATGGATAAGCTTAAAAAAATCCAAAATGGTCACCAAAGAAATTGACCAATAAAAATTCTCCTTTGATATGTTGAAGTCTACAGCCATTAAGGATCATTCCACCCTAGTTTTTTAAAATAATGGAGTAGCATTTTAAATTGGTTCTGGAAAATTTTCAAAACCAAAAGAAGGGGACCAACCCAAATTCTGACATTCTACACCAGACTACTATAGAATTCTTTGTCAAATTTGGATAAAATGTACAAAGCGGTTAAGCAGATGCGTTTTGACAATTTCCGGTAAAGTTTTCATAAAATCTATGATTTTCACCCCAAAACTTGACCATAGAAATTCTGCAGCCTACCATCGCCCATGATAGGGTCATTCTAGCCAAATTTTGTACCTAAGGAGAAGTGTTTTGACAATTTACAGTAAATTTCTCATGAAATCTAAAAGATTTGACCAATTAAAATCTAAAATTTTCATTAAAAAAATTGACCAAGCAAAATTCTGTACACAAGTTCTGAAGTCTAGTCCTATAGGGTCCTTCCAGTCAAATTAAGTTAAATCTGCCACACAGTTAATGAAGAGTAACGTTTTGACATTTTCCGATAAATTGTTCATGAAATCTAAGAAATTGGACCAATTAAAATTCTGTATACAAGTTATGAAGCCTATCCCGCCTACCATCCTTCCTGCAGAGTTTGGTTGCAATCGACCAAGCGATTAAGGAGGAGTGATTTCCCTAGTCAGAAAAGTGATAGTGCTGATGTCAATAATTAAACAAGAAAATTAATTGAGATACTGTGATTTCACTGATACAAGGTACAGCCCAACTCTAACACAGGTTTTAGGAATATCTGTTTATTTACCAGTTTACAGTAACTATAATGTCATAGATCTGCACGAGTGTTGGATTGCATGAACATGTGTATAAAAGTCACACGCCTGTAGGAGTCAGAGGACATCACACATTAGCGATTCTTTAAGCCTTTAACACTAAATCTGGCCAAAATCAGCCTCTGCATGCAGTAACTGTCATCAGGAACTTCCAATCGCATAACAAGATAAGATTATTTTTCAAAATTTACAACTTGAATGACTGGCTCGATAATCGAGCCAGTCATTCCAGTGATAAATTTCGAAAAATTGTCTGGTCTTGACCTGCGAGTGAACATTCAGTGAGTAAAGATTTTCCTGAAAAGTTTTGACCATTAAACGGCTAAGCAAGGTGAAAGAACCACCTGTGTTAATGAACCACAATCTTGTAGCCAGACCAGGCACTGCTTATACAGTCAGTGCTCAACTATTATAATACACAAATCATAAGAGAGCAGTTGTGTCACTTATGTGTATATAAATATCAATATGCTGGCTTCCTTAAGTGGCTGCTACAGACAGATTTTACTAAATAAATATCAATTTTTCAAATATATATATTATATATATACATATGTCTGGGATATGAATGGCCAGTCAAGGTCCTGGATACATAGAGAAAAATACACACACCGTATATATGTCAACATGCATGTTGTGTTACAATATATACGCGGTGTGTATAATATATTATATAGGCAGTGGTCAGAGCAAATAGATCAATCAGAGCTGAAATGAACATATGGAGGCATGGACGAATTGGTGAATGGATAACCTAAGATGCATTCATGACAAAAGAACAGACAGAGGCATGGATGGGCTGATCTAGTTTGTATAAATGTCCACCTTCTCTCTAGGATGCATTTAATACATATCAAATCTCATGATCATACACACAAAAGTGTGACAATTAGTTATAGTAATAAATAAGATGCATGCAGATTTCTATGGCAAAGGTGCATCAATTTGTAATGGAAATGAAGAAACGTGCAGCCATGTTGGTTTGGGGTAATGATGTTAAATCCATAATTTGGGGAGTAGGAATGATTCGGTGGTCCATCATTCTTTTGGTCTGGCGGGATTTGTCCTAACGAACAATTTGTTAAGGATAGCTTAATAAAAGCAAAATCCAAGTTTCTCTAAATAAACACACTTAGACTTTGCTTGGTACCATATGAAAAATACATATAAAAATTATGTTCAAAATGAAGAGATTTTTCTGTAATAATCAATACCAAGTTTGGTGACCATATGTGAAAAAGTTGAAACTATGGCCCGGAGAAACAGATTTAGTCGACCATGAAAAGTAGGTCAGCATGACCTACTTTTGATACTCCGCAACCTTTTCCATAAGCTGTATCCACATACCAAGTTTGGTGACCATATGTGAAAAGGTCTTGAATCTATAGCCTGGAAAAACATTTTCTGTGATATTCAATCGACCATGAAAAGTAGGCCAGCATGACCTACGTTTGGCCTACTTTTGATACTCTGCACACCTTCTCCCTAAGATGCATCGACATACCAGTTTGGTGAGGACATGTGCAAAAGTCTTGAAACTATGGCACGAACAAACATTTTATGTGATATTCAGTCAACCATGAAAAGTAGGTCAGCATGACATACTTTTGACCTACTTTTCATACTCTGCACACCTTCTCCCTAAGATGCATCCTAATACCAAGTTTGGTGACCATATGTGAAAAAGTCTTGAAACTATGCCCCGGACAAACTTATATATGGTGAACGGTCGGACAAACGGAGACGAAATTTTTTTTCCGGTGAGCATAAAAATACTGTTTTGACCAGGATCATTTTGGAATTGTCTTACATAGGAGCCTAGATTTAAAATCTGATAAACATTTATTGAACAAGTCTAAACATTTTCAAATATTCCTCAGACTATTGGTGTTCATTAGAAGACCAAACAAGACTATTTTGAAAATTTACCACTGAAACGCCTGGCTCGAGCCAGACATTCTAGAGGTAAGTTTTCAAAGATAGTCTTTTCTTGGCCTTCAAATGGACATTTCTGAAGATCATTGCAGAGGCCAGTTTTGGCCGGTTTGACCATTAGTGTTAATACTTCAATGCCAGTATCTCAATTTCAAGGCCACTATACAGGAAAGCTGCTAAATATTTTTTTAAAACTAATTAGATTAGAACCTGCTCCTGCCAACACCAGCCAGTCAAATGTTTCAAAATATCCCTTACATCAAGGACTTTGTCATTTCTGTCATTGTATGCGAGTGTAAGTAAACTGATGATGACATATGAAGGTATATATATGGAATCTCTGATGACAGCAAACATTTGAACAACATAAACCTTTCCAGTTCTAGTTATGCCCCACCCATCTCTAGTTAAGCTCCACCCACAACTCGCCTGTACTGGGATTGATCGATCCCTGAAGCCCCGTCAAATTAGTTTCAAAATATTCAACAGCATGTTTATTAAATACTAAAGACATATAATTCATACAACAACGGTTACCGTAGTCTGTAACCAATTATGCGTTCGTGACAAACGTATCTACGTCACTCATGACACCATTCCTTAGGCTGTCATCCTACACGTCACATAGTTGATTATGATGTCATATGATGGATGAACAAGAGGCCCAATGGCCCTGTATCGCTCACCTGGAACATTGGCATATCAAACTAATCTTACTTAAGTTTTACATCTATCGGTGTCACTTCCAATGACTTTCAGTGAAATGATTTAGTTTTCGAGATATTGACAACAATCTCTGGACTTTTTTTTTGCATTATTGATTTTGAACAATGTTTAAGTGAAAATAGATGATATCAGTGCTAACAACAGCTGGTTTCTTAACTGTCTCACTGCTGCAAGCCAGTGCAGCCAATAATTTCAATTTTCAAAAGCTCTTGACTTGTTGAATATTTCGAAAACAATTCGACTGAAAGTTGTTGGTGGCTTAGCTTAGCCACCAACAACTTTCAGTCCAATTGTTTTCAAAATATTTATCACGTTCAGAGATATAACCTTTGGAATATGTCGTCTGCAAAAACTCAGTCAGAGGGTTACTAGAGGTTTAAATACAATTTGAAGAAAATGGTCTCTAAAGGCAGGTAGGTGGTCTTTATAGCAGGTTATTCCCCACCACCACACAATCCATTTAACACATGCACATCTGGCTGAATCGCCGAGTTAGCAGCAGGGGTAGGGTGAGCTGGAGTTGATTTAGAAAATAATTTGACTGAAAGTCATTGCTGCCTTAGGCAGCAACAACTTTCATTGCTGCCAAAGGCAGCAACAAATTTCAATCAAATACATTTCAAATATTTTTAAGAGCATAGATGTCAGAGCACATAATACATATCTTAAATATTTCTGCAGTATTGGAAAGGTTAATCTGTTAATTGGAATTTAATATCTAGTTTGGCAATAAAATCTGACATGGTGATAAGACGGTGGGAACAAACCATTTGCCCTATGAAAGTGAGACTGCAAATATTTAAGGAGTGATAACTCTGGCATTTGACGTCCTATCAGTTTCATTTTCACAACACAGATATTAGATGCCGTCATCAACATTGTGATAAAGTTTGGTGTCAATCTGTCAAGAAATAACAAAATGAGCCGTCATTGTTGGTGACGGACAAACAGATGGATGGACGGACATACAGAAGACGGATAGGGTTATCGCTATACGATAGCTGACTGACAAGTAAGCGGAGTTAAGAAAACCAATTTCGGCTTCACAATCCATCAAATAAAAAAATTGAATATGGCTGCCAAACACACTAAAATTTGATTGGTCCACGGCGGCCATGTTTTTTACCTATCAACTTCCCATGAACAAACTTTAATGGCCCTTAGTCCATAATCATATCCCCAAAATTTCAGCCCGATCCGTTCTGCGGGTCTGCAGAATAAGTCATTTTTACGAAAACTAGGTTATCCAAGATGGCCACCGAACCATTTGGCCAATCAAGTTCCTTCGAACAAACTTGGTTCAGCTCTTGCCCTATATGATATTTCGTGAGTTTTGAATCAATCCACCAAGCGGTTTCGGAGAAGATTTTTAAAGCCATTTCCTAAAATCGGCCAAAATCCAAGATGGCCAGCGGCCAAATCGGCTGATCGGCTTTGTTTGAACAAACTTGGATCCCTATGCCCTAAGGATACTTCCTGCCAAATATAATTGAAATCGGCCCAGTGGTTATTGAGAAGAAGTCGTTTAAAGGAAAAAGTTGACGGACAGACAGACGGACGGACAGACGGATGCCGGACGGTCGCCATGGCATAAGCTCACTTGGCCATTCTGGCCAGGTGAGCTAATAAACTGTAAAGGTCGAGGGATTGGTGTGTACTAAATGCTAGTATGTGTGCTATTAACCCTTTAATAGTCGAAATTTGTCAGGATAATTAAAGTATCTGCATATTGAATGCCTATTTACCGGCCAAGAGAATACAATTTTTGAAAATTTATCACTGGAATGACTGGCTCGGTCATCGAGCCAGTCATTCCAGTGGTAAATTTTCAAAAATGGTATTCTCTTGGCCTGTAAATGGACAGTTTCTATGTGAAAATTAAAATCTTCTTGAAGCAATTCTATTGTTAAAGTGTTAATGAAGACCATAACAGTTGCCAGATTTACCCAGCATGACTATTAAATGGTTAATATGGTACACACTGCAGTGCCATGGTTTTATTAAAGAGTAGTCACATTGAGGGATTGGATTGGTGTTTTATGAAATATTTAATCTTATTGGTGATGTATTTTTTTAATTGGTGTGGATATACTTAGTGATGCAAATGAATGGAAACTCATTAGCACTGTCAGCGTGATCTTACTATACAAGTGGACCCAAGCTCCATCAGTCAGCTGAACATGTGTTGGCCAGAGAACTTGTCTATATAAATAATGTGGTGAATTCAATTCTGGGTTGGGGGAGAATTTCATTCAAACAGAACAACAACTGTAAACTAAGACTACTTTAACAAGCATTCTCTAAGTATTGCATTGCAATACATGTCCCCTACCTGGTGATATAAATCGTTAGAGATTGTGTAAAAAACTTCATTAAAAATTGTCAAAAGCAGCTGAAGCTCGAACTTGATCTGTAACTTCTCATGACATAGCAATAAACCAAGTCTCAGTTATATATGGTGAAGGAGAAGGAAAGTCTTGAAAGCTGATATGTTTGTATTTCATAAGTCGAAATGGGACATAACTCCATTAAAAAATGATCCAAACGCCCGAAACCCGAACTTGGTCTGTAGTTTCTCATAATAAAGTAATGTACCAATTCTCAGTTGAATATCTTGAAAGACTGGGAGAAAAAGTGTGGAAAGTTGATATTTTTCATATTTCTTAAGTCGAAAAGGGGGCATAACTCCATCAAAGATTTATGCATATGCCTAAAACTCCAACTTGGTCTGTAACTTCTCATAACAAAGTAATGTAGCAGTTCTCAGTATAATATATTGAAAGACTGCGAAAAAAGTGCAGAAAAATAATATATTTTATATTTCATAAGTCGAAAGGGGGCATAACTCCATGAAAAATCCTTAATAGCAGAAAATATCCTTAGCGGACTCCTAAAAACGAAAAGCGTAAAAATTAAGCATACCGCTTAGAAAATCGTAAATGAAGACTAGAAACATAAAACGCACTTATAAAAAGGCGGGAAAGTCCAAATTAGAAATCAAAATCCCTACCGACAAGAAAAACTAACTTGCATAGGGATAAATGATAATCCTTATAATTCACTAGAGGTAAATTGATACGGGCTCTTGGTTGAATGCTAGAGAATTAATATGATGATGATGATATAGGCATTGTAACTAAGTTACCACGAAACGAGAACACACTATTTTTTCTTTTAACTGAAAGTGATTAAGGGTTCACTGGAGTAATAGAGTGTTTTATATGATGATGACTTAGGCATGTTAAAGTTGTTACAACGAAAACGAAACCTGCGAAAACCGGTAACATCTATATACATAGTTATAAAGTTCAATATAACCACGAAATAGTTCCAAAAACATAATTTTGGGAGGAGAGACTTCATAATAGGCATATCTTAGCGTGTGGAAGTCCTTCAAGTGTAAGCTGACACAGCGCAAAGCACAAAAAACTTAGACGAATATTTTAAGCAGTTGTTCTGCAAGCTGAATAATTGAAAAGTGGATCTGTTTCCTATTTGGGCTCTAGTGCGCATGCGCAAGTGCGCTTGGTGACAAGCGTCACTATGGGGTGAGTATAGACTGGTGCCAGTCTATAGCTGTCAGTATGCTGGAGATGGACTTAACCAGTAGCCTGGTTGAGGGCCCATATTAATAGGAATAGGCATGGGGAGGTGTGTATGCAGGCATAAAAATCTTATTCTGCTAGCCAAATGCAGATAATTGATTTAGCAAGTAGTGATTGAACGGTAATGGATGTTTTTATGGTGTAATAACAACCAACTGCGACAGACCGACAGATGGACGGATGGACAGATGGACAGACAGACGGAGTGCAAACCTATAGACCACCGGTTTTACAGGTAGGGGACGAATAACCTATGGTAGTGTTCAGCAAACTCTAAATTTACACTATGTACAGAAAATGACAGATCAACAAATAACTTTCAAAATCAGTGCATGGCGAGCTAGAATTACAAATTAACCTTCCGAGACTCCTTTGTCTCAAATAATTGGGCTTTATATAGTCGAATGCTGTGTGCTTCTCACAAAAAGACATAAAATCTATTCTCTAGTAAAGCTATAAATTTGCATGCGAAAAGGCATAAGGTTGCTTCTCACAGAAAGCTATAAACCCCTTCTCACTTAAAGTTATAAATTTTGGAAGAGAAAAGGCATAAAGTCACTTCTCACAGAAAGCCATTAACCATGGGAAAAACTATAAAATTGAAGAAAGACATAAAAGTTAGATCAGCAGTCCTCCTGCACTATGCACCAGCCAACCCCACCAGCAAGCCACAGTCTGCTACAGGCTATATAGTACAAGGTAAACAAACTCTGACCAGTCAGGTCACTGCACTAGTCAGCCAGCTGGCCTAGCACTGAGGAGTGCTGATACAACAATTAGTTGGCATGTTAGCCTTCTTGTTAATCCATTTTAAACAATTGAAGACAAAATCCACTACACAATATATCTACATCTTGATATATATGTTATATATCTGCCTAGGGGTTGGGTGGGGTGTATATACTATATACTATATACTATATATATATATATATATATATATATCCTAAGATGTTTCAGTCTGAGTGTTGAATAGTTATTTACTGATAAAATTGTCAATAAAATTTCAAATTTCTCATAAAAATTTCCATTTTCAGACCAAGAAAATATGAACAGTGACATTTTTTTTATCTGAATGACTGGCTTAGTTATATCGACCTAGGCATTATTTTCAAAAATGGACTTCTCTTGGTCTGTAAATGTACATTTACCAAGACCACTATAAAGGTCGGTTTGCTCACATTGACCAAATTAAAGGTTAAATGTTTTACATGATTTGTAGTATAATAATTGTTGATGAGGTCAAATGATCAGTGGTTATTAACCCTTTCATAGATGAATTCTCCTTATCTCATTTTCAAGGCAATCATACAGGAAAACTTTTGAATATTTTGAAATTAATTTGACTGTAAGCTGTCGATCCCTTAGGCAGCACCGGCTACCAGTCAAATTAATTTCAAAATATTCAACAGAATAAGTTTTATATCAAAGAATTTACTTTTTTAGGGAGTTGTCGGTGAAAGGGTTAACAACACAGATTCAAACTTCAAAAATATCTGCTGGAGATGACTGATAGGCAGGTGGTGTTTTCAATGATCACAGCGCACTAATTCTGGTCATGGTGGTATACCAGTGGTCACAGGGAGGGTTTGGTCATAAAGCAAGGACAAGGGTGAGTTCTCCTCATAATCACATGTATCAATTCTGGAGAAAGACTCAATGTCATATTCCAGCTGACTACAGCGGCATGATGTGATGAATAATTGAACAAATGACAGCTCTGGCTCATCAATAATTCACTACTGTCACTCACAGATCCCCAGACTGATGAGCCGCAGTCCCACACTGACAATAGTTGAAAGATGTAAATATGTTCAACAACAACACTGCTGTAGATGAAATCTTTTGACAATTATAGGGAAATTTACTGCTGCACATACCAGACATGATTTAACTGTCTGCCATTACATTTTCCATGGAGATTTATTTCTTGATATATGCTGAATATTTTGAAAATAATTTGACAGAAAGTTGTTGGTGGAAAGCCACCAACAACATTCAGTCAAATTGTTCTCAAAATATTCAGTAGGTCCAGTCATTGCCCATTGAACTTGTCTAGTGGCTTGTATAGATACCAACACCTTCCAGCTATACCATTCTCAAATCAATCACCAGATTAGAATACATATAGCTCTAAGAACATGGGATAACAACAGGAATTGGCAATTTAGCCATGCATCAGTTACTTCACAGATCTTGAAGATGAAGTGATCAATATTTCATGATGATCGACTCGAGGATGCTAGGTGGGGATTCGATTTGATGGATTATATGTAATGCTGATGATGAATACCCAGGATGCTTTCACATAACCTGATTTAGCAAAGTTTCCGGTGTCATGGCAGCTAGAGCTATCACTGAAAGATTACCACAGCAGTGTCTGCTCCCTGGGAGCAATCATTCGGCTAAACACATAACACTGATATAACTGAATCGTTATTTATTTCATTGCAGGGACAACAGTGGGGTGAGATGGTGAGCACTAGAAGAGATGAGAGTAGCATTGAAGCGGGAGTAATTGTCCTGGGAAATTACTGGATGGCTATTACATCTCCTCAAGGCGATCATTTCATGTCATTACCGGCTGGCTCCAACGCCATCTCAGTTCAGCCCAGGCAGCTAGTTTCAGGGAGAAATGTATAAAGATTGGGCCGTAGGCTGTGATAGAGGAAAATACAGCTTCTGACCTCTCAAAGACTTCAGCAAAGTAATCATGAAATAATTGCTTGAAAGATGGCAAGATAATAACCACTAGATAGGGTATGGTATATTATACATGTATATAGCCAAAGAACTATATAGCAGTAGAACGAAAAAAGATTATTTTTAGCTGTGACTCGCAAGCATAGGATAAACTTGTCTGTCTGTCTGTTTGTCTGATTTAATAGACGTTGCCTAAGCTGCAGACTATTGAGCTTCACACTTGTTTTACACCCAAACAAATTCATCTATTAACCCTTTAACTCTTGAATTTATTCACGAAAATTTCAATTTTCTCATAGAAAACGTCCATTTGCTGACCAAGAGAAGATTATTTTTGATAATTTACCACTGGAATGACTGGTTCGGTTATCGAGCCAGTCATTCCAGTGGTAAATTAAAAAAAATAGTCTTCTCTTGGTCTGCAAATGGACATTTCACCAAGACCACTGCAGAAGCCGTTTTTGGCTGATATGAGTGGTAAACGGTTAAAAGCGGCATCAATAAATAACAAACCCATGAAACAGTTTGCTGAAAAGACTACTGATCTCCGCACAGATTAGCACATCTGTGGCCATAACTTTAGGTCTTCATTTAAGAATCCATTCTCACCAGCATTGATCAGTAATGTCGGAGTGAGTCAAGCCTCACTAAATGCTACTAAACCCTCTAATCGTCAAGCCGGCCAAAACCTGCCTTTGCAATGGGCTTGAGGAATTCCATTTGCAAATTTATTACTGGAACAGCTCGCTTGATAATGGAGCCAGTCAGTTCAGTGTTAAAATTTAAAAAAAGTCTTCTCTTGGCCAGCAAATCAACATTCAATAAGCAATTTCCATGTATACTTTGATTTTAAAGGGATATGGCTGCCTTCGGCAGCAACAGCACCCAACCGAATTAGTTTCAAAATATTCAACAGCTTAACTGCATAGTTTTCTGATGTTCAGTATGAGGTAAGCAGGCTGCGACATATTGTAAAGCTAAAATGCTAGTGTTGGTCACATGTAAGCAGAGATCTTCATCGTTCTTGTGTTCGTCACTACTAGATTAAAATGCTTATATATATACATTGTAACAGTTAACCATTTATTGGTCAAGTCAATCAAAATCAGCCTTTACAGCAGTCTTGAGCTGAGAGCTATGTCCATTTACAGGTCAAGGAAAGACTATTTTTGAAAATTTACCACTGGAGTGCCTGGCTCTATGATGGAGCAAATCATTTCAATGACAAAATTTTAAAAATCATCTTCCTTGGCCTGAAAATGTACATTCACTAAATTTGTTGACTAGGTTTCACCATTAAATGGTCAAGATAGCTAAATGGCAACTGTAAGCAGAGATAACTCCAAGCAATACAATGGTATTTGATAAACTCTACACTAGCCAGGAGTATGCAGAAATTAGCCAAGCAAATTATTTACAGATCTGAGGTGACAGACAGCAGATCTCACTCAAAGATAGTCAGTCAGACAACTGATTACATTTGAGTTATCTGGCAAAATTGAATTCGTTAACTCAGCAAGCAGTCTGTATTTTAGGTCTACTAAGCCAGCCGTTTTCCATTTCAATGCCAGCAAACAAAACAAAATCCTTCTCCACAGTTCTCTACCCTAAGGCTATTGACACGCTGAAATCCATTGGCCTATTGAAAGTATTTGCGCTGTACAAAGGGACAGCTTCGTGTCTCTCACCGATGTAATTCCTTTTACAGTCCCATCCAAGTCCAGTCTATTCATACTCCAGCAGTTCAACAACACTCAAGCCAGTTGCAATGAATGGACAACTAAATTCTTTTAATGCGCTTATTTTGGAAAGAAAAATGTTCATATAAAAGATGGTACAATGGTGCACTTGAATCATCTAATTCAAACTATCAATGCCTGCAAACAACTTGCAACTAATTATCAATATAAACATGTGTTGTATATTGTATGGCAGATAGTGAGATTATTTAGATATAAACTTAGCTATGGCTGGTATACCACTGATCCACAGACTGTATACTAACACTTTAACTCACAAATTTGCTCAAAGAAATTAAAAATTTTCTTACAGAGTATCTTCTGTTTGCACATCAAGATTACCGGTACTTTTGAACACTCTCTCCAAATCAATTACACAAAATGTCAGATTTTCTATATTTTCATAGCCAGGAAATGGGTATTTTAAGATTCCATCCCATTTCAGTCTTGCGTTTGAACCATGGATCAAGAAAATCTAAATATTTTGTCAGTGAATATTCAAGAAGACAGGATGTCATCAAGCCAGTCATCTAACCCTTTAACCCTCAAACGTATTCAGGAAAATTCCAATTTTCTCATAGAAAATGTCCACTTGTAGACCAAGAGAAGACTATTTTTCAAAACTTACTACTGGAATGACTGGCTCGGTTATCAAGCCAGTCATTCAAGTGCTAAATCTTCTCTTGGACATTTCTTAAGACCACTGCAGAACCCATTTTGGGCTGATATGATTGTTAAAGGGTTAAGAGGTAAAAGTTTTAAAATATAGCCTGCAAATAGCCATTCCAAGACCACTGCAAAGGTTGATTACGCCCGCATTCAGCATTAGAGTTAATGGAAAAATTTTCTTGTACATGTAGCCTCCAAAAGTAGGCTGCCATGGACTAGATTTAACTACATGCACACAGATAATAAGGACCCACACACACACGCACTCACACACACACACACACACACTCACACTATGTACACCACTACACACCTGGTATACCCTAGCGATATTCAAATAAGCTATGTCTAATTCTCACGGTAATTAAATTAGCAGATGTAAGGCAATAAGCAAATGACAACAAAGGATATCTAGGAAGTTATGCATCTGACAATACACAACATTTATTACAGATAAATTTATTATCCATACAAGTTAGTGGAAAAAACTTGTCATGGATGAAAAGACAAATTTAACATAAATTTCATCATGTTGTTGATGTACATGTGTCATTTATACACTGCATGGTTGATACTTGGGTAGTCAAAAGTTCTAATGATTACCCCCACCCACCCCTGGTAATCGTTAGAACTTTTTAACACCCAAGTATCGCTTATGCAGTATATGAATACCAGATACCTCTTAGTGAGATCAATTTGAAAACAATTTGACTGAAAATAGTTGCTGCCTAAGAGTAGCATGATCATATATACTGTGCACAAGATGAAATGGGTCTATTTATCACTTGACCTAACAAACCAGGAACAATAAAACCTTAAGAAATAAAGTCTTAAGAAAATGTTGATAATTTAAAATAAAATTATCTGAATTAATCAACTGCTCAAATTATTTAAGTTTTCATGCATGCCCTTACGAAAACGTGTAGACCGACAACACTGGCAAGATATGACAACAGATTGAAAATAAACTGACAATAAAAATTGAACACTGGCAATACACTGACAATAGGCCGACTATAAGCTGGCATTAACTAAAGAAGAATTGCCAATACACTGGTAATATTGCCAGTTTATTGTCAGACCTGGTAATAGTTTGACAATAATCTGACAATACACTGGCAGTTTTGTTGGAGATCTGGCAATACACTGGCAACAAATTTATCTGGACTGACATTAACATGACAACAAAAACTGTTTTAATTATAGCTGACAATAAGCTGGCATGAAAAATCTTAACTGGCAATAGACTGGCAAGAAAGGACGTGGGAAACTTTATAAAGAATATGACTTACTAGTGACAACAGACTGGCAAGAAAGGTATTGTAAAATACATCTGACAACAGACTGGCAAGAGCAGTTATAGTAAAATAAATCTGACAATAGACTGGCAACAAAGGACGTAATAATTTTCCTATCAGAGAACATGTGAAATAAAAAAATAATATTTGAGTTGATATTTTTACCTATGCCTAGAAATATAACTTAAAACTTTATAACAATGATTTTTAAAGCTGGATCTGTGTCTCATTCTTTTCATAACACCAAAATGTTAGATTTGTGCTACTGTACCGGTATTTGTTCTGACACACATACCGCAATTGTGTAATTAGCTTTTTGGCAGTATATGTATTATTCAATACACTGATAGAGGTGCTCCTCCATGTGGGGACATCTACATGCTAAAATATAAAGTTATCTCTGTTCTTCCTTTTTTGAAGATTCAACAGAAGCTCTCCTAGGTCTGCATAAAATGTAGAAAATATATTTAGAATCATGTTTATTTAATTATAATCATGTCATGCAACCCAAGAACGGCACAATCATAATCAATTTGGTATGTAGACATATACACTGTAATGATAACACTGATAATTTGTGGTGTTGGACCCGTGATACCTGTTTTCGCAATTTATTAAACTGTTAAATTGAAGTGACCAAGCTATTTGAATAGTTAGTTAAATGTATATCTATACTGCAGCGCCCAATACATATGTACTGAATATTAAACTGATGTTTTTTCTTGTAGTTTTACGGGATTGTGGGTGCCATCTCAATGTCATGATACCGTCTTTGTCATGCAGTAATATTCATGAGCAGTTCGCGCCATTTTGCTGTCAGCCTATTGTCAGTCTGTTATCAGTGTATTGCCAGTGTGTTGTTAGTCTATTATCAGTTTAAAGTGGCAAGACACAATAATACAGCTGACAATAGACTGGTAATAAGCAGCTGACAAAAGACTGGTAAGAAACTAATTTGTAGCTGACAACAGACTGGCATGCAAATGACAATACACTGGTAGGAAGCTGGTATTACACCGACAACAATCTGACAATAGACTGGTAATAAAAAGTAAAACCGGTGGGAGATTATTTGGGACAAACCTGACAACACACTGAGAATATAGCTGACAATACACTGAAACCGTTCCAAATCCCTCCTATTGCCAGATTTCAGTGTATTGTCAGTGTATAACCAGTCTGTTGTCAGATGTTAAAATGTTGTCAGTCTAGTGTCGGATGAATTTCTATTAGATATATGTAAGACTTTGTAAATTTGTTGTGTTTTCACTTACTGAGTTTCATAAACCATCATTACCAGTCTGTTGTTAGTCTATTACCAGCTTATTGTCAGTGGGTCAGAGTACAGAATGCCATCTGACAATAAACTGACAATACACTGGCAATCATCTGACAATTTATTGCCAGTGTATTACCATATCTAACAATAGTACATGCACAAACTGGTTTTACACTGACAATAAGCTGGTAATAGACTGACAATAGACTGGTAATAAAGGGATTTTTCGTAAGGGTGCTTTGCTTTAAAAGATTGTGATTTAGCCACTTTAGGGATAGAATGTTAAAATTAAACATATATTTATAATTTAACCTTGCACAACAGCAGCCATCTTGAATGACATTTAACCCTTTACCCCATGAAATGTCCGTCTCAAATTCAAGACAACTCCATGTATGCAGCAAGGTTGAATATTTTGAAAGTAATTGGTCAGGAACCTGTTATTGCCTATCCGGGGCAAATTTATTTTCAAATATTCAACAATAATCCTTATATCATAAAGAATTTGCCATTTGATGTCTGTGGCCATTATAGGGTTAAATATTCCACGCCACAAACACAGTTACTAAATGTCTGAGCGGATATTTGCCCCCGCTGGCGGTTGAGTGGCTCCCCCCATAATCAACTTCAATTTTCCAATCTTACTGACACATACACACATCTGTATCCACTATATTGCTTCTGGTTCTGAGGTTCAATGTACTTAACATACAATTCTATTTACACACCCTCTCTTACCCACCACTCAAATTTCTCATGGTAATAATCACATTGTGGCATACATGATTACTGATAATCATACAGTTAAACCCTGCACATCATCCGACAATTGGATGCATAATGGAATTCTAACTGCTGGTACTTGTGCTTTATGTACAATAATCTGATTTTAAGGGACCTTGACATTTGAGCACGAAAGCAAGCTGTACAATTGTACAAGTGAGGCTGTTGCTGCTTTTGATTAGAAACTTAATTTTCTTGAAAAAAACGCAACAGAATCCATTTTCTGTTAACCATTTAATGGTCATACCGCCAAAACCAGCCTCTGTTACGGTCATGTGGAATGTCCATTTACAGGTCAAAAGAATACAATTTTTGAAAATTTACCACTGCAATGACTGGCTCGGTAACCGAGCCAGCCATTCCAGTGATAAATTTTCAATGATTGTATCCTCTTGGCCTGTAAATGGACATTCAATAGGCAGATATTTAAATTTTCTTGACCAAATTAATGATGTATATACTTATACTGGTACATGTTGATTGTGGCAAATTGAAATCAGTAAAACCTTGATAATTGGCATCTATCAATCCTCAAGCTGAGAGACAGCAGATGTATGGTTCAAGATAGCAGATCTTGCTGATATATGACTAATTCCTGCATTTACATTATACCTTCTGCTGCTACCTAACAAAGTACACCTTCAAGGGAAGTGTGGTTGCGTTCTTGATTGAAAATGTGTTAATGCAAGCTCTTAATTGCTATTTTATGGGACATACAGCAGCATCTTTCTGAAAAATACCATTTTCAGATGGAACAAGAACATTAGCACCATGAAAGTTTTAAAGAACCGAAAAGAACCTGAAAATTCAGCTACAAATAGGATAACTGTTCCTCTGCTGCAAACCACCAAGGCAATAATTTAAGTGAGCAAAAAAACGTTGACCTCCTGAATATTTTGAAACCAATTTCCCTGAAAGTTGTTAGTGGAATAGCCACCAACCATTTTCAGTCAATGTTTTCAAAATATTTAGCCGGCCCCGAGATATAACCCCTGGATTATGCTGCCTGCAAAATCTCAGCAGTCAGGCGGTTAAAATGATAAACATATACCACCATCAGGAAGTTCTTGTTTATATTATATTAGCAAGATTTTTATCTTTGTCAATTCAAAGTTGGCATGTCATGCCTACACATTGCCAGATGATAATGCAGACTTACTGACCAGTCAAGTGGCTTGAGTGGACAGTTAGTGACCTGCAGCAAGAAACATCATGAAGAATTTGCCATTGAAATACAGACTCATGTCAATGGACATTATCACACCTCTGATAAAATTAATTTCCTATGCATTGCAAGTACCTGTGTGCACAAGTGCTTGTGTGTGCTTGCATGTGTGTGCATGCTTGTGTGTCTGTGTGACACAATTTGCAAAGAACTCAAAAAGATATCTAACAAGGATTATTTAAAGGAATGAACATCTTTTTGTCAGGATTTTCTCTCTTGGTAGGGACCTGCTACCCAATAAAGTTGATTTTTTAAACCTGGTGGCTGAGTCAGCTAGAGAACAATTTTCTAACACTTCCAAGCCTATTTCTTTATAATGTATTATAAATTGTACAAAATAATTTGCGGCAAGTCGCCAAACTTTCAGTCAGGCCAAATATTCTATAGTTACTTGGTGTAATTTCTCTATTACCCTTGCCCTGTAAGTGGAATAGGGTATTGAGATCGGGTCTCAACCGGTCCGTGTCTGGGTGTGTGTCACCTGTACAATGTATCTCAAAAACTGCTGATCCGATTTGGATCAAAATTGAACACAAGGAAGGAACTTTCCCTTCAAGATGATTTCCCGACTTTGGCTGTGATCAGCATCGGATCAAATTCTGGATCTATGGATATCTCAGAAACTACTGGTCAGATTTTGCTCAAATTTTAACACAAGAAAGGGTGTGGCCATACACTACAATTTTGGCTGTGATCTGAAGAAACGCAGATAAAAAAATCTGGAAAATCAGAACACTTTTTACAATGTGAGACATGACTACTACAAAAGGTAGTTTTTGGCCAGGTTGACTATTAAAGGGTCTAAGAAACATTATTCACATCTAAAATATATACACTATATTTTTTTAATTAACCATTGGAATGAGGCTTGGTTATTGAGTCAGTTATTCCAGTGGTAAAATTTCAAAAACAGTCTTGTCTTGGTTTGCAAATGGGCATTTCTCAAGACCACTGTAGAAGTTGTTTTTGGCTGATATGAGTGTTAAAGGGTTAAAATGTAATATAGTATACTGGAGTCTGTTCTATTGACACAGCAGCAGTAAAGGTGCTCTCCAACTCAGAATATGGCTTGTGACTGTTTGAGGAGAATTGATGATGTTTAGACAGTGATAAGACTGACCACTGTAAACAACCTGTAGACAGCCTGGTATCTGGTATGGTCAGAAAACATACATCACTTCAGGATTTATACATTTAAGCATAGTGCTTGTGAACATGAGGATATATCCTAAGATATAGCATACTCATGTTAAATTAATTTCAACCCACTGCTTAGACATGAACACAAAATGAATGTATATCTTGCATGACAGAAAATTATTTTATTATAAAATATATTTCTGGAGATATTCACAAAAAGGATTGATCGAAATTCAGGCAGTCATGGTCGATCAGTGAATTAACCCTTTACTGGCCCGCAGCTCGTGAAATGCCAGTCTTTCAATTCAAGATAGACATACAGAGGGAAGCTCAAAAGCTGCTGAATAGTTCGAAACTACTTTTGAACTATTTCCGAAAAAGTTGGTCCCGATCCCAGGATGATTCATAATACGGAAAGATTAGTTACCTCTCCGGGATGTAGAAATTGTTTGAGTGTAGCTTTCGTGACCATCTCGGTCACTTCTTCAGCACTAACTGACGGTCACTGGCAACGTCCCTCTGGTCAGATCTTGTGGAGTCACATGACAGCACGGACTGGTAGACTGCTGGTATACAGTAGCCCTCGTCTCTGTTCATGGTTGGTTGATGCTTGTAGATTTCTATGGCCTCTTTAACCTTCCGTTTGAATAAGTTGGTCTCACTGTTGATGACCGATGCACTGCTTAACCTCAGTAGCCATAATATCACTGAAAACGAGTGCAACATTCTTTCCAGAGGGTTAAATTTTGTGGTTTCCTCCAACTCCATCCCTGTCGAAGAAATTATTGCCTGCACTGAGAGCGCTTGTCAACATCTTGTTAACTCACAGGCAGACAGCCTTAGAAGCGAAGTGACAAAAATCATCACTAAATTCAGCAAAAGACCAAATAGGGGAAGCAACATCACAATTGAAGAACGTAGGGCTCTACAACATCTGAAACACAATGACTCCATCCAAATTTTGCCAGCCGACAAGGGGAGATGCACAGTGATAATGGATAAAGATGACTACCAAGACAAAATCAGTGCCCTTTTTTCACATTGTCCCAAGATTCTATGGACTCCCCAAAATCCACAAAACCAACATTCCTCTTAGACCCACCATTGCCAGCATTGGATGCATCACATATCAAGCCTCGAAATATCTCACACAGATCCTGAAATCACTAGTTGGCCACTCAGAGCACCACATAACAAACCGCAAAGATTTCGCCACCAAAATGAAGTCTCTTGAAGTCTCGCCCACACACAAACTAGTTTCTTTCGACGTATCTTCACTCTTCCCCAGCATTCCAGCGGACAAGGCCCTTCCAGTCATCCAGAGAGTTCTGGACCTAGACCCTACATTGAAAGACCGGACCAGCCTCTCTCCAACCCAGATTATCAGCCTCGTGAAGATCGTGTTAGACACCACCTATTTCGTTCAGAATGGTTACTTCTACCACCAAATTCATGGAGTACCTATGGGCTCATCAGTGTCGTCAGTGATCGCAAACCTTTATATGGAATCCTTCGAGCAACAAGCACTTAGCACAGCCACAGACCCCCCAAATTTCTGGTACCAATATGTGGATGACACGTTCTCATGCCTGCACCTCTACAACATCCAACCTTTCACTGATCACCTCAACAGCATCGACCAATGCATCCAATTCACCAGAGAAGTCGAAGAAGATGGCCAGATTGCCTTCCTGGACATCTTGGTACATGTCAGTGATTCCGGAACCACCAAACTTACCGTGCACAGAAAACCCACACACACAGATCAATATCTAAATTTTCACTCTAATCACCATTTGGTCAGTTGTCAGAACTCTATTTCACTGCGCAGACTCCATCTTCACAGAAACATCAGACAGAAAAGAAGAACATCATCACATCCAACAGTCTCTCCTAGCCAACGGTTACACTTCGTGGATGAGAAAACCACCTCCCCCACCTCGTAATAAACCACCAGCTGTCGAAAAACTTCCACTAGTCGGACTTCCGTACATCCAAGGCCAATCAGAACACCTTGGCAGACTTTTCAGAGAACACCTCATCAAAACCTACCACAAGCGTTAACACCTTAAGATCACAACTAGTAAGACCCAAAGATAAACTGACCACAGATGAATGCTCTGGAGTCATCTACAAGATCGAATGTGACCAATGTGAGGGGACATACATAGGCGAAACCAAAAGGCCTCTCAGCACCAGAGTCAAAGAACATCTTAAAATCAATTCCAACTCAGCTATGGCAGAACATACAGAATCCACTGGCCACGTCATCCCCGCCAGCAGTACCTCGGTCATCAACATTGAGACCAACTTACTCAAACGAAGGTTAAAGAGGCCATAGAAATCTACAACCATCAACCAACCATGAACAAAGACGAGGGCTACCGCATACCAGCAGTCTACCAGTCCATGCTGTCACGTGACACCACAAGATCTGACCAGCGTGACGTTGCCAGCGACCGTCAGTTAGTGCTGAAGAAGTAACCGAGATGGTCACGAAAGCTACACTCAAATAATTTCTACATCCCGGAGAGGCGACTAATTTTTCCTTATTATACTTTGAACTACTAGATCCCGTTAAAGTAGCAATATCCCCTGGCCAAGGTAGTTTCAAAATATTCACCAGAATATTCCTTATATTGATCATAAATTATTTATATTATTATAAGTTATTCTGGTCAGTGACGGTTAACACTTAAATGGTCAAGATTAGTTAAGAAAATTAAATTTTTTGCACAGCGAACGTCCATTTACAGGCCAAGGTAGCTATTTTTTAAAACTTAGCACTCGAATGACTGACTGGATAAACGAGCCAATTATCAGTGATAAATTTTCGAAAATAGTCTTCATGTACTGGTCTAAGTCCAATGAAGACGATGGCAATTAAATTAAACTTTAAAATATATATATATTCCATTCCCATGTAGCTAAATATTAATAGGTTATCTACTTTCAGCTTAATTAGCAAATATTTGCTGTGGAAGAAAATTACAGGCCTAGCGATTTAAATGCGATTTTATCATCGATACAAGGTAGCAATCATGATGTGATATTAAAGCAAGGTTCTACAAAATTTCACGAAAAGTAGAACCAAGATTATAATCGATGACATTTTCAAAAAGTGCTTCAGCAGTCAGCACACCCTTTTTGTGCCATCGTAAAATTGTCTGAATTTCAAGTACTATAGTTTCATGAACAGTACAGTCTAATTGCATCAGTAATTCTGTTAACTTCAGAATATTCAACATTATTCCTTAAACTCTAACCCTCATTGGGTGGTCTTCAGAACTGTCCATTTGCAGACCAAAAGACCATTTTTGAAAATTTATCACTGGAATGACTGGCTCGATAACCGAGCCAGTCATTCCAGTGATAAATTTTCAAAAACAGTCTTCTCTTGGTCTGCAAATGGACATTTTCTATGAGAAAATTTAAATTTTCTTGAACGAATTTGAGGGTTATTCCTTTAATGCTTGTGTCCAATTAAAATGAAGCAGGAGATAGTAAACTTGTAGTATATGTGACATAACTTTATTGTAAGGATTCTGTAGGACTTGTAAAGAATCAAACAAATTTTAAATTCAGAACTTCAAGGATGAAAATAAAAATAAATTAAAGAAAAATTTGTTTTATTTCTTTACTTATCTCATGTGCAGAGGGATGGGTGGGGGGAATTTACATGGCAATTTATGACCATTTGGGAAATTTTCTATTCACCTTCAAATGTACATAAAATGCCTTCATTAAGTGGAAATCAGCTTTTTCTTATCTAATTTTGGACATTAAATCGATAAAGACAAATATGGGATGGGGAAAATTAGCATCTTGTAAATTTATTGATTAATCATTGTTCTGATTGGTTCTGTGTAGAAATTAATAAACACAGTTACTTTGTTGCTAGGCGGCTATTTTTTAGAACACCAGACCTGGTGTGTGTAGTTATCTCCCTTGACGTGCTTGTTTTTAACAAATGGTTATTACAATACAGGTGAAGACAGGATATTAACCCATGTACATAGAGACATGATGATGATAAACTGATTTTAACCCATGCCAGATTAGTAGAGGATTAGAGCTCAAGTGATATTCCAACCCACTCTAGATTTCTAACAGCATGTGTCATGCACACTTGATAACCTATAGACCACATTGAATGACCCTCTCTACATGTTCCAGCCATACTGGCTGTCCTCCAAGATAGCTATTAAACCTTTCACCCATGAACTCCAGGTGTTTCATGTTCAAAGAAACCATATAGGAAAAACATAGAATATTTTGAAATTAATTTGACTGGAAGCTATTCCAGCCAAATTAATTAAAAAATATTCAACATAAAACATTTTTTATCATAAAGAAAATACTTTTACAGGGATTTGTCGGTGAAAGGGTGAATCGGACAAATAATGGAATAATTGACAATAAGCCTATAATGCATGTAAAGCTAACATCTAATAAGAAAATCTGCTCAAAATATAATAAAGGAAAAAAAGAACATTAAATATTAGATAAGCTGCTTTTAACAGTAATTTCCCAGACAATAAAGTGCAGGCACCCTGTGTGTATATATAATATACATTTGGAGACTACTTAAGCCTTTAAGAGAAATCACAGTATAATTTGTATCTTTCAAGGCATTCATACATGCAGACTACATAACATGTCTAGTATAGGATATTTCGTAAGATAAGTAGTTTAACTGCAGGCGGTTACTGCCTTGCGCAGCCAAAGGCTTCCAGTGAAGTTTCATTCAAAATATTAGACATTCAATATCTCTGCTATATATACACAATTTTTTGCATCTGGTTTGTAATGTTGAAAGTGTTTAACCCTTTCACCGATGAATTCCACATATCCCATTTTGACAGGAATACTTGAATATTTTTAATTTAATATATTTGACGGGAAGCCATTGCTGCCTTAAAGCTCTTGTGTTCCATTAAATATAGACATTTTAGCGCGAGATATGAGATGCCTGTTCAATTTACTCAGCGTGCAATACTAGCCAGCGTGAATTCTACCCAGCATGCAATGCCCTGACTCCATAATCATTGCAAATACATACTAATTATTTTGACAACAATTTGACTGAATTTTGGTGCTGTCATTGATAGTAAAAGCTTTCTCCTATTTTCTCCTGGACATTGACACACTTTCTCTGAACAGTATTGAAATACAGACTGTTGAATGTACTGCCGTGAATATGCCCTACGTGCATGCTTACGCTTCCAGAGCTGGAGGACAAATGACTATTTGCACGTGCAAGCAGGTTGGTTTTGTTTGAGAAATCCTGGCATGTGCAGACAATAGACTAAACGAATATGGCGTCCTATAGTTCCAACGATTATGGAGTCTGGTCATTGCATGTGGGGTAGCATTGCATGATGGGTAAATTGAACAGGCATCTCATATCTCGTGCAAGTGTCTATATTTAATGGAACACGAGAGCTTTAAGCACCACCATTTCGTAGTCAAATTAATTTCAAAATATTCAACAGAATAAGTTTTATATCATAAAGAATTTACTTTGATGGTGAAAGAGTTTAAACATAAATGGAGTACATGTATTTCTTTGTACTTAATAAGCTGAGACTTAAACATTGTGACAATGTGTGTAGCAAATATACTCCCACCCCAACCCACAACAAAGCTCGCCAACTAATTAACTCTTGTACGTTGTATACAACAGCGACACACAATTAACCAGTTTGTTTAAATTCACGCAAAGGTGTATCCAGTGAGCTATAATAAAATTTACTGAATTCACATAGGTTGCAAGTTTCCAGTCAAATTAGTTTCAAAATATTCAACAGAATATTCCTTACATGAGTTACATCATACAGAATTGTCCTTTTCTGGTTTGTGAAGGCTAAATGGTTAAAAGGGATAAATATGATCAATTGGCATACATGTTAAGTCCCATGTTTTGAATCCTGCCAAATTGTGCTGCATACAAATTCTTACAATAGGACTATTTGCTAAATATACATGTATGTGTTATATATGTTTGTAAATCTATTGTACGAAAATATATGAATGAATTGTAAATAAATGCTATTAACTCTTAACTCTTTAACCCTTACCACGCTGATGTCAAAAACAGTTTTCAAATTAAATTAAAAGATGAACTGGTGTTCATTTTCCAATAAATTTGGTGGGAGATGGTGCTGTCGTAGACAGCAACATCTATCAAAATTGTTGAAAAATGTACACCAGTTTCCTCGCAATTGACACAGTAAAAGATAGAATATTGACATCAGAGTCGTAAGGGCTAATCCTCAAATTTCTTAAAAATTTTTTCTCATAGAAAATGTCCACTTGTAGACAAAGAGATTTAAAACAAATTTATCACTGGAATTCCTGGATTGGTTATCAAGCCAGTCAATCTAGTGGTAAACTTTCAAAACTAGTCTTCCCCTGGTCTGTCAATGGGTATTTCTCCAGACGTGACTGCAGAAGCTTTTTTGGTCCACATGTGTGTTAAATAAATGGTTGTATCTGACAATGCAGAGCTGAAATATGTCAATATTTGATGGAAACTGTATAAGAATTGTTTCAGTATTTTGAAATTAATATGACTGGAATTGGTGTGTGATGAATCCAATGCTAAAAATCTCATCTAGCCTATGTCCAGTGGGCTAGGCGAAAAGATTCTCGTTTGCTAAAACTACGGCAATTAACTCAACAGAACTATAGTACTTAATAAATCCCTGAAAAAGTAAATTCTTTACAATTATATATACAAGTATATTTTGTTGAAGATATTGAAATTAATAGGATTTGATAAGACGCAGCGATGGCTTCCAGTCACATTAATTTCAAAATAATCAACATATTTTCCTATTTGTCTCCATCAGAGCTCTAGATAACCTTTTCAATAATTGGGTGATTCACTCTTAGAAATTTTGTAAATTGTTTTTTTTTAATTTGATTGGAATTTTTTAAATTAAGTTATACATTATTAGCAATAGAACTGAAATTAATTTGGTGATCGGCTATTTTGGCACTCATGATGCTACAAATTAATTTGGCCATTTTTATTGGGTGAAAACGCAAAAAAACCCAGCTTATCTAGAGCTCTGGTCTCCATTGAGATATGGGTAATTTATCGGTGAAAAGGATACAATAAATGTTATTAATATTCAAAATAAATATACAAAAGCGTGTGGCAGTGAGAATAATGATAATCAATATTGTAGTCGTATGTAAGTTTATTCTCACAACCAGGTTATGCTCTCCATCACTCCAAAACATTGCTCTGACCAAATTTGAAATTTCTTCTCCCCAAAATCTTGCCATACAAATACACACATGCATGATATAATTTTTTATATTTCTGATAAATAATCTGTGTGACTAACAGATGTGACAGTTAAAGAGCTTAATCTATGTGTCTGTCATGCATGCATAAGTGTGTGCACATCACCTGAATACAACAATCATGATCTGGCCTGAACATGAAGAAATAAGAGAGGCGAGCTCTCACCAACAATGCCAATGTTCTGAGTGTACATTTCAATAACCAGGTGTTTCATTTCAACAGAATACAGAGCAAATAATATTAATAATAAAATTATATAAAGTCCAGATCATGCCTAGACTATTTTCAAAATAAATTAATTTTGTTGTTGCGTGTTGTAAAATTGTTTTCTAAATATTCAGTATGTTTTGTATATATTTACATTTAGACACTAAAACATGACTGTTCCGAATGAAAAGGGTAACTTTTGACATTCTAAACATACATGTAAATGATGTATATAATATTACGAAGCACAGCTTCTTATGAGAAGGATTCAATTCACTAGACTATACAGAAATTTTAATACTCCTGTCTCAATTTCAATTTTTAAATCACCTATACAACTAATCCGTTTAACTCAAGTCTGCCCATAAAATTTCTGTGGACTACATTTACGATTTGGGTTTAACTCTGGATACACTGAATATTTTGAAAACAATCTGACTGAAAGTTAGTGGTGGCTAAGCCAGCAACAACTTTCTGTCAAATTGTTTTCAAAATATTTAGCAAGTCCAGAGTTATTGCCCGTTGAAATTATTGTCTGTGTCCATTGAAATTATTGTCTGGTGGCTTGCAGCAGTCAGATAGTTCATATTTTCAAACTAACTAATTTGACTGTCTGTGGTACTTTAGCTAACAAAAGCTTCCAGCGCAATGACCTTCAGAATAATCAACAGAATCGTTTATATATAATACAGAATTGTCTCATCTGGTGTGCTAAAACTGGTCAGCCACTTACAAGTGCACACAAATCAAATATTTCAGGACAAGAGTTTGAAGGGTCTAATCACTATAGAAACCAAGAAACTTTATTATATTATCAATAATATATTCCATGATAGAAACTAACACTATAATTCAAGCCATGCTAATTTCTGGATACTTGTGGAATGCTTTGAGGGTTAAGTTTTCATTTGATTTGAGATCAAGACCCATTCACCCCTAATCTTACCTATCATCTTATAAGACAGATGGTCTGAGAAGTGATTTCATATTGTCTCTGTTAAAGCTTTGCACTTTTTTTTCTTGAAACAAAATTCCAGTACAAGAGACAGATCATACTACATTTTCTAGGATCTTCCTGATGAAGTACTGAAAGAGGAGCAACTCTAGAGTGAAGAACTTTTCAATATATGCAGGATATTATGGGGATGTGAGAGCTGACTGGACCAGCTTTTGTTGTTAAGATCTGAAGAACTATGTGATAAATATATTCTGTGGAAGTCAGGTGGAGGACAATTTACCATTTAACCCTTTCACGTTCATATCCCTGAATTCTTGACAATATAAAACTTGTCAAATTTTTTGAAATCAATTTGACTGGAAGTGCTGCCTAAGGCTTTAACGGCTTGCTGTTAAATTAATTTCAAATTATTCAACAGTTTTCCTGTATGGTTGCCTTGAAAATGAGATATGGGGAATTTATCGGTTAAATGGTTAACCTGGACCACAACGACCCCATCAGTGGTCTTGAGAAATTTGTAGAAGAGAATATCTATTAAAATTCACCTCTGGCATGACTGGCCCAATAATCAAGCCACTTATTCCTGCGGTAATTAAAAAAAAAATCTCATAGATCTGCAAAGACATTTCTATGAGAAAATTACGATTCTATGACAAAATTTAACTGTCGATAATTATTTTTAATCACTCCACATGTATCTGTGAGAGCAAACAACCATATGATCACCACACCAGCAACTGGCATTTTGACAGCATGTGGGTTAATCCTCATTGACACACCTCCACTTTTAGACAGTTTAAAACTTGAAGCGATATGTAAATACCCCGCGTGTTTATATAGCCCTCACTCAAAAGTTCAATTACAGTATTCTATTTCACTATTTTCACTGTAATACAGTTGGAATTTCCTGTTCAATATTTAGGGACCTAGCATGATCGCTGGCGCTTTATAAGCCAGCTTAGCTTATATATTAGCTGTATAAGTATTCCATTGATAAACAATTGTCGCATAACTCTCAATGGCTATGTCCTAGCAATTATTTAGTCAACTCTTTCATCCCAGAAACATTAGCGTAGACTGGATTTCAAGACAACTCTGCAGCAAATATATTGAATAATTTGAAACTTATTTGAAGTTGTTGTTCCTTTACTCAGAAACATGAAGTTCTTACTGCTAGACAGCAAGTTCAGCACAAAATCAAATAAGTCAAGATATTCAACATAATAGTTCAAACACATGTACCAGTATTACTACAGTATCTATTCTGGCTTCCATTGGTCACTACAATGCTAAAAAATTTATACATTAATTTATGGTGATGATTATTTGCGTTAAAAAACCCCATCAAATTCTTGGAAAGTTAGTTAAGTTACTGATATACGTCGCTAATAAGAAGCACTAACAGATTCAGACAGATACTTCAAAATAATCAACCAGTTTCGCGTTGATATAAATTAGCTGACTTGAAACGAGGTTTTGCCAAGTCTGAAATAACCGCATTCTTAATCATGGCATTTTTGTAAAAACTATTCATGAGAAAATGTCAAATTTTGACTTTCGTATTACAAGTCAACATTGACAGCAAATTCCAAATATCTATATGGCTGAACTGGATCACAGTCTTTAACTCTGTAACACTCACGCCTGGATAAAAACAGCTTACTGTAGTGGTCTTGAGAAATGCTAATTTGTAGAGCAAGAGGACTATTTTTGAAAATTTATCATTCTAATGACTGCCTTGATAACCGACCCAGTCATCCCAGTGGTAAATTTTCAAAAATATTCTTACCTTGCTCAGCAAATGAACATTTTCGATGAGAAAATTTAAAAATGTTTAAATAAATTTATCCCTTAGCACTGATGTCAATATTCTATCTTTTACTATGTCAATATCAAAGAAACTGGTGAACATTTTTCAACAATTCTACGACAGCACCATCTCCCACCAATTTGTGGAAAAATTAACGCCAGTTCATCTTTTTATTTAATTTGAAAATTTAAAATTTTGACACCAGAGTGGTAGGCGTTAAGGATGAAAGGGTTAAGCAAGCATCATAGGAATGGTAATGTGTCATGAAATATTCTGGTCATGGCCTGACAATGAACAAACACGATCCAGCATATCATCGCAACATTAACCATATTTATGCTGGTCACAATTTAAGTGAAAATTCTATACGGTCTGGTCTACTAGTGATTATTTATTATCCATACGTGAAAATCCATGCGCATGAATGATTTCAATCTGTTAGGCGTGCTAATGTAAATGGAATTTAAAACCAAAATTGTCACAAAATCAACAAAATTTAAATAGCGATGACTGCCATGTCTGATATTGAATAAACTATATAAATCATAGCTTGTATTCAGGCCAGTCTTTACTATCTATCTATCTATCTATCTATCTATCTATCTATATATATAAATATTGGAATTTCCTATATATAAACCACTTCACTGACTGAACAAATCATGTGTCAAGTTTTGACAATAGCTAAACAGAAAATCTTTTGTAAAGAAGAGGCCCAAGGGCCTGTGATGCTCACCTGTACCATTAGCATTTGAAGCCTACATGTAGAATCATTCCACCCAAGTTTCCCTGAAATCAGGGCATTAATTAAGCAGTCGCTTTTTAAATGCAAATTTTCAAAAATCCAAGATGGCCGCAAGGTATCGACCACCCAGAATTCTGAATAGAAGTTCTAGAGCCTACGCAAGAGTCCTTTTGAATTTTGATAAAATCCACCAAACTATTAAGGACAATTTCCTGTAATTTCTTCATAGAATCTATGATGGTCTCTCCAAATTATGATCAAGCAAAATTCTGAACAGAGGTTCTGGAGCCTACCATAATAAGGTTATTCTAGCCTAATGTTGTGAAGCATTGACAACATTCAGTAAATTTCCATTTAGTCTAAAAATTTTACCCAAAAAATTAACCAATCAAAATCCTGTATATTTCTTCCAACCCATAATCCTTCCACCAAAATTAGGTTGAAATATGCCAAGCAATTAATCAGTAGTGTTTTGACAATTTCCGGTAAGTTTTTTATAAAATCAAATATTTCCCCCCAAAAAATTCAATCAAAATTCTGTATACATGTTCTGAAGCCTAACCCTGTAGGGGCCTTCCAACCAAATTAGGTTAAAATCCACAAAGTGATTAATGAGGAGCAGCATTTTGACAATTTCCAGTAAAATTCTTCTTTAATCTAAGATTTTCATTCAAAAATTGACCAATCAAAGAACTGTATACAAGTTCTGAGGCATACCCCCATAGGGTCCTTCCAGACAAATTAGTTAAAAATTTGCCAAGCAGTTGGCACTAGGGTGTATTAAAATAACCATTTACTATTACTGTCTTAGACATGTAGATGTAGAAATGACATCCACCTCCAATTCAAAGTAACCTAAGAATATTCAATACAATAATTATAAATTCATAAATTAATCTACCCTATAAAGTATATATATATATATATATATATATACATGGTATGTATACTTGATATTCATCATTAACCTACTGGCCAATACCAGCTTTTAATGTCATAGTCAAGTGGTCTTAAGGAATACATGTCCATTTACAGGTCAAGAGATTTTTTAAATCAATTATCAGTGGAATGACAGACTTCATAACTGAGCCAGTTATTGCAGCGATAATTTTGAAAATTAGTTCAGCGTTAATTTTCAAAATTAGTCTTCCCTTCATCCGTAACTGGACGTGTTAAAAATGTTCTTGACAAATCTTGACCACTATTAATCCTTTAACATTCAAGCCAGTCAGAAGCGGCTTCTGCCGTGGTGTTGAGAAATGTCCATTACAGACCACGAAAATAGTATTTTTGTAAATCTATCACTGGAATGACTAGCTCGATCTCATTCTTAGGTCAAGAATTCTTTGAGATTTGTAAATATTTAAAATAAAAAAAATTATATTCGCTTTCAAATTTCATTTGGACGATCTCATTAACCATTTCACCATTAAGTTCCTGTAAGATCAATTCTAACGCTCAGAGATGAGAGTGGCAACTGAAGAAAAACACTGAGTTTAAAAAACATTGAAAAACACTTACCCTCTTAGAAAAAGGTTAGTTTTAAAAGTATTTAATCAAAAGCAGAAACTTTTGAAATACCAATTTGATCAATCAGTGTATCCACAGAAGACTCAAGTACGAAGGATATCGCAGACGATATTCATTAAGCGACTTACATATTAGTGACAGGGTTAAAAATTAGGCCAAGATAAAAAATAGTTTCATTTCCTGTAAACCTCCCAGGTGAAATTTCTTTTTTTTTCACCTGGCTGGGAATACCCAGCATAAATGTTAAAACAGCGAAACATTTGTCAAACTATACAAATTACAATGTTTTAAGGCTCTTTGTAATTGCAATGTGAATCCCTTTTGCTAATTGTCACATGACCAAATGACAAATTCATGGTAACTACAACCATATTTAACCCTTTAACACTCATACCAGCAAAAGAGCTTCAGCAGCAGTTTTGAGAAATGTTCATTTGCAGACCAAGAGAAGATAGAGATTTTGTGAGAAAATTAAAACTTTCTTGAACAAATTTGACGGTTAAATGGTTAATGGACATCTAGTTAAATATCTGAAAAACTAATATTTATGACCTTTCAAAATAAATTAATAATTAAATTTAAAAAAAAGAAGAAATTTCCTCCCTAATTCTACTGAAGTCTTTTTTCCCACCCGGTTTGCAGGAAACGCAATTTTTTTTTGGATGGTCTTATGAGATCATCCTATGGCCGACTTCAAATTCTCAAATGTTTTGACCCATGGCTGCACTTGAAGAAATTAAACCTCTGAACTGCCACAGCATGCAGAATAATGCATGAACAAGAGAAACAAGGCATTGCAAGCAATATAACTGTCTTTGGTTGAAATGACATGAATCCTGAAGAATGAGAAGGAATCAGGGTAATGGATACTACCCGTCTGCTGCATATAACACCGATATCTGTGCTTACATTTCTGTGATTGCTTTACATATAAGCAAATGAGCATTCAGTTTAAGATGACTATCAATAAGTTTAGTTGCAATAACTTGACCAATTATTAAAAAAAAGCAAGATATGTTCCGCAGAAGAATGCACGCCCCAGATTTATGATGGTGGAGGTCCCTGGGCAGTAATGGGCCTTTCTATTTTTAGCTATGCCCCGCCCATCACTAGCTAAGCTCCACCCATACCTCGCCGTGTTTGGATTGATCAATCCCCGAATGCCCTAACTATCAATTTCCTGAAAACTATACAGGGAAGCTGTTGAATATTTTGTAACTAATTAGACTGGGTGCTGTTGCTGCCATAGGCAGCAACAGCGCCCAGTCAAATTAGTTTCAAAATATTCAACAGAATATTTATTAAATAGTAAAAGCAAACAATTTGTACAGCAGCCCATAGACCGTCATCAAATATGCGTTCGTGACGTACTTATCGGCGTCATTCATGGCAGCAACAGCGCCCAGTCTAATTAGTTACAAAATATTCAACAGAATATTTATTAAATAGTAAAAGCAAACAATTTGTACAGCAGCCCATAGACCGTCATCAAATATGCGTTCGTGACGTACTTATCGACGTCATTCATTATGATGTCATTGTACACACCACGCAGTTCATTATGATGTCATACTCTGGAAAGGTGAATTGGGGAGGCCCTGGAGTCAATGGCTCAGAGCATATAATTTTCTTAAGGTCACCCCGCCACCGCCCCCTCCCCATCTACTGGAGGGTGACATGCTGCCATTTCATGCATTCTGAGTGATAAATAACACCCTTTGTTTGCTTCAATAAATTTTCAATAAAATTTGGAAAGAAATTTAACCAATAAGTATCATTGCCCATTAGAATTTCTTCCTCAACCCACTATACTAATTTTTGGTGGAGACCACTATAGAAATTTTTTAATCTGAATTTGGTGGAGGAATGTTACTGTTAACTTATTTTATACAAATGTTACCATGACCTTGACCTCGATATCACTGATCCATTCACTTGATTTATCCATTTACCATCATATCAGCCAAAAATGGCCTCTGCAGTGGTCTTGACAAATGTCCATTTGCAGACCAATTGAAGACTATTCTTTCAAATTTACCACTGAAATGACTGGCTCGATAACCGAGCCAGTCACTCCAGTGGTAAATTCCCAAAAATAGTCTTCTCTTGGTCTGCAGATGGACATTTTCTATGAGAAAATTTAAATCTTCTTGAACAGATTCAAGTGTTAAATGGAAGCATGTGTACAGGATAGGGTGAACCAAACACAGATATAAGACAATAAGTTGAGCTAAACCAAACACTTAATAATGGTAACTAAGAAAGTTTGATATCAAGGTAACTGACCTTTGACATCATGACCTCAATCAGGCATGAGTGATTGCTCTCCTCTCGCCTCTGCTCACCTAAAATTAATTTTAGGCAAGTATCTCATTGCTCGCCTCCATTCCTTAATATCAATGGCAGCATATCAGTGAGTACTGACACGGTTCGCCTCACTGGGTTAAATTTAAATTCAAAATTCTCATGTAGAGGCCTGCTTCATCCCCTAGATAAGCAAGCCAGACAGCCATCTATTTACCCATCCATCAATTCAACCATCCATCCATCCAATCTTGAATAATTAACTATACACTATAAACTCACATTGGATTTGATCTATTCCAATAGACAGCCGGTAATGCCTCCGCTCCGACACCATGAACGATGGCTATTAGGGATATTGTCAGTGTGAGAATGAAAGGAAAATGAGATAATAAGCTAAACGCAGGCATACAATGACAGTGTCTTCTACGGCCACATAAACAGCATTTTAGGGCTGTTAATATTGTATACAACATGACGATGTTGCGAACAATGTTGCATCGAAAGGCACTCAATTTAGTAACTGTTTAATAAACACTGTATAACGCATAAGTTTTGCAACAATATCATTTCAAATAAATATTTAAAAATCTATAACCATAAGAGAAATTGGGTAAATTATTAAGTTTGTCAAATATATTAAACGGGTGAAAATGTTATAAAATCTTATTTAAGTTCTGATTATATTATAGGCACAAATCCACCCAGTTTTCCATGACAACGAATTCAGAAGCCCTTATTTCTCTTTGATGTATGATAATTGCTCAATCACTTAATGAATATTGGCTTTGTGTTGTACACAGTAGCATATTCCACGCAGATGAATGCCAGGTATGTCAATCATGCAGGTGTAACAGTCATTTATCTTCACCATGTCTGCTATATACGCAGACTAAAACGAATAGTGGCAATATGTGCACAGCATTTACGCCTCCTTACTTACACCACATTAGTCTTACTTTTAGAAAACGATGGTAAGTAATTTATTACAACTTATTTTATAATAAATTAACACACACCCTATTTACATTTACCTATCCATAATTCATCAATTTCTTAACACACGAAAACTTCATCACATTTCGGCTAATGTTAAAACACCTAATATGAGTGTGGTGGCAGTTGTGACTAAAGAAATGAAGACCTGCTTCTATGTCTGTCTAATAACTTGTGAAGCGCGTGAATGCCTGATCCGCTCGATCGTTTTCACCGAGTACTTCAGCACAAGGCAATAATATGGCTGCTCGCTTTTCACAATTCCAACATGCACTGTCAGTGCAATTTTCTCCGTTTTTCGATGTATACGAAAAGAGCCTACATCGTTATACTCAATTTACCGAAGCCGGCTCTTCTTACGTTGGCTCATTTTCGCTGTTCACAACAAATCGATAAAAGCTGCAGGATAATCTACGGTCACGTGATGCGAAACTACAATTCGCGAGCGTCGGAGAATTACGGACTGTTGATTGTAAAACGCGTAATTTTCTGACCAAAACAGATATACAGTTTTCGTTATACTATGCGTGTCAAAATGTTGTGTTTATTTATGCCAGGGTGTTTGTTTGCTCGTAACTAAGCTTGTTAGTCCTAGAGATATACGCAGCAAAATGCGTTAGAAATAAGCCAAGCCCCGTTTAAACAAAATAACTTATGAGCTCAAAATTACCCATCGCCCTCCTAGGGCCGCCTATACTGACATGGAATTCAATTAAATATGTACCCAGCCCCTTTTTAATAGCATGGGTGGGGTGGGGGGGATTTAAGTGGACTTATATAAGTGTGGGCCCCCTCCTACAACTTCTTAACTGTTTTGATTATTTCAGTTTTGACGTATTTACGCAACCATTTGTGGAAGCAGCGCAAAGAATGTCATGGCTCGAATACATCTAGGTGTGAGTGGCCAATAAAACCAATCAACAACAACAACAATTAAACAAGCGTCTACGAGCGAAATCTAATCCACGCCCAGGCTGACCTATTTAATAAGGCGCAAAATACACACTTAATTGCAACTAAATCTCCAGTGGTGATCAAGGGACAATTGGTTGAGAAAAAAGCGCTTGAAAACAAAGCAATAGCTATTATCATAAGTCTGTAGTCCTAATAGTATTATGACTTCTGATTCTATGTAGCGATCATACCCGTTGTTGCTTCATTTTAGCCTAAGTATAAAGACCCGCGTACGTAGAACTAATTTTGATCCAAGACATGCTTTAATTAGGTTTAAACTATATATATTATGAACGGTTAATTGATAGATTTACACGAGCAGTCTTTTGACAGGCGATCTCATAATAGCGATTCAATAAAATTAGTTATTCTATTATAGGAGAAAGTGTACGTTCTTTTAAGGCAGGTGGTCGTTATAACAGGCTTGACTAGATGAGTCAGTGAGGCCTGTTCGAGAGGACGGGGACAGGGATATTGTCCTATGATGCCTGGCCTGCAGAGGCTACTTCAACTTTAAGGACCATATATACATGTTTACGTATATGACACCGGCCATGATCAATTAAGGCAAAACAATTAAAGGTGCAAATTCACACCAAAATGCTTGAAAATAAAATTGTTGAAATTATATACTTTTAGAGGCTTAAATTGTGTACGTAAATGTAATGGACGAAATAAACCTTAGTATATGATGGTTTCATTCCATATATATTAATATAATTTTTGTAATTGTGAACTTGAATTAGGGACTCGTGGCTCTAATACATATATCATTGGAAAAGCGCATCGATCAATTCACCTTTCCAGAGTACCCACCCATCATATGACGTCATAATGAACTGCGTGATGTGTACAATGACATCATAATGAATGACGTCGATAAGTACGTCACGAACGCATATTTGAAGATGGTCTATGCGTTGTTGCACAAATTGTTTGCTTTTACTATTTAATAAATATTCTGTTGAATATTTTGAAATTAATTTAATTGGGCGCTGTTGCCGCCATAGGCAGCAACAGCACCCAGTCAAACTAGTTACAAAATATTCAGCAGCTTCTCTGTATAGTTTTCAGGAAATTGATAGCTAGGACATTTGGGGATCGATCAATCCCAACACGGCGAGGTGTGGGTGAAGCTTAGCTAGTGATGGGCGGGGCATAGCTAACAATGGAAAGGTCCATTGCCTAAGCATTAATGTATGATTTTTTGTATAGTTTTGTAAGATTTTCACTGGGTTATTTGCGTATATAAAATACACCATTATACCTAGATTCGTTAAATCATGTGAACAATAGGGGTTATTCTAAAATTACAATCAAGTGCGTTACATTTTACAAGACTATAAAAACGAATACAGAAATGCATAGGAAATTGTTTTAGCTTTCCAATGATGTATGAATTCAATAATATGAAATTAGTTCTTCACGTACACTGTTTAAAGTGGATTGTATCTGATTCCAATAGTAAACTAATGTTGTTTTCGCGTCATCTATCACGGTTACCAGCCAGAAGTGGTATGCTCAATGCATTCTGTGAAGGTATTTCCCCAAAATACGCTAATGTGTGCAAGGTCTATTCAATTTGACAACTTATAAAACTATATTAATTTATACGTATTGAAATCATCATGTGCTAAGATTTATTTCGTTTCATTAGATCTAGCCACACAATTTAAGCCTCAAAGAGTATATAATTTTAACAATTTTATTTCGAACAATTCGGCTGTAAATATATGCACCTTTAAAAGGCCCCCCCCCTCCCCCCCCCCCCCCCCCCCCCCCCTGTGAGACCGTGGGGTTGACCATATACAACAATGGCGGTGTACCAAGTTCCTTCAAAGTGGCCAGTGGAGGCGACAAGAGATAGCGTTCGGGGGTTGAGACCGGATTTGGGATTTGACATCAATTGATGGAGCATCTGAGAGTGCTGTCCCTAACACGGTCGGATAAATTACCTGTGCTTGGCATGGTAAACCGCATAATTAATTAATTACTGTTTCATAACTTTATCTAATTATACCTAATTACGCGAATTTGACGGCTCACATGGAAGTGATTACGTCATCAGCGCCCTACGTTAAAAGAACCCGTGGGTGCGTTATCCCCTTAGCTTGACCCACCCACCCCGTCCCCGCCACCACTGGTAGCGACATAATGTTCATTTAAGACAGATTTATCATTTGAATAAATCTGCATACAAATTATAGACCTAGTTAGCTAAAGGGAGATTATGGTATGCAACAAAAAGGGAGATAACCTAGATCAATTTTCAATCACAATTACATGGTATCCATAAGGTGAAATGTGATTAAAAAACAACAACATTGAAATCGTAGTATATCTTGGCATTCATGACCATCAAAGCAGGCTGCGGTGACATAAACAGTGGTTTGGTGTGTTGGACTAGATAGGGGTCCCTGTGATTTGATTGGACATTGTTGCCAGCGGCTTAGTGATGGGTGTCGGGGGGGGGGGGGCGCCAAAAGAGCCATTGAGGCTCATTTTTCACCCCAGGCGGCACTATTTAAGTATGAGAGAGGCGTCAAAACGCGGGTCTGCTACCTTCACCCACCCGCCAGACACCGCACCTCGCACAGCGATTGTTGCTGTCATTGGCAAATTGGCAATTGACTTCAAAGAGGGTTGATGAAAATATCTGGCTTGTTGTTTATTCACAACATAAAGACATGACAACATCTGGTATATGAGCTTGTAGTGTTTATGAACAGCATAAAATTAAGTCTGTTCGTTGCTATTGTTTGTTTTATATGTTCTTTACTTAAATTGTAAACTGTATTGTGCTGATCAGCTGTGATGGCATAAAAGCAAATACAGATATCGTATCATAAATCGATGCATGATAACATACTAATCTATAACAATGTCTTGGCTATAAACTCATTAGCCCCAACAACCACCGATTTCCAGTTTTTGGCAGAGAATGCAATACATCTGATAATCATACAGAATTTATCGCATCTGATCTGTAGTGTTGAACGAGTTAACTGTACACAATAATGGCAGGACTACTTGTATAACTATGTACAACGTAAGTTCGTAATGATAGGGTGTATGGTATGGTATATGGGTGGTTGTATGGTATATGGGTGGTTGATATGAATAGTGGTGGAGATGGTGTGGGTGGTGGTGGTATGGGCTGTGCTCTACATTGATCAGTGTTTGATAGGACATGCGATCGAGCAGCTGTATTTATTGATAAAGTGAGGTTATTGATCGTTTACGATAGTCCATTTAGCAAATTACAGTGCTCAGAATATATACTAACACGATCTGAAGCGATATTGGTCTTTAAGACGATATTGATCTTTAGCACCGATATGCATGAGTAGCATGGGTGTGTGACAGATGCACATTCTGACTACGAGGCTAATTACAATCTATCCATCACACACCTCCACAGGGGTTGAGACTTGGGAAATATGTGGTTAATCCAAAACAATAAATAATTTGGTTCACCCTAGCTACACAGTAACCCCACCTAGTCAGTGCCTATTCTAATAGGCTACGTCTACTACATAAATAGTAAGACGAATACTATACATTTACACAATTATTGCCATCTCCTCCTCAGAACCAAGGCCAGTTAAAGCTATCTGGGAGAAAAATACACAGGCACAGCCATGCACACAAACGAAAGCACATATCCATGGCTGGACAAAAATGTAACCAGCCAGCGTCTTTGTATTCACGAGATGACCACAAAAGTTGTAAAACTAGATGATATAAATCAAATGATTCTCCCACAACGTCAGCCATCTTAGTCTGACGACATAATCCTACTGGTTTGGACAGACCCATGCATGAAGGTACGCACGGAAGAAAGCGGATAAGGATAACATGAGGTATCAGAAGATACTAAACATCTCGTCTTCTTATGTTGCCATGTACATATATAGCACCAGAGCTATCAGAAGAGAGCAAATAGCGTACCTGTATATTAATTGTACATCACAGGATAAGATGGACCACTGGATACAGTCTCATTTTGAAATGTAACAATCTACTTGTCGAATCAAGTTACCCATGGTACTAACCAATGGGAAAACATAACTTCGGAGAAGCATATCTTTAAGACTGGACCATAAAGCCTCACTTCCTGGTATTAACCTAAAGTACAATGACTACTGGCACACAAAGACTGACCGACTGTTAATCCTTTAACATTCAAGCCAGTCAGAAGCGGCTTCTGCCGTGGTGTTGAGAAATGTCCATTACAGACCACGAAAATAGTATTTTTGTAAATCTATCACTGGAATGACTAGCTCGATCTCATTCCTAGGTCAAGAAGCGCGGATGACTTCAATTCTTTGAGATTTGTAAATATGTAAAATAAAAAAATATCATATTCGTTTTAAAATTTCATTTGGACGCTCTCATTAACCATTTCACCATTAAGTTCCTGTAAGATCAATTCTAACGCTCAGAGATGAGAGTGGCAACTGAAGAAAAACACTGAAAAAGTTTGAAAAACATTGAAAAACACTTACCCCCTTAGAAAAAGGTTAGTTTTAAAGGTATTTAATCAAAAGCGGAAACTTGACATACCAATTTTATCAAAAAACACTGAAATCAGTGTATCCACAAAAGGAAGGTTACCGCAGAGGATATTCATTAAGCGAACTACATATTAGTGAGAGGGTTAAACACAAAAAAATAGTTCCGTTTCCTGTAAACCTGCCGGGTGAAATAATACATATACCCTGGATGCAAATCAGCCCTAAAATAATCAAAGTCCAACCACTGTAAAAGTATGAACACATTTTGCAAATCAATATAATTCTGACGAATACTGGTCCTAAGCATCGTACAGAACACAGCTGTAAAGATTTATTTAAATCGGGTAACCCCTTGTTGATGTAAATTCCATTTGAATAAAGGTTAACCAGAGTGGCGGCCAACGCCGACAGTTCTCCCCTCTTCCAAAATCAATACGATGCATGGATGATGTGGTTGGGTGGGTGGGGGGGGGGGGGGTTAGGCCGATTATTGAAGCTGATTAATACGGATCGTGACTATGGTGCGTTTGTGGATTCAAAAGATCTTTTTCCGAATTTGAATGCTGGAGAGTTGATATAACTTCAGGATCTCCTCTACCAACAGGGATGCTGCGGGAGGAAACATGGGATTTTTCATGGTTGGGAAAGTTGAAATGGCAGTGGCCGTTGAATCCCCTTTATGGCGACTGTCTCCGAAATGTTCTTGGATTCTAAGCTTGAAACTCTCTTAGCTTCCCCATCATATTGGTGTGTTTGCATGAAGTGCATGTGATAAGACAGATCACATTGCGAGTTTTGCAGTTGCCAATGATTAATGGAAGTACTAGAGGTTTCGGTTTTAAACATTTTGTGGCAGATGCCACATTTCTTGGCTAAGTATGGAGAGTAGTTGGTTACGCTTGGTTTGTGTGGGATGAGGGATGGAATCTGGGCGCATATGAGCTGGCTGCCAACGGTCAGATCTTCTACAGCCAAAGAGCGATAGAGTTGATGTACAGTTCCATAGGACTGCTGGTGAGAATGGGACAGAAGGCCTAGATAAGGATAATAGATTCGACAGCAAGATGTTGGAGTGAAATCTGAAATGCAAATGCAGAGATCAAGTTTGCTTATTTTGTGTTTAGTTGTAGGTTTGAAAAGGGAGGTTCTGTTCTTGTGTGCAGCAAAATTTTGCGCTTCTCGGAGATTTTGGGGGGATTCATAGATCTACTAGCGTTCTATAAGGTTCAATTCAATTCAATTCAAATATTTTTATTTTATAGTAGTATTTCACATTTATATTACAAAGGACAGGTAGTCCATCAAAGGCAAAGCCTATGTGGCGATGGACCCTAACATATATTAGACAAAGAGACATTACAACATTAAATTACTGTACATATTACAAATAACAACATTACAACACTACACGTAACGCACACAGAAACATAATTAAGTTACTAGTAGTTAATTATAATAATATAAGAAGATGTGGATTTTTTCCACTTGCACCCACAGTACATATGTATTATTTAAAAATTTTTAACATTTAGTGCTAGAAGATCTGCAGTTTTAAGTTGCTAGAGGTAATGGAAAGAGGGTAGGGGAGCTGGAGGTGGGGGGGGGGGGAGCTTAAAGACAGTAACCTAGTATGTGATGTATTATTATTATTATTATTATTATTATTATTATTATAGATACTAATATAGTGTATGATGAGCCATAATGTATGATGAGCCATGGTGGTAGTGATGATCTTCCTAAAATTAATGAGATTGGTAAATCCATCAAACTTCCACAGCCATACTCCCTCCTCATGTGTACTTCTAAAGTGGTCTACCTATGGGTGATTAACCCTTTCCCTGATGAGTATCCTATACCTCACTCAATTCCAGAGGCAACAATTTATGAAAATTGTTGAATATTTTGAAATTACTCCGACTGGAAGCTGATGGATGAACAACACAAACATTAAATTACATGTTTCGAAGGATCCAACTATTGCACATTACAAATATAAATATATAAATAATAGATGACTTTGGTTACTATAAAAATACACAGACATACATCCTTCCATTTACATCCACAGCTAACAATATGATTCCAGTCAGACCAAATTCAACACCCAACAGAACTAGATGCGCATCATAAGCAATGAATTTTGTCAAGGACTCATCGGCGAAAGGGTTAGTAGGCTTCTACAATAATTGTCTTGAGGTTCTATTTGTATGATTTTTGGGTGATAATCTGTGTGCGGATGTCTGTTTCTGTGTTGTTCCATAGGTGTATTGCTTTAGTTGATGGCTTTTGTCTGGAGGCTTCTGTGCGGCAGAAGGTTGTATGCAGATTTTTTCGTGATCGTGTATTGTGTGAGTGTATATCTTCATTATTCTTGAAGAGGTTTAATAATGGGATTGGTAAATTATTGTTATAGAAGTCTCTGAGGACGGAGTATAGTTGGAGCTTTCCTATATCTTCAAGCTTCAATAGTTTTTCTGTTTTAAAAACATTTTGACCCGCTGTTGGTTGTGAAAATATCTGTATAGCATTTTTCTGAAGTGTCTTTAATTTTGTTAGTTTTGATGAGTAAGTGTTAGTCCAAATAGTGTTGCAGTATGTGATTTGCGGTAATATTAAAGTGCTATATAGCGTTTTTATAAGGTGCTTTGGTAAGTAGCTTTTTAGTCGACGCATAATACCAACGTTCTTTGCAACCTTTGACGTTACAATTTGTATATGTTTCTCCCATGTGAGTTTCTTGTCCAAATAGACACCTAAGAATTTTGCAAATCCTGCTTCACGTGTTTCTTGATTATCTACGTATTTGTGAATAAGATGTAATTTGTTTTTACAACATTGAGCGATAATTTGTTAACCGTAAACCAATGAATTACTTTTTCTATTTCTTCATTTATGCTTTTGTATAACGTGTCAATGTTTTTATGGCTGCGAAAAGCATTGGTATCCTCTGCAAAGAGAATTAATGACAAGTGTTTGCAAACAATTGGTAGGTCATTCATATAGAGTAAGAACATCAGCGGGCCAAGAATTAAATCCTGAGGAACACCACAGACTATTTCTCCACTCTTAGATAGGACTCTATTATACTGGACATATTGTGTTCTACTGGACAGGTAGCTTTTTTATCCAGTCCAGTGCAATGCCTCGTATTCCGTAGTTTGAGAGATTTTCTATTAAAATGTTATGGTCTATTGTATCGAATGCTTTAGATAAATCTATAAAAATTCCAAGAATATATTCTTTTTTGTCCAATGTATTTATTATCTTTTCCATCATATCTATTAGAGCTAACATTGTGGAGTGTTTTTCCCGAAAACCGTATTGTGACTGGTAAAGAATAGAGTTTTTATTTAAGTAATTGGTTAGGCTGTTATAATAGAGTCTTTCCAAGAGCTTCGAGAACAGTGGTAGTACTGAGACTGGCCGATAGTTAGTGAAGTCAGAGGAGTCTTTTGCTTTGTAAATTGGGGTTACACGTGCAGTTTTGAGTTGTGACGGAAAGATGCCTTGTATTAGTGATAGGTTGCAAATGTGATTTAGTGGAGTCATTATATCTTGCATGCACTTTTTGAATACCGTCCACTTAAAGTTATCAATTCCTGCACTTTTGTTAGGATTAATTTGTATTAGTATCTTTGAGATCTCATCTGGGTCAGTAGGGTTTAGAAAGATTGAGGATTGATAATTGCCTGACAGATAATCTCGCATGCTAGGACTTGCATTGGTGTGAATTTTCTTGGATAGTTCTGGGCCAATGTTAATAAAATATTCATTAAACTTGTCAGCAATTCCTTGATTATCAGTACTGACTTTGTTGTTATATACAAATTGGGATCCTTCTGTTTTACAGTTCTGTTTATTCAGCAGTGTCTTTATCAGTATCCAAGTCTTCTTTATATCATTTTTATGCTCTGTGAATTGACTTTGGAAGTAATTTGTTTTTTGCATTTCGCAGAATCTGATTTAATTTGTTTCGATATTTCTTAAATTGCATTTCATTGAATTTAGTAGTAAATTTGATATAATTTAGGTATAGACTGTTTTTCTTATGGCAGGCAGTGATCAAACCCGCGTCAGCCAAGGTTTAGTCAGGTTAGTTTTGAATCTGAACAGTTTTGAGTGGGAAACAGTGCTCATAGACGTCTGTGCATAAAGCGTGGAAAGCGTTGTAGCATCTTCGCATGAATCACATTGGATTATGTTGCTCCAATCAATTGTGGCCATTTTGCTTTTGAATTCATCAGTATTTTCTTTCCTAAAATCTCTGCTTGTTATGGTTTCTTTCTTGGTGGCTTTTTGCCTCGTTTTATTTCGTTCAATATAATATATCGGCAGATGGTCCGAGATATCTGTAATGAAAACTCCCTGGAGGTTTTTACAATCTACCGAACAATTTGTGAAGATGTTGTCAATGAGAGAAGCTTTGTATTCAGTAATTCTTGTTGGTTTCGTGATTAATGGGTAGAAACTGAATGTGTTCAACAAATTTATGAAATTTTGGGTGTAGAAACAGTTTTCTTTCAAAAGGTCAATGTTGTAATCACCCATAAGGTATCCAGTTTTGTTCTGATTTTGTATGGATTGTAGAATTTTGTTTAATGTTTCTATGAATTTCTCATTGTCGCTTCCTGGAGGTCTATAAATTACACCAACAACTCTATTTTTTCCTTTATCTGAATTAGTTTCGACGAAAATAGTTTCAATGTAGTCTTCTATCATTGACAGGTCTTCTCGTATTGTGTACTGCATTTTCATTTATGTAGATGCCTACTCCACCTCCAGTTTTAGTAGATCTGTGATTTTCAACAAAATTGTAATTAGGGATATTAATTAGATTAAATGGTGAGATTAAGGTTGATGTGTAAGATGAAGTCCGTTTTGTTCGAGCAGTTTCTCCGTAGTCTAAGCATTTGATACTTACAGGTGATAGATCTGGCGTTTTGCAAGCCTTAGCTGAGTAAGCCGAGACATAGTGTAAGTAACCATGTGTAACAGTTGGTTTAGTGTATAAGCTAAACGTTACGAGTAAGAGTTAGTTGTGCGGTGGTTTCTAGATGAGGCGCTGAGGAAGAGTATTTTGTTGAGAATTTAATGCTAGGATACGCTTGGTGCATATAATCAATGACGGTAAGTAATTGGTTCCCCACTTCTACTCAAATCAGGAAGATATCATAGATATATCTAAAATAGAGTAGGGGTTTGAATGGAGCATTGTGGAGTAGTCTCTCTTCTAGTTCAGCCATGAAAATGCATACATAAGTGTATCCCACCTTACTTATGGCTATGCCGCCTTCTAGCTTTTCTCCCGGACTAGGCATAAGAGATCGAGTACTGAGTAGTCATGGAATGGCGAGTGGTCCTTCCAACCATGTTCCTGTAGACATTTGCAAGCTACGATGCCTTCTCTATTTGGGATGTTGGTGTAGAGGAAAGTGACGCCTGTCATGAGTGCTCCTGTATGGTGCCGAGGTTGTCCACTCTATTAATGAAATATGTAGTGTATCTGATGCAGGACGGACTTTTCGTAATATGTACCTTCAAGTGTTCATCCACAAAATTGCTATTGAGTTCAGTGGGGCATACGTTCTCACTGATGATAGCTTCAAAGCGATCCGTTAAATGGAAATGGAGTCATCATTTGGTAACCAATTTTCAGGATGGATGCCAGCGGCCACCATGAAATTATGACCATCGTGTAGGTATCTTTTACAGACCTGGTCCAAACCGTGCATACAGTTTCAAAGCAATCCGATAAGGAGTTATCTTCTGGAAAACCATTTTCAAGATGGCCACCCTTGGCTGACAGGCATCTTGGATTTCGGATTATCGTCAATTTCGATAGGTTTCTTCTCACGGCCTAGTCCAATAACTTTATAAAGTTTAAAAGCACTCCGATAAATGGTAATGGAGCTACCATTCGGAAACCAATTTTCAAGATGGCCACCAGTCTTGAATTTCGGATCATCGTCAGTTTTGATAGATTTCTTACCCAGACCTAGTCTAACCACCCAATGGAGTTTTAAAGCGACTCGATAAACGGTAACAGAGTTATCATCTGGAAACCAATTTTCAAGATGGCAATCGGTGGTCATCCTGGATTTCGGTTTCGGATCATCATCAGTTTTGATAGGTTTCTTCCTCAGACCCTGTCCAACCGGAAGGACAGAATATGGATGCAAGAAATAAACACAATTTTTGAAGAAGAATCTTTATAGTTTTTGGGGTTATTGTGATAAAAACATTTGTCGCAAAATCTAAATTATTATTGTCTACCACACCTATATAGTTCGTGGACTCGCATTATATTTTTAAAATTATTCTCATTATAAATTTAAGTGTTTTTCGTAGTTTTGTGACAGTTGTCGCCCTACATAGCCAAATCCTCATTGATTGTGGTGATACATCCATCAGACATTATTACATAAGCTAAATCGATCTCCGTAACGATCTCGATTATATTGGTCATTGCTTTCCACGGTCGCATCTTTGTGGTAGCATCAATTGACAATAACGTGTAGTAGACCGCCATAGAACAAACTAAATTCACCTTGGAAACAGTTCCGATTATATTCGTCACTGCTCTCCACGTCCGCTGTTTTGTCGTAAGCATGAGGTGACACTGGCGCGGAGAACAACATGAATTTGAAACTGTTCACCACCATCCTGTTATGCATCTTCCAACTTTCATTGCCAGCTAACAACACGGCCAAGGTAAATCAGTCACCACTGGACTCAACAAAACCGCACAGTCAGTACACATCAAAGACAGTACAATTATTCCTAAACAGCTCTAAACCATCAGCAAGAATGAGGAGGTATGCAGACACAAAAATAAATAGTTCCGAGCATATCTTCATATTATTGATCCTCAACGGTGACATCGAACAAACTCCTGGACACAATAGAGGATGTAAGAAACTAGTAAAGAAATCAAACAAAGCAATTCAGTGTGATGACGGTGACAATTGGATACACACACGTTGCGCAGGTGTTGACAGCAAAACATATAAAGTTCTGCAGATATCAGAGGACAAATCGTACTGCCCAAGCTGTTCTGCACCATGTGGCCTTTGTGCAAAGAAGGTAACAAACTCGGACTCAGCAGTAGAATGTGATTCATGCAAAAAATGGGTTCATACCAAATGCTCACAAATCTCTGATGCAGACTACAAGATAATGCAAAGGACAAACTGTGCCTGGATGTGTCCAAACTGTGACAGCATCAACATATCTAATCATTCATCCTTGGCAGACCTTGAAATCATCAACCGATTTGAAGCAATTAGTGAATCAACACGGCCGAAATCTGTCAAGGATAAAACAGTAAAAACTAAACAAATCACCATGGTAAATCAACATAAATAGCATCAGGGAAAAAAACCTTGAAATACAGTCATATCTGCCAACATGAAATCCAGACAGTGTAGCCTGTCAAGAAGCCAAAATAGACAAATCAGTAGAATCAAATGAGCCATTTCCACAGGAATTAGGCTATGATGATATAATCAGAAATGATAGAGTAATGGGCGGGGAGGGACTATTTTGTTAGCGAAGCAAAATTTATAATCGTCACAAGTTTATGACCGAGAAAATGGACCAGAATCAGTATGGGCAAAATTGTCAATAAATGGAAAAGACCACTACATCAACAGTTGGTATAGGGAACAAAATGCACCATTATTCTACTAAGAAATCAGCTACTTTTGATCAAGTCAAAACATACATGTAAAGCAAGCCACCTAAATATCCACATTCTCGGCGACTTTCACTACAGGAACATTGACTGGAACACGAAACTCAGCACAGAACTTGGTGACTCTTTATTAGATTCAGACGGCCAAGCCTTAATCGACATCATTGATGAATTTAGTATTGAGCAGCTAGTATCTTTCCCAACCCGTGAAGGAAACACTAGATTTAATCGCAACAGCATTACCCGGTCAATTAAGTAAACTTAATTATCCTTGTCTATCAGACAAATTCAGTGACCACGATGCCGTTATGGCCACCCTCGTCTGTAACATCTCTGACAAAAAGAAACCACGTAAACAATTCTTTCAATATTCTAAAGGAGACTATGGTACTATGCGTTAAGATACACTGGAGTTTGCAAGAATGAAGTACTTCAATGGTCATGAGAATGGCTGTGATATCAATACCAATTGGAAACGAATTAAGATTTTTCTAAATGAAACCACCCGAAAAAAATGTACCTAGTAAGTTATCTCGCTCCGAACAATCATTACATCAAAGGCCATGTGTCAGACGAAATACATCCGTGAATACGCAAAGAACTGTCAACAGAACTGTCAGACAGAGATACGATCACATATTTTCCAACAGTCCTTAGACAAAGGAGTTATATCCCAATTGAATGGAAATCGCCAAACATTTGTCCTTTATATAAACAAGAGGCCCAAGGGCAGTGTTGCCCACAGCATCTGATTTTTGGGGGTCCCAAGGACCCCACACTCCCAGATTTGGGGGTCCCACTGTAAAATCTGGGGGTCCCATGGGGTCCTCATCTGAAATATGGGGGTCCCATGTTTTTTTCTTAAAATAAACACAACACATTGATCCAATTATAAAGCACTTTATTAAACATGTTGAAAGCACTAGTTATGACATTGTAAATACTGTTAATGTATATATAGAGAATATTAACTATGCATAGTTTATTAACCTTTAGCACTTAACACTTTTGGCCACCATTGTAGATCACCAAAATACCCATTTTTGAAAGTTTAACACTTGAATGACTGGCTCTAAACAGTGCCAGTCATTCCAGTGGTAAATTTTCAGAAATATGTATTCTGTGATCTACAATGATGGCTAACTACAAATTTTGCTACGCTTTGCCATACTTTCATCGTTATCATCACTATCAGCACATGTAGAATCTAGAGGTCGCTTAACTCCAAACTGAAACAAGCTTCGTTGCATTTTGACTAATTTAATGAAGTCAATATTTCTCTCGTATATATACACAGATAAATCAAGTCTAATACTCGACATGATTTGCTCAATTATTGTCTTAAAAGACGGCTTATAGCGCGCATTGATACCGTTATTCAAACAACAATACAAAGACACCGCCGCTAATCCGTCAAATGACCATTCAAATGTAAAAGATATCACAATATTTTCCATATATTCCTTCATCCATTTAGATATTTTGATAATTAAATAGAAAAAAATATTTTGCCTGTAAGTTAGGCAAGTAGGCATGCGCAAATTAATTTCAAAATATTCAGCAGATTAGTGATAACAACTTTGTGATCTGTCCAATGTTCTGAGCTGTGAAAGGGTTAAGACGCCCAAACACGTTTGTATACGCTCGATCAGTTGTATTGGATTTCTCAAGCATGAGTTCCTCTAGAGGGAGATTCCGCTGTTATCCAATCAAATACTGACACGTCACACTGACGTTTAGCACAACAGACAGAAACATGGCGGGTATTTTTGCAATTTGTAGGCCAAACAAGGCGACTAACATCGGGCTTGTAAACTCATTATTTATAAAAAAAAAATTAGAGCAAATGGAATACTAAGGATGATTTGGGAATTGTGTTTACAATTAAATATGGTAGTTGAATCTGATTTATGGGCATTAACAACTTTGGGTTGTGCAAGAAAACCTACAACAAATCGTAGTCTTAAACAACGCAGTAAGTTCGTTTTTATTGAACACCCAATACATTAGGTATATTTTTTAAGTAAACACATGCACAAATAAATATACACGCCCGATAATATAATCGCTAATTAAGCACACGCAAAGTTACCAGTTTCCGTTACTCTTTTTCACTGCGTCCCTTGTGCGTCCTCAGGTGCGTCCTCAGGGACGCAGAGGGTTAATTTTTATGCGTCCCTCTGCCATTTTTATGCGTATATACGCGCAAAAGGACGCATATGGGCAACTCTGCCCAAGGGGCATGTGTCGCTCACCTGGAGCACCATCAATTTTTTATCAAAATTGTTGGTGGGTGGTTTAGCAGTCTTTTAACTGAGTTTGTGGACATTTTTGCAAGTACAATATGGCTGCCAAACACACTACATTTTGATTGCCCCACGGCGCCCATGTTTTTTTGATGGGTCAACTTCCCATGAACAAATTTTAATGGCCCAAATTTCGACCCGATCCCTTCAGCGGTTCTGGAGGAGTCATTTTTATGAAAACCAGGTTATCCAAGATGGTCGCTGAACCATTTGGTCAATCAAGTCCTCTTGAACAGACTTCGCTTACTTCTTGGCCTAGATGAAGATTCCCAAGTGGTTTCGGAGATTTTTAAAGACATTTCCTGAAATCGGCCGAAATCCAAAATGGCCGCTGGGCAAATTGGCCGATCGGGTTCATTTGAACAAACTTGGATCCTTATGTCCTAAGGATGCTTCCTGCCAAATATAATTGAAATCGGCCTGGTAGTTCTCAAGAAGATATTTTAAATTTCCCATTGCTTTAGCATGGGAGCTTTTGACGAGAAAATTATCCAAGATGGCCACCAAACCGTTTATCCGACAGTTTCGAAAATTGCAAATTTGAGCTCAGAATACCCAAAAACATATATAGAACCAATTTTGGCCTCCAAATCCATCAAATAAAAAATTCCATTTTGTCCGCCGAACACGCTACATTTTGATTGGCCCACGGCGGCCATGTTTTTTGACGGAGCAACTTCCCTTGAACAAACTTTAATGGCCCTTAGTCCCTAATCATATCTCCCAAATTTTGGCCTGATCCATTCAGCGGTTCTGGAGAAGTCGTTTTCGGGAAAACTAGGTCATCCAAGATGGCTGCCGAATCATTCGGTCAATCAAGTTGTCTTAAACAAGCTTGGCTTACCTCTGCCTAGATGAGGTTTCATAAGTTTTGAATCGATTCCCCAAGCCGTTTCGGAGAACGAGATTTTTAGACATTTCTAAAAATCGGCCGAAATCCAAGATGGCCACTGGCCAAATTGGCTTCGTTTGAACAAAATGAAATCTCTACGCCATAAGGATGCTTCATATCAAATATAATTCAAATCGGCCCAGTAGTTCTCGAAGAGACATTTTAAATTTCTCATTGCTTTAGTATGGGAGCTTTCGGCGGGAAAATGATCCAAGATGGCTGCCAAATCATTTATCCGACAGTTTCGAAAATTGCAAATTTGAGATCAGAATACCGAAAAACCTATATAAAACGAATTTCGGCCTAAAAATCCATCAAATAAAAAAATCCAATATGGCTGCCAAACACACCATATTTTGATTGGTCCACCGCAGCCATGTTTTTTGACGAATCAACTTTTCTTGAACAAACATTAATCGCCCTTAGTTGCTAATTATATATCACAAATTTTGGCCTGATTGCTTCTGCAGTTCTGGGGAAGAAGTCGTTTTTGTGAAAACTATGTCATCCAAGATGGCAACTGAACCATTTGGTCAATCAAGTTCCCTCTAACAAAGTTGATTCAGCGCTTACCCTAGATCATACTTCATGAGTTTTGAATCGATCCCTCAAATGGTTTGGGTGAAGATTTAAAAAAAACATTTCTAAATATCGGCCGAAATCCAAGATGGTCGCCGGCCAAATTGGCCGATCGGGTTCGTTTGAACAAACTTGAATCTCTATGCATTAAGGATGCTTCATGTCAAATATAATCGAAATCGGCCCAGTAGTTCACGAGAAGATATTTTAAATTTCCCATTGCTTTAGTATGGGAGCTTTTTTGGGGGGGGGGGGGGAAATGATCCAAGATGGCCACCAAAATGTTTATCCAACAGTTTCGAAAATTGTAAATTTGAGATCAGAATACCCAAAAACCTATATAAAACCAATTTCGGCCTCAAAATCCATCAAATAAAAAAATCCAATATGGCTGCCAATCATGCTATACTTTGATTGGCCCACGGCGGCCATGTTTTTTGACGGATCAACTTCTCTTGAACAAACTTTATTGGCTCTTAGTCCCTAATCATATCTGCCAAATTTCGGCCTGATCCCTTCAGCGGTTCTGGAGAAGTTATTTTCGATAAAACTAGGTCAACCAAGATGGCTGCCGAACTATTTGACCAATTAAGCTCCCTTGAACAAATCTGGTTGAGCTCTTGCCCTAGATCATATTTCACGAGGTTTCCTTCAATCCCTCAAGCGGTTTCAGAGATTTTTAAAGACGTTTCTAAAAATCGGCCTAATTGGCCGATCGGCTTCATTTGAACAAACTTGGATCCCTATGCCCTAAGGATGCTTCCTGCCAAATATAATTGAAATTAGCCCAGCGGTTCTTGAGAAGTCATTTAAAGGAAAAGTTGACGGATGGACGGACGACGGACACACGACGGACAGTCGCCACGACATAAGCTCACTTGGCCTTTCAGGCCAGGTGAGCTAAAAAGCGACCTGTCCTAATTTAATGAGCCATTTTGAACAAAATCACATCCTCACTCACAAACACGCCTTCCGTAAATTTCACAGTTGTGAAACTCAAATAATTAATGTCATCAATAATTTGGCTTCATCCATTGATAAACGGAAACAAGTGGACATTTTTATTTTTGACTTTGAAAAGGCTTTTGATACTGTTCCACATGCACAATCTAAATTGCACAAATATGGTGTGTCAAAATATACTAAATTGGATTGACTCATTCTTAACAGATCGCACGCAAACAGTGCGTAGTACTCAATAGTGCCAAATCAAATGTTGCGTCTGTAGTACCTCAAGGAACCGTTCTAGGCCCATTACTGTTTTCAGTTCACATAAATGATATAGTCCACGAAATTTCCTCAGAGATCAGGCTATTCGCTGATGATTGCGTATGCTACCGGGAAATTGATGACTCCAAGGACTGCGAAGCACTCCACCAAGACATAAACATGTTAGGTAACTGGGCTACCAATTGGCAATGAGCTTCCAACCAGTAAAATGCAACATGATGAGCCTAACCAGAAAAAAACCCCATCAAGTTCGACTACACACTAAAAGGACCCAGTCTAAGTTTTGTTTCATCAGTAAAGTACTTGGGCATCACCACCACTAATGACCCAAGCTAGAACAAACACATCACAGAGATCTGCAGCAAATCATACAGAACCTTAGGACTACTGCGGAGAAATTTATCACTCTGTTCCCAAGAAATCAGACTTCAAGAATACATGGGACTGATTAGACCAGTTCTGGAATATGCAAATACAGTTTGGGACCCTCATCAAATAACTCTTCAGAACAAACTAGAAAATGTGCAAAAACGTGCAGCTAGATTTATCACCTCAAACTATTGCTAAGAAACAGGCGCAGGCAGTATGATAAATATAATGGAAACCCTAAAACTCCCACCGTTGTCAGACAGAAGGAAACAAAACCGCCTTATTTTGTTCTACAAAGCTCTACAGCAACAAGCAAAGATATCATTAGACCGTCTACACTCATATTCGGAAAACCAAAAACATGCACAACAGCCACTTCAACCAAATTTACGCAAGAACTGACGTATTTAAATTCAGCTTTGTTCCCAGTACAATAAGGGAGTGGAACAAAGTATCACAGAATCTTCCAAGCAGTTTGGAAAACTCTGTAAATCCTACATATAAATTTACCGAATTAATCAGATGGAAAAAAACTAAACCAGCTACTTGACGAACGCGCAGCGAAAATGTCCTTTGGATGTTTCGCCATAACTAATCAAGATCTTGACGGATGGATGGACTGAGTGATGCATGGATGGACGGATAGACAGAAGCAAAACATGGCGCATATTGAACCTTAGAAAAACTAATTATAAAAGAATCACCAGTCTGCATGATTGATCCCTATGGAATCTAGCGTGTGCAGGTGGTGTATCTATATCCTCAAGGTCGTGAGGTAGAACTTGTATAATTTTACAGGACATGTTCTGTCCTGAATGTGCAGGCAAATTAAAATGATGTGCTACTGGGGGTGTCTTTTTGTTTCTTAATATACTGTAGGGCGTTCTTTCATTCTGATATGGAATTCACATTTTGTTCCACCTACATAATGTTTTTTACATCTTGTACAGGTGAGAAGGTAGACGACATTGCGTGTATCGCAGTATGTTTTCACCTTACACATTACCTGTATTTAAGGCCTGTATGAGTACTAGTAAACTAGTGTTTATGGTCCATGTTGTGAAAGAAAAAAACTATTTTTCCTGGTGCATGGGTTAATAGGGTTAGGGAGTTTTTCCTTGGATTCTGGCTTTGGCGGGAAACTCAAATTTAGCTTTAACTAATGTGTCCTTAATAGTGGGATTTCTTCTATATCAGACCATTGGAGGGGTGGTGAACGTGTACATGCATTTGTGGCTTGTAGTTAGCAGATTCCAATGTTTGTTTATGATGGTGTGTGCTTCATGGCTTTATTGATCAAAGTCCATTATGCATGGAAGCCTGCTAATAGTTTCGTTTTTTGGCGGTTTTGGTGTTAACAATTCCAACCGTTGACATTTGCATGCCTTTTGATAGAATTTGCGGAGAAGGTCTGATGGGTAGTTTCTGTTCTGATAGTACACAACCAGTTCATGAGCCTGGCAGTGGAAGTCAATATCTTTGCTGCAGATTCTGCGAAGGTGACGGAATTGGCCATAGGGTTTAGAGTTCTTGGTTGATTGCGGGTGTGCTGAATCATAACGAAGATATCCATGTGTGTCCGTGGGTCTTGAGCATAGATAAAAGCCTAATCATTTATCAGATCCATATTGTCTAGGTCCACTTCATGCCATGTGCGTGCATGCATGTGGGCATGATTGCATGCATGTGTGATTTTACAAATAACAAGAAATAAATCACGATATTACTTGTGTTTATAGATCCAATATATAATAATAGCAATAATTATTAGATGAAATAAAAACAGTGAATAACTGTATAAAACGAAAGCAATCAGAGATTGCTGATCTTCTACCACATATTTTTGCAACAATTCATTTTTAATTGAGGATTGTTCACGTTTTACAGATTGTTTTTTTTAATAAGATCAAAGTTAGAGAATCTTGTATTCCCACTAAACCGCTTAGTGCTAAATTGGATCAGCATTTTCCAAGATTGTCTATAGATACAGTATCTTTTTTTTAAATTCAGATCACGGCCATTGTCTGCGAATCCTAGTTCATGCAATGGCCTTGCTTGTGTTAAAATTTGGGCCAAATCTGATCAGTAGTTTCTACGGTACAGCTACAGTGCGGGCAGACACGCAGACAGAGATGAATGCAATTCCATTTCCATGGAGAGGCTAATAACAATATGAACAATGCAGTGGATATACAGTGACTCGTTATCAGGATTATAGTTATCGAGCCAGTCATTCCAGTGGTAAATTTTCAAAAATAGTCTTCTCTTGGCCTGAAAATGGACATTTCTCAAGACCCCTGCAGAGGCTGGTCTTGGCCGGTTTCATCCTGAAAGGGTTAACCCTTTCACTGATGAGTTCTTGATATCACATTTTCAAGGAACCCATACACGAAAACTGCTGAATTTCTGGAAGCAGCAACAGCTTCCATTCAAATAAATTTAAAAAAAAATTCAACAGAATAAGTTTTACATCATAAAGAATATATACTATTTAAAGGATTTGTCGGTAAAATGGTTAAGTGCCAGTGTCTCAATTTCAAAACAACTATACAAGAAAGTTGTTGAATAAATTGAAGATTATTTGACTGGAAGCTGTTACTGCATGCCGGCAGCAACAGCTTCCAGTCAAATTAGTTTCACTACATTCAACAGAATATTCCTTACATCCTAAAGAATTTCTTACTTCTACCCTGAGAGGGTTAAGAAGTTAATGGTTAGTAAACAAACTGGCTCAGAAAAGGATGGTGGCATACTGAAAATGGATTTGCCTGAAATGTGCACAAAAATCTACCATAAACCATAATGGTAACCAGCAGTGGCGTTCTTCGGGAGAAATACTATGACGTAGCAACAGCTAGACTGAAAAGTCATGTTGACACTTAACTTAACCAATACAGGTGTTATAAAAACTGAGATAGTACCATTAATGTGGCCATCATAACATTGATATGACGTGATATCCGTGAGAAAACAACAGTGAACTCATTATCAAAACGAGCATTTAAGTCATGCCTATATTGAAAATTTAGCAAATTGTTAAACCTAGTTATTAGTCCACATTATCAAAATGAACAATAACCAGTGTGTTATGGGGATCTCAATACTGAAAGTTAACCCCTTTCACCCCGAAATTACAGTGTCTCAGGTTAAAAGCAGCCATAAATGGAAACAGTTGAATATTTTGAGACTAATTTGAATGTACACTGTTGCTGTATGAGGCAGCTTCCAGTGAAATCAGTTTAAAAATATTCAACCAAACATTCTAACTTATAAAGAATTTGTTGTCATAGGAACAATCCCAGTACCAAAACTGTAAACAAGTATTTCAGAGATGGTCGAGTCTTGCTTGTCCACCTTTTTATGATAACTTTGACCTTTTGACCCCAAAATTATAATGGTTCCTTGGACCACTATAGCAACATGCTGCCAAAGTTTGTTGAAGATTCCCCCAGTGGAATTCCGGACACCCTCACATGCAGACAAACAGTGATAGAGAAGGATCCATTTTTAGCTCTGACCTGACCATTTCTAGCTAAGCTCCACCAACTTTTTACGTATGTTGGAATCAATTTGAAACTTTGAAACCTGAATTCCCAGACTAAAAATCTCAAGGTAATATAGATGTAATTTGTTGAATATCTTAAAACTAATTGGCAACAGCTCCCAGTCAAACTAGTTTCAAAATATTCAATGAATGTTTATTAACTCATTAATGGCTAAATTTAATCAAGAAAATCTAAATATTTGCTCATTGAATGCCCATCTTCAGGCCAAGAGAAAACTAGTTTTGGGAATGTATCACTGGAATGAGTGGCTCGGTTAACGGACCAGTCATTCCAGTGGTAAATTAAAAAATGAAATCGTGTCCTGCAAATGGACATTCCTAAAGACAACTGCAAAGGCCAGTTTTTGCCGGGTTCTGCATGAAAAGTTAAATTGTACATTCATCAAAGACATGTACCGGATCCCGCCACTATAATAGTTGTGCATCACTTCATAGAGCAAGGCAGTGCTGAATATGGGCAGCAAACACTGGCCCAGCTTAGCCTAGTGGAGGAGTGTAATCAATATCCATGTATAACTTTGGTCCTTTGAAGATAAACAAGCATATTATACAAAAACTCTAAATTGTGAGCGAACACGTTATTATTATAATATACTAAATTGTAGATCAAAATATTGAGCAATACTGGATGTATTTGCACAACAGCATATACAACCTAATCAATGTACAAGAGACTATGCTGTACTAGCAGAATACACGACAATCATTCTAACAAGTGCTGTTAAAATATAAAGTAAAACTGATTTCACATGCATAGATGTGATCACCTTAAACATCACAGATATAGATCTAAAATATAGCTGAATTGGCCACCGCATATGCCAGATTTTAACCCTCTTACCTCGATAACTGAGCCAGTCATTCCCGTGACAGACTTTCGAAAATGGTCTTCCCTTGCCCTGCTAATGAACATTCACTATGCAAAATTTAATATGTCATCATAATTGTGATGCCAGCCTACATGTGATGTAATTGATTATGATGTCATATAGTTTAGTGACAGATCAGATCCTTACATTATCAGAAACCAGACATGGGAATCACTAAAATATTGTACACTGACTTATGGTGTTGTATCCTTACAATGATTATATCACACTGGTGCTATGATACTAAATGTGTCAGCAGTTTAGGCTCGCACGATTACGTGATTAAATAAAAAATTGCCATTATATTTAAAATCATGAATCTATAAGATAAAAAATTAAATAATCAAATAATCGTGAATAATTTCTATCTTTTAGTTACTCTTTAATGTGATAGGTCAAGAAAATAGACCGTTCCATTTTTAGCCATGCCCCGCCCATCTCTAGCTAAGCTCCACCCACACCTCGCCGTGTTGGGATCGATCGATCCCCAAATGCCCTAGCTATCAATTTCCTGAAAACTATACAGGGAAGCTGTTGAATATTTTGTAACTAATTTGACTGGGTGCTGTTGCTGCCAATGGCGGCAACAGCACCCAGTCAAATTAGTTTCAAAATATTCAACAGAATATTTATTAAATAGTAAAAGCAAACAATTTGTACAACAACGCATAGACCGTCTTCAAATATCCGTTCGTGACGTACTTATCGACGTCATTCATTATGATGTCATTGTACACATCACGCAGTTCATTATGACGTCATATGATGGGTGGGTACTCTGGAAAGGTGAATTGACATTTTGCCTGAATGTCCATTTCGAGGCCACGAGATGACTGTTTTTGAAAATACCTTGATTCTTGAGCCACTCATTCCAGTGATACATTTTTAAAATTAGTTTTCTTTTGGCTTGCAAATGGATATTTCTCAACACAATTGCACCTTTCATCATTGATATGCTTTTGCTGTTCTGTCTGGGTAATGTGTATTCATGTTGATTAACTGAGTAATCACAATTACACTTAAATAATCGATCGTGATCACTCAAATCAATAATAACACAAGCCTACATCAGCTGATAGTTTAAATATGCTCTGATAGGTAGCCAATCCAATTATATTTACTCACACACTCCAAGGGAGATTATATTCAGTTACTAAAAAATAATCGTGCATATGCAATGTATTTTTTCATCGCTAGGCATTGTGATTTTCTGTAGCACAGTTAACTTGCAGTGACTAGAAATGCTCATGACTAGTCAAAGGTTAAAACATACTGCATATGGATATAACTTTTACAACCAGATCATCCACACATCCAGAAACCAGCATCAAAACAGCAGTTATTTACATGGAATGAGAGTGAAAACATGTTCCATACATGTTAATAGGAATGTCACATCAACATATGCGTGTGTGCGCGCGCGTGCGTGTGTGCGTAGTGGACATGGATGTATAATACATTCAACCATAATCAATAATCTTGATTGTAACAATTTCATGAGAAAATATTAATTCAATATAAAATTCCAAACAGCCCAGCTGTTGTCAGTAGTAAATTGGTCAAAGCATCATATATAACCAATAGTATATAAAACTATTAGTTATCATTTACCCAGATGAAAATGAGCCCAAATATTTTAGAGAAAATACACCTCGATTTAAAAAGCCACCAATTAAAGATCCACCCAAATCATTATGTAGCTATTTAATATGATAAGTTACCGAAAAATCAAAACATCAAAACATCAATTTTATACAGATAAATTTACCCTAGGTTAATATGCCACCAAGCAGATTGCTGTACCCAAGTCCACCAATACGAAAATGTCCATTATATAGATATATAAAATTATTCAGCTGCAATCAGTTTTTCTTCAAACTTTTCCACTGGCTAAGCTGATGTTTATAGCAGTATGCCTCCATACATTTTAGATCTTTACTTAGGAGTTGGCTTGGTTTGCGGTCAACTGTTAACATCTGTTCGATTATTGTTTTCCTATATGATGCCTGGATGGCCTTGTCATTATAGATAGTTCTGAGAGATCATGGTTCACCTTGGATTTCTGTTTTGAGGGTTGCTTGTAGATGAGTTATATCTGATCAAGCCGTAATCGAGTAATCACTGGTTTGTTGTTGGAATTAAGGTCTGTATCGCCGTAGGATCGTGAGTCTTGGAGTAACATGTTTGCATCCACCATACACAGTATATAGCCAATCTCTTTAAAGATTGCTTTTGCGGTTTAAGTTTTCTTGTCGGCTATGTGTCCCGTTCCTGTTGTTCGATGATGACATGGGTACTTAAAGGATGTGTTTGTTGCATATAAACCATAAGTGCAGATGAAGGCAGCTAATGGATCTCCATTACCATTGCGTTTTCCTATTCCATAGGAACCAATACACAAATCAAACCATGTTTGCTTGTCTGCTTTACTTAATTTACCAAGTTTGGAGTTGAAGTCACGAAATAGGAAGAGTTGTCATGTTTCTGGAATGTTGATAGTTGCACGCAATTCATCATAGGATTCGAGTATTGAAGGATTGATATGTGATTTCTCATCAATTGGCCAAATGCATTCACAATGCGACAACTTGTGGTAGTGGCGTTTATGCTTAGGCCAATAATTGCAATGCATTCACTGATATATGCAAAACTGAGGACATGGTCCATCAACCTTTGTTCAATTACAAAACCTAGGTCTCAGTGTTTGGCTTCTTTAGTTTGAGTAGAATTAGTGTATGGCCTGAGTGGATACTTTGTTTCTTGGATGGATGTGATATCCATGTTGTAGTAATCACAGTTTCTTCCCAGGGTTTATCTTTTCAATGCACTGGCCAGACCAGGAATGTTTCACATTGCAACAGTGAGCTGAAATGGAGGGGGCGGTGGTCAAGGGTGTCGTACACAGCAGTTGTTTCGTTGAAGAAAATTAGACATGATCAGTCAGTAGCCTGTATGGGGTTGTCAGTCACAAACCTTGATGGCATTAGCTTCCCTGAAGGTACGGGCGGAGCAGACTGTGTTACGGTGTCATCATGTTCTCATGTTTATTAGGCAGCTCATATATTACCACTTTGATTTCTCTAGAAGCACTGGTGTACATTTTAGTAATAATGTTGCCGTAAACTGTTGATATTTATGACAGCAACATCTTAAAGTAACATTGTTTCCATAATATACACCAGTGTTTCTTCTACTCCATGGCAAAAAGCATGATTTTGACATCAATATGTGATGGCAAAGTCACAGCACACATGCTTGATTAAAACTAATTTGACAGGAAATTTAGTTTTCAAAATATAAAACAGATTATTGCTTATATTGTAAAGACATTGTGTCGCAATAGAGGGCTCCATCTCGATCTCTGTCCTGTTATTTTTAACTAAGCTCCACCCAAGTTTTGCGAGTGTTTGAATCAATGTAAAACTTTGAAAACTTGAATTCCCAGAATCTAAATTTCAAGTTAACTATACAGTCAAGCTGGAGTTTTTAAAGCTAATTTGACTGAGAGGTGTTGCTGCATATGGCCTATGTCAAATTAATCATAAAATATTCAACAAAATGTTTATTAAATTGTAAATCCACCAAAGACATAGTTTGGACAGCTTTGTGACAGACATATGTCATTTTTATTGTGGTATCAGCTAACATGTGCCGCATGTTATTTACGATATCACATGCTTTGAGTCCTAGATCCCTCTACTGGTCTGTATGGAAAGTGTTAATATCACAGTGAGTGGGGGCTTCTACACTTTAAATTACATATGCCAATTAATTAGATGTACTTCAGTATATTGAGAAAATATTAAATTAAAAAAGTTAACAATATTAAAGTGAAAATTTATTAATACATAATTACATATAAATCCCACAAATAAACAACCTAATGCACACATTAAGAACTATGTCCAGCTAATAGTCATTACTATCTAAGTACTGTATAAATATATATATTACGGTTTTTAATAATAAAAATATTAGAAGTTTAAAATTGTGTTTTACTCGGTCCAGTATTGCAACACGAGTGTTGAGTACTGGCATTAAATGACAAGAAGACTAGAGAACATGGCGAGATGCTAAACTTCTGTTTTATAAGAGTAAACGGCCCTTTCCATTTTTAGCCATGCCCCGCCCATCTCAATCTAAGCTCCACCCACACCACATCCGTGTTGGGATCGATCGATCTCTGAACTGCTTGACTATCAATTTCCAGAAAACTATACAAGCTATTGAATATTTTGGAACTAATCTGACAGCGCTGTTACTGCCATAGGCAACAGCGTCCAGTCAAATTAGTATCAAAATATTCAACAGCATGTTTATTAAATAGTAGACATACAATTCATGTGTCAGACTATTAAGAGTTAAAGACGGGCCAAATAGAATTTTTTATGACATAATGATTATGACATCATCCTACACAACGCTTAGCTTATTATGACGTCACATGATAGATGGATACTCTGGAAAGGTTACTTAGAACAATGCACCATCAAGCATGGCTTGAAATTAAAGCTAGTCCGCTAGACGGAGGTTAGTAGAATATTTGTGGATTGTCCAGGCCGGTGAGTAGGTAATAATTTTCACCATAATCTGCACATGGATACTAAATAATAACAGCCATATATGCCTAACACTGGCAAATTTTGTAGATAATATAAAAGAAAACATTGATTTAAAAAATAAACAAATTGTCATTCAAAAGGAAATCGAATAATACATGATCACGATTGTGTAATCGCTAAAAGCAATTGTGGAATCTGGCACATAATAGTAAATACATAATCACAAATGCTTTCAGAATTTACTGCTCCTTAGCCAATCCTGCCTAGTGACTCATCCAGCCTAATCTCAAGCTCACTCAGCTTGCATGTGGATTCAGATATATTGGTGTTAATCAAGGAGTGCACAAAGGACAAACTCAACACTCGAGATGACAAATCAAACAAACCCGCTATTCATAACATTTCATAAACAATATCCATAAATACAATTCTATTCACAAGGAATGATATAATTATAATAGGATTCATCTGTGTTATCATTTATGATTAACCCTTTAATAGCCAAAGTAGGTGGAAAACGCGTTTGCAGTTGTTTTGGGAATTGGACATTTGATCACCAAAGGAACAAATTTTAACTTACCACTGGAATTATTGGCTCAGTAATTACGTCATTACAGATCCAGACATTCTAAAGGTACACTTTTCAAACATATGCTTCTTCTTGGCTTGCAAATGTACATTTTCTATGTAGATAACATTGTTTTCTTGTTAAATACTTACAATGACAGGATTAACTATTCTTGACCATCTATCAGATTTCACACAAATGCGTTTCATCTGGGATAGGATGAAGCACATGTTAAATGTGTTCAAGGCTTCATCAAAATTGACAATTTAACCCTTTAACACTCATATCAGGCAAAAAGCGCTTATGCAGTAGTCTTGAGAAATGTTCATTTGCAGATGAAGAGAAGACTATTTTTTGATACTTTACAACTGGAATGACTGGCTCGATAACCGAGCCAGTCATTCTAGTGGTAGATTAAAAAAAGCCTCTTGGTCTGCAAATGGGCATTTTCTATGAGAAAATTTAAATTTTCCTGACCAAAACGAGGATTAAAGGGTCAATGGCCAAGATTGGGAAAACATTCAAATATTTACTTAGTGAATGTCCAGTTACTGGCCAAGACAAAACTTGAATGTCCAGTTACTTGCCAAGACAAAACTATTTTTGAACATTTACCCCTTGAATGAATGGCTCATTTATCGAGCGAAGCATTCCAGTGGTAAATTTTCAAAAAATAGTTTTATCTTGCAAATGAATATTCCTAGACTTTTACAGATGCTGGGTTGGCAATTAAAGGGCTAATATACTTAAGTCTTCAAATGTAGTACCTTTGAATCTGATTATTATTATTATTATTATTATTATTATTATTATTATTACAGTAACTTAGTTAAGTAGTGCAATGTATATTACAATTGACACGTAATTAAAAGGCACAGAAGTTGCTGGAAATATCATAGAATGAATACAAATGATCGCCAAGTTCCTACATCAAACCTGTCTTAAATGACCACCTTCTTAAGGGCACTGAAGCCTTGTCACAAAGGACATGTGGTCAGTTAATATGAATCAGTTTCCATACGAAATTCCTTTTGTGGTTGATGGTGGTTCTTTAAGATGTGTCCATTAAAGAATAACCAAGTGTCGCAATAGGCAGGTGGTCTCTTGAGCAGATTTGACTATTATCATGATTATATACATGTACGAAAATTAACCTGTTCATGGTCAAGATGGACAAATGACCATTTAATGACTAAGAGAACATTTTTGGAAATGTACAGCTGTAATGACTGCCATTCCATTGGAAAATTAAAAAATATTCATGCCTTGATCTGCAAAGCGATATTTTCTTCAAGAAAAGATCTTAGTTTGTTGAAAAATTTTGAAGATTAAAGGCTTAGTGATAGTGCTAAGCCAAAGGTCAGGTTAAAATCTACGTTAAAATGGATTATCACACTCTATAATTCAGTACCATAACTGGAAACATGTATCTCCGGGAATTTGTTTCCTTAGTCAGTACCTTCTCTCTACTTGTTTGTCAATTGTCATCAAACAGTTAATAGTCAATATTGGTCTAGACAACCTGAATCTTTCTCTAGTGAATATCCATTAGCAGTGTAATGGAAGGCAATTTTTGAAAATGAACCAGTGGAATGACTATGACGACTGACTTGGTTATCAAGCCAGTCATTCCCGGGGTAAAAACGTCTTCTCAGTGCTGACAAATCATTTCATTACACAGCATACAAAAACATTATACGAAAAGTGGAAACAATAATCTAACTATTTAATAAAAATATTATTTAATTTATGAAGTAGTAGTAGCAGTATAAATATAATACATCTCAATTAGAAAGACTTCTGAACACATTCAATTATGAGCATCATTAATATAGTGAGCATTACACCTGTCTATATAGGCCACCTGGCTTTAGGGGACCATAAGGCGATGACATAAGGTGATGCTTGATTTACCCTTTAACTCTCAAGCCCACCAAAAGCAGCTTTTGCAGTGGTCTTGATAGATGTCCATTTGCAGAGGAAGAGAAGACTATTTTTGAAATTTCGTCACTGGAATGACTGGCTCCGTTACGGAGCCAGTCATTCCACTGATAAAATTTCAAAAATAGTCTTCTCTTGCTCTGTAAATTGACATTTTCTATGAGAAAATTCAAGTTTTACTTGAAGAAATTGGAGGGTTAAAAATGATTGGGTGTATAACTATCCTGCTTAATAGTTTAATGGGTAAGATTCGTTCAGATGATTGAGTATATTACTAGGACAAGACTACCTTTGGAAATTTATCACTGGAATAACTGATTTGGTCATCAAGCCAAGCAATCACGTGATACATTTTCAAAAATAGGCGCCTCATGCTTTGCAAATAGCCATTCCACCAGGCTATTGATGAGGTGTTTTTGGTTGGTCTGACCATTAGAGAGTTAAAGAGACTCCATGCTCTTATAGTTCCAAATGTCAGTTACCCTGATAAGCAACTCGTATTATGCAAGCGTTTGTCTTAGTGATCACTCTTTGAGAAAGCAAGTGTCTGTTATAGACAGATGATATGTACAGATAGATGTTTCTGATCAAAGCACACCTCATCTGTATTATCAGTTCTGATGATCAGTTTCCATGATGATCGACACACTCATGACACTGACCTCAATGTTAGTATGATTCTTTAAGTCTGTAAGGCTACTTCTACAGGACAGGTTTGGTGACGATTCTTTCAGTAAAGCACAGGATATAATGTAGGACTTTGAGCATTTAACACCAAACTGGTGGTTTTTAAAATACCATAATGGCAACATACAGACCCTGGTTAGTGAAGATTACTTTACATGGAACAGATGCTTGACTAACGCTAATGACTAACATATATAATTGATTAATTACTCAATTAATTACCGTATAGTTGACTTGTGTGTGCAGTTTTATGAACAATGTCAGAAGTCAGACCAAACAACCCACAGACCGACCACCTGTTTTAATATTTAATGGTCAAGATGGCCAGAACTGTAGTCTGCAATGGTCTTGAGGAATGTCCATTTGTGGGTGAAAGGAAGATCATTTTTTGAAAACGTATGCATGGAATGCCTGGCTCCATAACTGCATCAATTATTTGAGTGACAAAATTTAAAAAATAGACTTCTTTGACATTCAAAAAGCAAATGATTTTCTTGATAAATTTTGACCACTGAATGGTTAATGAAGCATCATTTCTTGTAGCCAAAGTGAGGTGGTCTTCTGAACAGGGCTCATGATCCTGCAATCTGTCAAACATAATAATACTAATACATATTCTGCATAACTAACACACATTAAATACATATAACACATAGTCCTGAAAATACTGAAAATAAATTCTTATATTTTAAAAATAACTATAATACGATTAACTTATCACATTTCACAGCATATTATGTGTCGTGGCTAGAATAGATGGGTTGGGCTGGGGGAGCTGGGAGAGATGTTTCTTTAAATTTGTGATATGCATTACATATGAAAATGAATAATGCTGGAGAAGTTACAGCAATGTTGTGATAGCAACATTTGTCTCTATAGGATGGTGATGGCAGGCCAATAATGGTTTCTCCTGTCATAGTGAGCGATGCCACGTTATTTGCAGGCCAAGATAATTTTATGACTAGTATCACTGGCTCCATAGTCAAGCGAATGATAAATATGTTTATGCTGGAGAAGATATATGCTATACTTCTGAGTATATCCTTTCATCACTATGTGCCAAATATATATACAGATTTTATTTAGAATTCCAAGAAAAACAGGTTCAACAATGGAGGGGTTTATTTCTAGCAATATCCCGCCCATTTCCAAATAAGTTCCACCCACTTTGTATGCACGTGGGAATCGATTTATATACTTTGAACACTGAATTACCAGTATCCCAAAATCAAACTGTTGAATATTTTGAAACTAATTTGACTGGGGGCTGTTGTTGCATAAAATTGCAAATGCATCAAAAACATACAATTTATACATTCAAATGAAGACGTTTCGAGATTTATCACCGACAATTCTACATCATTTTGAATGTGATGTCAGGCAACATGTGACATATTTGATCATGATGTCAGATGCTTGAGTGACAGATTGGATCCCACTATTGGTTAATCTGCTTATTAGAATGAAGAATTGTCATGGTGTAAGCGTGCGTAATAAATAAACAAACAAAATACAATCCTTGGTCCAATTATTGCGATCAGTGATAGGGTGAGTATGAATACCAAATGAATAACAATATTTGGTCCACTTAGATCGATTAGTGATGGAATGAGCATGAAATGCTACGTTACTGTAACGATATTCCCTGATTACAAAAAATAATCTACAACCATTAAATATGTAAAATAATAATCTTGTGCAATCCACCTTTCCAGAGTATCCATCTATCAGCTGACGTCATATAACGTCATAATCAGCTAAGCGGCGTGTATGATGACGTCATAATCATTGCGTCATAAATGATTCTATTTGGCCCGTCTTTAACTCTTAATAGTCTGACATGTTGTACGAATTGTATGTCTCTGCTATTTATTAAACATGCTCTTGAATATTTTGAAACTAATTTGACTGGACGCTGTTGCTGCCATAGGCAGCAACAGCGTCCAGTCAAATTAGTTTCAAAATATTCAAAAGCTTACCTGTATAGTTTTCTGGAAATTGATAGTCGGGGAGTTCAGAGATCAATCGATCCGAACACGACCGAGGTGTGGGTGGAGCTTAGCTTGAGGCGGGTGGGTATAGATAAAAATGGAAATGTGCATTGTCACATCGACCATACCCAGATCCATTTTGTACATCTTGAGGCCCATAAAGACATTCCATGTGTACACTAACTTGCCCTAAGGGAGCGCTTGTCTTCAGTGGTAACATGCTGATGCTGGAGTAGTGGTCCCTTAATCATTTTACTGGAAAGTTAGAAAACACCAAGATGGTCACACAGCACATTAAATGTAAATAATTTTTCAAAGCTCTCACGGTATGGTTCAGATAGGTTTTATACCAAATGTTCCAGTGACTCTGTATCACTAGTCTTTTTAAAGGATATACTGGGAATGTAATAAAATTGAAGAAGGCCCCAAAATAAATCGAGCCATCAGATTTCTGCATGCAGAAATAGATGCCTACTACCATATGGTTATTCCAGAAAATATTATGTCAAATTGACTCAGTGGTTCACGAGTAGTCTTAAATAATTTACTGGGAATGTACGTCAGTATAACGGATCCTTTAGAGAAGACAGTGACAGAAGATGGGGTGATGGATGTCATGGCATAAGTTCACCTCACAGTTCAGATTAGTGTTACGACAATTAGTGAAATAGCAACACCTAAGTATCCTTACAAATGACAGATCTCTCTCACATACTTGGGTAAATAATCTGATTACTATGTATGTAGTCATGGTTCTTTCACCAGAAATGACTGAGGTATGTAACTGTCTCATGTTTACCTTTGAAGGCTGAACAGAACATTATTTCTGAAAACTTACCATTGACATGCCTTGAACTAAACGAAATCACGGATTTCGTTTTTTCACGAGAGAGTTGATACTTACCTCCCTAATACTCTTTGATATTGCTAAATATCGGCTTTCACTCAATAAAACACTCAGATTAAAAAAGTAAGGTGCCCCTACTGGGCAGGTAGTCAGAAGTCAGTCAGGTGGATTCCAGCCCCACCACCGCGCATGTGCCGACTAGTACTTCCTCTGACTAATTTATTGGCTGACACCATGCAACATTGCAAGAGCCTAAAGACCGAGCCTCAGTGGGGCGGAGAGGCCGGCTCTGTATTAGGGAGGTAAGTATCAACTCTCTCATGAAAAAAGAAATCCGTGATTTCGTTTATTTCACTTCAAGAATATAATTACCTCCCTAATACTCTTTGATATTGCCAGAATTCGTCAGGGAATTCGGCGGGAGGGAGGCGAGGTCAACAGACCAGCTCTTCCGTATGCGCTTTTTCTGCGTTAAAGGTAATGAAACTTCTGAAAATTGTGTGGAAACACAATCAGGAAAGACTTTGAACATCGGCTAACACAACCGACAGTTGAGATATGACCATATGTCATATGCGCTCCCCCCACCCCCTCTTCTTGGGAGGAAGACTGCATGGCCTCAATGTCCCATACGCTCTCTACGTACAAGTGCCATGTACTATACGACAAAGAACGAAAAGGCTTCATTTTCGCATACTCTCAATAATGAACCATACATAAAACACGTACCATCACCATATTAATAACGAAGGGTCACGTGACAGCACAATTAACAGTGAACACCACAAAAACAAGACTGACCTTGTGAAGAATGGCAGCTGTCATTATCTCCCCATTGGTGAAGACTGATGCAGTCCAAATAAGTGGTTGATTCCATTGATTAAATGCGAAATATATAAAAAATGAGGAAGCCTCATCAAATATGTACCGTATTTCGCCTAATTGAAGCCCATGCTCTAATAGAAGCCCACCCCCTAACTTTTAGGTACGAGCTCCAATGATTTCTTAGCAGTTTCAAAACGGGAAAACTCTGTATTAGTAGCCCACCCCCTAACTCGGCACTCTGCCTCGCAAAAAAAATATTTTAAGACCAAATTTGAGCAATTTTGTAAGAATTTAGATAGAATTAATATTCACAAGTTCAACCGCACAAAATTACAGACAATACGGTACCACCAGTATGTCGTCGTAGTTATTAGACAAACAGATACTTGGCTATTAGTCATATTGATGCTTGTATATGTATATAAATGTTTAAATTTACCATCATATTTTATTGACACCTAATATATAGTACATAATTTGCTGTTATTTGCTGTCAGGGTGCAAATTTTAACAAAAGAAGCATCCATTTTGACATTAATGTATGCAAGACAGTCAGCCAATCAGAAAGCCGCTTGCAAAATGATGTTCGGCCGCTTATGATATGATGAAGAATAAAATTAAAATTTTCAATTCTTGTAGCTACGCCAGTTTGTTATTTTTTCTGAGTTGTGTTCACTAATTATATTAATTTGTCACAGAGAAATATCATTAATTATACCTGTCCTATTCATATATCCCTATTCATTTCATTCATTCATCCATCCATCCAGTCCTAATCATATATCCATATTCATTCATTCACCCACCCATTTATTTATTTTTTTAAATTATTTCCATTTATTATTTGTGTAACTTTGATCAGACAAAATACCATTGTTACTTGTTGATTAGACTGATTGGATTAACAAAGCTACCGTTAATCCCAGTGAGTAAAGAATGTGCCCAACCCCCTGTACGCCGCAAAAAATGCTGGTGTATAGTTTTCATAGATTTGTCTTGGATTTGCGAGAGAAACACGACACGCCAGCGAACAGGACACTGCATGCGGTTGGCGACAAAACAGTGCACATCAAAACAACAGGATCGGAGAAGAAAGGATTCACAATTACTGCTGCCGGTAGAATGTTGAAGCCATTCATAATCTTCAAGGAGTACGGGATCCTAAGATTGCGAGTACGGAGATAGACATACGCATGCAGAGGAAAGGCTACATGGATGAACCAAGTAAGTTATAAAAATGTCATCTATCCCCTCATTAGGTTTCCAAAATAATCAGCATTTTATTAACCTGTTCATATTTACTGACCAGATATGACAAATTCATTAAAATGTAAGAAATTGTTTTGACACCACCGCCGGCGTTATTATTATTGCCTCTCAGCGCTCATTGCTGGTATGAGTCCTTAGTATCCAATCAGAAACGCTGTTGTAAATGTCAGTGGAAGATTCTGACAATAGTGGAGCATTGTGTATAACTCTACCAGTACCATTTAACGCCCCAAAATCGCTTCTTTAGTAGTTTTGAGAAATTTCCATTTGCATACCATGAGAAGAATATTTTTGAAAATTTACCACTGGAATGACTGGCGGATAACCAAGCCGGTCATTCTAGTGATAAATTTTCAAACATAGTCGTCTCAAGGTATGCTAATATTATTATATCTTTCCTAGACATGTAGCACTCTTGTAGTGGTCTTGAGAAATATCCATTTACATACCATGAGAATATTTTTGAAAATTTACTACTGGAATGACTGGCGGATAACCAAACCGGTCATTCTAGTGATACATTTTCACGGTATGCTAATACTATTATATCTTTCCTAGACATGTAGCACTCTTGTGGTGGTCTTGAGAAACATCTATTTGCATACCATGAGAAGAATATTTTAGAAAATTTACCACTGGAATGACTGGCGGATAACCAAACCGGTCATTCTAGTGATAAATTTTCAGGGTATGCTAATATTATTATATCTTTCCTAGACATGTAGGACTCTTGTAGTGGTCTTGAGAAACATCTATTTGCATACCATGAGAATATTTTTGAAAATTTACCACTGGAATGACTGGCTCAATAACCAATATTTTAGACAAAGTAAAGCATAGCCAAACTTGTTTTATTTTATATTATTATATTTTTCCTAAACATGTTCTGAATTCCTTTTCAGCGTGTCTAGAATGGATTAGAATAACCTTCCCGCCAAAGAGTTCACAGAGAAAACTACTCATCTGGGACCCTTGCCCCACACACCTGACAAAGGCGGTGAAAGCTGAGTTGGCTGAGCGGAATGTGGATATTGCTGTCATTCCCGGTGGCCTAACGTGTATACTACAGCCATTAGATGTGTGTGTGTGTGTTAATAAACCACGCAAAGATGCCATGCGCGAACGATGGAATGACTGGATGATAAACGGGGAGGCCAGCTACAACAAGACTGGCAAGAGAAAGCCACCAACTCGGGACGTTGTTGTAGGCTGGGTCGCAGAAGCCTGGAATAGTATCAAGCAGGACATTATTGTCCGATCATTCGTTAAGACAGGAATAGCTAATGCAATGGATGGATCTGAAGACGAAGCATTGTATGACGACATGCTGCGTGGAACTCATAATACAAGTGACAGTGATAAATGTGATAATGATGATGATAAGCTTGATGGTCATGTCAATGACAGTGATAGTGATAATGATGATGAAACGCCGACAGAATTGGACAACTTTTGGGACAGTGACGACGAGTTCGAGGGATTTACTAGTAATGATGTGAAAGGATTATAGTTATTCTACCATTAGTTACATATCTATCTCGTGCTATGCTGTGTGCGTGCGTGCATGTGTGCGTGCGTGCGTGCGTGCGTGCGTGCGTGCGTGCGTGCGTGCGTGCGTGCGTGCGTGCGTGCGTGCGTGCAAGAATGTTGTCCTTATCTAGTGCTTTACTACGTTTTTCTCATGTTAAAAGATGAATATATTAGTGCTTTAAAACTAATCTTACCTCGTTTTTCTCGCTTGATACTGCTCAGTCCCACACCACCCCACCATCCAAAACCCCCTCCCAACCCAACACCAATTCCACCTCACCCCACCCACCACCTCAGATATGTCAATGAAAAACCAAGACATTTTTTAATATGTTCACTGGTACAATCATAAGTATGTTTGTTATGTACAATCATAATATTAAACAGAATACATTAAATAATATAACTGAATATTAGAGCTGCTTAATATTTTCGTAATAATCTGATTATGTGTTGAAGCCTGCATCATTAATGATTCTCAAACTACTAAGCAGCATTAAAATTCAATTAAATTATTTTCACACAAGTTGCGATCATAAGAACAAAGGGTTAACCGCCTCGAGATCGTCATTCATTGTGAACCAATCAGATTGCTTATTAATGGTAACCAGGAAATATGTATAATCAGCCAATCAGTGAGCTCCTTGCAAATGGCTTTGGTACATGCCGCTTATGATATGACAAATGACAATTCTTATCATAGATTCATAGATGCTATTTCCATTTGAACTACTTGTCCGATCATTGAATAAACTCAAGTCCAAAGTTTACAAATATTTATCAGGATTTTTTTTTGGGTTACTGATTAGCCCGAAACTGGATTTGAACAAATTCAGCTGTTTGTTGAAAACGCAATTTTATTCTTTTCCTTTATGGATAACCCTCCACTTGATTGAAGCACCACCATCACCAATTCATAATAATTGCGGCGGTAGTATGACAGAAGGAAAGTTAGTAATTGTTGGATTAAATTGTAAATTATAAATTATCAAACATGCCCCGGTGTTAATTTTTATTTTACAAATTAATAACTAACTAACTTTGCTTCTATTTTACTATATGACATTTAGGCCATATTCCTGTGGGTGCACCAATCAAGTGGAGGGTATCCATACATTAGAATAACAGGAACTTTTTTCTAAAATTGGCGCTGGACAATTTTGATTATATGAGCCTAATAGAAGCCCATTTTGGTGAGATAATCACATTTTTTCAGATAAACTCTGTATTATAAGCCCACCCCCTTTCTCAGAGATATTGGTTGGGAAATTGAACACCTCTTGTCTTAATAGAAGCCTAGGCATCAATTAGGCGAAATACGGTACAACTAAAGTGTCACGGAGGTAATGGTCTGTAAAACTTGACTCACAGTGCCACTGAGCTACCGACATAATGTCATCCACAGGGACCACATTAAATAGGGCAGTAGAAGTCACTACACCCCTGACACTGTGAGCCTTGGCCATGTCAACTTGTTTACCTGTGGCGGATTTATGACAAAATGGAATACATTCAACAATCCACCTGGAAATGGTGTTCTTAGACACCTGGCCATGGGGTTCAATATATGACAACCATAACGCTGACGGGTCCGTCCGCCATTCCTGAGTACGTTGTTTGTACTGGCTCAATGCTCGGACTGGACACCATGCTTTTGAAATAGGATCATATCTAGTTAAAGCTGGCAACAAAAGGGGTTGACCTGGATATTTCAAAGACTGATTTTTAGCCATAAAATTAATCCTAGGTAGAAGCTTAAGGAGCTTCTGTAACCACAAAACGGTCTGCCTCGGCTGACAAGGCATGAATTTCACTTCTACGCCTAGCCGAGGCCGCAGCAATTAAAAATACAGTTTTAAGTGTCAACATTTTCATAGAAATGGAACTAAGTGGTTCAAAAGGTTTATCACCTAGTACCTGAAGCACTAGCGATAAACTCCAAGACGGAATCACTGGGGGATTCCTTGGTCTTAGATTGCCCATACCTTTAATTAAAGTATTTAATGTACTTATTTCATCACTTCCCCTATTAGCCAAGCAAGGGATAACTATCATTAAAGCTGATTTATAACCAGCAATAGTTAAGCTTGAGGCTATAGGCATCATACAGGTGACAGAGGAAATCAGCTACTACCTGAATAGATGAATCCATTGGATTAATACATCTTTTTGAGCACCATTCTGCAAATCTGTTGATTTTATAATTATATGCTCTGGAGGTTGCCCCCCCCCCCTTTTGGCTTTTGCCATAAACATGGCTGCTTGCTCAGAAAAGCCCTCCTTAATTCTAGATTCCTTGACAACATCCACGCAGTCAATCCGAACGTTGACGGATTGTTGTGAAGGGCCTTGCCCTGGAAGATAATATTGTCCATCAGAGGCAGAGGAACCGGATTGCAGACCAGAAGGTCCAGCAGATCCGTATACCATGATCGGCTTGGCCAATTTGGGGTGATCAGAAGCACTTGGCACTCCTGTCTGATTTCCTCAAGAATTTTTGGAATCGGGATTGCTGGAGGGAATGCGTATGCATACATTCCCACCCAGCTGATAGCTAGCACATCTGTTGCGATAGCGCTTGGATCTGGAATCGGAGACATGTACGTCGTCATCTTCGCATTCTTCTTTGTTGCGAACAAATCCATGTTGGGTTTCCCCCAATGATTGAACAGACGGTCCGCCACACATTGATTCAGTTGCCATTCCGTAGGTAAAACATTCATGTTTCGGCTCAATGAGTCTGCTAACAGATTTAACCTTCCCGGAATATGAACTGCTTTCAGGGTAATCCTGTGATTCAGGCACCAGCAAAGCAGCTTCCATGTCATCATACAGAGACTGGGCGACTTCGTTCCGCCCTGGCGGTTTATGTAAGTCACTACTGTTGAGTTGTCTGATCGAATTAGAACACTCTTGCCCTGAACTTTCTGTAAGAAATGTTCCAGGCCCAGGACTACTGCTCATAATTCCAGTAGATTTATATGTTCTATTGACTGTTCGAGATTCCAAAGCCCTGATATCGTGGATTCTTCCAGGCAAGCTCCCCACCCCTCCATTGATGCATCTGTATACATCGTTACCTGAGGGTGAGGAGGGGTTAGCATCAACCCCGCCAGGAGATTCTCGGTCTTCAACCACCATTGAAGGTGGTGAATTAGAGGCTCCAGCACTGACACATTTGAGTCCAGAGAACCTGTACTCCGAGTCCATTGCGTCATGAGAAATAACTGGATCGGCCGCCTGCGTAAGGCCGTCTGAGGAATGACTTGTTCCAGAGAAACATCAATCCTAGCATTCTCAGGTAAACTCATGCCAGGACATGACGACTGTTGCACACTGACTGTATTACTGAGATGAGTATCTGAACTCTCTCCTGAGTAGGATAAACATATCCTATCTCCAGATCGAAGAATATTCCCAGGTAGACAAACCTCTGGGATGGAGTCAGCTCTGATTTTTGAAAACTGATTATTCAGCCTAAATCTGTGAGAGTTTTCAAAACTATCTCCAGATTTGCCGATAAACTTTCTTGGTTGTGTGCTTTTAACAGCCAGTCATCTATGTACGTGTGGACTGCTATGCTTCTCCTGCGGAGGTATGCTGTTATCGCAAGAACCACCCTGGTGAAGACCCGTAGAAATTCTGAATGGTAACACTCTGAATTCCCACTGTCTGCCCTGGAATGCAAATCTCAGGAAGCGACAGAAACTCCTCGCTATAGGAATGTGGAAATAAGCATCCTTCAAATCTATTGAAGTTGTCCACATCCATTTCTCCAACCCTGTCAACACCGATTTCACTGTCTCCATTTTGAAACTGGGTGTGTCTATGAACTTTTTCAATGGCTTGAGGTTGAGAATTGGTTTACACCCTCCAGTGCTTTTTGCTACTAGGAACACGGTTGAATAGAAGCCCGGACAATCTTGTGCCTGTTGAATTTCTCCTTTTTGTATGAGAGAATTTATCTCTTCCTCTATACACAACCGCTGATCTGGATCCCTTGGAATTTGAGTCCAGATTGGCACCAGAGACAGTCGCGAGGGAGGGCCTGAAATCGGGATGATACCCGACTGAAAGCCATCGCAAGACTAAACGGTCCTGAGTTAACCGTTCCCACTCTTGCTTGTGGTGGGCCAATCACCCCCCCCCCACCCACCCCTGGACCACCTAGGGAGAGAGGTGGACGTAAGGAGTCTGTCTCCTTGGCCAGAAGCACCAGAGTGGTTATCACCGTGATAACCGACCCATCAGGCACGATTACCACGACCAGATCCTCGCGCGCCACGACCAGCGCCACGCGCACCTCGGTGCGGCTGCCTGGCTGGCTGTGCCGGAGGAGCCTGCACCCCCCTCGCTGCTGGCCGAATCGTGTGTGGCTGAGGCCGACGCTGCGTTGGTGGCTGGCGTCTGACCTGGCCACCGCCACCTCGAGCCGGCAGGGGATGACACGCAGGGGGAGCTGCGCGAACGCGCTCTCTGTGGAGCACCTCAAACTGCTCGCGCAAAGCCCTCTGGTTATTGACCAGTGACAATCTCCTGGAGGTGCTTGCATCCCTCACCTCCAAAGAGACCAGGACCTACCATAGGCGTATACAGCCTATTATACAGGTCCTGAGATGGGCACACGTTGGCAAGAGCAAACGTGCGCCTCGCCCGGACACTCTTGGTCACAGCCCGGGTTAAACAATCCAGAGTCAGGTTGATTCCATCCTGGATGGCTCTCTGGACCGTTACCGGGCTAGGCTGGTGCGACGCGGATGCCATTACTACCCCCTGTAACAGCTGGGAGACATGAGAAAGCGCCGCAATAGACACTCTCCCACTCTCCTCCGCATCGCGCAACGCGGTATCGAGTTGGCACAGCGCTCCCGCGTCAGACCGGGAGCCTGGCCGCATGTCCTCGCCTAACGCCGCGCGGTCATCCACGCTCGGCTTAGGCACCACGCTGTATTTTTGATACTCATCAGATATGACGCGGCAATGCCTCGCCACCTCGCGAGACGTCCATGCGCCTTGATGGACGTCTCTGCTGCCGTGAACATATCTACAATATGTTCAGCCAGCGGCAGAGATGGCATTGCGCTCACAGCCGATATACCTGGCAACCACGGGCGGTGATTCCGCTGGCCGGCCGGCTGTTCCACAGGCAGGTCTGGCCCGACGCTTATAAGCCACTGACAAGCGTCCGACCAGTCCTCCTCTGTGGCTACCTGCGAGGGCTCTACAAGACGAGGGCCTTCGTCTTCCTCCTGAGCGTTCGCAGGAGTGCTTGAGGCTGGATAACCTGACACTCCTGGCAAGCCAGAGAAAGCATGCGGGCCCGAAAGAGCAGGCATGCTAAACTGGCTGGCTTGACCAGGAGCAGGCGCGGTGGTATTGTGTGGGGCGCTTAACACCATACCACGTCCCCGGCCAGCACCTGCAACACTCTCGGCAAGCCGAGGTATGCGGTACACCTGGCCGTCAGATCCGACCCGGGCCACCCTCTGCGCCGTGAACCCTACTCCTGCATGAGTAGAACCATGGATAATGTCGCCTGTATTCCCCGCGAAGGGGGCACAGATGTCAATGTCCATGGTCACGGTCACGGTATCAGAAGGAGAACCCAGCAGATAATCCTCTTTATCCTGGCCAGAAAGATTAGACTCCGGGTCAGCGAAGAATGCTAACCCGGACTGGCCAGGAAAGGTACCATAGGAGGCACTGGTACCTGTGGCGTGCGGAAAATCCTGGCCTGATAAGCAGGCACCAGGCTCCAGCGACATGGACCACCGGCGCGGCAAGCCTGCTGCCAATGTCCTTGACCGCCCCCTCTAATGGGGCCACCTCTGAATCTTCGAAAACTGGTAGGACCCTAGAGAAACCAGATTCAGAGGCGGGGATTATCTGCTCCGAAGCAGATGAAGAGGACAACAAAAGATTTGGTCCAGGAAGTATGCCACGGAGCAACTCTGGAACCAAATCTTTGATTGTCCTCTTCATCTCTCCCAACATCTCAACACGGAAGGCCTCCATATCCACAGAGGACGAGGCCTTCCTTTTACCCGTCTTACCAGGTACCTCTCTCTTAGATCTTCTCTCCTCCTCAGCCACCTTCTCCTTAGCCTGTAATGACAAAAAATCGGTCATTAGCTCCCCCCACTGTTTACATATATGGCATTTAAGCAGTGGTCCACTGGAAACACAAGTGCGGGGCGAATCGCTCCTTCAAGAAACGACCACACGAGGGACAACCAGGTCTCTGAAACAGGCCAGAGGACGAAGACAATGAGTATTTTAGTTAATAGAATTAGTAACTCAAAACTAAAATAAAAGGAGAGGAAAAGTGGTCATACAGACCACCTACAAAGATAATAAACCAGCGTTGGGCAAAACATTAAATGTTAATAAAGTGCAAGGCTGATTATGACGTCATAACTTCAAAAATAAGAAGATAAATCGATCCGAAACAAACATCCAGGTGTAAGGACGAATTGTATTCATATCCAGAACATCCTAACTAGAAAGAATAGAGACATAGAGACTATACAAACATCAGATAAACAATGATAAAATGGCAGCAGATTTCATAAATATTTTCAAATATAATTGAAGTGCCTAATATCATAACTAGAATACCTGAGTCTTTAGCATAGACCAACCATCCTCTCTGACGTACTGGAAACTCCACCAACACTATGACCTCTTAACTCTCTCCAACTTTAAGGGAAGGAAGTGGATCAAGAGGGCAAAGTGAGAAGACCTTCTTCCGAGGTCTCCAACTCACTGGGCATAGATTTTTGGTTAGATAACCTAACAATGTTAGTAGGAAATGGAACCTCGGTGGAGAGAAAAACAAACCCTCTGATGACGTGCTGTCCTGTTCAATCATAGATAGATACCTGTGGACATAAACACACAGAGAGATTAGTATTTCATAGACCCATTTACAAATAAACCAGTTATTTTAGGCGCTTATCACAATAAATGTGAGTCCCGGAAACACATTACAACGGGACAAACTCGCTAAAATATACTAGAAGTCACCTGATGAATCAGTCCTGGGACCTCCTCTGGAGACAACGCGCCTTTCTGCAGCTCAGACATCATTCACAAGGACTTTAGTACTTAGAATTCTAACACAACTTTTCAGAACAAGTTCAAAACTTTGGAGCAAAAAAATTGCATGGAGGTAAGTATACTCTTGAAGTCAAAGAGGCAGCCATGTCAGTGGCAAGATTTCACAAATAGTCTTGCTTGAACCTATCAACGGATATTTCTATACATAACAAGAATTATGCCCCTTGCCAACCGTAAGCAAAAGATTAATTATTTGTCAGTAATTAGATAATAAATTAAATAATCTGGCCCAGAACTAAAGCTGTGCTGTTCCATTCGTTACATCATCAGGCACGTGTAGAGAGAGGAATTCATCTTTACGTGCAAAGTATTCATTGAAGCGTACAATTGCATAATTCAGGAAGTCAAATTCTATTGCCGAGTACCGGGCTTGAATCAGTGCCCACACTCCCCAGAAAAGATTTGAAGCCTGGAAAATTGCAAAAAAGCCAAATCAGAAATAAAAGTAAACAATGAATGAAACATATCGTTACAATTTAACACTCTGTTGCCCACACCATAAGGCTTGACCATAGAGTATTATTTCTCATTTCTCCATCAAGTTAACCACTTACACCTTGATAATACAAGAGGACCAAGGGGCCTGTATTGCTCTCTGGAACATAGGTATTTGACCTAATAAGGCCATCGGCTACAAGTAGAACCCTAAGGAGCTGATCAGCATTGTAACAAGAACACAAATAATTTGGCCGGAATATGTTGCTGCCTAAGGCAGCAACAGCTTTTAGTTAAATTAATTTCAAAATATTCAACAGAATATTTCTTACATCATAAAAAATCAGTTGTATCAGGTCTGTACACATATCATTGAAAACCTAAGCGCTGTTTAAATCAATGCACCCACACATGGCGCATAATATTTTATTGCTTCAATAATAAAGTGATGTTTTCTATTCATTCATTCTTTCTGCCACAAAGACTTGATCACCTATAATCACACCCTGGTATATACATAACTACTTCAAACAACCATTTGTCTGTACATAAACCTGAGTCTGACACAAGCCTTTATGATGTAGGACAAATTCTGGTGAATAGTTTGAAACAAATTTACTATGTAGTTGTTGCTGCCTACGGCAGCACTGGCTTTCACTCAAATTGTCTTAAAAATGTTTTACAAGTTTTCTTTTTGGTTTGATTTTAGAGCTACAACACATGTATCTTGCTTAGTGGGAATTAACATCTCATGTATGCACAATTTAACCCATTACATCCCAAATTCAGCATGAAAAACCAATATAGAAAATGTTACTTTTCTAAAACTTACATTTAATATTGTTTGTTTTGATTATGATTTTACAAACTGACACATATTATAGCTATTATATTAACCTGTATCACATTAATGCCAAATATATTTGCTACAGGGTCAGTAGAAGAAAGGCTGGTGGACATTTTCCAATGACATGTTTTTTAAATCTTGTGCTGTCACACCGTCAGCAATTTTGGTTTCCAGAATATACACCAGATAACATACATGTATGATATGGAACTGACTTCAGAGAAACTGATATTTCAGTGGTCAAAGGGTTTCTGAAAATAACATACAAATTCTTTATGATTTAATAAGATTCTGGAAAATTTTGAATTTACTTTGTTTGGAATGGTGTCTAAATATATAATATGAAAAGCATTTGAAAAAGCATTTGAAATTTCAAATATTTTAGCAAAAGTATTTTAATGCAAATGCAAATAGTTGTGGTTTGATATCTTCAAATGCAAATAGTAGAAAAAATGTATTTAAATGCATTTAAATGCAAACGCATTTGATCCAGGTCTGCAGAGCGGTCACGTTTTTTACTTATCAATTTCCCATGACCAAACTTTAATGGCCCTTAGTTCCTAATCGTATCTCCCAAATTTCGGCGCGATCCACTTAGTGGTTCTGGAGAAGTCGTTTTCGCGAAAACTAGGTCATCCAATGTATTTGGCCAACCAGGTTCCCTTGAACAAACTTGGTTCAGCTTTTGCCCTAGACTATGTTTTGAATCGATCCGCCAAGCGGTTTCGGATATCTTTTAAGACGTTTCTAAAAAATGCCCAAAATCCAGGCCAAATGGCTTCATTTGCACAAACTTGGATCTGTATGCCCTATGGATGCCTTCTGCCTAATATACTTAAAATTAGTCCACTGATTCTCGAGAAGACATTACAAATTTCCTATTGCATTAGTATGGGAGCTTTTGGTGGGAATTTGATTCAAGTCGGCCACCAAACCGCTTATCCGACACATTCAAAAATGGCAAATTTGAAATCAGAATACCGAAAAACCTATATAAAACCAATTTCGGTTTCAAAACCCATCAAATAAAAAAATCCAATATTGCCGCTAAACACGCTAATTTTGATTGGCCCATGACGGCCCTGTTTTTCTACCTATCAACTTCCCTTGAAAAAACTTTAATGGCCCCAGTCTCTAATCATATCTTGAAAATTTCAGCCCGATCCGTTCAGTGGTTCTGGAGAAGTTGTTTTTGTGAAAACAAGGTTATCCAAGGTGACCACCAAACCATTTGGTCAATCAAGGTCCCTTGAACAAACTTGCTTCTGCTCTTGGCCTAAATGATATTTCAGGAGTTTTACATTGATCCCCCAAGCGGTTTCAGAGAAGATTTTAAGACATTTCTAAAAATCAGCAAAAATCCAAGATGACCACCAGCTAAATTGGCCACTCGGCTTCCTTTTAATAAAACTTGAATCTCTATGCCCTACAGATTCCTACCAAATATAATTGAAATTGCCCCAGTGGTTCTTGAGAAGAAAATGTTTAAAGGAAAAGTTTATGGATGGACAGATGGATGACAGATGGTCGCCATGGCACAATCTCACTTGGCCTTTCATGCCAGCTGAGGTAACCAGTGCACCTATTTCAAGATGAAACTAAGTTGACTAGAACCTGTTGCAGCTATAGGAAACAGCTTCCAGTCAAATTAGTTTCAAAATATCAAACAGACAGGGAATTCTTTTAGTTTCGTAATCAGGTGATATGTTATTATTTGCCGTTACCATATTTTACCATCTAATTATAATATTTTAGATGTGATAACAAGTCAATCATACAGACTGAACATAAACATAAAAACCTCTTAAAATTCAGATTCTGATCATTTATACATAACATGAACATAATAATTTGATCATTACATGCTGGTACATAACTATATAGGCATTAGAACCCAAGTACTGGTGTTTGTCTTCTAAACATGTGATCTGCCTACACAACAGGAGACTACTACCTAGAATTTATCTTATAATGCTAGACAGCTCCTGTAATGGAGACACTACCTGGATTGTAATGCCTATTATATTGTAATATAGATATTTGATCCAGAATCTGTGATTATGAGTCTGTAAATGTAGTCAGGTGGAAATGAGGTGAATTCTTGAAGTTTCTGGTGGAGCAATGTGCAGTATGGTCATAAATAGAAAATGTTGATTTGAATATGTGTAGTTTTCTTGTCTCAAGACAAGTTTGATGATTCATGAGTGTACAGCATTACTATTGATGATTCCGAGTGTTATCGCGTGTAAAAAATGTGTACGTAGATTCTGCTGTAAATATCTTCTGAACAAGTGTATGAGGAGCCTAAAGTTCTGTTATGGAAAATCGGTTTCAGACGCATGCGGTTGATGGAACATGGTCTTTTGCAGGTTGCTGTGGTGTACCAGGGCCAACAGAAAAGAAACAATGAACTTAGAGCAGTCTCCAACACACCACCGTTGTTGCTTCTGTTTGTACTTGTGCTTGTGCTATTGTTTTTGCTTCCGTTTTAATATGAAAACGTGTGAACTTGAGCCAATAAACTCTCGATGTGCAGTTTATTTACAAATACTCAAGAGAATTATCTAATCTAGTTGTGCACATGGTGCGAGTCATGGCAGAAACGAGAACATTGACATTTGAAATATTTATGTTGACTAAAATCAGTAATTTGCTAATATTATTTGTTGGAATTAAGTATATACTTATATTCATTTTATATGATTGACTTGTTATCGCATCTAAAATATAGATGCTAAAATATGGCAAACACTAATAATAGTCATTGTCCTGGTAATCTGATTAGGAAACAAAAGAATTGCTCCTTAATTAGGATTTGCACTGTACAGACATGACAGAATGTTTATTAAATTCACCTTTCCAGAGTACCCGCCCGTCATATGATGTCATAATGAACTGCGTGATGTGTACAATGCCTTCATAATGAATGACATCGATAAGTACGTCACGAACGCATATTTGAAGATGGTCTATGCGTTGTTGTACAAAATGTTTGCTTTTACTATTTAATAAATAGTCTGTTGAATATTTTGAAACTAATTTGATTGGGCGCTGTTGCTGCAACAGCACCCAGTCAAATTAGTTACAAAATATTCAACAGCTTCCCTGTATAGGTTTGAGGAAATTTGAGGATCGATCAATCACAACATGGCAAGGTGTGGGTGGAGCTTAGCTAGTGATGGGCGGGGCATAGCTAAAAATGGAAAGGTCCATTGTAAATTTATTAAAGACATACAATTTGTACACTTTCATGACAAACTTCAATTTTCTACATAATTTTGATTTGTGATGACAGCTAACATATCATATATTTAATAATTACATCAGATACTTGACTGACTGATTGGATCCATCCATTACACTTGCATGTGCACTTAGTGTTGTCTTGAAAGAATCAATAGAGAACCAGAGTTAGTAAAAGTTATTACAAACTGTATTTAGTACAAAGCACAAGAGTAAATAACATCAATTTCTGTAGGATTTTCATAGACCATGCCATACGATAGTCAGGCAGCAAATTTAAATCAAATCCATTTGCAACTTTTCAACAAAATGATCCACAAAATTCAGATCTAGATCCGGTTCACCTCATAACAAAGACACGTATCAAATTTAAAGCCAATATGGCTAACTTTGTGAGAAAATAATGGCATGGTCTTTAAATACAGAACTAAACCAATAATTATTCACATGCAGCTCTTACCAAAGCAAATTTGTTTGTTTGAACATATAAGCGCTGAATTTGTGAGTTGGTGACTTTTGACCCATCTTGTCCATTCAACTCCATGCAACACTTGAGATATTCATGTAGGAAGGTCCACTGAGTGTCCCGATCTGGATAGAAGGCATAATCAACTTCATCGACTCCTGCGAAAAGCAAATAAAATTAACAACATTGTCACAAATAAACAGTATAATTAAAAATATTGCAGCATACATGTACATATCAGGCCTAGGCTTGGATGCCTTTCTGATTTAATTGTGAAACAATCTTTTGCCGAAAACAAAGACTAAAGACCTGAGTCTGCGCATTCTTCACATAATTATCAGATCTGATGCCAAACTACATTCATTCTATTTATCCGACAGCTTTGAAAGTGGCAAATTTGAAATCAGCATACCCAAAAACCTATATAAAACAAAGATTTAAAATCCATCAAAAAGAAGTTACAATATGGCCACAAAGATGCCGAATTCTGATTGGTATATTGCATGTTTTTAATGGACTAACATCTCTGAACAACCTTGAATAGCCTTTTGTCAGTAACTATATTTCCTAAAGTTTGGCCTAGTCCGTTCAGCAGATTGGGAGATGATTTTTAAAGATGTTTCTAAAAATCTGCCAAAATCCAAGATGATGTTTGATTGAACAAAGTTCTGTCCATTCCTGCCTAATTTGGCTGAAATCTGCCAGTTGTTCTTGAGATGAAGTCGCTATAAGGAAAAGTTGACAGATGACAGATGGATGGGCAGGCATTCACCATGGCATAAACTCACTTGCCCATTTGGGCCAGACATCATGTCACACACAGTACAGCACAACACATCACATACAGTACATCACACCACACACAGTACATCACATCACACATCATATCACAACACTGTACATCACATCACATGTCACCAAAGTACATTATGCCTCACATATCACACACACTCCATTACATGTCACACATCACATCACCCACTGTACATCACATGCCACACATCACACACAGTACATCACATCACATTCTACACCTCATATCACACACAGTACATCACATCACACACCTCACATGTCCCATTGTAGACCACACATCACACACGGTACATCACATGCCATCACACACAATACATTACATGCCATAGGTTACATCACACACAGTACGTCACATGCCATAGGTCACATCACATACAGTACATCACACACAGTACATCACATGACCCATTAGAGTTCCAGATAAGAATTAGTCTTTTGAGTGTTTTACTCACAGGGGATAATTATAATTGAGTATTCTTCGCATTAATTGGGTATTTCAAAATACCTTTAATCATAGGAAGTGGCAGGAATTGAGTATTTGAGTATTTGAGGCTCACTTAGATGTGAAAAAAGATTTTGTATTACTAGAGACTAATGACTTAACTGACTCAATATAGTCTATTAGTCTCTAGTAATACACATTTTTTTAACTTCAAAAGTGACTTACATGTATGATTATGACTTTTTGGCATGTAAATTATTTATGCAATTACATGTACGTACACGTAGACAACTTAGACAGTCTAATTGTGGGAGACTTGCGGTGCTGGAGCGGACATCATAAAACCGCAAGCCAGTAGGCCATATGGCCCAGTAATGAGTGGCCAGGTGAAAACAATGTTTTATGTATGTTTCAAGTGTGAGTTGTGACTGGAGTCTGATTAAGGTATCAGTCTATCAGAATCACTTGACCCACTCTTCATTTACATCAGAGACAGCCTGAGACAATATGACAATATCAAATCATTTGATATTATCATACATTCATACTGCCTCTGATATAAATGTAGAGTGGGTCAAGTGATTCAAATTATTCATGGTGTTTTACATGTATGATCACTATGATGTATACATGGAATCCACATTTCTTTAGTTGACTGATGAATTGAATTTGAAATTAGGCAACTGTGCCAATCTGTAAGAACTGGCAATCCTTGTTTTGTTTTCTTTACTGCATTAAAAGATGTTCCTAGCACAGTGTCACTGCATGACATTAATGACAATTGACAAACTAATTTTCTCACTTCCATTTTCCCTGACTTTTATGGTTTGATGTCTATATTCCAGTCAAAAATTTTAGGTCATAGCCAGTTTCTACAGCAGGTTTCTGCCAAGAAATTCATTTATTGGGGCCAATGACCCATCACTAGTGAAAGATAGGGGTCATTTTCTGAATCTTATGGGTCAAATGTATATTGGCCGGTATGATCCCCTAACAATACCACCCCACCGCCAAAACAACCCATGCACCCAATGCAAAACAAACAAATGAATATCTTACATTGTTGCATCTTACTTAGTTGAACAACTCTGCCCAACCAACCCACCACCACCCTGTAACCCTACAACTTATTCACAAAAATTTTAATTTTCTCACAAAAATTTCCTTTTGCAGGCCTAAAGATGATTATTTTTTTTAATTTACCAATGGAATGACAGGCTCATTATGACTGGAAGCCCTAAGGCAGCCACAGCTTCCATTAATATATTTCCAAAATATTCAACAGAATATGCTTTAATTTGTAAAGAATTACACCTGTATCAAAGAACCACCATCTTGATGTTCCCAAAACAAGTGTACTATACAGAGCCAGGTTTGACTGTGTATTGAATAGCGTGCATACATGGTAGGGATTTCCCCCGTAATGAGGCAGTTTCACGGTTTCAGTTCAGTTTCACTTTGTAGACGACATGTGCTAGGGGATTTCCCAGTAATGAGGAAGTCAGCAGCAGCAATTTCCAAGAAATAGGAGCTATATTTAGACAAGTGGCTACAATGTAACAGATTTTGATGAGAAATAACTCCAGTCAAAGGATCGCTGTTAAATATTTTGGAAACTGTTTAACATAAGGGTGTTGCTGCCTTAGGCAGAGATGGGGTCAATTCTATTTTATCAATTCCAATTCCACCTCAATTCATTTTATCAATTCCAATTCCACCTCAATTCATTTTATCAATTCCAATTCCACCTCAATTCATTTTATCAATTCTAATTCCAATTCCGTTGCCACATCAATTCATTTTATCAATTCCAATTCCAGCCAGAAAAGTTCAATTCCAATTGCATTTGATCAATTCCAAATCCAATTCCATATAAATATTTACGTGAGATCAATATTGTTATATTTTAACCCTTTAATGCCCAAGTTTGGCCAAGAAAAACTAGATTTATCATTAGCAAATGTCCATTTGCAGGATAAGAGAATACACTATTTTAAAAAATTTAACAATGCAATGACTGGCTAAATTATGGAATCAGTCATTCCACTAGTAAATTTTCAAAAATAGTCTCTTAGCATACATATGATCCTTCCTCAAGGCCTCAAGTAATTTTTGGCTAGCATCTTCGTTAATATTTAAAACAATTAGACTAAAGATTGTTGTTGCCAATAGGTAGTTATATCTTTCAATCAAATTATTGTCCAAAATGTCAACATTCAGCAGATCTTATTTTTAGTTTATTTGATTTAATTATAGATCAATGCCAAGTTTTTTCTGATGAATATGACTAAAGGTTAATACCATGTCTAATTATTATAGATACATGTAAACCTAGCTATATAAGTGTTTGCATTAAAAAACATTAGTATACAATCTACATAGTACAGCACTGAGTGAGAGTACTGAGCACATGTATGTAGAGTTTGAATAACACCTCTTGTCTAGGTGTCTGCGTTCTAAAAGCAGAGACATTTCAGAGATGGGGTTGTTCAATGATTCCTTTGTTATGTAGGAGGGTATAATTACAGGGCAATTATCTTGTAATGTACTACTTTGTTCACCCATTTCATTCCATGCAGATGATAGTTATTACTTTACTGAACACTATTGCTAACATTGGTTATCTTGGTTCTAGCTTATATATTTGAAATCATTTTAACTAACTTGTATGATTTTAAAGATGGCATGATTTCATAGAGATGAAAACCTGTTTCTAGGGAATGCAGAATGAAATAAGTTCAAGATCAGCAGCTTTGATTGAATAAAGGAGGTACACAGCTCACAGGTGATAAAAAGGTTAATTGGTCAGTGGTCAGGGAGAATTGAGTAAATTCAGTAATTTATTAAAGTTCATAGCATTTAACAGATCTTTATTTTATCAATTCAGAGAGCGAGAAATTATCTTTGAAAATTTACTACTGGAATTACTGGCTCATTTATGCAGCTAGCCACTCCAGTGGTTAATTTTCAAAAATAGTCTTCCAGCGGCCTACCAATGGACATTTCTCAACCTCATTGTAGAAGGCGTTTTGGCTGCATTAGGTGTTAAAGGGTTAAGGGCTAACTTGCTCATCACTGAATTATCAGTATCTCAAATTCTACTCTTCAGACCAGACATATAACTAATTGTCAAAATTAATTTTAGAGCTGTTGCAGTCATAGGAGAGAAAAGTATTCAGTCAAATTAATTAAAAAATATTCAATAAAGCAACTAATAACTGCTGGCATAATAAATATCATCAAACTGCATATAGAATGAAAGGTGGTAAATGGTATCATATCATTTAGGATGAAATGCATTAAGAGCAGTGTATAATTTACAGATATTACAAGTACATTTTATAGCCAATGTCCAGTAAATCTATGACAAATATGACTGGAATTGATTGGAATTGAATTGGAATTTATCAATTCTGGTCAATTCAAAATACCAATTCCAAATCCAATTCCAGTGTCTTAAAATTTATCAATTCCAATTCTGGCACCCTCAGATTGATCAATTCCAATTCCGGAATTGAATTGGAATTGACTAATCAATTCCAATCGGAATTGACCCCAACCCTGGCCTTAGGTTGCAACAACCTTCTGTTAGATATTTTTTTAAATATGCAATGCTGATAGTTATACTGTCATGACTGTAGTGGCCATGTTGCATGCTATCTAAGGTTTATAGATATATGGATTTGTCATTCTCGGCAAATTTGTCGTTTTCAAATGTGAAAGCATATTCTCGTTATAAGTTGAGATTCTTCTTTATAATAACTATAATGATTAGCAGTTCATCCTGAAAACGAGCGTACCGTACGCTCGTTGCTGGCCGCATTGACGATCTTTAATAACTCAAAAATAGGACACACACACACACACACACACACACACAACACACACACACACACACACACACACACACACACACACACACACACACTAACACACAACCTCCGTTCAAATTATTTCCGTCTTACAACTACGCTTAATGTATACTATGTCCATCTTCGTGGGAGTGAAATGATTAAGTGGCTCTGTATAAATATTGTGTATGCTATAATAATCATTGTTTTTGCACCAAAATTCCTCATAAAAATATAACAAAAGTTTGTCGTGAAAATCTACAAATCATGTGATGTCAGGAATTTGCGAGTAGATTCAATATTTAGAGCGAGTACTCGGCATAGTCATCTGCTACTCACGGATCTATAATTTTGGACTAAGAATTTAAAAATTACTACATAATATTATCATTGCGAATGGTAACCGAGTACTGCAGGTTTGATCCGATCCACATAACGGATATCCGTTTGAGCATTGATAGGAATCATGTATACGCTTGACTTATTCAATATTTTGCGTATTTGATAATTGGATTGCATTTTTAATATGCTGGAGGTGTGATTTAAATTGGGTTTTTTTTGTTATGTATTTTTGCGTAGTTACGCAATACGCTGCTTATCTGGAGCTCTGTGTCCCATGGCACAGCACACGCAGTACATCACATGCCACACATTACATCACACACAATACATCACATGCCATAGATCACATCACACACAGTACATCACATGCTACACAATACATCACATGCCATAGGTCACATCACACATAGTACATAACACACAGTACATTACATGCCACACAATACATCACATGCCATAGGTCACATCACACACGGTACATCACATGCTATAGCTCAATGATGCAGAATTATTACACTTTAAAAAATATAAAATAGAATGCTATTGCTTGTTATGTCTTTCCGCTGTGGATGTAGTCCTAAATGATAGCATTCTAGTGGAGATTAAACAAAATTATGGATTTCTTTTTTCACGAGAGAGTTGATACTTACCTCCCTAATACTCTTTGATATTGCTAAATATTGGCTTTCACTCAATAAAAACTCAGATTAAAAAAGTTAGGTGCCCCTACTGGGCAGGTAGTCAGATGACAGTCTGGCGGATGCTAGCCCTAACCACCGCGCATGTGCAGACTAGTACTTTCTCTGACTAATTTATTGGCTGACACTATGCAACTTTACGAGACCCTGAAGACCGAGCCTCTGAGCGGCGGAGAGGTTGGGTCCGTATTAGGGAGGTAAGTATCAACTCTCTCGTGAAAAAAGAAATCCGTGATTTCGTTTATTTCACTTCAAGAGTATACTTACCTCCCTAATACTCTTTGATATTGCCAGAATTCGACGGGAGGGAGGCGAGGTCAAAAGACCAGATCTTCCCTATGCGCTTTTCTGGGTTTAAGGCACTTGTCATATGTCTCCCCCCCCCCTCTTCTTGGGAGGAAGACTGAATGACCTCAATGTCCCATACACTCTCTATGTACAAGTGCCATGTACTAGAGGACATTAAACGAAAAGGCCTCATTTTCGTATACTCTCAATAATGAACCACATAAAACACGTACCATTACCATATTAACAACGAAGGATCACGTGACAATACAATTAACAAAGGACAACACATAAACAAGACTGACCTTGCTGAGGCTGGATGTTGTCATCATCTTCCCCTTGGTGAAGGCTGATGCAGTCCTAATAAGTAGTTGTCTCCATTGATTAATTGAGAAATATATAAAAAAATGAGGAAACCTCACCAAAATATGTACACCTAGATTATTTCTTCAAAATCGATACGGCGAGAGGATTTGAGGTGTCACAGAGATAATGGTCGGTAAAACTTGACTCAGTGCCACTGGGATACTGACATAATGTCATCCACAGGCACCCCATTAAACAGGGCAGTAGAAGTTACTATGCCCCGAACACTGTGAGCCTTTACCATGTCAACTTGTTTACATGTGGCGGATTTATGACAAAATTGAATACACTCTACAATCCACCTGGAAATGGTGTTCTTAGACGCCCTGCCATGGGGTTCAATATATGACAACATTAACGCTGATGGGTTCATCCGCCATTCCTGAGTACATTGTTTGTACCAGCTTAAAGCCCGGACTGGACACCATGCTTTTGAATCAGGATCATATCTAGTCAAAGCTGGTAAAAATATAGGTTGACCTGGATATTTCAGACTGGTTCTTAGCCATGAAGTTTATCCTAGGTAGAAGCCTAAGGCCCTCCCCTGTAACCACAAAACGGTCTGCCTCGGCTGATAAGGCATGAATTTCGCTTCTCTGCCTTGCCGAGGTCGCAGCAATTAAAAATACAGTTTTAAGAGTCAACATTTTCATAGAAATGGAACTTAGTGGTTCAAATGGCTTATCAGCTAGTACCTGGAGCACTAGAGACAACTCCAAGATGGAATCACTGGGGGATTCCTTGGTCTTAGATTGCCCATGCCTTTAACTAAAGTATTCAATGTACTTAGTTCATCACTTCTCCTATTAGCCAAGCAAGGGATAACTGACACTAAAGCCGATTTATAACCAGCGATAGAGTTAGGCTCGAGGCTATAGGCATCATACAGGTGACAGAGGCAATCGGCTACTACCTGAATCGATGAATCCATTGGATTAATACATCTTTCTGAGCACCATTCTGCAAATCTGTTGATTTTATAATTATATGCTCTGGAGGTTGACTCCCTTCTGGCTTTTGCCATAAACATGGCTGCTTGCTCAGAAAAGCCCTCCTTAATTCTAGATTCCGTGACAACATCCACGCAGTCAATCTGAACATTGATGGATTGTTGTGAAGGGTCTTGCTCTATAAGATAATATTGTCCATCAGATGCAGAGGAACCGGATTGCAGACCAGAAGGTCCAGCAGATCCGCATACCATGATCGGCGTGGCCAATTTGGGGCGATCAGAAGCACTTGGCACTCCTCCTGTCTGAATTTCTGAAGAATTTTTGGAATCAGGATTGCTGGAGGGAATGCGTATGCATACATTCCCACCCAGCTGATAGCTAACGCATCTGTTGCGATAGCGCTCGGATCTGGAATCGGAGAGACGTACGTCGCCATCTTCGCATTCTTCTTCGTTGCGAATAAATCTATGAGGGGCCTTCGCGAGATGTCCATGCGCCTTGATGGACGTTTCTACCGCTGTGAACATATCTACAATATGTTCCGCCAGCGGCAGAGATGGCATAGCGTTAGCAGTTGGCTTACCTGCCAACGATGGGCGGTGATCCCGCTGGCTGGCCGACTGTTCCACAGGCAGGTCTGGCCTGACACTTATTAGCCAATGACAAGCGTCCGACCAATTCTCCTCTGTGGCTACCTGCAAAAGCTCTACAAGACGAGGGTCCTCGTCTTCCTCCTGAGCGTTCGCAGGCGTGTATGAGTCTGGATGACCTGACACTCCTGGCAAGCCAGAGAAAGCATGCGGGCCCGAAAGAGCAGGCATACTAAACTGACTGGCTTGACCAGTAGGCGCCGTGGTATTGCGTGGGGAGAATTTCGCCACACCACGGCCCTGACCAGTAACTGCTCCACTCTTGGCAAGCCGAGGTATGCGGTAGACCTGGCCATCAGATCCAACCCGTGCCACCTTCTGCGCCGTGAACCCTAATCCTGCGTGAGTAGAACAATGGACAATGTTGCCTGTATTCCCCGCGAGGGGTGCACAGACGTCAATGTCCATGGTCACAGCATCAGAAGGAGAACCCAACAGATAATCCGCTTCATCCTGGCCAGAAAGATTAGACTCCGGGTCAGCGAAGAATGCTAATCTGGACTAGCCAGGAAAAGTACCATAGGAGGAACTGGTACCTGCGGTGTGCGGATATTCCTGGGCTGATAAGCAGGCACCAGGCTCCAGCGATAACCATCCACGGATCACCGACGCAGCAGCTTGCTGCCAGTGTCCTGGACCAGCCCCCCTCTAATGGGGCCACCTATGAATCCTGATCAAAAACTGGTATTGTCCTAAGGAAACCGGATTCAGAGGCGGGGATTATCTGTTCCGAAGCAGATGAAGAGGACAACAAAAGATTTGGTCCAGGAAGCATGCCATGGAGCAACTCTGGAACCAAATCCTTGATTGTCCTCTTCATCTCTCCCAACATCTCAACTCGGAAGGCCTCCATATCCACAGAGGACGAGGCCTTCCTCTTATCCTTCTTACTCGGCACCTCTCTCTTCACTCTTCTCTCCTCCTCACACACCTTCTCCCTAGCCTGCAATGACAAGAATTCCCTCATTAGTTCGCCCCCCCCCCCACTGTTTACATATTTCACGCTTAAGCAGTGGTCCACAGGGACTGCACTGAAAGCGCAGAGATGAGGGGCAAAACGTTCTTTAAGGAAACGTCCACAAGAGGGACAACCAGGTTTCTGAAACAGGCCAGAGGACGAAGACACTGAGTATTTCAGTTAAAGAATTAGTAACTCAAACCAAAATAAGAAGGAGAGGGATGGTGGTCATACCGACCACCTACAAAGATAATAAACCAGCGTTGGGGAAAACGTAAAATGTTAACCCTCTGGGCCCTACCAAGAATTTACAACAAAGTGCTACAAACCCTACAGCCAAATGCTGGAAACTTGCTTAGAACCCTAGCCTATAAGCGGTAGTGGCGTGATAGCGGCGTAGTGCTACCATGCCAATTATATTAACTATTTTTGGCAAAGTAACAGCTCACTATATATAAAACTATATATCATTAGAAAGGGCAATAAAATTCCTTTAAGTACATATAAAATTTGTATGAATAAAATATATTTTAGTTAGTCAACGTGCCTCTCAAAATGGCCACACCTTGTAGGATAAATACATTCATCTATTTTTGCAAAGTTTATCGAATTTTTTGTAAATTTTACAAATGCCATTGATAAATTTAATCACAATGGTATTAAAACTAACAGATACCAAAGTTTCATGAAAAAATGACAATTATATTATGTCATGGTACCGTACAATTTCGAGAAATTCCGGTCATGATTTTGGGGGGAGGCCTCATTCAATGTTGAATAATTCCGTTATACATAATTGAACACATACCAGGGTTTCTCAGCGTTGACAGCGAATAAATGGCAAATTTTATGCTATGTAGCATTGCTGGGTGCACTCAGCTGTTTAAAAAGCGAACGCGAATGTTTTACACTAAGATTCTATAGCATCGGACATTTTTTCGTAGCGGCGTCCCAAGGAATCGTTTATCGTGAAAGATCGTGAGAGAACGACAGGAATTTGTAGAATTGTGCCCGTATCTAATATACGAGAACCAAGCTCATTACCCGTTATTGGCAACACGGTATCACGTACTATAAGATTGATGCATCTGATTGGTCGGGAATACATGAATATTAATTTTTCCGGCAAGATGGCGACACGATCAGCTGTTTTGCAAAATAGTTGTGTGTTCAAATATGTCAATCTATGCATATTTCTTGTACGTCACAAACTAAAAAGTAGACAGATGACTAGATTAATGATATTGCCAATCGGGAAGTGGGATGCCGATATATTTGACAACTTTCGCATCTCAACTCGGCCTAATTAATGCTAGTAATTTGAAGAGTAAGTTATCTCAGAAATTGTAAACAAAGACACGCATCGATGATTGAGATTATCGGATTGTTTATCTGTAACCTTATTGTGATTTCGCGACCAGAGGTAAACGAAATTGATTTATATATTATTGGTTCAGCTGCTCTCTTAACACAATCTATAACTTTCTCGGTTAAATTAGTCATTGAGTAACTGAAAACTTACAAGTAACAGCACATTTACTAATAATCATTGATGACTGGAACTTACTAATAATTCCTTAGAAAACAAATATTTCACTATTGCCCTGGTTACAAACATTCTATCACCATTTACTGTGTGGCCAGTATCCTCTGATCAAAGATATAGAGAACCGTGGCCCTGAAACAAACTTGCACTATCATGGAAGTGTGCCCAAAATTAATAACAATTATCACATTTGAACCTGAAATTCCACGTCTACAGTCATTATAAAGGTAAGATGTTGAATATTTTGAATCCAGTTTGAAGCTGGTGCTGCCGTAGCCAGCTTCCAGTCAAATTAGTTTCAAAATATTCAACAGAATTTTGAAACATTCATAAATTTAGTATTCACTCTTGTCGATTGAAAAGGTTAATCCAGTAACTAGTAGTCATACTCCCTTTTTGGACTATATATGCCCACCATTTATTATATTATTCATTTCTGCGCTAAAATCTGAGGGCGGTGTATGACCATAACAGCCGTTGTCAGGTCATAGTGCTTACCAGTATATCCCTATGACCCTGCGCCGTACATGTATATTGTTAACCATCTAACATTTGAGTCGAACCAAAACTGCTGCAGTTGTCTAGGAAAATGTCAATTTTCTGACCAAAGTAACATTATTTTTGAAAATGTGTCACTGGAATGACTGGCTCTTGGTCTGCATATGGGCATTATCTATGAGAAAATGGAAATTTTCATGAAAAAATTTGATTGTTAGTCTTAATATAACTCTTAGAATTTGCCTATTTCTAACTTATTGTTCCTATTTTTTTCAGGTGAGCGGACAAGGGCTTAAAAACATCAGAGACTTTCTTCTGCTAAGTGGGCTGATGGATTTACTAACATGGATTTTATAAAGCAAAAAATTTGTTGATCTGTGTAAACTAAGACTGCTAAAACTGCTGGGATATTGCAATTGCCTCCATTCATCTGTCTATCCATCCATCTCCAAAAGCTTTTGGTAGAATTCAATCAAAACTGTTAATGTAAATTACTGATATGATTATGAATTCGGAGACACCGTATACACTAGGCTCCATCGCAATGAATCAGCCAAGAACGACGCAAATATGATTCGACGGCAGTGAAACATACAACATAAATCTGCACACGAGCAAGGTAAGATTAACCCTTTTTCCGATGAATTCCCCATACCTCATTTTAATGATACCATAACGGAAAACTGGTGAATATTTTAAAATTAGTTTGACTGCAAACTGCCTTAGGCAGCAATGGCTTTCAGTCAAATCAATTTCTAAATATTCAATAGAATAAATTTTATACTGTAAGCATCATACTTTTTCAGGGATTTGTCGGTGAAAATGAGAAAGGGTTAAATAATAGATGAATCCAATCTGTCACCCAAGTATATGACATCATAATGAATTACATCACATGTAGGCTGACGTCACAATCAAAATATCTATTGGATGACGTAGCTAAGTCCATCATGCACTTTTGAAAGTCTGTCAGTTGTACGAATTGTATGCCATTTACTAAACATTCTGTTGAATAATTGAACAGACCCCAGTCAGATTAGTTTCAAAATATTGAACAGGTTAGCTGTATCTATAGTTATCATGGAATAAACGAAATCTAGGATTTCTTTTTTCACGAGAGAGTTGATACTTACCTCCCTAATACTTTTGATATTGCTAAATATTGGCGTTCACTCAATAAAACACTCAGATTAAAAACAGTTAGGTGCCCCTACTGGGCAGGTAGAGAGAGGTAGTCAGGTGGATGCCGGCCCCACCATCGCGCATGCGCCGACTACTACTTCCTCTGACTAATTTATTGGCTGACACACATGCAACTGCTAAGAGCCTGAAGACCGAGCCTCTGTGGGGTGGAGAGGCCGGGTCCGTATCTAGGGAGGTAAGTATCAACTCTCTCGTGAAAAAAGAAATCCTAGATTTCATTTATTTCACATCAAGAGTATACTTACCTCCCTAATACTTTTGATATTGCCAGAATTCGAAAGAGAATCTGGCGGGAGGGAGGCGAGGTCAAAAGACGCTTTCACGCGTTTACGGCACTTAAAAACGTCTGAAAACTGTGTGAGAACACAGTCAGGATTTGACAAACCATCGGATAACACAACCGATGCATGAGAGATGACCGAATGTCATATGCGCTCCCCCCCCCCTCCTGGGAGGAAGACTAGATGACCTCAATGTCCTATAGGACAGAGACGAAAGTACTCCATTTTCGTATACTCTCTATGAACCACAATCCACACAAACCATCACCATATTAATAATAACGGGTAACGTGACAATACATTTAACAATGAACAACACATAAACATGACTGACCTTGTTGAACTTGGAAGCTGTCATCACGTTCCCAGTACAGAAGCCTGACGCAGTCCCGACAAGTGGTTGTTACCATAACTTAAATGTGATGTATTAAACGAAATCTAGGATTTCTTTTTTCACGAGAGAGTTGATACTTACCTCCCTAATACTTTTGATATTGCTAAATATCGGCTTTCACTCAATAAAACACTCAGATTAAAAACAGTTAGGTGCCCCTACTGGGCAGGGAGTCAGAGGTAGTCCGGCGGATGCTCGCCCCACCACCGCGCATGCGCCGACTACTACTTCCTCTGGCTCATTTATTGGCTAACACATGCAACTACCAAGAGCCTGAAGACCGAGCCTCTGTGGGGCGGAGAGGCCGGGTCAGTATCTAGGGAGGTAAGTATCAACTCTCGTGAAAAAAGAAATCCTAGATTTCGTTTATTTCACATCAAGAGTATACTTACCTCCCTAATACTTTTGATATTGCCAGAATTCGAAAGTGAATCTGGCGGGAGGGAGGCGAGGTCAAATAAACGAAATCTAGGATTTCTTTTTTCACGAGAGAGTTGATACTTACCTCCCTAATACTTTTGATATTGCTAAATATCGGCTTTCACTCAATAAAACACTCAGATTAAAAACAGTTAGGTGCCCCTACTGGGCAGGGAGTCAGAGGTAGTCCGGCGGATGCTCGCCCCACCACCGCGCATGCGCCGACTACTACTTCCTCTGGCTCATTTATTGGCTAACACATGCAACTACCAAGAGCCTGAAGACCGAGCCTCTGTGGGGCGGAGAGGCCGGGTCAGTATCTAGGGAGGTAAGTATCAACTCTCTCGTGAAAAAAGAAATCCTAGATTTCGTTTATTTCACATCAAGAGTATACTTACCTCCCTAATACTTTTGATATTGCCAGAATTCGAAAGTGAATCTGGCGGGAGGGAGGCGAGGTCAAAAGACCAGCTCTTCCCTATACGCTTTCAAGCGTTTTAAGGCACTTATGACGTCTGAAACTGTGTGAAAACACAGTCAGGATTTGATAAACCATCGGATAACACAACCGATGCCTGAGAGATGACCGATTTGTCATATGCGCTCCCCCCCCTCCCTTGGGAGGAAGATTAAATGACCTCAATGTCCTACACGCTCTCTTCGTACTAGTGCTAAGTACTATAGGACAGAGACGAAAAGGCTCCATTTTCGTATACTCTCTATAAAGAACCACAACCCACATAAACCATCACCATATTAATAACACTGGGTAACGTGACAATACAAACAATGAACAACACATGAACAAGACTGACCTTGTTGTCCTAGGAAGCTGTCATCATGAATCCAGTAGAGAAGGATGATACAGTCCCGACAAGTGGTTGTCACCGTCGCTGAATGGCGAAGTATATAAGCAATGCGGAGGCACTCTTCACAAACATAAAGCGGTTATTGTTTCAAAATCGACAAGGCGAGAGGGTTAGAGGTGTCACGGAGGTAATGGTCTGTAAAACTAGACTCACAGTGCCACTGAGCCACTGACATAATATCATCCACAGGGACCCCATTAAAAAGGGCAGTGGATGTCACGACACCGCGGACACTGTGAGCCTTGGCCACGTCAACCTGTCGCCCGGTGGCGGATTTGTGACAAAATTGAATACATTCCACAATCCACCTAGAAATGGTGTCCTTAGACGCCCTACCATGGGGTTCAATATATGACAACCATAACGCTGACTGGTCGGTACGCCACTCCGAAGTACGCTGTTTGTACCGGAGCAGCGCCCGTACGGGGCACCATACTTTAGAATTAGGATCATATCTAGTTAAAGATGGCAAAAAAATAGGTTGACCTGGATATTTCAATGACTGATTTTTAGACAAGAAATTAATCCTAGGTAGAAGCTTAAGGCCTTCCCCTGTAACCACAAAACGGTCAACCTCGGCTGATAAGGCGTGAATTTCACTCCTACGCCTAGCCGAGGCCGCAGCAATTAAAAATACAGTTTTAAGAGTTAACATTTTCATAGAAATGGAACTAAGTGGTTCAAAAGGCTTATCACCTAGTACCTGGAGCACCAGTGATAAACTCCAAGACGGAATCAGTGGAGGATTCCTTGGTCTTAGATTGCCCATGCCTTTAATTAATACATTTAATGTACTTACTTCATCACTCCCCCTATTAGCCAAGCAAGGAATAACAGTCATTAAAGCTGACTTATAACCAGCAATAGAGTTAGGCTTGAGGCTATAGGCATCATATAGGTGACAGAGGAAATCAGCCACTACCTGAATAGATGATTCCATTGGATCAATACATCTTTTTGAGCACCATTCTGCAAATCTGTTGATTTTATAATTATATGCTCTGGAGGTTGACCCCCTCCTGGCTTTGGCCATAAACATGGCCGCTTGCTCAGAAAAGCCCTCCTTAATTCTAGATTCCTTGACAACATCCACGCAGTCAATCGGAACATTGACGGATTGTCGTGAAGGGCCTTGCCCTGGAAGATAAGGTTGTCCATCAGAGGCAGCGGAACCGGATTGCAGACCAGAAGGTCCAGCAGATCCGTATACCACGATCGGCTTGGCCAATCCGGGGCGATCAGAAGCACTTGGCACTCCTGCTGCCTGATTTTCTGAAGCACCTTTGGAATCAGGATTGCTGGGGGGAATGCGTATGCATACATTCCCTCCCAGCTGATAGCTAACGCATCTGTTGCGAAAGCGCTCGGGTCTGGAATCGGAGAGACGTACGTCGTCATCTTCGCATTCTTCTTCATTGCGAACAAATCTATGTTGGGTTTCCCCCAATGGTCGAACAGACGATCCGCCACACATTGATTTAGTTGCCATTCCGTGGGTAAAACACTCATCCTTCGGCTCAATGAGTCTGCTAGCAGATTTAACCTCCCCGGAATATGAACTGCTTTCAAGGTGATCCCATGATCCAGGCACCAACAAAGCAGTCCCCATGTCATCATACAGAGACTGGGCGACTTCGTTCCGCCCTGGCGGTTTATGTAAGTCACTACTGTTGAGTTGTCTGAACGAATTAGAACAATCTTGCCCTGAACTTTCTGTAAGAAATGTTCCAGGCCCAGGACTACTGCTCTTAGCTCTAGTAGATTGATATGTTCCTTGGACTGATCCAGATCCCAAAGCCCTGATACTGTGGACTCTTCCAGACAAGCTCCCCACCCCTCCATCGATGCATCTGTATACACAGTCACCTGAGGGTGGGGAGGGGTTAGCAAAACCCCCAGCAAGAGATTCTCTGTATTCAACCACCATTGCAGGTGGTGAATCAGAGGCGCCAACACCGGCACGTTCGAGTCCAGCGAACCTGAACTCTGGGTCCACTGTGTCATGAGAAACAACTGGATCGGACGCCTGCGCAAGGCGGCCTGTGGAATGACTGGTTCCAAAGAAACCATCAAGCCCAGCATTCTCAAGTAAACCCGTGCCAGGACATGACGACTGTCGCACACCGACTGAATTACCGAGATGAGTACTTGAACCCTCTCCTGAGTGGGGTACACATACCCCGTCTCCAGATCGAAGAACATGCCCAGGTAAACAAACTTCTGGGATGGAGTTAGCTCTGATTTCGGGAAATTGATCATCCAGCCCAAGTCCGAGAGAGTTTTCAAAACAATCTCCAGATTGGCTGACAACGATTCCCGGGTGTGTGCTTTCAATAGCCAGTCGTCTATGTACGTGTGGACTGCTATGCTTCTCCTGCGGAGGTATGCAGTGATCGCGAGAACCACACGGGTGAAGACCCGAGGAGCCGTGGAAATTCCGAAGGGTAACACCCTGAATTCCCACCGCCGGCCCTGAAATGCAAATCTCAGGAATCGACGGAAACTCCTCTCTATGGGAATGTGGAAATAAGCATCCTTCAAATCTATCGACGCTGTCCACATCCCTCGCTCTAACCCCGCCAACACCGAGCGCACAGTCTCCATCTTGAAACTGGGTGTCTCGATGAACTTGTTCAACGGCTTGAGGTTGAGAATCGGCCTCCACCCTCCGGTGTTTTTTGTTACTAAGAACAGGGTTGAATAGAAGCCCGGGCACCTCTGTGCCGGCTGAATGGCTTCTTTTAGTATGAGGGAATTTATTTCCTCCTCTATACACAACCTCTGATCCGGATCCCGTGGAATGGGAGTCCAGATCGGCGCGAGAGAGTCGCGATGGCGGGCCTGTCACCCAGTCGGGACGATACCCGACCGAAAGCCATCGCAAGACTAAACGGTCCTGAGTCAACCGCTTCCACTCTGGCAAGCGGGCGGCCAAACGGCCGCCCACCGGTCCACCTAGGGATAGAGGTGGACATAAGGAGGGCCAGAGTGGCACTGTTCTCTCGGCCTGAAACACCGGAGTGGTTCCCACCGCGGTAACCAGGCCATCAGGCCCGATTACCGCGACCAGATCCCCGCGCGCCCCGCCCAGCGCCGCGCGCACCACGGTGCGCGGGCTGCTGTCTGGCTGGGTGCGGCTGGGGAGCCTGCGCCCCCCTCACTGCTGGCCGAATCGCCCGTGGCCTAGGCCTACGTTGCGACGGTGGCTGGCCCCTGACCTGGCCAGCACCACCTCGAGCCTGCAGAGGACGATACGCAGGGGGTGCCGCGCGAACACGCTCCCGCCGGAGCACCTCAAATTGTTCCCGCAGCGCCCTCTGGTTATTAACCAGAGTGACCGTCTCCTGGAGGTGCCTGCATCCCTCACCTCCAAAGAGACCAGGACCTGTCATAGGCGTCCGCAGCAGCCTATTATACAGGTCCTGGGACGGGCACAGATTGTCAAGCGCAAACGTGCGCCTCGCCCGGACACTTCTGGTTACCGCCCGCGTCAAACAGTCCAAAGCCAGGTTGATACCATCCTGAATGGCTCTCTGGACTGTCACCGGGCTAGGTTGGCGTGATGCGGAAGCCGCTACCACCCCTTGTAGCAGCTGGGAAACGTGGGATAGAGCGGCAATCGACGCTCTCCCACTCTCCTCCGCATCCCGCAGCGCGGCATTTGCCGAACGCAACGCGTTCGAGCACAAGACTCCCGTGTCAGAACGGGAGCCCGGCCGCGCATCTTCGCCCAAAGCCGCGCGATCATCAACGCTCGGCTTTGGCACCACACCGTACCGCTGGTAATCCAGGGGCACGATGCGGCACCGCTTCGCCACCTCGCGAGGGGCCTTCGCGAGACGTCCATTCACCTTAATGGACGCCTCTGCCGCTTCGAACATGTCCACGACATGCTCAGCAAGCGGCAGAGATGGCATAGCGGTAGCCGCCGGCCTACCAGCTAACCACGGCCTATGGTCACGCTGGCTAGCCGGCAGCTCCACGGGTAGATCTGGCCGAACACTTACCAGCCACTGGCAAGCGTCCGACCAATCCTCCTCCGTGGCTAACTGCGAGCGCTCTACTAGACGAGGGCCTTCGTCTTCCTCCAGAGCACTCGCAGTTGATGTCGACGGCGGGTAAGCTGATACCCCTGGCAAGCCTGGAAAAGCATGCGGGCCCGAGAGAGCAGGCATGCTAAAATCCGCGGCTTGACCAGGAGCAGGCGCCGTGGCAGAGCGCGGGGTAAACACCGCTCTACCACGGGTCTGACCAGCACCAGCCATACCATCGGCAAGCCGAGGTATGCGGTATCCGTGGTCAACAGCACCGCCCGGGGACACCCTCTGGACCGTGAAATCTACTCCTGCGTGAGTAGAACCATGGAACACGTCGCCTGCATTCCCCGCGAGGGGTGCACAGACGTCGTATTCCATGGCCACGTCCTCAGAAGGCGACCCCAGCAGGAGATCCTCTTCTTCCTGGCCAGAAAGATTAGACTCCGGGTCAGCAAAGAAAGCTAACCCGGACTGGCCAGGAAAGGTGCCATAGGAGGGTTTGGCACCTTCGGCGCGCGGATACCCGGGGTCTGATGAGCAGACCGCGGGTCCCAGCAACAACCGTTGTCCACGGCCCCTCGGCGCGGCGCCATGCCTGCTGCCAGGGCCTTGGACTGCCCCCAACAAAGGGGCCACCTCTGAATCCACAACCGGACCGGACCTAAAGAGACCGGATTCAGAGGCGGGGATCACCTGCTCGTAAGCAGATGCCGAGGACAACAAAGGAGCTGGCCCAGGGAGCATGCCGCGAAGCAACTCTGGGACCAGATCCTTTATTGTCCTCTGCATCTCTTGCAACATTTCGGACCTGAAGGCCTCCATATCCACCGCGGATGAGGCCTTCTTCTTACCCTTCTTACACACTTTCTCCTTCTTCTTCCTCTCTTCCTCCATTACCTTCTCCCTTGCCTGCAATGCGAGAAAATCAGACATTAATTCGCCCCCCCACAGCTTACATACGTCGCACTTCAGCAACGGTCCACAGGGACTGCAGCTGAAGCACAAGTGCGGGACGAAGCGGCTTTTAAGAAACCTCCCGCAGGACGGGCAACCAGGTCTCTGAAACAGGACAAAGGACAGGGACAATGAGCAAGATAGTTAAGGTTAGCAAACTCAAAACCAACTAAAAAGAGAGGACAGGATCATCAAGATCAGAAATCAAGAAGAACCAGCCATGGACAAAACGTTAATTGTTAATAAAAAGGCCAAGGCCGATTATGACGTCATCACTCTCGTGACCAAATTAATCGATCCGCAACAAGCACCAAGAGCAAGAACGAATTGTATAAGTAAACGGAACATTTCCGTTGAATTGGCATTTCGAGTACACAACAATCAGATATACAGAGATAACTCCTTCCAATTCTAGCATTGGCAAAAAGGGAAATTATCTCCCCTTTTGTTTACATTATAATTAGATACCTGATCCTTGTATAGACAAACCATCCAACGTGATGAACCGGAGAACTCCACCATAGTACGCCTCTACATTCTCTCCACCTCAGGGGAAGGAATTGGAGCAAGAGGGCAAAGTGAGAAGACCTTTATAACAGGCCTCCAACTCACTGAACATAGATCTTTTGGTTAGATAACCTAACAGTATTAGTAGGAAATGGAACCGTGGTGGAGAGAAAACATATCCTCTAGTGCCGAAAAGTCCACCAAAGCTTCTATGCGATACCTGTGGACAAAACACAAAGAGAAATGAGACATATGAAGCACCATGTTGTAAAAAACCAACATAATCAGGCGCTAATCACGGTAAGCGCGAGTCCCGGAAATACATTAAACCGGGACAAAACACGCTAGCATATCAAAGAATTCACCTGATAAAGCGATCCCGCTCCTTCTAAAGGCGAATCCTCCCTTTCCGACATGCTTCCACCAAAAAATAATCGTCAAACGTGAGCGAAAAACAAGGCAACGCGCAGAAAAGTATGAAAAACACAAAACCGCATGTAACCCTTTGCCAATAAATGAGCAAAGAGGAAGTAGTAGTCGGCGCATGCGCGGTGGTGGGGCGAGCATCCGCCGGACTACCTCTGACTCCCTGCCCAGTAGGGGCACCTAACTGTTTTTAATCTGAGTGTTTTATTGAGTGAAAGCCGATATTTAGCAATATCAAAAGTATTAGGGAGGTAAGTATACTCTTGATGTGAAAAGACCAGCTCTTCCCTATACGCTTTCAAGCGTTTAAGGCACTTATGACATCTGAAACTGTGTGAAAACACAGTCAGGATTCGATAAACCATCGGATAACACAACCGATGCCTGAGAGATGACCGATTTGTCATATGCGCTCCCCCCCCTCCCTTGGGAGGAAGATTAAATGACCTCAATGTCCTACACGCTCTCTTCGTACTAGTGCTAAGTACTATAGGACAGAGACGAAAAGGCTCCATTTTCGTATACTCTCACTAAAGAACCACAACCCACATAAACCATCACCATATTAATAACACTGGGTAACGTGACAATACAAAACAATGAACAACACATGAACAAGACTGACCTTGTTGTACTAGGAAGCTGTCATCATGAATCCAGTAGAGAAGGATGATACAGTCCCGACAAGTGGTTGTCACCGTCGCTGAATGGCGAAGTATATAAGCAATGCGGAGGCACTCTTCACAAACATAAAGCGGTTATTGTTTCAGAATCGACAAGGCGAGAGGGTTAGAGGTGTCACGGAGGTAATGGTCTGTAAAACTTGACTCACAGTGCCACTGAGCCACTGACATAATATCATCCACAGGAACCCCACTAAACAGGGCAGTGGATGCCACGACACCGCGGACACTGTGAGCCTTGGCCACGTCAACCTGTCGCCCGGTGGCGGATTTGTGACAAAATTGAATACATTCCACAATCCACCTAGAAATGGTGTCCTTAGACGCCCTACCATGGGGTTCAATATATGACAACCATAACGCTGACTGGTCGGTACGCCACTCCGAAGTACGCTGTTTGTACCGAAGCAGCGCCCGTACGGGGCACCATACTTTAGAATTAGGATCATATCTAGTTAAAGATGGCAAAAAAATAGGTTGACCTGGATATTTCAATGACTGATTTTTAGACAAGAAATTAATCCTAGGTAGAAGCTTAAGGCCTTCCCCTGTAACCACAAAACGGTCAACCTCGGCTGATAAGGCGTGAATTTCACTCCTACGCCTCGCCGAGGCCGCAGCAATTAAAAATACAGTTTTAAGAGTTAACATTTTCATAGAAATGGAACTAAGTGGTTCAAAAGGCTTATTACCTAGTACCTGGAGCACCAGTGATAAACTCCAAGACGGAATCAGTGGAGGATTCCTTGGTCTTAGATTGCCCATGCCTTTAATTAATACATTTAATGTACTTACTTCATCACTCCCCCTATTAGCCAAGCAAGGAATAACAGTCATTAAAGCTGACTTATAACCAGCAATAGAGTTAGGCTTGAGGCTATAGGCATCATATAGGTGACAGAGGAAATCAGCCACTACCTGAATAGATGATTCCATTGGATCAATACATCTTTTTGAGCACCACTCTGCAAATCTGTTGATTTTATAATTATATGCTCTGGAGGTTGACCCCCTCCTGGCTTTGGCCATAAACATGGCCGCTTGCTCAGAAAAGCCCTCCTTAATTCTAGATTCCTTGACAACATCCACGCAGTCAATCGGAACATTGACGGATTGTCGTGAAGGGCCTTGCCCTGGAAGATAAGGTTGTCCATCAGAGGCAGCGGAACCGGATTGCAGACCAGAAGGTCCAGCAGATCCGTATACCACGATCGGCTTGGCCAATCCGGGGCGATCAGAAGCACTTGGCACTCCTGCTGCCTGATTTTCTGAAGCACCTTTGGAATCAGGATTGCTGGGGGGAATGCGTATGCATACATTCCCTCCCAGCTGATAGCTAACGCATCTGTTGCGAAAGCGCTTGGGTCTGGAATCGGAGAGACGTACGTCGTCATCTTCGCATTCTTCTTCATTGCGAACAAATCTATGTTGGGTTTCCCCCAATGGTCGAACAGACGATCCGCCACACATTGATTTAGTTGCCATTCCGTGGGTAAAACACTCATCCTTCGGCTCAATGAGTCTGCTAGCAGATTTAACCTCCCCGGAATATGAACTGCTTTCAAGGTGATCCCATGATCCAGGCACCAACAAAGCAGTTTCCATGTCATCATACAGAGACTGGGCGACTTCGTTCCGCCCTGGCGGTTTATGTAAGTCACTACTGTCGAGTTGTCTGAACGAATGAGAACAATCTTGCCCTGAACATTCTTTAAGAAATGTTCCAGGCCCAGGACTACTGCTCTTAGCTCTAGTAGATTGATATGTTCCTTGGACTGATCCAGATCCCAAAGCCCTGATACTGTGGACTCTTCCAGACAAGCTCCCCACCCCTCCATCGATGCATCTGTATACACAGTGACCTGAGGGTGGGGAGGGGTTAGCAAAACCCCCGGCAAGAGATTCTCTGTATTCAACCACCATTGCAGGTGGTGAATCAGAGGCGCCAACACCGACACGTTCGAGTCCAGCGAACCTGAACTCTGGGTCCACTGTGTCATGAGAAACAACTGGATCGGGCGCCTGCGCAAGGCGGCCTGCGGAATGACTGGTTCCAAAGAAACCATCAAGCCCAGCATTCTCAAGTAAACCCGTGCCAGGACATGACGACTGTCGCACACCGACTGAATTACCGAGATGAGTATTTGAACCCTCTCCTGAGTGGGGTACACATACCCCGTCTCCAGATCGAAGAACATGCCCAGGTAAACAAACTTCTGGGATGGAGTTAGCTCTGATTTCGGGAAATTTATCAGCCAGCCCAAGTCCGAGAGAGTTTTCAAAACAATCTCCAGATTGGCTGACAACGATTCCCGGGTGTGTGCTTTCAACAGCCAGTCGTCTATGTACGTGTGGACTGCTATGCTTCTCCTGCGGAGGTATGCAGTGATCGCGAGAACCACACGGGTGAAGACCCGAGGAGCCGTGGAAATTCCGAAGGGTAACACCCTGAATTCCCACCGCCGGCCCTGAAATGCAAATCTCAGGAAGCGACGGAAACTCCTCTCTATGGGAATGTGGAAATAAGCATCCTTCAAATCTATCGACGCCGTCCACATTCCTCGCTCTAACCCCGCCAACACCGAGCGCACAGTCTCCATCTTGAAACTGGGCGTCTCGATGAACTTGTTCAATGGCTTGAGGTTGAGAATCGGCCTCCACCATCCGGTGTTTTTTGTTACTAAGAACAGGGTTGAATAGAAGCCCGGGCACCTCTGTGCCGGCTGAATGGCTTCTTTTAGTATGAGGGAATTTATTTCCTCCTCTATACACAACCTCTGATCCGGATCCCGTGGAATAGGAGTCCAGATCGGCGCGAGAGACAGTCGCGATGGCGGGCCTGTCACCCAGTCGGGACGATACCCGACCGAAAGCCATCGCAAGACTAAACGGTCCTGAGTCAACCGCTTCCACTCTGGCAAGTGGGCGGCCAAACGGCCGCCCACCGGTCCACCTAGGGATAGAGGTGGACATAAGGAGGGCCAGAGTGGCACTGTTCTCTCGGCCTGAAACACCGGAGTGGTTCCCACCGCGGTAACCAGGCCATCAGGCCCGATTACCGCGACCAGATCCCCGCGCGCCCCGCCCAGCGCCGCGCGCACCACGGCTGTCTGGCTGGGTGCGGCTGGGGAGCCTGCACCCCCCTCGCTGCCGGCCGAATCGCCCGTGGCCTAGGCCTACGTTGCGACGGTGGCTGGCCTCTGACCTGGCCAGCACCACCTCGAGCCTGCAGAGGACGATACGCAGGGGGTGCCGCGCGAACACGCTCCCGCCGGAGCACCTCAAATTGTTCCCGCAGCGCCCTCTGGTTATTAACCAGAGTGACCGTCTCCTGGAGGTGCCTGCATCCCTCACCTCCAAAGAGACCAGGACCTGTCATAGGCGTCCGCAGCAGCCTATTATACAGGTCCTGGGACGGGCACAGATTGTCAAGCGCAAACGTGCGCCTCGCCCGGACACTTCTGGTCACCGCCCGCGTCAAACAGTCCAAAGCCAGGTTGATATCATCCTGGATGGCTCTCTGGACTGTTACCGGGCTTGGTTGGCGTGATGCGGAGGCCGCTACCACCCCTTGTAGCAGCTGGGAGACGTGGGACAGAGCGGCAATCGACGCCCTCCCACTCTCCTCCGCATCACGCAGCGCGGCATTCGCCGAACGCAACGCGTTCGAGCACAAGACTCCCGTGTCAGAACGGGAGCCCGGCCGCGCATCTTCGCCCAAAGCCGCGCGATCATCAACGCTTGGCTTCGGCACCACACCGTACCGCTGGTAATCCAGGGGCACGATGCGGCACCGCTTCGCCACCTCGCGAGGGGCCTTCGCGAGACGTCCATTCACCTTAATGGACGCCTCCGCCGCTTCGAACATGTCCACGACATGCTCAGCCAGCGGCAGAGATGGCATAGCGGTAGCCGCCGGCCTACCAGCTAACCACGGCCTATGGTCACGCTGGCTAGCCGGCAGCTCCACGGGTAGATCTGGCCGAACACTTACCAGCCACTGGCAAGCGTCCGACCAATCCTCCTCCGTGGCTAACTGCGAGCGCTCTACTAGACGAGGGCCTTCGTCTTCCTCCAGAGCACTCGCAGTTGACGTCGACGGCGGGTAAGCTGATACCCCTGGCAAGCCTGGAAAAGCATGCGGGCCCGAGAGAGCAGGCATGCTAAATTCTGCGGCTTGACCAGGAGCAGGCGCCGTGGCAGAGCGTGGGGTAAACACCGCTCTACCACGGGTCTGACCAGCACCAGCAACACCATCGGCAAGCCGAGGTATGCGGTATCCGTGGTCAACAGCACCGCCCGGGGACACCCTCTGGACCGTGAAATCTACTCCTGCGTGAGTAGAACCATGGAACACGTCGCCTGCATTCCCCGCGAGGGGTGCACAGACGTCGTATTCCATGGCCACGTCCTCAGAAGGCGACCCCAGCAGGAGATCCTCTTCTTCCTGGCCAGAAAGATTAGACTCCGGGTCAGCAAAGAGAGCTAACCCGGACTGGCCAGGAAAGGTGCCATAGGAGGCTTTGACACCTTCGGCGCGCGGATACCCGGGGTCTGATGAGCAGACCGCGGGTCCCAGCAACAACCGTTGTCCACGGCCCCTCGGCGCGGCGCCATGCCTGCTGCCAGGGCCTTGGACTGCCCCCAACAAAGGGGCCACCTCTGAATCCACAACCGGACCGGACCTAAAGAGACCGGATTCAGAGGCGGGGATCACCTGCTCGTAAGCAGATGCCGAGGACAACAAAGGAGCTGGCCCAGGGAGCATGCCGCGAAGCAACTCTGGGACCATATCCTTTATTGTCCTCTGCATCTCTTGCAACATTTCGGACCTGAAGGCCTCCATATCCACCGCGGATGAGGCCTTCTTCTTACCCTTCTTACAAACTTTTTCCTTCTTCTTCCTCTCTTCCTCCATCACTTTCTCCCTTGCCTGCAATGCGAGAAAATCAGACATTAAGTCGCCCCCCCACTGCTTACATACGTCGCACTTCAGCAACGGTCCACAGGGACTGCAGCTGAAGCACAAGTGCGGAACGAAGCGGCTTTTAAGAAACCTCCCGCAGGACGGGCAACCAGGTCTCTGAAACAGGACAAAGGACAGGGACAATGAGCAAGATAGTTAAGGTTAGCGAACTCAAAACCAACTAAAAAGAGAGGGACAGGATCATCAAGATCGGAAATCAAGAAGAACCAGCCATGGACAAAACGTTAATTGTTAATAAAAGGCCAAGGCCGATTATGACGTCATCACTCTCGTGACCAAATTAATCGATCCGCAACAAGCACCAAGTGCAAGAACGAATTGTATAAGTAACCGGAACATTCCCGTTGAATTGGCATTTCGAGTACACAACAATCAGATATACAGGGATAACTCCTTCCAATTCTAGCATTGGCAAAAAAGGAAATTATCTCCCCTTTTGTTTATAATAATTAGATACCTGACCCTTGTATAGACAAACCATCCAAAGTGATGAACCGGAGAACTCCACCATAGTACGCCTCTACATTCTCTCCACCTAAGGGGAAGGAATTGGAGCAAGAGGGCAAAGTGAGAAGACCTTTATAACAGGCCTCCAACTCACTGAACATAGATTTTTTGGTTAGATAACCTAACAGTATTAGTAGGAAATGGAACCGTGGTGGAGAGAAACATATCCTCTTGTGCCGAGAAGTCCATCAAAGCGTCTATGTGATACCTGTGGACAAAACACAAAGAGAAATGAGACTTATGAAGCACCATGTTGTAAAAAACCAACATAAACAGGCGCTAATCACGGTAAGCGCGAGTCCCGGAAATACATTAAACCGGGACAAAACACGCTAGCATATCAAAGAATTCACCTGATAAAGAGATCCCGCTCCTTCTAAAGGCGAATCCTCCCTTTCCGACATGCTTCCAACGTACAAGAATCGTCAAATGTGAGTAAAAAACAAGGTAACGCGCAGAAAAGTATAGAGAACACAAAACCGCATGTAACCCTTTGCCAATAAATGAGCAAAGAGGAAGTAGTAGTCGGCGCATGCGCGGTGGTGGGGCGAGCATCTGCCGGACTACCTCTGACTCCCTGCCCAGTAGGGGCACCTAACTGTTTTTAATCTGAGTGTTTTATTGAGTGAAAGCCGATATTTAGCAATATCAAAAGTATTAGGGAGGTAAGTATACTCTTGATGTGAAAACACCTGTGCAAAAGTTAAGCACCAGCAAAAACAATAGAATGTAGAAACATGATGGTACAACTAGGCTGCCATACTTTTTGTCCCCGCGTTAGCTGACATAATTCCAAGTACGAAATGCACATGCATGCATGACTTCACGCCGCTTGATGTCCGTGCGTGGCGGGAAACAGCACACGTGTTCAGTTATGTAAAAGTCCAGTTTGAGGTGTAGAACATTACATACAGATTTAGGCGACAAGATTAGGAATTTTGTGTGCATGACCGTGGTTTATTTGTACAGAGAGAATTAGCTCTTGATTGTGAACCGCTATGGCAAGACGAAGGTTAAGTGATCGTGTGAAATGGCAAATCATAGGCATGCATACCACTGGTATGTCATGCAGAGAGATTGGCAGACAGCTGAACATTAACCATACTGTAATCAGTCGTTTGATTGCAAAACATGGGCAAACTAACGAGGTGAAGGACAGGCCTAGATCTGGAAGACCGAAGAAGACTCTGCCCGTGATGATCGAGCCCTAGTACGCCTTGTTAGGAGATCTCCATTCACCAACAGCAGAGTGCTCAGCCAGCAATGGGAAACGCGCAATAGAGTGTCAATGTCTACCGTCAAAAGGAGACTGTATGCTGCTGGCATGAAAGCTAGGAGACCTGTCAGACGTCCTCTCCTCACTGCACACCACAAAGAGGAGCGTCTGAGGTGGTGCAACGAAAGAAGACACTGGAACATGAGATCCTGGAGACGGGTACACTGGTCCGATGAAAGTCGGTTCCTGTTTCATGCCACAGATGGTCGAACTCGTGTATGGAGGTCCAGACGCACGGCGTACGACCAACGTAACATCATGGAAGAAGTTCCATTTGGTGGAGGTTCCGTTATGATATGGGGGTGCATCGCATTTGATTGTAAGCTGGATCTGTTGACTGTACCTGGAACACTAAATGGACAAAGATATGAAGATTCCATACTGGATAGAGTTGTGGTCCCTCATTTTGTAAATCATGCACCTGGAACCCACCCTATATTCATGGATGACAACGCCCGACCACATCGTGCTAGAGCTGTGCATGAATACCTCCGCCAGAATGCCATCGAAACCCTACCATGGCCAGCAAGGAGCCCTGACATGAACCCTATTGAGCATATCTGGGACATTCTGGGAAACATGGTGAGAAGGAGGGATCCTCCTGTGCAGAACCTACAGGAATTAACAGACGCACTCCATCTTGAATGGCAACGAATACCACAATGGCGTATCAGTCGGTTGGTGACCAGCATGAGACGTCGTGTCCAGGCCGTCATCCAGGCACAAGGTGGATATACCCGGTATTAATAATGACAGTCTCAAACTCGTGCACAGATGTTAAACTTCGTTTTCAGACACCATTAATGACAATCTAGCCACGTGTGTCAACTGTAGGACAATAGTTGTCAGTTGTGTCAACGTAACCATATTCAGGCCTCGTTTTCAAGTTCAAACAAAAACATACAGTGTTTCCCCACCATCATAATCAGCATTCCTCTAGTTGCATTATTACCTCTTGCACTAAGATGGATGGCTACATAAATGTTTATGCTATTGCTTTCTTCATAGCACATGAATATACCCTCGCATGTGCGTAAAAATAGGGTGGTGCTTAACTTTTGCACAGGTGTATATATAAGCAACGAGGAAACGCTCCTCATAAAACATACAGGCGATTATTGTTTCAAAATCGACAAGGCGAGAGGATCTGAGGTGTCACGGAGGTAATGGTCTGTAAAACTTGACTCACAGTGCCACTGAGCCACGGACATAATGTCAACCACAGGGACCCCACTAAACAGGGCAGTGGATGCCACGACACCGCGGACACTGTGAGCCTTGGCCACATCAACCTGTCTCCCGGTGGCGGATTTGTGACAAAACTGAATACATTCTACAATCCACCTGGAAATGGTGTCCTTAGACGCCCTGCCATGGGGTTCAATATATGACAACCATAACGCTGACTGGTCGGTACGCCACTCCGAAGTACGCTGTTTGTACCGGAGCAGCGCCCGTACGGGGCACCATACTTTAGAATTAGGATCATATCTAGTTAAAGATGGCAAAAAAATAGGTTGACCTGGATATTTCAAAGACTGATTCTTAGCCAAGAAATTAATCCTAGGTAGAAGCTTAAGGCCTTCCCCTGTAACCACAAAACGGTCATCCTCGGCTGATAAGGCGTGAATCTCACTCCTACGCCTTGCCGAGGCCGCAGCAATTAAAAACACAGTTTTAAGAGTCAACAATTTCATAGAAATGGACATAAGTGGTTCAAAAGGCTTATCTCCTAGTACCTGAAGCACCAGAGATAAACTCCAAACTGGAATCAGTGGTGGATTCCTTGGTCTTAGATTGCCCATGCCTTTAATTAATACATTTAATGTACTTACTTCATCACTCCCCCTGTTAGCCAAGCAAGGAATAACAGCCATTAAAGCTGACTTATAACCAGCAATAGAGTTAGGCTTGAGGCTATAGGCATCATATAGGTGACAGAGGAAATCAGCTACTACCTGAATAGATGCATCCATTGGATCAATACATCTTTTTGAGCACCACTCTGCAAATCTGTTGATTTTATAGTTATATGCTCTGGAGGTTGACACCCTCCTGGCTTTGGCCATAAACATAGCCGCTTGCTCAGAAAAGCCCTCCTTAATTCTAGATTCCTTGACAACATCCATGCAGTCAATCGGAACATTGACGGATTGTCATGAAGGGCCTTGCCCTGGAAGATAAGGTCGTCCATCAAAGGCAGAGGAACCGGACTGCAGACCAGAAGGTCCAGCAGATCCGTATACCACGATCGGCGTGGCCAATCCGGGGCGATCAGAAGCACTTGGCACTCCTGCTGCCTGACTTTCTGAAGCACCTTTGGAATCAGGATTGCTTATGCATACATTCCCGCCCAGCTGATAGCTAATGCATCTGTTGCGAAAGCGCTTGGGTCTGGAATCGGAGAGACGTACGTCGTCATCTTCGCATTCTTCTTCGTTGTGAACAAATCGATGTTGGGCTTCCCCAAATGGTCGAACAGACGATCCGCCACACATTGATTTAGTTGCCATTCCGTGGGTAAAATACTCATCCTTCGGCTCAATGAGTCTGCTAGCAGATTTAGCCTTCCCGGAATATGAACTGCTCTCAAGGTAATCCTGTGATCCAGGCACCAACAAAGCAGTTTCCAAGTCATCATACAGAGACTGGGCGACTTCGTTCCGCCCTGGCGGTTTATGTAAGTCACTACTGTTGAGTTGTCTGAACGAATAAGAACAATCTTGCCCTGAACTTTCTGTAAGAAATGTTCCAGGCCCAGGACTACTGCTCTTAGCTCCAGTAGATTGATATGTTCCTTTGACTGATCCAGATCCCAAAGCCCTGATATTGTGGACCTTCCAGACAAGCTCCCCACCCCTCCATCGATGCATCTGTATACACAGTCACCTGAGGGTGGGGAGGGGTTTAGCAAAACCCCCAGCAAGAGATTCTCTATATTCAACCACCATTGCAGGTGGTGAATTAGAGGCGCCAACACTGACACGTTCGAGTCCAGCGAACCTGAACTCTGGGTCCACTGTGTCATGAGAAACAACTGGATCGGGCGCCTGCGTAAGGCCGCCAGCGGAATGACTGGTTCCAATGAAACCATCAAACCCAGCATTCTCAAGTAAACCCGTGCCAGGACATGACGACCGTCGCACACCGACTGTATTAAGGAGATGAGTCTCTGAACCCTCTCCTGAGTAGGATAAACATATCCCGTCTCCAGATCGAAGAACATGCCCAGGTAAACAAACTTCTGGGATGGAGTCAGCTCTGATTTTTGGAAATTGATTATCCAGCCCAAGTCCGTGAGAGTTTTCAAAACAATCTCCAGATTGGCCGATAACGTTTCCTGGGTGTGTGCTTTTAACAGCCAGTCGTCTATGTACGTGTGGACTGCTATGCTTCTCCTGCGGAGGTATGCCGTGATCGCGAGAACCACACGGGTGAAGACCCGAGGAGGCGTGGAAATTCCAAAGGGTAATACCCTGAATTCCCACTGTTTGCCCTGGAATGCAAATCTCAAGAAGCGACGGAAACTCCTCTCTATGGGAATGTGGAAATAAGCATCCTTCAAATCTATTGAAGCTGTCCACATTCCCTGCTCTAACCCTGCCAACACCGAGCGCACAGTCTCCATCTTGAAACTGGGCGTCTCTATGAACTTGTTCAATGGCTTGAGGTTGAGAATCGGCCTCCACCCTCCGGTGTTTTTTGTTACTAAGAACACGGTTGAATAGAAGCCCGGGCACCTCTGCGCCGGCTGAATAGCTCCTTTCTGTAGGAGGGAATTTATCTCCTCCTCGATACACAACCTTTGATCTGGATCTCTCGGAATCGGAGTCCAGATCGGCACGAGAGACAGTCGCGATGGCGGGCCTGTCATCCAATCGGGATGATAGCCGACAGAAAGCCATCGCAAGACTAAACGGTCCTGAGTCAACCGCTTCCACTCTGGCAAGTGGTCGGCCAATCGGCCGCCCACCGGTCCACCTAGGGAGAGAGGTGGACATAAGGAGTGCGAGAGTGGCACTGTCTTCTCGGCCAGAAACACCGGAGTGGTTCCCACTGTGGTAACCGGCCCATCAGGCCCGATTACCGCGACCAGATCCCAGCGCGCCACGCCCAGCACCGTGCGCACCTCAGTGCGCGGGTGGCTGCCTGACTGGCTGCGCCTGGGGAGCCTGCGCCCCCCTCGCTGCGGGCCAAATCGCACGCGGCCTAGGCCGTCGCTGCGATGGTGGCTGGCCTCTGACCTGGCCACCTCCACCTCGAGCCTGCAGGGGACGATACGCAGGGGGTGCTGCGCGAACGCTCGCACGACGGAGCACTTCAAATTGCTCGCGCAGCGCCCTCTGGTTGTTGACCAGAGTCACCGTCTCCTGGAGGTGCTTGCATCCCTCACCTCCAAAGAGACCAGGACCTGTCATAGGCGTACGCAGTAGCCTATTGTACAGGTCCTGGGACGGGCACAGATTGTCCAAGGCAAACGTGCGCCTCGCCCGGACACTCCTGGTCACCGCCCGCGTCAAGCAGTCCAGAGCCAGGTTGATACCATCCTGGATGGCTCTCTGGACTGTGACGGGGCTTGGTTGGCGCGATGCGGATGCCGTTACCACCCCCTGTAACAGCTGGGAGACGTGGGACAGAGCAGCAATCGACGCTCTCCCACTCTCCTCCGCATCACGCAGCGCGGCATTTGCCGAACGCAACGCGTTCGAGCACAGGACACCTGTGTCAGAACGGGAGCCTGGCCGCGCATCTTCGCCCAAAGCCGCGCGGTCATCGACGCTTGGCTTGGGCACCACACCGTACCGCTGGTAGTCCAGGGGCACAATGCGGCAACGCCTGGCCACCTCGCGAGGGGCCTTTGCGAGACGCCCATTCGCCTTAATGGACGTCTCCGCCGCCTCGAACATGTCCACGACATGCTCAGCCAGCGGCAGAGATGGCATAGCGTTTGCAGTCGGCTTACCAGCTAACCACGGCCTGTGATCTCGCTGGCTAGCCGACTGCTCCACGGGGAGGTCTGGCCGACCAATCCTCCTCCGTGGCTAGCTGCGAGCGCTCTACAAGACGGGGGCCTTCGTCTTCCTCCTGAGCGCACGCAGCAGAGCTTGACGGCGGGTATGCTGATACCGCTGGCAAACCAGGGAAAACATGCGGCCCCGAAAGACCCGGCATGCTAAGCTCACTGGCTTGACCAAGAGCAGGCGCCGTGGTAGAGCGCGGGGCAGACACCGCCCCACCACGGTCCAGACCAGCACCAGCGACACTCTCGGCAAGCCGAGGTATGCGGTAACGCTGGCCTTCAGCACCACCCATGGTCACCTTCTGGACCGTGAATTCTACTCCTGCGTGAGTAGAACCATGGACCACGTCGCCTGCATTCCCCGCGAAGGGTGCACAGACGTCGTAGTCCATGGTCACGTCCACAGACGGCGACCCTAGCAGGAAATCCTCTTCCTCCTGGCCAGAAAGGTTAGACTCCGGGTCAGCAAAGAAAGCTAACCTGGACTGGCCAGGGAAGGTGCCATAGGAGGCATTGGCACCCGCGGCGTGCGGATACCCAGGGTCTGATGAGCAGACCGCGGGTTCCTGCGACAACCGATGTCCACGGCCCCTCGGCGCGGCACCAAGCCTGCTGCCAGGGTCGTGGAACGCCCCCATGAACGGGGCCACCTCTGAATCGTTCTCAAACAACGGAATCGACCTACGGAAATTAGATTCAGAGGCGGGGATAACCTGCTCTGAAGCAGATGCTGAAGACAACAAAGGAGCTGGCCCAGGAAGCATGCTGCGAAGCAACTCTGGGACAAAATCCTTTATTGTCCTCTGCATCTCTCCCAACATTTCGGACCGGAAGGCCTCCATGTCCACCGCGGACGAGGCCTTCCTCTTACCCTTCTTCGAACCACTCTCTTTCTTCGCCTTCCTCTCCTCCTCCACGCCCATCTCCTTTGCCTGCAATGACAAAAAGTCAGACATTAGTTCGCCCCCCCCCATTGCTTACATACGTCGCACTTAAGCAGCGGTCCACAGGGACTGCAGCTTAAGCACAAATGGGGAACAAACCGATCCTTCAGAAACCGGCCACAGGACGGACAACCCGGTCTCTGAAACAGGACACAGGACGAGGACAATGAGCAAGTTAGTCAAGGATAGCTTTTAAAAAACTCCAAACCAACTAAAGAGAGGGAAAAGATCATAAAGATCAGTAACCATAAGAAACCAGCGTTGGACAAAACTTTAAATGTAAATAAAGAGCAAGGCTGATTATGACGTCATCAATCCCATGACAGAAATTAAATCGGTCCGCAACAAGCATCTAAGTGCAAGAACGAATTGTATTCCTAACATAACGTCCTCACTTGGATATTCAGACTACACACCATCAGATACACAATGATAACAATGGTAAATACAGTCATTATTTTTTCAAATAATTCATATCACCTCATATCATTAATTAGATACCTGACACCTGGTATAGACAAACCATCCAACGTGATGCACTGGAGCACTCCACCAAGACTACGCCTCTTAACTCTCTCCACCTAAGGAGAAGGAATTGGATCAAGAGGGCAAAGTGAGAAGACCTTTATATCAAGCCTCCAACTCACTGAGCATAGATTTTTTGGTTAGATAACCTAACAGTATTAGTAGGAAATGGAACCGTGGTGGAGAGAAACAAACCCTCCTGTGCTGAGATGTCCACTAATAATGCAAATCCATACCTGTGGACATAAACACAAAGAGAGATTAGACTTATATAGCACCGAGTTGAAAAAACCAACTCAAACCGGCGCCCATCACGGTAAGCGCGAGTCCCGGAAACACATTACACCGGGGAAAAAACTCGCTAGAATATAGTTGAAATCACCTGATAAAGAGATCCAGCTCCCTCCTCCGGAGAAGTCGCCCTTTCTGACATCTTTCTCTTTCTTTCCAGGTATATTCAGACTATTTTACACAGGTAAACGAGTGAAAACTTCTTAACAAGCACAAACGCATGTGAACTCTCTGCCAATAAATTAGCAAAGAGGAAGTAGTAGTCGGCGCATGCGCGGTGGTGGGGCCGGCATCCGCCTGACTACCTCTGTCTACCTGCCCAGTAGGGGCACCTAACTGTTTTTAATCTGAGTGTTTTATTGAGTGAACGCCAATATTTAGCAATATCAAAAGTATTAGGGAGGTAAGTATACTCTTGATGTGAAACTGGGAATTTAGGATTCAAAGTGTATAAACTGAACCCAACACACGCAAATCATAGATGGAGCTTAGCTAAAGATGGGGCAGAGCTAAAAGTGGATTCATCTATTAGAAAATCTAAATTTCTGTCATGTCCACTTGTCAATTCCAGTCTTTGCTATGTTTAACCCTTTCAACGACAAATCCTGGAAACAATGTGCCGTGGCCAATGATGGTGGTAGCCTAATTTCTCAATCCAAAAGAAATTTACATTTTTGTATAAAGATTTTGAATTAATTACCTACCTGTATCTTATCGCCTTGGGTCCTTTCATGATCCCCATGCTTTGAAAAAATGGAGATATTATAAACGCCTCCATCTACCGGTCTGTCGGTCCATCATGCTATCCCTGCCCAAACAGGTGTGTGAAATTCAACCAAATTTGGTATGTGGGTTACCCATGATTGAGCTTTGTAAGACCATATTTAGATTTGGTTCCGCCCCCTGTGGGTCAGGGGATGGGGTCCAAAGGACAAATATCCGAAAAACTGTCCATCACGCTAACTCCTCCCAAACTGTTGTGTGGAATTCAAAGGAATTTGATATGAGTTACCATACAATTGTGAATTTCCTGCCCCCCCCCCCCCCCTATTTGGGGGGGAGGGGAGAGTGAGTGTTCAAAAGATCGCTCTCAAATACCCTCTCCATGAATTGAAATTAAGGCCAAATGAGCCACTACATGTCTCTAGCAGGATTACTAGATTCTACTTTAGCCCATGAAATTTTCATTGGTGACCATGGGAAGACTATCTTTGAAATTTTAACACTGGAATGACTGGTTCGGTTATCAAGCCAGTCATTCTAGTGGTACATGTTTACAAATAGTCTTCTCTTGCTCTGAATATCTACATTTCGGAAGATTACAGCAATGACATTTTTTGACCATTGACATATCAAATTGTTACCATCAGGCTGGTCGGTTACAAATTGTACTAGTCATAGTCAATTTCTACTAGCCTCTGCCTCATGTTAATTTTTAACTCCTGCTTTCACAGATCATTTCCCCTTATGACATCCAGATTTACCACAACAATCCACTCCAGTCTCTGTGTAATGCAACTCTTCCAAAATCAGTGGTTGGAATTCAAACAAATTTGGTAGGTGATTATGGAGTGCAAGGCAGCAAGAGGGCATTTACATTTGGCTCCGCTCCCAGGGATTGAATTGGGTAACGAGGTCAGTGGTGAACATTGGTTCTGCTATAATGCATCATTGACCAAGTAATCTAGTTATCACTTAGATTCCATTGACGGGTAGATTCAATTTTTAAAGCACAACAGTGTTGTCAGGGACTTGATGCTTGATAGACAACATTATGAACAAGAGTAATCAGAGATTGTAAACCACTGCCGAGACTACCATACCATTTTTCTCACAATGTACATAGTGGTTTTAAAATAAATTTTAGCACATCCAAATTTGTTAAATCATAGTGTATGGCCCTCTACTTTGTTAAAAGTTGAGCAAAATCTAACCAGTAGTTTCCGAGATGTCCATAGATTAAAATGTGCATCCAATCTGGATCCTGGGTTTTTGTCCATATCACAGACAACTTCTGGAAATCCTTGTTTAGGTTATGTTGCTTTGTTGTGTTAAAATTTGAAACCAGTAGGATCAATATTTTAGATGCAATACCGGACGCACACAAATGAAATAAATACCCCCTTCCCCTTGCAGGACAAGGATAAAGTTCCTGAAGTCTAAAAAAGTAATCTGTTGAGTATATTTTGATATATTTAATTGGAATCTATTGTTGCCTAAAGCAGCAGCAGCTTCCAATCAAATTGGACTCAATATATTCAACAAATCTACTATACATAGTCCAGTCTGATTACCTAATATGAGATTCTCTCTCCCTCTCACTTCGAGAAAACTTTATTTGATATTTGCACTGGTAGTTTACACAATACAGTATTTAAATATTATTAACCCTATAACACACAAGCCAGCCAAAAACGGCTACAGCAGTGACCTTGTAAAATGGGCATTTGCAGATCATGAGAATATTTTTGAAAAAGCACGACTGGAATGTCTGGCGCAATAAACGAGTGGTAAATTTTCAAACAGATTCTCTTTGTCTGGAAATGGATATTTACTATGAGATGTAATTTTTTTAAAGCAAATTTAAGTGTTACAGGGTTTATAAAAATCATCAAGTTTAAATTTGCTTTCATTTTTCTCTCAAATGGTGTTTCAAGCTGAAAAAAAAAATGATAGATACATTAATAACATTGCACCATGAACAGCAGCAAACCCCAGTAAGATTGACAAAAATGGACAGGGCAATCAAGCGCAATAACTGGGGTGTCGGAATGTGTTATGACCTGGGTGGGGTGGGGGTCTGAACTGTGGGAGAGGAAAAAAGGGGGCGAGGCATTGCCCAATTTCTCCCCCCCCCTCGTTCTGTCCCCATGTTAACCATATCTCCTCAGTGGTCAATATCTTTAAAACAATTGTATTGTCTATGCTGATATGTCCTTCAAGGTTCCAGACCACAGGCCTTTGAATTTTCGTCCATGCATACCACTACCACATATGTGGTTTTTTCAACTTATTGGCACGTGTCTCTTTATACCTAAACCCCACTCGACCATTGATTTTAAATAATTTCACCATGATGGATGTTCAGTAATTTTGAGAGGCTTTCAGTTATTCAGTAATGGCAAATTGTCATAAAATAATTTAAAAGCGTGGAAACTAGTTTCATTAAAATTAAACTAACTGTCATAAGCTGTAACATCATATCACGTGACAAAGATAACAAATGAAATTCGCGATCTTCTTAACTACCGAGAGCGGGTTGCGTTCGCATTTCCGTATTATATATGACACTGCTAGTATAGGATGCCGTTTAGAAAGATTTTCCAGCTTGCCAAATCGTTGAGCAGCTTTATAATAATAATGATAATAATAATAATACCCGATTCCATCTATCCGGATAATCGGGTACTCACTTAAATAAAGGAATTGCTTCGTCATCTTCGACATTTTTATGCAAACTATTTCATTCACAAAGATCTATTTATATTTTCCCGTATAAATTTGTAAACAAACTGAATTGACCAATTGACAGTGGATTTAGAAAATTCAGCCTTCTGACGTAATGTAACGCTAAGTTTGATTGGATAAAATGCTAGTAATGCTTGCGTATTTAGTGATCGAAAACTGGTAGTAGCCGATAATACGTCTCGTCGCTCCCGGTGTCTAATTGTCGATAATACGTCCCGTTGGACTAGGAACCTAATTATTTCAAACCGATAATACGTCCCATCGCTGCCACAGGGTTAATAAAGTGCAAGGCTGATTATGACATCATAACTTCAAAAATAAGAAGTTAAATCGATCCAAAACAAACATCCAGGTGTAAGGACGAATTGTATTCATGTCCAGAACATCCTAACTGGAAAGGATAGAATATACACACTATACAAACATCAGATATACAATGATAAAATGGCAGCAGATTTTATAAATACTTTCAAATAAAGTTGAAGTGCCTCATATCATAACTAGAACACCTGAGTCTTTAGCATAGACAAACCACCCGATCTGATGAACTGGAAGCTCCACCAACTCTATGACCTCAACTCTCTCCACCTATAAGGGGAAGGAAGTGGACCAAGAGGGCAAAGTGAGAAGACCTTCTTCCGAGGTCTCCAACTCACTGGGCATAGACCTTTGGTTAGATAACCTAACAATGTTAGTAGGAAAAGGAACCTTGGTGGAGAGAAAAACAAACCCTCTGATGATGTGCTGTCCTAATCAATCATAGGTAGATACCTGTGGACAAAACACAAAGGGAGATTAGTATTTCATAGCGCCATAATAGAAATAAACCAGTTTTTTAGGCGCTTATCACGTTAAACGCGAGTCCCGGAAACACATTACAATGGAACAAACTCGCTAAAGTGTAGTTGAATTCACCTGATGATTAGGTCCTGGGCCCTCCTCTGGAAACATAGTGCGCTCAGACATAATTCTCAGGTATTTAATTCTTGATTTGCTTATTCTTTATTGAAAAACCAGCAGAAAACTTAATGGAAAAGGTTTGCATGTGGTCTCTCTGCCAATAAATTAGCAAAGAGGAGGTACTAGTCTGCGCATGTGCAGTGGTTGGGGCTAGCATCCGCCAGATTGTCATCTGACTACCTGCCCAGAAGGGGCACCTAACGTTTTTAACCCAAGTTTTTATTGAGTGAAAGCCGATATGTAGCAATATCAAAGAGTATTAGAGAGGTAAGTATACTCTTGAAGTGAAAATTCCCAGCTCAGTATTTAAATATTTATCATCTGAAACAAGTATTTTGACCACAATTCTTTTTTCCAGTGTTTTAATTACAAAATGTTACAAATATTCAAAGTCTAAAACCATGATTTTATTGAAATCTTAAGAAGCAGTGTTGGATAATAAGGGCAATGAAAAACATTAAGCCAAATGAGACTATGCATAGACTATGATGTCCAACTTTCACAACCGAGTCAAGAAGATTACTACAGAAGCCATCCATTTAATCATTAACAAGTACATCAATCCATATACAAGTACTTGGGGCGAGTCTCAGCCTTCATACCTGCATATTCACAGAAGTGATTGCCGATGTCATGAGCCTGGAAATTGAAGGCACCATATTCATAGTCAACAAAAGTGATCTTTTCTGAAAACAAAAAAATATTTTATATATATATATATATATTCATGGCGGTATAGCTATCACAAATGGGTGTTGTGTCCTTACAGGATATGTCCGCTGATTTCTGTTTGGTGTATAGATTGATGTCTATTGTAATGTTGTACAGCAGAATAAAGGGATCCAGTGTCAGTCAAGTAAATGATGTCATAATCAATCACGTCATATAATAGGTAGGCTGATGTTACAATTATTGTCATGAATGACACATTCAACAGCTTACCTATAGTTTTCTAGAAACTACTAGGCACTTCACTTCACATACTTAACTTATGGTACTGAGTGATGAATAATGGGAAATGACATACTTCCATATTATCAGTCTTCTGATGTTCAACTTCTTTCATAATTGGGCCACAATAAACTTGACCTTTTGACCTCAGGAAGTACAAATAAAATCTGAAATCCCACAAAACACCATGCAAGTGCTACATGCAAGCCAAATCTGGTGAAGATATTTTCACTAGGAGTTGGAGCTTTTGTGTGGAAATACAAATTCTACAATTGTGTCACTACAGGACAACCTACAGATCAAGTGTGTTAGCTATTCAAATGGTAGAACTCGAATTATTGCAAGGAAACCAAGCACAACTGCCCATAGGTCTACGAGCAATAAAGGTGATATGCCCTCCACCCCCACCCTTGTCCTTATACATATACATCAAGGAATAAGTGAAAGTACTACACAATTCTTAATTTCACCAAAGATGCATCATTTAATAGCTACATTCCATTCTTACCTTCTTTGTCATTATAGATGATGTTTTTACAAAGAAGGTCATTATGGCAGAACACTACTGGTGACTGAAGTGGCTCTAGATGCTGGCGCAGTTCATTCATCTCTGCTAACAACTTCTCTTTACATCTCACCTCATTCACAAACCTAAAAGATAAACAGTTGATGGCTGCTGGTTTCTATTTAGACTTTATCATAAAAACAAAAACATGTTTTGGCATGATGCTACATGTAATATAAAAATAAAGAAGTGTTTCATTAACTGAAAGATAACCTTCCTGAGCTTGGGACTGTAGCTAGCAGCCTCGGTCACTTCATAAAAGGACTTTTCCAGTTTATCCATCCATCATATGATGTCATAATCAACTACGTGACATGTAGGAGGACGTCATAATAAATGACGTCATGAATGACGTAGACAAGTACATCACAAACGCATAATTGAAGACGGACTAAGCCCTGTTGTACGACTTGTATGTCTTTACTATTTAATAAGTATTCTGTTGAGTATTTTGAAACTAATTTGACTGGCAGCAACAGCACCCAATCAAATTAGTTTCAAAATATTCAAAAACTTACCCGTATAGTTTTCTGGAAATTGATAGTCAGGGTGTAGCTAAAACTGGAAACTGTGACTGTAACTTCTATATTATGCTGATGATCACCCGAGGTCAGTTAGCACATAGGAAGTGGTACACAATATTTATGACCTCTAATACAAGTTAACAATACGGTTGTGAAACAGTCACGACTGAAATGTAATGAGAAGTGAGCTAATGTCAAGTTTACCTCGCCTGTTTTTTGACATCAGTGAACTCCGTAGGTATGAACTCCATGTATTTTTGTAGGCGCTTAAATAAGCTAGCTTCTGGGGCACCCACAATTCTTTTGGACGGATCTTGTATAAAGCTATTCACTGTATGAGCTGAGATATGATGCATCTTTGCCATCTCCCGTGCTATAAGTCTAGAAATCAGAGCAAAGAAAGCATGGCATTGTCACTACCAATCTACACGACAACTCAGAATTAACGTATCATGTTTCCAAAATAATGTAAAAACGTACTGTTAAATATTTAGAACATAATTGGATTGAAAGGAAGGCATTGCTGCCCAATCAAATTATGTTAAAAATAATAAACAGAACATTTCTTAATAACTAATATGTTTCTGTTCTTGTTTTGAAAACATTTAAACTTATTTAAGAGCTGTACTGTAAGACATAATTTCTACGTATCAGCATAAGGATGGGTTGGTATATGGAGTCAGCATTAAAAGAATAATGTCTCTTGTATGACTCTCTTGCTGAGCTAAGGCTCATTGCACATATTTTTGCATGTCAACATGACATAAAGAATACATGATTGTATACATGCTGACTTTCATTAAATTATTTCAATCAATTCTGTGTGATATAATGTTTAGAAGAAATTGTGGATGGACAAACAGACAGACACAGTGATGACTACGGTATTATGGCTCCCCGGCACTTATGATAAATGTTCTATGTAACATTTGCATACAGTATCCGTAACAGATTCAATAGATTAGACAAGACGACCCAGTGTCTACTGGCAATTGATGAAAGCTGTCAGCTCTAACAAAGTTTTAATATTCCTACCACTTTGCAAAAAGTCAATGTAAGATTCTGTCTAGCCCTTTTGCAAGTATGTTAAAATATGGAAATCTCGTAAAAGGTTAGATAACACTGGCATATTGGAGTGCTTTTTCCTGCAAATTTATTCAGGTGTCTAAACGAAATCAAGGATTTCTTTATTCACGAGAGTTGATACTTACCACCCTGATACTCTATGATATTTCCCAAATATCGACCTAGCTTCAATATAAGACTCAGAATTAAAAAGAGACCGACCCCTACTGGGCAGGCTAGGCAACTGACAGTCCAGCGGATGTGCCGCCAAAACTCGCGCATGCGCGGTGCTGTCATTTCCTATTCCAATTTATTGGCTGACAAATTGCAACATTTAATGCCCAAAGACTGAGCCTCTGTGCGGCGGAGAGACCGGGAAGGTATCAGGATGGTAAGTTTAAACTCTCTTGTGGAAAAAGAAAATCCTCGATTTCGGTTATTTCACATCAACAGTATATTTACCACCCTAATATTCTATGATATAGCCAGAATTCATAAGTGAATTCGGCGGGAAGGAGGCGAGGTCAGAAGACTGGCTTGTCCCTGGAAGAGCAAGCTCTTTTGCATTTGGAGCACAAACATCTGAAGTTGCGTATGAAACACAACCAGGAAATGACTTAGACATCGACTAACATGACCGATGTTGAGAGTAATGACTGTTTACCTAGCGCTCCCTCCCCCCCTTCTGAAAGAAGTAGCGATGACCTCAATGTCCTACACGTTCTCTATGTACTTTTCCTAATGTACTATAGGACATCGGACGCAATGCATTATTTCGTATACTCTCTGATGGAACCACAGAATCAAAAAAACACGAACCATCACCATATTAGTAATAAAAAACATGACAAAAAATAACCATCACCAAACATAGGCAGTAAGAGGTGCAGTATGGGACAGCAGAGATACCCTCTACTTAAATGTACTGTGTGTGAGTACTAAGGCCTTATGAACAATATTTATAAATATTTAAGATTTAACATTTATGCAAAATTGATACGGTAAGCGGATTTGTCGTGTCACGGAGATAATGGTCGGTGAAACTACTCACAGTGCCACTGGGCTATTGACATGATGTCATCCACTGGCACTCCGTTAAACAGAGCCGTAGAAGCCACTACGCCACAGATACTGTGAGCCTTGGCCATGTCAATTTGTTTGCCCGTGGCGGCTTTGTGGCAGTGCTGGATGCACTCCACAATCCACCTAGATATGGTAGCTTTTGAAGCTCTCCTGTGAGGCTCAATATAAGATAGCCATAATGCACTGGGGTCCGTCCGCCATTCTTCTGTGCATTGTTTATAACGAGTTAATGCACAGACAGGACACCATGCCTTTGAATTAGGATCAAAGCAAAGCATGCAAAACTATAGGCTGACCAGGATACTTTAAGGACTGGTTCTTGGCCATAAAGTTAACTCTAGGTAAAACCCAGAGGCCTTCCCCTGTAACAACAAAACGGTTTGGCTCAGCTGATAAAGCATGAATTTCACTTCTTCATCTAGCCGAGGCTGCAGCAATCAGAAAAACTGTTTTAAGCGTCAACAATTTCATTGAAACGGAGCTTACTGGTTCAAAGGGTTTATCTGCTAGTACTTGACGCACTAACGATAAACTCCAAGACGAAATCACTGGAGGATTCCTTAGTCTTAGATTACCCATGCCTTTGATTAAAGTATTAAGACTACATACTTCATCACTTCCCCTAATAGCCAAGCAAGGGATAACAGACATTAAAGCTGACTTGTAGCCAGCAATAGAGTTAGGCTTGAGGCTATAGGTATCATACAGGCGACAGAGGCAATCGGCTACTACCCGAATAAATGCATCCATTGGATTAATACATCTTTTTGAGCACCATTCCACAAATCTGTTGATTTTATAATTATATGCTCTGGAGGGTGCCCCCCCCCCCCCCCCCCCTTCTGGCTCTTGTCATAAACATGGCTGCTTGCTCAGAAAAGCCCTCCTTAACTGCCGCTTCCTTGACAACATCCACGCAGTCAAACGGAACATTGACGGATTGTTGTGCAAGGCCATGCCTTGGAAGATTATATTCTAAATCAGAGGCAGAGGAACAGGATTGCAGATCAGAAGGTCCAGCAGATCCATATACTATGACCAGCTTGGCGAATTTGGGCCGATCAGAAGCACTTGGCATTTCTGCTGCCTGATTTTCTGGAGAATTTTTGGAATCAGGATTGCTGGTAGGAATGCATATGCATACATTCCTTCCCAGCTGATAGCTAGCGCATCTATTGCGATAGCGCGCAGATCTGGAATCGGAGAGACATACGTCGTCATCTTCACATTCTTGTTCGTTGCGAATAAATCTATGTTGGGCTTGCACCGGTGATTGAACAGACGGTCGTACCCACATTGATTTAGTTGCCATTCCATGGGAAGAATGCTCATTCTTCGGCTCATTGAGTCTGCTAATAGATTTAGCCTTCCCAGAATATAAACTGCTTTCAGGGAAATCCAATGATCTAGGCACCAGCAAAGCAGTTTCTATTTCATCACACAGAGATTGGGCGACTTCGTTCCGCCCTGGCGGTTTATATACGTCACTACTGTTGCGTTGTCTGAACGAACCAGAACAATCTTGCCCTTGACCGTCTCCAAGAAGTGTTCCATGACTAAGACTACTGCTCACATTTCTAGCAGATTGATACGTTCTTGTGACTGATCCAGATACCAAATTCCTGATACTTTGCCTTCTTCCAGGTAAGCTCTCCATCCCTCCGAAGATGCATCCGAGTACATCGTTAATTGAGGGTGGGGAGGAGACATCACTTCGCCAGGAGATTCCCTCTTTTCATCCACCATTGTAAGTGGTGAATAAGAGGTTCCAACACAGACAATTTTGAGTTCAGGATTCCTGTGCTGTGGGTCCACGTGTCATGAGAAATAACTGGATAGGCCGTCTGCCTATCAGTGGAATGACTGGTTCTAGAGAAACCATCAACCCCAGCATTCTCAAGTAAACCCGTGCCAGGACATAACCACTGTTCTACTCTCTCCTGAGATGGGTATACATAACCTATCTCTAGATAGAAGAACATGCCCAGGTAAACAGACTTCTGGGATGGACTCAGCTCTGATTTTTGAAAGTTGATTATCCAGCCTAGATCTGTCAAAGTTTTCAAAACTATTTCCAGATTTACTGATAGATTTTCTTGACTGTGTGCTTTTAACAGCGAGTTGTCTATGAATGTGTGGAATGCTGTGTCTCCTGCGGAGGTATGATGTCATAGCTAGGACCACTCGCGGGAAGACCCGAGGAGCTGTCGAGATCCCAAATGAGAGAAACCAGAATTCACATTGGCAGCCCTGAAAGGCAAATCTCAGGAACCGATGAAAGGTCTTCACAATTGTAATGTGAAAATAAGCATCTTTTAGAGCTCTAGATCGATGCTGTCCACATTCCTTTCCTCAATCCTGCTAACACCGTCCTTACAGTTTCCATTTTGAAACTTGGTGTGAGGATAAACCTGCTGAGAGGTTTGAGGTTGAGAATTGGTCTCCACCCTCCAGTCCTTTTTGTCACTAGGAACACGGTTGAATAGTAACCCGGACCATTTTGTGCATGTTGAATCGCTCGTTTTTGTATGAGGGATTGAATTTCTTTCCCTATACACAACCGTTGATCGGGATCTCCTGGATTTTGAGTCCAGATCGGTACCAGAGATAGATGCGATGGTGGATTTGCTATCCAGTCGGGATGGTAACCGACTGAAAGCCATCGCAAGACTAAGAGGTCCTGAGTAACCCGCTCCCACTCTTGCGTGTGGAAGGCCAGGCGACCTCCCACTGACCCACCTAAGGCGAGAGGTAGACTCGAGGAGTGCAAGAGTGGCACTGTCTCCGGTAGATGTCCCAGCAGCACTGGTGTGATCCCTGTGAGGATCGACCCATCAGGATCGCCCCCACGACCAGAAACCTGCGCTCCTCTGCCAGCACCACGTGGGCTGTCTGGCGGAGCTTGCGAACCCCTAGCTGGCTTACACTGGTGTGCCTGTGGCCTACACTGCGTTGGAGGTTGGCCCCCGGACCTGACCACCACCGCTAGCCTGCTGAGGGTGGAAGGCAGGGGGCACTGCACGAATGTGCTCCCTGCGGAGCAACTCGAATTGCTCACGCAGCACCCTCTGGTTCTTGACCAGGTTTACTGTTTGTTGGAGGTGCAAGCATTCCTCACCTCCAAAGAAACCTGGACCTGACATCGGCGTCCGAAGAAGCCGATCGTACAGGTCCTGTGAGGGACACATTGTCCAGGGCAAAAGTGTGCCTCGCTTGTAATCTCCTGGTCAATGATCTCGTCATACAATCCAGAGCCAGGTTAATGGCATCCTGGATGGCTTTCTGGACTGTAGCAGAGATGGCTGGCGTGCCACGGATGCTGCTACTACCCGCTGTAGCAGCTGGGAGATGTGCGAGAGCCGAAATGGCTCCTCTCGTACCCTGTTCCGTGTCACGCAATGCAGAGTTCGCACGGCGCAGTGCTAGCGCACAGGGGTCCCGTGTCCTCGTTCAAAGCCGCACGGTTATCTGTGCATGGCTTCGGAACGACGCCGTACCTCTGATATTGATTAGAGGTAATTCAGCAGCGCAACGCCACCTCGCAAGGGACCTTCGTGAGCCATCCATTAGGATACGTCCATATTATGATATGTTCAGCATACGGGAGAGATGACATGGTGCTTGTCACCAGCTTACTTATCAACCACGGGGGTTGGTCTTGCTGGGTAGCCGGTGGATCCACCTGGAGTTCCGGCTTGACGCCTACCAGCCATGGCGTCAAGCCAGTCATATTCAGTGGCTGCCTGTGAATGCTCGACGAGCATTGGGCCTTCGTCGTCCTCAAAAACATTCACTGGTGGATTAATGGCGGAAGCTGGTGATACTCCTGGATAGCCAGGGAAGCCATATGGACCTGCAAGGGCCAGCATGGATTACACCTTGGGTAATTCAGGATCCAGATCCACAGCATCATGAGGGGCTAAAGGCATGATGTCATAATCCAGACCTTCTGTAGTGTACCTCTCAGCAAGCCGAGGGATACAGTATGGCCGGCCATCGGCTCCGAGCCGGCCTATCTGTTGAACCGTGAAACCTGTTGTAAAGGGTCTTGCCCTGGAAGATAATATTGTCCATCAGAGGCAGAGGAACCGGATTGCAGACCAGAAGGTCCAGCAGATCTGTAAACCATGATCGGCTTCGCCAATTTGGGGCGATCAGAAGCACTCATGCTTGCTTTTCTGAAGAACCCATGGAATCAGGATTATTGGAGGGTATGCGTATGCATACATTCCCTTCCAACTGATAGCTAGTGCATCTATTGCGATAGTGCTTCGATCTGGAATCGGAAAAACCTACATCGTCATCTTCGCATTTTTCTTCATTGCGAATAAATCTATGTTGGGTTTTCCCCAATGATTGAACAGATGATCCGCCACACATTGATTTAGTTGCCATTCCGTAGGCAGAATGCTCATCCTTCGGCTCAATGAGTCTGCTAACAGATTCAGCCTTCCTGGAATATGAACTGCTTTCAAGGTGATCATATGATCCATGCACCAGCAAAGCAGTTTCCATGTCATCATACAGAGACTGGGCGATTTCGTTCCGCCCTGGCGGTTTATGAAACTCACTACTGTTGAGTTGTCTGAACGTATTAACACAAACTTTCCTTCAACTTCTTTTAAGAAGTGTTCCAGGCCTGGAATTACAGCCCATAATTTTAACATGTTGATATGCCCCTTTGACAGATCCAGATTCCAAAGCCCTGATATTGTGGCTTCTTCCTGGCAAGCTCCCCATCCCTCCATCGATGCATCCGTAAACATCATTACTTGAGGGTGGGGAGGGGTCAGCATGACTCCCGCCAGGAGATTCTCTCTCTCCATCCACTTCCCATTGGCGTCCCTGAAAAGCAAATCTCAGGAACCGATGAAAACTTGCAATGGGAATGTGGAAATAAGCGTCTTTGAGATCTATCATTGCTGTCCACATCATCTTCTCTAACCCAAACAACACCGATTTTATTGTTTCCATTTTCCACTCAGTGTGTCCATAAACTTTTTTGGAGGTTTGAGGTTGAGAATTGGTCTCAACCCACCCCCACCCTCCGGTGTTCTTTGTCACAAGAAACACAGTTCAATAGAAGGCCAGGCAATCTTGCGCCGGTTGAATTGCTTCTTTTAGAATTAGATATTCCATCTCCTCTTCTATGCACAACTGCTAGTCTTTATCTCTTGGAATTTGTGTCCAGACTGGTACCAGAGAGAGAGATGCAATGGCAGACCTATTATCCACACTGGACTGTATCCGCGCGAAAGCCATTGCAAGACTAAGCGGTCCTGAATTAACTGCTCCCACTCCTGAATGTGGAAAGTCAAACAACATCCCACTGGTGCACCTATATGTAGGGTTAGCGGGTTGCACATAAATTTTAGAAGTGCGTGTGTCTCTGGTACGTGTAACAACACCAGGGGCCGTATTCACGAAGAGTGCGTAACTTACGTACATGCCTAAGTTACACGCCTTACTTATTCCGTATTCACGAAGGGGTGCCTAACTTACGTCAAAAAGCGTAAGTTAGGTGTGGAGCTCTCTAGGGTTTTGAGGCTCGAATCAGCTGTTCACGAGCGCCGCTTATGACGCGAACGAAGTCACAGCTGTCAAATCTTTCTGTAGACCGCCTAGAAGTGTAAACGTATCACGACATTACGTAACTTCATGTTTTCCCAATCCCTGTTGACGGCATATATCGAGAACTGTATAAATATTACCATTATCTTCTAAATTAACGATTGAATATTTTTATATAACTTTCATAGACTATTTAGCAAGCAATATTTGAAAATAAGAAAGCGCGAAATTAATTAGGACTACGTTATTATAGGTTTAGCGAGTGTACAAATTACTTGGTTGGAGAAGACTCTGCGCTAATTGGAGATTATTTCACGGAAATACTGGCATTTTACTAATATATGGCATACCGACCTTTCTGATAAATATTCCGCTATAGATATGTGGATTAGCAAGTCCATGAACAAGAGGTGAAATCCCCCCCCCCCACACCTAGATATGCATCAGCCATGAATTCGGCCTACATGCTCACCCACACCCCACCCCCCTGCTATGGCTGTGAAAATTCCAAGCCTAAGTACGATAATAATCCAATCCAAACAATTTTCACTGTTCACGAGCAGAACTTATGACGCTTGAAACAAAGTAAATTTTGTGAAAAAGAACAGATTACAGATCTTCGTCCTCCAGTTTTTTGTCATATTGTATAACGAAAAAAGTTTCAGATTATGGACATTTTTTCCCCCAGATTATTTTTATCACTGATACAGTTGTGGACCACACACACCCACCCACACATCACAGGCCTTTGAATTTTCGTCCATCCATCCCTCTACCACATATCCCTCCTACTATATATATATATATATATATATATATCCACACACAAGGTGTGAAACCTTCATCTGTGGGCACCATTGTCAGAAAGCCGATTGGTTGGTTTGTAGTGGTTTGTAGTCAGAAACGTGATGTCCGCGGATTTTGACAACAACCCAACCAATCAGCTTCCTGACAATGGTGCCCACAGATGAAGGTTTCACACCTTGTGTATATTTATATATATAGTAGGGGGAATATGTGGTAGAGGGATGGATGGACGAAAATTCAAAGGCATGTGCACACATGCAGAGTCTGCTTAAAGAAAGTTGGGGTGTACGGTCACATTGGATGATTTTAATCTGCCACTCGAGTATATGATGCCACATATGTAGGCTGACGTCACAATTAAAATATGTAATTAATGACGTACCCAAGTCATGAGCACCAAGACAAATTAGTTTCAAAATATTCAACAGCTTACATGTGCTGCATACCTGTATACTTACTATGGTATCAGGGACAGGTTCGGCTTTTGCAATGTTCTAGCCAATGAATAGATTAGCCAAATACTATTTTTGTTTACTTCAAATTAATGTCACTTATGAACCACGGAAAGTAGGTCAAAAGCGTGTTCAGTGAAGCATGACACGTAAGTCACAACCTTTCATACGCAACACACCTTCAGCGTATAATGCATCCACACATCAGGTTTAGTTCCAGTATGTCAAAACTCTTGAAACTATAGCCCAGAATAACATGTTCTGTAATGTTTAATGAACCATGAAAAGTAAATCAAAGGTAGGTCACGATGACCTATTTTTTATACACCGTGCACCTCCTCTCTAAGATGCATCCACATATCAAGTTTAGTTCCCGTATATCAAAAACTCTTGAAGCTACAGCCACTTCCCGGACAAAAAAAAATTTCTGTAATGTTCAGTAAACAGTGAACGGTAGGATAAAATTAGGTCATGCTGACCTACTTTTCACATCACCTGCAAAAGATGCATCCATGTACCAAGTTTCATGGTCATATGTATATGTCTTAAAACTATGGTCCGGACAAGCTGAATAGAAGATCTGGAGCCTACCATGACAGGGTCATTCTAGACAAATTTTGTTGAAATCTGTCAAGCAGCTCAGGAGAAGCGTTTTTACAATTTCCAGTACATTTTTCATAAAATCTAAGATTTTCACCCAAAAAATTGACCAACCAAAATTCGGAATAATATTTAAATAGAACCCACTTTGCTATAGTCCGTCCAGCCAACTAGGGTTGGAATCCACCGAGCGGTAAATGAGTATTATTTTGACAATTTTCGGTACATTTTTCATAAAATCAAAAAATTTTACCAAAAAAATTGACCAATCAAAATTCTGTATACAAGTTGTTACGCCTACATCCCTAGGGTCCTTGTAGCCAAATTAGGTTGAAATCCGCTAAGCCAATCCGACAGACAGACAGGGGCGCCATGGCATAAGCTCACTTGGCTTTTCAAGCCAGGTGAGCTAATAATAAGATGTATGCGCATAGCAGCTCATCTGTCCAGCAATCGGTTAATGAGGAATGTTGCCAGACAGACAGACGATAGACATTCGCCATGGCATAAGGTCACGTGGGCTAAGACCAGGTGAGCTAATAATAAGATGTGGGTACATAGCAGCTTTTCTGCATGCCTTGAGACTGGAATTTCAGGGTTAACACTCAAGCTGGGCAGAGACAGTCATTTCAGTGATGAATTTTCAAAAATAATCTCGTGGGCACATTGTATGAGGAGATTGAAAATTTCATTCAAAAATGACATCTGCATGGTCTTGAGACAAAAGATAATATTTTAGATAATTTACCAGTGAAATGAATGAATTGATAACCAAGCCAGGCATTCCAGTGGTAAATTGACATGGACTAAGAAAAAATTAAATTTTTTACCAACCTCGACTACTAAATATTCAAACAGTTGAACAGGTGACCATAAATTTGTTTAAAAGAATCAAATTCTATCTCACACAGGAATATATACTAAAACTATCCAGATATTCCAGCATGGAGCAATATTTTTACTAATTTTAAGTAACTGAGACAATCCAGACTGCGGGCTGATCCCAATTATGGTTTTGCTGTCTACAATAGAACCTGACAATGTCCAAGAAATGTTCAACAGAATACTCTGTCTGAAGACAGGAGAATGTATGCATGCATAAATAGAATTATATTTATTTTCATAGAATTTTGAATTTTAAAGTTATCTATACAACAGACGATTTTTACTAATCTTAACTTAAAATGTATGTAATGCTAAAAGGGGAGATAACTCTCGTGGTCAGATATATTGGCATGTAATCAGGCTTGCCACAAAGTAGATATATTAACATAACAAATTTGACACTAATCCACGGAGATGGTCTCTGGGAACACAAGCAAAGCGTAATTCCTATTTCTTATGTGCTAAAACAACCTTTTAGACTATCAACAAATTGTAAAATCTGTCATTATTTTTAAGGAGGAATCCGATGGAAGAATTGAAAATTGGTTAATTTCATTGAAGGTGAGATCTAATAAAATAAGCAATACTCATTATTTTTAAGATTTTAATGGTTAAGATTTGTCATGAAAATTTAAATCTTTGCTTAGTAATTGTCCATTGGCAGCTCAAGAGATTCTTTACAAATTTACCTGACTGGCTCAATTACTGGCAGTAGGCCTGTAATTGAAATTCCAGTGGTAAAATTAAAAAATATCAAGTTTTCTCTTGGTCTGCAAATGGGTATTTCCCAAGACAACTGCACAGGCCGGTTTTGTCCGGGTTGAACATTAAAGAGTTAACAAATTACTGGCTGTTATTCAAATCATTTTCAGAGCATTCAACAGCTTCCAAGCATTTAACACTTTAATTGTCAGCCTTTGTCAAGAATATTTAATTTTTGCTTAGAGAATGTCCATTTGCCAACATGGGCAATAAGGCTATTTTTTAAATTTACTCATGTGTTGACCCAGTCCAGTGGTAATCTTTAAAAGATAAATAGCCTTGATCTCGTCCTGCAAATGCAGACTTACCATGGAGAAGTCAGCCAAACCAGCCTCTGCAGTATGCTTGAATGTTCATAAATTTGCAAAGCAAGACTGTTTTTTGAAAATTCACCACTGGAATGACTAGTTCGATAAGCAAGCCAGCCATTCCAGTGGTAGATTTTCAAAAATACATCTTGGCCTGCAAATGGTCATTAAATAAGAAAATGAGTTTATATTTTTTACCTAATTTAGCCATTAAAGGGTTAATTTCCTTAAATCCTTGAAATCATAATCTACATCTAACACTAAATGCTAAAACTGAAAAATAATCAACTTTCATGACTATAATATACTTACTTTATTACTTTCATTTAATAAAATTCACATTTACAGTAGCATTTATGTTTAAAAAACATAGAATGCAGTACAAACAGGTTTTTATCATCTGTGCTGAATGTAAATTGATTAGGCTGTCATGGCTGTGTTAATGGTGTGATCTGATAAGGTAGTCTTGTACATTATCATCCATATCAATATGTATGTGGCTCTATCTGTCTACACATGGAGTATCTATCTGTTCATTTTGTCATAGAACACACACTGATTTGACATAGTCTGCAGATTTCTACATTGAGAATGCTTCTTGGAAATTTGGTAATTTGAGAAGGCACATGTATTCATTTTAATCGACACCGTCTTTTAAAAGTGCTGCTCTTTCTAAACCATGAACAATTGTTCAGTCCATCTTGCATCTCATCATGCTCATTGTAACAGTGACTCTGCTTCAGTAGGCTTTGGCTCACAATGGCACCTGCAAAATAAAAGACAGTTGTTTTGAATGATCAAGTCAATCAGAAACTGATTTTGTAGTGGTCCTGAAAAATGCCTATGCATGTCAAGAGGATATTTTAGAAAATTTACCACTGGAATGGCTGGCTCGATAACAGAGCCAGTCAGTCCAGTGGACTATTTTCTAAAATACTATTCTCTTTAAAATAACCGTTACCACTCTGATGTCAATATTCTATCATTTGCCATGTCACTAGCAAAGAAACTGCTGAAGGCTACAATTTTCAACCACTGCAACATATTCCATAAAATTTGTTGAAAAATTAACCACCATTTTTTAATTTAATTTGAAAACTGTAAATTTTGACATCAGAGGGGTAAAGGTTAATCTTGGTCTGCAAAGTGCAAATTGGCATTCAATAATCAAACTTTCTGATTTTCTAACCCATTCTTGACCATTAATGACTAACCCTTTAAGACTTAAATTTCTTCAAGAAAAGTAAAAAAATTTCAAGAAAATTTAAATTTGCGGACCTAGTGAATATTTTGAAGGTTTACCACCGTAATGACTGACTTGTAAATTTTCAAAAATTGCCTTCACTTGGTCTGCAAATGGGCATTTCTCAAGACAACTGCAAACACCATTTTGGGCTGATATCTGCGTCAAAGAGTTAAGCTGTTGAATAATTTAATTCAGCTGGAAACCTGAGTGATATAATTTGTATCAACATATTTAAATTAATAAAAGATTATGTAGAATATTTTGAGGCTAAATGCACCTGGAAACTGTTGCTTTCTAAGGAAAACTTGTCCAAGAAAGGTTTCCTATGTGACCAAAAGCTCCCAGCCTAGCTTCAGAACATTCCACAATTTACCTTCATGTATACTAATTACTTTAAAGTTTAGAAACAGTGATGAGGCAATGACAAATTTAGCCAGATAATACCAGCCATGTCAGTAAGGATAATCATTCCATATAAAATAATGCATTTATATGGATCTTATGTTTTTCAGCTGTCATTAAATTCATCATATATCTCTTGAAACAATATTAGAAATTAGAAAACTGTTTGACATGCCTTTATTGTTGAAACATTGAAGCAACAAATTGCAAATTATCAACACCTAAATAAAAGATATTCCACAGGATACACAGGAGGGTCAGGAGCACCTAATTATGAATCACAGAATTAGGCAATTTTGTTTTCAATTGTCTATATTTCAATTTCACTCATTATTTGGCTGACAGTTTGAATTGCATTCAACTGACTTCATTCCAAGTAGGGGTCATTGACAGATTGAGCAGACTGAATTAGAACTGTTGTGGAACAAATGTGTATGCCTACATCATATATTTGAACCTGCTACATCTAAAGCTTACTAGAGGCAAGACAGCCTGTTTGGGAACCTCACTGTTAATTAAAATGACTGTCTCATAAGCCATTTTCTATGGTATTAAATTATTAACCATTTAATACCCACTATGCTATCTACTATCTACGGTGGTCTTGTGAAATAATAATCCATATGCAGAGCAAGCGAAAACTATTTTTGAATACTTGCCACTGGAGTGACTGGCTCAACCCAGTCATTCCAATCGCAAATTTTCAAAAAGTAATCTCATCTGCAAACAGACATATTTTCTTTTCATAAAAATGAAATTAAAGTAATTTAAGCATTAAAGGGTTATGCATAGGCTCATAAGTGCATATATTATATGCTTTTATAAGTCATGGAACGTCATGTAAAAGTCATGGAATTTCACAGTGACATAGATGATATCTATAAATGAGAAAGCTTTGAAATCTAGATGCGCTCAGATAGCATCTCATGCATTTTATCTTTCATTTTCTTTGTCATAGAAATTAAATTGTTATAGCTCAATAGCATAATCTTTCACAGTAATGTTTTTGTGATTTTCATGACTTTTCGTGATGTTGGGTAGTGTATACCTATAGCGACCACCCAGGTTTTTTTCGCCCCACCCATATTTCAGCACACACACCTGGGGCCAAGTACCTTCCTAAGTTCCTACATCCTGATTAGTCTAAATCATAAATGAGAAGCAATCAATATGCTTTCTGCGAAATGAATAGATATTATTGAATGCTCACATGGTCAAATACCATAGCAAACATTATTCTTCTATGATCGATTAATTTTCAGTTCATTTCTGAACTGTTCGCTTCATAAAAAAGGGCAAGCCTCCGCAACAGCTGACAGGCAATAGCAAAGTACGAAAACAGGTGATGTAGCTTGAATATCGGCAGTCATTTATTATATACACACCTTTCTGCACTTTTCTGAAAGCTCTTTGTTAGTGTTAGTTGCACAGTTGTCCAAAACGTATAAAATCCTCAGACGAAATTATTAGAGATAACCATAGAGACTTGAAAATAACATGCTTTCGTTAAGTGCTCGCTACTGTAAACGTGACTTTGAACGAGAATTTCGGGACTTACGCCCTTTCGCCTAACTTAGGCATGGGTGTTAGGTGGCGTAAGTTACGACAATATTTAGGCACCCGCCTAAGTTATGCACCATTCCTGAATACGGATTTACGTACATGTTTGGACTTATGTATAGTTTACGCACATTTTTGGACGTAAGTACCCTTCGTGAATATGGCCCCAGTGTGGTACCTGTGGTAACCAATAATTCTTTTAGGCAATCAGGCCCGGTTACAACGCGCTGCTTCGCGCGTGCCATGCCCAGCGCCACGTGCACCTCGGTGCGCGGGCTGCTGCCTGGCTGGCTGTGCTTGAGGCGCTGGCTGACGTACAGCAGCGCACTGCTATTGGCGTGGCCGGCATGGTCTCTGAACCCGGCCAGCAGGCACCGGTAAGCACCGCCACATGCGTACTGCTGTCGAACAACCGAGGGCTGACCTAGGCTTGCGCGATTTCATCGAAAATTGCGATTTTGAAAAAATTGCGATTTTCTACGATGCAATTGAAAAAAAATTCGAGCAGACTATCAGATTTTAACTCGCCATTCAGCAATAAAAGAATACAGTTATAATCCATTCACGCATGTATCCACTGTTTTTTCTGTTCACTACATGTCCTAATCAAAACACAAAGGTCTATGGTAAACAAGCTAACAATAGCAAGGTAACACCTTTGTCATTGAGAAAATCAGCTAGTATAATTTTCTTTCTTTCGCTGCAGACCCTGAGTCTGTCGTGAAATACCAAGTATATACTTAGTTGCAGTGTTAGGCAATAATCACTGAACATAATTCTTTTAGCAATTTCAGGTGGTGTACTAACTTTTCCTTTTTGATTCGGTTGTCATGCCTAATTAAAGAAAATAACGCAACAGCATTCCAGATTGTTGTATTTTGAACTGTGCGTTTTGTTGATTACTCTTAAATGCAAATCATACATAAACTATAAACTGCACTATAGGACGAGTTTACGCCGTTACTATCGTAGCTACTCAAAGCTATCGTCCTATGTATATGGATTGCACAGTATCTCTCCGGGTACTAATATTAGCGTCTTTGCGCTACTTGGGTAATGACCTAAACTCGTCCTACAAAGGGAGGCTATAAGGGGAAGGTGATACATATGCGATTTACATTTTTTCTCGACAAAATTTTATGTCAAATTTTGATGAAATGAACAATGTTTATTAAATTATATGCAATATTTAGGCGGTCCCAATTAATAATTTCACTCCCGCGATGATGGATATAAGGTATACATTAAGCAGACGTAGGATAGTAAGAATTTGTTGCATGAAATTGTGTTCTAATTTTGTGCTATTATTCTATCATTTATTTCAGCTTTTTCTAGAAATTCTAAGTCCCAGTTCTCGTGACTTGTTTATACTTTTGGGAATGTGGACATACGATTTAATCGAAAATCACGATTTTTATATAAAATAGATCGCGATGTTTCAAGGCAAAAATTGTGCAAGCCTAGGCTGAACATGCACGTGTTCTCTGGACAACACTTCAAATTGTGCGTGCAGCACCCTCTGGTTGTTGACCAAGTTCACCGTCTCTTGGAGGTGCCGACAACCCTCACCTCCAAAGAGACCAGGGCCCGCCATCGCGCTTGCAATAAGCGCGATTTGAGCTCCTGGGACGGGCACAAATTGTCCAAAGCAAATGTGCGCCTCGTCCTCAGTGACTTGGTCACCGACCTAGTCAAACAATCCAACGCCAGCTTGATCCCATCCTGGATGGCTCATTGCACTGTCATTGGACTAGGCTGCTGGTGAACCGAGGATGCCACTACCCCTGATAGCAGCTGAGAGACGTGAGACAGCGCACTGATCGCTGCTCGCGAACTCTCCTCGGTATCACGCAGAGCGGCATTAGCTGAGTGTATAATGCCTGAGCACAATGCTCCCCTGTCAGCACGAGAGCCTGGCCGCGTGTCTTCCCCCAGAGCTGCGCTCGGTCTGGGCGCTAGACCATACCGAGTGTACTGACTGGCAGTAACTCGGCAGCATCTAGCAACCTCAGGGGGGGGGGGGGGCTTTGCGAGGCGACCTTTCGGTCTAATCGACTCCTCTGCCATAGTGAACATATCTAAGATATGCTCAGCATACGGCAGAGACTGAGCCAAGGTGGCCAATGGCTTAGCCTGTAACCACGGCCACAGGTTACTGGTGGCCGTTTCATCCACAGAGAGCTCTAGTCTGACAGCGAGGAGCCACACGCACATGTCAGACCAGTCTTCGTCCGTGGCCACCTGCGAATTGCCGACGAGCAGCGGCACTCGTCATCTTCAATGGCATTCGCAGGTGGGGCCGTGGAGGAGGCTACAGACGTACCCGACTGCCCGGGGAATGCATATTGGCCCGCGAGGGCTGGCATGACATTCTCCTCGGGCAGGCCGCGCTCGTGTGAGGGGCATAATGCACACTAGCACGCCCCGGGTCGTCCGTATAAGATTCCACGGCTAAGCGTGGTATCTTATACAGGTCGAATCATGAAACCTGCTCCAGAGGGAACAGTACCATATGTGCTAGCGGCTGCGCTTTCCTTGCTAACCCAGACGGACCAGGAGAATGCCCGAGGGAAGATGATGAGGGTACTCCACGAGTGATCGTGGTCAGGCCCATTGGTCGGGTCCCGCCTGATGCTGCTCGCGCCGCTGGATCACCAGGCGATGCGAACATCAAGCCTGGGTCCAACACTGCCACCCCTGGATCACTGAAAACTTTGTCCAAACTAGTAGGGCATGCTCCAGGGATGGGGCTACCTGCCCTGAGGTCGATGTGCAGGAAGTTGAAACACCTGTGCCTGGAAGCATGCCGCAAAGCATGTCAGGCACCAGGTCTTTCAAGGCCCTGCGCATCTCACTCACTAACTCTACCTGAAGGCCTCTAGCTCACCCTTCTCAGAGGCCTTCTTCTTACCCTCCTTCTCCTTCCTCACCCTCTTCGCCTGTGAACAGAAGAATTCAGAGGTTAGATTCACACACCTTCCCCCACCCCCTCTTTACAAATAGCACATTTGTTAGAAATTCTACAATCTGTACAGGATGGGCAGAGGTGGGGAAAGAATCTAGCCTTCAGATGTTTCAGATGGTATGATGATTTCTAAAAGGTAGGCAAACGAAGAGAATGAGTATTTTAGTTTGTTATTTCTTTTAGTAAATACAAGAACAAACTATAGAGAAAAGACACAGGGACAGATGGCTTCTCTTGATTATTAAAGAATAGAAAACAGCCAGGGATAACAAAGAATGTTAGAAAAGATGAGAGATGGCTTATGACTATCCAGATATCTCTCCACATTCATAACATAGAATGATAATGACATCAATTGTTTTTCTAAACTAAGATTATGACCTCAATGCAAAGGCCCCTTCAAGGGGAGGAGACATCAGAATATGAATGCAAGAAATACCTAGGATTACCTACATTCATCACTCAAGAATAATATAATATTAAATCATATATCTGAGAACCCATGTACAACCACATGCGAGAATACAGTACAATAAAGATGGCAGCAAGAATTGATAAAATGCTTTCAAATAATTAGGTGTCATAACTAATAAACTCCCTTATCCTGAGCACAGGTAAAACCATCCGCTTGTGTATAATAACATGTCCATCCATCCGCAAAATCTGTAGTCTCTTGATGGGGGATGGACAAAAGGAGGGGGATATTTTTCATCTTATATCCCCGACCCGTAGACATATCATAATGATAAGTCAGAAAAAAGAGACATGATCAACCTCCGAGTGAAGAACAGGAACAATACCATCATAAGATGAGCCTGTGGACACAAAGACACAAGGGATTAGTAGACCTAGCGCTGGGATAATTTAACAAGGATTCCCAGCGCCTAAAAACGCGCTAATGCCAGGTCGGACGCGAATGAAAACCGGAAACGCATAAAAGCTACAAGTCTTAATTAATATATGGAACAATATCATCTTAATGGATGATGAAGAGGATGCTTTTGGCATCTTAGAATCAGCCATTATAGATATGGATGATAAATAAGGATTGAAAATTCTCTAAAGCTTGAATAAGGTTTCCACAGTTATGGAAGCAAATATATTAGAAAACGGAAGCATCAGTATGCGCATGCGCAGTAGGTGGGGTCTGTCATGTGCATGACCATGTACATCCCCCTGCCCAGTAGGCCCACCTAACTTTTTATAATTCTGAATATTAGTGATATCAAGAGTGTTAGGGAGGTATGTTCTCACGATGTGAAAATGACATTTAAGTAAAGGTCTACACATATTGCACCTAGTGCAGTCATGTGGATAGTAGCAGACTAGCAGGCCTTTACGAATCTGTGGCAGTAAGGGCATTTTTTGTCAATGACAAAAGGAAAAAAATTTGTTTTTAGTTTGATAAGAGAAACTAAAAATTAATTGAAAAATGGAGCAACTAATAATTTCCCTAAGGAAACTTTGAACCCTAGATGAGAGAAGACGAAAACAAATGGACAGGACCATAGATGATATGGCCCTGGCAGATTAAGACGTTAAATCTCAACTTCTTCAATGAAGACAAGGGAGATAATCAGTATTTGAACTTCATCACTTACGAGACTAATATTAGATTCAACACTCCCTGGCAAGGACTCATTAGTAATTGAACTTAATCAATGAACCTATCTATACATAACCATCAGAGAAAACAGAAGAAAAAAATCTTGCTGTCAAAAATATTGAAAATTTTCAAAGATTTTGAATGTCTGCTGTATAACTCTCAAATATCTGAACCCTGAAGTATAGGATTACCACCGAAGAAGCGAGCGAGTGAGGTCCATTGGCCATCAACTGGCATGCCTAGTCTTTGCATCCATTAACTGGGCAACGGGAGGGGAGGGAATTCAAACAAAAACCAAGTACAAACATTGATCCAGATGAAGGAAATGCGGCACACGTCAAGAACAGCTAAAAGTAACTGAAAATACAAAGCACAACATGTGGTTAGCTAATATTTAGGCTTCCCCCAAAATGTGATAACAGAATATAGATGCCTCCATGTGTAAACGCGAGTCTCGGATATACCATCCGATATGACACACAAATTTAAATTTGATCAATAAATTTGACTAAAATACACCTTAGGAGATTTGGCGATGTCAGACATCATGACAATCCAAAATTCAAGTTAGAATTTTCAAAAAGCTTCAAAATTATAGCAAAGCAAAAGCAATTTTTCAAAAGAGAAAAGGCGTCTGCAATGGCAGGCCAATAATATGAGAAGAGGAAGTGACAACCCGCGCATGCCTGAGTTTGGGAGGAGCATCCGCCAGACTGTCAATTGCCTAACCTGCCCAGTAGGGGCGGTTTCTTTTTAATCCTGAGTTTTATTGAAGCTAGGTCGATATTTGAGAAATATCATAAGAGTTTCAGGGTGGTAAGTATACTCTTGATGTGAAATCATGGTTTACGTAACATGGAAATTTTCAAGATTTATACAGCTATTAGTGTCAGACTTTTCCAGGCTCACAGAGCAAGAACAGCTCTTAAGAGATCCAAGAAAATCCATGGCTTGGAGTAAGTTTTGGTAAATTTTGCTGTCTAATATGCAAGCATAGTTAAAGCTGTTGCTGAAATCAACAGAGAACCTTACAGGAAAGAAGATGCGATGAGCCAGAGTTGCAACAACAGGTTTGCAATTGACTGTATGTACAGTATTGCCTAGATGGTAAAAATTAATACTATATAAAGTTTCAATTTCAAAATACATTGAGAGCTACCGATAGGAATTCACAATGTCCAATATATGGTTGCTAATTGGGCTGCATGACATACCAATGCCTGACTGAAAATGGGTTTTATAAGCTTAAGATGTACAATCACTCTTAGCACCTCCGAACCAAATTTGCAAAAATAACATTTTCTCATCATCATTGTTGCATATTGGACCTATCATCATTATTGTTACATAGACGTATATTGAAATAATACATACTCCTCGTTATATATTTATCTGTAAATAGCAATCTAATGTTATGGATTTAAACCTGTGGGCCTACTATTCTATCTATAAAGACTGCAGTCATTTCAATCCAATGTACAAACATGTGATATAAAATGAGAAACTTTTAACTATATCCATATTGCTTTATGCATTACCGTTCGACCTTAGTAATAGTACCTTTGAATACTCTTCTTTCGAACACTGTCCACATCAAGAACTTGTCCAGGTACAAACCCATAGCTAATACCATTATTGAACATGCAGTACAACTCTGGAGCACACCCTGCAGCATGGAGAATTTGGATATTCTGTTTCTCTTCTTCACGGTCAATGAACAGCTCTGTCTTCTGCCCATACACCCGTACTAACACCATATCTGCTGTCTTATTGTTACCCACATAGCAACCAATCAGCGTGTTCGTAATACCATCTGTGAAATCCTGCAAATTGAAAGCCAAACAAATACATGTACAAATAATTTTCGTAGAAAATCAATGTAATATCCGGACTATCTCAACAAATCTTCCATTTCTTATTAAATCCCATAATGCAAAATTAACACAACTGACATTTTTATGTTGTGAACATAAATTTGAAGGCCAAGAGAAGACTATTTTGGAAAAATTTTCATTGGAATGACTGGCTAGATAATTGGCCCAAACATTCCAGTAATAAAAATTCTAAAAATAGTCCTTTCTTGGCCTACAGATGGACATTCTTCAAGATCATTACTGAAGGTGTGTATGGCCAGTTAAAGATATCCTGAAGCAATAAGATTAGTTAAATATTTGAAAATTTTAGGGATGATCGTATTCTTCTAAGGCGCCATTTTAGTTCGATATTTGTAGCAACCATTATTTGGGATTCCATTGTACTGTTGTGCAATGCCCAGTGTAAAACAATTCTCCTAATGCCAATGATAGTCAGTCTACTGGTGGTCTCTTGAAGTGAGCAGATCTATCCGCTGTTGTAAGCATATACATGTAGTAAGCTATGATAGACATGAGACAGGCTAGGCTACATATATTCTTATAATGATCTGACTGATAATTGTTGCTGATGATAGCAGCAACAGCTCCCCTTCAAATTATTTGTGAAATAATTAACAGAAAATCAAGTACCACTATCTCATTTTGAAAATTTAAAACTGTTGTGGCATCAACTCTCAACGAAATTGGTCTCAAAATAATCATCCAGGACTTGCAATCGTAATACATTCTAACTGCAGCCTGTTTGCGAGATGCACCCTGTTTGGGCAAACCTATCTGACTCCACCAGATAAGATTGCACCCGCGCAAACATAGCATAATTCACGTGATGTTTTAAAACACGTGAGGCAATGATAGAGTACGGTTTTGGTATGTTGTACCTAGAAATAGTTGTCATTGTTGAGCATGTATGGCTCTGTCAGTAATGTGTCATCTGAATAAGCAAGTTATAAAATATTAAAAATCATATATATATATATATATACACCTGTGCAAAAGTTAAGCACCACCCTATTTTTACGCACATGCGAGGGTATATTCATGTGCTATGAAGAAAGCAATAGCATAAACATTTATGTACCCATCCATCTTAGTGCAAGAGGTAATAATGCAACTAGAGGAATGCTGATTATGATGGTGGGGAAACACTGTATGTTTTTGTTTGAACTTGAAAATGAGGCCTGAATATGGTTACGTTGACACAACTGACAACTATTGCCCTACAGTTGACACACGTGGCTAGATTGTCATTAATGGTGTCTGAAAACGAAGTTTAACATCTGTGCACGAGTTTGAGACTGTCATTATTAATACCGGGTATATCCACCTTGTGCCTGGATGACGGCCTGGACACGACGTCTCATGCTGGTCACCAACCGACTGATACGCCATTGTGGTATTCGTTGCCATTCAAGATGGAGTGCGTCTGTTAATTCCTGTAGGTCCTGCACAGGAGGATCCCTCCTTCTCACCATGTTTCCCAGAATGTCCCAGATATGCTCAATAGGGTTCATGTCAGGGCTCCTTGCTGGCCATGGTAGGGTTTCGATGGCATTCTGGCGGAGGTATTCATGCACAGCTCTAGCACGATGTGGTCGGGCGTTGTCATCCATGAATATAGGGTGGGTTCCAGGTGCATGATTTACAAAATGAGGGACCACAACTCTATCCAGTATGGAATCTTGATATCTTTGTCCATTTAGTGTTCCAGGTACAGTCAACAGATCCAGCTTACAATCAAATGAGATGCACCCCCATATCATAACGGAACCTCCACCAAATGGAACTTCTTCCATGATGTTACGTTGGTCGTACGCCGTGCGTCTGGACCTCCATACACGAGTTCGACCATCTGTGGCATGAAGCAGGAACCGACTTTCATCGGACCAGTGTACCCGTCTCCAGGATCTCATGTTCCAGTGTCTTCTTTCGTTGCACCACCTCAGACGCTCCTCTTTGTGGTGTGCAGTGAGGAGAGGACGTCTGACAGGTCTCCTAGCTTTCATGCCAGCAGCATACAGTCTCCTTTTGACGGTAGACATTGACACTCTATTGCGCGTTTCCCATTGCTGGCTGAGCACTCTGCTGTTGGTGAATGGAGATCTCCTAACAAGGCGTACTAGGGCTCGATCATCACGGGCAGTAGTCTTCTTCGGTCTTCCAGATCTAGGCCTGTCCTTCACCTCGTTAGTTTGCCCATGTTTTGCAATCAAACGACTGATTACAGTATGGTTAATGTTCAGCTGTCTGCCAATCTCTCTGCATGACATACCAGTGGTATGCATGCCTATGATTTGCCATTTCACACGTTCACTTAACCTTCGTCTTGCCATAGCGGTTCACAATCAAGAGCTAATTCTCTCTGTACAAATAAACCACGGTCACGAACACAAAATTCCTAATCTTGTCGCCTAAATCTGTATGTAATGTTCTACACCTCAAACTGGACTTTTACATAACTGAACACGTGTGCTGTTTCCCGCCACGCACGGACATCAAGCGGCGTGAAGTCATGCATGCATGTGCATTTCGTACTTGGAATTATGTCAGCTAACGCGGGGACAAAAAGTATGGCAGCCTAGTTGTACCATCATGTTTCTACGTTCTATTGTTTTTGCTGGTGCTTAACTTTTGCACAGGTGTATATATATATATATATATATACACCTGTGCAAAAGTTAAGCACCACCCTATTTTTACGCACATGCGAGGGTATATTCATGTGCTATGAAGAAAGCAATAGCATAAACATTTATGTACCCATCCATCTTAGTGCAAGAGGTAATAATGCAACTAGAGGAATGCTGATTATGATGGTGGGGAAACACTGTATGTTTTTGTTTGAACTTGAAAATGAGGCCTGAATATGGTTACGTTGACACAACTGACAACTATTGCCCTACAGTTGACACACGTGGCTAGATTGTCATTAATGGTGTCTGAAAATGAAGTTTAACATCTGTGCACGAGTTTGAGACTGTCATTATTAATACCGGGTATATCCACCTTGTGCCTGGATGACGGCCTGGACACGACGTCTCATGCTGGTCACCAACCGACTGATACGCCATTGTGGTATTCGTTGCCATTCAAGATGGAGTGCGTCTGTTAATTCCTGTAGGTTCTGCACAGGAGGATCCCTCCTTCTCACCATGTTTCCCAGAATGTCCCAGATATGCTCAATAGGGTTCATGTCAGGGCTCCTTGCTGGCCATGGTAGGGTTTCGATGGCATTCTGGCGGAGGTATTCATGCACAGCTCTAGCACGATGTGGTCGGGCGTTGTCATCCATGAATATAGGGTGGGTTCCAGGTGCATGATTTACAAAATGAGGGACCACAACTCTATCCAGTATGGAATCTTGATATCTTTGTCCATTTAGTGTTCCAGGTACAGTCAACAGATCCAGCTTACAATCAAATGAGATGCACCCCCATATCATAACGGAACCTCCACCAAATGGAACTTCTTCCATGATGTTACGTTGGTCGTACGCCGTGCGTCTGGACCTCCATACACGAGTTCGACCATCTGTGGCATGAAGCAGGAACCGACTTTCATCGGACCAGTGTACCCGTCTCCAGGATCTCATGTTCCAGTGTCTTCTTTCGTTGCACCACCTCAGACGCTCCTCTTTGTGGTGTGCAGTGAGGAGAGGACATCTGACAGGTCTCCTAGCTTTCATGCCAGCAGCATACAGTCTCCTTTTGACGGTAGACATTGACACTCTATTGCGCGTTTCCCATTGCCGGCTGAGCACTCTGCTGTTGGTGAATGGAGATCTCCTAACAAGGCGTACTAGGGCTCGATCATCACGGGCAGTAGTCTTCTTCGGTCTTCCAGATCTAGGCCTGTCCTTCACCTCGTTAGTTTGCCCATGTTTTGCAATCAAACGACTGATTACAGTATGGTTAATGTTCAGCTGTCTGCCAATCTCTCTGCATGACATACCAGTGGTATGCATGTCTATGATTTGCCATTTCACACGATCACTTAACCTTCGTCTTGCCATAGCGGTTCACAATCAAGAGCTAATTCTCTCTGTACAAATAAACCACGGTCATGAACACAAAATTCCTAATCTTGTCGCCTAAATCTATATGTAATGTTCTACACCTCAAACTGGACTTTTACACAACTGAACACGTGTGCTGTTTCCCGCCACGCACGGACATCAAGCGGCGTGAAGTCATGCATGCATGTGCATTTCGTACTTGGAATTATGTCAGCTAACGCGGGGACAAAAAGTATGGCAGCCTAGTTGTAACATCATGTTTCTACGTTCTATTGTTTTTGCTGGTGCTTAACTTTTGCACAGGTGTATATATATATATATATATATATATATATATATACCAAAACGTACCCGCAAGTACTATAGATCAGAGTTAATATGATGTGTGTTAAAGTTCTCATCTATTCATAAAAGATACATATCCTAGCTAAATTTAGGACTATTTGTTACTTTATGCACACTTTACCTAATTAGAACTGTAGCCGCCATTTTAGATAGATATTTGCTGGCACTATTATTTTAGCCCTCTATTGTCTTCACCGGTGATCAATTGTTGTTATAAAACCATTCACGTAAATGCTAGTAATTCTTATGCTGGCTTCCAAGGTGAGCGCATATTAAGTGCCTAGCATAGTTCTATACCAGTTACAGCACTGTAGTCGAGTAGCACAAAAACACAAACATTCGTACCTGGGTAGGGTTCTCATGTTACATTTATGCTAAGTTACAGCATGTTACGTTTATGGCTATGTGAACAACAAGAGCTTCACAAACGGTGCATAATACCCAGCCCTGATGACAAACCAATGAATGAGAGCTATGAGAAAATAGATTTCTTCCTCATACCCAGACCAGTCATCCTATGAAGGTTCAAAGCGATCCGTTAAACGGGAAAGGAGTTATCGTCCGGAAACCAATTTTCAAGATGGCCGCCAGTGGCGGGCGGCCATTATTGTACTTTGTACTATCGAAAATTTTGATCAGTTTCTTCACCAGACCTAGTCCAATGACCGTAAAAAGCGATCCGATAAACGGTAACAGAGCTATCATCCGGAAACCAATTTTCAAGATGGCCTCCGGTGGCTGGCCACTATCTTGGATTTGCACCTAGTTCAACCATGCTATGAAATTTCAAAGCTGGCCACCAGTGGCTAGGGTTGATCTTGGATTTTGGATCATCGTTGATTTTGAGAGCTTTCTTTCCCGGACCTAGTCCAATCATGCTATTAAGTTTCAAAGCTCAATGCCTATCAATGTATCATACCCTATGTTCATATTATATTTATGCATATATTTTTTCACTGCCTGCTATGAGTTTGGTGGTTGACGTAATGAAATTATAAGTTTTAGCTAAATGCCAGAGCTTGGTTACCCCATCGAATATCAATATTCAATACTAGTGTGTTTGGAAACGAGTAAGAATTAAAGAAAATTAAACGAAAATTGGTGTCAATATATATTATCGGGCACAAACTTGAAATCTGATATCTTCCTGCTTCCAATTCGGACGAACATGTTTCATTATTTGCAAGGCCCCGTTGGATACCTCGCTGACGGTGATTTCAATATCAACTTTTGTAACTGGCTTGGATGCCATGACTTGAGTTGATCAAATTTCCGATTTGACAGATGGCTAGACCATGCAATATAGTGGTAGGCCTAATGTAAGCTGGTACCCGACTCCAATTGCTCATAATCACAATAGTGGCTCATAGCCTGAGCCAGAGAATCGCCAGCGAGGGTTTGAGGAGTCGGGTACCAGCCTAGGCCTAATGCAGATCAATGAGACCATAGATATAGTATTTCGTATTAGAATCTGGGTCATAGATATAGATTATATAGAACATAAATAACATCTAAGAAGGAAGTGAGTCAGATCACTACACATGAAAGGAAAACCTTAAAGCAATTGCAATCACTCCCAAACAGTTGTGCAAATTCACTGGCATATTTACTTCTCGCTGCACTGCCGATAGAGGCGTAAATAAAAAAGAAGAAGCTGACATTACTTGGTGCAACATTAAGGAGTGAGGGCTCTGCCGAACAACAATTAGCAATTCGGCAGCTCGTTATGAAAAGAGAAGGCAGACACAGTTGGTTTCAAGATGTCGAATTGATTTTACAAAGATATCAATTACCATCATCCCACCTGCTGCTACCAGACCCACCACCTAAATGTGTATGGAAACGTCATGCCCAAAAGGCTGTAAACACGGTAGTCCTAGAGATGCTAAAGGAAGACATTAAGCAGAAATCATCAGCCCGGTTTGTGAATGTTGACATCCTTGATATCGGAAGGCCACATCCGATCTGGTCAACAGTGACAGCAAATACATATGATGTAAAACGTGCCGTCATCAAGGCAAGGTTACTAACCGGTACATAGTATCTGGAAGCACACAGATCCAACTTTAATCAATATGAGAATGATGCCTGTCCTTTTTTTTTATAAGAACGTTATAGAAGACTGTATACATTTCCTAGTTCAGTGTCCAGAATTTGCAGATATCAGAAGCATCTATATAGCGGAAATCGAGCATCTAGTGGCGGCAGATAGCTGGGAATTAATATGCAATGATGAGAATGTTATTCTCCAGATGTTACTCGACACAACTCTCTTGTTTGGCCTGATTGGAAGCGATTCAATGTCAAAAATTGAATCCCTCTCCAGGAACCTCTGCTATAAACCTCATATCAGACGTAATCATCTCTTAAATGAAATGAATTACCTAACAAAGCTTGCATTATAAAATATCAAGTTAGTATAATTAAAGTCAATTGCACATAGAAAAATATGGTGCACCTTATGCTTTATGGATGCTCCTACATGTATTTCAATAACAATGAACTCATTTACGCGTCTGGTGAACAAAAATTTACTCGTCTATGAACTGTGAACATTTACCTATATACAGATATGAAAATCACTTGCGTGTGTACATGCCTGTACATAAATGTCAGATTTAATGATCGTTTCCGTGTGTGTATATAATTTAATATATAATTAATGGAAAACTCCAGTAATTTGCAGATTCTAGAGATTCCCGGATAATACACCGAAAGGTGGTGTGCCAGACATTGGCGGAAATTCCAAGAACAGAACAGAACAGAACAGATGCCTGTCCTTTTTGTAAGAACGTTGTAGAAGACTGTATGCATTTCCTAGTTCAGTGTCCAGAATTTGCAGCTATCAGAAGCATCTATATAGCAGAAATCGAGCATTTAGTGGCAGCAGATAGCTGGAAATTAATAAGCAAGGATGAGAATCTTATTCGTCAAATGTTACTCGACACAACTCTCTTGTTTGACATGATTGGAAGTGATTCAATGTAGAAAATTGAATCCATCTCCAGGAAACTCAGCTATAAACTTCATATCAGACGTAATCATCTCTTAAAATGAAACGAATTAACTAACAAAGCTTGCAATATAAAATATCACGTTAATTGCGCATAGAAGAATACGGTGCACCTTATGCTTTCGGGATGCTCCTACATGTTATTCAATAACAATGAACTCATTTACACATATGGAGAACACAAATTTACTCGTCTATGAACTGTGAACATTTACTCCTCTATATACAGATAGGAAAATCACTTGCGTGTGTACATGCATGTACATATATATCAGATATAATGATCGTTTGCGTGTGTGTATATAATATAATATATAATTAATGGAAAACTCCAGTAATCTGCAGATTCTAGAGATTCCCGGATAATACACCGAAAGGTATGCCAGACATTGGTGGAAACTCCAAGAGCAGAACAGGACAGAACAGAACAGAATACAATTGTTTCCTTCCATTTAATTGCTGCGCCAATACCTGTATACATACTATTAAGTATGGTCCATAGCTTGCCATTAATACCTTAAGAGTACACAGTCGTTAGAATCCCTGCATGGTCTTCAATATCGAAGGCCTTACTCGCATCCATGAATGTAATGTACCGGTGAGTCTTGTTATCCGTGGCTTCAGCAATAGTTTCACTTAATATGAAGACTGCATTTGTTGATGAGCACTTTTCATTGAAACTAAATTGGAGTTTGCTCTTTGACTGGTTCAGTATTGATCTGATGTGTTTGATAATCACCTTCTCAACAGCCGTTCCAAAGATAGAGCCAACAGTAATCCGTCCGTAGCTATCTGGGTATCGAACTGACTTGCCTTTCTTTGCCACAGGAGTCACCAAACCAAATCAAAGATTATTTATTTGACGGTAACATGTATTTTTCTTACATAATTGAGTCCAAGTTGTCTTCCGAAGGCAAAACCTATAGTTCTGGCGGACACCTTACATATTTGGACAGAACCGTAACAATACAGACCACAGCGACAGATTAGGATATCCATTGCATTTAGTAGATAGCATTATAAAACACACATGGGGAGGGGACGGGGAGGGTGGGTATGTGCGCAGGCTATGGTGGTGTTCTATTTACCAGCTCATCCAGTAGTTTTAATATAATATTCAGTAGCGGCATTGATAATGATAATAGCAATAGGGTTCATCCAGTAGTAGTAGTAGTAGTGGTAGTAGTAGTAGTAGTAGTAGTAGTAGTAGTAGTAGTAGTAGTAGTAGTAGTAGTAGTAGTAGTAGTAGTAGTAGTAGTAGTGGCAGTCATGGTTGGTGGCGGTGGTAGTAATAGTAGTTTCAGCTAAAGCTTTTGGACCACAGTCTGGTGGACTTTGCTAGGTGCGCCGCAAGAGCTATGCGACGCATCCCGCACTGTGTGCCAAGTTATGTATCTGCTTAACATTATATACAACCCTCTCTGTTAATGAGCAACCTTTAACTTTACTTTTTCCGTCGCCGGACGGAGAACTTTCTCACTCCTGCATAAATTATGATTTAGTTACAGAGATTATCTAATAGATGTTACTTCACTGCTCTGTTTCATTGTCCTGAGTATGCACCGTATCTACCCTGCCTGGATGAGTCAGCTCCCAGATCCAACTTGTGGAGACCAGCTGCGGAAATGTCCTGTGGAAATCGCCTGCAGAAATCTCTCCAGCTCCAGAGAACGTGTCAACTCGCGCTATGAATATGTTGGCGCCTCCATTTCAATAACATAGTAGCCTGTTCCGTACCGACGACTATTAGGTACTCAAGTATCTATACTATTGTACATCTAATTATTATTTCCGTATATGGCACTGATGACTCGGTCTTAGGACTGCAATTTATAATTTCTTTATTACTTTTCATGTTATCCTTATTTACTTTAGGTGCGTTAACTAACCGCACCATTTAAGTCTTTCAACCTGATATGTACTACCTCATTAATTCATATATAAATTGTCATTGTTCATTGCATTGGTTAGTTGTATATGGCAGATAGCCATTCAGTTGATAATATTTGTTTAATTATAGAAAACTTAGAATGCAGTACGCTAGGAAATACTAAACAGCAACATTTATATCCGCATCACTTATTCCTACCATCATCAATTTTACACTGAGGTCGCTGACCGTGCTTTAACTGTTTGAACCCGGCACGTTACCGACTAAGCCTTACTATTTAGCTCAATAGGATAGGTTAAGTATTTAGGGACAATCTCTTCGTTAGGAGACATATAGTGTACACCTCTTTCCGGTTGTTGCGATAATGTAGCCCCTCACTCTGTCAAGGTTGTGTAAAATTGGCCTATATCAGGTTATTGTCTCTTTCCACGATCCATCAGCCGTATGGCTTTATAATTGTTTGGACGTCCCATCAGCACATTGATCTGATCCGACCATGGGAAACTATCAGCGGTTTCCGAGCGGTGATGGTTAAAGTGCTGATTTACATACATCTCCCCCCATATCCTCAGATACTTGTTAGCTAGATAACCCCACCAACGGAGGAAAGCACTGCGAAAACATAGTTATAAATGTGAGTTTTATAAGTTTATTTACCGGCCCCCAGTGCATATCTGGGCGCATTGGAACTTAATCCTAATGAAAGATCAAAAGTTAGATCTGTAGGAAGTGGTGACGGACGAGATGCGCACCTCCATCCAACTCATTGGAGTGTCTGGGAAGGATCTTGGAATCCATCACGCCTCATGAGAAGGACGCTCGTGATGGATATTCGCCTCTTTATCCCCACCTTAACGATATGTCAGTGATCAAACTTGCTTATGTGAAATGTAGCCATTGTCCAAATGATGTTTTATGTGGTTGTGGGGCAAGGTAGCCGGATTTTCATCAAATTCGGACGTGTTGTGATGTAACATGTATGCATACTGTCTGTGGAGGTAGATGCTCTTTCAAAGAGAAGGTAAGCGTCTGCGCCCATTGGACAGCTGTATCTAACGATAGGTAGAAATCCCTGCCGCTTGCGGCCAAAGCTAGTTTTCGTTTCTAACACTTAATTGGACTGTAGAAGAAGGCCCGCATAAATAAAGCGCCATCTACCAATACAGCATCTTGGAACTACATAAGATGGTGACGTGGGAATTCTTCAGAAATCACTCGTTCCGCCTTCACATAAACCAGTACACATCACGTTAATTATGGCTTCACTAGGATTTTTCAGCACTTAGCATTTTCTGATGAACAAAAGAGTGGCCCTTTTTGCCAACTCTTTTCCTCCGCTTCAGCATTGAAGGCAATTTCCTGTGATAGAGGCATGCGCGAGGCACTTGCCTCTCACAGCAGCGAGAATTCCTGTGATGGAGGCCCACGTGAGACACCTTCCTCTTGCACCCTCATGAAATATTCGGTGATGGAGGCCGGCGCGAGGCACTTTCCTCTCGCAACAATATTGTTCTCTCTGTGTATGTTAGGGGTATGTTGACTTTTATTATGTTACTCAGTGATCTCTTATGCGGATGCTTCTCTTGCGGGGATACCTCTGCGGATTCAAGGATCTGTGTGGTACCTCCGGTGACACCACGTAGAAAGGGCACCAGCTAGCTCTATATTGTGTATTATTGTGCTCATTCTACTGGCAAACGATTCACCTTGTTTGTATAGTACTTATTTATATTTCTAGTGTATTATTATAATTGTTCCATTCTCTAAATTAGTATGGATAGTCACACCGGTGACACAAATAGTTGGGACGACACCGTGTGGTTCAATCTCGGTGGCAATGGTTGCACAGCCCCACTGGAAAATCAGTGTTCCACAGGCTCTAGAAGTCAGTCTTTGTACACCACGGAGAGACGTCATATGGGATCCGCAACCCCAAGATCTGCAGCTAACCAGCCATCCCGGTCATCATGCACTTGCGGTGCGATGGGCAGATATTTATCGGTGGACCAGCATCTACCCACATGAGCTACAGGTAGCGCCCGATGTGGGGCTCGAACCCATGACACCGAGATTAAGAGGTAGCATCATATGATGGAGGTACTGCTCGCGTGCTCACCAACAATGTCACAAATTTAAATGGTGTGGAACGACCAGCGCCACCTCAACACGAGTTCTCACCGATCAGCGAGGGGACATTCCGTGATGCCTCGCAGGCGGGAACTCAATACATCACCTTATCGGATCTCCGCAATAGGCTACCACCATCTATGCCAGATCACGGACGACCACGTCAAAGACCCGTACAGGGTCAAGCACTGCCTTCACGACCATTATGTTCACCCACGTAATCAATGGGTGATCAGTGGCCGGATACTCATGTACCATATCCCGTATTACCTCCTTTTCGCGCATCATTTCCTTATTATTCACCAGGACTGCACTACAAACCAGAGGATACAGCTACACCATTCCAGCAATACATCAGATAATGTACACACCACGCACATCATTAACGTCAGTCACCTGCACTGCCTTGGTACGAGGAATACATCTCACAGCATCAGGAACGTCCGTGTTGTCTACACAACACGAATCCACCAGTCTATAGACCTACAGCTGTCTATTGACCCGCATCAGGGCGGTATTTGGCAGAACCAACATACCGTGCAGCACATCATCACAGAGAATCGCCTTCACGAATGCGCCAGCATCGCCAGGGACTTCGACGAGCAACACCACCACCACCACCACCACCACCTACACGCCGACCCACATCCACATTCTCATCAGTTTCGCCAGCACCACCACCAGGTTTTGCTCCAATTACTTCTCCACGAGGACATGGCCGGATCATTCTCCCCCCCCCCCCCACCGAATTTAGCGGGGAGACTGATTGGGCTAATTACAAAGTTCTATTCGAAATCATAAGTGGGACAAACCGGTGGCGTAATCAATAGATGGGAGAGTATTTAGCCACAAAGTTGTCCGGAAAAATCTTTACAAGTTCTGGCAGACTTAGGCACAGACTACACACCACCTTACACTAAACTAGAGAATGCGTTGTCAGAAAGATTTGGCAACACCGTCCTTGGAGAAACAAGTCAGCTGAAGAATATACGTTGATGCTCGGAGGAAACATTGCCGGAATTAATGAGTCACATCCATCGTCTTGTTACCCGCGCATACCACAGCACAAATATCGAGGGCGTAACACATCTACATCTCGACACTTTCATAGACGCATTGAGCAGAGAGCCCGCCCTCAAAGAAAAACTGTTTCTCATGGAGCACGGAAGCCTTCAACAACTTACAGCTACCGTGGTTCGGATTGAGAACTTCTTAGAGTGGGAGAAAAATAATCACTGCCAACTGCTTCCAATTAATGAAATGAATGATCTTCATGTCACAACTACCACCGAATCAGCTACTACATCCGATAGCGCCGCCAACAATGAACAACACACACAATCAGAAAACCCTGATCAGAATCATGTGTCTAGAGGGTGAGCGCATGGCCAATCCCACTGCGGAGGCCATAACAATGCCCAAGGACGCAGCAACCAGCACAACAATAACAATAGACAAAACATGCACGAAAGATTAGAAGAGATAACTAAACAGATCTCAGCACTCACCAACCTCGTGACGACACTCATCACTACCGTAGCAACACAATCCACCACTAGACCACAATCAACCACAGCATCAGCACCACCACCAAACACCACCAAACACGTGCTTTGAATGTGGTCAGCCGAAACCATCCTCCATCTACAACCCCAACCGCTGACTGACGAACCCTGCAGCCAGAGAATCCATCAAACTAGCATGGGCACTGATTACAGAGTCACTTCGGTGCCTGTCCCTACACCCGGCTCAACTGCAGCCTCTGAACAACTGTGTCAGGCGGCCACACTTACTCATCAACATATTCCGACAACATCATACACTCACCCGCACCCGGCTTCTTCTATGACAGTGCCTACGATTCACACTGCATCCGCAGCACTGCCATCTTCCCCCAGCGGAAAAAGTGACCCAACTTCTTCCGCATCCACACAACCTTGTTTCCTATGTAAAACGGCAGTGGTAGGTTGTTGCACCTCCACTGAAACAACGTTTTTGCAAGTACCACGTCCCGCCGCAAAAGCATTTAACACCAGGTGTCCTTTGGTGGTTTGCAACTCACAGCCTCTTACAGCCATATCACCAAAATGCACCATCAGCAGTGATCTCAGAGGGAAGCACCCATTCAACATCATGGATCCACAAGAAGAAACATTGTACAAAGAAAAGAAACGTCCTACCACACCATTGCTTCTTCTGCGCTTCAACTGAGCATCCCATGTCGTGGTGTAAAAAGTGGCTCGCCCAGTTAACCGTTATCCATGAATGTGAGAATCCTATCTGCACTGCAGTATACACCAACACAGCTTACGCAGAATCAACAACAATGCCACCACCACTGCTACCCCTGACCCAGTCGTCGCCCAAGCAATCATAGCAGCAGTGACGACGAGTTGGCCCTTTCCATACTCAGCCACCAACTGCACTAACGGAAGCTATACGGAAACAAGCTGACTATATACAGAATGATACCGCACCACCATCACTTCCTCAAATGGTATCATTGGAGCCTCATCCACAGGCTCACCATAAACTGATATATAAATGTGCCTGTTTGTTTAGCGGAATTCCCACCAGCACCACTGTGGCTACTGGAGCTTCCATCACCGTCTTTAACAAGTGCTTATATGAGAGCATTCCACCTCATAAGAAGCCACCCCTTAGGCCTACAAACATCTTTTTACAAACAGCTACAGGAGCAGATGTACCCGTGGCTGGCGTAGTAAACCTCGTAATATAGATAGAAGAGATGCAATTCATACAGTGAGTTGTTATCGCCTCCATCCAAAATGATGCCCTGCTTGGTTCTGATTTCCTCAGTCCCGGTGAAGCTGTCATACATTGTAAACAACAGGAACTAGACATACACGGCCGACAGATACCCCTTGGACCGGAGTCGTCATTATATGATACGTGTGCGGTGATATTAGCAACCACCACCACAGTTGAGCCGGGACAGGAAATAATCTTGTCAGCCACCGCACCACAATTAGGAAACAACACTTACACAGCCATGCTGGAACCCGACCCTGAATACATGATCGCCTCACAATGCGCCAGACCCTGCATCATCATGGACACCACCAACAAAAATCACATACCCTTCCGGGTATTCAATGGCACTGCAGACCCATAACAATTGAATCAGGAGTCCGTTGTGGCCATCTGGTGGATGTGATATCACTGGAAACAGCCCCAACTGCAAACACAACAACAACAACAACGTCTGATTATTTGCCTGAACACTTACATGACCTATATTTGTGTGCCACAGTTGGATTGATGCAATCCCAAAAATTACAAATAAGGAAATTACTTCACAAATATCATGATAGTTTCTCATCAGGAGACATGGACCTCGGAGAAACTCATCTAGTATGACACTCCATCGACATCGGAAACAACTGACCCATACGTCAACCCATTAGACGTCTCCCGATTCATAAGGAAGCTGAGGCACACCAACAGGTGGAGGACATGTTGCGGACCAGAATAATTGAGCCATCAGCATCCCCCTGGGCCAGTCCGATTGTATTAGCAGGCAAAAAGAATGGTTCTTTGCGGTTTTGTATAGACTACTGCTGCCTTAATGATCTTAGCATCAAAGATTCTTATCCCTTACCACGAATTGATCAGACCTTAGATTCCTCATCCGGCGCCAAGTGGTTTTGTACCCTTGATTTAGCTAGTGGATACTGGCAGGTAGCCATGGATGAGGCTGACATGGAGAAGACCGCATTCGTATGCAGAGACGGTCTTTTTCAGTTCTGCAAGATGCCCTATGGCTTGTGCAACGCTCCTTTCGAGCATCTCATTGAGCAGGTATTAACTACCCTGCAATGGGAAATCTGTCTTTGTTACATTGACGACGTAATCATCTTTGGTCCAATGTTTGAGCAAACTCTTTCCAATTCAGACATCGTGCTATCCAGATTCTGCACGGCTAACTTGAAGCTCACACCCAAGAAATGTCATCTTTTCAGACAGAGCGTCGAGTTCCTGGGACACGTCATATCCGGTGATGGAGTGGTCACCCAACCACCAAAAACAAAAGCTGTGGTGGAGTGGCAGACCAATGAGTCTGTCACGGAAACTAGGAGCTTCCTTGGTCTATGTCAATACTATCGTCGATATATCCGTCATTTCAGTGAGATTGCATCACCTTTCTTCAAGATCACAAAAAAGGATCGACGAGTGAGTGTGAAGGTTCCTTCAGGGTGTTGAAGGAACTCTTGATGACCGCTCCTATTCTCACCCATCCTAACCCTAACCTCGATTTCATCCTGGACACTGATGCGTCAGCGTACGCTATCAGCACAGTTCTATCTCAGGTCACAGAGGATGGAACGGAGCAGCTATTGGGTTATGGTTCGCATACTCTAAATAAAACAGAGAAACGCTACATGACCACCAAGTGAGAATTACTGGCTGCGGTCTACTTTGTCAAGTATTATAAACATTTTCTGTATGGTCGCCCATTTACTCTCCGTATGGCTCACGCTTCCCTACGCTGGCTCAGCAAACTTAAAAATCTGGAGGGCCAGGTAGCGAGATGGCAGGAATCCCTGCAGGCTTTTAACATCAATGTGGTTCATTGACCCAGCAAACTGCATGGAAATTCCGATGTCTTGAGCAGAATCGGGCTCGAGGATGAACCTGAAGTAGCCACCACCGTGACACATACAACACAGCCATCGCTGGTGTTCCCCGAATTGTGGTGCACAGAGTTGAATACTGAGAAAGTCGCTCACGAACAAGCAACAGACGCGCAGACACGAAATATATACGTGTGGATCCAGGAGGGTGTACGCCCTCCCCGGGAATCTGTTACACCACTATCCACAACAGCCAAGTACTACTACCAACGCTTCGACGAATGCCACATACAACAAGGCGTTCTCTACATTAATAACCGCCTGGTGATTCCGGAATGTTATCGTGAAATGATATTACAACAATTAGACGATAACTCCGGTCATCTAACTGTTGAGCGAACATTAACTAGAATAAAACACAGATTCCACTGGATCAGAATTCGCAATAGTGTAAAGGAATGGTTTGCCAAATGTGTTCCGTGTCAAAAACGCACTGTTGGCCAGCACCATTCCACAACATTACATGTAAAAATTGTTGGTGCACCATGGGAGCGAGTGGCTATTGATGTGCTCAGACCTTTGAATATGACGGATGATGGAAACAAATACATCCTCATATTACAAGATTATTTTACAAAGTGGGTGGAATCATTCGCTCTGCCGGACCAACAGGCATCCACAATAGTGGATGACTTGGCAAGAAATGTGTTCTGCCGGTTTGGAATGCCTTATGAGCTGCACTCTGATCAGGGAAGTAATTTTGAGAGACGGCTGACCTCAGAGCTCTGCAAATTGTTTCATATTGTCAGAACAAGGATGACTCCGTACCATCCGCGCAGCGGCGAGATGGTAGAGAGATTTAATCGAACTCGAGTAGAGATGCTTACTAAAGAAACATGCCTTGATTGTTGAGATTGGGATCTACGACTCCCATATGTGCTCATGGCATACCACACTTCAGTACATTCCAGCACGGGATATACCCCTGTGCAGTTAATGTTAGGCCGTGAATTTTCCTTGCCACTGGATCTGGCCATGCCCAAGATTCCGGGGGAGAAAAATGTACCATCTCTCTATGTAGAGCTCATGCGGCAGAACACACTTGCCCTCAAGGCTGGATATGTCAATTCACTGTTGCGTGAATACTACATACATATCCGGTTATAGAGGATATAACGGAGACAATCAACGTCAGCAACAACATGATATAGCAAGCACCTAACGTTTTAAATAAAAAAAAGTTAGAGACACGATTTTCCGCAACATTCCTCTCTCACTTCCCGCGATCCCGACTTTTCCGTAACCGCAACAGACTCAGCATTCACCAGCGTGGAAACCTGGATATGCCCAATCCGCAATACACCAGCGTCCCACAGCAGCCTGGACTTCCCTACAACACCAGTCAACATTTTCCGCAATCACCTTATCCGGTTTACGGAAAACTGATCCCCCCCCCACCCCCACCCCCGGGAACCGTCATGTCCAATAAAGTTGACAGCGCACTTCACTTACTTCCTTCCCCCTCCAGTAGTAATAAAAACGCCACCCTTCACAACAGTGCAAGATTCATCTGCAGATAACACGCCACGCGTATCAATGAAAATCACCAACACGACAGAAACATAGACACTCAGGATGACCGCATTCACAATCTCCATACGACGGCATTGTTATTGTAAACTTTGGCACGCATTTTCTGAGCTGTATTATAATAAATTAAGTTTGGTCTAGGTAGGGATGGGACTTGTTCTACCCACAGAGAAGGATGCTTGGCAGTCCACCCACCTGGAAAACACAGCCCATCTTGGCGGTGTTAGTATACTTAATTTCCGCAAGTAATGGATCTGTTTATACCAAACAATAAGTATAGACAGCTATATTGTCCTAGTTTTGATTAAGAACACCATCGTTCTACCGTGTATACAGATCATTAGCACACGGGGCGATGAAGCAGCATCAAAACTTCGACAGTATAATATCAAGGAGAATTTCAAATATTCTCTTACCTACATATTCCCGCTCAAGATCGACATGGGCTGGAATACATTCTTACAGACAAGACACAGACGCATGTATAAGATCACACGCATATAGGGACGCTGTTCTAAAGAACAGAGTTAAAAACATATATTTCCGTCTTTCGCATCAATAACGAATATTCATCAGCATCAACCCTCCGCCATTACGTAAATATTGCCTAAGTTTCTGATTAACCACGTGCCTTCACAACAAAGAACCACGTGACTATCACTTCCATTTCCAGTAAATTGGATCAAAGGACACAAGAGCCGCCCAAAACGCACAACTACCACGGCGTGATGGTGGAGGTGAGTTGGGGCAATTGCCGCTGACGTCACTGCACTCTCCCACACCCCATCGGGCGCTCCAGCCTGAACTTAAAACAGGCAAGTTTATAAGTATCCAATCTGTAAAACCGCATCACCCCCATTAAAAGGTGAGCTTCCACAGGAATAAGGAGTTCCGAGTTTTTACGTTGACCAGAGACTTGTTTTCCCGTCGAGTAGAGACGAAAGTGATATACATTTCTTCCTATAGTCATAATTACTCCCTTTACACATGAGGAAAAATTCATATGACTCCAGGTTTAATAAATCAAAACTTTCCTTATATGGCATGGCTGAATCACCCTGGAACTTTCGGGTGTGGTCATTTGCCCTCCTGTGACATCACCAAAAAGTATAAAAGGAGGAGATCGTGCACTGAAACTTCGTCTTCCCGTCAAAACTCGACACAAGGGAAAATCAAGCATTAGAGTACTTTCGTGTCGCAAACCAAATTCTGCTGTTTTTCTTATTATTATTAATTTATCACTTCTATTATATATTACTTGACCAGGAAAGTTATGAAGAGCTAAGAAAAATTAGATTAGGTTAGGCAGTCCGTACCGCCATTAATATGCGGAAATAAGATGTCACTTCCAGAGGACCTGATCTTGTCCGACAGTTCGGAAGAGTTGACACCAGCACCATCCAGAAAGAAATATACGTGTTCAGCATTTCAGCTCAACGGACAGCCATGTAGGCACGCCTTCTCCCATAAATCGGACTTGACGCTGCATGTTAATTGTGATCATCTTATGCAGAGAGCTTTTTGTACGGACTGAAAATACCTTTATACTGCTACCCGTTGCGGTGTGACCCACGCATTGATGGATAAACATTATGTGCTTGTAGTTGCATTACAGCCTGGTGAACAAAGTGAAGACGTTGAAGTGCTAGCCACTCGTTTTGAAACTAGACGTCGTATTAATGTGCTTCCTGCGAAGAAGATGGCCAAAACTAAATGTGCGAAATGGCGACAATCAGATTTCCCGCACTATCGACCAGCAACAGTAACCACAGCATCCACAACACAGCACACCTTGAGCCACTACGACACCATCATGACAGAGCCAACATCATCATCAGCACCAGCAGTACCTGCAGTGACGGTACCAGCACCACCTGCAGTTTCTACTCTGGCAGCACCCGCAGCAACGCCACCATCCGCATCATGCACGACATCAACATCAACATCAACATCTGCATCCATAATCGGCCAGCCCATTTCAGTAGTTATTACGACGTCTGCACCAGAACCCGTGTTACAGAACATTTCGGATAGATCTACGTCTCCATGTAGCCTTATCATTGACGAGGAGATCAGCCTTGCAGAAGCAATCCCGACCACCGCATCACGAACCAGCATCACCGCCCACCCACGCAGCAGCACACCAACGGATCCAGCCGTACGGAAGACAACAACGCCAGAAAATCCTTACACCAGGAAGAAATGTATAGCACACTCCCTTGAGATCCACCCCATGCCAAGGACGACGGCGAGTAAACTTCTGAAGTCCATGAAGATCCAAAAATATCTGCCAGCACCGCATCTGCAAAAGCATCAGCCGCAGCATCCACAAAGACATCACTATTATGGTGATCGCTGATCCGTCTCACAGCATTCAGCCCGCCAGCAGCACGAACCACACCGACCACATCAACCATGACAGTAATGTCAGCAGTCACCTCACCACCACCACTTCACACATCACCAGTCATCATTTCCGGCAACACCAGCCTATCTATGGACACATCAGCACCATCTTCCAGCTATAGCCTTCCAGAGATGAGCTGGTATAGTAATGATATTTCGGCAGCGGAGGATCACCCGTCACGTCAGTCCAATACAAGTCGCGGTCAGACCCGCTGGGGAAACTTCGCCGCAGATGTTTGTGGACACTATTGCCAAGGTTGCAGCAGGATTTTAGTTGTGCGAAACACAGAACTTATTATTATGTCTATTTTTAAAATACTTTTCTTATTATTAAATGTTTTTAAAAATCGAAACCCAGTCCCTAGGCTGACTACGGTCATCCTACACTGCTGCGCAATATTGTTGCATAGCTGTGTCTCACCATAAAACAATCGCTGCGGATTCCTGTGTTGTAAAAACGTCGTGTGTGACGTAAGTACACAACACACTGTAGCGAATATGTCATAATCCTGTCATGCAGTCTCAGCTATGCTGGGGCTGCCTGATGAACTAGTCTTTTTACTTTATTATTACATATTATTTTTCTTATTATTTAAAAAAAAAAACCCATGTCAGTACAATGGGGTGGATTTGGGGCAGCGTGAGCTGCTTGTGCAGAATCCGCACTGTATGCATCCTCTCATATAATCAGGATGCATACCACTAATATATATATATATATATATATATATATATATATATATATATATATCTATGTGCATCCCTTTATTTACCCGGGATGCACCATGTAATTAAACCAATCTGTGATACTCTGTCGGGTATAGTTACATAATTATAACCTGTATACATCCTACTGTATTATAATTGTGGTATGGTGGAGCTTGGGTGTTCTCTGCGGAAAAATAATTATCCGCACCAAACAGAACACCCATGTGAGCTATTGCTTAGGGATCATTGTCTAGATAATTAATAAAGCGTGCAGCAAGAAATAAACACAAAACATAAAAAAAGAAAAACCTACAGAAATAATTCCAGGTCAAAAATTAAAATCTATGGTATGCCTCCCTCCCAAACTCTTTCGCACCCTATGTGCTCTGTCTTATAAACACACGTTTTTTTGCGTCAATCTCCTCTCAGCTACGTGCCTACTGGGGAAGTCTATAATTCCCGCCTAGCATGCTCCTGTGTGCTCGACCTGCCATGCGTGATCGTTTGCCACGGGTGTCAAACTAGGAAGGGTTGGTGTAGCAAGGACCGACCGGACGGGCACTGACCGTCCCAGCAAAGCTTGGTACGGAATGGCCACTCCGGATTCGCTCCAAGCACGCCCCCTTGGTAGGATAGTACGCGTACATAAGCCCTATGAGAGAGGTTTCTAGTCAAAAATCGGCTAAATCTGATAGAATAGAATGCGTGGTGCGCATAATAGCACGTCAGAGCTTTCCTGACAACACGTCTCGGAATTGGAAGCGAGTGCATGCTTATAGTGTACCGAGTAGGTACTCGTAAACGTGTATAAGTTATCCGTTCTCGTAGTTCTTGGTACCAATTAGGACCAGAATTAAACGAGCTTTCCAAAATTGTAAACCATTTTAAGATCGGCATAGAGCTGGCTGAGTTATCGGCGAAGCTCCCCGCTAAATTATACGTGGAATATTGCTGTAACGTGGAAGCCTATGTACCTCGCCGGGGTGGGTGGGGGGGGGGGGGGTGTGGGGGTGGGGTGGGGGGGGGTGGGTGTGTGTGTGTGTGTAAGTACTGATCCCCATGATGTTTCTGCCCATCGTACCGCAAATGCACGATGAACGGGGTGGCCAACTATTTGTGTCACCGGTATGTCTATCCATACTAATTTAGAAATATGGAACAATTGGTAATTAAACAGTAGAAATATTTATATACTATACAAACAAGGTGAATCGTTTGACAGTAAATGAGCACACACTAATACACAGCATACAGCTATCTGGTGTTCTTTCCACGGGTGTTGCCCGAGGTACCACACACGTTCTTGAATCTGCAGAGGTATCCCCTGCTGTAATGTCATAATCGCGTGTCCATATTAAACTAAATACAGAGTGATGTGTACAGTGTCCTGTCACTGTCCTGAGTATGCACCGTATCTACCCCGCCTGGAGGAGTCAGCTCACGGAGCCAACCTGCGGAGACCAGCTGCGGAAATCGCCTGCGGAAATCTCTCCAGTGCCAGAGAATGCGTCAACTCGCACTATGAATATGTTGGCAACTCAATTTCAGTAACATAGTAGCCTGTTCCGTACCCACGGCTATTAGGTACTCAAGTAACTATACTATTGTACATCTAATTATTATTTCCGTATATGGCACTAATGACTAATAGGTGCCTTCCCGGTCTTAGGACCGCAATTTATAATTTCTTTATTATTGCTCATATTATCCTTATTTACTGTAGGTGCTTTAAGTAACCACACCGTTTAGGTCTTTCAACCTGATACTAGTCCACACCTCTAATGAACAATGACAATTTATATATGAATTAATGAGATAGTACACCTCATTAATTCATATATACATTGTCATTGTTCATTGCATTGGTTAGTTGTATATGGCAGATATCCATCCAGTTGATATGTTTTGTTTAATTATATAAAACTTAGACCACAGTATGCTAGGAAATACTAAACAGCAACATTTATATCCGCATCACTTATTCCTACCATCATCAATTTTACACTGAGGTCGCTGACCGTGCTCTAACTGTTTGAGTCCGGCATGTCACCGACTAAACCTTACTATTTATCTCAATAGGATAGGTTAAAGTGGTTAGGGACAATCTCTTCGTTAGGAGACATATAGCGTACGCCTCTTTTCCGGTTGTTGCGATAATGTAGCCCCGCACTCTGGCAAGGTTGTGTAAAATTGGCCAAATACCTATAGGGCCTCGTATATATCAAGTTATTGTCTCTTTCCATGATCCACCAGCCGTATGGCTTTATAATTGTTTGGACGTCCCCTCAGCACGTTGACCTGATCCGACCCTGGGAAACTATCAGAGGTTTCCGAGCGGTGATGGTTAAAGTGCTGATTTACATACATCTCCCCCATATCCTCAGATACTTGTTAGCTAGATAACCCCGCCAACGGAGGAAAGCACTGCGAAAACATAGTTATAAATGTGAGTTTGATAAGTTTATTTACCGTCCCGCAGTGCATATCTGGGCGCATTGGAACTTAATCCTAATGACAGATCAAAAGCTCGATCCGTAGGAGTGTCTGGAAAGGATCTTGTAATCTGCCACGCCCTCACAGGAAGGACGCTCGCGATGGATATTCGCCTCTCTATCCCCGCTTTAGCGATATGTCAGTGATCAAACTTGCTTATGTGAAAGGTAGCCATTGTCCAAATGATGTTTTATGTGGTTGCGGAGCAAGGTAGGCAGATTTTCATCAAATTCGGATGCGTTGCGATGTAACATGTATGCATACTGTCTGTGGAGGTAGATGCTCTTTCAAAGCGACCTACGAGAAGCTAAGCGTCTGCGCCCATTGGACAGCTGTATCTAGGGATAGGTAGGAATCCCTGCCACTTGCGGCCAAAGCTAGTTTTCGTTTCTAACACTTAATTGGTAGGTTAGTCTGTAGCAGAAGGCCCGCATAAATAAAGAGGCATCTACCAATACAGCATCTTGGAACTACATAAGATGGTGACATGGGAATTCTTCAGAAATCGCTCATTCCGCCTTCACGTAAACCAGTACTCATCACGTTAATTATGGCTTCACTAGGATTTTTCAGCACTTAGCATTTTCTGATGAACAAAAGAGTGGCCTTTTTTGCCAACTCTTTTCCTCCGCTTCAGTGTTGAAAGCATTTTCCGGTGATGGGGACCCACGCGAGGCACTTGCCTCTCGCAGCAGCGAGAATTCCTCTGATGGAGGCCCGCATGAGGCACCTTCCTCTCGCACCCTCATGAAATATTTGGTGACGGAGGCCCGCACGAGGCACCTTCCTCTCGTAGCAACATTGTTCTCTCTGTGTGTGATATGTGTATATTAACTTATATAAAGTTACTCAGTGATCTCTTATGCAGATGCTTCTCTTGCGGGGATACCTCTGCGGATTCAAGGATCTGTGTGGTACCTCCGGCGACACCACATAGAAAGTACATCAGCTAGCTCTGTATTGTGTATTATTGCGCTCATTCTACTGCCAAACGATTCACCTTATTTGTATAGTATTTATTAACATTTCTACTGTTTAGTTATTCTAACTGTTCCATTCTCTAAATTATTATGGATCGACACAGCGGTGACACAAATAGTTGGGATGACACCGTGTGGTTCAATCTCGGCGGCAATGGTCGCACGTCCCCACTGGAACATCAGTGTTCCACCGGCTCTAGAAGTTGGTCTTTGTACACCATGGAGAGATGTCATACAGGATCCGCAACCCCGAGATCCGCAGCTAACCAGCCACAACGGTCATCGCGCACATGTGGTATGATGGGCGGATATTTATCTGCGGACCAGCATGTACCCCTGCGAGCTAAAGTTTAAACAGCTCCATGACTTGCGGAAATTAAGCATACTAATTCCACCAAGCTGGACTGTTTTTTTCGGGTGGGCGGACTGCCAAGCATCCTCCTCTGTGGGTAGGACTAGTCCCATCCCTACCTTGACCAAACTTAATTTATTATAATACAACTCGGAAAATGCGTGCCTCAGTTTACAATTACAATACCATCGTATGGAGATTGTGAATACAGTCAACCTGAGTGTCTATGTTTCTGTCGTGTTGATGATTTTCATTGATACGCATGGCTGTTTATCTGCAGATGATTCTTGTGCTGTTGTGAAGTGTGACGTTTTTTTTACCCTGGGGCGGGGCGTGTAATTGAAGTGCAGTGTCGAGTTTATCGGACATGATGTATTTCGCTCTGTAGGCCTAATGGCCGGGCCGTAGGTGGGACAGAGATACTTTAGAGCATGGATGATGAAGAAGGGTGCCGTCGTAACTTGAATCAATCCATTATTGAATTCAACTTTTCGGTAGCAAAATCCTACTCGTGACGGACAACAGACTGCGGGCATCCCACTCTCTTAATAATCTTGACTGTTATTATGTGTGATTGAAGTATAATATTTTAGCTATTTCCATATGATGGTGCCAGGTGGGGGGGGGGATGGAGGATCCCCATAGCGCATACTGTAGATGACTGCGGTGTTGCTCCTTTCCGTATGATCAGTTTTCCGTAAACCAGATAAGAAGGTGTTTGTTGAAAATGCTGACTGGTGTTGCTGGCGGTAGTGTACTGTTGTATGGAAGTCTGGACTGCTGTGTGGTGCTGGTGTACTGCGGATTGGTCATATCCAGGTTTCCACACTGATGAATGCCGAGTCTGTTGTGATTGCGGAAAAGTCGACATCGCGGAAAGTGATGCACTTCCCTCATCTGTGCGGGAGGGCTTTTGCCGAAAAATATGTCTCTAACTTTTCCGATTTTTGAAACGTTAGGTGATTGCTATTCTTTGTTGTCACTGATGTTGAATCTCTCCGTTAAATTTTCCTTATAACCGGATGTGTATGTGATGTTCGCACACCGGTGAATTGACATATCCAGCATTGCGGGCAAGTGTGCTCTGTGTGCTCCTGAATTTCTGTGTCTGGTGTGATGTTCTGACTGTTCACGGGTGGGGGTGGGGCGGGGTAGGGGTGGAGGGTAGAATGTGTTGGGTTGTGTGGTTAGGGTTGCCCATTGGAATGGAGAATTGGTCATCTCCCATTACACGACAGTTGGTATTCTGTTGTAGTTTTTAAGTACCGGGAAAATTCGAGCCGAGAGTCTGCTGAACAAGCTGCTTCCCTGCCCACCACCTGCAGGGGAGTTGGTTGCTGCGGTGCGGGATGCCACCTCTTCTGCAACAATGGACTCTCTCATATCTGAAGAGTGACAGTCTACAGATGACGAGTGGAGTGTGAAGTGGACAGGATGAATGATGTCCGAACTTGGTGCATAGATGAGGCACGTGCGTTGGAGATGGGCCAGTGGAGGTGCAGTCGGATGGGGAGCACCATGGGCGGGGAGTGGTCACGCGATTTGGGGGCATGGATGGGTACACTGAGTTGTGCGGTTCTGCTGTTCTTCAAAACGAGCCAAGGCCTCATCCAGCCTCTTCACTTCCATGCTATTCACCACATGTTCCACCCCACAAGACGCATGGCCCGAGGTGGCCTCAGCTTCTGCTTGTGGCAACTCTATAATGGGGTATAGCATGGAGTGGGTGGGAGTGGGAAGAGGTCGGCGGAACAACCTTTCCCCTTCCCCTTGGACAATACAAAAGAGAGGGTCTCCAGATACGACTTCCCAAATCTAGTAGACCCGCACTGAGGAGGGAGAGGGTGAGTACGTATCTCGTCATCGTCCCCAGCATTAGTCGATCATTCACTGGACTCCTGGCTTGGTAGGAGGGAGGTCGAACTGGCACCACGGTGCTCTGGACTAACATCGGGACTACTTGTTTCTGCAGGGACATTTGTCTGGGTACCGGTATCATGTGGAACGACGAGTCCGAGCTCTAGCACTGGGTCGTCACTGACACAAGGTTTAAGTTGCTCGAAGTGGATCACTGAGGTCAGGCCATCCGAAGCGCGGATACGGTGGGTCACGTCCGATGTCTTACCGACTACCACAGAGGGGCCTTTCCACTGGTAACTCAGCTTACTCGACACGTTTGCAGAATGTGGCGAATCATGTACCCACGCCATTTTTCCTGTTTCATACGGGTCTCCATGCACCCGCTGATCATGCTATGTTTCCTGACGCCGGTGTGCAGTGGATAAAGTTGCTCTCACTAGCTCATGGGTCTGTTCTATCTGCTGCCGCATGAGCTCTACGTAGAGAGATGGTGAATTTTTCTCCCCCCGGAATCCTGGGCATGGCCAGATCCAATGGCAAGGCTAATTCATGGCCTAAAATTAATCATGCAGCAGTATAACCCGTGCTGGAATGTACTGATGTGTGGTATGCCATGATCACATATGGGAGTCGTAGATCCCAGTCTCTACAATCAAGGCGCATTTCCTTCGTCAACATCTCCGCAAGCGTCCAGTTGAATCTCTCTACCATACCATTGCTGCGGGGATAGTATGGAGTCGTTCTTGTTTTGACGATATGAAACAATTTGCGGAGCTCAGAGATCAGCCGCCTCTCAAAATTATTTCCTTGATCGGAGTGCAGCTCATAGGGCATTCCGAACTGGCAGAACAAATTGTCTGCCAAGACCTCCATGATTGTGGATGCCTCTTGGTCCGGCAAAGCAAATGCTTCCACCCACTTCGTAAAATAATCCTGTAATACGAGGATGTACTTATTTCTTCATCCGTTGTATTCAAGGGTCCGAGCACATCAATAGCCACTCACTCCCACGGTGCACCAACAATTTCTACTTGTAGAGGTGTGGAATGGTGCTGGCCAACAGCGCGTCTTTGACATGGGACACATTTGGCAATCCAATACTTCACACTATCGCAAATTCTGATTCAGTGGAATCTCTGTTTTATCCAGGTTAATGTCCGCTCAACAGCTAGATGACCCACGTTATCATGTAGTTGTTGCATAATTGTATTTCGATGACATTCGGGAATTACTATGCGGTTGTTGAAGTAGAGAACGCCATCAAGCATGTGGCATTCTTGAACCCACTGGTAGTAGTATTTTGCTGTTACGGATAATGGTGTAACAGATTCCAGGGGAGGACGTACACCCTCCTGGATCCACGTGTATATATTTCATGTCTGCGCATGTGTTGCTTATTCGTGAGTGACTGTCTCCATGTTCCACTCTGCGCACCGCAATTCAGGGAACACCGGAGATGGCTGTGTTGTATGTGTCACAGTGGTGGCTATTTCGGGCTCATCCTCAAGCCCAATTCTGCTCAAAGCATCGGCATTTCCATGTAGTTTGCCGGGTCTATGAACCACATTGAAGTTAAAAGCCTGCAGGGATTCATGTCACCTCGCCACATGGCCCTCCAGATTTTTAACGTTTCTGAGCCAGGGTAGTGAGGCGTGATCCATACGGAGGGTAAATGGGTGACCATACAGAAAGTGTTTGTAATACTTGACAAAGCAGACCGCAGCCAATAGTTCTCGCTTAGTGGTCGCATAACGTTTCTCTGTCTTATTCAGAGTATGTGAACCATAACCCAATACCTGCTCTGTCCCATCCTCCATGACCTGAGATAGAACTGCGCCGATAGCATAAGCTGACGCATCAGTGTCCAGGATGAAATCGAGGTATGGTATATGATCTTTGTTGGTGGTGTCCACGATTTTGCATGGACTGGCGCATTGTGAGGCGATCATGTATTCAGAGTCGGTGTATTAAGAGTCGGGTTCCAGCATGGCTGTGTGAGTGTTGTTTCCTAATTGTGGTGCGGTGGCCCACAAGATCCCTTCTTGACCCGGCTCAACTGTGGTGGTTGTTTCTAATATTACCACACACATATCATATAGTGATGATTCCAGTCCAAGGGATATCCGTCGGTCGTGTATGTCTAGTTTCTGTTGTCTGCAGTGTATGACGGCTTCGCTGACACTGATGAAATCAGAACCAAGTAGGGCATCGTTTTGAATAGAGGCGATAACAACTCGTTGAATGAATTGCATCTGCTCTATCTGTATTACGAGGTTTACTACTCCAGCCACTGGAACATCGGCTCCTGTAGCTGTTTGAAAAAATATGTTTGTAGGCTGAAGGGGTGGCTTCTTATGAGGTGGGATGCTCTCATACAAGCGCTTGTTAAAAACGGTGATGGAAGCTCCAGTGTCCACAGTGGCACTGGTGGAAATTTCGCTAAACAGACAGGCACACTTATATATCACCTTGCAGTGAGCCTGCGGAAGAGTCGCCAATGATACCATTTGTGGAAGTGATGGTGCTGCGGTATCATTCTGTCTATAGTCGGCTTGTTTCCGGATAGCTTCCGTGAGTGTTATTGGTGGCTGAGTGTGGAAAGGACCAACACATCGTCGCTGCTGCTGTGATGATGGGGTAGCAATGGTGGTGGCATTTTGCAGATTCCATGTGAGCTGTGTTGGTGTGTACTGCAGTGCAGATAGAATTCTCGTGTTCACGAGTGAGGGCTACCTGTGCGAGCCACGTTTTACAACGCATCATGGGATGTTTAGTTGATGCGCAGATGAAACACCGCCAGCGTGCTGCTTTCACTTTCTTTGTACGATGTTTCTTCTTGCGGATCCATGGTGCCAAATGAACGCTTCCTTCGAGATCACTGCCGGTGCTGGAGGTTGTTGGTGAAGCTGTAAGATGTTGTGAGTTGCATACCACGAAAGGACACCGGGTGTTAAGTGCCATGGAGGTGGGATATGGTGCTTGCAGAAACGTTGTTTCAATGGAGGTGCTACAACCTACCACTGCCGTTTTACATGGGAAAGAAGGTTGAGTAGAGACGGAAAGTGCAGGGTCACCTTTTCCGAAGTGGGGAGATGACAGTGCTGTGGATGCGGTGTGCATCGTAGGCACCATCATAGAAGAAGCCGGGTGCAGGTGAGTACATGGTGTAATAGGAATGTGTTGACGAGTATAAATGGACGTCTGACATTGGGGTTCAGTGGCCGCAGTTGAGCCGGGTTGTGGAATTGGGCATCGAAGTGACTCTGTAATCAGTGCCTGTGCTAGGTTGACGGATTCTCAGGCTGTGGGGTACATCGGTCAGCGGTTGGAGTTGTAGATGGCGGTAGGTTTGGACATCGATCCTTCCAGTGGCCTGGCTGACCACATCCAAAGCACGTGTTCGGTGGCGGTACTGAAGCTGTGGTGGGTTGCGTTCTAGTGGTGGACTGTGTTTACTGAAGCTGTGGTGGGTTGCGTTCTAGTGGTGGACTGTGTTGCTATGGTTGTGCTGAGTGTTGTTATGAGATTAGTGAGCGCGGAGATCTGCTTAGTGATCTCTTCTAGTCTTTCATGCATGTTTTGCCTATTGTTGTTGTTGTGCTGGTTCCAGCATCCTTGGGCATTGTTGTGGCCCCCGCGATGGGATTGGCCACGTCCTCTTCCTCTAGACGCGTGATTCTGACTGTCTTGTTCTTGCTGCGCATGTTGTTCGTTTGCTGATGCAGTGCTGGTTGATTTGGTGGTAGTGGCGACTTTTACATCATTTACCTCATTGATTGGGTGTAGTTGGTGGCGATTATCTTCCCCCCATTCCAAGAAATTCTCGATCTGAACCATGGTGGCCATAAGTGTTGTAGGCTGCCATGCTCCGTGAGAAATAGTTTTTCTTTTAAGGCAGGTTCTCCGCTCAATGCGTCGATGAAGGTGTCTAAATGTAAGTGTGTGACGCCCTCGAGATTTGTGCTGGAGTATGCACAGGTAACTAACCGACGGATGCGGCTTGCTAACTCTGGTAGTGTTTCCTCCGAGCATCGATGTAGCTTTTTGAGTTGTAGTCGACTCATTTCTCTGAGGGCTGCGTGGCCGAATCTTTCCGACAACGCATTCTCCAGTTCGGTGTACGATGGGGTGTTGCAGAGCTTTTCCGGACAACTTTGCGGCTAAGTACTCGCCCATCTGATGATTGCTCCACCGGTTTGTCCTACTTATTATTTCAAATTGTTGCGTTCGTGAAGGTGATTCCCGTCGATTATGTATTGCGTGGTACGTTGGTTCTGCCAAATACCGCCCTGATGTGGGTCCATAGACAGGTGTAGGTCTATAGACAGGTGGAGGCGTGCTATGTAGACGACGCTGACGTTCCTGATGCTGGGATATATAGTCCTCGTACGGAGGTGGTGCAGGTGACTGATGCGGAATACGTGTGTGATGTGGACGTCTTCTGATGTATTGCTGAAATGGTGTTGCCGTTTCCTTCAGTTCGTAATGTGGTACCATGTAGTACGGTGAAGACGTACGAAAAGGGGGAGATACAGGATATGGTACATGGGCGTATGGCCACTTGTCACCCATTGATGACGTTGGCGAACATAATGGTCGTGAAGGCTGTGGCTGCCCCTGTTGGGGTCATTGACATGGTCGTCCACGATCCGGCGTAGATGGTGGTCGCCTATCACGGAGATCTGATAAAGTGATGTATTGAGTTCCTACCTGCGAGGCATCGTGGAATGTCCCCTTGCTGATCGGTGAGAACTCATGTTGAGGCGGTGCTGGTCGTTCCGCACCAGGGAAATTAGCAACATTGTCAGTGAGCACACGAGCAGTTCGTCTGTTATATGATGCTACTTCCGTATCTAGGGAGAGCTGACTGTCTGTTGAAGGAGACTGTAACTCGCTGTTGTTGAGCATTGGCGAGGGTTCGCTTCTTGTTCGAGCCCCACATCAGGCGCCACTTGTAGCTCGCAGCGGTACGTACTAGTCCGCTATGACATTTCTGCCCATCGCACCGCAAATGCACGATGAACTGGTCTATCTGCTGGTCATCTGCAGATCTCGGGGTTGTGGATCCTGTATGACGTCGCTCCAAGAAATACAAAGACTGACTTCTAGAGCCGGTGGAACACTGATGTTCCAGTGGGGCCGTGCGACCCTTGCCGCCAAGATTGAACCACACGGTGTCATCCCAACTATTAGTGTCACCGGTATGTCTATCCATACTAATTTAGAGATATGGAACAATTGCTAATTACACAGTAGAAATAGTTATATACTATGCAAACAAGGTGAATCGTATGACAGTAAATAAGCACACAATAATACACAACATAGAGCTATCTGGTGTTCTTTCCATGTGGTGTCGCCGGAGGTACCACACAGGTTCTTGAATCCGCAGAGGTATCCCTGCATGAGAAGCATCCGCAACGAAGTCACTAGGTAGTTTAATATAAACTAATATACCCCTAACACACACACACGCACGCACGCACGCACGCACGCACGCACGCACGCACGCACGCACGCACGCACACAAAGAAAATATTGTTGTTGCGAGAGGTAAGTGCCTCGCGCAGGCCTCTGTTACAGGAAAATGCCTTCAACGCCGAAGCGGAGGAAATGAGCTGGCAAAAAGGGCAACTCTTTTGTTCAACAGAAAAATGCTAAGTGAAGATCCTAGTGAAGCCATAATTAATGTGATGCATACTGGTTTACGTGAAGATGGGACGAACGATTTCTGAAGAATTCCCAAGTCACCGTCTTATGTAATTCCAAAGATACTGTATTGGTAGATGCCGCTTTATTTATGCGGGCCTTCTGCTACCATCTAACCTACCATTTGGTTGTTAGAAACGGAAACTAGTTTTGGCTGCAAGTGGCAGGGATTCCAACCTAACTTTAAATACAGTTGTCCAATGGGCGGAGACGCTTCGCTTCCAGTAGGTAGCCTGGATTATCATCTACCTCCAAGGACATCATGTGTACATGTTACGACACAAGGCATCCAAATTCGATGAAAATCTGGATACTTTGTCCCGCAACAACATAAAACATCACCTGGACCATGGCTACGTTTCACACAAGCAAGTTTTGATTCCTGACATGTCTTTATCGTGGGGGTGAAGTGATGAATATCCATCATGAGCATCCTTCCCATGAGTGCGTGACGAGCTCCAACACTTCATCCAGACACTGCAATGAATTGGATGGAGATCCGCACCTCATCCATCACTGCGTGCTATGGATCTAACAGTTGACCTGTCATTAGGGTTAAGTTCCAATATGCCCAAATATGCACTGCGGACCAGTAAATAAACTAACTAATTCACATTTATAACTATATGTTTTCACAGTGCTTCCTTCATTGGCAAGGTTATCTAGCTAAAGAGTATCCGAAGTTACGGGGAAGATGTATGTAAATCATCACTTTAACCATCACCGCTCAAAACCCTCTGATAGGTTCCCAGGGTCGGATCCGATCAACGTGCTGATGGGAAGTCCAAACAATTAGTAAGCCATGCGGCTGGTGGATCGTGGAAAGAGACAATAACTTAATATATATGAGGCCCTATAGGTAACTGGCCAATTTTGCACAACCTTGCCGGAGTGCGGGGCTACATTACCACAACAACTAGAAAAGAGGTGTACACTATATATCTCTAAACGAAGAAATTGTCCCTAACCACTTTAACCTATCTTATTGAGCTAAATAGTAAGGTTAGTCGGTAACATGCCGGGCTCAAACAATTAGAGCACGGTCAGCGACCTCAGTGTAAAATTGATGATGGCAGGAATAGTGATGCGGATATATCTGTTGCTGTATAGTATTTCCTAGTGTACTGCCGTCCAAAGTTTTCTATAATTAAACAAAACATGTTAGCTAGATGGCTATCTGCCATATACAACTAACCATTGCAATAAATAGATTATAATTATAAGAAGTAACTAAGTATCATAGATCGATAAACTTAGATGGTGCGGCTAGTTGAAAGCACCTACAGTAAACAAGGATAATATTCACAATAAAACAGAAATTATAAAGTGCGGTCTTAAGACTGGTAAGGTACCTATTCGTCATCAGTATCATATACGGAAATGATAATTAAAAATACAATAGTATAGCTACTTGAGTACCTAATAGTCATCGGGATGGAACTGGATACTATGTTACTGAAATTTAGACACTAACATATTCATAGCGCGAGTCAACACGTTCTCTGAAGCTGGAGAGATTTCCGCAGGCGATTTCTGCAGGCGATTTCCGCAGGCTGGTCTCTGCAAGCTGACTCCTCCAGACAGGGTAGACACGGTACACACTCAGGACAGTGAAACAAACAGTGAAGAAATGTCTATTAGATAGTCTTGGTAACTAGTATACAATTAATACAGAAGTGAGAAAGTTATCCCTCCGGCGACGGAAGTAGTAAAGTTGAAGGTTGCCCATTAACAGAGAGGGCTGTATTTAATATTAGGCAGTTACATAACTTGTCACACGGTGCGGGATGCATCGCCTAGCTCTTGCGGCGCACCCAGCAAAGTTCACCAGACTGTGGTCAAAAAGTTAATTAAACACACATGACATGCAGTGCAGAGATGGAAGTCCACTTTTCAGCGTGGTTGGCAGATCCGACGAGTCATCCATCAAGAATCACCGTAAGCTCTACATTCCGTAGAATCACATCTCGGGCCCACACAGCCCGCTCTCGGAAAAGCTCCCTTAGGAAAGTCCAGATGCGGAAGGTATAACTTTAAATTTAGTTTATTACCCTCGGATGGCTGTCTGGGGATGTCCAAAACTAGTGGAAGCCAAGGACATCCTACCACCGCAGATGTGCTGGGATCCGTAAGACACTGGTTGATGTGAGAATCACTTGTAGGGCAGCAGTTAAATCCGTCCTGATGGTCCAGAGGTCCTGCGCGGGCCGGCTTCCACACCGGCGATGCTCCTGATTCTCGATTTTTCACCACTTTTATACTACTCGTGACGTCAGAGGCAGATGCCTCAGCCAATCAGCGGCCGAGCAGTAGCCAATCAGCGTGCAGCTAGATCAGTGACGTATTTATCACGTTCTAGAACATTCTAGATCTATTTATGCATACACGCGATTACGACGTCAAAAGCAATATTTTGAAGATAATTTAAAGGGATTTTCATGGAGAACTCAGCCATTTCTTGGCCGATTTTAAAATGGTTAACAGTTCTAGAAAGCTCGTTTTATTCTGGTCCTGATCGGTACCGAGAACACTGGGAACGGATTAAGTAAAAAATTTTACGAGTACCTACTCGGCACACTATAGGCATGCACTCGCTTCCAATTCCGTGACGTATTGTCAGGAAAGCTCTGACGCGTGTGCATGCGCACCATGCGTTTTATCGGACTTAGCCAATTTTAACGAAACTTCTCTCATAGGGCCTATGTACGCGTACTATCCTACCCAGGGGGCATGCTTGGATCGAATCCAGAGTTCCTGTCCTGTACCCAGCTTTGCTGGGATGGTCAGTACCCGTCCAGTCGGTCCGCGTTACACTGGCACGACAGCAAAACTGCTGGACCAGCGCAGTGCTAGACGTGGGACAACTGCTGACTGACTGTGGTACCTACATCACAACAGTGCCTTTCGTAATTGAGATCTCCTGCGCCAGTGAGCAGTCTTGAACATCCACAATCACGTATTTTGGAAGCTCGCGAATGGCCATCCAAGGGCAAATTAATTTAATATAAGAACTCCCTTTTCCGGAACACTCACAGCAGGGCTTCTTGCGGATGGGCCTTGCGGGCCCGATGTAATTTTACAGGATGTAGAGCCGAGGTGATTCTTGCTGGATAACTCGCCGGATCTTCCGGACCATGCTGTAAAGTGGTATCAAACGTCCGCATCACAAGAGCTATGCGACGTATCCCACACCATGTACCCAGTTTAATGTACATGCATATTTAATTACCACTGTAGCCCTCTATGTTACGGGCAACTTTCAAACTACCGTCGCCGGACAGAAACTTTATAACATACTGTGTAAGTTTATGTATCAGTTATTCTGACTAGCTAATGGACCTCTTTCTATAACTGTTCTTCTTCACCATCTTGAGAGTGAGCCGCATCAACAGTCTGCTTGTGGAAATCTTCCCTGCAACTTCGGAATCGCTACTCAACTGTAGCATATCCATTTCCGTGATTTATGAACTCTTACTGTACCGATGACCAATAGGTACTCAAGTAACTATACTATTGTACTATTTGTAATTTCCGTAATAGGTACTGATGACGAATAGGTACCTACGTGGTCTTAAAGACCGCATTTTTTACTTTCTGTTTTTACTGTATATATATATATATATATATATATATATATATATATATATATATATATATATATATATATATATATATATATATATATATATATATATATATATATATATATATATATATAATCTTTATTTCCGTGTGCTCTCAACTAACTAGCACTGTAAGGTCCTATGACCTGATATACTGTCAGCGCTGTATTAGTTAGTTATGTATATGGCAAGTAGCCATCCTAGTTATTCTGTTTTGTTTATATATAAAAATTCTAGGACGCAGTACATGAGGCAATACTATACAGCAACATTATATCTGCATCACCACTACCCACAGCATCAATTTTACACTAAGGTCACTGATCATGCTCACCATGCTTAAACCTGACATGTGACCAACTAAACCTGGCTATTCTAGCTCGATAGGATAGGTTTAAAGTAGTTAGGGACAATCTCTCCATAAGAGACACAATGTGTATGCCTCTTTTCCGACTGTAGTGGATATGTAACACCACGCACCAGTTAGATTGTATAAAATTGGCCAATTACCTTAGAGCCTCTTATTAATATCGAGTGATTGTCTCTTTCTACCCTCCTCCAGCCGCAAGTCTTAAATAATTGTCTGGACTCCCAATCGACACGTTGGCTGGATCCGACTCTTTGGAAACTATTGGGGTTTCCGAGCGGTGATATCTAAAGTGTTGATTTACATACACTTCCCCAGTATCTTCGGATACCAGTTAGTTTAGATACCCCCCGCCAATGTAGGATGCACTGTGAAAATAAATTATATTATGTAAACCGGCCTGCAGTGCATCTCTTGGCATTGTGGGACTTAACCCTAATGACAGGTGAAATGTTAATTCTGAAACACACGGGTGACAGACGAGACACAGATCTCCATCCAACTCGGTGTAGTGACTGGGTGAGGTCTTAGAACCCACCACGCCCTCACGGGAAGGTCACTAGCGATGGATATCTGCCTCTTATTCCCCACCATAAATGCTATTGCACTTTCTAAAATTGCTTATGTGAACTGTAAATTGTCCTAGTGATTGTAGCTCATGGGGTAGTGTTGGGCCGTTCCGGTGTATCATGTCGACTCGCCGTGCCGCAAGTGCACGATGAACGATGATGCTGGTTAGCATCTAGTCTCGGGGTGACGGATCCTGTACGAGACTGCCCTACGGGTAACAAAAACCGGCTCCTAAGGCCGGTGGAACTCAATTGTTCCAGTGGGGCCGTGCGACCATTGTCGCGAACATTAACCACTGTCTCATCCCAAGAATTTGTGTCACCAGTATGCCTGTCCATAGCAATTTCGTGATCTATGGACTTACAAGATTTGATTTGGTCACCTAAAAATATAAATCTATACAATGATTTTATCTAAACAAACTATCGAGTATGCTAGATAAAAATGATGAGCATACGAAAATACAAGACATAGAGACAGCCAGATGAACTCTTAAACATGGGACCCCCGGAGGTACCACACAGACTCGTAGGTCCGCAGAGGTATCCCCACAAGGGAGGCTCCCGTACACGAGACTTAACTAATTAACTTTTTATAAGTTATTATACCTCTAAACTGAAAGGAAGAAGATTATCTCGGATGAAAAGTCATGTGCCTCATGTGGGCACTACTCCTAGTGCTAGTTTGGGTGAGGAGTATTATCATCGCGTGGACCATCATCACTGAATCCTTGCGAGAGGCAAGTGGCTCACACGGGCCTCCATCTCGGGAAGGTGTCATCACTGCTTAAAGCAGGAGAAGAGTATTAGGCAAAAATGGGCCCACTCTAATATTTCAAACAAAATGCTTGAAAAAGAAAAGACCATACCTAGTGAGATTATGACTATTGGGTTGGGTGCGGTTTTACGTGAAGATGGGACGAACGATTCCCGAAGGATTCCCACGTCGCCGTCTTATGTGATTCTTAGGATGCTGAATTAGTAGTTGCTGCTTTATTATGCGGGCCTTCTGATCTGCTTAACTAGCTTTTAGTTTTTAGAGACAAGACCTATTTTAGGCTGCAAATGGCGGGTGTCTACCTAGCTGTTAGACATGGCTGTCATTGAGAACGGATGCCCTAAGACATCAATACTGAAGACAGCGCTCATACATGTTACTTAGTAAGATCTCTGAACTGGATAAGAATCTGAACATCTCGCTCCGTAACCACATAAAACGTCACAAGACACTGGTTACTTTTCACAAAAGCATTTTTGGGCAACTGATCTATCATTAGGGTGGGGGTAAAAGAGACGAATACCGAATAAATGTCCTTCCCGTGAAGGCATGGCAGATCTAAATATCATGCTCAAACATTTTTATGGAATTCGGTGGGAATACGCATCTCGCCCGTCACCTGGTACTATGGAACTAACCGTTTAACCTGTCATTAGGTTTATGTACAAGTTGCCCAATTTTGCACTGCGGTGTTGGAATATTGTTCAGCAAATAAAAGAAAATAATAATTAAGATATGTTTGCGCAGTGCTTTCCTACATTGGAAGAAGTGCTAACTACTAAGTATCCGAGGATACAGAGGGAATGTATGTGATACCACACCATGGCCATCACCGCTCGGAAACCCCAACAGTTTCCCAGGGTCAGATCAGCCCATGGTGCAGATAGGGACATCCAAACAATTAAGAAGCCACAAGGCTTAGTGGAACATGAAGAGAGACAATATCTTAGAGATATGAATCTTGCCGGAATGCAGGGATAAATTATCGCAACTACCGGGAAGGAGGCGTATACTACAGATTTCCTAACGAAGAAATTGTCTCTAATCATATTAAACCGATCCTATCGAGCTGAATAGAAAAAGGTTTAGGCGGTAGCATGCCGGGCTAAACAGAGTTATAGCACGGACAGCGACCTCAGTGTAAAATTGTTGGTGGCGGGAGAAAGTGCTGCATATATAAGTGTCGCTGTATAGTGTTTCCTACCTGCACTGCAGTCCTATATTTTCCACAACTAATCAAAACATACGAACTGATAGCCACTGGCCATATATATATATATATATATATATATATAAACTAACCAGAACAATCAATACAGTGTAAAATGATCAGAATTATATATCTTTAGTACAGGTTAACGAACCTACTATGGTGCGGTTAGTGAAAACACCTTACAGAAAATGAGAATAACTATAAACATATGCAAAAATAATAACTAGCGGTCCTAAGACCGTTACGGTACCTTTTAGTCATCGGGACGGTCTATACGGGTACGATATAATTAGGAAAAATATATTTAACGGGATAATTAAAATGTTAGGTATAGTTACTTGAATAATCGGTAGCCATTCTTAAGTCTGGCTATCGTGTTACTGAAATTGATATGTCATTCTTAGGTTGACATGTGTTGATGCGTTCTCAGGAAGCTGGAAAGTTCCCACAGGTTGGTTCCCGGAAACAGGATTCCCTCAAGCAGCTCATGACGGGACAGGATCGAACTCAGGACTGTAATCACAATATAGAATGTCTAACGAGTAGTCAGCAAGCGATACAATAACATTACTGCTGTGACGAAAGTTCCCGTCCACCGATGGTATGGATGGAAGTAGACAACAACACGATCATAAGCGGGGGTTGTTTAATGCGGATGAAGATACATAATTAAGCTGAACGGTGCGGGTACATCAACCAGCTCTGAAGACATACCGGAGAAAGCTTACTTGCTGCGGTCGAAAAGTTTAGATAAACCTGCACGACATCAGTGCAGGGACGGTTGAAATACCACTTTTTGGCGTGGCTGGCAGATCCGGCAAGTCATCCACCAAAGAACATCGCTGCCTCTACATCTGTGGAATCACATATTCAGGCCGTAGAGGCCTCACCGCAAGTTCGTGTTCCGAAGTAGATCTTATTACTCATGAACAATAATAGAAAGTTCCAAATTGCTCCCGCAAGTAGGGAGTTACAAAATTGTTTTAGTGCAGTGGGTTGGGTAACTGCTAGCTATGGGAAAAAACCCGACAGAAAGCGAAGTAATATGCGTATGGTCTGTCGCGCTGATAGTAGCCAGTACAGGTCCAACCTGTTCTGCCCCTGGCCGAGGATGCTCTCGATCTCTGGATCGCATCTCCTTTTATACTCCTCGTGATGTCACAGGCACAGGCTCCAACCAATCATCGTTCAAGCAACAGCCAATCAGCACGTAGCTGATAATAATGCTGTCGAATGTTCTAGAACATTCTAGAAGTTCTGCGTCCAGGTGGTTATGACGTCACGGCAATATTTTGAAGATAATCAAGAAGGGGTTTCCGTGGATAACTCAGCAATTTCTTAACAGATTTTGAAATGGTTTACAGATTTAGAAAGCTGGTCTTGATTAATGCCAGATCCAGCGGGAACAGTAATCAAAAAGGATTACAGGGTACCATCTTGGTACACTAAAAGCGTCATCCTATCTTGGTCGTAAACTACGTGCTCCATCAAAAATAGCATCTAAGCACATGCACACTATGCGCTTTAACGAACTTGGTCGTTTTTACAACGCGATCTCGCTCATGGGCCCATATACACTTATGGCTCTACCCAGGGGGAGGGGGGGGGCGTGTTCAGGGAATGAATCTAGGATGGGCGGTGCGTACCTAGATTGGCTGGTACGGCCGGTACCTGTCCAATTGATCCGAACTACACCACCCCCTCCTAGTTTGACATCCGTGGCAAACGATTGCGGATCGATGCACAGACGTACGCTAGGCGGGAATTATATATTTTCCAGGTAGGCGCGTGCCTATAGAGGAGTAGTGATGCAATAGACATGTATTCAAGAGACAGAGCACATAGAGGTGGCAAAGAGGAGAGGGGAGGCTTACTTTTAGTTTTTAATTTATATAATAATATATAAAATATATTTATATTAAATATATAATTTTCACGTATCATACACTTATGGGGCATTTAAAAATATTACGACCGAATTACTTGCGCACCCCTGGTAAATAAAGGAGTACGCAACACATATCTCTTATTATTAAATATATATTTTGCGACCCATTATAGCGGGTCTGCAACGGGAAGCTCTCGTTGACCCCATAGCCATCCTGACATCTAGGACAGGAAGAAAAATAATAAGAAAAATAGAATATAATAATAACTTAACAGTTAGTTTATCAGGCAGCCCCAGCATAGCTGAGACTGCATGATGGGATTATGACATTATTGTACCGCAGGATGTTGTATTATTTACATCGCACATGGTGTTCTTACAACACCGGAGTCCACAGTGCTCATTTTCCGTGGGACACAGCTGGGCAACTAAGTTGCGCAACTGTGTCGGATAACCGTAGTCATCCCAGGGACGGGATTCAATTGATCAAACATATATTGTCTTGCCCTAGCATATTCAAATTCTTCGATCAACCTGAAAACAGAGTATTACTTATTCCCGAGGAGCATCACCTTTTAATTAGCGTGATATGGTTTTACAGGTTGATGCTTATAAACTTGCCTATTTTAATTTTAGGCTAGAGCGCCCGATAGGGTGTGTGGGAGCCTGGTGACGTCAGCGGTAATTACCCCGACTCACCCTCGCCACTCCTCCATCGCACCGTGGTAGTCACATATTTGGGTGGCTCTTTTGTTTAAAGCGTTTGATCCAATTTACTGGAAATAGCAGTAAATGTCATGTGGCTCATGGAAACATATGGTTGATCAAGTGCTGTTTATGGCGATGGCCGAAATACTGTTGCTGAGGTGTAGTCTTTGCAGATGCGAGATATTGAAACATATGTTATATCATGATTCCGTTTAAAATAATGTCCCTATTTGCGCGGGTTCTTAAACATGCGGCTTGGTATATGCTTGTAATAGGTAGTTCTCAGCCCGTGTTGATTATGGACTGGAATGCAAGGAAGAGAATTTTTGAAATTCTCTTTGTAATTATACTGTTAGATTTTTTATGCCGCTTTACCGGCCCGTGCGCTAATGATTTGTAGCACGGTAGAGCAGTTGTGTTCTTAATCAAAAATTTAACAGCAAAGTTGTAAGTAATTTGATGTGTGGGTTAAACAAGATCTATTCAGGCGGTAGATCAATGTTACTGATCCCAACAAGATAGCTGTGTTTTCCAAGCGGGAGGGCTTGCCAAGCATTCTCCTCAATGGGTAGAACCAGCACGGTTAGTGAAAACACCTTACAGAAAATGAGAATAACTATAAACATATACAGAAATTATAACTAATGGTCCTAAGACCGTTACGGTACCTTTTAGTCATCGGGACCATCTATACAGGTACGATATAATTAGGAAAAATATATTTAATGAAATAATTAATATGTTAGGTATAGTTACTTGAATAATCGTTAGCCATTCTTAAGTCTGGCTATCGTGTTACTGAAATTGATACGTCATTCTTAGGTTGACGTGAGTTGATGCATTCTCAGGGTGCTGGAAAGGTCCCACAGGTTGGTTCCCGTAAACAGGATTCCTGCAAGCAGCTCATGATGGGTGCGGATCAAACTCAGGACTGTAATCACAATATAGAATGTCTAACGTGTAGTCAGCAAGAGATACAATAACATTACTGCTGTGACGAAAGTTCCCATACACCGATGGTATGGATGGAAGTTGACAACAACCCGACATAAGTGGGGTTGTTTAATGTGGATGAAGATACATAATTAAGCTTAATGGTGCGGGGTACGTCAACCAGCTCTGAAGACGTACCGGGCAAAGTTTACTTGCTGCGGTTGAAAAGTTTAGATAAACCTGCATGACATCAGTGCGGAGACGGTTGAAATACCACTTTTTGGCGTGGCCGGCAGATCCGGCGAGTCATCCACCAAAGAACGTCGCTGCCTCTACATCTGTAGAGGCCTCACCTCAAGTTCGTGTTCCGAAGTAGATCTTATTACTCGTGAACAATAATAGAAAGTTCCAAATTGCTCCCGCAAGTAGGGAGTTACAAAATTGTTTTAGTGCGGTGGGATGGGTAACTGCTCGCTCCGGGAGAAAAACTGACAGAAAGCGAAGTAATATGCGCATGGTCTGTCGCGCTGATAGTTGGCTAGTACAGGTCCAACCTGTTCGGCCCCTGGGCAAGGATGCTCTCGATCTCTGGATCGCGTCTCCTTTTATACTCCTCGTGACATCACAGGCGCAGGCTCCAACCAATCATTGTTCGAGCAACAGCCAATCAGCACGTAACTGATAATAACGTTGTCGAATGTTCTAGAACATTTTAGAAGTTCTGCGTCCACGTGGTTATGATGTCACAGCAATATTTTGAAGATAATCAAGAACGGTTCTCCGTGGATAACTCAGCCATTTCTTAACCGATTTTGAAATGGTTTACAGATTTAGAAAGCCCGTCGAATTAATGCCTGATTCGGCGGGACCAGGTAATCAAAAAGGATTACAGGGTATCATCTCGGTACACTAAAAGCGTCATCCTATCTTGGTCGTAAACTACGTGCTCCATCAAAAATAGCACCTAAGCATGCGCATGCGCACTATGCGCTTTAACGAACTTAGTCCTTTTTACAACGAGATCTCTCTCATGGGCCCATATACACTTATGGCTGTACCCAGGGGGGGGGGCATGTTCAGGGAACGAATCCAGGACGGGCGGCGCGTACCCAGCTTAGCTGGTATGGCCGGTACCTGTCTGGTTGATCTGAACTACATGATGTTATATGTGGTTGTGGTGTAACGGTGACCTGATTGTCATATGAGTCGGGAGCTGTCGCTCCATAACATGTATGCGTGCTGTCTTTCTGAGGTAGATGCTATGCGGGGCAAGCTTCGGGAAGCTGGGCGTCTTCGCCAGTTAGATGTATGTGTCTAAAGATAGTTAGGAATCCCTGCCACTTGTGGCCAAAGCTTGGAAATGTATCTAACAACTAAAAGGTGGATTAGACTTTAGCAGAAGGCCCGCATAAATAAAGCGGCAACTACCAATCCAGTGTCTTTGGACCTACATAAGACGGTGACCTGTGAATTCTTCGGAAATCATGAGACCCGTCTTCACCTAAACCAGCGTACATCACATTAATTATGGCTTCACTAGGATTGACCACTGCACTTAGCTTTTTGTTTGAACAAAAGAGTGGCCCTTTTTGCCAGCTCTTTTCCTCTGCTTCGGCATTGAAGGCATCTTCCTGTGACGGAGGCCCGTGTGAGGCACTTTCTTCTTGCAACAATAATATTTGTATGTGTTGGGGGTATAATTAGTTTATATTAAACTATTCAAGTAGCCTCGTTGCGATGCTCCCTTGTGGGGAGACCTCTGCGGATTTACGAATCTGTGTACCTTCGGCGAGCCCATGTAGAAAGAACACCGGTTGGTTCTATGTACTGTATTATTTTTGCTCATTCACTAGCAAACGAGTAGCATTGTTTGAAGGCTTTTACTTTTAATTATATCTTCATGTGCAGACTTTTAAATTAGTTAATGGACCGACATGCCGGTGACACGAACAGTTGGGATGAGACCATGAAGTTCAATCTTGGCGGTAATGGTCGCATAGCCCCACTGGAACGTGATAATTCCACCAGCTCTAGAAGCCAGTTTTTGTATGTTCCAGAGAATTATGAAATAGGATCTGTAACCCCGAGAACCGTAGCTAACCAGCCCTCTGCGCATCCTGTACATGCAGTGCAACAGAGTGGAGCAACATCACGAACCAGCGCATACCCCCGCGAGCTATATGCCCATGCCTCCTGCTACTTTGGCAATTACTGTGTGCAATTTGTTTACCCCAAGTCCCAAGTCAGGTTTTTATCTAAATATACGCCTAAGAGCGAAAATGGCTTCTTCAATTTCTTTTTTGTTACCATAAATTTTTGGAATATCTTTATTTAATAGTACTCTGGATTCTGAAAATAGCATATAGTTGCTTTTATCGACATTTAGTGAAAGCTTATTTAGCGAAACCCAGTTAATAATTTCTCCATTTCCTTATTTGCCTTTTCATATAAATATAATCATAGGACGAATACACTTGATTTAATCATCACAAACCTCCGATCTAAGGTCTCAAAAACAGAGATCATTCCCGGAGTATCAGACTATTACATTGTATATACAGAAATCGATACCACTCCAATTGTTCTTAAACAAAACTACAGCAAAATACCTCTATATAAGAAAGCCAGATGGGACAACCTATAGGCGGATATCAACAAATTAAGCCAAGAAATCCTACAGATGGAAAAAGATAACAACAGCATAGATAAGATGTGGACTCACTTTAAGAACAGCCTAGGAAAGAGTGTAACTCCCCATATACCACATAAAGAGGCAAGAAAGAGAGATAGCCTGACATGAGTATCACTGGATCTCAGAAAGCTGATCAGGAAACGAGATCGAGCTTACAAGACCAAGAAAAAATCTGCCAATGAGGAAGATATCACAAAATACAAAGAGCTATACCGAGTAGTCCAAAAATAACTCTGCCGGGCTTACTGGAAACACGTTGAAGCCATTATAACACCAAAAGTGGATGAATCGGGCAATCAGAACACCAGCATGAAACAGTTTGGTCATACATTAAACACAAAAAATCTGACAATGGTGGCATTTCACCCCTTAGGCATGAGGGCTTGTTATATCAAGAACCTATGGACAAAGCTGATATTATAAACAGACAGTTCCAGTCAGACTTCTCAAGCAAAGTTCACTTTAGCAAAGAGGAATTCCAGTCACGCTGCAGTATGAAGGGAATGTACCCAACCATAAGTGAATAGGAAATAACTCAGAATGGAATCGAGAAGCTGCTCAGAAGCCTAAATGCCAACAAAGCAGCAGGGCCAGACAACATAAGACCACGCATATTTAAGGAATTAGCCCAAGAGATAGCACCAATACTGACAATCATCTTCGAAGATTCCTTTATCTCCGGAGAGGTACCAAATGAGTTGTGTACTGCCAATGTGATCCCCACCTACAAAAAGAGCCAAAGATACAAAGCAGAAAATTGCAGACCGATATCTTTGACCTGTGTGGGTTGCAACCTTTTGGAACATGTTGTAACCAGCCATATAATGAAACACAGACTCACATAACATCCTCTACCCACTATGACATGGATTCCGCCGAGGCGTCTCCTGTGACACACAACTGATCGAATTCATTGATGATGTCACGAAAAACATGGACAACGGTAAACAGACAGACTGTATTATAATTGACTTCTCCAAGTCATCCGATAACGTTAGCCACAGCCTCCTAGTCCACAAGCTTGATCACTACATTATCCAAGGCAAAACAAACAAGTGGATACACAGCTTCCTTTCTCGCCGAGTGCATTCAGTCGTCATTGACGGGGAAAAAATCAAACTACATTGATGTTGATTCTGGAGTCCCACAAGGATCAGTACTGGGACCAAGCCTCTTCCTCCTCTACATCAATGTCATGCCAGAAGGCCTAAAATCGAATGTGCGACTGTTCGCCGATGACACTATCGTATACCTGACAATATCTGCAGACTCAGATGCAAAAGAGCTTCAAGCAGATCTCGACAAGCTAGCAAAATGGGAAGAAGAATGGCTGATGAAATTCCACCCTGACAAATGCAATGTGTTAAATATCAGCAGAAAACACCATCCATTCAGACAGCAGTACATATTGCATGATCATCCGCTAGAGGCTGTAAATGAAGACATCAGCAACATCTGCAGCAAAGCAAACATGACCCTCGATTTCCTACGGAGAAATCTCAATATAGCATCTACAAGCATCAAACCAATGCCTACAAAACTCTAGTCCGACACACTCTAGAATATGCTTGCACCGTTTGGGACCCTTACCACGAAAATGAAATTCGTCTGATAGATATGGTTTAAAGACGAGCCGCTCGATGCGCACTCAGCAGATTTCACAACAGATCGAGTGTAAGCAACATGTTGAACCATTTTCAATGGCCATCACTTAAAGACCGGTGTAAATCTGCATGGCTTGCAATGATGTAAAAGATCGCCAACAATTAAGTGCATGTCAACAAAGATAACGAACCATCCCACCAAAATGCTTCTCGAGAAATACCACCTGTCATTCCAAGTCACCTCCTTTAAAAATGAGTACCATAAAGAATCTTTCTTCCCACGTACCATCAGGGACTGGACCGCCTTACCAACAGCTACAGTACAAACTGAAAACTTTGACATATTCAAGTCTCTCATACAGTAAGCGCAGGGAACCTTGTTTTTAAAAAGAATAGCTTTTAGCATTGATGTGCGCTCACTACAGTAGCATAATAATCAACCTGTTGATGGTGGCTACAAAATGGCAGAAGCAGAAGCAGATACAATGCACACATGCACCCAACCCACGCATACACACATAATCTACACAGCATAATCCCCTTTTTTCTTCGAAAAACGTGGAGATAATTATTGGTATCATCAGGTGAACATATGAATTCCTCAACTCAAATGATTAGATTCTTTGTTTACTCGCTGGCACACACCAATTTTAGCTGCGCTGGTTTTGGACTCTAGGCCAATACTGTCCAGCAGCTCTTTTAAGTGATGGAGGTCTTTTAATTTCAAGATATTTCCATGGCATAAAATCGTACCCGATCTCTGCAAATAGTTTCAGAACCCTGATGAAATGACAGGTTTAGTGATATTACATTTTTTTCCTGGTCCTTTATTAAATAAGCAAGTGACGGTGAGTTATCGAACAGGTAATCTTCAGAGAATTTTACAGGCCTAAAAAATATTGCGACCATGAAGTACGCTCAAACATGCACAGTGCTGTCTAGTGCGTACCTACTATTGTTTCTCATTGACGGGCTCGAATTCGAAATGCACAGAGTCAAATTTTGGATGGAGTGCACAAGCACGATGGTGGCAGTCATCTTTGAACAGTGTAAACGCCTACATAATCTGATTACATTGCCACTCCCCCCCCACCCCCACCCCTCAAGACGTCAATGTCTCTATTGATGATGATACCTCCATAAAAGAGGATGGGGCAGCGTGTAGCTCAGTGTGTGTGTGTGCGTGTGTGCGTGTGTGCGTGCGTGCGTGCGTGCGTGCGTGCGTGCGTGCGAGCGTGCGTGCGTGCGTGCATGCGTGTGTGCGTGTGGGGGGTGTGTCTTTTTGACTGTGGAAGTCAGGTTTCACAAAGTGCACGGCACAAGAATGTGCTGCTTATGTGTGGTGGGAAAGCGGGAGTGGGCGACATTTTTTTAGATTTGTAATCCATGTCTTTCAGGCTGGAGTCTTTTTTGGGTGAGCAGCCTCTTTTATTTTTATTTAATTTGCCTCACTTCAATATATATATATATATATATATATATATATATATATATATATATATATATATATATATATATATATATATATATATATATATATATATATATCTCCTTAAACAATAAGTGGCTTATTTGATAATGAAGTCAGATACTTGATAGGCACATTGGACCCCTCAATTGCTCTCCCTTAAAAATCATTCTATTCTTCCACTCTACTCACAAATTCATCTGATTCTGATGTCTGATTGTGATGTCAGTAGAAGTAATGTCTGTAGACATCATGTCGCTGAGGTCGCTGTATTTGCCCGACTGACAATTATAAGTGTCGGACCCATCTATGGCTCTGCTTCCAATATAATATCTCTATAAAACGTATGTATGGTTGCATATTTTACAGCTGCAACACATCACAATATCTTACAATAGTATGAATAAATCGTGGATGAGAGACGGTTGATCCTCACCCAATTCGGCAGGTGTTTTGACTTTTAGGTGTGGAAGGTCTTTCACTAGGCAGGTTCGCCTGACAAGATGCAGATGCGATGGTGCTCATGATGTCAGTTGCTGATCTCTATAGTCTTGGCGTAACTACGAGTGCAGACGATCACGCTTCTGCTGGTACAAAGTGATATTCCTCAATTAACTCAATGCAATGTCTAAGTTCATTGACTAAGTTTGCAGCACAAAGATGGCTAGTGCTCCGGAGAGTCCGACCATCAAGGTAACGGTGCATGTAGGTTCATATGTCTCTGTGAATGTCCACACAGAAATCTGCCTGTAGATGAAAATCGTGAAAAATTCCTTTCCACTAAGTATGAACGAAGTTCTTGCTGTTGTCGGGGCAAATGTAACAGCATCTGTAGTAGGCCAGGCATGGATGTGATATCACATGTTGGAGTCATGAATTAAGTGCTGATGAAGGAAATTCCGGAGACCTTGCTCAAGTTGTCTGCGGCATCAAAATTCTCAGTGGCATGGGACTGGAGATGGTAACAACCAGTGCTCGAAACAACGAGTGTATGGACGAAATTGGCTGTGTCATCGCCGGCATTACTGTTAACAGAAGTTGATCTAATGGTGCGAGAGTCTGAAGCACAACTGAAGAGCTTAATGGTATGGAAACAATAGATGCTGAGGACGTCATGATTGCAGTTTCCTCTTCAGCAGCATCGATCATGACGATCTCGACTGTCGGACATGGTAACGGTAGCTCAATGTTGCTTGGTGGAACGGTGGTCAAAACATGAGGCATATCCAACAAAGGCTCTGGCGAAGCCGTGATGTCAGCGGCTGTACCTGCTGGTTTTGATGTAACAGGCCCAAAAGTCTGCTCCTCAATTTTGCATGGGGCATCATCCATCGAAATGGATGTCAAAGCTGGAGATGTCAATACTAGCTTATGCTTCTGAGTTTTCTTCAGTGTGCTCTTGGGTGCAATGTGAATGCTTCTGGTCTCATGATTTCAAATCAGCTGACGTAAAGATGCAGATTCTCGATTGTTAATCTTATGTTTTCATGACATAAGTGTCAAAGTACTGGTTCATGCAGTCCTTTCCAGCAGACAATGGGAACTAATTCCCAAATTTTGCCATGCTGCTATTCTCTGTTCCTTCTTCTGGTGATAGGTTCAATACACGAATGGAATGTCCAGTATGTTGAGCATGTTTCTTCATGACTTTGGTGAAGCAGAAGAAGCAGACATACATTATATACCCATAGGCTCACTCCAGTCGACGAATGGGGTGAGTATCTGAGTATTAGTCATTTCTTTTTTAATATTCCTTGATGCATCTATGGAACTTGCATTTATGCATTTTCCTATTTTTAACTGCAGTAGCTGATGCTCCATTCTGGCTTTGCCTGTTGTCAATATCTCCCATTTTTATTCGTTTTAGGGGATAATGATGTTTACATGAATAAAATAATAATAAGAATAAAGTCCAGCCATAGCTGATCACCGGATAAAATATGAGGAAAATTTAGTCACGAATGTGCTCTCCTGTCGGCGCTATGTTAATAAAGAGAGTAGAGAGGCAGAATAAAGTTCAATGTGCCTTTATATAGTAGGCATAGTGAACATTCATTCTCATTAAGTGACATTAGGTTGATGGTTCCATCAATTTGCAGATTCTATTTAAAGTCTATTATTTTAATTAAGAATGGCATCAGTGTGATCAAAAATTCATTATGAATGTAAGTATCATGGTGTTGAGTTACGCCAACTTCTCTGCGAGTAGCTTGAAAAAATGGGTACGATCTTTTTCACACTTCTAATAACCAATCAGGATGGGGGGGGGAGGTGTGGGGTGGGTGGGTGTGGTGGTGTGGTGGGTTTGCGGGGGTTGGTTGTTAGTGGTGATGTGGCTTTTTGCTTCCTCAGTTAGCTGGATGCAGTTGTGAGGAGTTTTATCAGTAATGCCTATAGAGGTGGTGAGGTGACAAAATGCAGGTGGGATGTTTTATTCCTCTTACTCAGGGCACTCACATTGCATGCAAATCCAGCGCAACACGTAGGTGGTTGCTTATGCAGGTGACAACATTGCAAGGTAAGTCATTCGTTTTATAATGTAATGTGACAGCGAGCAGTCAGAAGGTGAGCATTATAGTGCTGGCTGGCGGGACGAGTATAGTATCTTTATTGTTTTCCTAGAAGTCGGTTTCTCTGAGTTTTTAAAGGGGTGTGCCTTCCAAAAAATTTTGCAGCTAATGCAACAGCGATTGTACATCAAAATTCGCTTTTATATACAAAATACAGGTTGATTATATATGCAAATTCTTTTGGGTCAGCTATCCCTAATTAAATGAAGGTGTTCGTCCAAATATAAACATATGAGAATACATATATATGTTTGCATAATGGCCTGTCGAGTGAGCTCATGTAAGAGAGGCTATTATCAGAACATTCATAGTTTTGATAATGTACATTAATCCCGCAACACTCTGGTACTTAGTACAGTGCATGCGGCCAATATAACGGCCATGATGATGGTAAAATGTAATTTGAATAGAATCACGTTCTTGGCATATATAATCAGGAAAGGTATTTCCGAGATATTTCAGAAAATGGGTTTCTTTTGTTCTTATTAATCTCAAAGCGGAATTTACAGAAAATCTATTCTTTCTTATGATGCAGCTCTTCACTGCATGCCAGACTTATGTTAAAGAACAGCATCCTCTAAGGTGGCTGCACTTACAACATGCTGCTTATTTTATTGAATCAATATATGCTGTTCTGTTGTGCCTTGAGCGGCATTGCTAGAAAAAAATTTCTTGATAGCTTATCATAAGAATCCTTGTATTCGACATAGGTTGCTAACATGGAACGCAAAGAAAATAAGACTCAGTTTTCAGCTTCCCTAGTTTTGAAACACTTGAGGCCTAGTATAATTTTTATGATGAGCCATCAGGAAATTTTTTCTAGAAAACTTGATGTTTAGCAATGGCGCTCAAGACATCACAGAACAGCATATTCTGCTTCAATAGAAGAAGCAGCATGTTGTGTATATAATATATATGAACAAGTCTTTTGAAATGGAAGAAGTGAAAGATGAAGAGAAGAACTTATAGAAAATACCGTGACAGCATTTTTGCCTTGCCAAAGAGGAGAACGTTTATCATTCCATTGTATATGCAATATATCAACGATAAACAATGGGTGTTATCCATAACTTCTCACGGTGTGGACAGGGGTGGGGGTGGGGCTGGGGGTTGGGGTGTGACTATATGGGTTTGGACAAAGGGATGCCTCATAGCAGATTTATTGGACACCACTAACGGATCCTTAGGCATACACATATTACGTTATTTTCTCTTAGCGTGAGGGTCTGGCCATTTGGACCCATGATGAGAGGGAGATGGTAACTGGCGACAATTACGAAAATATGCTGAACTGGCTGGCTCGGTTGGGATGGGAGTGGTCAACACAAGGGCAGCACTATTGTCTCCAGAGCCGGCGGCACAAAGGCATGGTGTCATGGTGTATGACGTCGGGTAAACACAATGGCCTGAGGGCATATGAGATTTGCTTCTCCCATGAAGTTTAACTCTGGTTCAAACGTCACAGAAGATGTTCTAACTCTACTGTGTTGAGCTCTACCCAATAAGATCTCTTCTTGTCCATGTTTAATTGTGGCTGCACATTGGACGGTCAATGCAGAAGTGTGGTAAAGGGCTAATCTTTCACTGAGCAGTACACAATGGCCAGAAATTCCAGTTCCTGTTCTCCATAGTGGACTATGACTTTGTAAATTTTGAGAAAGTCTGCACCTAAGTGAGCGTTATTTGCAATATATGCTACAAAATTTCTGAATATATGTAATTTCGTCTATCTGAATAGGGAACAAAGAGACTCCTATGATGTTTAGATGTACTCCTGAAATGCCGCAGAGACAGATGTCCTCAGAGTCTAGCACATGATGTCACTCCATAGAAATGGTGTTGTAGAGATGAGTGCTCAGTATGATGACTGGCTCAAGTGTCCACGTAACAGAAGCTTCAAATCTTCCTACCATGCATTGACAAAGAAGAGAACCAGTTTCAACTAACAGGTTCAGATGCTTGGGTGGTTCATTTCCTTGAATAAATTTACAGGCCCGATCAATTGCTTGATTGTCAGTGGTAGACAAGCTTGTCATGAAGAGTTTGGTTCTTTTCTGACGAGATGATGTCTGATGAGTATTACAGATGGCATGGGTTCGCATGATGTTAGTTGGTGTGGCATATTTGGGAGCTACTGATTCCGTTTTAGCACATAGCTTAGTGAGTGCCTTCTGTAGCAGAGCTACAATACCTGTTAGTTCCGACATGCGGGCCTCTAGCTGCTGAACTTGTCCATGCAGTCCACTCTTGGGGATATATCATGGGTCTTGGCATCATCGTTCTTTTTCTGTCCTTTTCCGTTCTTTGCAATATTATTGTTGTTATTATGCTGCTGCCCTTGGTTCTAATTTTGTCTGAAAATACTGTTTGTAATGGGATGATCCAATTGCATTAGAATATTCACAACCTTGTGGTCCCTCATTTTAATTGTTGCTAGGATAAGGCGGGATCGATTCTCAAACTTTCTCGATTGGATGGATGCCAGTGTGTAATTCATGCTCTCACTTAAGATAATTCTGTACATGAGAGAGAGAGAGAGAGAGAGAGAGAGAGAGAGAGAGAGAGAGAGAGCTCACCGGAGGTGGGATGGTCTAAGGCGGGACATAAGCTCTACATTTTTGGCTTGCTTATACCTAGCTTGTTGGAGGTGCACCGAGATTCCGTGAAAGAGGAGATAAAATTAAAGAAAAGAAGGGGAGGAAATCTGTTCTGGATAGCCTCCCTTTTGAAAAGAGTTGTTAAAGGACTACTTTAGTTGTGCTAAATTTGCGGACAGTCATAGCCTACCCAAGGTTTCCAAAAGGTTATAAATTAAAAAGGAAGGCGGTCGTACCTTGATGCCATGCACAGTATTTAGACTGGAGGTCTGAAAGCAGAGGCCAAAATGTTTTTTCCTACCTATAATTGGCTTGTGTATAAGCCAGTAAAATAGGGGTAAAACAAATCGGATATTCGAAACTATATTAAATATGTCCTGTGGCGGTCCTTCTGGGCTACAGTTGGGCAATTGTAGGCTTTTGTGTGCCTAAGCCAATGGTTTTGAAGTTTTCAGCCTGTGCGCTTGTTTTATACCTCGTGGCCTAGGACATCCTTACTGTTGAGGTTAGTATTATTATATACTTAGAGTAACACATGGAATAACCAGAGGAACAGATACGGATACAGTGATGCAAACAAGTGCATGTAAAAGAAGAAGACGAGTAGAACAATTACAAACCATGCAAGAAAGAAAAGGTGTCACAAAATATGCACCCATTTTGATCCTGATTCTCTATCATGATGGCAGAGCAGCACACATCCTTCCTCCTTAAATTGGTGTGTCGCTATGTGAACCATGACAGAAATCAAGTTATTTCTACCTACCTGAACTTTTATCCAGAGCCTGTTTTGGCAATACTTTGCAATACTTATTCTATCTAGCTGTGGCAGTATGTGTAGACAGAGGTTATTCCAAGTGCGCTGGAGCTGGTGAGTCTTTTCCAAGTAGTGGGTGACTGCATGAAAGACTGCCTAATGAGTTGTAGGCAAATGAGAGTTTCTTAATTAATTTGGCTGATAAGCAGCCTTCTTAGACACATTAGTGGCGCAGGATCTGCAAAATGAAAGAAAAAATGTTAGCCAAATTAATGCAATAATTACAATGGGATATTAGGAAAAAACGAAATCCAGAAAAGGAGTCACAGTTAGTTAGAGGAGTGTGACATGTTTTCACACTCGTTTTTAGTGGGACACAAACAACATAAAGCATTTAATATTTAATATTCAAGACAGCATTCATCCAGGAAGCGGCTTATCGGCGCGGCCCAGGAGATGAATCAGCAAAGGTTACAGTTCAAATGTTGACGAAAAATCAATATTGGTAGATTCCACCGAAATAGTTGGGAGCATGGTATGCAGCTCTCAAAACGGTATGCTTATTACATAAGTAGAATATATAACACACAGATTTTGAAACTAATTTGACTGGGTGATGTTACTGCTTATGGTGGCAACAACGCTGAGTCAAATTAATTTCAAAGTAGTCAACATAATGTTTATTAATTGTAAAGACATACAATTTGTACAACTTGACAGTCTATTAAGAGATTATAATGGAATATATCACGTCATTTATGACGTAATGCCTGGGGACACATTATTTAATGAGGGGGTGGGACTTGTGGCCACTCCCTCTATATCTAAAACTGCTGAGGTGCTAGGAACGGTCGTTTGAAGCTACTTAATTACACTCATTAGAGACTATCAATTGTCCTTACACAATGCATTAGCACGTGCATCCATTAGCCTGTCTCGAAGAGATCAGAGGCTCTGAAAGCTGCTTAATTACCATCATTAGGCCCTGTCAATCATCCTTGCACAATACATTAACCATTGTCTTGTCTTGAAGAGATCGGAGCTTTTGAAGTCTGTTAATTACCCTCATTAACTCCTCAATTCATCATTACATGAGAGGATGCTTAGAGTCTTATCGGATGACCGAGTCACATGATTTAATGAGGGGGAGGGGCTTGTGGACGTGCCGAGGCGAGCTGGCCCCCACAAAAGAAATCATTATACAAAAGATTTTATTTAACTCATGTCAATCATCATTACGTGATTGGACGCTAAGAGTTTTATCGGATGACCGACTCACGTGATTTAATGAGGGGGATGGACTCATGGCCCACCCTCTACACCTAACATCCAATCAGAACAGAGAAGAGCTGGGACCAACAAACGAAATCATTACACAAAAGATGTTCATGCCTTACGTATGAATTTTTTTGTTGGTCCCAGCTCGCCTCTCTTCTACTTAGGTCAGCACTTCTCCAGCACCTTTTTAGGTGATGGAGATCTTTTAGTTTCAAGATATTTCGGTGACATGATATGGTATAGGGGATCTGAAAATAGTTTCAAAGGGAAAGACGGTTTTAGCGATATTATATTCTTTCTAGTCCATTATTAAATAAGCGAGCGATGGTAAATTATCCAACAGGTCATCTTCAGAGAATTCTACAGGCCTAATTAATATATCGCGACCGGGAAGCACACGTAGAGCTGGCTAGCGCATATCTACTCTCATTTATCAACGACGAGCTCGAATTCGAAATGCTGCCCAATCTTGGATGGAGTGCGCCAGTCGTCATCGACATCCGTTCTCGTACACGCTTCCACTGTCCAGTGAGGGCAGTCAGTTCGCAGGCCAGTACAAATGCCTACGTAATCCGACTACACCAATCCTATGGCGCCGTCACTGAATACTTTCAGAAATTAGAAAAAATGAAAAAATCTGGGGTGCATTGGACGCCATGGGGCCCCCTTTATATTCTCAACTGTTAATTCTAAGGCTTGGGACCCGCTATACTTTGGACACGAACTAGACACAACTTACAGTGCTACCAATGAAGACGAAGATCTGGCATAGAGGCTACACCACACCTAGAGCCAATACAAGACATGGTGACTATACATCGTGAGTATGATCCACGTGCTGCAAAGCTGTCTGAACAACAGAAAACACTGGGATTATTTATCAAAGCACTCGAAATGAACACCAAACTGATCTAAGACAGAACCGCAATAAGATTATGTGGCAAAACTATTGAAAAAATTCGCCATCAAAGATCACGTCCACGGATAATTGTCGAAAAATGTTCACAGCAAGCAATGTAATAAAATTCAGCACTCTACAACAACTGCTTGCTGTACATAACTCTGATGGTAAATCCATCAGCCCCCAACCAGGCAAAGGCTGAAAGAATCAAGGAATGGTTCAACGATCAGTTCACTGACATAGAAAACAACTAACCTCTACATACGAGCCTGATGGCATTAATAACGTACTCCGTAAATCATATGCAGACAGCTGGACACAGATCGCACACGTCATGAATTCTACTTTGAAGAACACCTAGCTAACGATACCGTGGGCAAATGTACACTCATCGCATTCCGAAAGCATAAGCAACCCCTTGGACCTCTATACGACTTGAGACCGACAGTACTTTTGAACAGCATCTGAAAAATACTTTCAAATGTGACATTATCTGGTATTAGAGATAAGATTGACAAATTTAGTGGAAACTGGCGGAATGGTTTTAAGGGAGGACGGAGCTGTGCTGACAGAGTCTGGACACAGCGAATGTTAACATCAATAATACTATCAAAGCATTGCGACTTCTAGCAGATGGGCATCGACCTTTCACATGCATTTGCTACCATCAAGAGAATGCAGTTCTTTCAATTCCTCCACAAAGATGGCTGAGATGATAACGAACTACGCCTGGCGAGACTTATTGGCAAACACAAAAAACTAAATGTTCATGTCAAATAAATGCTTTGTGCACAGTTTGTAACATCAATATTATGACCACAAGGGGATGGTGATAAAACCCGCCAATTTCAATGATAGGCATGCCACTGCAGATGGAGTATGCCTATGGTGTTGACTTTATCGATTAGGAACACGATTCTCTTGATACACTACTTCCAATAGCTGCAGGCCATCTCAAGGCTGCAAACAGACAAAACATAGTTCACTCACGTATACCGATTCAGCATCACGAAATGCATGATGATGGTACACCCCACCCCCACACGTACGCACGCACACACACACAACACTCAGCTGGTCACTGAGAAGTGGAGGAAGGGAAACATCTTGGGTTCCCTCCTCTGCAGCTCTACCGACATTAGAATCTGCTATGTAACAGGAAATATCACCTTCCAGCCATTGTAGAAGTTGTGAATTCATGGCTCTAAATTCCCCATGAAAGTCAAGATGCAACTATATGATGCTACTATGCAATTGTAACCGCTGGGCAGCTCCAAAAGCCCTCTTGAACAAACGTGATACATGTCACAGCATACATTTGAGAACAATTACAACTCATCGCAGTCTAAGATCAAATGCAGCACTCTACAAACTGCGTAACATAGGGCCACTATCTATTTTTGATGTAATATAATGATCCTGGTGTATTATTACTACATACTAATTTTAGTCACATATTTCTTATTATGATATCTGTTGTCTTTCTGGAAACTGGTATGAACATGAGTTTCTCAATTCAGGGAAGCATTATATTTCCGAACCAATTGAATTGTAAAGATGACAGAAAATCACAAATATGCCTAGCCAGTTTTCCGGCCTCAGAGAAAATACTATCGCCCCAAATGCTTCACTTAAGCTGCATATTAAAAAACCATCAAAGACTTCCACGATCGGTAAGATTAAAAATTATATCACGACATACATCAAATAATTTGCATAACAATAACCTTTGTTTATGCAAGACTAGGGATGAATCACAAATGATCACTAAATAGCAAATTATATTCTTGTTTCTCTGTGAAGTCAAGATAAGCTCCTGTAATAGTTATAGCCAGTACGAGTAATAACTTTAAAAAATTTAATCCAGCTCAACACGTCTTGTTTACAATTCTCATGATGTCACTGCTCTCGCTTATAGCTCAAGCGACACCTTAAATATAAACTTAGCTACTAACATGACATCTTCCCCGTAAAGCAAACACGTGATAACCAAATAAACCCTAGATAAACAAGAATCGAAATTACAGTGAAGAAAGCTTAGGCAATTATCAAGCGTTTATAAATCAAATCTTTGTGGTGGCTTCACTAGTATACCATCTCTCGTCATATAAGGTAATACTCCAACTTCAGCAACACCCGTTTGTGACTGATTTGGAGTGGAAACGGATGGTTGATCTACATTAGTAAAAGTATTACTGACAGATCTATTCATCGGGCATACTCATCTGCCAGTGGCAAAGGTATTTCATGTTCTGCCACTGCAGCATGGTCTGTACTTCTGAAGAGATCTCTTCTGTTACGGCGGAGCTTCCCACCAGATGCTGTTGTTACAATGTACGATCTTGGGGCTGAGTGACAATGGGTAACAGTTACTGGATTCCAAATTCTGCCTTGTCTAATGCGAACACTATCATTTACTTCCAATTTGCCAAGAGATTTTACACCTCGATCATAATAATACTTCTGCTTTTCCTGCAGTACAACCAAACTCTCACGTACATTCGTTGCCACCTTTAGTTGCAACAAACTTGCCACAGTAGGAAGCTTTGATTTTAGCCTCATACTGTTAAGCATCTGGGTTGGTGAATATTTCAAACCACTAAATGGTGTGTTTCTGTGTGATGGCCCCACTCGTGTGCTCGATCATACCATTGGACTGTGGATACCATGGACTTGATGTTGTGATTTTAAACCCCAAGACTGGGCAAAGGATTTACATTCGCAACTTGAGAAAGGCCTATTATCAGAAACAAGTTCATCGGGTATTCCTGCTCTCGCAAAAATTGACTTAAGATGCACGATAATTGTACTACTGGTTTTGTCTTTCAGTAAACAGATTTCAGGGAACTTAGAGTAGTAGTCTATGACACATAAACAATCCTTGCCTTGAAAATCAAACAGGTCTGCCCCAAGCTTTTGCCAGGGACGCTCTGGAACCTCATGGGGAATAAGAGGCTCCTTCTGATTATTTCTGGGGAACTGAGCACATTTTTCACATCTAGCTACTATACTTTCAATATCTTTAGAAATGCCAGGCCAGTACATCACTTCTCGTGCACGGGCTTTGCATTTTTCCATTCCTAAATGGCTCTCATGAATTTTACCAAGCATTTCTTTTCTCATAACAGTGGGGATGATAATTTTGTCACCGAGGAACATGCATCACTCAGCTTCATAGATTTCATCTCTTACATCCCAATACATCCTAGATATTTCTGATACATTTCGCTTTGATGTAGGCCAGCCATAAGTTGTCAAATTCAAGAGTCTCACCAAAGAGCCATCCTCCGCTGTAGCTTCTTGGATTTCAGATAATTTTTCAGGAATCTGAGACAATTTCTTTACCACACTAGGAACTCTGACCTCTAAATCAGATAATAAATCTTCATCAAATTTTTCATTTGGCAAATAAGTACGCGATAAAGCATCTGCAATATGCATTCCTTTTCCCGGTCTATACATTATGTTTACAGAATACCATTGAAGTCTAAAAAGCATTCTCTGCAGCCGAGGCAACGCTCTTCTGAGACTCTTTTTTAGTAATTATTGCGAGAGGCCTATGGTCAGAATGTACATCAACTAATCGTCCATACACATACTGATTAAATTTCTCACACACAAATATTATGTCTAGAAGCTCCTTTTCAATTTGAGCATAATTCTGTTCAGAATTAGTCAATGCACGTGACACATATGCTACTTGATGACCTGATTGCAAAAGACATGCACCCAAGCCAATCTTTGATGCGTCAGCTTGGACAACAACTGGGGATTTAACATCGAGAAACTTTAGTACAGGTGCAGCAATCAATGCCTGCTTGATTTTACTAAATGCACTATCTTGTTCACTATCCCAGTACCAATGTGTCACCTTTTTGAAGAGCACTCACAAAGGGTCTGTCAACACACACAGGTTGGCAATGTACTGACCACGATAATTGATCATGCCTAAAAATTGCTGGAGATCATGTTTACATTGTGGGTTAGGATACGCACAGATTGCGTTTACATTTTCAGGGTCAGGTTTTAGCCATTTGGCTGAGAAAATATTGCCAAGATATTTTATTTCATTCACATGAAACTGAAATTTGTCTTTGTTAAATTTCACATTATGTTCATGTGCACGATTAAGAACCTGCATTAGAGTATGATCATGTTCAGCGACATCTTTGTGTGCAATGATTATGTCATCAAAAAGAACCTGCACACAATCTATGTTACCGAACAGTCTGTCATTCTTTTTCTGAAAGATTTCAGGGGCTGAGGAAATTCCAAAGGGACATCTAAAAAACCTATATCTTCCAAAGGGTGTGTTAAAGGTACACAACATGGAACTTTCATCATCTAACTTAATCTGTCAGAATCCGTCTTTCTCATCTAAAATAGAAAAGACAGATCTTAGCCGCTATATCATTAACAGTTGGAATTCTATAATGTTCATGCTTTATGGCCTTATTTAGATCCTTTGGACACAAGCGGAGATTGCCTTTTTCTTTTCGACTACGACCAGGCTGTTGACCCAGTCTGTGGGCGTATCTACATTTACTATGACATCATCATTTTCCATCTTTTCAAGTGTTTGTTTGAATTTTTCATGAAGACTTAATGGCACTTTTCTTGGTGGATGTATTACAGGAGCAATGCCACCTTTTACTTCCATATGAATTTCACCCGGCATTTCCCCCAAGTCCATCAAACACATCATTATACTGCTGTAATAGGTTATCCTTATCATAATCTATTGATTTTTCGAAATAAATCTAACTCAGTGCATGTTTTCAGTCCTAATATCGGTGGGGATTTCACATCAGCAACATAGAACTATATCTCGTATGAAGTTCCATCGACTTTACCGTCTAACGGTGTCTTACCCTCTGGAACCACCTTTAGTTCACCATATGATGAACACAAAACATTTGTTTTTTGCATATTTCCATTTACAGGGAGCTGCTGAAACACACTAAAGGGTAATACATTAGCCTCTGCACCAGTGTCAGGCTTAAAATTAACGGTCTTTCCGTTTACATCCAATTTGCTGTACCACGCTTTTTCAGTTGAATGTACAATGACGATCTCACGAATAAAAAGTTCCCCAGGTGAGGAAATTTCACTATCAGTAGTGCTATGCCAAGTTTCTTCTTGAACATTATAAACTCTCCGATCACACATCAGACACAATCTGGCAAAATGTCTGTCTTTGGCATATTTAACAGTTTTTCCAAAAGCAGGACACTGACGTGGACTGTGCTTCTGGCCACACTTTTTACAGGTAAAAGTTTGGTTCACTATATGTAATGGCTTTTTGGTTTTTGTTGTGCTATAGCATGCACAATTGTATCGTCCGTTTTCTCATTTCTTTCAACTGAATAGATGTGGCTTCTGAAGCCCCACAAAAGGGCAGCGCTTTGTCTAGTGTTAATTTATCAACATCTTCACGAAGAAAATGTGCCTGCAATTTTTCGTCTTTAGTTCCAAAAACTAAGCGATCACGAATTATTGTATCAATTGGTTCTTTGTACTCATAGTTTTTTTATCATCTTCTTTAGCTCGGTGACGAATTGTTCAACAGTTTCTCACCTTCTTCTTGTGAGCGTTTCCAAAACTTGTACCATTCAAACAGAGTATTTTTCCTGGGGTTGCAACATTCCTCGAATTTTCTTATCACATGGTCAAGTTTATTTTTGTCCTCGTTTTCACCAAATTCGAAGGTATTGTACAATTCTAATCCGTCCTCACCAACTCAATGCAATAATATGGCGACCTGAACACTTTCTTCCTTGTTTTCGGCCCCACTGGCTTTCATATACAACCGAAATCGTTGGTTCCACCGTCTCCAGTTTTCGCTCATATTTCCATCGAATGAGAGAACTTGGCGGCTTGAATTGTTCCATTATTATTGTCAAAATCTCCGAATTTTACCACTGCCAGCATGTAATAATTTTAGCCAGTACAAACACGAGTAATAACTTTCTAATTTTAATCCAGCTCAACACGTCTTGTGCACAATTCCCATGACGTCACCACTCTCGCTTAAAGCTCAAGCGGCACCTTAAATATAAACTGACTTACTAACATGACAGTTCCAACATCAGATTTGGGGGTTTTTTCGACATGTTTTGGAAGGTTTGTGCTTATAGTCACTAGTCTGTTATAGTCAGGGGCGTCGGAAGGAAATGTGAGGGGCGGGGGGGGGGGGAGGTTCCACAAAAGGGCACGCTGGATGGTATTGTCTGGAGGAAGATATGAAATGGGTGTCCCCACCCTCCCCACCCCATGTCTCTCATAGAAGGGTGTTCGGGGATACCTACCTACCTAACCACCACGAGAAAAAACATTGAAAGGTGTAGGCTCATGACTCGATTCCCTGCATTCTGAGATTCTTATGATTACGTATAAATGTTAGAGCAATGTTAATCGAAGAACTTATGTATTCTTTGGTCAATCGAACCTGTTCCCAATTCACAATGTGAGCGAGCGGGCGGGCGGGCGGGTTGTTGTGTCAGATGCACACATTGAGTGCGTGTGCATTCATGCATGTGTCTGCACGGTGGACCTGCGCAGTTTGCCTTGAAAATATTTAATTGGACCGTAGTTCCTAATTATATTTGTAATCAGCGGGATTCAGAGGAAACGTGGTTTTATTGAAAACTAGGTTATCCAAGACAAACGCATCCTAGACACATTCCTCAAATACACCCACCGACATTGCACTTCGGCCAAGTGTATTTACAAATTATTTCTACCTTCGCATCTGCTTCACACGTCAATTAAAAATTTGTGTTTGAGAGTTGTTGTTAATTCTAATATCTCTTAGTGTTTCCACATTGCTGCACCCAGCTGCCCACCATTGCACATAAATTCTATTCTACCTAGCACTAAGCAAGGCATTAACGGAGCGTGGACCAGTATCACTTCTTAAATTCAAATAGTATATGACTATGTATCTTACCTTTGCTTATAAAGATACATGCCACGTTTACAGATAGAAAAAAGTCAATATGTCACATGTAACTGTCACTACATAAATAGCGTTTTCATTGATGATTTGATTCGGCCTAGAAGCACTCCCATATTACTTTATGGACTTGCGTTAATGTCAAAACAACCGAACTTTAATACGACTGCTCAGTCTGCTCTGAATATTCTAAAAATCGTGTTTAAAGTTCTAAAGTAAAGTTTAGTCATGTTTCGCAGAGAAACGGGTAAAGGGTACAGCCGCACCCGCTGCCCCCCGTGCTTCCGGCGCCCTTGGTTATAGTGGGCATTTAAATTTTCCCAACATTACTTGGCATGATTGCATTGTAATACTTTATCCAAATGTATTCTAATTATTTCGGTTTTTATAATGATTAAACTCCTTTGTTGTAGTCCATTGTTGGGATATGATCAAATGGCTAAGCGTCTACTCCCAGTTTATCTTTTGACTGGATGTGATACGAACAGCTCTTTTGGACCATGGAAAAATATATGCATTACAGAAGATTCCTATGTTTCACCAGTTATCAACATTGGGAATAACATCGGAACTATCAAATTACCGTAACGGTTTGGAGAGAGTATGATGTGTGCAGCAGTTATGTATGGTAAAAGGGACTGTACTCCTGAATCGCTCGACAATTTATTTTGTGAACATACATCAAGCAGCTGCACAGAATATTACACATGACTAGTAGTCTGAAGTATCCGTTGAAAATAGTGACGACAATCCACATTATCCACTCGTGATGGAAGCAAGAGAGCAGCCAAAATAAAGATGATAGTGACAGTTAAAGGTTGTATTGAATGACAGGCACATTATATGACCTGTGTTACCATTGCGCGATCGAGTTTGTCGACATAAAGTGTAGTTATGACCTATCTCTTTCAGCACGTTCTATGAGTTTTCTTCATACACCATCTGTCTATATCCATTCTCACAAACACGTCTTACGTAACCAGAGATGATATAATCTGAGATATGTGAATATACTTCTGAATGCCTTCTTAAACAATCTGCATTTATCACCATTCCACGTTGTTTTCGTATTATTTCGCTCTCATCTAGAGATGATCTGGTTTCTGCTCTGTCAATCTGCTTACGTTCGTCTTAAAGTATTAAATACTGCTCACAGATCGCCATCCGGTATGGTTTATCACCTGCTTAGTTCTCACCAACCATTCTTCCCGTCTTAGTTTCGATGCTCACAGATATTTGTTATGCGAATCTATAGTATTTTATGGCTTTAAGGACTTAATTTTAATCAATTTATGTGTAGTCCATTCACTTTAAAGTTCATTCAAATGCATTAATTTCATGGCAGAACACATCTTTCTTCTTGTCAACATGCCATATTTTTCTCATATTTCGTAACCAAGCACAATTAATTTATCTCAAAGCTTCTACAAGCGCACTGAGTTCCCATACTCTCAACGTGAGTTTTATTAATCCTGAAGCCAAGAGCAACATTATGATGTACGTTGACAAATGTTGACCCGAAGACGTGTGCTAATTTTGAGATCAAAATCTAAAGCGCAACATCAACATCGTTCAGCAACATTGTTTCCAAAATAGACACGTTTGACCTCACGGCGGCCCATTTAAAACACATGTCAACGACGCGGGTATTGGACAGGATTTAAACGCTTTCGTAAATTTGACTTAAATAGTTTTCTTCGTAATGCATATTAAGTTTGCCTTGATATTCTGATTGACAGGTTTTAAATTTGCGAGAATATATACCGTTCTTGGTAAGTGTTCTGCTCACGCCCAATGCTGTCTATTATCCTATAACTAATGTCCTAGGTTGGAGCCATGCTCCGTTTTAATTTTCCAGAATTCAGGTGGTGGGTGAATCTAAATGACCGATGATCCTAGCATTTATGGCTAGAGAGATTCTACCCCCCCCCCCCAAATGGAGGAATCAAGGTTTAGCTTTGCCTCGCTCGTCTTTAGCTAAGCTCCACCAACGTTTTGCCAGTCTTTGGATCGATACATCCCTGCACTCCCTGACTATCAATTTCCATAAAACTATACAGGCGAGCTGTTGAATATTTTGAAACTAATTTAACTGCGTGCTGTTGCTGAGTATGGCAGTTTTGAACAAATATATTGGTTAAAGTTAGATTAATACAAAACCCATCTTATTACATGCCTAGCTGTTATAGAACAGGCTATGAAAATCTGCACAGTTTTAATGGTAGGCCTATTTTAGTTGTCAGTTGTTTACGTATGTTTATTAGGTTTCTTCTGCTCGCAGGCCTAAGCCTCAATGGTCAGATCTTCATCGTCAGGATACGGTGCTCTGCCGCTTCCGGATTCCAATGGTGCTGTGTATTCATATATCAGTGGTTGGTCTTTCCAATGCCTGTCGAAACGAGCCTTAAATGTGTTTACTGATGGAGATTCTACACGGTTTTCTGGATAGCGGTTTGTTTCAGACCTTTACAACACGCTGTGTTTTCCATTAATCTTCTAAATGGAGGAATCCAATTTTAGCTATGCCCCGCCCATCCTTAGTTATGCTCCACCCACGTTTCGTCAGTGTTGGTATCGATCGATCCCTGCACTCTCTGAATCTCAAATCTCAGAGAACTTTACAGGTAGGCTGTTGAATATTTCGAAACTAATTTGACTGGGTGCTGTTGCTGCCTACAATAAAATTAAAGACACATCATCAATTACGCGTTCGTAACGAACTTAGCGACGCCATTTATGACGTAATTGATGATGACGTCATCATACACGTCACGTTGTTGATTATGACGTCACATGAGTGACTGAGAAACTGTAATCCACCATTACACAAGGAAACTGAAGCACTTAACCCTTACGGTCCAGATGCCAAAAGACTCAGTTTTAGTTTGCTGTACATTTTGGAAGCAATTCTGCTGGAAGGTTTGCTGTCTTAAACAATAACATCTTCCACCAAAATTGTTTCAAAAATGCACACAAGTTTTCTTTGTTTTCTATTGTGATTGTCTCAGTAAATGCAGACTATTGATAGAGGGATAACGGCTGAAATGTCAAAATAATGGAATGACTGTATTTTCGAACCAATTTGCCATGCAACCCTTTTTATAAATATGCCTTGATTTATCAGTAAATTAGGAAAAAGTTTCCTGGGATTAGCTCAGTATCACTTCAAACACAGTATCATTCATTTGTCTTTCTCCGTGTTGGTTAATATTGAGTAGTGAGTAACTGACAATCATAAGAATCATACAAAACCTACTAATTAGAATTTATCATAGGAGAGTCATGTGCGTATCCATTGCACTGAAGGTGTCTAGAACAGAATCAAATTACTCTCAATATTTATTAAGGCCAATGAGCTTAGTATTTCATGGCATTACGCCGCTAAAGGGTATTTCACAGGGGAACATACATGATACATACTTCTTTATAATTTTTCTGCTTCTAAAGGTCTACAAACCACTCCACACACATTGAGATACAGGCTACATAGAGGATTGGATACAACGCCACACCTCCACTGGATTCTCGAGTGCCGGTTCAGGGAGAACCAGTGCTCCAATCTTTCATTTGGAAACTCTCAACAGCAGAGACTGATTCCATCATCCTGACCTTAATATCGTCGACTGCACTCAGTCCTTGTGCCCTGACTGTTGAATACCCTCTCCAACGACAATACGATACTCATTTACAATACTAATAATATGTTGGAAGTTTTGAACCTAATTTGACTGGAATTTGTTGATACCTATGATCAAATTCGTGTTAAAATATTCAACATATTTCCTGTATGATTGTCCTGAAACCAACAATATGTGATTACCAATGCACCTTTCCAGAGTACCTACCCATCATATGACGTCATAATGAACTGCGTGATGTGTACAATGACATCATAATGAACGACGTCGATAAGTACGTCACGAACGCATATTTGAAGACGGTCTATGCGTTGTTGTACAAATTGTTTGCCGTTACTGTTTAATAAATATTCTGTTGAATATTTTGAAACTAATTTGACTGGGCGCTGTTGCTGCCATAGGCAGCAACAGCACCCAGTCAAATTAGTTACAAAATATTCAACAACTTCCCTGTATAGTTTTCAGGAAATTGATAGATAGGGCATTCGGGGATCGATCAATCCCAACACGGCGAGGTGTGGGTGGAGCTTAGCTAGTGATGGGCGGGACATAGCTAAAAATAGAAAGGTCCATTAGAAAGGCTAATGCAGAAGAGAAGACCGATATTAAATCAAATGCTGAAAAAGTAGTTTATTAGACCTTTATGCCTATTGCAGTGGGGGCTATATCAGATGTACTCTACACAAAGATAGTAAAATACAAGATGTGCTGTACTTTGTACACATAAATAAGTTAATAATATAAATACAAACGTTTATATTATCGAAAATTACCCACCAAGAAATAGAGAATATGGATGTAACATGTTGACATGCGCTGTGACTTGCGCTGCTGAACAATTATTTTATCGGCATCCATGCCAGTTATTTAAAAATAATTAGCGTACATTTTAGACATTGTTGCAATAAAATATTCATGTCCGCGATATGACAACAACAACAACAACCTTCAGCAACATTACTCAAGATACGATTGATCAGCGGACCCTCGCTACCGCCTATATAACTCTTTTTATCATGAAAATACGCCATCGCCTTCATTTAATATCAACAATATTGCACTAATGTAATACGATTTCGAAGTGATTTCATCGGGTTATGAAACTCTTATTACTATTACTATTCAACTCCTATTATACAGAATCTCAAATTCGTTCCCATTTAACGGCATAATAAACTACCTCGTTTATTGGAACTTGCTGAAGCTCACAGAGATACCAACTAAACTCTGCTTACAATTTTGGTTTTAAATATGACAACTCGCTTGAGATCCTCTAAAATGGGTTGAGTAGGGGGACTATGTTAACAAAGTAATATATAATCATTATATGCCATGTAAACAAACGACACCATTGTGCACAGATTGCATTGTGCACGAACAGAATAGGTTTGTCTCTGAACAATGATGTCATCGTTCATAACTAAATATTCAAACCTTCCATCCAAGAAGTATCCGTACTCTCTCCGAGTTAAAGCAACCAAATAGTGAAACTGTTGAAAATGTTCGACATAGTTTGACCGGAAGCCATGATTATCTTGGGAATTTTGATGCTGTAAATAATCTGTTGGAGCTGATTTGTAAAACTAAAAGAATTAAAAATGTCATTATGGTCGTTGCACGTAAATGTCTGGATATGTTGTTCAAGGAATTGGCTGACTCTGCTCGATTTACTATTCTGTTGTTAGATGCTGTCTATGGTCGGTTGCAGTTCATCGGCCACACGAATGCGGCCAGGTGATATAAATAATGGACCTTTCCAGTTTATCCATCCATAATATGACGTCATAATCAAATGCGTGACCTGTAGAATGACGTCAAAATCAAGTACGGCATGGAGATTTAGATTTAGCTCGTCTTAAACGCTTAATAGTACGACACGTTGTACGAATTGTATATCTTTGCTATTTAATAAACATGATGTTGAATATTTTGAAACTAATTTAACTGGGCGCTGTTGCTGCCATAGGCAGCAACAACACCCAGTCAAATTAGTTTCAAAATATTCAACAGCTTACCTATATAGTTTTCTGGAAATTGATAGTCAGACAATTCAGGGATCGATCGATCCCAACACGAGCGAGGTGTGGGTGGAGCTTAGCTAGAGATGGGCGGGGAATAGCTAAAAATGGAAAGGTCCATTGCTATAACCCTCCATTTATATTCTTGTGTAGCAGGAAATATAGCGTTTTATGCACGAGGAGCACGCGATATCTGATGTACGTTTGCTTCTGTGCGCCTTAGATATAACCAGCCATATGCTCTATATAGATGACATATTTGTTGAAACTAAAAGTTATAGCATCAAAAGATGACAAAACGCATCTCTTTGAACGACAATGTCCACCCAGACAATACATTGAACGAATATGTCAGATAATAGACTAAACTAAACACCGAGTCTATGAAGATTGCTACTTAGTTAAAGTACACGTACACCAATAAAAGTGCTGTATTGCATAGAAATACACAATTAATTATATAAACTATCACACAGTGCGCTTGATTTTCAAAAGTGGCTTCCAGAGAAGAGATTATTAAATATAATTAGAAGATTTAAACGTATAATACTTTTTCATTTTATCAGCTACTTGATATTTATTTTTAAAACCCTCGATGCTGTTGTAAAATGTTGCTGTCTAAGATAGCAACATTTTTCATTAAAACGTCCTTCAGGATACGAAAGGTTACGAATACTCCTTCCACTCGATCTGACATAATAATGACATTTGTCTGTCATCCAAGTTACAAAACATGCGTACAACAGGTCTCACAATCTCTCGATCTTGTTGTGGACACGTGTTTTTGGCAAGGTTACAAACATTGTCATGAAAACGACAGCGTCGCTTACTGATACAATTGCTGTTGGTGTTTCCATGGGGCGAATTTAACGGGTCCTTTAGGCTTGATGTCGGTGAAGTTTGTGGAACATTGACCTCTGCAAATACAAAAAACAGCATACGATAATTTATGTAGAGTCTGAGCCATGACGCTTGAACGCATGTATGCGGGCAGGGAGGCAGGCAGGCAGGTAGGTAGGCAGACAGACAGGCAGGCGGGCGGGCTGGCGGGCAGGCAGGCAAGCAGGCAGGCAGGCAGGCAGGTAGGCAGGCATGGACAAACAGCCGCCGAAGCGTTTCAGTGATATTCTTAGCAGATGTTCTAAATTGTCTGGTCTATTTAACTATGACGGTGTTCACACTAGAGGGCGCTACTTCTAAGTAAGTCCGATCGAGCGCAAGGATTCGCTTACTTTTCATAACTTGTATAAATGTAAATTCTTACACGTGTAAAAGGAAATTTTGTGATTGACTGGACATAATTCAGATTAGCTCTCTGGTGTGAACACCGCCTATATAATACTTTAGGGATCTACATGCCAGTACCGGTACAGTAATCAGGTCAGGCCGGTAGCTTCAGATTGATGGGTGGCTATACGAAATTTTCCCGTCTTCTCACGCACGGGTGTCCCAAATAGTTGGATTCTCTGAGAAGGAATCCCCTGCTAGGGGGTGGATCCATGGGAGGGGTAAAGGAGGCGCGCACCCTTCCCGATGTATTTTTCGAAAATTAACCTTTCCGGTCAGAGTCTGACTCATTTTTTACTGTGTAGCTTGTAAAGTAGTGATTAATTCGACAATAGGAATGGTGTCGGATATGCTTGATGGCGTTATCTGTGCGTGTGCGCGTACGTACTGTGTGCGTGCGTGCGTGCGTGCGTGCGTGCGTGCGTGCGTGCGTGCGTGCGTGCGTAGAATCAAGCTTTCCCCATAAATCCGGCGAAGATTTTCCCAAATTGTCCCGTTTGTGTGGCCCTACAGAGCTGTACACTGCGTCACCACTCATGAACACACGCGCGTGTTAAAAACTCAATGACGGATACCGAGCAAGCGCACACCTACATGCACTTAATCACTCTCACCTCACAACACCTATTTATATATATATATATATATATATATATATATATATATATATATATATATATATATATATATATATATATATATATATATATATATATATATATATATATATATATATATATATATATATATATATATAAGGACCAATGTGCCCTTTCTCCCCAGATTTCGACACATTCAACGAATTCAAGTAAGATTTCAACTGATATTACCTCTATGCTGGAGACAGATTTCGATGCAACATAATTCTCAAAGGTTTCCCATGCTGAGACCAGTATGCCATTCCTCCTACGAATATTACGTCCAGAATGCACGAGGGTATCTCTTATGTCTTCTAAATTTCAAAAGTTCTACGGGGTCACGGAACAAGCCCGAACAACCGGCGGGAGACTGACACCCCTCTAGTTCCCACCGCAGATATGTGCCTTTTTCTCGCTGCACCCCTCCTCTTCAAATTTCCTATATCCGCCGCTGCCTGTATTCTGAGCAATAAAGGTAACCATTCCCTGGACTTATCAATAATGTCGGCTTACTACCTGTATAATAAATTTAAGAAACGCTCTGGGGGCAGCTGTCCCTCCTACGGCCCTGCTGATGCAAACGTGCCAGTAATTGTTTTTTACTTCCCAGATTAAGAGCATTACGTTAAATGCACACTTCAGCTTTCATCCATCGCTGAACTGAAATTCGAGTATCATTTGCCATCATATAAGCACCCACTTTGTTGTTGTTGTTGTTGTTGTGGTGGTGGTGGTGGTGGTGGTGGTGGTGGTGGTGGTGGTGGTGGTGGTGGTTGTGGTTGCGGTGGTGGGTGTGGCGGTGGTGGTGGTGGTGGTAGTGGTGGTGGTGGTGATTGCTGGGTGGTGGTGGCGGCGGTGGTGGTGGTGGTGGTTGTGGTGGGTTGTGGACGTGGTACTCTTGCAGGCCCCGATACATACTTGAGGACGGTTAAATGTAGTGAATTTCCTGCGCTTTTTATCAGCTGATGGGCCTGCATGTGCGACAGATTCTGAGTGTTTGTACTCCCGATACCCAGGATGGCGTCACCAGAATTCAACTGACCGTGTGCTGGAGTACCTGGTATCACCTGCAGCGATGTAAAACACAGAATCAATCGATCGATCGGTCGGTCCGCCGGTCGGTCAGTCGATCGGTCGATCAATCAATCAATCAATCAATACCTGATCAACGCCCTAATAAAACTACCTAGAGTAGCAACTGCTGATTGGGCAGTTGCCTAATTACGATCTATCAGCCACCTACACGCCATTTGACATCCGTTTTTTAAACATATTTTATTGCCAATTATTAACAATGGGATTGAGTCACAAGTCAAACTGACTTAGATTCTACTATTTCCCTACAAGATAGTAAAAAGGCGGCATGTTGCTAGACACCCGTACTCCTGTAACGAGGTTGACTTGTAACCAAGTGTTGTTGGTACGAATCCTTCCTATTCACGATGGTCACCAAAAGAAACAGTCAGTGAAGCGGATGAGTTAATTACAATTCCGTAATTACGCATAATCTAAGGGTTTCGGATAATGGGCATTTCCAGTTTATTCATCCATCATATGACATCAAAATCAAGTACGCGACATGGAGGATGACGTCATAATCAATTACAGCATGATTGACTTGAATTATGCCATCTTAAACGCTTAAATAGTCCAACACGTTGTGCGAATTGTATATCTTTGCTATTTAATAAACATGCTATTGAATATTTTCAAACTAATTCGACTGGGCGCTGTTGCTGCCATAGGATAAGCAGCAACAACATCCAGTCAAATTAGTTTCAAAATATTCAACAATTTACCCGTACATATTTCCTGGAAATCGAGTCAGGGAGTTCCGGGATCAATCGATCCCAGCACGAGCGAGGCGTGGGTGGTGCTTAGCGAGAGATGGGCGTGGTATAGCTAAAACTGGAAAGATCCATTCTAAGCATCTACATCCCTTATTTTAGCACCTCATACTTCAGATTTCAACGTGATTTCAATCTCAGAATGCTCATATCCCCAAGTCCACATATCAAAATGTAATACTTATGCAGCCTACCCACTGTCTCATTCCTGAAATGGCGTGTACATACCTATGTCTAGCACACAGGATATTCGCTCCGTTTGTCTTTAACAAGATTAGACATGATCTACCGCATTATGTTTCTGATCGTCATATTTGCCAGAAGATAAGTTGGTTAAACATCTGAAGTTGGTGGTTGAATTCCAACCGATTCTTTCAGACAGTAGAAACAGCTTGTAACCTTTCCGGTCAGAGTCTGACTCATTCAAAGAACGGATTTCTGATTGAACTAATCCACACAAGTCAACCCAGACACATCCCATAAAAAGTATATATGTCTGAGAGAATTTAATCGTGTATGGCTAATGGTAAAGCACAGCTCACAAAGAGTAGATGTACCAGCACCCATCAAATTAAACTCTTCAATAAATCGCGTGTCCGGTGATGTTTGTCCAATTGGATGATATCATTTGCTATATGAAGGTCGGGAGTTGTCAGCGGCAACGGTCAACGGCTATAAATCCTCTTTGGCTACTTTTTTTACGTGTTTAATGATTACAAGTAGGATTGAATTGAAAGACATAAATGATACCAATGGCCGGATGAGTAGCTTTTAAATATGCATCTAAAATGGATCTTTCCAATTTTAGTTATGACCAGTCCATCACTAGCTAAGCTCCACCCACACCTCGCCGTGTTGGGATTGATAGATCCCCGAATGCCATGACTATCAATTTCGTGAAAACTATACTGTTAAGTTGTTGAATATTTTGTAACTAATTTGACTGGGTACTGTTGCTGCCTATGGCAGCAACAGCGCCAGGTCAAATTAGTTTCAAAATATTCAACAGGATATTTATTAAATAGTAAAGACATACAGTTTGTACAACAACGCATAGTTCGTCTTCAAATATGCGTTCGTAACGTACTTATCGACGTCACTCATGACGTCATTGATTGTGATGTCATTCTACACGTCACATAGTTAATTATAAGTCACACGATGGATGGATAGAGTGGAAAGGTCTATTATGTTACCTACTGGAATTTTGCCTTTGTTCATCAAGTTCAGACTGGAAAACATTTTGAACCGTTGAGAACAATGTTTTGTGTATCTACAATTTCTGCTAGTCGAGGATCTAAAATTCAGGTTTACTACAGAAAACGACAGATCCGAGATTATACGTGAAAGTCACATTGTCAGTGGAAGAACATTTTTTCTCATCAAGACTCAGGCTTTTAGGAAAGCCATGCCAGCTTTCTGTTCCGAAAGATGAAGGGACTGTTTTCTTTTAATCTTGCCCAACATCTTGAATACATCAGTATCACGCATTCAAGTAAAATCACAATGCAAATTTCAGATTCATCGCTCGAAAAACATTTTTTTGTACAATAAAAAAATTACAAGGGTACTAATTCCAGGAATTTTTATTATGTAAACTATTATATCCAGCATCTTGTTGTTGCTTTCATTTACATTTTCCACCATCTAGAAAGCACTAGTATTAGCGCTTTGGCCAAATAGATAATGCAATTTCCTAATTCCTCGACCTAAATCCTAATATATTGGCACCAGACCGATCCAAATATGTGTCTTATTCTAGAGATAATCAATATTCACACCTGAATATCCATACCTAGGAAATGGTGCCTAAAAGAGTGGCATGCCTATCCAAGCTAATTTGTTATCCATTTGGTCCAGGAACAAAAGATCAAATACCATTCCATGTACGTTAGCTTTCTTTACGGGAGTAGACTTTATGGTGAGCTATCCTGGAGCCTAAATGAATTTCATCTTTTTACCCTAACTATAACCCACGGCACGGGCAGGGCGTGGGGAGTGTCATCGAGTATGTCATTTCAGAGTAATGAGATTATGAAACTAGAACGTCAAAACAGAAACCCATAGTCTCCTACTTCAAACACGATACTATAACCCTTTGAACCTTATGGACCAGAAATTACTTTATGACACAAGGGATGTTATGTTGAATATTTTGAAACTGGTTTGGCTGTGAGCTGTTGCTGTATTGGTATGTGTCTTGAGACTGGGCCACTCATATATCAAGGGTTAAAGGGCTACAATTCTTAAAACCAACTCCCCTGCCACCCCACCCCACCCCCACTCTCCTGATAATAGAAACAGACTTATCGTAGGCCTAAACGGTTGATATGTGGCATCTATGACTTACGTTATCCGCCCGTTTGTTCGTATGTATAATGTTTAGAAATTCTATGTATGCCTGTCTATAATTGTGACTATGAGCTTCCATTTTGGTATTAAATAGGCTGGGACACGGTTTCATTAAAGTAATAAGCTCGGAGTATTGTGTAGGCTACACACGGATTTTTTCATATGTCAAAGTGTTTTAGTTGACGTGTAATTTAAATACATCCCCGACCCCTGCTGTTGTTAAAATTAATTTTAAGCAAATTCTCGTTGTGAACTGAAAGCAATCAATTCACGCGGTACTGGGAAGGAAACAATAAATAAACTTTATTTTAATTCGGGCTAGACACTTATAAAACTTACACAAAGCAAACATCAGAAAAGTATACTAATAAAAATCCACTACGATAATGTGCATAGAATAAGGGTCAGTATTTTGTTACATTAACACGGTTTTAGATTATTTAATACTCAAGTGTTTGTATAGTTTAGTAAATACGGGTTTGACGCATAACTTAAACAACTTCTTGGGTTTCGGTTTTTTATATCTGTGATGTATGTTCTGTACTTTCCAGAAAAAACCCTCATTCTTTCTAGACTCGGAGACGAAAGATTTTAATTCTTTGAATAAGTGATGGGTTAGGTTTCTGAAATGGTATGGGCGGTGGAACAGGGGAGTCAGGGGAGCCCCAAGGAACTCCTTGAAGTTGTGTATGCCAGGGATGCTGTTGGCCATAAGCTAAGTGGCAAGGTTTATTACATGAGCTTTCTGAGGACATTATTTTCTTGTCAATGCCGCCCTTAATAACGTACTGTTAGCTATCAGATATTTATAGCCTTCCGCTTCTGCTGCGGATGGAAATGCCATATTCGGAAGAGTAGCCACCAGGAAGCACACTTAAATGTGAAACAAGTGATCAAACTCACTTATAAGTCAGATGCTCCACATAGTGGTGATCAGGACATGGTAGAAGAAGGTGAACTGATTGCTCAATTGACTGCTGATATGAAATGAATTCATCTACTGAATTCATCCAAAGTGCTAGATAAATCTTTTAAAAGACTGACTTCAGCTTAAGAAGGAATCGGTGAAGGAGCAACGTACATCTGTGCTACTGATAATGTACATGAATATTATATACATTCTCCGTCGTTTCATTAAAGCTGAGGGTACTGGGACCTGCACACACAGAGAGTGTCTAAGATGCTGCCATGTTTTGTAACATGTGGTCCTAATCGCTATGTAAACTCGACGTATCAGCACCTACAAAATATGCATCAATTGCCACAGCAGCATCCAGACATGTAGAGACATTTCACAAATAGTTGTCATGCAATACGAAGTAGTGATCGTTGTTGGGCTGGACTCTCCGCGGATCTTGGTATAGAGAGGCCTGATACGATGCATGAAACCCAGTTGTGGTTTAGCGCGAGATCGTGGGATGACAGAAACTGGTTGGCTTCTTTCCAAACCAGCATGTGCAGAGGTTAATAACTCAAAGCATAAACTCACTTGCGTAACATACACAACAAGTGAAAAGCATAGAGATACAACAAAGGCCAGACAAGAAAGGAATGTGAACGACACACAGAAAATCCTTAATTTCCTAACAGAAAAGAATCATTTTAATCCAGACCCATCGCTACGCAGTATCACAACAGCTTACTGTCATTGTTTCACTAAATGTCGACAATACTAAGCAGATGGGACAAGCAATTTTGGATTCAATTTTTCACGAATATAAATTCAAGAAGAAAAATGAGACAATGCCATTGGCGTCAAAGACATTTGTGAGAATTAATGTCGAGATAATACAGGTTGACATCAGCTACCGTTTCAGATATTAGTTATAGCTGGAGAAAGGTATGAAGACCGAGAATTAATGTTCAAGTGCAAGTTGTCCACTCTTTCATCGGCACTGTTTGACTCATCAGTTCTTCCAAAACAAGCTAATAAGTCAGCGCTGGCAAAGGATCTCTGGAAGTTTGTGCAACACGACTAGACAGGTCACACTGGAGAAGTTGCATACACCATTGATGGTGGTGCCATACTTCAGCTACTGAACAGTGCTCTCTACAATGAAACCTTTTATTAGTCATTCGAGCTTAGAATCACCTGCTTAAAGTAGCACCTAACTTGTAATCTCGAAAGCTACTTAATATTTCAGTTTACCTATATTCCCCAACTAGATTATTTTAGAAGCCCTGTCTGTTGGTACCGTAATTTCTCAGGTGACCGTTGTAGGCAGTTTTTAATGCATATGCCAAACCATGAATTCACTAATTACTTTTCACAGTTTCTGTTAGTCAGTTTAGTATTTGTCAATTATTCGTTAGGATAAATTTGTATGCTAAGCTTATTTAAAAACTTTACCAGAACATTAACACAGTCAATAGGAACGTAAAAATAATCATGAATAGAGGCACAGAGACAGAGATGAACGATGTCTGGCTGCCAGTACCTTGTATACCAATTTATGAGCCAGTGTAAAGTTTGGCAATAACATGAATTCAGTTAGGAATAAAAAAATTGGACCTGTTTGACATATTATAGGTCCGATTATTAGCCAGTATAAAAAAATCTATAGCAGTTTTAGGGTAATTTGCTGTGGAAACCCCAGGAAACCCCATGTTTTGGAAAATTAATTTTAGAAGTAAAAACAGATTGTGGTAGACCATTAGTATGACGTAGCGGGAACCGCTCCCTAAATGACCCTAATGCATAGCATAACAAGAGTTTTAGGCATATTTGTTTGAGGAATGTTAAATTATGTGAAGTTTGTCTTTGATAATTCTCTAAGAAGAGGGGGGGGGGGGGGGGGGTTCTATTAGGTACACATTTGGAATTCACTGCAAAGACATCACTACAAATCTTGAAAGTCTTAACAGCTGCATTTATCATTACAATTACAAGACAATTTTGAAGAATTTTAATCTTTCAAGGAAGATAACTCTGGCAAATATTGGTGGATTTTGCCGAAACGAAATTATGACACTTCGTCTATCCCTCTGATGAATAAACAATTGCGATTGTAGGTTCAAAACTGTTCGACATCTGGACCGGACAAGAAAATGGTGACAAATTTTAATCTTTCAAAAAAATTAACTTTGGCAAATATGGGCAGATTTTGCCCTTCATCTATCCATATTAGATCCAACGAAAACAATGAAAACAAGAAAACTTTGACAAATTTTGTATTTCGAGGGCGATAACTCTGGCAATTATGGGGGGAGTTTGCAGAAAGGAAATCATGACACTTCGTCTATACCTAACACATCTGTCGAAAAAAAATTGTAAATGTATAGGTTCAAGTCTTCAAGATCTTGCCCGGACAGGAAAATTTTGATGAATCTTTCGTAATTAATCTTTCAAGGGAGATAACTCTCACGAGATCTGTCCCGGACAAGAAAATTTTAACGAATTTTAAGCTTTCAAGGGAGATAGCTCTAGCGAATATGGGAGGATTTTGTCGAATCGAAATCACGACACTTCGCCTATAGGTAATATATCTGCTGAAAAAAATTTGTGAGTGTAGGTTCAAAACTCTTTGAGATCTACTCCGGACAAGAATCAGACGGACGGACGGACGCACGCACGGACGGACGGCGAGCACCATCACATAATACGACCCCATTTGCAGTTATGTATGTCCACATCAATGTTGATGCGGTAAGTATTGTATTGTTTCTGACCTGCCTGAGAGAGAGAGAGAGAGAGAGAGAGAGGGGTGGGGGGTGAGGGGAGGGAGGGAGGACGTGCCTAGGTATCTCTAAACTTTCTGGCTAATTTTCGATTGTAGGCCTATAGGTTGTAAATCTATACAAAGAGTATTATAACTGGTTTAATTAATATTGGCAGGTAACTCTTTGAATAATGTCTCAATTTCAAAATCATCACACAGCGATATAGGTAAGCTGAATATTCCGAAACTAATTGGCAGAATCGACCAGTGCATTAGCACGCTGTTATTCCCTAAGAAGCAATGTTCAACTTCTAGTTAAATTAATTTAACTTCGCAACAAAATATTATATATTTGTAGATCAAACTGGTCTATCGGGATGAAAAGGATAATTTTATCGAATAAACACGTGTATCTTATAAATATCTGTCGAAATGCTATAGTTTATGTTATTAACCTTTTAACACTCATATCAGCCAAAAACAGCTTCGGCAGTGGGTCTTGACAAATGCCCATTTACAGACCAAAAGAAGACTATTTTTTAAATTTTACCACTGGAATGACTGGCTCGATAACCGAGCCAGTCATTCCAGTGGTAAATTTTCAAAAATAGTCTTCTCTTGGTCTGCAAATGGACATTTTCTTGAATAAATCTGTCCGGATGTGACATTTTAATATATGATTTAAAACGGACCATCCATGGCTACACACAGACTAAACATGGGCCTAGTTACTTTTGAGACGTAATTAGCCATTTGCATAATCTGTGTTTTATACTTCATTTTATTGCGATTATAAAACTAACTTTAAACAGCTCATTTTATGATCTAGTTTGCTTTATCATTATTAATCACTAATATTAAATAGCCTATATGTAATTTGAATTTTCATTTTTCCCACCAGTCTGGAGGCGATAACATTATTAAAGTGATAGGATAAACAGCCGTATAAGGAGCCACAGGTACAGCCATTATTTAAGACATTTACTGATAAATTTGGTTAAGAAAATAAAAAAACACCAATTTGCTTACTGAATGTCCATGTACAGGCCAAGGGCAGACAATTTAAAAAAAAGTTAATTTACCACTGTCTCGTTTATCGAGTCAGTCATTCCAGTGGTAAATTTTCAAAAATAGTATTCTCTTGGCCTGTAAATGACATATGAAATGGTTAAAGACATGGTTGTCGATAATTAAGATAAGTGGGTGGTTCTGTAAGTCATTACGTCATTGGATCTGTCTTAAACAACCACCATTCTGAGGCCCACAACCATTTAACCCTTGTTGATCAGATGCGACAAATTATTTGTGATGTAGGCCTCCCAGCGGATTATGTTGCGTATTTTGAAACTAATTTGACTGGAAGGTTCTTTTGCTGGCAGCAATAGGTTTCTGTCAAATTTGATGGATTAAATGGTTAAGGTTTTTGATTTGATTGCAAACACGATATTTATGGCATAATAATATTGTGTGTTATTACTTTTATCATAAACGCTCAATAATCTGGTTGATATATAAATTTAAAGCAAATTACCTAATCAGGAAATCACGCACGTGCTCAGGAGCGTAGACAGTGGGGTGAAAGCGGGGGGGGGGGGGGGGGGGGGGGGGGGTGGGTGGGGGTATGGGGTGGCTAGGCCCCCAATCGAGATCCAAAAAAAAGAGAAGGAAACAGAAAAGGAAATAAAAAGGAGAACTTAAGAAAAGGAGAGAAATTATTACGTGGACTTTCTTTCTTTATTGTTTTATTTTATTGAGATATATATCTGATTTTCATGGGTAGCTAACGGTGTAATTTTTCAAGCAACCGGATGCGCCGCCCGTTGTTGCTCTCTTGCTATCGCCGCCTGTATCACCGCAGACTGAGGAAACCTCGGTGTCACCAGAGGACGTTCCTGACCCTGCCGCAAACAATAAGCTAAAGAACGAAAAATAGCAAATAGCTATACAAGCATGCCTATATAGCCTATATATAACGTGACCAGAAACCGTTCAGACACATCGTTGAAAGAGTTATTATTTGGAAACTGATTTTCATGTTAGGGGCCAGTGGCTGGTGGCTGTCTTAGATTTCAGATCATCATTGATTTCTATGAGTTTTCCCCACAAACTGAGTCCAATCAACCTATGAAGTTTCAAAACGATTTGATAGACGGTATCGGAGTTATTATTAGGAAACCTATTTTCAAGCTAGCCACCTGTAGTTAGCTATAGCTACGCTTCGGCGCAAATTACGAATTTCATTAAGCTAACCTTTAGCTCAGTAGCGGTATGACATCGCGTGACATCCTTGTGAGAGTGTTTTGTATATTCATTGGTTAAAAATTGCAGCTAACTCAGCTTTAACTAACAAAAGCAATCAGAGATTGCAGACCATCACCCTCTCGTCTTTGTCACATTGTTAGTCTGGATTTTCTGGATTTACGTGGATCATGCCCAAAGTTGATGGATCCTAGTGTATGGTCACGCCCTTTGTTCTCTTAAAATTTGAGCGAAATCGGACAAGTAGTTTTTCAGATATCCCCAGATCAACAATTTGATCCGATCCGGATCCGTGGTTTCTTGTTCCGATCATGACCTACGTCTGGAAATCCACTTGCACCGCTAGTTCTTTCGTGGTGTTAAAATTTCTGCCAAATCGGATATGGATTTTTTTTAGATACAGATCTGGACAGACAGACAGACAGGCAGACGGATGGACGGACATGCGGGCGGGCGGGCACGCGGACAAACAGAGACAGACAGGCCAGGTAGCAATATTTCTTCCCCTTACGGGGTGAGGGTAAATAATTCATAAACTCTAGTAAGATGGATTGCCACCCCTCGGCCCATTTGTGCTTTGTACCTTTTTAATCGATAGTTGCGTCCGGAAATCTTGACCACCTTGCAACCGGAATCCCCATGCTTGCTTTGCGTCCTGTCGCTGGATCATAATCGCCACTGCCGCCATGTTGAAGATAATTCCGTGTTTTCTTTCGAGTTAGAATAGTCTAGTACGTTTAGTTCAACCTTTTCATAAGCGAAACACAGCAGCATTAATCTTTATTGCCGAATAAACGTTTAGCTACGCTACGCCCATCTCTAGTTAAGCTCCGTCCATGCTTTGCAAGGTGTTGGGATCGATTTATATACTTGAGAATCCTGAATTCCCAGAATCCAAATTTTATGGTAAATATACAGCTAGCCTGTTGAATATTTTGAAACTAATTTGACTAGGGGCTATTGCTACCATAGCCCAGTCAAATGAGTATAACATATTCAACAGAATGTTTATTAAATGTTAAAGACATACAATTCGTACACAACTGACGGACTATTCAAGGTTCAAGACGGGCATAGTTACGTCATTCATTACGTATTTTGATTGTGACGTCAGTATATTTGTGACGTAATTGAGTATGGCGTCAATACTTGAGTGACACATTGTATTCCTCTATTGTCAATTCACAGAATAACTGGTGTTAATTTTGAAAATGTTGTTTCTGCAACAGTTTTCAGCAGCGGCATTCTCAAAATGAACACTAGGCGTGCTTTCTTAGCCCCCACCGACAACAATATAGGCCTACGTCAAATTCCTTAGGATGCATGGACTATTATGTTGAATATTTCGAATCCAATTTGATTGAGAGCTGTTGCTGTCTATGACAGCAAAAAGTCTCAGTCACATTAGTTTCAAACGTTTTAACAGCTTTTCTGCATAGTTCTGTTGAAATTGATACACATGAATTTCCATGATTAACTGTTACTGTCACAAAACATTGACTACTACAGCAATACATAACGTATAAACTCCACAAAGCAAACGCACACCCGTAGAGCACACACTAGTTAGTGCGTGTACAATACACGAGTGGCGGTAGGTGTGGTAAACTTTCAGTAGTAATAAGACTCAATTTCGCAATTGCTCAAAACGAAATGAATTGAAGTTTTACGTCACTGCAATAAACTTTCCCAGGTAAATTGTCTAAGCAATAAACCTTTTTCAGGTAAATTAGCTAAGCAATAAACCCGTTCCAGGCAAATCTCTCCGATATGTATCTACGCGAAAACATTTTCTTATCTCTGTTGTTCTAGGTACTAAAACCTTCTGCGATGCCTGTCAAGTTTGTGTGTAAATAAGTATAAGATTTAAATCATTTACAGGTAAATCTGTCTATGACTAAGAATTACCGAAAGTGAGCAATTCCCAACTATCCAAGAATAGTTACCTAGCAACACACATATATAAAGAAAACTCACATGTAAGAAGTTACGATGTACTGTTGGTAACGAGAAGCAAAATAGAGTAAGCAACTGCAATCTCCCCTGTGCTACAGGTAACACGAAATCTACCTTCCGTCTGCCAGTATTCTTAGCTCAGGAAGATCCAGCGCTTCGGCGCAACGCCAAAAAGGGGCGAGGATTCTCCGGTAAAGGGGTGGGGGTTGTAGATGCTGCGTGGGTGAAGACGATCGGGTGTGAGGATTTGCTGGCGAGTGCTACCTACAGAAGATGTTGATAGAGCTCTTTAGTGGCCGACTGTGATGCCGATGCTGTTTCCGTTTAGCGTAGGCCCTATATCCTGTATAAGTTTGGTCTAAAAATACCTCGCTCAGGTAGTTGTTAGCATTGCGAGAGAAAATTATATCGCGTGGCTACGTAGGTGCACTGGCAGTGCCAATTACAGAACTCCACATTCAAATGAATTGTTTAAAAAATACGTCAATAGCTTGTATTTAATTTGAAAACGAGATTTCTGTGTTGTCGACAACACGTTTTTAAAAAAAATGAAAGTCAATCGTAATTCAATATACACATTCACCTTAGAAGCCGGATTTTTCTGGTTCAGTAAGATATGATAATAGGTGAAAATGACTCACGACAGGTAAAGTCAATGGATTTCTGATGGTGATTAATGTATAGAGGATATCAAGCGGGTGTTAGGCTATTAAGCTTATCCATCTGGTAACGTGATAAAATAGTCCTATTCACTACTGATCGTTACCGATAATTTAAAATGTTACAGACATCAGACAGACAGGCAGGCAGGCAGGCAGGCAGGCAGGCAGACAGACAGACAGACAGACAGACAGACAGCTCGACAGACAGACACAGCCAGTTCGACTAACTGTATAGCATTACCGTTTCGGTAGCTCATCATTGAAGATACGCAGCAACAGCAACCAGTCAAATTAGTTTCAAAATATTCAACAGTTTACCTGTATACTTACCTTGAAAATGGGACTCTGGGGGTTCAAAGAATATAAATTGATACCAATACGAGTAAAAAAAGTGGGTGGAGCTTAGCTATAAATGGGCGATATATGTCTAGAAATAGTTCCTTCTATTAGCTTACCCGTATTAAAGCTAACATGATGCAATACCAGGTCAAGATCTACCTGTATACGTACTATTCTGTCGTCAAAGTTTGGAAATCGGTATTTTGCCCAACAGTTTGTCAGGGCCATAGCGATTTTAAACACGTATTATCTTTATTATGCTACAAATAGCGGCGGTATTTGATATCAATAGATGAGAACTCTAACTGTCTACTTGCTGAATTTCTTCAGACTACATTTTCCATGGGATTTAACTATGAATATGCTGAATATTTTGAAAACAATTTGGCTGAAAGTTGTTGGTGGATTAACAAGTTAAATAGTTTTTCAACTATTCAGCAGATCCCGAATTATTGCCAATTGAAATGGACTTTTAGTTTTAGCCATGCCACGCCTATTTCTAGTTAAACTCCATCACCACTTCGCCCGTGTTTGGATCCATCGATCCCTGAGCTCGCTGACTATCTATTTCCAGAAACTATACAGGTAAGCTGTTTAATATTTTGAAACTAATCTGACTGGGTGCTGTTGCTGCCTATGGCAGCAACAGCGCCCACTCAAATTAGTTTCAAAATATTCAGCAGAATGTTTATTAAATAGTAAAGACATACAATTCGTACAACAACGCTTAGTCCGTTTTCAATTAAACTTTCGTGACATACTTATCTACATCATTCGTGACATTATTGATTATGACGTCATCATACATGTCACGTAGTTGATTATGACGTCATATGATGGATGGATACGCTGAAAAGGTATATTATTGTCTGGTGGTTTGCAGCCGTCAGGCTGTTAACATTCAACCAGTGCAGACCACAGATACAAATATCTTGGAGCTTATGAAACATTGCAAGTTAACATTCAACCAGTGTAGACCACAGATACAACTATCGTGGAGCTTATCGGACATTGCAAGTTAACATTCAACCAGTGTAGACCACAGATACAACTATCGTGGAGCTTATCAAACATTGCAAGTTAACATTCAACCAGTGTAGACCACAGATACAACTATCGTGGAGCTTATCAAACAGTGAAGACCACAGATACAACTAACATATGGCGCTTATCAAACAATTCGAGTTAGGCAAATTATGCTGTAACAAAAATGTCATATATCTTTAACTTATGTATCCCTGAGAAGTTGACTCTTACAATGTTGTGAAACTTCTGCCTATCATTGAATAACATGGTAATTATATATACAGTATACGTGTTAAAACCTGTCACTATCGCAGCTACAAACTATATTAATCAAGACGTTTCCATTTAACAGTATATCCATCAGATATAACGGGTCATTTTCATAGGAAATATAATTATTAGGCTTATTCAATATTTTGAAATTATGTTGAATGTATTTAAACTCCTCTGACTGGAAGCCGATGGTGTCTCAGTAAGCAGCACTTCCGGCAGTCAAATTAGTTTGAAAATATTCAATAGATTATATACGTACCCTGTGAGTTGTTAGAAATTGAGATACAAGGTATAAAACATATATAGAACGGCTAAGCATAATCACAACATTCCGATCTAAACATCTCTTCTGCAAACAAGTGCGGTAATTATTTGCACACGGTTGGCTCTAAATACATTATTATATATATCCATTATATATGATTTAAGCCTATACCATATCATCTATAAGCCATAGACAAGATTCACTTCGCATAAATTGATGATGTCCTTGGATTGTCTATTTCACATATCGTAACAACCTATATTAACTCTTTAAGCCTTAAATTTGTTCAAATTTTTTTCAATATCCTCGAATAAAATGTAAATTTGCAGACCAAGAGAAGACCCTTTTTGACAATTTACCACTGGGATGACTGGCTCGGTTATCGAGCCAGTCGTTCCAGTTGTAAATTTTCAAAAATAGTATTCTCATGGTCTGCAAATGAATACTTTTCTCAAGACTACTACAAAAGCTGATTTTAGCTGATAAGAGCGTTAAATGGTTAAAAGACCACCTGTGTTATGATGACTGGTGCTCTATGAAGAGGTCACAAAAGACAGGTTGACTGGGCAGTTGAAGTTTAATTCACCAGACATAGCATATGACTCACGGCTAAACATTGGGAAATTAACTTGAATGGAAGCTGTTGCTTCCAGCTTGTAGCTTATGCACTTATATTCTGTCCCATATAAGGGTTACGTAAACATTTCATTTAGATTTTCGCCGGTTTAAACTAAGACACAAAAACATGGGTTTTCGCTTATAATTTAGGCACATCAGAAGATTCAAACAAAAGGTGTGCTATGATCATTTAAGAATTTACACTTAAAAACTTTAAAATGTTAAACTGTAATTCAGCGAATAATAAATTAAATTTAGAATCGTATGGAATGCTTAATAGCTTATTGCTTTAAAATGGTCACCTGTAGATCATCTTCTGCTTTCAGAAATGACTTACTAAATGGCAAGGGAACTCCTTCAAACGACCACATGTGTTTACTGATCACACTTTGATGGCCCATAACGTGTCTGTTATAGACAGGTTTGATTGCACACTGCTAACGAAAAATGCAGTATTTTGAGAAAAAAATCAAGACATTGCATATTCTTTAGAACTATGAAGAAATATATGCAAGATTTTGAATAAAATTATAGCAGAATATGATTAATTGATAACTTTTTGATTCATCTATATTATATAGCAAAGTCTGCATCATGCGGGATTCAACATATATATGATGTAGCCATAAGTAGCAATATTTATAGGGCGGAATATATCGAATACTGGAGAGTTCTCTCTAGGAGCAACATCACATACAGAGGTTCTTACTACATCCACATCTCACCAGTTGTAGAGTTGACTTAGGTTAATAGACTTTTCCATTTCAAGATCCACCCACACCTCGCTCGTGTTGGGATAGATCTCTGAACTCCCTGACATACAATTCGTACATGTCGGCCTACCATGTAACGAAGGAATCCAGTTTTAGCTGTACACCGCCCTTCTCAAGCTAATCTCCACACACACTATGCCTGTGTTGGGATCAATCGATCCCTGTGTTCTCTGAATCTCAATTTCAAGAAAAATATACAGGTAAGCTGTTGAATAGTTTGAAACTAATTTGACTGTGCGTTGTTGCTGCCATACATGTAGGTCAGTCACATTAGTTTCAAAATATTCAACAAAATGTTTATTAAATAGTAAAGCCACCAGTTCGTGACGCAATTGATTATGACGTCAGACTGCATGTGACGTAGTTGATTACGACGTCCTATGATTGACAGAGAATCTGGATTCATCAATTGTGTCGGCGGTTAACCGTTCAGGGTTCGTCACATGTACGGAGACATATCTCTTTCATCTCTTTTCCATCGCTCTTCTTGCTATTTTAATCTTTTCTTTTTCGTGTCAATTCCAGTGATATGCCGGTACAGGGATTCACTTCTTCCTCCACCATTACTACATGCCTGCTCCATATCCATCTTCAGTGTTAGTGTTCCACTTGCTCATCATTGGCGGCTGTGCTCGTTCGTCTCTTATGAGTGGTTATCCTCACTGGCCATTACATTTTCAATATCCTTCTGAGACAAAGTCAACTTGACAAGGTGTCAAGCATGACCTCATCTTTTGTCATCTCCAAGTATCACTCCAATACAGCAACAGGACAAGCACGTTGGATTTTGGTCTTGTTATCGAACTGAATGCTTCTTTACACCTTGTTGAACTTGTTGGTTGCTTCCATCGCCTTTCCTCTTTTAGGCTTGATACCACCTGTTTTCCCACGGTTGCTCTGTGGTAAACATATTTTTTACCTGTTCTACCACTTTTTCCCCAAGCCTGACTGGTTCTTGGTGATTTAAAACCCGACTCCTGAAACTTTGCAATCGGTTTAATTTTGCTTACACTGGCCTCGTGTGCTTGACAATATGGTAAGATCATCTGTAAAATCAAGGCCTTCTAGGCCGGTCATCATTTTCCATCTGATACCACCGTTCCTTTGTGTCCTCAACAAAGAACGAGAATCCGCATACACCAAAGCCAAGCAAACACCAATTTTCCATCCTATCCGTTAATGCATAGCAACAATTCTGCTACATGGTCTGAACCATCTTGGTCGAGTTTGTTGTGATTCTATAGCCTCCCTCCCTCCCTCCCTCCCTCCCTCCCTCCCTCTCTCTCTCTCTCTCTCTCTCTCTCTCTCTCAATTTAAATGAAAGAAATCCACCCAACCAGACAATGATATTACATGTACGTATTACAAGTACGATGTGTTATTTACACGTAGTGTTGCTGGTTCGAGGTATGCGGGTGTGTGTTCAGCACGTGCATCAACAGCATAGTGTGTGAGATGTATATCTGCCTCTTCATGAACGTTTCCTAGATCAACCAGATCCTGTGTGTGATTTGACAACAATCACATTGATAATGACAGTTGCAACATATGTTTCACCTTCTGAGAAAGGTAAGCAGGCAATAAATGATTTGTCTTGATGTTATTTCTGAATTTATTAAAATCCGAGCATTATCAATCTTAAATCTGATATACACATCGACGTTCCTTTGGAATGGCACTAACTGGCGATCTGTTTCAAGGGTTCCACACTGTAGTTTTCAAAAATGATAACCACATATGGATAAAGCGTCGAACCATATCATTGCTTTTAACCATTCTTGTGTAAACAGCGCTCAGAGCACTCCAGATGCTACTCATATCAAGTTGCCATTTAATGATCAAGACTTTTAAAGAAAGATTATGATTTTTGATGGCCGAGAGACTACTTTTGTTTTTTAACCGCCGTTACTCAGCCGGTGCCGATCTGCAGGCCAAGAGAATACTATATTTGACAGGTTACCACTAGAATGACTGGCTCGGCATACGGCTATAACGTCAAAATGATGCATGGTCAGGATCTTCCAATTCTGGCTGTGACAAAAACAAAGTGTTGTTTGAATCTCAATTAGCAACTGGTTCAGTTTCTAGGCGGCTTTTTAGTTGATGGGCGAGCTGACCATTACATGGACGAAGCCTACCATCAAATGCCATCAGCATATATAATGGGAAAACTTGTATTTCAAGTCAGTGTCCCTAGAAGTCCAGTGGCGTACCGTGATATTTTTCCAGGTGGGGCGAACAGGTTGTAAATTTCCGACTTTTTGGGAGGGTTAACGATCGAGGGTAACCCCTCCCTCTAAGAGACTGAGGGGATCGGTGGGGGTCATCAAGAAAAAAATTGAAATACTAAATTGTCTCAGAGAGCATCTCCTGCGTTTCTACATGGATATATGGACCTTCAGTTGGTTGTAAACGTTATGTTTCATTATCTTGAGAAAGTCTACATTACAGTCTAGGAACCGTTGAACTTGCGACACGTGGCTTCACTCACTTATTCAATAGGCGGGTGGTGACCAGAGCTGAGAGATCACAGATTTGACTCTACTTTCCATCTGGCTCAGAAGTACTGGTGTATCTGGCTAAATCACACCACCACCTCCTCCTCCTCCACCACCGCCACCACCACCACCACGTGAATAGAATATCACGATCTGATCTGGCCGCCTGCCCGCCCGCCAGTCAACCTGCCCATCTAAAGAAACCATACTGATTTGATTTGTCTCCGATTTTAACACAATGAAGAATTTGTCTTGCAAGACGAACGATTTCTAAATGTTGGCCGTGAACAGGAGGAAAGAGTCTGGATCCGCATTAGATCATTCTGGATCTGTGGCTATTTCTGAATCTACTATTTAGATTTGGCTCATATTTTAAAACATGAACTGGTGTGACCATACACCAGGATGTCACAACTTTGGGCGGGAAAAATCGAGTCCGAAAACCTTTTATAATGTGACAAAAAAGGGTGGGGCGAAGGTCTGCAATTTCTGTTTGCTCATGTTTTGCTAGGATAGAAGTAAGTATCTACTATAAATGCTGGTCCAGCCAGCACTTTCTTTAGCGTGATTTAGCTTTTTCAGTATCATCAGATTAAGCTTAAATTTTGATGGCAACAAGCTACACCTCTCTGCCAAATTTTTGCCATATAGTCTAGGCAGAGGCCTACAACCTATTGAATTATTCTGGCTGATAATCAGCTCATAAATATAGAAATTCCCTGTGATTTTTTATATTAAAACCTCGAAAATTTGGCTATTCTTCGCTTTGCCAGTCGGAATTTTTCCGAGTCAGAAAGTCGGAAATTGAACAAAAGAGAATAATGGGACGCTAACAAATGTTTTACAAATGATCTCAAATATCCGACTGGTTCATATAATTCCTACCAGGTGGGGCGCTGCATACCAACCCCACCGCCCACCCACCCCCAGGCCACACTCACGCTACGCCAGTGGAGAAGTCATCTGCTGAAATAGGCCTGCAATGACCGGGATCCTTTGATCAGTACTTCTGCGCCAACATTGCCTTATGGTGTTGTGACGTGGATTAACAGCATTTCAGACTACTTTTTGCATCCGCCATTCTGCATGGTATCGATCTCGCAAAACAGAAATTCCTTTAGTCCTTGAATACTCAGACAGATAGTATCTATTTCTGTGGGATGCTTTGATCTTCTAGCACTAACAGCTGTAATAGAATAGGTAAAGAGTTGTTGCGAAGATTTGTATTACTAGAAATGTTTAGTCAGAACAATAACATTCTTTGCATAGATATTTGTTAGTTTTGGGAGTTGTGTTATCCCAACCACATATAATCATGCACGATTTTAATCATGGAGATCCTTAGAAATCGCTATAAAGTAGTTTTAAGATACATATTTCATGGGAATACATTTAACATCCATATGATTAAGTTATCTGGGCAGGTGACATCATAAGCTTTCATGTGATATGCTATATGCCTATGCTCATAATCAACCTAGAGGCAATGGCCTTTGATGACTTTGAAAATATGGCAAAAAATCATGAAAAGTGGACAAAATGATTTAAAACAAATACATCGGCAAGAATCTATATGAAATTTTCAGATGACATAAGACCATATTTCATTTTTAGACCCAGTTGAGGTTGAACTGAACGCATTTTAGGGTACGCGTTTTTTTATTCATTAGCTATAAGTCCCACACTGTATTGATTATCCGTCACAACCACTTTCAGTACGATATCAACGATGATGACGCTGTCGCCTACGTATATTAGGCAGCGCATCCATTTCGACGTGGCCCGTGCTCCATTGCCGGGTCCGCATCCTTACCTGCGGTTGAGCATGACTGTCTGTGAAGTGAACATCCATATATCACTGTCGCCTATTTATTGCCACTTTCGCTTGCGTTTTAGGCCACAGCAAGGCGATATATCCCAATCGCAACATAAAAAATTGAACCTTTCCCTTGTCATGACTGGTATTAGCTTACGCAGAGGACATCAGAATGCAAAAAAAATTAAAAGGTGGTGGGTCAATGAAATCAGCCAAGACGTCTCACAGTTCTTGACCTTCCACTCTGCAGGATTCTTGCGTTTTGGCATAATGAATGCTGTGGAACAATTAGGCTGGCTTTCCACATACGTTTTTTGATGCGTTGATCGCGTGTTGAACGTGCGGTACACAATGCTTCTGTACAAATACAATGTGTCGTACCCATACACACATGGAGCGTTCTGCGATTGCCAGTGTGTTGTGAGTAGGGGTATGCTGGGGGTGGAGTGGGTGTATGTGGGTGGAGTGGGTGTGGGTGGGTGCTGGATTGCAGTCGTATGTGCACATGGGCTCACTTCTCTGCATCATCCATTTTCCGGACTCTCATATATAACAGCCAGGTTCGTTTCCATACAGTTGCGAGCCCGAAGGCTAGTAAACGCAAGGCTGGGCTAGTTCCTATCTGTACGCTCCCAACTTTGGTCTTACACGATGCCACTCATACGATGCGGGCAGCGTGAAATTTTGCATGTGAAAAAGACAATGTTTGGATGCACTGACGCACGGGTTTTCACTAATGTATGGATGTCCACTTCGCGTATTCACTGGCGCGGACACCGACACGGATCACGTACAAATGGATGCCCCCACTGTAGGCTAAATTGACCATTAAATTAAATAAGTAGATACGTAAAATGGTTAGCCAATATCCCCAGTTTCTATGTTTTCTCAGCTCCTAAATCGCTTCCATCTTCGTCCGTGTCCGTGAAAAATCGGTCACCGAGCGAGAGCGATTCCTTGCGGACACGCACCTGACTGCCATGGATGCCCCTTAAGGGCACAGGCAGAAAAATATTTAAAGAACAAATATTCTGCAGAGAAGCTACTTTGACCGAGAACTGTTCACAGCCACACGTTTCTGTCAAATTAGTCAGAATATTCAACAGCCTATCCGTCCTGAAATTGAGAATCTGGAACTAAAGGGTTACACTTTACAGATCAGACTAGTTATAATGCTAGAAGCAACAGAAAATTGAACCAGAAATGTGGTTGCAATGCAACCATGAAGATAGACTTTACGACTTTGCAATGAACTATGAAGCTTGACTTCAAACATAAAATAAATATAGAAGCCTTATTAACAAGAGATCCGATGGCCTGTAACGCTAACCTGGACCATTAGGATTTGAACAATTTGCATTTGAATACCGGTAGACATGATGGATAAATTTCGAAAAAATCCAAGATGGCCCCCCCCCCCACCCCAAAAAAAATGAATATATGTTGAAGCTTACCGCTAAAGAATCATTCCATCCATGTTTCGTTGAAATTGGCCCACTAATTAAGGGGCAGCCGTTTAAATGGTTCTGGAAAGTTTTCAAAAAATTCAAATGGCCACCAAAACATGGAGCAACCAAAGTTCTGAATAGAAGTTCTAGAGCCTGCCACTATATAATCCTTCCAGGCAAATTTGGATAAAATCCACCAAGCGGTTATGGAGAAAATGCATTTTGACAATTTCCGGTAAATTGTTCCTAAAATTCGATTTTCAACCAAAATATTGACCCATTAAAATTCTGAGTAGATGTTCTGGAGCCTACCGTGATAGGGTCTGCCTAGTCAACTAGGGTTGGAATCTTTCAAGCGGTTAATGATGAGTAGCGTTTAGACAATTTCTGGCAAATTTGTCATAAAATCTAAGGTTTTTACCAAAAAAATGAACAATCAAATTCTGTATATATGTTTGTAAGCATGCCCCCAATAAGGTGCTTCCAGCCAAAGTAAGTTGAAATCAGCCGAGCGGTTAATGAGGAGTAGCGTCTTGCCAATTTCCGGTTAATTTTTCATAAAATTGGCCAGTCAAAATTCACTATATACGTTCTGAAACATATCCCCCATAAGGGCCTCCGAGCCAAAGTAAGTTGAAATCTTCCAAGCAGTTAATGAGGAGTAGCGTATTGACAATTTCCCTTAAATTTTTCATGAAATCAGATTTTCACACAAATAAATAGGCCAATCCAAATTCTGTATACATGTTCTGAAACCGAAACTTCCTCCCAAATTATGTTGAAATCCGCCAAGCGGTTAATGAGTAGTGTTTTGACAATTTCCCGTCGATTTTACCCAAAAAATTGACCAGTCAATATTCTGTATACAAATTCTGAAGCCTACCCCCTATAGGGTTCATCCAGCCAAATTAGGTTGAAATCCGCCAATTAATGAGGAGTTGCATTTTTAAACAAAGGTTGACGGATCGATGAAGGATGACAGACGGTCGTCATGCATACCAGTGATCTTGACCTTTGACCTTTTGACTAAAAGAAGGTCTGATGCCGTGTCATTATATGTGTCCAAGTTTTGTTCCAGTATGCTTAAACAAAACCGAGATATTTAAACAGAAAAGTCGAGCTACACTGAAAATGTTAATGTAAAAAAAGTTACGGTTTTTACCAAGGTCAATGACCTTGACCTTTGACCTCAACGTAATTGTGTGATGTCAGGTTCATTATAAGGGTGCATGTCCAAGTTTGGCTCCAGTATGATTAACCAAACCTGAGACATAAACAGAAAAGTTGAGCTAAACGGAAAATGTTAATGCTGAAAAACAAGGTTTTAACCAAGGTCACAGTGACCTTGACCCTTGACAATGTTAAAAAACAAGGTGGGTTTTTTTACCACGGTCACGGTGACCTTGACCTATGACCTTTTGACCCGAGGTCATCGTGAGATGCCGGATCATTATAAGGAGGCATGTGCCCAAGTTTGGGTCCAGTATGATTAACCAAACCGGAGATATAAACAGAAAAGTTGAGCTAAACGCAAATTGAACGACGCCGCCACCGCCAGCTAGTTTTACATCGTAAAGTCGAGCTAAAAATACAATATTCTGTATTAAATCGCGGCCATTCACATCTACGAACCTAGAACGGGACTTAGTAGTAATTGTGATTATTTCAGCAAATTCGGATAAAGTGTCAGCGTTTATTTAGATCTGTATGTGCTTAGTAATGTAAACCACAATACGCCAAGAATAGCTGCAGGTGGTGGGTGGCCTTGGGTGTATGCTATTGTTTACGCGGTATGACGTCAGTACATGGCAGGTAATAGATGATTTATCTCGAAAGCAAGTTCGCCAGTTTAGTATTTATTAAAGCAGTGTATGTACACCATTCCTACCTTTTTACATGTATGTAGCTAAAGAAAATTAGGTCTGTGTTACATACTTTTCACCTGAATCTGTCAAGATTTTATCGACCTTGTTTTCGTATATGTAGTGTTTACACATAGGCCCTCAATCTAAAAATGGAGGCGTGGCTTCTTCGAGAATACTTTTCTCGATCTCGTATCGAAGGAGATCTCGCGAGATACGAATGATAGGCCCTATTATTCATACACTTTCGTGACAGACTTAGATTTTCGTGAAAGGACGCCATTTCAATTTTGACGTCATCCAAAAAGTGACGTATATGATTATGACGTCAGATACTTGGGTGACAGATCGGATATCTCTATTCCATCATGGCATATGTCAGCCTGCCATGACTGCGATCAATGGACCTTTCCATTTTTAGCTATGCCATGCCCTTCTCTAGCTAAGCTCCACCCACACCTCGCTCGTGTTGGGATCGATCGCTCTCTGAACTCCCTGACCATCAATTTCCAGAAAACTATACAGGTAAGCTGTTGAATATTTTGAAACTAATTTGACTGGGTGCTGTTGCTGCCTATGAAAATATTCAACATGTTTATTAAATAGTAGAGACTAATAATTCTTATAACGCGTCGGTCTTTTAAGAGTTAAGTATAGAATCATTTATGACGTAATAATTATGACGTCATCCTACACGCCCCCTTAGCTGATTATGACGTCAGTACTCTGGACAGGTCCATCCCACACGTGTTTTCTGAGTTGATGAAACTGACGTCTAATAAAGTTATGAAGCTGGACATCAGCTCAGATTCACGCTCAAGTCAAACACACATTGTTCCTCTTCCACCTCATTAATATGGCGGTGCTTGAAAGAACTGTTGTGAGCTATCAGACATAAAAACAATATTATTCACGCCATGATGTCATACAACAATCATTCACGAGATGACGCCACTCCATGATGCTCATGAAAAATTGAAGAAAGTGGGGGTGGGGGGCTACATTTAATTATAAAGCATAATTTGGCGTGCTTTGACCCTTAGCCGTGTGTGTTCCCTTTACGCTTTGTCAACATCGCACTGACCTTGACCTTTTGATGCCATAAGAATTATGTTTCCGAATTTGTGCACCGTAGGCCTATGTACCAAACATGAACTATAAACTTCTAAATGTTAGTGTTGAAAAAAACCTTAGTTTCGGCAAGGATTCAGTGATCTTGACCTGTGACATTAGGTCCCGTATGATTAAGCAACATGAGATATAAACGGTGAACTTGAGCTAAACATACGATTATAATGCGGACAAAAAGTTGAGGATGTACATGAATTTTATATCATATTGTCGCGTGTCTAACCAGTGTTAGAGAAGAACCAATCTTATTATTAAGCAGACGGTCCACTTTAATCATGAATTCCGCAGAAAGAATTGGACTTTGGCTAAGTTGATTTAGTTATGTAAGACCGCATCACGTGATAGATGCAGGATTAGGATCTATTATTTGCTTTGAAGGCCAGGTGGAGATCAAGTCAGTAGTACCGTGGAGATCGCGCCAGCAGCTGGTACGAGTTAACAAGGAAACTACCAAGTGCCATCATTAGTATAGAACAAGGTTGGATATTGAGCTTCAACGGTTTGTCAGAATCTCCAGAGGCTCGTGAATAAGTGCCTGAAGAAGTTCCATTGTTCATAACTTTTTGCCAGTGGCGAAGTATCTATTCCTTATCCTCAGAATCGGATAAATCTGCAGGATCCGAATCCGCTTCTGCGGGTATTCCACTTGTCCAAATGAGTGAATACACATGTGGAAATGGCACCACGTGAAGGTCCAATACAAAGGACTTACGTTTAACGGTCTTGTGTGAGAATCCACTTGTTGAGGGTGACCCTACCAGCATGTGAGGCCACGTAATGGACTAGCAAATCACCACCCACATGTTCCTGTGAACAGCTGTAAGTTTCACTGTGTGACTTGCGGTGAACACTGGAACATCTAAAAACAAGAGTCTGCTGGAGGCTGCCACACCTCCCACCCCAATATGAGTACATGCCCAACAAGTGTAATACTCCCGCTCTGATCATAAACCATGGAATGAGAGCAATCAGACGATAGCGATTTTGTTCTCAGACCTACTCCGGTTATCCTATGAACTTTCAGTGATCTGATAAATAGTCCTGGCGTTATTGTCAGGAAACCTATTGACAAGATGGTCACCGATTGATAGTGGCCAAATTGTATTTATAATCAGTGTCGATTCGGATTAGATTCTTGCTCAGACCTAATATAGTCATCTTTTGTAGTTATTGTTCAGAAAGCAATTTGCATGATTGTCGCCCGTGGCTGGCGGCCATATTGGATTTCAGATCAACGTCAATTTTGATTGGTTTCTTCTTCTGACCTAGTGCAGTAATCCTATGAAGTTTCAAAGCGATCCTCTAAACGACAATTGCGTTATTGTCTGGCAACCAATTTTCAAGATGGCCACCGGTGGCTGGAGGCCATATCGGATTTCGGATCATCCTCGATTTCGATAGACGTCTTCCTTAGATGTAGTCCAGTAATCCTATTAAGTTTCAAAGCGATCCGATAAACGGTGGTGGAGTTATCATCCGGAACCCAATTTTCAAGATGGCCGCATGTGCCAATACAGGATTTCGGATCATCGTCGATTTCGCCAGTTTTTTTCTCAGACCGTATTCAGTCATCGATACAATAAACGATAGTGGAGTTATTGTACTCTGCCGCCCACTCGGATAATACGCCGCCAATTCCTTGGTGAAGTATAAAAATAAATGCAAATCAGTCATGCATGGCCGATGCAACAACTTTTACTATCAGGAACATCTTTGGGCGATATATACACCTGTGCAAAAGTTAAGAACCAGCAAAAACAATAGAACGTAGAAACATGATGGTACAACTAGGCTGCCATACTTTTTGTCCCCGCGTTAGCGGACATAATTCCAAGTACGAAATGCACATGCATGCATGACTTCACGCCGCTTGATGTCCGTGCGTGGCGGGAAACAGCACGTGTTCAGTTATGTAAAAGTCCAGTTTGAGGTGTAGAACATTACATACAGATTTAGGCGACAAGATTAGGAATTTTGTGTTCATGACCGTGGTTTATTTGTACAGAGAGAATTAGCTCTTGATTGTGAACCGCTATGGCAAGACGAAGGTTAAGTGATCGTGTGAAATGGCAAATCATAGGCATGCATACCACTGGTATGTCATGCAGAGAGATTGGCAGACAGCTGAACATTAACCATACTGTAATCAGTCGTTTGATTGCAAAACATGGGCAAACTAACGAGGTGAAGGACAGGCCTAGATCTGGAAGACCGAAGAAGACTACTGCCCGTGATGATCGAGCCCTAGTACGCCTTGTTAGGAGATCTCCATTCACCAACAGCAGAGTGCTCAGCCAGCAATGGGAAACGCGCAATAGAGTGTCAATGTCTACCGTCAAAAGGAGACTGTATGCTGCTGGCATGAAAGCTAGGAGACCTGTCAGACGTCCTCTCCTCACTGCACACCACAAAGAGGAGCGTCTGAGGTGGTGCAACGAAAGAAGACACTGGAACATGAGATCCTGGAGACGGGTACACTGGTCCGATGAAAGTCGGTTCCTGCTTCATGCCACAGATGGTTGAACTCGTGTATGGAGGTCCAGACGCGCGGCGTACGACCAACGTAACATCATGGAAGAAGTTCCATTTGGTGGAGGTTCCGTTATGATATGGGGGTGCATCTCATTTGATTGTAAGCTGGATCTGTTGACTGTACCTGGAACACTAAATGGACAAAGATATCAAGATTCCATACTGGATAGAGTTGTGGTCCCTCATTTTGTAAATCATGCACCTGGAACCCACCCTATATTCATGGATGACAACGCCCGACCACATCGTGCTAGAGCTGTGCATGAATACCTCCGCCAGAATGCCTTCGAAACCCTACCATGGCCAGCAAGGAGCCCTGACATGAACCCTATTGAGCATATCTGGGACATTCTGGGAAACATGGTGAGGAGGAGGGATCCTCCTGTGCAGAACCTACAGGAATTAACAGATGCACTCCATCTTGAATGGCAACGAATACCACAATGGCGTATCAGTCGGTTGGTGACCAGCATGAGACGTCGTGTCCAGGCCGTCATCCAGGCACAAGGTGGATATACCCGGTATTAATAATGAGAGTCTCAAACTCGTGCACAGATGTTAAACTTCGTTTTCAGACACCATTAATGACAATCTAGCCACGTGTGTCAACTGTAGGGCAATAGTTGTCAGTTGTGTCAACGTAACCATATTCAGGCCTCGTTTTCAAGTTCAAACAAAAACATAGTGTTTCCCCACCATCATAATCAGCATTCCTCTAGTTGCATTATTACCTCTTGCACTAGGATGGATGGGTACATAAATGTTTATGCTATTGCTTTCTTCATAGCACATGAATATACCCTCGCATGTGCGTAAAAATAGGGTGGTGCTTAACTTTTGCACAGGTGTATATATAGTCTCAAAGTGATCTGCTAAACAGTCATGGGCTTATTGTCCGGAAACCAATTTTCAAGATGCCCGCCAGTGGCTGTCGGCCATATTGGATCAGATGTAGTCTAGTCATCCTCTGAAGTTTCAAAGCGATCCGCAAAATGGAAATGGAGTCGTCATTTGTAAAGCTATTATCAAAGATGGCGGTGGTGGCCATATTAGATTCAGGATCATCGATTTCAATAAGTTTATTCCTCAGACCTAGTCCAGTCATCATATGAAGTTTCAGATCAATTCGATACATAGTAACGGAGTTATTATACGGAAACCAATTTTCAAGATGGCCGATGGTGGCTGGCGGCCATCTTGGATATCGGATTAGCGTCAATTTAGATGTGTCGTCACTAGACCTAATCAAACAACTATGAACTTTCACAGCCATCCGATAAACGGTAAAAGAGATCATCCGGAAACCAATTTTCAAGATGGCTGATGGTGGCTGGATTTCGGATAATCAATTTCGATAGGTTTCTTCCCCAGCCCAAGTCCAACCATCCTATGAAGTATCGAAGCGATCCAATAAACAATAAGTGTTATCATCCGGAAACCACTGGCACCCGCCCATGCACACGCGCCATTACATAATACTGCACTGATTCTTGGTATAAAAAATCCAATATGGCCACTAAGTACATTTTGGTTGGCCGATGGCAGCCATTTTTTTTGATGGATCAACTTCCCTTGAACAAACTTTATTAGCCCTTAGTCTCTAACTATATCTCCCCAATTGCGGCCTGATCACTTCAGTAGTTTTTGTGAAAACTAGGTTATCCAAGATGGCCGCCGAACCATATGCTCAATTAACTTCTCTTGAACACACTTAGCTTAACACTTGCCTTAGGTGTTTCCTGAGTTTTCAATTCCCAAGCAGTTTTGGAGACAATTTTAGACATTTCTGTCTGTCACAGGCCAAATTGGCGTTGTTTGAACCAACTTGAATCTTTAGGACCCAAGGAAGTTTTCTGTCAAATACAAGAGCTGTATCGGTCATCTGGAGCATAGGCATTTCAACTAGAAAGGCCATCGGCTTAAGTAGACCCCTAAAAATTGACCAGAATTTCAACAGGAACACACCGGCAATGTTTCTTTATGCATCAACTTCCCTTGATTAAATGTTAATGGCCCTTAGCCCCTAATCATCTCACATTTCAGCCCGATCTGTTTGGTGGCTCTGGAGTGGTTTTCGTGAAAACTAGGTTATCCAAGATGACCACCAAACCATTTGGCCGATCAAGTTTCCTTGAGCAAACTTGTTTCACCTCTTGCCTTTCCTTAGATGATATTTCATGAGCTTTGAATCAATCCCCAAAGTGGTTTCGGAGATTGTTAAATGCTTTCTAAAAATCGGCCAAAATCCAAGATGGCCACCGGTCAAATTGGCCGATTGGCGTATTTTGAACAAACTTCGATCTAGATGCTATAAGGATGCTCCCTGCCAAATATAAATGAAAGCGGCCCAGTGGTTCACGAGAATACATTTATATTTCATATTGCTTTACTACGGGAGTTTTTGGCGGAAAGCAATTCAATATGGCCACCAAACACGCTATACTTTGATTGGTCCACGGTGCTCATGGTTTTTTTTTACACAGCTTCTCGTGAACAAACTTTAATGGGCTTTAGTCCCTAATATTTCCCAAATTTGCGGTCTATCCGTTTAGCTCTTCTAGTGTTCACTAAAATCAGGTCATCCAAATGTCTGCCAAACCATATCAAGTTCCTTAAACAAATTTGGTTCGGCTATGCCCCTATAAGACGGCCAAAATCTCAGATGGTCGCCGTCCAAATTGGCCGATCGGCTTCGTTTGAACATATTAGTATCGCTTTGCCCTAACGATACTTACTGCCAAATATAATTGAAATCGGCCCAGTGATTTGAGAAAACCTGTTAAACTACAGTTCAAATATGAATTTTCTCATGTTCAATGAAACGTGAATAGTAGGTAAACTGGTCTCAACATCTGTCCTGCATGGTTGACTGATACTCGTGAGTTATGGGTGATTTAGTAATTAAACCTGAATCCTATGCGATATAAGCGGCTGCGAATATATATCGAGAACCACAATCAGATTACCGAAATCTAATACTAGAGTTATTGTACAGAAATGAAAACCCGGATGGACAGACGAACTGACAAAGCAAGTGCTCTCTCGTTCGCTCTCTCGGGAAAACAATGGATGGATCCAGTTTTAGCTCTGTCCCGCACATCTCTAGCTTAGCTCCACACGCGCTTTTCACACGTTGGGATCGATCGAACCCTGTACTCCCTGGATCTCAATTTCCAGAAAACTATACATGTATGCTATTGAATATTGCAGCAGCATATGGCAGCAAACCTACCCAGTCAAATAAGTTTCAAAATATTCAACAAAAAGGTTACTAAATAGCAAACATACAATTCGTGCTACTTGCCTTACTGTTAAGCCTTTGACAAACCTAAATGAGGCATTCATGACGTAATTGATTATAATGTCAGCCTACAGGTGACGTAGTTGATTATGACAGCATTTGATTGATGAATAAACTGGATTCCTCCAGTCTATATCATTCCAGATAGGCCAGACCCACTCAACCATACAGTAACGGTGTTACATATGTTAAACCATTCTGCCCAGAAGCCGTTTATACGTTTATGTTGCGTCTATGTGCATTACTGGGTTCACTAACCATGACCAAGCAGGGCAAAATACAGTCTAGTGATGTTCAGAAATGTCTATTTATAGACTACGAGCATACTTTTGTAAGGTAGTTACTATTATGACTGGCTTGGTAAACGAACCACTTGTCGATTCAATGATCAGTCAATGCAAGACAATCATATTTTAAAAGCTTTATTATGAACATGAGCAATGAAAGGATGAAGAATAAAAATATTTTAGACAAGTACTCTATACATTAGAACTATCGAATGATCATGGGTTAAACATAAGACCATATTTACAGTCAATTCATCATATATTATGATGAGGTTTGACACTATTATAATGGAGACACCGTGGAGTGAAAAATGACAGGTCAGCTGATAACAGATACCACGTCACGTGGTCACATGCAGCAATGGGGAGAGATCTTGTATAACTGACTGACCAGATATTGGAATCTTTCTATAATCATAACCAATATCCTTTGGTTATCATAAGTCGTATCATTCGATAGTTAGTCAATTAGAATAATGTGCAACAGTTACCACCTCTTGTATTGAGAACACACTGTACATGATGCATATAGTGAGAATATGATATGGATGCTGATATTATGTATGTATACAATTAACATTTAATGCAAAACATATACAATATGGAATTATGACGTCCGTTTTAAAATACAATTTATCATGTTTATGAACTTTTCTTTACACATTAAAAATATCCACAAGTTACATGACCTAACATTTTGTGAGCGCTTGCTGTTGCTCAATCTATAAATGATGCTCGAAAATGTACCCTAGGAAATATTACCATGTGCATAATGCTTTCCTATCTAACATAATACACGACAGATCGTGATAACCAATGTACTGTTAAATTAAAAGCATTCACACAATCCCTTTAGTACACCACTTAACTGGTGACACACCCCAGCAGATTCCGAATGTTGTTGGCAGCTAGGCCAGACGCACAACAGCGACACCACCTAAGGAACATCTAGCTTCCAAAGGTTAGGGCAAAACCAACTTTTGGTAAAAAGTACTTGTAAATATCACATACACATTTGATTAGATTCTAATCACTGGATTGCTTTAGACATTGAAGTTTTCCCTCTCATTTCCCTTTCTTGGCAACTGGCGATTTCTTTTTTGACGCACCATCGGCAGCGGCTGTCTTGGACTTGGGCTGCTTCGGTTTGACCTGAAACAATAAATAAAATATAACCAAGACGGAAACGTAAAACAAGAGGTTCAAGTGGCCTTTACCCCTCACCTGGAACATCGGCATTTAAACTAGAAAGGTCATGGTCTGTAATTAGAACCCTAAGGTTTTGACAAGAATTGCAACACAAAAAACGGATCCTCCCTATCAAATTTAAACCAGCCCAGTGGTTCGAGAAGACATTTTAAGTTTCCCATTGTTTAATATGGGGGTTTTTGGCGGGAAAAATCAAAGATGGCCACCAACTGGGAACCCGCCTACTCAACAGTTTCAAAATTGGCAAATTTGAAATCGGCACACTCATATATATGGATACCAAACATTATGCCTTCTTATACTGCCACAGAAACCGGCCTGCCCTGGACTAATCAGTGAGTGAAAAAATAATGTCCAAGCCATGTAAATATGTAGAACAAGAGCTATCAGAAGACAGCAAACAGCTTTCCTGTATATCATACGATATGATGGACTACCGGAGTCTCATTTTGAAATTTAACCATCCACTTGTCGTATCAAATTGCCCATGGTACCACACACTGGGCAAACATAGCTTCAAAGAAGTATAGCGCTAAGACTGAACCATAAAGGCTCACTGCCAGATAGTAACCTGCAGTGCAATGATTACTGGCACATCAAGTCTGACCGAGACGCAACTCCCTAATGGTCCAAACATAAGCAACGTTCAACGCCTGAAAAAGGCAAACATTTTAACATCAAGTACACTAATATGATAAACTCTACGTTTAAGAAGCCTATAGATCAAATCAATACATAATGATTAAATTGTCATTTGTAACAAGAGGCCCAATGGCCTGTGACGCTCACCTGGAAAATTAGCATTTGAACAATTTGCATTTAAATTTAAATAGACACGATGGATAATTTTCGGAAAATCCAAGATGGCCACCAAAACAATTGACCAATCAAGATTCTCGTTTGATATGTTTAAGCCTACCGTCATAGGATCGTTCCACCCAAGTTATGTTGAAAACAGGCCATTGATTAAGCAGTACCGTTTTTAAATTGTTCAGAAAATCAAATATGGCTGCCAAAACGAAATCCCATTTTTCGGAAAATACAAGATGCCACTCAAAAAAACAAGCAGTCAAATATTCTGTAGACAAGTTTTTAAGCGTCCCAGCCTTGGGTCTTTCCAAGTTCTGAAGCATACCAGCCAGAGTTTGTTTGAAATCGGCCAAGCGGTTAAAGTAGTAGTAGCCTATTAACTGATTACCCCAAATTTTCGGATGGCCACCGGAAATATATTCCGAACCAGACTTGGCTGGAAGGATCCTAGAGAATCAAAATTCTGTACACATGTCCTGAAGCCTACTGCACCAGGGTCCTTTCAGCCAAGTCTGGTTAAAATTGCACAAACAGGTAATGAGGATCAGCTTTTTAATGATTTCCCACCATTTTTTTGGAAAATTCAAGATGACCGACGAACAAATTGCCCAATCAAAATTCTGTATATAGGTTCTGAAGCACACCACTCTATGGTTCTTGCAACTAAGTTTGCTTGAAATCGGCAAACAAGTTTAATGAGGCGTAAATTAACTGACATCGAAATTTTCAGAAAATCCAAGATGGCCGTGGGAAAAAGTGACCAATCAAATTTCTGTGTACAAGTTCTGAAACCTATCAGCCTAGGATCCTTCCAGCCAAGTCTGGTTGAAATTCTCCAAAACCTAATGACGAGTAGCGTTTTAAATGATTTCCTGCCATTTTCAGCAAATTCAAGATGGCCAAAAAATTGACAAATCAAAGTCAAAATTCTGTATACCAGTTCTGAAGCTTACTTGAAATCCGCGAAGAGGTTAATGAATAGCCTATTAAATGATTTCCCGGAAAATCAGATGCCCGCCGCAAAAATTGATCAATCAAAATTCTCTTTACAAGCATACCGCCACAGGATTATTCTATCTAAGTTTCGTCGAACACAGGTCATTGATATTGGCGGAGTAGGATTTTAAATGATTCCCAGATAAATTTTGGGAAATCAAATTTGGTCGCCGGAAAAATTGAACAATCAATTTTGAATAGAAACTGAGGTCTAACACGCTAGAATGCTCCCAGCCAAGTTTAATTAGAATAGGTCAATAGGTTAATGGAGGCATAGGCTTTTAAAATGTTGACGGACAGATGGCGGATGGTTGCCATGGCATAAGCTCACTTGACCTTCTCATTTGAAAAAGCTTAATTTGGATGCAAATCAGCCGTAAATCAAAGTCCAAATGATGTAAATATTGAAGCAAGAATACTCAACCTGAAGACCTAAAATTGTTTAAGTCTAAACGATGAAAAATTATGGAAAAAATCGAAAGAGCAAATCGGCCCTAAACTAATCAAAGCCCAAATGCCAAAAAAATATTGATAAAGGTTGAAAATCACTCCTTTTGATGTAGACTAGTCCTAAGCATAGGATAGAACATATCTGTAAGGTTTTTATTCAAATCGGATAACCCCCCTTAAGACCGTTCCACTCAAGTTTCGGGGAAATCGGGTCACGCGTAATCACAATTCTGTCGCCTCCAACCAAATTAGGTTGAAATCTGCAAAGCGGTTAATGAGAAGTAGCGCTTCGATAATTTCCAGTAAATCTCATAAAATTTGAGATTTTCACCCCAAAAATTGACAAATCAAAATTCTGTATATAAGTTCTGAAGCCTAGATCCAGAGCCCTTCCAAGCAAATTAGCTTTAAATCGGCGAGCGGTTAAGGAGGAGTAGCATTCACCCAAAAGATTGACAAATCAAAATTCTGTATACAGGTTCTGAAGTCTCCACCAATAGTCTTTCCAAGCAAATTGTGTTGAAATCCGTCAAGCAGGTAATGAGTAGCGCTTTGATAATTTCTGACCGACTGACTGACCCACAAGATAAGGTGCATTTCCTTACTACCATGGCCAACCTTTCCATGAAGTATCTTCACAATACTTCAAGCAATAGTAAAGTTATCGAACGAAAACAAAATTTGCACGGACGGATGGAAACACATTCAGATAGACAAGAAAATATAGTGGAGTTCCCTAATACGATCGCCAACCTCTCATTAATATCCGTCACAATACACCAAGCAAAAGTAAAGGTATCGAATGAAAACTCAAAATTTGAACGGATGGAGCCACACACTCAGAAAGACGGATGAATGGATGGATGGATGGACTGACTGACCCACAAAATAACCTGCATTTCCTTACTACCATAGTAACCTTCAAGAAATTTGGTCACTATATACTGTAACTCCAAGCCAAAGTTAAGTTATCGAACTAACCCGTGTGTTACACTGACCTAATTTTGATACATTAAACACTTTTAGGCTATGATGCATCAACAAACCAAGTTTGGTATTCTTGAAAATACAGTGCGCACAAAAATCGCAGATGGAGGGACGCGAAAACACACGCACAAAGTGATTACTATATACCCTAGCTTTTGCTACAGTGTAATGAACAACTTAAATTCATTATGGGGGATGGATGCCTAAGGCACATGATGCCGTCCCGCATGTAGGGATTCTCAAACACAGACTACTAAAGTGGAATGTTACAAGTCTGAACCACCCAACACGTGCATATTGAAGGCACTAAGACCAGACGTGATCAATAAATCCCTTTGCTCTTGGCCGAATCGCTTCAAAACGCTATACCATTTTCAAGTGTCTCCAATCGGAACAGCTGCAATCATATTATCCTTGTGTAACTTGTGGACTAGAATAATCTTGCAAATTAGTGACAAACTAATTTGAACAAATTTACAATTCGATTTCATCTGCACGATTTTAGCTGCGGGTAGCAGATGAATAAACCGTCATGTCCCTTAGTCAGTCACAAACGCTTATTCCGGGATGTATCTCAAATACTGCTTTTCCGATTTGGCTCAAATTTTAGCACAATTAATGGACTTGCCATGCAATAGAATTTCCAGACTTTGGCCACGATCCACATAAGAGACCCCGGACTGGATCAAATTCCGGATTTGGATATCTCAGAACTACTGGTCCAGTATTGCCGAAATATTAACACAGTAAGGGTGTGGCCATACATTATTATTCCATAACCTGGGGGCGTGATCTGACGAAATAAAGTCCTAAAATTCTTAAACCTGAAGCTACCGAGATTCTATCGACCTTGTTAATATTAGTGATCTGAATGATTTATCCACTAACACCAAAAGCAAATAAACAAGCGTGAGACTGCTGCTTTTCGAGAACAAACAAGAAGTACAAAGGGCCATTATCGCTCACCTGGAATTATTGGCCACTGGCACAATCGAACAAAATGAGTACCACTGGAAAAATTTAACAATCTAATTTCTGTGAAGGGTTAGCCAAGATTTATTAAAATTGGCCCAACGGTTAATAAGTAGTCTTTTTATGACTTTCACAGAAATTTGCAGAAAATACAAGATGTCCGCCAAAAGCCTTAAATTTTGATCAGTTCATGGCGGACTTGTTTTTGTGATGTATTAACTTTCCACGTACACACTTTAATGGCGTTTCGGCCCTAATCATCTCTCAAATTTCGGCCTGATCCGTTCAATGGTTCTGGAGAAGTTATTTTCAGGAAAACTAGGTCATCCAAGATGGCTGACCAAATTTCACTTAAACATCAGCTCTTGCTCCACATGATGTCTCATGTGTTTTGAATCCATTTCTCATGCGATTTCCGAGATTTTAAAGACATTAAAAAAAAAATCCTAAATCCAAGACGGCGGCTGGCCAAATTGGCATATCGGCTTCCTTTAAATAAACCTGGATCCCTATGTCCTAAGGATGCTTCCGGCTAAATATACTTGAAATCGGCCAAGTAGTTCTTCAAGACATTTACATTTTCGCATTGCTTTATTATGGCAGTTTTTGGTGGGAAAAGATCCACGATAGCCACTAAACCATTTATCCAACGGTTTCGAAAATGACAAATTTGAAATCAGAATACGCAAAAATAATGCATATATAAAACCAATTTCGGCTTCAGAGTCCATCAAATAAAAATCTTCAATATGGCCGCTAAACACGCTGCATTTTGGGTGGTCCACGGCGACAATGCTTTCAGGCCAGGTGAGCTAATAAATATGGGGGCCTACATAAATTTAAACCTAGTCGGATGACATTAAATAAAGCTTCCTGGTCACAAGTGAAAATTATCTTTATTTTAAGAATTAAGAAATGACATTGCGATGTCCCCAGCACACCAAAAAACCAGCTTCATTGCTTCATATGACGCAGCCATGCATGATTCACTGAAATAAAGTAGAGATTATATTAGTCTCTTAGCGCCAAGGACACACGTGTAGATGAAGTGTGAGTAAATAGGGAATGGCAATCAAGAATGGGTTGTTATTTAATGGCTAAACTTACCGCTGCTTTCGTTTTTACAGTGGGTGTCATAGCAGCTTTAACCAACTTCTTTGCCTTCTCTGCAGCCTGTTTAGATGGAGTTTTCGTCTTACCAGCAGCCACTGTCTTCTTATCAGTTGCCGATTTGGCGCCAGTTTTTGATGCAGTTTTTAAGGACTTTGGTGCAACTTTGGTTCCACCTTTTACAGTTTTTGTTTTAGTTGCTTTAGCTGTAGGTACTTTCTTGCTAGAATCATTCTTTACCACTTCCTTTACTGATTTCTTGGGCTTATTCATTTCTGCGAGTTTTACTTTATCTAATTTGAAGCGCCCTACAGCACCCTTCATCTCCTCGGCACCCTTTGGGCGAACAATAATACCCTGTTCCTCCGCCTTCGCTAAGGCCTTCTTCAACCGATGCTTAACTAGCGAAGGCTCAATTGTTGGATAGGTAGCCATAATATAGTTCTTAATTGATGGAATAGAAGAACCTTTACGGTCAGGGTTTGCCTGCATCCCATCTATGACCATCTGAATGAATGGTGGATGACTGGCGCCGGGCCGTGTCTTTGTGGTCGTGCTCGATACAGTATCACCTTCAGCCATCTTGGGTATGTTCTGTGATAGCAGAATAGCTACAAAGAGAAACAAGTTTGGGTTTTTTTATTTGAATTCCAACTGATATTTTTATTTGAATTCCAACTGGTATAAGTCGGTTTGTTTAGATTTGAAAACTAATTTAATTATGGTGTAGACTGGATGCAGTCATAATATGTAACAAATCCGTACTTTTATTTTTTTAATTTGAGATCGGATAAGTCCTTGATGAATTATTGAAAAACTTTAACATTTATCTTCACGCCATTTGGATCGCTATGTCGAGACATCCTATGCTTCGCTTTTCAATTCAAAATGTTAAAGTAACGCGATTCATGAGAAACGACCGGGAGACTTAATTTCTCATAAATCATAAGTCTAAACTGGAATAACTCCATCTAAAATCTGAAAACTCAAATGGACTTGATTTGTAAACTTTCATAACCATAGTGCTGGATCTAGATAGGCCTATGTCGCCTCTGTAAACGCATTTGGCAGTGGTACACAACGAAACGTAAATCTAAATAGCAGGTGCTGAACAAGCCATCAGCTATAATTAATCGCATCTCAGATTATTAAAATCACACATTATCTTCTTTATTCTCTGTTAAAAACTTTGCACCACATCTACAGTTTTCATCCGATCAACTCCAAACTTGGCCAACTTCTGATGCCCAGTCTGGAGTCGTGTACTTGCGCTTTTATTTCAGACTTGCCCAATGGGGAGACCGGGGCTAGTTGTAACACGGGTAAGTTGTAACAGTCCCTATAATTTCAAGATGACATCAGCTATTGTCACGTGACTACTAACCCTGCATTCGCATTTGTGCCAGGCATAACGAAGACATTATAAACACGGTGTATGTTTGCAACCAGATTTGAGGTCGAACTAATGGACTTTCGAATATGCGAGTAAATATTTGGACTTTTACAACTTCTTTTCTGGAGCCAAGTATATATAACGAGCATGATGTAAACATAGTGGCAGGACGTACTGAACATCGGCTAGCTTGCAGGAGATTTTCCCCATGCTCGCCAAACCGTGTGTAAAGCGGCGTTTACCTGGCATGCAGGTGCGGAATGTGGAACGGAAAGTGGGTCCACGGAATGCAGGTAAAATATCGCATATACATTCTCCGATGTAACAGTTGGGCTGTGCTGGGTTACATGCTAGACGGGCCAGTAGGTGCTTATACATTAGTCCCATTATAATCATCTGCAACAAGAACTCTAAATTCAGGAACACTGGAAATCTTTGCTCCTTAAGTATTACCTTTTGATGTATTGCACCAAGCAATAGAATACTCTTTAGTCTCAATGAAGCGAATTTAGAATATCCAATCTTTAGGTTTGGGTGTTCATCTTTAAAACGTATGTAGGCTTCCCTGAGATTGCACAGAATAAATTGCTTTTGCACACTCACTTTCTGACCATCTGTTCTAATTGATAGTCTGTTTCCCCCGGCATTTGATGACTTATATCATCACTTCCATAAAATCCTTTAACCACATTGACAGTTTCACTAGGAAGTGTCTTCCCTGGCTTTGGGTTTGGAGCCATATAATATGTGGTACCAAATTCTTGCTCAATTTCCCAAATGCTCCAGCTCTGTGGCAATATGGTTAATATTTGTACTTGTACACTTTTCTGTTCTGTTGTCTGAAATTTGTCTTTGAGCATTTGAATAATGTCTTCAAAACGTGTTATTCTGGGGTCCACCGATTCATCATCCCTTGAAGTGCAGGCATCCATTTTCAATTTTTTTGGTCAATATTTATGGGTGCGAGAAATAATTTTACTGACCTCTGTATATGTCATTGACCAAACAGACTATCTCCAAAACTCCTGCATTGCCCACTCAATTTTTTAAACATACCTAAGGGATCGATGACAATTAAATGACATCAATATTTCCTTGGTCCGACGCGGTACTCCAGGTGTAGGTAAGGTCATCCAAGGTCAGGTAAAATTAGTATTTTTGTATTATCTGATAGAAAGAAAGGAATGATACCATTGGATACAGGGTTCCAAATACCTTTAGAACAATGTATTGATCAGTTCTGTATGATAAGTTATGGTCGATTTAGTATTTAATATCATCACAATTTTGGCGGTCAAGCGTGATTTTGGCCAAACTTTGCTGACCCATATCTCAGACACAGGTCATTATAGATCTGAAATTTTGTGTAGGTAATTTTCTCAGTTATACCAACAAGTATGCACAATTTGAGTCCAAGCGGGTCAGGTTTTCTTTTGTGATGAACAAGTCCATGTTGGGTTTGACCCAATGCTCGAAGATCCTTCGTAGAACCGGAGGGTTGATAGACCATTCTGTTGGCAAGACCCTCTGTCTGCGAGACAAAGCATCCGCCAGAATGTTCAATCACCCAGGAATGCGAGCTGCTTTCAAAACAACTGAGTAATTCTTGCACCATTGAATCAAGTTCTACACTTTCACACCGTTTGGGAGACCTGGTTCCTCCGTGGCAATTTATGTATGATACTACTGTCGAATTGTCCGATGGTATCAATATCAGACTCGCCTTGCTCCCGACTTCTGGAAGAAATCTCCAGTGCCAGTTTCACTGCCATCAGCTGACTCTAGGAGAGTCCATGTGCCCGAGACCTGATGTGCTCTCAGGCGGCCCCAATCCCTCCAGCGATGCATCCGTGTATACAGACAGCTGGGGTGGGTGGGTGGGTGGGTGAAGCAAAACTCCTGCTAGGGAGATTCTGACGCTCCTTCCACCACGCAAGTTGCGACATTATTGGCTCCAAAAAGTGGTACCGGTTTTGACAGGGGGGGGGGGGGGGGGGGTCTGTTCTGTTTCCACATAAACATAATATACAACTGGATAGGTCTTCGCATTAGAGCAACGTACGGGATCACCTGCTGCATGGAGACCATGCCCAGCATTTGAAGAAACCTCGCCTGAATGGGATTTTACCACTCGAACTCGAGAATGGCTTTCAGAGACTCTAATCTGGGGTCTGATGGGTACACCCTGCATTTCTCTAGATCGAATCGCATCCCCAAATTGACGAAGAGTTGAGTTGGTGTCAAATCAGATTTCTCCTTGGCTTTGATAAGCCAATCGTCTATGTAGGTGTAAGGCACCGCATTCTCTTTTCTGAGAAACGCCGTCACCGCTAGGGCCACTCTGGAGAAAACCCTTGGGTCCGTCGACAGACCGAATGGGAGCACAACAAACTCCCAAACACGATTCTGAAACACGAACACGAATCGTGGAAACCTGTGACAGACCCCGTTCCTCGTTGTGGAAATATGCATCTTTCAAATCGATTGATACACACCACATTCCTGTCCTCAATCCTGCCATTACCGTCCTCAGCGTTTCCATTTTGAACCGAGGCTTATGGATAAACCAATTCAATGGCCAGAGATTGAGTACGGGTCTCCAAACGCCCCGCCCCACCCCTCCCTAGGCTCTTTGGGACATGGGACATGGAACATGTTTGAATAGAAGCCTGAGGTGTTCTGGTTTGCTGGCATTATTACTCCTTCAGAAGCAAGCCTGACACATCCTTGTGAATGGCTTCTAACTTGTCTGGCTCCCTTGGTATGTAGTGCCAAAGACAGATTTTGTGGAGGCATGTATCCCTGATATATCCATCCCAGGACCAGACTAAGGTCCCACTTCGCGAAGCCTCTGCGAAACGTAAGAGTCTTCCACCAACTATAGGCAGATTGATGCCTATGGAGGGTATTTGGCTCGTGCTCCGAGAACCATTTTGGTCTCTGCTTGATTAGTCTGCCTGGCACCGCTGTTCCTGTCGCACAGGCGTGGTCCAGACGGATGCGAAAGGCGCTACCATACCCTCAGCTACAGTCCGCTTCCTTCTTTCTGCCTTTTGAGGGCTTACCCGTACCGCCTCTCGGGCGATCAGGGCCGCCACTAGGGTGCGCAGGGGGCTCCTTCACCGATGAGGCTGTGAAAGGCCAGCAGTCACACTAGCTCTTGTGTTTTCTGGAAGAAGGCTGAATGGCTGACGGTTTAGATGTGGCCCCTAGTGCATGCGCTTGCAGCACTAGCTCCAGCTGCATGTCAATGGCCAGTCTAGTTTGCGCAATGTTTGCAGAATCCTCTAAGATGGCCCCGAGCTTGGCCACCAAAGATGCTCGGTCCGTTCAGGGGGTCCCAAGTAACCAGTCGCTGACAGCTGCAGCAGGACGTATATGGTCCAGAACAATCTGCTTGATTGTGTCACACGCTTGCAACCGTGCCAGTGCGTTCATTGACAGCACCACACCATCATTTGCACACGCTGCAGGTGGCCTGCCCCTGCTTCAGTCAAGACCAACTGAGGCAAGCGATAGGAGTGATTGACGGCATTCATTGCTGCCCTCACACCTTCATCGCATAGGGCCAGGACTTCTGAGTGTGACTGGTTCTTATCCACCAGTGCCCGAGAGGGACCACCCACTCCTGCACGGGGAACACCCAGTACCCAACAGTCATCCTGTGACCGCACCGTACCGCTCATACTCTGCTCTAGGTATGCGGCACCTTGCCCGCAACTGTCTGGAGGGCGCAGGAGCTGACTCTTCGAAGACAACTGCTTCGTATAGAGCTTCCAGCAGGTCTTTGAACTTGGGATCCAGTCTAATGGACTGGACTTTAGATAAGGGCAAGACCCCCATCCATATGGCCGCAACCGACGGACAGGGCATGTCCTCTAAGGTAGTTGAGACTCCAATCCATTTTAGAGGATGACACTTCCGTGAGCACATCACCCGTTGATGTGACGACGGGTCTACCAACAGCGGCCTCTCGGCTAGGAGCCACTGTTGGATAACCATAAGCAGTGGTACTGTATGGTTCTGCCGCCACCCCATGCTACAAAGCATTCCATAGAGTAGGCCTGCACAGATAACCGTGCAGGACCATGATGGTTACAGAACTGGGGACGTGCACAGGTGCCAACGGAACCATGTCTTGATGCTGGCTCAGGCGTGATAGGCGAGTACCACGTCTGGCCACCGTGTCGGTTGGTGGCAAACCAACCATCACTGGACGGGTGCCCGGTCTCAATGGGCAGAGCAGCTGCCATGGCTTGCGGCAAGCCAGACAAATGGAGGGCGGTTATGTCCAGGACAGAATCGACCTCCATATGCTCCACCCGCGGTAACTCGGGATGCACCAATCTCTCCTTCACAGCATCCTCATCCTCCGACTCCAGAGTGATGAACGGACGAGGACGCGCTGGATCCATCATGGCAAACGGCTTCCATACCCGATGGACCGGCCACCACCACTGGACCACCCACAGGCTGCGAAGGAGCAGAACCTGCCAGGCCAGAGCACAATGGCACTGCCAGGGGGCCATATAAGATGGCATCCCCGATAGCCGTTCCAGGACCCTGTCCAAGAACAGGGTCCATACCAAGAATGGGGAGAGGTTGTGCCGCAGGTTTTGGAATCAAGGATGACACCAATGTATGCAGGCCGCTATGCAAGTAACCTTGCAAAGTGGGCCCGAACCACACAGGGGGTGACAACCCCAATTCCTCCACCTGTGGATGGGAAGCACCAACCGGAGCCAACCCAAGTGCTTCCCAGTTTAATTTAGAACCGCCTGAACGCGCGTCAGACCCAGCCAACTCCAGTGCTAAAAACATTAGTTCACGGGACCACACTTAACAAATACTACATCGGTCATCAATATTACAGGTCGAGCATCTAAAACTGGCATGGCCCTGAAATGCGCCATGGACGAACTTATGGCACATCGAACAAGATGGAGAGTGGGCTTGGCCTATAAGACAAGCACAAGACTATAATAAGCAAGCGGTTCAAATACAAAACGTAAGGCTGACAAATAATCTTCAAATAGTTTGACAATAAATTATAGGTTATCCCTCCAGCACCCAAAGACCCGAAATGTTACAATCAAGATAGCGTAAGAACGTTAAAAGCCAAAACATACACCCATATAAATTGAACCTGCAGGATGTATGTTGAGGACATTCACGGTAAATTGGAGAATATTTCCAAAATTATACTACAGACGAATGACGAGCACGACACAAGAAAAACAGAATTACTTAATCTACTGCTGTACAACACGGTAGAGGCACAGTATTACACATATAATGAAGAATTTTGAAATAACCATCGATTGCAAACGGGATGGAAATATACGCAAAACTTGACAAATTCATGTTTCTGGTACTAACACGCACGTAGCCACCAGCAATACGATGCACGATTTTTAGTAAACATTTTTCTCAACGAAATAATGTGTGATGTCACCCGCCCAGACCATCTCGATGAACGACGTAAGCCGATTTAGTGTTAGAAAACCGTGTATTTCGCCGGTAAACAAACTTAAACATTGGGGGTTAGGGAGGCAATCATAAACGGCATTTTCACTTGTCTCTTACGTCCCAGTTCCGGTGAAATGGAACATAGCACACACACGAAAATAGGAGACACAGTCGTCCCCCGACCAGGGCTTTTAAGTACAACCAATACTTTTAAAATCCAACAAGGGAGATAACTCGGGTAAGCCTGGACACATTTTGCCCATATGCAATCCACACCGAGGTCTTGTCATAAGGTGTTGACATTCTAAATTTGAAATGAATCCATTCAAGCTAACTGAAGTTATCGAGCGGAAACCACATTTTAGAATTTTTAAAGAAATGAAGGGAATAACTCCAGTGGGTCTGAACACATTTCGTCGATATGCAATCCCCACCGAGGTCTTGTCATAAGGAGTTGACATACCAAATTTGAAATGAATCCATTCAAGCTACCTGAAGTTATCAAATGGAAAACAATGCGGACGCACGCACAGAGCCTGTGTTTCTATAGTCCCCTTCGACGATGTGGGGGTGGGGGTGGAGGGAGATTAACTAGATTACATTTAATAACTATACGACCTGGACATCAGTGGCGTCTTCCATTGTAATCCAATATATAATCCGATGTTTAGAATAGGCACAGACAGCACACCAAAATCAGAAACTTGACTTTTACATTGCACAAAATGGCGGTCACTCTTGGTTGGCTATGCAAACAAGAGTGGTCGGTTCATGGCTACGGGTACCCGGTTCCAGTAACTGGCTAGAGCTTGTCAAATCAGAAGGTTCTAAGGCCACAGCCCCTAGGTGGCGGTTATCTCCACGTCCAAAATCCTATCCCTAACCCACCCACCCAGAATCCTGTCTTTGATAAACATATCAGAATTAGTCAGTCTGCTTTAACTCTTAACGACCCCACGACTGATACATGGAGGCGTTAATCTATCCAAATATCTGTCCGTGTCATTCAGAGTTATGTAGCAGACTCGGACTAATCACATTGGCGGATGTGTTGTTGCCTGTTGGAGCAGGGTTCATGATCACATTTTCCTTTTTACGAAACATTGACAGCTTTATTGATAATTATTATATGAGCAGACATTTCATATAGACTATATATGTATAGGGACTGCATAGTCAATTGCGCCTTGCCATGTGCATAGAGGTGCTGCGGTGCTGGCTTTCGTGAATTGTCCCGTTTAGGTCAGGCGCGTAGCAAAGGGGGTGGGGGGGGGGGGTTCGAACGAACTACCCCCACTTAGCCGAGTTCCGTTTTTCATTCAGTATAAGGGCCAAATTTACCTCCAGAAATGCAAGAGAAGCCATCTGAGAGCACTCAAATTGGAAAATCTTCTGGGGGAGGACCCTCAGACCCCGCCCCCCCACCCCCACTTGGAACCATGTCTCACTTATCCAACATAAGAACTATCCCATCTACCATGCTGCCTACGCCCCTGTAGGTACTCGTACGGCGATTATTTACATTGTATGCGTATAATGAACTGGAATTCAAGGCGACCGTTTGTCTATCAAAGATCCCACCGGATCCAAACATTTCAGATAAACAGACATCAAGAGTGGACATACATGTAACTTTAATCGTAAAGGACAATATTTTAGAAAAAACTAATCAATGAAAAATGAAATCCTGACTGCATCTCAGATTTGTAAGTGCAGGTTCAATTCCGTTCAACTATAATGCCCGGACAAGAGAACTTTGAATTAAGTTTTTCAAGCGAGATAACTCAGGAATTCGGATGAATTTCTTCAAAATGGAATTATAGCACTGCTTCTTCAAGTAATATATTCCGTGACATAGGAATTGAGAGAACAGGTTCAAAATTCTTCAAGATCTGGCACGAACAAGACAATTTTTATGATTTTAAGTATTCCAGGGGAGATAACGACAACAGACACCCCTAGGATTTGTCTGTCTGTCGTTTTATTATCCACATACACTTATCGTTCAATCACTACTTGCTAAATAATTTAATGCCTTCTAATGCAAGAACCACAACTCTCTACTCTAGTCCAGGTTTCTGGATGGAGTAGACTCCCTTAATGGCAATCAAACAGAGACATCTGGAATCGTAGCTAAACTGTAGTTGTGTTGACTTCTTGAAATGATTATCAGATGGACGGACAGACAGACTGACATACATACATTCTATACAGACGCATGGATGTACAGGACTACGGATAGCACACATGCACATCTTCAAGTGGTAATAAGAACCCGTAACAAGTTTCAAAAGAGAAAAAATGTACTGCTGCGAAAATCTGTGATGAATTAGGCAATTGCAAGGAATTTCTGATTTGCGTGGGAAGGGTTGGGATTTTTCCGATTTAAGCGGATTTTTGATTTTTTTTTTTTTTTACTAGAAATATAACAAAATCAAGGATTTTTTTACATGCACTCAAGTTCGGAACTAAATAGAATATAATCACTAAACAATGTATCAAACTGTAGTGCCGGTATTTATACTATTAAAATGTATTATAACAATAAGCATCCCAGAATTTGTTCTTACATTTTTTTAATTTGTTGTCACATTTTAAAATAACTGCGGTTCAACTGGACGGGGCATGACCATTGACCAAAATTTCTAATAAACATACCTACACTACCGTAAACACGTGTATATATATATATATATATATATATATATATATATATATATATATATATATATATATATATATATATACTGAACCAAAAAAGCTTAGCAATACTGAGAATATTACTGTATAAATGTTATTTTTTAAAAACCAATAAATTGATTCAAATACATTATTTAATTGACAGGCGACTTTCCAATTTGAATAACAGTCTCTTGTTACTGTAATGCTCAGGGCCGTATTTAGATATAATTATTTTATTTTGCAAATTTTCGTAATTAACATTGTTGCTGAACACCAAACAAGAATTGGGGCCCCCCACAAATATTATAATAGAATTATAATGCATGATTAAGAGTTCTAAACTAATAAAGTTTGCTTTAAATGTCCTATAACTTCCGGAAAAGTGCATTTTCCCCCCATTTTTAAATTGTGGGGGCCCCTTGCTTTTGCCCCGCTTGCCCCCTTTAAATACGGACCTGGTAATGCTAGCATCGCGCCTTTAACACGGGCGGAACAGCAACAAGTGGACGACGGGCATGCAGTCCAGCATCATGGAGTCTGTTTCGCACAGTTTGTGCATGCACTGTAGTGCCGGTAGCGGTGTGCAAATTACGGGACAGCCGCGGCGCAGTCTCAAACCTGTGACGTCGTGATGCCGTCACTAAGTAGCGGTCTTCTCGTGGTGTTGTTGCTCTCGGTCTGCCAGATCGTGGTCGGTCATTAACATGTCCAGTTTCCTGCTCACGTTGGCGGAGACGGGAAATGGTTGAGGCGTGAACATTAAAATGTTGAGCAAAAGCGCGAACGCTCTGCCCAGCAGCAAGTCTTCCCATTGCTTCATGGCGCTGATTTTCGGGTAGCCCTGGGCGGCGGCCCATGTTCGGTAGGGTAAACTTTTAAGCCTTTTCTGTTTAACGTTCGTTATCTGCTTTTGCAATATGGTGAATTTGTGCCTTCGCTACCCACCAATGTCGTCTATAGGCGTAGATATAAACAAATCCGACGTTTCGTCATACAATAAATTCGCAGATTTTCTCAATCAGTGGACGTTCCACAATCTTTTCTCTGATACTGACGAGGTGCTTGGGCCCCGAGAGAAAACGGGCTTCTTGCAAGAGATTGCAGGAAATGTCAATTTCCCTTTCTCCAAGATCTAACAATACTCACCATTCTGTTACTTCTGATATACAGCTGGCCCTGACAGCGGCTCTAGGATTATAGACTTAGAAAGCTTTACCGACTCCTGGGAACCGGGTACCCGGCTCCCCACTGCCGAGTACCCGTTTACCAAAGAGCTCATATTGTTTGCATAGCCACCAAACAAGAGAAAACTATGGCTTGCCTCCGTGGGGCTGGGAGGCTGGGTCCGTAACAGAATGGTGAGTATTGTTAGATCTCGGAGAAAGGGAAATTGACATTTCCTGCATTCTCCTTCGATCAATACTCACCATTCTGTTACTTCTGATATACACCAGATTTGATCAGTAACCTGGTGGGAAGGGGCAAGCCATACATGCTAATTTTGCCCCTTGGAGAAAGATTTTAGACTTCAAACTTGACTAACGGAGACCTAAAAGGACCGTCAAGTTCACGGAACCGAATCACATTCGCGTCACAGCCCCCCACCCCCCCCTTTTTCCTCCTAAGAAAAGGGAGAGAACTAACGAACATGTATCTCGCCTGAAACACCAATATGCCAAGAGGGTTAACTACTCCCTGCATATCGCTTGTATTAGCCTGGGAATGAGCATGAATATATAAGATGAATGAACATGATACATATACATAATACAAAAAACTCTCACTTGTTGAATTACCTTATGATAACAGGACTTCAGACGTACCGCCTACAACCATACACCGGTTCGGCCATCAGTGACACAATCTGGTTGACATCCTCTCGCTTGACCATGCCTGCTTTAGGTTCTTTTCTTACCTAAGTGAAAAAAGGGGAAAAGCAGTGTGGTCACTAACTATCGTTTCAAAACAGCTAAAGCGAGTGGATTGGCTGAGTCTGACACATCCCTCATATAGTAATCCGTAAATGAGGACTCACAGTGCCATTGTGCAACGGCCATGATGTCCTCTAACGGAACACCATTGTAAAGGGCGGTCGAGGCGGCTATTCCTCTAACATCGTGTGCCCTTACGCCCTGCACCTGGTGCCCAGTCGCCATCTCATGAGTAGTCTGAATGCATTCGACCACCCAACGAGAGATAGTATCCATGGATGCGGCGCCATAAGGCTTTTTATGGCAGATCCACAGATGTCTATCGTTCGACCGTAACGAGTCAGTCCGTTTCTTGTACTTAGTCAAAGCACGGACCGGGCACCAGACACTGGCATCACGATCAAACCTGGTTAACTTCGGTATAATGATCGGTTTGCCGGGATATCTCAAAGATTGGTTCTTTGACATAAATTCTGCTCTTGGCAGAAGACGCAGACCTTCTCCAGAAACAATAAATCGGTTCCTCTCTGCCGAAAGCGCATGGATCTCACTGCGCCTTCTAGCTGAGGAAGCTGCCAATAGAAAGACCGCCTTTAGAGTCAAATGCTTTAGACTAGCCGAACGCAACGGTTCGAATGGGTGCTTGGCCAGTACATTAAGCACTAAAGATAGACTCCAGGCTGGAATGACTACCGGTTGTCTCGGGCGGAGATTGCTCATTCCCTTCAACATCACGTTTAACTGGGCCACCTCTGGACTATCCCTGTTGGCTAGACAAGGGATAACTGATGACAAAGCTGACTTGTATCCAGCAATTGTGACGGGAGCTAGTCCTGTAAAGAACAGCTCACAGAGAAAGTCTGCTATTTGCTGAATAGTGGATTGAAAGGTATCAATACCCTTTTCTTCACACCAGTCTGCAAATCTGTTAACCTTGTTGTTATATGACTTGAAGGTTGACCTCCTTCTCGCAGCCGCGATGAAATCAGCAGCCTGTCGAGAAAAGCCTTCCGACGTGGAACGTTGTTTGACAACATCCACGCAGTCAATTTGAACATTTCGGGACGCTCGTGGAGGAAGCGTCCCTTGGCCTGGGAGATTATGTTCGGAATCTCGGGCAACTGCACAGGATTTTCCACCAGCAGATCTAGAAGATCCGTGAACCACGCCCTGCTCGGCCAATACGGCGCTATTAACAGGACCAGACACGGTTCCTCCCTGACCTTCACCAATACCTTCGGTAGAAGAATGGTGGGTGGATACGCGTAAGCGTGCATCCCTCTCCAGCTTATCGCCAGAGCGTCTGTATCGACGGCATTTGGATCTGGAATCGGCGAGACATATGTCATGATTTGAGCATTTTCCTTTGTGGCGAACAAGTCCACGTTGGGTTTGCCCCAATGCTCGAAGATCCGTCGTAGAACTGGAGGGTTGAGGGACCATTCTGTTGGCAGGATTCTCTGTCTGCGAGACAAAGCATCCGCCAGAATGTTCACTCGGCCAGGAATATGAGCTGCTTTCAAAACAACCGAGTAATTCCTGCACCATTGAATCAAGTGCCACACCCTGATGCACAGGGTGGGCGACCTGGTCCCTCCTTGGCGATTTATATATGATACTACTGTCGAATTGTCCGACCGTATCAATATCACCTTGCCCCTGATCATCGGAAGGAACTCTTCCAACGCCAGTTCCACTGCCATCATTTCCAACAGATTGATATGCAGCTGACTCTCCGGGAGAGTCCATGTGCCCGAGACCTGGTGTTCTCCCAGGCAGGCACCCCACCCTTCCAGCGATGCATCCGTGTAAACGGACAGCTGGGGGTGGGGTAGGTGCAGCGAAACCCCTATTAGGATATTCTGACGCTGTTTCCACCATAGAAGATGCGATATTATCGGCTCCAAAACTGGCACCAGTTTTGACAGGGGTTCTGTTCTCTGTTTCCACAGAGACATCAGATACAACTGGATAGGTCTTCGCATTAGAGCAGCGTACGGGATAACCTGCTCCATGGAGACCATCATGCCCAGCATCTGAAGGAACCGCCTTGCCTGAATGTGGTTTCCCACTCGAAAACTCCCGAGGATGGCTAACAGAGACACCACTCTGGGCTCTGACGGGTAAACCCTGCCCTCCTCGAGGTCGAATCGCATCCCCAAATAAACGAAATGTTGAGTGGGTGTCAACTCGGATTTCTCCTCATTGACTATCCAGCCTAGATCTGAAAGTAACTTCAGAGTCAGAGCAGTATCCACGTTCAACCTGGCTGCCGAGTCTGCCTTGAGCAGCCAGTCGTCTATGTAGGTGTGTAGCGCCACGTTCTCTTTTCTGAGAAACGCTGTCACCGCAAGGACCACTCTTGTGAAAACCCTCGGAGCTGTCGACAGGCCAAACGGGAGAACTGTAAACTCCCATACTTGATTCTGAAACGCAAATCTCAGAAACCTGTGCCAACTCCGATTGATCGGAATGTGGAAATATGCATCTTTCAGATCGATCGATACACACCACATTCCTTTCCTCAATCCCGCCATTACCGACCTCGGTGTTTCCATCTGGAACCGAGGCGTATGGATAAACCAATTTAATGGCCTGAGATTGAGTATGGGTCTCCATCCCCCCCGTGCTCTTGGGGACAAGGAACATGTTTGAATAGAAGCCTGGAGTGTTCCGGTTTGCTGGTTTTATTGCTCCCTTCAGAAGCAAACCCGACACTTCCTTTTGAACGGCTTCTAACTTGTCTGGCTCCCTTGGTACGGGTGTCCAGACTGGTGCCAAAGACAGATTTTGTGGCGGAAAGTCCCACCACTCCGGCATGTAACCCTGGGATAACCATCCCAGGACCAGACTGTCTGACGTCACACCTCGCCAAACCTCGACGAAACGCATGAGCCTTCCACCCACCATAGACGCCTCGACGTCTAACGGGGTTGTCCGGCTCGCAGTCCGCCCCCCCCCCCCCCTTTCTTAACGAGAGAGAGTGAGAACCATTTCGTTCTAGGTACGACGGGTATAACTGGCACCGCTGTTCCTGTCGCACAGGTGCGGTCCAGGCGGATATGAAGGGAGCTTGCGTACCCTCAGGTACGCTTCGGCCCCTTCTGTCCGCCCTTTGAGGCCTTACCCTTACCACCTCTAGGGCGGTCAGGAGCAACATTGGGGAGGGTAGGCGCCTCTACAGCCTTCCTGGGTTTCTTCGCCGGCGGCGGCTCCGAGAACCCAGCCGAAACAGACGTCGCAATAGGCCTGGCTTTCGCCTTGCCCTTATGCTTTTTCTGTTTCTTTGAAGGCTGTCCGGTTAGCGGCTTGCCCACAGCCCCTAGTGCGTGCGCTTGCCGCACCAGCTCTAGCTGGAGATTTACCGCTAACCGATTCTGCGCAATACTGGCGGTGTCCTCTAAGATGGCCCGCGCTTGGCCACCAAAGATGCTAGGCCCTGTCAGGGGCGTCCCAAGAAGACGCTCCCTGACTGCCGTAGCCGGACGCATATGGTCAATGACCATTTGCCTCCTGGACTTCGTCACATGCGCTTGCACCCTTGCCAATGCGTCCATTGACAGCACCAAGCCGTCATTAACGCACGATAGCGCCACAGGTGGCACAGGGTGGCCTGCCCCCGCTTCAGCCCACACCGACTGAAGTAGATGATAGGAGTGATTGACAGCGCTCATGGCTGCCCTCACACCCTCATCGCATAGGGCCAGGACTTCTTCCTGGTGTACCTGGGCCTTATCCACTAGTGCCGGACCGGGACCACCCGACCCGGCACTCTGGACGCCCAGTACCCATCGGTCATCCTCCGTGACCGACGGGACTACACCATACCTGTCGTATTCACCCCGCGGAATACGGCACCTTGCCCGCACCTCCCTGGAGGCCGCAGGGAGCTGACCCTTGGTCATTAGTTGTTTACTATAAATAGCATCCAACAAATCAATGAACCGTGGATCCAGTCCCACTGACTGGATCCGGGCCGCGGGCAAAATCCCCGTCCTAATCGACGCAACCGACGGATGGGGCGCATCTTCATCGGCCGTGGCCGAAACCACAGACGGGTCTACTCTGGCTAGCCACGCCAGAGCATCAGACCAGTCTAACTCCGAAGAAGATACCCCCGCAAACACGTCACCCGTTGACATGCTTACGGGTCTGCCAGCCATGTCCTCCCGGCCAGGAGCCACGGCTGACACGCCAGGCACTCCGCTACCACATGGTTCCGCCGCCACCCCATGAAACACTCCGGTCCATGGGGTAGGTCCGCACGGAAAACCGTACGGACCCGTAACAGTCGCGGAACCATAGCCGGCCACGGGCGCCAACGGCACCCCATGTCCGGCTGCCGGACCAGGCGAGATAGGTGAGTACCACGCCTGGCCCGGCACACCGGTTCCCCTGACGGCTGGTGACAAACCAAGCCGCGCGGAACCGGTGCACGGTAACGGATTGGCCTCAGCCGCAGGCGGAGCCGCTGACCTGGCTTGCGCCAAACCAGACAAATGGAGGCCGGTTCTGTCCAGGACGGAATCAACCTCCATATTCTCCACCTGCGGCTTCACGGGCCGCAGCAACCTCTCCTCCTCGGCCTCATCGTCTTCAGACTCCGAAGAGCCGTCACTAGACGAATAAACCGTGGAGCCGTCCTGGCGGACGGCTCCCACACCTGATGGACCGGCCACCGCTACTGGACCACCCGGAGGTGGCCGCAGAGAGACAGAAGCCAGACGGACCCGCCAGGGGGCCGTACGAGACGGCCCCCTCGGTAACCAGTCCAGAATCCTGTCCGAAGACAGGATCCGTACCAGGCATGGGGAGAAACTGCCCCCCAACCTTTGGTAGCAGGGACGACACCAGCGTGGGCAGAACGCTATGCAGAAAACCCTGCATAGCCGGACCAAACCTCCAGCTGGGGACGTGGAGCACCCCCACCGGCCGAACCGGGCGCTCCACGATTTCCTCTCGGACCGCCTGACCCCGCGTCAGACCCAGCCAAGTCCTTCTGGGCAAGGAACTTAACCATCGTTTCGACGGACCACACTGCACAAACATTACACCTATGATCTATATTACACAGGGAACACCTAAAACAGACATGGTCCTTGAACATTACACGGACAAACTTATGGCTGTCGTCACATGATGGCGGGGCTGGCTTGGCCTATAAAATAAGCACAAACCTACAATAAACAAGCGGAACGAGACACGGATGGAAGGCAGACAATTAATTTTCAAATATTTTGACTCATAAATTAACCGTAACCTCCCGCACCCCACCCCGCCACGTTACAACAACGATCGCATTGATTATGACGACAAGAACGCGGCGGGCACAACACACCCATAATAGATCCTACAGGATGTGTAACGGCTCCAGGAATCATATCGCATAGCATTCAGGGTATATTTACTAATCAATATAAATTATACTCCTAACGAACGCAGCACGATATGTGAAGAAAACAACAAAATGTATAACAACTGCTGTCTCACACGGTAAAACCGCAGACCACGCATCTACTCAAGAATTTTGAAACCACCGATCATTGCAAACCGATCGTGATCGCACGTAAACTTGATCATTCTAAAGTTTCCGGTACCATTTTTTAGTACGCAGCACCCAGAACAAGATGCGCGAATTAATGAAAAAATTTTTCTTCACATAAACATCCGAGCGACCGGGTGTGACGTCACCCGCTCGGATTCTACGGAGAACGACGTCAGCCGATATTCGTGTTAGAAATACCGTAGCAAACACCTATTTTCATATCTGCCGATCGCCTGTTGGGGTTTAAAGAAGGCGATCGTCTGGCATATATCGTTGCTAGCACACGTCCCAGATTCTATGGGGTTAGAAATTGGAACATGCGACACAACGAAATTTAGAGACCTAAGTCTTTTAACTATGGATATAAAGAACAATACAACCTGGTTGTCTTGGGCGGTATTCTCCATAGTCCTTAGTTATCCTTTCAGAACACACAAACTATCACTGATTAAAGACTTAGATTCTTTTAAAAAACACTAAAATCCTTAATGCGAAAAGCATGTATTGCACTTGTTGCTATGCAAACAAGAATGAGCTCTATGGTAAACGGGTACTCGGCAGTGGGGAGCCGGGTACCCGGTTCCCAGGAGTCGGTAAAGCTTTCTAAGTCTATAATCCTAGAGCCGCTGTCAGGGCCAGCTGTATATCAGAAGTAACAGAATGGTGAGTATTGATCGAAGGAGAAGTAACGTGTCGCTGTGGTGCACATACCAAGCTAACCATCAGGTCAAAGGTCAGTGACGGCTTTACGTTTTTATGTCCTCGGCCTCATGACATGGGAACGCGAAAGAATTCCTCTTCGAAGAGTCATACTTCAACATTAGAGATCTCATGCTGTTTATACGATGTTATCTCGACATTTGTTCATTACACAAATGTGCACTGATCACCAATATGAACCACAAAAAGACAGCTGTCAACTGGGCCAGTTACATCCCAGAACTCCTTTGCCATTATGTGCACAACTCCTACAAAACTATCAAATTTTCAGGCGAAATCGAAATAGGCGAGTTTATTTGGCCACTCGGTCAAATACCATCGCGGCAATCCTCGTACTGAATTACATATATGGATCCTTGGCATTGTTGAGCGTCCATCAAACATGATTGTATTATATCCAATCGACGTCAGAAATGAGGAGACTAGTACCTATCATTGAGAAACACGTAGAAGCAGGGTCCCACATCTTGACTGACTGTTGGGCATCATACATTAACCTCAACAACTATGGTTTTGGGCATTATTCGGTTTGCCATTCTACAACATTAAAGCAACTATACCAGAATGTCACAACTGGAGAGATAATTGAATCGAATACTAATCAAATTGAAGGGCATGGAAAATTAGCAAAAGAGCATAAATTCCGACGCATGAATGGCACGAACACAAACTCTTTGAACAGCATCTGGCACAAATCGTTTAGCGAAACCACCATCGTGACAACATCTATGACGCTTTCTTTGAGTTAGTGAAAACTATATATACACTGGATGCTCCACCAAATTACGATTATCCGACACCACTTTTTCTAACTTGGACCCCTCCTGTGGTGGATCCAGAAAATTCAGAAGCCATCATCTCCATACTTGCCAAAAAACGAAGATGATCTTCGTACTGTAAATCCAGACACAGGTGTAGTAATTTTACTGATACTGTTGCGTAAATATCACTCAAGTATATGGCGTCATAATCACGTCACACTGTAGGTTGACATCACAAGCAAAGTGCTTAATGAATGATGTATCTGTGTCTGTCGCAGTGTCGGGAGCATTGAATAGTAAGTCAAACTTACGAATTGTATATCTTTACTATTTAATAAACATTATGTTTAATAATTTGAAACTATTTTGACTGGGCGCTGTTGCTGCCGCTCGTTCAAATTAGTTTCAAAATATTCAGCCGGATACCTGTACAGTTCACTTGAAATTGGGATCCTGTCAATTAAGGATTTAAAACAAACTGATCCTAACACACGAAAAGCATAGGCACAAATCATGGGCGGTGCCACACGTATACACCCTGCTTATCTAGAGCTCTTGGGGTGGGGGTGGGTGGGTGCATAACTCCATGAAAAACTGACGAAAATGCCTGAAACTCGAACTTACTCTCTAACTCCTTGTACTGAAGCGAGGCACCAATTTCCCCTTAAATATCGTTAAGGATTGCGAAAAAAGTGCGGAAAGCTAATATTTTTCGTCTTAAGTGGGCATAACTCCACCAAAAATTGACGCATACCCCCGAAACTCGAACTTGGTCTAACTCTCATAAAGCAATGTAGCAATTCTCAGTAGAATATCTTGAACGACTGCAAAAAGAAACTAATATTTTTCGTATTTCCTACGTCGAAAAGGGGCATAACTCCATCAAAAATTTACGCATATGCCTGAAACTCAAAATGATCTGTAACTTCTCATAACAAAGCAATGTAGAAATTCTCAGTATAATATCTTGAAAGGCTGCGGAAAAAAGTGCGGGAAACTTATTTTTCGTATTTCATGTCGAAAGGGGGGGGGGGGGGGGAAATGGAATAACTCCGTGAAACATTGACGAAAATGTCTGAAACTCGAACTTGCTCTGTAACGCCTTATACTATGGCGATGCACCGATTTTCGCTTAAATATCTTGAATGCGAAAAAAGTGCGGAAAGCTGATATATTTTTCGTATTTCTGAAGTCGAAAGGGGGCATAACTCCATCAACTCCGCAAACGGCTCATAATACCCTGCCATGATGACAAACTAATAAATGACAGCTATCAGAAAATATTTATTTCTTCCTCAGAACCATCAGACCAGTAATGCTTATTAAGTGTCAAAGCGATCCACTAAACGGTCAAGGAGGTACCAATTTTCAAGTTGGCTGCCGCCGACTGGCGGCCATATTGGATTTCGGATTATCGTAAATTTCGATAGGTTTCTTCACCAGACATATTCCAACGATCCTAGGAAGTGATCCGATAAATGGTAACGGAGATATCATCCAGAAACCAACTTTCAAAATGGCAGCCTGTGGCTGGCGGCCATCTTGGATTTTGGATCAGTGTCGATTACGATAAGTTTCTTCCTCAGACCTAGTCCAACCACTCTACGAAGTTTCAAAGTGATCCGATAAAGGGTAACGGAGTTATCATCCGGAAACCAATTTTCAAGATGGCCACCGGTGGCTGGTGGCCATCTTGGATTTCGGATCATTGTCAATCTAGATAAGTTTCTTCACCAGAGGTAGTCGAACCACCCGATGAAGTGTAAAAGCGATCCATAAACGATAACGGAGTTATCATTCGGAAACCAATTTTGGATCATCGCCGATTTCGATAGGTTTCTTCCCCAGACCTAGTCCAACCACCCTATAAAGTTTCAACGCGATTCGACAAACAGGAACGGAGTTATCATTCGGAAACCAATTTTCCAGATGGCCGCCGGTGGCTGGCGGCCATCTTGGATTTCAGATCATCGTCGATTTCGATAGGTTTCTTCCCAAGACCAAGTTCAAACACCCCATTAAGTTTCAACGCGATCCAACAAACGGTAACGGAGTTATAATCCGGAACCCACTCTGCCGCCCGGCCGGACGGACGGGGGCATTACATAAAACCCCGCCAAATTGACGCATGCGTCTGAAACTCGAACTTGATCTGTAACTTCTCATAACAAAGCAATATACCAATTCTCAGTTGAATACCATGAAGGACTGCGAAAAAAGTGCGGAAACCAACTACGAGAGACGGAGTGAAAACCTAGTGCCGCGGCCCCCCCCCCCCCCCCCACCCAACGGTTTTACCGGTGCTGCCTGTCATTGGTGTCTGGTACAATAAATCTTATCTTATTTTATCTTAAATTATAAGTGCATTCTCGTAGAAGCCATTTTTTTATTGCGGTGTTGTATGTGCCGATAGTGGTTCGTGCAGAGCCGTGGAGTTTGCTATAGCGGGTGTTCTTTTGGCTGCGTTGCTGGTTGAAATTTATATTGCGATGATGGTGGTTCCGTGTCTTTTGCAACAGCTACAGCGCCATGACTGGTCGTAGCTCTTACTGTTGGTGGTTCAGTGTTATTAGCAGCGGTATCCGTGGCCTCGGTGTCAGGAGCGATGGTGGCAGCGCCAATTGTGTATGAGCGAGTATGTATGCATGCGTGCACGTGTGTGTATGTGCGTGCGTGCGTGTGCATGATGAGGGATGGGGGGTGTATAGTTGCTTATTAGTCCCCTCTTACAAACCACAATATATAACTGAGGCATATACCAAGTTTCATTAAAATATATTAAGCGGTTCTGTATGATATGCTCTTTACGAGATTGTGGACGGACGGACGTACAGGTAGACAAATAGACTGACGGACGCGGTGTTTACTATAGGCTTCCGCACCTTCCTCTGCCGGGGTTGGGTGCTAAGTATAGGGAGAATATTATGGGATCACAATTATTTTACTCACCAGTTTGCTTTCTCTGAATCGTGGAATAATATTCGTCTCAATGAATTGCACTGCACTTAGAATAACTTAGTAAATTAATTACTGTTAATGACAGGTTATATGTAGCCGGCTTATGTCTAAGGAAGCAAACATAAAGAACTAAAAATAAATTAATATTTTAAAAGCATAAAAACAAAGAACAAGAACGTAACAAAATTGCTGAAGTAACGAGGAGCGATTGAATAAAATAATTCGAAGTCGTATATTCCCCTTTACTTTCGGCGAGTCTACTCCTGGCTATGGGTATATTGTTATTGACTGGAACATCGGTTATGGACGAAACAGTCTTCTATTTAGTATCAATAGTAGAGACGAAAGCGTCTGTTACTGAGTCTGAAAGTACACAGGTATGACACAATATTATCACTGATATTAGTAATTTTGAGAAGAAGAAAGCAGTATATGCCACCCTATTTAATACAAATAAAAATATCTTAATTTTGGCGGGAGAAATTGACAAGCCGTCACTCTTTACAGCTCATTAATCTGTTTCGCAAAACTGACAGGCAACATTCCATTTGTGTCGCGCTAGACCCGCGATCGAGAAAAGAATATTCTAGGCGCGAATCCATGTCGCGGGGTACACGAATTCTCGTTCCAGAAATTGAAGTTAGGGCGGTTGTTGCCATAATCGATGTTTTGTGGAAGCGGTGCCCCCACCCTCCACCCACCCACATGTTGTTGGCTAAGTTTATTCAGCTGTTGATTTTCTGACTGTGTGATGGCCTGTACTGTTCACTCATAAAATGAAGTGGTCTTGAACCACACATGCAGGAGACACATTCTGAAAGCAACTAAGATTCAAAGGAACATTGACATTTCAAGTAGAAAGGGGCTTTTCTCTACGTTAGCGTTTTAAACGATTTCCAGAATTTTAAAGAAATTCGTAATGACCACCGAAAGAATCGACCTATCAAAATTCGAAACAGAAGTTCCGGAGCCTAGATACGTTTTAAAAGGTTTCCGGAAAACTAGGATAATCCAAGATGGCTGCCGAAAGGTGTATACAGTAACAATTCTATATTTATTTGTAAAATCCTACCACTATTGGATCAACTTTCGTAGGAAACTGGGCCAATGATTGAGGAGGAGGAGGAGGAGGAGGGGGAGGAGGTGTGTCGTTTTAAAGGACTCCCAGAAAGTTTTCAGAAAATCCAAGATGGACGCCGGAGATAATACACATTCTGAATAGAGGATCTGGAGCCTGCAACAATGAGGTCCTTTCGGCCAAATTCGTTTTAAATAAATCCAAGCGGTTTAGAAGGAGATACGTTTTAAATGATTTCCTGAACATTCTTGGACAATCCAAGATCACATCGTACAATCGGCAATGAGTAACATAGAGACATCGAGAACACGGATAAAAGTTGAGTTGATAATTCATCATTTGCTCTGCTACATGCTTATTGTTGGACATAAATTACGATGTACGTCCTACAATGAATGTTCGAAGGTTGCACATGTAGACTCCCAGCAGCCAACACGCTGTTGTTAATTCATGGTATGCCGTCAAGTCGAAGGTTATCTGAACATGAATCAAACTTTAATACTTGAAGCCTTAGTATGCTCAATTTAGTGGGAAACTAAATAGGCCTATACCTCCAGGAAGTTTGTCTTTCCTCTTACTGATCACCAAAGAACAACAGACCCACCATTATTGCAAACATGCATAATGTAGCCAGTAATGGCAGGCGGGAGCAGCAAGATAAACTATTTTGAAGCAATCGGGTAACACATATTTGTGTCAGTTTGAACACGAACACAATGAGACAGGTATATCATGTTTATTTTTCAAATTATTCTGAAATCACATGCCCTCTGCGAATTCCAGTGACGCAAAGATTATCTTTAAACTGTAATGCGTTGCAACGACATAAACATGTATTAGTTAAATGGGAACTTACCTGGATGGTTGACTGTAATTCTAGCCAAATTATCCTGGAATAAAGAGGTGTAAACATGAGGGACGTGTCGTAGCTCATTATGGGCTCACAGTTACACGAGGATGCCTGAAAAAAAATCAATACAATTTTTAGTTGTGAATTCGAACTAGGGATAGTCAACGTCGCAACTAAAAATATAATAATTTATGCGGAATGAAATCATCAGTTCATTACATCGAGGCACATATTTTAAAACAGTCTCCGTTTTTCGCTGGCAATTGAACAAAATCTATATGACAACCTGCTACTGACTACACATTAAAAGGAGCGTGATTGGCAGATTCTATGAAAAACTTGTGCTTGTACCTGATGGCTATGTTACGGGTGGCATATATTGGTCCCATGTATTAATTTAACATCATCAAACAGATCGCACTATATAAAAAGTTGGATGCATGATGTGTAACATGTTTTACACCGTTACAATCCGAATTTTTAAACATTTGTATTTTGTGGCTTTTTCAGACAAAGCGACATTGTGGAGAGTTCAGGAAAAAAGTGAAGGTGAGATAGAAGAACTAATAAATGGATCCTATTTTAGATGTCTCTGGAGAAGAAACGATGACCGCCACTCCATTCATGTGTGAAATGTTTCATAAATAATTTGTTTGGAAACATGTAATCTACGACATCATGTGAAGAGACGTTTTAAACATTTGAATTTTGTGGCTTTTTCAGACAATGCGACAATGTGGACAGTTCAGGAAAAAAGTGAAGGTGAGATAGAAGAACTAATAAATGGATCCTATTTTAGATGTCTCTGGAGAAGAAACGATGACCGCCACTCCATTCATGTGTGAAATGTTTCGTAAATCATTTGTTTGGAAACATGTAATCTACGACATCATGTGAAGAAACACTAGTGTAGTAAATCTTCCAACATAATATACTCTTCATCATCTTTTTCAGTGCTACTAACGTTCAAATCCATTCCTTTTATGAGCTGGGTCAAACCAGCGCCACATTCCTCACTGCTCTCATCTATTGAATTTCCACGGACATCAATATATGCTTCATTACCGCTATAGCTACTTCCATCCTTTGCATGGGAATAGGCTGGGATGTACTAACATATTTTCGCAGCGTGTTCGACCTATTTTTCTTTGACGTGTCATAGCGAAAAATACACAGGCGCTCATCAATAATAACAGTTAATTATGTTTCTGCAGGCATCACATATTCAAAAACTTTGTCTTGTAACCAGTGGTATCTTGTTCAGTTCCAGTTCCCGATACCTAACACTAAATGTTCGATTATTTGCGTGTGGATTTTTGTTGCATACTCACAGTTGTAGCATAAAAACTTCTTCATGCCGACTCGTTGAAAACTGAAAATGAGAAGATTAGGCCTATATTCAGTTCTTTATCACAAAACAGATCTATCCATTGACTTTACAATGAGATCTATTTATAGCGACTGTCTGATTTTGGAACCAGACCACAAGGTGGTTATTATTTAAGACAGGTGCTTGTAAGTATCTTATAGCCCCAAATGCTGTGACTAAACCTGAGATTCTATGTTCTTGTTTTTGGATCCGCATACTCAATCCGCAAATGGACTCCGTTAACGGATTGTTTGCTATACTACTATTTCTCTATTGTCTATTTCATGTGTCCGCATACGTTATCCGTTTTCCTCTCCGAATCCGCAATCCGTTTTTGATGAGCATTGGAGCTAATTTTCCATATGCGAACGAGAAAATGGAGTGGGCTTTTCGGGAATGACGTCAACATAGACCTATTTTCCCGTATTTCGGCCAAAAAAACACGAAAATAATGTTGAACCCGTTTTGCATCCAGTTGTAACTCTTTGATTCGATGATAATAACATCCATGCATCCAGTTTTTAAAAAGAAAACTATGTACCAACCATCTTTATCACCTTTCTGAGTCTTCTTTCGTTGCAGCTCGTCTTTATCTAGGTCGCAATTTAACTTTAGAATTTTTTATAGTGCAGTGGACATCTTTAGACATACAGCTTTTGAAATCAAGGAAGAATGAAGAATTTATTTAAATTATCACCCTTAAATATCCGAATTCTCTTAAACTTGTGACAAAAAGGATCCTGGATCCAAACAACTGTCTATAATATATGAGATTTTTTCTTTTTTAGCCGCTGTTTACTGGTCCATAAAGTGGTCGCTATACATAGGGTTCCCTCTATATTTGGTGCAGAACATCGCAAATTAACCATGATTTGGGATACAATTACAGCTGTGAATCATTGTGCTCCAGATTGCCATTTTCATCCTGATCTGTCTTTAGGTAATTGCTGCATTATCCGTTGTTGCCGACTGCCATTGCTTACTACACTGAGAGTGCTTACAATAATATCCTGAAAAAAGATCTGATATGACGCGGATTTGTTCTTTGGTGATTACGAGGAGGAAATATATATATATATATATATATATATATATATATATATATATATATATATATATATATATATATATATATATATATATATATATATATATATATTTTCCAGTTGTAGTAGAGAAATAGTGGTTCTAGACCCGATGCAAAACAGTTCAGACGGTTTCAAAAACTCCAGCCTGCTGTTTTAGAGTGGCCGCTTCCCCATGGCTGCGGCATCCCACAGTTCAGCTATTCCTAAAACAGCAGCTAGCAGTTTCAGAACAACTGCTAGCTGCTGTTATAGAACAGTTCACAAACAGCTTTCAAACAGCCACCACCCACAGATGCCGCCCCAAGACAGTGACAATTGGCCGTAGCCATCTTCCGCTGCTAGCAGCTGTCCCAAGACCATCTCACCTGACTGAAGCGCAGCCATGGGCACCATCCGCTCCAAAACAGCAGGCTGTTGATTTAGAAACCATCTGAACTGTTCTGCAGCCATCCCACAGCTGTTCTAGAACCACCAGTTCCCTACTATTTGTCTGGTGCGGGCAACACATGCCTCCTGGATCTTAGAGCCAACTACATCATTTAGAGACATCGGATACCCAGGAATATTTGTCCCCATGGAGACATTGACCAAGCGATTACGAGGAGGTGAGATCAGCCCCATCACATATGCCATGGGTTGGCAGTCCTTGATTCGACGTCGACCACCCCGCTCCGACCCCCGCTCCACGATGGGGGCCCACCACCCTAGCTCAGGTTCTTGATAAGCTCCCCCCCCCCCACCCCCACCCTACGCAGGAAGGGAACTCCTGAGAAGCCACCAAAGTTGGAGGACTTACAGGAAAATCAGGTTACAGACGTTGCGAGGTGTCCACACGCCATTCAGAACTACCTACGGGGCTGGGTACTTGGGGAAAAAGATCCTGTGGCCTTCCTAGGGAACAACCAGGGCAGAATCGAGAGAAAACTCGTTGAATAAATCCTCGACCTGAAGGGGGTGAAGTTCAGTATTGCCCTCAAGATTACTCTCCACAAGGTGAAGCATGATGGAACCAAGGTCACCACAGATCACCAATTCTGGTCCAAGCAGCATGCCCTTCTGAAGGCAAGCAACATTGGCGAGGCCGTGTATGAGGCCAAACCCAATGTGTTGCAAGCCCTCAAGGACTACACCCCTATATCATAGTCTGCAGTGATGGCCTCATCGAGCCACCAGTACATGATCAATGGATCGTGCGGAAAACCTTTCATATCCAAAAATATATAAAAGACAATTCATACAACAAACAAAGAGTAAACAAATGACAAATGTAAAAGAAAAAGAACTATTACAAATCTACCAGTCTTCCATTATAAATAATATAATTCAAAATAGATTCTCATTTTCATTTCATTAAGTATTCAATTGAAAATTTTGAAACAAGTCTAACTGGTGTTCCAGTCCAATTAGCTTCAAAACATCCAACAGCTTACCTGTACGATGAAAGTGAGATCAGAGTTCATAAAAATCTATTATTTAAAATTTTTCTTCGATAATCAACATTAAATATGTTAAATGCAAAGACAAAAGTAATGACAAACAAAAGACATACACGCTAATCTTACAGATGGCTTTCATAATGGCATAGGTTTAATAAGCACATATTGATTATCAACAGAGACAAATTTACCTCTGCACCATACATTTTTAAAAATCCGAATTTTTTTTGCTTTGACAAATTTTGTGCATTCCCCTTAATGCTGCGTAACCACGATGCATAGAATATGGCTTTCAAGTGATCTATTTTCAGGCTAGTGATATTATTTTGAACCAAAGAGCATCTGTAACGCCAAATGTTCCAAATGCCACTGCTCAAGCAAAACAACATAATGAGCTTATCATTTTTACGCATGTAATCATTTCCCAAATCATGGACTAATATTTTCCTAGCTGTTATCTCAGTTCTTGGTACCATAAGATGAACTATGAGGTTCTCTACAAACGCCCAGAGCTGCGACACAACACGACACTCAGTAAACAGATGGACAATATTCTCGTCTGAATTCACACAGAATATACATTCATTATCGTAGCCACGGCATAATTTGGCTTTTACCATAAGATGTTTTACCCAAAGTCTCCTGTGGATTAATCGCCACACAACATCTCTTGCCTGTTTTGGAATATGTGATAAATGTATATTCTGCCATATCACGTCCCAATTCACAACAACGTATACATATTGATCACAAGCAGTAATGCACGTGGGAGGTTTAGCCCACCTTTCCAAAAGTAATTTATACCATGCTTTGCTGTCATATTGCATGAAAATTTGTTGTCATTATACATGATTTTAAATTTTGTATCATTATTATTATTACGTGTACTACAGAGGGAGAACCATTCATTCGGTACACCTGCGTGAATCCTATCTACAAGATGCTTCGCATCTATTGGTCGCAGAATAGTGATAACAGCGATCTCACTTAATCTCTTCAATTTCCGGGTAATGGGTCAACAATATCACAAACATTTTTAATTCACTTCCGTGCCATGGATGGGTAATATAAAACTTTGTCTTTATAACGGATTTGGTCATTGTCCCACAGATTAACATTTAAAACAGATTTCCAGCATGATGGATGGATTTCTATTTTAATAAAACCATCGAAAGCGTTTTTCAATTCCAAGAACACTCGAGGAACGCGCCTATAGTTAGGAGGTGGGTCATTTGCACAAAAGAAACTTCTCACAGAAAATGGCTCTATAAATCGTTATATTAGTGTTTTTGATACCATTGTCCACTGGTTGTTAGAATAAAGCAGATCAATAAAATATTTGAAAAGTAATGACATGCTCTTAGATCTAACATTAACTAGATTAAGACCCCCTTAAAAATATGATTGCTGCAAACATCCATAGACACCAGGCATATTTTACCATCCCACAAAAAATCCAAAACGATTTTACTAATTTCCTTTTCAACATACTGTGACATATGAATTACTGATGCTGTATACCACAATTCTGATAAAATTAGTGCATTTATGACCAAAATCTAAATCTAAATTGGATGCCTAGGATCTTTATGGATTCATTTGTCCATTGAATACCAAGCGGTTTATCACATCTATCACCCCACTGTCCTAAAAATCGAACAACTGATTTATTTTTTATTAATTCTTAGACCAGATGCTTTTTGAAAATCTAAGATGTTATCAAGTTGATCAAAGTCATTATCGTTGCCAGCAAACACAGTTGTATCATCACAATACTGTGATACCTTTATGGATTTATCAAGGCCTTGAATGCATATGCCTTCAAAACCAGAATCTTCTCTAATCGTTGATCCTAATGATTATATTGCTATTATAAACAACAGTGGTGATAACGAAAATTCTTGTCGCACACCCTGCTCTGAAATGATGGGTTGACTTACATGATTATTTATCAAGTACCTACTACTAACATTGTTATACATGATACGTACCGATTTGATAAAATTAGGGCACAGGCCAATATATTAGAGTGATTTAAAGAGAAAATCCCATTCCAATCTGTCAAATGCTTTTTCATTATCTAGACCGATAACTGCTCCTGGAATGTCGTCTTTCCCAATTAATTGAATAGTATCCCTAATTAAAAATGCATTTGTTAGAATATAATGGCCTGGTATAGAGCATGTTTGAGCAGTGCCAATTACCTCAACTATAATACTATGAAGTCGGCTGGCAAGTGTTTTTGAAATGATTTTATAAACAATGCATAAAAGGGAGATGGGCCTGTAATTTCCTAAATTTTCATGACTGCCCTTTTTGAATATTAGTCGCACATATGCCTGTGACATCGTAGATGGTAGTTTCCCTTGAGCGAAAATAGCATTAACCACATGAGTAAATTCGGGTCCAATTAGATTACAAAACGTTTGATAGAACTCAACAGTCCGGTCATTTCCTCATGGCACGTTGCCTCGTTTCATTTTATTCAGTGAGGCGGTCAAGTCAATGTTAATTGGTGTTCACCAAAATCCCTACTACCATCTAAAATGTATCCTTGATATTGGCTAGCATTTGAGATGCTTTCGTATCATCATTGCCATCTGATTTATATAACGATTGATAAACGTCTTCAACCGCTCTCATGTTTTCACTCTGGGATGTACAATTCTGGCGATTTTGGGTTAAATTTGTAATTAATTTTTCAACACCTCTAGATTTTTAAAGATTAAAGAAAAAATGTGTTGGCTTCTCGCCTTCAACATACATTTGTGTTGTACATCTAGTTATCGCTCGCTCGGCTTTATCTTTATCTATTTCCAAAGGTCTGCCTCGTATCTCGTTTAGATGTTCAGTAAACTGAGTATCACCATTTTCAACTCTATGCCTAAGCAAAGTTAATGAACATTCAAGTCTTTTCTTCTCTTTGTGCATGCTTTGTGCTTTGAGCATATTGTTTTGAGATATGTGCAAAACCTGTTTTAACACCTTCCCACGATGATATGATGTTGTCATGGGAATGTTTATTTTGTAGCTTGAATTGCCAAAACCTATTCACACACCGGTGATACTCAGTGTCATTCAAAAGGGAGTTGTTGAATTTCCAGAAACATGGACCACGTTTAATCGAATCAGCATTATCAAGTGTTATGTGAAACATGCTATGATCAGAGAATGTGATAGGATACACACCTGCATTTACCAGTTTAGCTTTTAGAGTTCTATGAATATATATCATGTCTATGCGAGAGGCTATATGACCATTACTTGAATGCCATGTAAAAAAATCACGCCCCTCTGGATATAGTATCCTGTAGCTATCAAGTAGATTTTCCTTGCCACATAGCGTCTCAAGCCTATAGTGAGATGTATCCCCATAACTGGCAAGCAAACTCCTGTCTCACACTGCCGTCAATGACACAACTGAAGTCGCCACCTATGATAATGTTATCAGAATTGTCCTGAACTATAGATGCGATTATAGACATAAATGCAGATCTCTGCGAATGATATGCGTGAGCATACATAGACAGTAGGGTAAAATCTGACCCCGCTATGGCAAGGTTTACTTTAACCCATCGCCATCAGACGTAGAAGAAGTGATATTTATACAGCTGGGGCATTTAGGAAAGACAAAAAAACAACCTCTAAGAGCGAGTCATGGCTCAAATACATCTCTGTGTAAGCGGCCAATAAACCAACTGAAAAAAAGAGAAGAAAAAACAAAATCGCAACTCCAGCACTCGGTTCAGTGGCAATCTCATAAAACAGTTCACCATTCATTAACTGTTTGAACCTTCCGATAGCTTCAATGCTTTGCAACTTTGTCTCCTGAAGTAGCATAATATCAACATTTCTGCTTTTCAATTATTCCAATAGAACACGTTCTTTTATTTCATCATATAACCCTCTGCAATTTAGTGTACAAATTATCATTAGCAGGTAAATGGTATTTAAGACCGCCATCTTTATGTTTGGTGGTTTTCTTTGCCCATTTGCCCAATTTATCATTGAATTCGGATGTACTTAATTCAATTGTTCTTAGATGTCGGTATTTAGACATATCTGAGTCAGTGTGCAGATGCCGATAATGTACCCCCTTTTTAGTTACATAGGGAACCAACACTTGCCCCTTCTCAGACCGATACATGACCATCTCAGCATTTTTAGAAGCCTGTGTACTGACACTTATATATGACTCGACACCAGATACACTATCATCAAATTCAAAAGACATATCATGTGCACCATCCTCACCAACTTCAGATTGAGAATCTGAGCTCGATTGATCCATCTGTCGCTTCACTCTGCTAACATTTTCTGATTTGTCATCACATCTATCCTTAGCCCTCGTCACCTCTAATGAGCTAGGTAGAGTACTCATGTCTAACGGTGAGTCGCCAGTACTCTCAGTGGACTGAGATCTGAATTTTGTTTGACCTGGCGCGATGCTCTCTGCATCAGAAAACTGTTCATCATTTTTTCCTGTAGGCGTCATCACCAAACCGCTCTCCAGTACTTCATTTGCATCAGCAAGCGGTTTAGTTGGTTGGTGGACGTCTACAACACCCTGTTCCTCACTTACGTCATTCATCACGCTTTCGCCTGTTACCTGCGCCTCAGTCTCTGGACGATTGTCTACATCGAGATGTATAATGATCACCAGACCCACATATCAAACATTTGTCTTTATTGGGGCACACACTAGCCAGGTGATCAGTACTAGTGAAAATTCGACACATTTTAATTTGAACTCTGTACCAAACAGGGAGGACAAATTTGTTCTCAATGGCTATCGTGTTTGGAATCGGTTTTTCAAAGGTTTTCATCCAAACCCATCTAACCCAGGTTTCTAGGGTCCTGTCAAACTGGTAGGTTTCATTTTCAATATGGATAACCAGGCCAAATTTCCATTTGGAATTTCTAAAGGCGCTTTCACTTTAACCAAAAGTTTGTCATGGTCTATTTCCTTAACTTTACAGATTTCCCCATTCATAACAAGTCCATCTTCTAATAATTTATATTCAATTTGTTCGCTGCCATACATTCTTTTTATTAATATTAATTAGTCCCTTCAAAACTTGAGGGCCTGATCCAACAACATCTTTTAAACCATGATAAACATCAGTCGCTCCTGAATTCCAACCAGGCATTGTCAAGCGAAGGCTCAGTGTCTGCTTATATATGCTTGACATGATTTACTGCATGAGGTCACGATGACACAGGCAATAGGCGCAATATAAAGCCTCTAGAACAGAGGCTAACTAACAAGCGAAAGGCGCTGAGAAGCTGAAGGCAGATCTGTTGCCAGCCAATACTAAAAGTAACCACAGGAACACACGTAAAGAGAGGAAAACCTCCCAACTAAAGGTGGACAATAAAGAATAGAATGACAAAAGTCGAAAGCTCGACGGCAGCAAGCAATGGCTAGCTCTGTAAAAGCAGCCAGCCATCATATGGAAAACTTTCGCCGGCCAATAAAACCTCCAACATCAAAATTTGAGAAAAACAAATGCAACAAAACTAACGTATATACAAGAAAACATGTCTGTTAGACTTGACTAGCACTGCTAACAGAATACTAATCATAATGCTCTATTACTGCTATCACGACTACTGCTTGTTTCAAACTGACACATCTACAAGTGCTACTACTAAATAGCAACCAATGGGTTGAGCTGGGATAATTGACATACATGGTCCCACCCCCTTTCCTTCTCCCTTCCCACCCCACCGCTCCCTCACCCTCAAATACAAATCTCTAATCTCAATAAATAAAAGGAAAAAACATAGATGTATTGTATCGTTTGTCATTTTTTCTTTTTCTATGTCTACTTAACACAGTACTGCATCTGTACATTCATAAGTTTTTCTCACATTCTATGTTAAGCTGTGTGTGTAATTTTATATGTATGTTTAATGTTAGGTGTCCACCACCACTATAGGCAAATGCCTTCGGCGGACAACCTGTATTGAAAGTATGTGTATTGCTATCCAAGAAGCAAATAAAGAATATTGAATCTTGAATCTTGCTGGTACATACGGAAACAGAACAGAACATCATTCATCCTTGGCAGACCCTGAAATTAGTAATGGATTTGAAGCAATTAGTGAATCAATTAGTGAATCACCACGGTCAAAATCTGTCAAGAAGGATAAAACAGTAAAAACAAAGCAAATCACCATGGCATCAATCAACATAAATAGCATCAGAGGAAAAAACCTTGAAATACAGTCATATCTATCAACATGCGATCCAGACATTGTAGCCTTTCAAGAAACCAAAATAGACAAGTCAGTAGAATCAAATGAGCTATTTCCACAGGACCTAGGCTATGATAAATTCAGAAATGATAGAGTAATGGATGGGGGAGGCACTATTTTATTAGTGAAGCAAAATTTTGAATCATCACAAGTTTACAACTTAGAAAATGGTTCAGAATCTGTATGGGCAAAATTGTCAATAAATGGAAAAGACCACTACATCAACAGTTGGTATAGGGAAGCAGATGCACCATCAGATCACATTATCCTACTATGAAATCAGCTACTCATGATCAAGTCAAAACATAAAGCGAACCACCTTCCGAATATCCACATTCTCGGCGACTTTAACTACAGGAAAATTGATTGGAAGACGAAACTCAGCACAGAACTTGGTGACTCTTTATCAGATTCAGATGGCCAAGCTTTAATTGACATCTTTGATGAACTTAGCATGGAACAGCTGGTATCTTTCCCAACCCGTGAAGGAAACACTCTAGATTTAATCGCAAAAACATTACCCAGTCAATTAAGTAACCTTCACTCAACAGACAATTTCAGTGACCACGATGCTGTTATGGCCACAATCGTCTGCAACATCTCTGACAAAAAGAAACCACGTAGACAGTTCTTTTAATATTCTAAAGAAGACTATGACACTATGCGTAAAGATACATTGCAGTTTGCAAGAACGAAGTACTTCAATGGTCATGAGAATGGCCACGATATTGAAACCAATTGGCAGCTAATTAAGAATTTTCTAAAGGAAACCACCCCCAAAAATCTCGCTCTCAACAATCATTACCCTGGATAAACAACAAGATAATGGCATTGATTAGGCGCAGGATCAAAACACACAGTCAGTTTAAAAAGACTGTCAGCCTATGCCTAAAAGACAGTTGGAAAACTCTGCGAAAGCAAATTATAACGAAGTTCTGTATTCCCACAACAACTTTGTCAACAATCTGCTCGGTGACAACAAAGCTGACTCGAAACACTTTTGGAAGAACCAAAAATCTGACAATCAAGGAATCCTGTCACTCAAAACAAATGGCATTCTCGCAGATACTGACCCCAGCAAAACCAAAGCACCTAGCCAATTTACTAGTGTGTTCACTGAAACAACCTTTAGCGAAATACCATAATCAATTCCTAAAACAAGCAAAATGGAAAACATCATCATCAGCCCAAATGGAATTAAGAAATTATTAAATGGTTTGAAACCATCAAAGGTCATGGGGCCAGATGAAATACATCCGCGAATACTCAAAGAATTGTCAACGGAACTGTCAAACATACTATCACCAACAGTCCATAGACAAAGGAGTTATCCCAACTGAATGGAAATCGGCAAGCATTTGTCCTTTATATCAAAAAGCAACTGGTCCTTACCAAGTAACTATAGACCAGTTTCCTTCACAAGCATTTGCTGTAAGATGCTGGAACACATCATCTGCTCTAATTTAATGAGCCATTTCGAACATAATAACATCTTAACTCACTGACAAGAAAATTGTTCGGTTGTGAAACTCAACACATTAATGTCGTCAATGATTGGCCGTCATCCATTGATAAATGGAAACAAGTGGACAGTTTTATTCTCGACTTTTGAGTTTTGATACTGATCCACATGAACTTTTGAAATCTAAATTGCGTACATATGGTGTGTCAAAAAACATGCTAAATTGGATTGACTCATTCTTAACAGGTCGCAAACATTGTATAGTAGTCAATAGTACCAACTCAAACGTTGCTGACGTTGTATCTGGAATACCTCAAGGAACCGTTCTAGGCATGTTACTGTTTTCAGTTCACATAAATGATAAAGTCCATGACATTTCCTCAGAGATCAGGCTATTCGCTGACGATGACCCAAGGACTGTGAGACACTCCAACAAAACATAAATATGTTAAGTAACTGGGCTACCACATGGGGAACGCACTTCCGACCAGTAAAATGCACTGTATTATGTCAATGTTCTGTGATAACCTTGTGTAGCTTCTCTGTCTATGTATGCTAACACCTGCAGACTTCATAAACATTATGTGACTAATCTGACAGGGAGCTGTTGCTGCATGCTCTCTCTTAGCCAAATTATGTCAACATTCCACCACCGCCAGGTAACCCTAGCTGAGCTCCATCTACTATTTATGTGTGCTAGAGTCAATTTATATACTTGAATATTGAATTTCCAGAATCCCAATTTCAATGGAAACTATAGAGGTGAGCTGATGGAAGTTTTAAAACTTCAGGGTAACTATACAGGTAGGCTGGTGAATATTTTGAAAACTGAACTACCTGGAAGCTGTTGCTGCCTGGTTGCTGCCTGTGGCAGCAAACAACAGCTTTCAATCAACTTAGTCTCAATATACTCAACAGCTGGACTAGATTAGTGCCTCTAATCTGGGACCATCCACTACCACCAGATAATTCTGGCTAAGCTCCACCTACACTTTACGTGTGTTGAAATCGATTGATATCTCATGGATCCAGAATTTCCAGAATCTCAATATCAAGTAACCATACTGCTTGGCTGGTGAATATTTTGACAGTTGCTTTGACTGGAAGGTGTTGCTGCCTAAGGCAAAAACTGCCTTCAGTCAAAATAGGTTTTGAGATGTTTAGCAGCTAGCCTATATGAATACTCTTAAACTGAGATATTTGGACTTCCAAATCTATTTGATCACAACCAAAACATAATATGATTACTGGTTACATACATATTTATCTTAAGATGTTCTTCAGAATTTATTTATAAGTATGCAATGTTAATACGTCAATTATCCTAATGCAGAAAAATCTAATTTTTCTAGTTCTTTTTCATTGTGTCTTCACCACTTGATTATGTTTACATTCAGTAGAATTTTATTTACCCCTACATACATATAATTTTATTATGTTCCTTCTGTTATCATTCCCAACAACTTAACCCTTTTACTGACAAATTCTTAGAAAAAGTAATTCCATCTCAATCCTCAATCCCTGCTACATGCTTAATTTACCAATCCTACTGAATTATTCATTCTTGATAGGCAAAGTGTATGAATTTTCCGCTAAAGTTTTAATTCATGCTGCTTGCATATCAAAAGATTATCTTTTGCTTATGAAATTGTTCTCTGGTAACTAACAGCAGCAAGCTGGTTAATTTACCAATCCTGCTGAGTATGTCACTATCTTGCATGACTATATACTATAAATGAATTCTTCTTCTGGAAAACATTTGAGCATGTAGGTTTGTATGTATATGCATGTGTATGCAACGTTGTGAATACATGTGTGTATATATGCTATAACTATTGCTTCTACATCATAGGTGATTATGAATATTACAGCCACTGAATCATAAGGAGTACTGATGTCAGACAGGTCAAGTCAGGGTAATATCTACATGTCATGTGTTGCTTTTTTATTTTATAGGTAATCCTTTTTACTTGTCAGTTCTTAATCTTGCTGCCAGCTGACCTGTTTCAATATTTATTTTGCCCAAGTGGACTGCTCTTTTCTAGCCGATGTCTGTTTTTATAGAGCTGTCCAAGATTATCTTACTTTTAGTTGATTACTTTACCCACTGTATTGCGTCAATGTTCTATGATAACCGTGTGTAACTTCTCTGTATATTTATACTAACAGCTGCAGACCTCACAAACAATATATGACTAATCTGACAGGGAGTTGTTGCTGTCCCTACTCTCTCTTAGCCAAATTAGAAATATATTAGCCAATGTTTTGGATGTCAACAATCCACCACCACCAGGTAACCATAGCTCAGGTCCAGCTACTATTTATGTGTGCTGAAGTCAATTTATATACTTGAATACTGAATTTCCAGAATCTCAATTTCAATGGAAGCTATAGAGATGAGCTGGTGAAAATCGTGAAGCTTCAAGGTAACTTCAGAGGTAGGCTGGTGAATTTCTTTAAAACGGAGTTACCTGGAAGCTGTTGTTGCTTACGACAGCAACAGCTTCCAGTCAACTTAGTCTCAAAACACTCAACAGCTGGCCTATATTAGTGTGTTTAATCTGATACCATCCATCGCTACCTGGTAACGCTAGCTAAGCTCCACCTAGTCATTACGTGTGCTGAAATCGATTGATATACAATCCATAATTTCTAGATCCCAACATCAAAGTAATATCAAAGTAACTATAAGGTAGGCTGGTGAATATTTTTGAAAGTTGGTTTGCCTGGAAGCTGACACTGCCTAAGGTAGCAACTGCTTACAGCCAAAATAGGGTTTGAGATGTTCAACAGCTGACCTGTGACGAATCTGACAGGGAGTTATTTCTGTCCATATTTCCTCTTAGCCAAATTATAACTATTTTAGCCAATGTTTTGCAATGACAGCAATCCATCACCACGAGGTAACCTTAACTCAGCGCCAACTACTATTTGTTCCTTTTCTTTTCTATATTTTGAGTCTTCAGTTTCCAGAATCCCAATTTCAAAGTAACTATAGAGGGAGGCTGGTGAATAGTCTGAAAACTGAGTTGCCTGGAAGCTGTTGAAAGCAACAGCCTTCAGTCAGATCAGTATCGAGATATTCAACAGCTGGCCTGAATGAGTGTTTGGCGTAAACATTAACACCATATTTCCACCATTGCTGCCATCAAACATCAATGCAGTTACAGCGCCAAGATGAGGAAGCCACTCTGTAGTCCATTGGCTACCTAGACCTGGGTGTCATCTATCCTCTTTCTTCTTTCTCCAATTTTCCCCTACCAAACCCTAATGCCTGCCAAGTTCCCTTGCTTAACTTGTAGGAAACCAGTAAAAAAGAACCACAGAGCATTATTATGCGATTTAATACCTGGATTCACTTGACATGCTCTAATCTCAAAATCTCTGACTACACCCATCTTGAAACCAATAACAAATCATGGTGGTGCATCAACTGCAACAAATCGCTATTCCCCTTTAATCACTATGACAATGATACACACTATATGCTTGCAATTCTAAATCCACATTGCAAATACAATCGTATGGAACACATGGACCAGCAACTTATAAACCCATTGAAATACATGCAAAACAAACCTGACTGTCAACAGTACAGACCTCAACATAACACCACCATCATATGACCACATCCTGCAAAAAACATTCAATGACAATTTAATAGCATACAAGGAACAAGTCACCGTTTCACTCTTACATGCCAACATACGATCACTCCTGTTGAACATTGACAGGTTAAGCTGCCATCTAGAACTGAGTGCACATGAATTTGGAATTATTGGAGTCACTGAGACATGGCTAAAAGCAACTTCACCTACTAACCTTGTAGATTAAAAAAATTACACGTTTATTGAAAAGCATAGAAGAATTCAAAAGGGTGGTGGTGTAGGCATGTACATCAAGGATAATATTCAGTACACTGAGTGTGAGGATCTTTCCGGTCTGGACCCAAATTTTGAATCATTGTTTATAGAAATCCCAACAGAAAAAGGTAAAAATAAAACAATAGGCACTATCTATAGTGCACCAGACAGTGGCAAAAGAAAATTTATTGACCTATTAGGAGCAACCTTAGATAATGTTCAAAACGAAAACAAACAGTCTACCTCATGGGTGTTTTCAATATTGACCTGATGGAACAAAACTGCTCTCATTCACAAAGTTTTACAAATTTGCTAAATGCGCATTCCTTTTATCCAAACATAACTAAGCCGACCAGAATTACTGAGAGTTCGGCTAGGACTATTGATAATATATTCCGTAATAATATTAGTTTCATCAACAAAACACATTCAGGAATTTTCATAACAGACACATCAGATCACCTACCAATTTCTATCCTTGAAGAACAGGCAAACTACATTAGACCATTTAAAAACGAAATAATTAAGTGTAGAGAAATGAATCAGGTCAACATTGAAAAACTTTAAAAGGCCATGTCTGAGGTAGACTGGAACGAAGTGATAGATAAAGAGTCATGTGATGATGCCTACACCAAGCTCCACAACATACGCACTAACATCTTTGAGCACAGTTTCCCCATGAAAGAAAAGAAATTATTCAGGCACAACCCTACTAAACCATGGCTGACAAGACGATTGATATCTGCCTGTCATAAAAAACAGCAACTTTATTTGACATTTATAAGATGTCAAACAAAGTATAATGAGACAAAGTTAAAAAATATAGAAATAAGCTGGACCAAATAATAAAAACATCAAAAAGAACTATTATCAGAACAAATTTGAGCAATCCAAAAAAGATATAAACGAAACATGGAAAATTATAAAATCACTATTCAATAAAAACAATAGACAATCACAACATACCCAGTTTATCTACAATAATAAGGTAATCACGGATAACAATGAAATTGCAAACGGTTTCAATGAATATTTTGTTAACATAGGTACAGATCTCTCTAAGAGAATCATATCTACATCAGGAATTAAATATAGTGATTACCTCACATATACTCCCACTTGTCAATCATCTTCGTGTTTTGCTTATCCTATTAACAATGAAGAAATCTTCACTATACTTAATTCACTTAATCCTGCGAAAAATGCTGGCATAGATGGGTTTAAATGGAGCATATTTAAACACTGCATATTTGATTTACTAATGCCACTCAACCATATCTGCAATCAATCACTAGTGCAAGGCATATTTCCATCAAAACTAAAATCTGCACATGTCACTCCAATATATAACGCAAAAGACTCGTCCAACTTCACAAATTACAGACCTGTCTCAATACCTCCACTTTTCTCTAAATTAATTGAGCGATTAATGTATAATAGATTAATCAATCACCTGGAAAAAAGGAAATTTTATATGCTTCACACTATGGATTCTGCCAGAAACACGCAACAATGCTCGCACTAGTTGAAATGACAGAAAAAAGAATTGAATCAATTGAAAAGAAAGAACATATATTGGGCATCTTCTTGGGCCTTTCAAAAGCTATTGATACTATCAATCACAATATATTATTAGGAAAACGTGCCTATTATGGACTCTGGGGATGTGCACTTGCCTGGTTTCAGAGCTACTTAACTGACAGAACACGGTGCATGCAATTTAATGCAACCTGCTCTGAAAACAGGAAATTAACCTGGTGTGTGCCTCAGGGGTCAATTCGTGGCCCTCTGCTCTTTTTACTCTATATGAATGACTTGCCGCAATTTGTCACTAATACTGTTTGCCGATGACACCAATGCATTTTGCTCCGACAAAAACTTAGATATAGTATAAGATCGGAAAAGGTAACTAAAGAAATGGAAGAAGTTATTAATTGGTTCAAAGTAAACAAGCTATCATTCAATGTTGATAAAACAGACTATATGCTAGTTTCAAAGTCTAGACAATGAAGAAACGATAGTATTCCTAAAAATCCTTATTAATAAAAAAGAAATTGAGGAAGCTCCTTTTGCTAAATTCATAGGAGTTTATTTAGACAAGACCCTGACCTGGGGGCAAACAAATTGAGGTAGTCACAGCTAAAGTAGCACGATCCTTCCACACCTCACATACTGCAATGGCATCTGGACTAACAAACAAAAAAGTAAATTAACAAAAATACAAAGCGTGCAGAAATAATGCATTAAAATGTTCTCAAAAACAGCAAAGGGTCAAAACATCTTCAAAACATCTTCAAAACACAAAAACTTCTTAAACTCACAGACATAGGTAAATCACAGATGATCAACATTGCCAGAGTCTTTCATCACAAAATCCTACCTAAATGTATAACCCACAGCTTTGCAAACAACATCGAAATCCACACATACAACACTAGGAACAAAGATGATCTCCACATGAGATACACACGAACAGACACAGGGAATCATAGAATTTCAGTTGGTGCCGTCAAAGCATGGAATAGTACAGATAAACACACACGAAAAAATACTAACACTAAAATAATACAAAGACAATTAAAACTAGCATACTCAATACATACTAGATCTAGATAAACACTAATACAGCTATCATTGCATCATTGCATAATAACATGATAACCAAGATCACACACTTCCTGTATCAGTGCCATAGCTACTATCATAACAACAACAACAACAACAACAACAACAACAACAACAACAACAACAACTACTACTACTACTACTACTACTACTATTACTACTACTACTACTACTACTACTACTACTACTACTACTACTACTACTACTACTACTACTACTACTACTACTACTACTACTGCCACTACTGCTGATGCTGCTGCTGCTGCTACTAACACCCCCACTATCACCACCACCACCACCACTACTACTACTACTACTACTACTACTACTACTACTACTACTACTACTACTACTACTACTACTACAACATGATCATAATGCACTATTACTGCTATCGTGACTACTGCTTCCTTCTAAATAGCAACCTACGGGTTGATCTGGGGGTAATTGGCATTACATGGCCCAATCCCCCTTCCTTCTCCAACAGCCCCCACACACACCCCCCCCCCACCCCCACACACACACACACACCCACACACACAAATAATAATAATACAAATCTCTAATCTTAATAACTAAAAGGAAAAAGCATAGATCCATTGTATCCTTTGTTCTTTTTCTATGTCTACTTAGCTCAGTACCATATCTGTACATTCATAGGTATATCTCACATTCTATGTTAAACTGTGTGTGTGTAATTGTCTATGTATGTTTAATGTTAGGTGTTCCGCCACCACTATAGGCAATGGCGGACACCTGTATTGAAAATATGTAAATTAGTATCCAAGAAGCAAATAAATAATGTTGAATCTTGAATCTTGCAACATGATGATCCTAACCAGAAAAAAACCCATATCAAATTCGACTACACACTAAAAGGAACCAGTCTAAGTTTTGTTTCATCAGTAAAGTACTTGGGCGTCAACATCACCAATGACCTAAGCTGGAAGAAACACATCACTGAGATCTGCAGCAAATCATACAGAACCTTAGGACTATTGCGGAGAAATTTATCATTCTTTCCCAAGAAATCAGAAAGCATTCATGGGACTGATTAGACCAGTTCTAAGTACAGTTTGGAACCCTCATCAGATAACTCAAGAGTCAAGATTCAATGTTATTTATTTCATTAATTTTTTGTACATATTTCATCATCATCATCATCATCATCATCATCATCATCTGTTGCGACGTTGGAGGCCCTAGTAAGGCATATTGCCGATCTCAACTTAAATACGTATTGTTGCGCATACGCGGATAATGGATGTACAATTTACATATGTACATAGGTTGGTAATTGGTAAAAACAGGTTAGTAGGACTTGCCCACCTATTCAGGTTGGGTGTACAGCGGTATATACAAGATTTACAGATGCTGGTGAGACATGTTCCTCTACCTTGCTTGGGTGCGCTCTGGCTATATACAAGTGTGCTAAACGTTGGTGAGTCTGGTAGGACGCGCCCACCTGACTTGGTTGCATGTAGTTATATACAGATGTGGTCGACACTGAAGAGGTTGGTGGGACAAGCTCACCTGGCCTGGTGCCAAGTACTGGTGCACAGCTGATGACGAGGGTGGTAGGATATGCCCACCTGCCTGGTTGTGTGTACATACGCTATGTATGTAAGTATTAACTGCTGTGAGGTTGGTATGATATACCCACCTGGCCTGTTTGGATGTACAATATATACAATATGTACAGTGCAATGCGGTGCGATAGCTGCTGATTGGAATGGCACCGGTTGCATGTGCATAAGCCTTATCTATATGATTGTAGGATGGCTGTTGAAATAATTGAGGTTAGTAGGACACACCCACCTGGCCTATGTAAATTTTGCTGTGGGCTAGTGGTAAAGGGGTGGCTTGTATGTGGATTGAGGTGGTGCAGTGATTGTATCTTCCTCTTGCTGACACTCTAGTTGGGTCTGGCTTCTAAACTTGTACTGCTGGGAGGTCAACTGTGTACACATAGTGAGACCAAAACTTGTCGGGTCTGTTCTTGAAACAATTTATTGAGGGTGCTGTCACAACATTTTCGCTTAGAGAATTCCACTTATTGACAACCCTGTTACTAAATGTGTGTGCATGTAGTGACTGGTTTGAATGGGGTTTCTTTAGCTTGTAGCTGTGGCCACGTGGCCTGGTTGACGTTTCTAGTGCCAGACCCTGTAGGTCCGTGGTATATTTATTGTAAAGGAACTTGTACGTTTCACTCATGACATATTTAATGTCACAACAGGTAGTCCACCAAAGGCATAACTCGAGGCCACAGCCTAAAAATTATGAAAATAAGACCAAGACTCAATATATGAAAGTTTTCTTTCCCGTTGCGCTGTACTGATCAATGGAATAAACTACCCGAATCCGTTATCAGCGGCCCCTCAGTGAATTCTTTCAAAGATAGACTAGGCAAGCTATGGGAAAGTCATCCATTGCGCTATAACTACGACTGTGAACCCATCTGTAATATTTATACTCCAGAATCATTATAACATAGCCAATGTATAATTGTTAATAACAACTTAATAACATTAAAATGAACCATAAATATATGCAGCCCATTCCTGACGTTAGAGGCTTGTTGACGCCTGCTATCAGTAGAGGATTCGTGTAAGTTCGTGTAAGTGGACTCCTTACAGGACTCTTGTATTCTTCAGGACAAACTAGAAAATGTCCAAAAACGTGCAGCTAGATTTATCAGCTCAAACTATTGCCACAGGATCTTCTAAGCAGTTCAGAAAACTGCAAATCCTACAAATAAATTTACCGAATTAATCAGAGGCAAAAAATGTCTAAAACACCTTCTTGATGAATGCGTGGCGAAAATAATGTCCTTTGGATGTTTCGCCATAACTAATCAAGATCTGTGAGTATGACGAAATCCCTGTGGATCTAATCTACTCGTCTCGACATAACCCTTACTGTTACCACTGGTTTTGTTTTGATCAAGTTTTCGACATCTAAATTACACTAAAACTAAAACAAAATTGATTTGTTGCGTAGAATTGTACCCAGAAATTCAACCGCGTCATATTTATATGATTTTACTTGACGTAATCGTAGGCTTTAATATTTGATTATAATCTTTTGTACCGGCTATATTTTTAATCTGACGCCTCACGAAAACAGGTAACTCTGACTTATTTCTGGCTCTTAGTTTTATAGTCCGAGTCTGCTCTGACTCAACCCGCCCCTGTGACAGATATTTGGACAGACTGACGGGTCGGAGAGAGTTAGAGCAATTTGTATGCCCACATGTTGGAGAACTACACCACCGCTTGGTTTGTAGCGCGCCTCTTAATCAGACCTTAGCTGCAATATTCGACACAAACCCCGGTTATTGCTTCGTATAATTCACATATCCATTCGCTCGCACCTTAAATCCTGTTAAATATGTCCTATATCTCACGTTATTTACCCTTTTAGCTCATTGCTGACAAATTTTATCAAATTTCAAGCGAACAGCCATTGCAAAAACAGTGATTACACAACTTTTCTCCTCGAAAATCACGCAATTTCACCCGAGCAAATTTGAACCCCAGGATGATTAAATTAAACTTATTTATGCTGCATTCATTATTCTCGTTTTACATCCGTGTGTGGTTGGGTGTGGGTGGGTTGGTGACATGGAAGTGGGTGAGTGGAAAATTAAGTGAGTTATTCAGTGAGTGATTTAGTGACTATGTGATTCTGTGAATTAATGAGTGGGTGTGTGGTCGGTCAGTCCGACGTCGGTCAGTCATTCGGCGGGTCGGTTGGTCCGACCTCAGTCGGTCCAACCTCTGTGGGTGGGTGGATCGGCCAGTCGGTTGGTTGGTCGGTCAGTGGGTGGGTGGGTCAATTGGTCTGTCGACGGTTGGGTGGGTGTCAGTTGGTCCGACCTCGGTAATTTGGTCGGTGTGGGTGGGTTGGTCAGTTGGACCGTCGGTCGGTTTTGTTGGTGGGTCGGTTGGTCAGTCAGTGGGTGGACGGGTCGGTTGGTCATTGGGTCAGTCGGTAGGGTTGCACGGTTTTTCAATTATTCGATTAATCGCGATTATATAATTCAAAATGATCGTGGACAATTATAAAATGAAATAATAGTGTAATCGGCATGTTGAAATTTTTGTCAAGACACTTTTACGTTTGTGAAACTGCTCCCGTTACCAATCATGGAAACAAACATCCGGCTATCAGCCGAATTATTAAATAAACTAAATAATAACTGATTTGTTTGTATTGACTCATGATTAGTTTTAGATGAATAAAGATTGTCACTATTTGTCATTGTTGTTGTAATCACACACGCGTATCCCGCGCTCCACATTCTTTCAATAGTTATGCACTACTGGTTTTCCCAAAAAAGGTCTAAAACATACCACGGAAATTCAACGCATTTTCTCCCATAAAAATTCTCACCGCCTATGCTTCTGTTTAATGTATACCTCAAAACATCACTGGGGAAGTGAAATTATTTGATTTGAGCGCCTAAATATTGCGTATCCTTTAATAAAGGTCGTTTATTACATCAAAATTAATCCACAATTTGATATAAAATGGTGTCGCGAAAAAATACAAATCACGTGATTCGCCTCCAATTGAAGAGTTTATTTTAAAGCGAGTACTCGGATATAAATATTCTGGAATCGGGTACTCGGAACTCGGGAATTTCTATATATTATCATTGCGCGATTGGAACTTATATTTATACTGATCTCAATAACGGGTACCCGTTTGATAAACTCACGTTAGCGTATAGTACCTCCCATCGCAAAAGAACCGCTGGCTCGCCAACTTAAGAAGTCGGCTATATTGTCGTTCGTAATAATTCAATTTGGGTCATTTAATGTTGATCGGCGTTTCAAAATTGATGCACATTTTCTCCCATACTTGTTTGGTATATAAATTTGGTCTATAAAATATATTTATAAGGAAGGTATTTAATCACGCCAAGACTGTTTTAAGCGCATTTTGACTACAAAAGTGTGGAATAAACTTTATTATATCTTGAACATGCGTGGTCTACTATTTGTATTAATCTAATAGGTGGTCAAGATTTACAAGTCCGAGGCCTGTATTGACTTCTAGAGGGGCCAGAAATGTATCAGGGCAGAGATCGGTCTGAAGTAGATACACCCTGTGACACGATTGTTATTATTATACACGCTATTCTTACAAATTTGTTCTTAAAAAAGATTTTTCCTATACAATCTGCTGAGTTAGGGGTGGGCTTCTAATACAGAGTTTTGCCGTTTTGAAACTGCTAAGAAATCATTGGAGCTCCTATGTCACAGTTAGGGATGGGCTTCTATTAGAGCATAGGCTACAATTAAGCGAAATACGGTAACTTCCGTTTTCCGTCTAGAAAAGTCTTGATTCATTCCTTTGTTTGCAATCAGCAACTGGCGCATTCTATCGATGTATGTATTATACCCAAGTGCCTAACTCATAATCTTACAATCTGCAGTAGCTTAATAACGTCCTCTAAGCAGCATTGACGTAGTTAATAGAGTTCATGATTAATCGTATGATCGCAATAATTTTTTCAAACCTCAGTGGATTGGTCGGTCGATGGGTGGGTGGGCGAGTTGGTCGGTCTGTCCATCCTCGGTGGCTGGGTGGGTGGGTCGGTCGTTTGGTCAGTCAGTTGTTGGGTCGATCAGTCGGTGGGTCAATCGGTTGGTTGGTCGGTCAATGGGTGGGTTGGTTGGTCAGTCGACGGGTGGGTGGTTGAGTTGGTCGTTTGGTCCGACCTTTGTCGGTAGGTGGGTCAGTCAGTTGGCCCGTCTGTCTGTTTGTGGGTCGGTCGGTCAGTCGGTCCAACCTCTGTGGGCTGGTTGGTCAGTCGGTGGGTGAATCGGTTGGTCATTGGGTCGTTTGGTCGGTCTGCCCTCGGTGGGTAGGTGAGTTGTTTGGCTAGTCGATGGGTGGCCGGGTGAGTTGGTCGTTCGATCCGACCTCGGTCGGTCCGGTCAGTGAGAGGGTGGGTGTGTTGGCTGGACCGTTGGTCGGGCAGTCAGTCTGACCTCGGTAAGTCGGTTAGTCAGTCAGTGGGTAGATTGGTCGATCGGTCATTGGGTCGGGCGGTGGTTCGGTCGGTCATTCTCCTTCGATTAATACTTACCATTCTATTACTTCTGATAACAAGCTAGGAAGCTAGCTGGCTTTAGGAATCTTGATTTAGTAAGCTTTACCGGCTCCTGGAACCGGGTACCCAGTTCCTAAGAAACGGGTACCCGTCTACCAGTGAGGCTCATTCTTGTTTGCATAGCAACAAGAGCATACATGCTTTTGCATTTGGAGATTCTTAAAGTTTTTTCTAAGTCTTCTGTGCTTGTGTTAACTGTTTCACTTCAAGGATTTATTGGATTAACATGGAAGGAGCCGTTGAAACTCGGGTTGTATTATTTCATGTTATTCTATAGCTGTATAGAGAATTAGGTCTAACATTTCATCTGTGTCGCATGTTCCAATTTCTGACCCCGAATCTGGGATGTGTGTTAACAACGAAATATGCCAGATTGGCTATATAGTGTTTTTAACACGAAAATCGGCTGACGTCGTTCTCCGAGCGGGTGACATCGCACCTGGGTTTATTCTCAGATTTTTACGTGAAGAAAATGTTTCATTTATTCGCGCATCTTGTTCTGGGTGCTGCATGCTTTTTGCACCAGAAAACTTTAGAATTATGTCAAGTTTTGCGTGGTTTTCACGATCTGTCTACATTGATCGGTGATTTCAAAATTCTTGATTTAAGATGTGTGTTCTGCGGTTTTACCGTATTTTACAGCAGTTTGTTTATCATTTTGTTGTTTTCTTCACATATCGTTTTGGTCTTCGTTTGAGAATATAATTTTAAATTTATTATTAAATATACCGCGAATACTATATCGAGATGGTTCCTGGTTCCGTTTATACATCCGTCAGGCTCAGTATATGGGTGTATTCATGTCTGCTTCATTCTTGTCGTCATAATTAATGCGATCTTTGCCAGTCCGTCAGGAATGGGAGCCGTTTGCCAGGACAGCTCCAGTGTCTCCTCATCTGCTAATGACTCTTCGGGGTCTGAAGATGAGGAGGCCGAGGAGGAGAGACTGTTACGGCCTGAGATGCCGCGGGTGGAGAGCATGGAGGTCGATTCCGTCCTGGACAGAACCGTCCTCCATCTGTACCGGGCACCCGTCCAGTGCTGGTTGGTTTGCCGCCAACCGACACGGTGACGGGTGTTGCTGGCCAGGCTTGGTACACGACTAGCTCGCCTGGTCCAGCGGTCATACATGGGGTGCCGTTGGCGCCCGTGTATGGCCACAGTTCCATAACCGCTACGGGTCCGCACGGTTTTCCGTGCGGGCCTACTCCATGGAATGGTGAACTCCATGGGGTGGCAGCGGTACGGGTGTGTCTGGCATACCAGCGATGGCTCCTAGGCGGGAGGCCGTTGCTGGTAGAACCGTGAATACATCAACGGGCGATCACGGGAGTGTCCTATTCGGAGACAGACTGGTCCAAGGCTCTGGCTTGGCTAGCGGTGGACCCGTCTGTGGTTTCAGCCATGGCCGAAGAGGATACACCCCGTCCGTCAGTTGCGTCGATTAGGAAGGGGGTCTTGCCTGCGGCTCGAATCCAGTCTATTGGACTGGGTCCAAGCTTTAAGGAGTTGTTAGATGCTATTTATAGCAAGCGACTCCTGGCCAAGGGCCAGCTCCCTTCGGCCTCCAGGGAGGTGCAGGCAAGGTGTCGTATTCCCCGAAGGGAGTATGACAAATATGGTGTGGTATCCAGTGGTCACTGAGGATGACCGCTGGGTACTTGGGGTCCAGAGTGCTAGAGTGGGTGGCCCCGCTCCGGCGCTTGTGGACGGGTTCCAGGTACACCCCGAGGAAGGCCTGACCCTATGCGATGAGGGAGCGAGAGCAGAAGTGCGTGCTGTGAATCATTCCTATCGCCTTCTTCAGTCGGTGTGGGCTGAAGCGGAGACAGGCCACCCTGTGCCACCTGTGGCGCTATCATGTGTCAATGACGGCCTGCTGCTGTCAATGGACGCATTGACAAGGGTCAAAGTCCAGGAGGCAGATTGACGAGGTGTGACGTCAGACAGTCTGTTCCTGCTGGTGGACAATCCAGTGCAGTTACCCGAGATTCTGACCATAATCTCCCAGGTCAAGGGATGCTTCCTACATGAGCGTACCGAATTGTTCAAATTGACTGCATGGATGTTATCAAACAACATTCCACGTCGGAGGGTTTTTCTCAACAGGCTGCGAAATCATCGCAGCTGCGAGAAGGTCAACCTTCAAGTCATATGACAACAAGGTTAACAGATTTGCAGAGTGGTGTGAAGGAAAGGGTATTGATACCTTTCAATTCACCATTCAGAAAATAGCAGACTCTCAGTGAGCTGTTCTATTCAGGACTAGCTCCTGTCACAATTGCTGGATAAAAGTCAGCTTTGGCATCAGTTATCCCATGTCTAGCCAATTGGGATAGTCCAGAGGTGGCCAAGTTAAATGTGATCGTGAAGGGAATGAGTAATGTCCGACCGAGACAATCGGTAGTCATTCCAGCCTGGAGTCTATCTTTAGTGCTGAATGTACTGGCCAAGCACCCGTTCGAACCTTTGGGTTTGGCTAGTCTAAAGCATCTGACTCTTAAGGCGGTTTTTCTATTGGCAGCTTCCTCAGCGAGAAGGCGCAGGGAGATCCATGCACTTTCAGCAGAGAGGGACCGATTTATTGTCTCCGGAGAGGGTCTGCGACTGCTGCCAAGAGCAGAGTTTATGTCAAAGAATCAATCTTTGAAATATCCCGGCAAACCGATCATTATGCCGAAACTAACTAGGTTTGATCGTGATGCCAGTGTCTGGTGCCTGGTCCATGCTCTGACTAAGTACAAAAAACCGACGGACTCATTACGGTCGAATGATAGACATCTGTGGATCTGCCATAAGAAGCCATATGGCGGCGCATCCATGGATTCTATCTCTCATTGGGTGGTAGAATGCATCCAAACTACCCATGAGATTGCGACTGGGCACCAGGTGCAATGCACAAGGGCACGCGATGTCAGAGGAATAGCTGCCTCGACCGCCCTCTACAATGGTATTCCATTAGAGGACATTATGGCTGTTGCACAATGACACTGAGTCCTCTTTCACGGATTACTATATGAGTGATATGTCAGAGTCCGCCAATCCGCTCGCTTTAGCTTCTTTGAGACGATAGTTAAACGGCCACACTGTTCTTCTCCCTTTTGGTACTTGAAAAAGCAAAAGTTATGGAACAGACAAGGTCAAGCAAGAGGATTACAACCAATATTGTCACGGATGGTCGAAAAAGTGCTTGGTTGAAGGCTCCACATCTGAAATCCAATATTCATAAGGTAATTCAAGATTGACAGTCTTTTGTATTATGTTTATATATTATAATCAGTCATATTATATGTTCATGCTCATTCCCAGGCTAATATATTCAAAGACCAGTTAACCCTCTTAGCATATTCATGTTTCAGGCGAGATGCATGTTCGTGAGTTCTCTCCCTTTTCTTAGGAGAAAAAAAGGTGGGTGTGTGTGTGTACCTGTGTGGGCGGTGATGCGAATGCGATTCGGTCCCAAAACTTGTCAGTCCTTTTAGGTCTTCCTATGTCAAGTTTAAGTCTAAGATCTTTCTCCATGGGCAAAAGAAGCAATTGATGGCTTGCCCCTTCCCACCAGGTTACTGTTTAAATCTGGTGTTATCAGAAGTAATGGAATGGTAAGTATTGATCGAAGGAGAATGAAGGAAATTTCAATTTCCCTTTCTCCGAGACCTAACAATACTTACCATTCTATTACGGACCTTGCCTCCCAGCCCCACAGAGGCAAGCCATAGGTATTCTCTTGTTTGGTAGCTATGCAAACAATATGAACCTCACTGGCAGACGGATACCCGTTTGTGGGAACAGTGTACCCGGTTCCAGGAGCGGGTAAAGCTTACTAAATCTAGATTCCTAGAGCCAGCTAGCTTCCTAGTTATTATCAGAAGTAATAGAATGGTAAGTATTGTTGGATCTCGGAAAAAGGGAAATTGAAATTTCCTTCAGTCGGTCGGTGGGTGGGTCATTCGGTTGGTCAGTGGGTGGATCAGTTGGTCAGTCATTGGGTCGGTCTGACCTCGGTGGGTGGGTCGGTCGATTTGGGTGGTTGGGTGAGTTGGTCGGTCCGACCTCGGTTGGTCGGTGGGTGGGTCGGTTGGTTCGACCTCGGTCTGTGGGTGGTGGGTTGGTGGGTGGGTGGATCGGTCGGTCAGTCAGTCGATCCGACCTCGGTCAGTTGGTCGGTCAGTCTTCTAGCTTACAGGACTAGTCTACCCGCTTACTAGGCTACGGACCTAGTCTAACAGTCTACTATTCTACTAGCCTACATGCCTAGTCTACCCGCTTACTAGCCTACAGTTCTAGTATATCTAACCAACAAAACGGACGCAATCTAGATTAGGCTTGCGTGATTTTTGCTTTGAAACATCGCAATCGATTTTATAAAAAAAATCGCGATTTTCGATTAAATCATAGGCCCAAATTCCCAAAAGTATAAACTGGAGTAACGTGACTTTAAATAAATGATACAAAAATAGCGCGAAATTAGTACACATTTTCATGCGACGAATTCTTACCATCCTACGTCTATGCTTAATGTATACCTTATATCCATCATCGCAGCAGTGAAATTATTAATTGGGACCTTCTAAATATTGCGCATAGTTTAATAAACATTTATTTCATCAAAATTTGAGATAAAATGTCGCCGAGAAAAAAATATAAATTACCGGTACATGATGTATCAGCTTCCACTTATAGCCTCCCTTTGTAGGACGTGGTTAGGTCATTACCGGAGTAACGCGAAGACGCTAATATTAGTACCCGTGGAGGTACTGCGCAATTCACATACATAGGATGGTAGTTTTGAGTAGGTACAAGAGTAATGGCGTAAACTCGTCCTATAGTGCAGTTTATAGTTGCTTTCAGAAGGTATGATTTACATTTAAGAGCAATCAACAGAACGCACAGTTCAAAATCAAACAATCTGGAATGCTGTTGCTTTATTTTCTTTAATTTGACATGACAACCGAATCAAAAATGAAAAATTACTACACCGCCTGAAATTGCTAACTCTAGAATTAAAAAGAATTGTTCACTGATTGCCTAACACTCTGCAACTATGTATATACGTGGCATTTCATGACAGACTCAGGGTCTGCAGCAAGAGAAAGAGAATTATATGGCGATTCGATGGAGTAACTAGCTGGTATTCTCAATGACAAAGGTGTTACCTCGCTATTGTTAGCTTGTTTATTGTGGTGCTTTGTGTTGTGATTAGTACGGCGGGATATAAACACAATGAACACAGGCGTGAATCGATTATAATTGTACTCATGTACTGATAAAATGCGACGGAAAAGTACACACTTCAGATTTTTTAAAAACATGAAATTTTTGATGATTTTCCGATTTTTCCTCAATTACATCGTAAAAATCGCGATTTTAAAAATAAATCGAACTTCACGATTAAATCGAAAAATCGTGTAAGCCTAATCTAGATCTGTCCTTTTCTTTCCAGTTTAATTTAATCATCCCAGGGCTCGAATTTGCTCGGGGTGAGATTGTGTGATTTTCGAGGCGAAAAGTTGTGTACTACGTCATCACTGTTTTTGCAATGGCTGTTCGCTTGGAATTTGATCAAATTCGTCAACAATGAGCTAAAAAGTTAAATAACGTGAGATATAAGACATATTTAACAGGATTTAAGGTGCGAGCAAATGGATAAGTGAATTATACAAAGCAATAACCAGGGTTTGTGTCGAATATTGTAGCTAAGGTCGATTAAGAGGCATGCTACCAAGTGGTGGCAGAGTTCTCCAACTTTTGAGCATACAAATTGCTCTGAATCTCCGGCCCGTCAGTCTGTCCAAATATCTGTCACAGGGGCGGGTTGAGTCGGAGCCGTCTCGGATTATTAGTTTTACTGCTTTCATAAAAAGCAGTTATTTATAATATGAAATTAGGCGTTGCCTAATGGGCGAGTGCAATATGCTACCCAGTCATTTCAAAATGATGGTCAAATATCACCTGTGTAACAATCACGCTGCCATGTTCACCTGGATGTGAGGACGTCACAGAGCTTTTGACAGATAACAATTCACGCCTACCACACAGCTATACTACTGTCAGACTTGACTCCCATTAGGAGGTTCGTCTGGAGGATCAATATGAGTCTGAGGGACGAGAATTACATAACAGAAAAGACCCGAACTAGGCATATGGAACATAGAATTATCTATATCTCTATGATATGGAACGGGGATTTATATACTAGTAACTACTCACAATCTATTTTCATTGTACTTCTACTGATGTGTCGATTTCATTGCAAATTGCTGCAATGCATCCTGAACAAGTATCTATATTCCTACAATAAGATTATCCTTTATCAGAATAAAATGTTATAACTAGATTAAATTTCCCTGTAGTTGGGGCTTAGAATACACCTTCCGTATCCTCTGCGTGTCGTAAGAGGTGACTAAAGGAGGTAAGGGTGAGGTAACCCTGACAGAAACCTCGAGTGCTGAAGACGGAGGTTCCAGGCCCCACGGCGCACTCTAATAAACCATGGATCCACGCACTTAACGCTTATGATCATGTCGATAGTCACTTAGAGGACTGGCGGTATGATCAGCGAACGAAAAGAAGAAGACTAGATTAAATACTATAATGAAGCATTCTTTTAACGACGGTACCAGACCTAAAGGCGATTACAATATCCATAACATTTTTTTTAAATGTGGGGATAACAATATTATTTGTTCAGATTGCTGTGACTGACACTTTCAGGCAAGAAAAATTAACCGATATACATACACCTGTACAGTACAGCTCAGAGTTAACTTAATGTGCGAATGGGTCTGAAATGCGTGCATGATGCGTTGAAGGCCCGTTTCCAACTCACCGGTTTTAAACACACAATGCGTTCACAATGCATCTAGTTAATTATTTTGATGCATTTAAAATAATAAATATATGCGTTGAGAACGAGCATTAAATGCGTAAATAAACAAGTTTGAACTTGTTTGATGTCCCCCAGAGATAGTGCAAAACGCGTTGTTAAAAGCAAAACGGAACAGACACCAAATTTTAAATGCATTTAAAAGATTCATATGTGCATTGCGTAATACCCGGCGTACATACCAACTCCACGGCTCCAACTACCCGGGATCCAATCAAACTTAGCGGTGCATTACATTTCCTAGAAGGGGCAAAGGTAAATATGAGAAAGTTTTCCTAAAAAAGACAGCGGGACATAATATAAAAAATCAAAATTATAAATATTACGAAACACAGAATCATGATTCCCGGTTGAGAATTAATGTAACGATGTGCCCCTGAATGTTTTCCGCCCCTGAACGTTTTGCATCTAGTGCAAGAATCGTAAGCATCGGGTCGTTTCGCATTTAACTTTTATAAACATCCAGCGCAGCGAAACATGCGACTGGCGAGATTTGACATAGGTTAATCGTAGTGAAAATTGTCCATAAGCAACTTCATTATCACTTCTACGCATCACCTGTGTTCGCGATGAACAGACAGCGAATAAACGCAAAATTATGAATTAAAGATATCAAAATATAACTTATGTGTACCAATGCTCGACTAATATAGATGCTTTTTATTAAAACATGCAGATGGTATGGTTTTTATTGATAATATGACGCACAAATTAGCAGATTCATGTCCGCTGCCGCAATATCCCCATCAGTGCTCTACACGAAAAAATACTAATTCAGGGCTAGTTATGAAATACTATGCACCCCTAAAGCTGTAACATGTACCGATACCTCATTGGCTTTTCGCGGAAATAAAACGCCATAGTGATTTAATGATTTTCTTTTTGTGACATTCGGTAGCTTTTGGATTCACTATATTGCAATGTAATGTAGCCGAGTATAACACACTGTTGTTGCCTCACTCGGGAACCAGGTCGAGGAAATGAGCAATCGCCGCACCCCCCCCCCCCCCCCCCCCCTCCATCTACGTAGCAATAACATAGCTAGATGATAAATAGTGCCTTAATAAACTCGTGAAAGTTAACATTATAAATAGTCAGGGAGCTAATTTCACTATATTTCATGAACCAGACATTGTTTGTTTTATTAATTTAAAAGTCAAAGTGGGCATTAAGATATTGCTTTTAAAAGCGGCACCGCGAATACGTGTACATTTTACGTTCCGCCATTGTTGATCGTGAATCGCTCAGAGACTGGTTAAAATAAATCACGTCATCAATTCTTTATGAATGACAATGAGACACGTGATCAAGATTTTACTACGATAGTAATTTTCATTCATTCATAATGACGTCAGATGTCCAGCATGCCAATCATATTACGGCTACGCTTTTCCGAGAATCTACGACTGTGATAATTATCGATCGGCGAGAGTCGCGCGAGGCATTTCTCATTAGTGGTGAATTTAGGCAGTGAATAAGTAACCGGTTTCATTTTGTTCTGTAAGAATGGAATGGTTACGTTACCAGGCAGCTGTATCGGAACTGATAATGCGACATACTGCCAATTATTCAACATTGAATGAGGCCTCCACCTAAAATCATGACAGGAATTTCGCGAAAATTTACGGTACCCTGGCAAAATATAATTGCATAATGTGTGTATGCCCGAGTAATCGGTTGCCCTTCTTGGTCGACTCGCATAATGTCGTTATACCAGCACGGCATAATTATGAACGTGTTTCACATTATCAGATTTCAAACGACTTGTCTAGCCAATATCATAAATGCATTGTGTAATAAGTTCTGATGCATTGTCAAACTGTTTCCAACTCATTTGTTTTACTTTCACGCCGCGTTGTTTTACCATTCACAACGGGAAAGTGATGCATCCATTATTTAAAAATAGACCCGCTATGTACGCGTCATGCACGCGTTGCAGACGCATTTTAATTTAAGTTAACTGAGCTGTACTGTACATAATTAACATGTAATATCATAAAAATATACTCACAAATGGCAAAAATACCCCATTTTGTCCTAAAAAATTTGATGGAAGGAAGAATGGAAGAAAATAGAATTTTGGATATGTTGTAGAGCACACCTAATGCTTTATTGTCTGTAAAGCACAAGTTTCTTCCACCTATCCCACATGGTCATCCTGACAGTTGAATATCGGATCATTTTCAGGTTGGGCCTATATTTCAAACATGTTAAAAATCACATGTTTTTTCTTTTATGCATAAACTAACAAATATATTTGTAATTGACCCATCAAATATTAAGTTTATAACTCTAACAGTTTTAACATAATTTTAATCACAAGTCGGTCTAAAAATTTGTCACTGAATAAATTTTATTTTTCAATGTTACTAAGGTTACCAACACGAGAACAAAAATTATTATGCCCTGCATATTTCAAGAGGGTACCTACATGTGACCAAGCGCTGCGCGTTTTATTGGAATTGGATGCCAGGTTAAGAATTTGCAGTGCCTTGAAAATTCTACAAAATGACAAATGCCTCACATGTGGTGGACCCCCTTGCTGTTCTAGGGTCCATATCTCCAAAAATATTAAGGTTTGAGAGCTAAAATTTTACAGGATTTCCTAAAACGTACTAATAATACAGTAGACAGAGAATTACGATAATCTGAATCAGTCATGCAACAAGATTACTGAAAATTGGTTGTCTTGACACAGAATGAATGACCCAGAAGCAAATACCACACAGAATCTACTTATAGTCCCAAAGTCCCTCCAGAACCTGGTTTTGGAAAATTGTCATGATTCTAAGCTTGCCAGTCACAGGGGGGTGGGGGGGGGGTGGGTGCAAGAAACAGAGAGAGTGAAGGCTAAATATATCTGGCACGGATACTCTCCTGATGTGGTGGCATATGTGAAATCCTGTCGTATTTGTAGCTGTAGCAAAATGCTTCCATCTAACAAAGAGCCACTCTGGGAAAGTTCCATGCTGGTTTTCCCTTGGAACGGGTACATATGGACATTTTGGGCTCCTTTATCACATCTGCACTGGGAAATAGATATGTGTTGATGATCATAGATCAGTTCACTAAATGGGTTGAGTGCTATGCGCTCCCTGAACAAGGGGCAGAACTGGTCCCCAAAACATATGGGGAGCGTTTCGTCACCACATTTGGCTGTTTATATTTCTTACACACCTCATAGCCCTCAGTCACAGCTGTACTGATCTTCGCTCGGAAGTAATCTGTGGTCCCAGCCTGTATATCATCTAACATCTGGTGTTCATCATCAGTGTGGATATCGGAATACGCCAGCCCACTTCCCTACCATTAGGAGATCTTTGCGATCAACCCTAGCCTTCTGGAGAGCTAGAATTAGTGGGTGTTCTGGGGAGATCTAGTGACCTACCGTGGACACTGTCAAACTTCCGGTAGAGCATCCGAATCAATAATTCCTTCGTGCTGCAGGCCGTTGTTGTCTCCTCTATAGTAGTCAGTATCTTCGCATCAGATGCCGAGGTGGGACCTTGGCTCGCGCGTGGATAATGTTGATGTCACGAAGTAGTCGTCAGACCCTGTCAATCGGCAGCTGTACTGGTTTCTTCTTGGATGGTGATACAGGTTTCTTCTGCCCTCCAAAGATGATCTGCTGGAGAACTTTACCAAACATCACCGTTTAAAAACCTGTATATACAGACGTTTAAACGTGCAGCAGTGTGTACAGCATCCAGATGGGTCATTTGAACTTGCGGCCTCGCACAACACTGATCCTCGGAAGGACTGTCTGACAGTCCTTCGACCTAGTATCCATGATGCGAACCCTCTATCCACAGCAAGGAAGTTCATCGACTTCACCCTCTCAGGACAGGTCCATGAGATTAGGAGCATGATGCTCAAGAGCACAGACGTGAAGAAGGTAGGGCTCCCGCCGGTGGGAGATTATGCAGAGCATCAACACCCTGGACACCACCTATGTGAATGATGAGTACTGGGTCCTGGCTCCACTGGCCGGTGGACCTTCATATTACACGAAGGGGAAAGGGTACTATGCCGTTGGATGTAATGAAGGCTTCACAGAATTCGACTTACAACCAGACATAGAAACATCTGTTGTGGTGCCACTCTTATCCCTCCTCGAGAACACACACTTGAACCCGGCCTTGATGCAGGACAAGCTGTTCCTCCGGGTGTACACCGAACGTCTTACGGATGTAATGATGACCTCTCCATGACTTCAGGTCTGGCATGATGAGAACGACTAGGAACTAAAACGTGCAGGCTCTAGAAAATGAATCCTACATGTAGAGCGAGGGCATCAGCAGGTCCAGGCCATGGCTAACCAGCATCTAGAGCTAACATTGCAATGAGGTGCCTCGGACTGCGTAGCTGTAGCAGTCCTGGTTCAGAAAGGAGGGGTGGTCCAGGAGGTTGGGGAGCTAGATGACTTCAAACTTGTGATGGTTGTGACCAAGATACTCAGTGAGGTGCGCGATCTGGACGATTGCTGTCTCTATCAACAGAAAACAAAGTCATATGCCCTCCTCCGCCTGACCAGTGGCCACGAGGATCTCGGGTCGGCGCTCGAGGGTCAGTGCCATCTCGGCAGAAGGGATTCACTTCTTGCAAAATGGAGGTATTCAGCTTGAACGCACGTAGAGCATAACTCCAGCAGTTGTCCCAGCTACCACCGCTCCTACAACAGCCACTACTACTATAGCCTCAGCCGTCTTCTGACCTCCTAATGCCTCATAGTTGAGTGTCGACTCAGAGAGCTTTACAGCCTCATAGTACTCAGCGAGACTCTAATCGGCCTCGTGGATGTTCTGGGTGGCTTGAGCCTTTTGTTGCCATCGGCGTGCCTGCCTTTTGTGCATATGCTCGAGTGCCTTGCTGTACTCAAACTTCTTAGACAGCTTCTCCATCGCCTGGTTATGACGTTTTCTCTCTACCTCCGCCGCCTTATGGTCAGCAAAGCTGAGACCCCAGTTCGCCAATGCAAACATGTCTGCATTCAAGATTGCGGATGCCATGTCTATACAGGTGATTTAAACTCGCCATATAGTCAGCAAGAACTGCAAGCAATGGATGAACCAGAAGCTTTCGAGGATCCAGTTTTATCTCTACCTCCGCTGCCTTATGGTCAGGACTAGATGAGGATTATGATGAAGATGACTATGATGATGAAGATGAGGATGCCTATGATGAGGACTATGATGGTGACGATGTAGAGCCAGAATCCCGCCGACTAATCCACCGAGTCAATGGAATTTATTGTACCTACGTGAAGGGCTCTCTTGGCCCACTAGCGGGAGTTGGGGCTCTGATTGCTCTGTTCACGACGAAGGCTGGCGAGACGGTCCGCAAAATCGCCAACAGTGCTCTCCATGGAGTTGAGAAGATCTCTGAGGCTATTCCAGCCATTGCCTCGGGAGTAGGCACATTCTTTTTCGTTGCTGATCCATGGCTCCCATATGTTGCGATAGCACTCAAAGTCATCTGGGCTGCCGAACATTTAAGATGTGCTATATAGGATGGCTTCTCTGCATGACCTTGTCAAGTCCCTTAACTGGCAAGCCTTTGTCGATACTCTTCCTTTCAGTGATGGTGCCAGCGCTGCAGAGATTAGACAGCAGTGTTCACAGGTATTCGAAGAGGTGTTCATCGATGGTCAGATGAACGAGGGTCGTCTATTCATCTGTCTAGAGTTTGCCCGAACTGTACAGGAGAGAAGATGAGTCGATATCAGCGATGAAATCCAAGGTCCTGACAGCCTCTCTTGAAGATCTCTATTACCGGCTCGGCGGCTATTATTGCGAGCCTCGCCATGCCAGCTGCTCGAGGCTGCATGTCGCAAGGGTCATAGATTCACCTTGGAGATGGTTAGCCAGTGGCTTACCAGACCGGCGATGTGGCAGATCTACAGACCTCGTCCACTGCACATTCGGTATGCACACTTCGATGAATCTGTCCAGAACAGTCCATCAGGCTGATGTGCTGTTCCTTCCACATGATCGGGTCTGTTCCAGAGGAACATGCAAGACCTACAAGTACGCCCTCACCATCGTCGGTGTCGCCAGTAGATACAAGGCGGCAGTGCCTGTCACGGATAAGTCCGCAGGTCAGGCGGTGGCCGGGTTCCAGAGTATCTATGAGGAGGTGCAAAATCCCCTCCAGTGGCCAGAGTTGCTGCAAATGGATGAGCGTAAGGAGTTTAGAGGTGAAACTGCGGCCCTCATGCGGAAACATGGTGTGGCGATTAGTCGAGGGGAGGTGGGACATCACCGTGCCCGGGCTATCGTCGAGCGGTGGAACCGGACACTGGCAGAGAGGCTGTTCCCACATCAGTATGCTCAGGAGATGGCTGTCCCAGCGGGCGGGCATTCCAGGGTATGGGTGAGAGGGTTGCCTGTTGTGGTGGAGAGATCCAATCCTGAGGTTACTAGGCTGATAGGACAGAAGCCAGTCAAGGCCATTCACCGATCCTCTGTGGCCCAACCTCGATGTCAATCATGCTCGGAGAATAGACTTCCATCCGAGCCTGGCGAGTGGAGGGTGGACGTAGGCGGGCGACTGACCCCAACTGGTCAGTAGATGTACACAAGATTGACAGGTATGTGGAGACAGCTGGTCAGCCTACGCTGTACTACCTGGCAGAGTCGGAGAGCAGTCCTAGGTGGCCGTTTGTTTGAGAGAAGCTCCAGCTTATCCCTACAGACACCCACCTACCTCCACCCCGGAGAGTAGACAGACATCCTCCACTGACTCGGTTGAAGATGTCACATGATGCTCATACCAGCAGCTCTTCGATGAAAGTATCCATTGGAGTGATGGCATCTTTGTGATCATAAGCCAGGGTGTGAATATCATCGGGAGCGATCCATCGATTTGTGTCTGAGGGGCTGAGGCTTGTTTTGGTCGATGAACCGCAGCCGACGGAGGCTGAAGGAGATGTATTTCTCCATATTGTTGGGGATGCAGTTGATCTGTCCCTCTGTTTGGGAGATGACCGGCATGATGAGCTGAGAATCATACCCCCGCAGGTTGTGGAACACGACCGGGATGGTGGTTGTTGTAGGGTTGAGGCGCAGCTTTAGATTAAACACATTGTGTGCTGCTCCCCGGTAAAGACCAGTGATGTGGCAATGATCTCTGACACTGTCCCCATCTAATGGTCTGTCGCACACATGGCAACTGACCACGGTTTTATGAGCTTGCCAGTCCTCTCTAGTCATCTCCATCGGCCTAGGGTGGGCGAGCACGACCGTTATCTTCTCTTCCCGTGCCAATCGATCCAGGAAGTGCTTAGCTGCATCTTCTCCTCGATACAGCAATGGTGGTTCACTGACACCGTCACAGCGGACCACAATGTATGAGAACCCACAGATCTTATGGTGTTGTGTTTTCTGTGTGCTGCTCTGAGCCGGATTCGCCTCTGGCCCTTCAATCTTGTTTGTTAGGGCTTCAAAGTCGGCATAGATGATGAATGGCACCTTGAGCTGCTTGTGGTGGTTGATGAACTGTAGCATCTTCCTGTCCTCTGTAGGCATTCTTATGCGCATTGGTCTGTCACTGATGTCGCAGCACTCCGGTTTGTGCTTGATGAGAAGGTCTTTGTGAGAATAACAGTGGAGACACCGCTCGCGGAAGTGCTTTCTCCCTTTATACCGACTGATCATAGACCAGGCGATTCAGGTCCTTAATCCAGGTATAGTGTTGCTTGCCACCCTTCTCGATAAGCAGCAGATTTGTCCTTGGAATGATGGGATCAGCCTCACTCAGCTGCAGTGGATAGACATCTTTGTCATGCCCGAATACATTAATGGCCAGGCCATTCTGCCGCTCAACACACTTAAGCTGGAGCGAGAGAGGAGTTGGAGAGTCTACACCGCTGAAGTCAAGGGTGTCCCAGTGCCCTAAATACTTCGATGTCTGCTGGGGATTACTGTCTGCAGGATAAGCAGCAGCCAAGAGAGACCAGCGAAGACAGTGGTCATCATCTTTGTTCTGGACGTTAACCAAAGCACGTTTTCGCTTAATCAAAGCGGGGAGATCGATGTAGGACCCACCACATAGTGGTTGATATCTGGCGATGTTGAGGTACAATGCATCAACCTGGTTGACTGCCCAGCCAGACCCCTCGGGGGTGTAGTTCTCAAGGCCTTGTAGCACCTTGGCTTTTACCTCCTTTACAGCCTCGCTAATATCGCTTGCCTTCAGGATGGCATGCTGCTTAGACCAGAACAGGGGATTTGTGGTGACCTCCAACTTACTCTCGATCTTGTCAAGGTTTTTATCCAGGAAAGCTGCTGGATCTTTTTCCCTGTGTTCAGGGAGTTCCCATCCCCGCAGATAGTTCTGGATTGCATGTGGGACCGTCACAAATCCTGTGGGTATGTTCCTCATTTCCTGGATTATAGCATCAAGAAACCTGTCGATCTCCTCATCTGTGAACTTGGGTGTGGTTTCTAGCTATGAGTGGGGGAGGGGGGTGCTTCTCGGAAAGGAGAGCTGGGGTTGGCTTCTCGGGAGTGGTTGGTAGCTTCCTGCGTAGGGCTGGGGTTGGCTTCTCGGAATGGAGAGCTGCCAGGTTCTTGGCATAAGTGGTACGGCTAATAAGCCCCTGCTGCAACAATCTCGCCAAATTTTGAAGCACTTCATCAATGTCCATAGCAGACGTATGTACCTATCCAGTGCGTTTCTCTAATATGGGGATTTTGATGGTATCACATGCTAGTGGGGACCCGGCCTGGAGGGTGGGGGCTGGCCTGGGGGGCAGACAGACAGACATACTACTGACAGACTGTTCGCAAAACATGTTGTCCAGCGTGCTCTACTATCTGGCAATACTGGTTAGATTTACTACGGCCTGTTAAATACATAGCGAGATTTGAACCGGCGATTTTTAAAGTGTAATTCGACATATAACGAATACTGCATTAGCCATCTCGGCCATACATGCATTAACAAAAATGACCTAGATTTAGCTGATGACCTGTTATGCGTTATCTATGATATGAAATTAATATCATGTTAGGAAAAAGTCTGTACACTGCTGTAATATCCTTGTCTAGGTCTCTATCTTTTATAACATTATTTCCGTTTGTAGGTGTTTTATGAGAATAGTATTAATTCGGTAAGAACTGTAATGTGTGTAATTTTATGTGATTGGGAGTAATAGTAATAGTAACAGAGCAGAGGGAATATCTGCCTATAGTAATGCCAGTAAGCATACATGTATACATATTATAGACTGCTGTAGACTGGTGTCAATAATTTCTATTATTGCACAACAATTCATAAAAGATAAATGTCATTATTTGTGGGCTAGTTATCGGTTCCCCGTTTGCTCAATTCATAACGGTGGCAAAATAAACCATGGTTCAAATCTCTAAAAAGACCTCAGCTAGATGTTACCCATCGAACAAAAAAAAATGTATACACTAGTGTAGGGTACATTGACAGAAATAGGAGCAACGGGAACCACATAAAAAACTGCAGGAAAAGAGAGAAGAGGGAGAGAGAGAGAGGCCGGCTGGTTGGCTGGCAATAATGCGGGAGTTCTCCCGGACAGTGGGGTACGGGAGCTTTTTAGGTTTTTTTTTATTTGCTGCAACGTTATCACGCCTGTGTTCTGACAGCCCACCTCCATCCTGTAGTCGCAGATCGGTGATCCTCTGGTCTGACAGCGCTCTGTTCTGACATCCTTAATTTATATACTACTGGAGGAGTCTGGGGGTCCTTTTGAAAACTAGATGCTCTGAGAAGCCATTTCCTGCATTTTGAGGGGTTAAAAGAGGAGAATCTGTTCAGAGTGCCAGGCGGACACTGATGAGTGGTGGGCATGTGGCCTGGCACCGCCCATCCTGGGCACATCCCTGTGTTGCAATGTGATAAATTCATTCCGATCAGACAATCTGAGCTGAGTACTTTAATAGACTTTCATTTGGCAGCAACAGCTTGTTTCAGGTCAGATTATTTGCAAAATATTCAAAAACTTTCCAGTGCACTAGTTTAATTCCACATCCTTTATAAATTTGTCTGCTATACCAAAATGGTTGATGGCTTGAATTTTATCAATGGTATTGTCCTTTGATATTTATCAGCACACTTATGTATTGACCCCAGCTTGTGCATAATTGCTGAGCAATGATGTCCTAAGCTGGCCTAATCAATAGCCTATAAAGAAAGGAACAGGACATGCTGTTAACACATACTGTGGCAGATTTAAACTTTCTTTACAATTCAACATTTGGTGTTTTTAATCCTTTTAACACTTTGACACTAAAGCTGGACAAAACAGCTTTTGCAGTGGTTTTGAGAAATGTCCATTTTCAGACAAATATAAGATAAATTCGAAAATTTACCACTGGAATGACTGGCTCAATAACCAAGCCAGTCTAATTTAATTAGGGTTAGGGTGGTAAATTTTTAAAAATAATCTCATGGTCTGCAAATTGACATTTTCTATGAGAAAACTAATACAATTTTCTTCAACAAACATTCTATAATGATTTAGTACACAACCTGTTTTAAGGTAGATTAACGTAAATGCTGTATATGATTTTGAATCTGATTAGAGGTTGTTGTTGCTGCCTGATGTAGCAATAACATTCGGTGTATTTTCAAACTCGTAATAATTGCCACGAAAACCAAACCCTGACTGTAGTCACGGCTCATACCATAAACAGATCATCTACAACATTACTGGTGGGCAGTAGCATGGATTAAATTGACATCATGATTCCCACGTGAATATTAACCAAGCATAAACTTTGTATTTTATGCCATTCTCACCATTTTATTCAACTATGTAACAAATTTGTTGTAAAACCGACTCGCCATCAAATCTGATTGGCTAAAATGGAATTTGGTCTATCAGTCACGTCCGACTGCCAAATATAGTTAACTATACATGAGTATTTTACAGTCGGCTGCACCATTTTTGGCTGGCAAATAATCAGCTACAGTTGTCTATAGTTGGCCAGTTGAACACACCCTAGATCTGCGTTTCCATTAAATCTGGCTGTCTGATTGGTTAAGATTCACTTTGACAGCTATGTACTGTAGGAGACTAAAACATGATTTTCGTGCTGGGAATACCGTGTACATAGTATTGCGCTCACGTGAGGGAAATACCAGATTATACATCACTGTTCTTAGCCAATCAAATAACAGCATATGGCAATGTGACATTACTGAGGGGTAATAATGTGTGACACACACTGTGCACATATATCACTACCTGGCTAGCCAGTTACAATTACGGTCTATCAGCCACCACAGAATTCCACTATGTCAGAAATCCAAACCTGTGGAAGCCTTACTGGCAAAGTAGGATGTTTTGTCCTGCAGAGTTGGTGCGGTGTTAACGTTAGTGGACTATGATGCTTTTGCCAGTTGTGGGTTCGATCGGCCCCCTCCCCCCGTCTTAAATACTGTTATGTCATGAATACCTGTATAAGCTCATTGAATGTGTGACACTTGAGAGCCAATGAGAGGTACCCTGTATGCTTTAATTATATTTTTGTCTTTCTTAGATTTCAGGATGTGATAGTAGCTGGACCAGGAATGATGAATGAAGATGATGTCAACATTTTGAGGGAGTCGCCACGGACAGATGCACTGACAGCAGTTATACTTGCTGAGCGCTGTCAGCAAGGTGAATTATTTGGATTTGGACAAAGAATGCTGAGCATCGCTGAAACTGTGTGTATTACATAAAGAGACAATTAACTTTGAGTGATGATTTTATTAAGAAGCATTACAACATGAAATGTTAATATGAATCAAAGGCTTACATCAAGCTATGGCGACAGGAGTCCTGCTAGGGAGAGAGTTCAAGATCTGGCAGGTATGCAAAGAGAAGCGATGACAAGAGGACAGCCTAATCAACAGCACCAGTATCATATCAGCCAACAGCAAATGTCTAATGTTAACAGTGGCTTTTATGAACAACAGACTGTGTTTGGGAATGTCATGTACTCATCAGATTCCATCTATCAACGTGCATTTGCCAATTCAGAGCCATTGATGCACTACGTACCAAATTACTGTTCCACATACATGCTTCCTATTCCAGCTCACAATGGTTTATCTTATGTCCCTCTGCCTCAAGCAGGTTATGGAGCCAACTCATCACCATATGGAATCCCATTAGCCTGGCCCCCGCCATCATTAGGACAGAACTCATCTGATTATCCATTCACATTCTCTACAGATAGGGCCAATGCTAATAGTTGCTTTGTGCTTCCTACATATCCTGGACCAAGTAACGCTACAGATTGCCAGACAGGTTATTTTCAGCATTATCCACCGCAGGTTAATGGCATGGCACACACCCCTCCATTTCTACTTGGACATTACCCGTCTTCATCCAATAACTTTTTCCCTGTAAATGCAAATAACAACCATGCTAAGAACAGCACATATCTGTCGCATCCACCACCCATTCTATATAGGAGTGGTTTGGAGGGGAGAGAACGTGAAGGACAAAGTACAGCCGAGCATTACCAAATTATGCCACAAAGATCTTCACAAATGATGGCTTCTGTTGGTGATGAGGCAGAGGCACAAGGAACAGATGTCAGGTAAGTTTTGTGGAGGTAAATTATTGTCTTGTCTGTGAAGCAGAATGCAAGACATGTATACATTGTACATATTGGTAGTGCTTTTCCGATGATGGCAGAGGCGGCGTCAACATTAAGGTTCTGCATTTAATAGTAAATCATCTTAGTCTATATCTTAGGATTGCTTACATGTAATCCTATAGCTTCAGTAGCCAATCTTGGACACATTCTTGCCTATATCATATGGAGCCAGCATGATGATAGTGATGTCACTGCAGTAGGTCACGGTCATTATGACCTTGCTATTTGACTTCTGCTTTTCCAACGTTAAGTTTATGCATTTAGCAAATAATTTACTTTTATATTTCATAATTGGTTAGTCCTATTGTCCAGAACTAAACTTGGATACATGGTTACATATAATGTTAGGAAGCAGAATGATGACATTATTGAGGTCACACAGTCAACGGTCAAGGTCACTGTTACAAAGAGGAGACGGGCGAGAGATTGCATTCCACAATAATTCTTGTATTTGTTTCGTTAATTACTATGTATAGAACATACTAGCTAATACTAGTATGAGAGTTTGTACACACATATATATGCCATATTTCGCTTAATAGTAGCCTATGCTCTAATAGAAGCCCACCCCCTAACTTTGACATATGAGCTCCAATGATTTCTTAGCAGTTTCAAAACGGCAAAGCTCTGTATTAGAAGCCCACCCCCTAACTCAGCAGACTGTATAGGAAAATATTTCTTAAGAACAAATTTGTAAGAATAGCGTGTATGATAATAAGAATCGTGTCACAGGGTGTGTCTACTTCAGACCGATCTCTGCCCTGATACATTCCCGGCCCCTCTTAATTAATATTAATAGTAGGCCACGTATGTTCAAGATATAATAAAGTTTATTCCACACTTTTGTAGTCAAAATGCGCGTAAAACAGTCTTGGCGTGATTAAATACCTTCCTTATAAATATATTTTAAGACCAAATTTATGTACCAAACAACAAGCACGGGAGAAAATGTGCATCAATTTTGTAACGCAGATCAACGTTAAATGATCCAAATTGAATTATTACGAACGACAATATAGCCAGCTTCTTAAGTTGGTGAGCCAGCGTTTCTTGAGATGGGAGGTATCGTGTTCTCGCGAGATATTATACGCTAACGGGAGTTTATCAAACGGGTACCCGTTTTTTAACATCAGTATAATACTCAGTTCCTATCGCGCAATGATAATATATAGATATTCCCGAGTTCCGAGTCTCCTATTCCAGAATATTTATATCCGAGTACTCGCTCTAAAATAAACTCTTCAATTGGAGGCGAATCACGTGATTTGTATTTTTTCGCGACGCCATTTTATATCAAATTGTGGATTAATTTTGATGTAATAAACGAGCTTTATTAAAGGATACGCAATATTTAGGCCCACAAATCAAATTATTTCACTTCCCCGGTGATGTTTTGAGGTATACATTAAACAGAGGCGTAGGCGGTGGGAATTTTTACGGGAGAAAATACGTTGAATTTCTGTGGTATCAATTTTAGAAAACTTTTTTGGGAAAACTCTGTAATATAAGCCAACCCCCTTTCTCAGAGATGTTTGGTTAGAAATTGAACACCTCTTGTCCTAATAGAAGCCTAGGCTACTATTAAGCGAAATACGGTGTATATATATATACACACCAAGTTTAGTTTGAGCAACACCAACTGCCCATTTATAAGACTATCAATATAACACTTCTTAGCCCTCATAATCATGTTCCACAATGTGAATGGCAGGGGAATCATACCTGTGGTTAGCTGTTTAATATTTTGAAATGAACTTGACATTGACAGGTAGCTGTTGTTGCCTTAGGCATGTTACATGTAGGTCTAAAGAGCGTGATCACCCAGTTAAATTAGTGACACTTTTTATGTCATAAATACCTTTTGAATCCATTCAATCTTGCTCAAAAGATGATATGTTTCTGATAGAGGCCATCTGCTTTAATACAAACCTTGGAATCAAAGCTTCTGTTGCTTCATTCTACTTCATTTTAGACTGCTGGAGTGTTCAGATTACAGCATATAGGTCTAGCCCTTAAATATGCTAACTGACACCGTTTATCATAGTCAAATCACATTTTGTTTAGAAATTGAATATGTCCACAATTTCTTAAGTTCTTCTGTCCCATTAAATATAAACACTTTTGCACGAGATATGATATGGGATATGGCTGCTGATTTCTGTTCGATTTACCCAGCATACCATGCTATCCAGCATGCCATGCTACCCAGCATACAATTCCCTGACTCCATAATTGTTGTAACTATTGGATGCCATATTCGTTTAGTCTATTATCTGTATAGGCCAGGATTTCTCAAACAAAACCAACCCGTCTGCGATATTGAACTGATCCCTGTCCATCCATCTGTCTGTTTATCCATTTGTCTGTAAGCATTTCTTGTCAACACAACTACAGTTTAGTTGTGATTCCTGTGACCAACCAGTACCAGCTGAAGATGTGCATGTACCTTTTTCGGCAAAATCTGTCCATATTTTCCTGAATTATCTCCACTGAGACATGTAAAATTCATTAAAATTGTCTTTCGTGCCAGATATTCAAGAATTTTAAAGCTATATTCGCAATTTTTTTTCACTGCTATTACTTGAATACGTAGTGCTATGATTCTGCTTCTATGAAATCTATCAATATTCTCCACAGTTATCTCCCCTGAAATACTTAAAATCCATCAAATTTGTTTTGTTCATGCCAGACCTCGAAGAGTTTTAGACCCACGCTCTCAATCCCTTTGCCACTGAATATATTACTTCAAGAAGCAGTGCTATTATTCTGTTTTGAAGAAATTCATCCTTATTTGCCTGAGTTGAAAAGCTTAAAATTCACCAAAATTTTCTAATGCGGGAATATTATGTCTTGAAGAATTTTGAATGGAATTGAACCTGCACTTGAAAATCTTTCTCAGTGGATATATTAAGGCGAGATGCTCATTTTTAATTGATGAGTTTTTCTAAAATATTAACCCTTTAATGGTCATACTGGCCAAAACCGGCCTCTTGTGGAATGTCCATTTACAGGCCAAGAGAAGACTATTTTTGAAAATTTACCACTGGAATGACTGGCTCGGTCATCGAGCCAGTCATTCCAGTGGTAAATTTTCAAAAATAGTCCTGGCCTGCAAATGAACATTCAATAAGTAAATATTTGGATTTTCTTGACCAAATTTGACCATTAAAGGCTTAATTGTCCTTTACAATTATCAATAAAAATGTATGTCAACTCTTGATGTGTGTTTATCTGAAATGCTTGGCTCCGGGGGTGAGGGTGGGTGGAGAGGGGGGGGTTGCATGGGTGATGGTGGGGTGGGGGTATGCCGTCTTCTGATGGTTCTTGTTTATATTTTTGACAAAATTCTGATGGCTTGACAGGAATACATTTGATTGATGCTGTGCATCGCTTGACATCAGAGTCTAACATAGAATACGTTTATTGACAAGCTTTTCATGCTTTTAATATATTAGTTTTTTTATGGTGGATTTGCCTAAAGATGTTGATTACTGTAATAACTCATTTAATCAATGTAATGTTTTATGTTGTGTGTTGCTTTTGGGTTTCAGCTGTGTGCAGGGTGAAAGTTATTCAAATGACGCAGCTAGTCAGAATAATAGGGCTTCTTATCCTCATCAGACAATGTTAAACTGCGTGGAAAATAAAGATGTTATTTTGTCAGACACCGATGACATGCGATTGAATCTATCTGAGGACAAAGATTGCAAGAATGGACGTTACAACTTTGACTTAGACCCGGTTGAAATTAACTCCCCTAGATACCGTAATATTGAGCGACTTCTAGATAGGCTAAGTCCATTAACTGTATGTAGTATAGCTAGTAATGAGAATATAGAGAGACTGACAGAGAGATTAAATAATCTAGAATGTGATCATGCTAGAGAGAATGTTTTATTAGAGGATGTGACCAGTGACTCTGTTACGGGTAATGCTGCTCACATAGATCATGCTGTTACTAACACTATGGAGAGCTTATCACAGCAGAGCAGCGGTATTCATGACTCAACTAATGTATGTACTCAGAAAATATCAATGACACCAGCAAATAATTTAGTACCTGACATGCCAGATGGCTCCTGTGATATTTTACATAATGTATCAAGTTCAGAAGAACAGCGGAAGTCAGTTTCATCTTTAATAGGCAGTACAGAAAAAAACAGTCACGCTAAAGTTTCACAAAATGCTCCCTCTATGTCTTCCAGTTTAAGTGTTAATGTAGGACCACATACCCCTCGAGTAAGTCAGAATAGTCATTCCCCACTAGCACTTGATGACTGTGCCAACGTGAATGTATCCAATCAAATGACTGACTCAGAAATACATCATATTTCTATGCTAATCCATGATCCCAGTCTTCGTGGTTTTGTCAGACACTATCTAAAGAAGAATGTAAAACCCCTCGTGAGGTCTCCTCTTCGTAATTCCTTGAACTCATCCACAGAGTTACGATCACAACCGCAAATTGATAATAATTCATGTAGAAAGACATCTCCTGTATCTGTATCTCATGCGACATGTAGTTATGGTGTTCCGGATACATGTTTAAATGGGTCACAGTGTAACACTGGGAAACCAATTAAAAACAGAACTCAGAATTTGAAATCTTCACAATCTTCGGAGAAGAAACATCAGGAGAATGGAACTGACTTCGTTAACAAAGCATTAGGAACCAATTCCTATCACATCAAACCTACACAATTTAATAAATCTCTCTCCGTTAATTTTACAAAGCCTGACAGCAGCGATGAAGTTCATAACCAATCAGGTTCTGTTCCTCATGCTCTGGACAGGCAATCAGAATGCAGCAGCTCAGTATTAGTGCATGAGGACATGATAATGAATGTGAATACTATTGATGCATGTCCAGGGAGCATACATGTACCTTGCAATGCCAGGCGAAGTAAACCACCTGGATATCATGACGGAGATGTGCAGGTCTGTAATGGGGATGCTGGTTTGCTGCGTGATGACACTAAAGCAGGAGGAGGGATATCTGTGAATACTCCTACCAATGAACTACGAAGACCAGTCAGTGCCACTGCTGCTACACGAGCGAATACAAGGTACATGTATGGTTTAATGCTTAACTATTTAATGGTTGTACCAGCCAATACCGACCTGTAATGGTCTTGTGAAATGCCTGTTTACAGGCCAATTGAATACAATTTTTGAAAATTTAACACTGGAATGACTGGCTCGATAACCAAGCCAGTCACTCCGGTGATAAGTTTTCGAAAATTCTATTCTCTTGGAATATAAATGGACATTCAGTAGGCATATAATTAAATTTTCTCGACCTACTTTGACCATTAAACCTTGTATTTGTATATTCATACCAAGCATGCCAAAATGCTTGAAAATAAAATTGTTATAATTGTATAAGTTGAGAGGCTTAAATTGTGTACCTCAATAAATCTTAACATATGATGATTTCATTACCTATAAAATAATATTAAAATCTTTATGTTGTGAAATTTAATTAGAGACAAGCCCCTAATTCAACTCCACAACCTAAACAATTGTATTTAATTGATAAGGAAAAAATCATCATATGTTAAGATTTATTTAGTTTTCTTACATTGAGGTACACAATTTAAGCATCTAAATGTATAAAAGTATAACAGTGTTATTTTCAAGTGTTTTGGTGTCAAAATGACCGTTATACGTTCAAGCTGGCTAAAACGGCCTCGGCAATGATCTTGAGGAATGTTAATTTGCAGGTGAAGAAATGACTGTTTTTCATAATTTACCACTGAAATGTCACGTTCAATAGTTGAACCATGTCTGGCTCAATACTTGACCCAGTCATTCTTATTGATAAAATTTTCAATTGTGCTGTTAGTCTTTTCTTGGCCCTGAAATGGACATTGAATCAGTAAATATTTTAGTTTTAAAATATGGCTTAACCCTTTAGGACTCAAGCCAGCCAAAACAAGCTTCTGCAGTGGTCTTGAGAAATGTCTATTTGCAGGCCAGGATAACACTACTTTTGAAAAATTACCACTGCAGTGATTGGCTCTATAGTTGAGCCAGTTATTTCTGTGGTAAATTTTCATAAAAGTAGTCTTATCTTGATCAACTATATTCATTCAATAAAATAAAATGTATTTTTGTTTTAAAATTTAAAAAAAGAAAAAACAGAAACAAAACTTGGCCTAGAAATGGACATTCAATGAAGAAAGATTTAAATTTTCATGACACATCTTGGCCATTAACGGGTTAAATATAACTCTGACTAATTCATGGCCTTACTTTAGTGATCTAAATCATGCCAAGATAGATAACTCTGTTCTGAATCTGCAAGACACCTCAGAAATAAGTTAAATTGCTTCCAAAACAAAAATAGAAACATGTTTGTTAGTACAAGTTTGAACACTACATGTAGGAAATTTTCAGTTGAATATTTTGGACTTGATTTGATTGGAAGCCATTGCTGCCAATGATTGCCAAACATTGAATTGGAAGCCATGACTTCCAATAAGATTAAGTCAAAATATTCAAAAGTACATTTTATTTTTGTTTTGGAAACCTGAGTTGTTGTACTGTACAATGGGAACAAGCTGTAAACACAGTGATACTTGCCTTTTAATCTAAGTCATGTAGGGTAAACTCTCATTGAAAATGCAATAATAACTAGAAGACACTTACCGAATTTCCTGTATATGTCTGACTATTATGGATTAGTATAGGGTCTCTTCTACATGACCATTGACAATTTCTGGTCAAGTGTTGTAGATTTTTGGCAAAACGAAAACTGGTAACTTTGAGAACTAAGGAATAAGCTTGAGTAAGCTTGACAATGAGGTCGGATCACTCAGAAACCATCACCATTGGATCGGCATGGGCGATATACTTGAGGTAAAGTTTTTATGAAAATCAAGGAAAAAGCCCTGAGTGTTAAATAACTAAGAAATCTGCAAAGTTTGTGTGGGGTGCCTTGGATTCAAAATTTAACATTCCGTTCAATCTAAGACTCTCAATCATCTTGTACGGGTAAAGGGATGTAATCTATGTCCAAAAAGAAAACTGGTAATTTTCAGGCCGAGGGTGGTGAAAACCTGTCTCTGTCTCTCTGATGAAGTGGAATTCATTTCTGCCAAAAACGAAAGCTGGTAATTTTGATGCCCAGTGAGTACCTTTCAAGCATGCCTTGCAGACGAGACCTTCAGGACTCCTAGTGTAATATCTTGGCCAAGTATGGTGATGATCCGATCAAAACTCTAGGTGTAGTCGTAGTTCAAATGTCAATATTGAATAGTAATTTTGATACCCAAGGGGTACCCTTCCACCTGGGCCTGGGATCCAGAGGTAATGGAAACGTGAGAGGATGTCACAAGGTATCATCTAATATGTCCATCGACCTCCTCTTATGAAGAAGAGTTAATTTCTGCCAAAGACGAAAACTGAAAATTTTAACGCCCAAACAGTACCCTTCCACTTGGGCACCTGCCTTGCAGGTCAATCAACAGTGGTAAATTTTCAAAAACACTCATGGCCTACATATGGACATTCCCCAGGACAATGGCAGAGGCCGGTCTTGGCCGGCTTGACCAGTATTGTTTGGAAATAGTGTGAATCTGTGTCAAAGGAAATTCAAACATGAAAGTTTGCTTTTTTGTAAACTGTATATTGAAGATAATCAGCTTACATGTACATACATGTATTAATTAATGGAGGCATCTGATCTGTCACTAAAGTATCTGATGTCATGCATGGAATTAATTGCATCATACACTACCTGGCATCACAATCAAAATGGTATATGACTCCGTCATGAAGCCTGAAAAAGTGTGTGACATGTGCACATGTACGAATTGTATGTCTTTGATGGATTTATTATTTGATAAACATTCTGTTGGATATTTTGAAACTAATTCGATTGGAAGCTGTTGCTGCCTATGATGTTGCTGCCATAGTCGGCAACAGCCCTCAGTGAAATTAGTTTCAAAACATTCCAGAGATTAGCTGTATAATTACTTTGAAATTGGGTTTCTGAGGATTCATGATTCAAAGTATATAAATCGATTCCAGCACATTTAGAAAGTAGACAGAGCTTAGTCAGGAGTGGTCCAGTACATTTAGAAAATGGACAGTGCCTAGCTAGGAGCGATCAAGCACATTTAGAAAGTGTGTAGAGCTTAGTCAGGAGTGGTCCAGCACATTTAGAAAGTAGGCAGACCTTAGTCAGGAGTGGTCCAGCACATTTAGAAAGCAGGCAGGGCTTAGTCAGGAGTGGTACAGCACATTTAGAAAGTGGGCAGAGCTTAGTCAGGAGTGGTCCAGAACATTTAGAAAATGGACAGTGCCTAGCTAGGAGTGATCAAGCACATTTAGAAAGTGTGTAGAGCTTAGTCAGGAGTGGTCCAGCACATTTAGAAAGTAGGCAGACCTTAGTCAGGAGTGGTCCAGCACATTTAGAAAGCAGGCAGGGCTTAGTCAGGAGTGGTACAGCACATTTAGAAAGTGGGCAGAGCTTAGTCAGGAGTGGTCCAGAACATTTAGAAAGCAGGCAGTTCTTAGTCAGGAGTGGTACAGCACATTTAGAAAGTGGGCAGAGCTTAGTCAGGAGTGGGCCAGCACATTTAAAAAGTGGGCAGAGCTTAGTCAGGAGTGGTCCAGCACATTTAGAAAGCAGGCAGGGCTTAGTCAGGAGTGGTACAGCACATTTAGAAAGTGGGCAGAGCTTAGTCAGGAGTGGTCCAGCACATTTAAAAAGTGGGCAGAGCTTAGTCAGGAGTGGTCCAGCACATTCAGAAAGCGGACAGAGCTTAACTATATTGTGGATTGGTTCAGTACATTTAGAAAGTGGGCAGAGCTTAGCTAGGACTGGTCCAGCACATTTAGAAAGTGGGCAGAGCTTAGCTATATGTAGAACTGGTCTAGTACATTTAGAAAGTGGGCAGAGCTTAGCTAGGAGTGGTCCAGTACATTTAGAAAGTGGGCAGAGCTTAGCTACGAGTGGTCCAGTACATTTAGAAAGTGGGCAGAGCTTAGCTAGGAGTGGTCCAGTACATTTAGAAAGTGGGCAGAGCTTAGCTAGGACTGGTTGAGTCATAGCTCAAGATAGATCCCTCTATGAACATAATTAAAGGTGCAAGCGCACATTCACACCAAATTGCTTGAAAATGAAATTGTTAAAATTGTATATCTTTAGATGCTTAAATTGCGTGGCTAGATGTAATGAAACAATATAAATCTTAACATATAATGATTTTATTACGTATTAATTTATACAGGAACCAGTCCTAATATGTTATGTTTATTTTGTTTCATAACATTGAGGTACACAATTTAATCCTCTCAAAGTATACAATTTTAACAATTTTATTTGCAAGCATTTTGGTGTGAATATGCATCTTTCACACCAAAATGCTTGAAAATAAAACTGTTGAATTATTTACATTTAGAGGCTTAAGTTATGTGCCTGAATGTAAGGAAGCGAAAAAAATCTTAACATGATGATTTCATATCGTATTGATTACTATGATTTTTAAAGGTGTGAAATTCAATTAGAGACATGAGTCCCTAATTCAACTCGACAAGCACAGAAATTATATTAATGTATATGAAATGAAACCACCATGTGTTAAGATTTCATTACATGTAGATGTACACAACTTAAGTCGTTAAAAGTATACAGATTTAACAATTCTATTTTCAAGCATTTTGGTGTGAAAATGCACTTTTAAATGTTAATCATGCATCTTATCTTTCCTCGGCCATATCTCTGACAAGCTATGATTGTTGATTGCAATGTCATCCATTGGTGTCATCAGTTGGATGGTGAATGTATAATTGAGTGAGAGATCAGTCATGTCAGTTTCATGGATTCCCCATTGAAAATAAGTTGTACTATATCAGGGTTAACAGAGATCATTGAAAATGCTTAACAGACATAAACTACCCATTTAATCCTCAAATTTGTTCAAAAAGATTTTAATTTTCTCACAGATAGTGTCCATTTGCAGACCAAAAGAAGATTATTTTTTAAACTTTACCTCTGAATGACTGGTTAATTTATCAGGTCAGTAATTCCAATTTAAAATTTTCAAAAATACAACGTAGTCTTCCATTTATTTTGCAAATGGAGATGTATCGAGCCAGTCAGTCCATGGTAAATTTTCAAAAATATTCTCTCGATCTCGTTATTGCACGGCTGCAGACGCCAGTTTTGGTCTGCTTGACCATTAAAGCATTAATACTGCAGAGTCCAAGCAGCTTAATGGACCGGTCCAGTTTTAGCTATGCCCCGCCCATCTCTAGCTAAGCTCCACCCACACCTCATTCATGGTGGGATCGATCGATCTCTGAACACCCTGCCTATCAATTTCCAAAAACCACATGTAAGCTGTTGAATATTTTGAAACTAATTTGACTGGGAGCTGTTGCTGCCTAAGACAGCAACAGCACCCAGTCAAATTAGTTTCAAAATATTCAACAGGATGTTTATTAAATAGCAAAGAATTACAAAGACATACAATTCATACACCGTCTCAATGATGGTCTATATGGAATCCTTTGTGACGTAATGATTGTGACATCATCACACACGCACTGAGCTGATTATGATGTCATACGAGGTCAGATGATGGATGGATACTCTAGAAAGGTGAATTATAACTGAGTGAAGATTTGTTTTGATTTTATTTATCAATTGTACAGCCCAAAAAAGGATCCGTGTAAGAGAGCCATCAGTGCTCAGATGAAATACCGATATCCACAGCAAGCAGGCCTGAGACAGAATAATTGTAACAATAAACAGGCCAGTCTGCATACATCATCTTCATTATCAGATGAATCTCCAGATAAAGTCATTGGTTCTACGGGTAATGAAGCGATACCAAGTTACTTGCAAAAGGGTAGGAGTTGTAGGTGGGCATCTTCACAACGAGGTGTTTCTGATAATGGAACCACTGCTGTTGAACCATTGGAGCTGGAATCATTTGATAATTGTAAGTATGTCTCAAGTGTTTGACTCGGCTGTAAGCAGAAAGCGAGACATAGGGATCACTAATTCCGGCGATAGCAGTGTTGGCGATGGCGTCGTCGTCTGTCATTTGAGCACCTTTTGTGATGGCTTTTAAATCAACTTATTTTTCAAGAATGGCTCATCCGATCTCAATGAAACTTTACAGAATTTATCTATATACAGGGATGTGATTTGCATAACAATAGATTTAATTTTGGATCATTTTAAATATTTCTTCACGTGTTTGGACATATAATTTTTCATGTATTTTTCCAGTGCACTTTTGGTTACGGTTTTTAAATCAACTTATTTTTCAGCAATGGTTCATCCGATCTCAATGAAACTCTACAGAATTGATCTATACTATACGGGGTGCGATCTGCATAACAACAGATCTTATTTTGGCGTATTTTTACTATTGTTTGAACGGTTAATTGGATTTAAACTTTTCATGTATTTTGCCAGTGTACTTTTGGTTATGGTTTTTAAATCAAATTATTTTTCAACAATGGCTCATCCGATTTCAATGAAACTTTAGAGAAGTTTTCTATACTATACAGGGATGCAATCTGCTGACAACATATTTCATTTTGGCTCACTTTTAACTATTTTTTTCACGGTTTTGGACTGAACATTTTCATGGTTTTCTGTTTTAAGTTTTTTTTACAGACCATTCTTTTTCAACAGTGGCTCACTGGATATCAACAAAACTTTACAGCAGTGTTTTATACTATGCAGGGGTACAATCTGCATCATTACCAATTCCATTTTCGGAAATCTCTCCTGCTTTTTCACAGTTTTGGACTTCAAATTTTTGTCATGGTTTTTGGGTTACGGTTGTTTATGGACCATGTAACTGAACTATGGTCATTCCAATTTCAATGAAACTTTACAGACGTGTTCTATGCAATACAGGGATACGATCTGCATCATTACTGATATGTTCACGGTTTTGAACTTTGAACTTTTTCATGGTTTTTTTTGTTATAGTTTTTAGCTCACCTGGCTGGAAAGGCCAAGTGAGCATTTGCCGTGGCGACCATCCATCGTGTGTCCGTCATGTGTCCATCATCCATCCGTCAACTTTTCCTTTAAACGACTTCTTATCAAGAACTACTAGGTTGATTTCAATTATATTTGGCAGGAAGCATCCTTAGGGTAAACGGATCTAAATTTCTTCAAACGAAGCTGATCGGCCAATTTGGCCGGCGGCCATGTTAGATTTCAGCCGATTTATAGAAACGTCTTTAAAAATCATCCAAAGCGCTTGTGGGCATATTGGATCATGGATGACCTAGTTTTAGTGAAAATGACTTCTTTAGAACCCCTGAAGGGATCAGGCCAAAATTTGGGAGATATGATTAGGGACTAAGGGCCATTGAAGTTTGTTCAAGGGAAGTTGATCCGTAAAAAACATGGCCGCCGTGGGCCAATCAAAATGTAGCATGTTTGGCGGCTATATTGAATTTTTTTATTTGATGGATTTTGATGCCAAAATTGTTGTTATATATGTTTTCGGGTATGGATCTGATCTCAAAGTTGCCATTTTCGAATCTGTTGGATAAACGGTTTGGTGGCCATCTTGGGTCGTTTTCCCGCCATAAGCTCCCATACTTAAGCAATGGGAAATTTAAAATGTCTTCTCGAGAACCATGGGACAATTTCAATTATATGTGGCAGGAACAATCCTTAGGGCATAGAGATTCAAGTTTGTTTAAATGAAGCCAGTCGCCCAATATGGCTGGTGGCCATCTTGGATTTTGGCCGATTTTTAGAAATATATTTTTAAATCTCTGAAACCGCTTGGCGCATTGATCCAAAACTCATTAAATATGATCTAGGGCAACAGCTGAAACATGTTTGTTCAAGAGAACTTGATTGGCCTAGTTTTTCCGAAAACTACTCCAGAACCGCTGAAAGGATCTGGCTGAAATTTTGGGGATTTTATTAGGGACCAAGGCCATTAAAGTTTGTTCAAAGGAAGTTGATCCATCAGAAAATATGGCTGCCGTGGGCCAATTAAAATGTAGCATTTTGGGTGGCCATATTGAATCTTTTTTTTTGGACAAATTTTGAAGTCGAAATTGGTTTTATATATGTTTTTTAGTATTCTGATTTCAAATTTGCCATTTTTGAAACTGTTGGATAATCAGTTTAGCAGCCATCATGGATCATTTTTCAACCATAAACTCCCTTGTACTAAAGCAATAGGAAATTTTTCAAGTTTATTTGGCAGAAAGCATACTTAGCGCATAGAGATACACGTTTGTTCAAATGAGCAGTCGCTAATTTGCCTGGTGGCCATCTTGGATGTTTGAAATGCCATTAAAAATCTTCTTTTCCGAATCCGCATGGGGATTGATTCAGAACTCATGACAGGTTATCTAGGGAAACAGTTGAACCAAGTTTGTTCAGTGGAACTTGATTGCCTAATGCTTTAATAGCAGTCATCTTGGATGACCTGGTTTTCATGAAAACAACTTTGTCTCCAGAAACAGATTGGGCCGAAATTTGGAAGATATGATTAGGGACTAAGGGCCATTAAGTTTTGTTCAAAAGAAGTTAATACATAAAGAAAAATGGCCTCTGTTGTCTTGTTACAATTCTGCTCAACTCCTTAGGGTTCTACTTATTGTTCATGGCCTTTCTAGTTGAAATGCCTATGTTGTAGGTTAGCGACACAGGCCCATTGGGTCTCTTGTTTATGGACACTCATTTTCAACAATGGCTCACCAGATATCATCAAAATTTTACAGCAGAATTATATACTATGCAGGTGTACTATCTGCATCATTACCAGTTTCATTTTGGAAAGAAACTTCAAGATCAGACTATCCGCAGTTTGGTAAAATTTTCCATGTTTGGTTACACTTCTATGTTGCTGCCTTACTGAATATGTGTATTGCGAAGCATGCCAAGTTTGCTTTGCAATCCACACTATCCATGCCTTTGCAGGCGAGACATTGTATGCTTCAGCGTTCCTGTTTTTTATAATGATGACGATGATTACTGCATAATACTTACATAATGATCGAGACCCATCAGTAACTCGTTGTATTATGGGAATCCTTTTATGCTGCTTGAGAAATGCTAGCCGGATCAACGTATCAATACATGGATTCACAATAGAAAACTACTAAAAACAGAAATTGATTGATAACATTATGCTACTGGTCGGGTTTAATCTTTAATACACTTGGCTTTTGGGTCACAACCTTCAAATTTGTTCTATAAAAATTTCAATTTTCTCATAAAAAATTTCATTTTCTGACCAAAAGAAGACTACTTTTGAAAATTTAACAATATAATAACTAACTGGCTCGATAACCGAGCCATTCATTCCAGTGATTAATTTTCAAAAATAGTTTCTTTCCCTGCTGGTCACCAAGGGCGGTAACTGAGATGCATGTAACTCATGGCATCACATACAATAACTAATTTGATGATTAAGGTATGTTTGAATTTCACATCATATGACATGTATGACTGGATTCTAATAAGCCTATTATATATGTATCTCTAAACCCATTGCAAAAATACATGTTCTCTACTCATAGCTGCATATTAATGGCTTAAAGGAATTATATCCCTTGACACTTGCTGTTATATCCCTTGACACTTGCTGTCAGTAATGAGCTTGAGATTATACACGTCTATTTATGTAATTTAATGCCAATTTTCTAAAAAATCTTAATGTGTTTTATGTTATTTCATTGTTTCAGCATTTGCTATCCTTGATACCTATTCTCGCCTAAAGGAAATAGTAAGTACTTAGTCATGTTTATGATGATTGTGATATGAAGCTGCACTTGGCAGTTCTTGTGTTAATTGTTGGCTCACCTGTCAATCTGTCATGATGACAGTGTCATCCATCGTCTGCCTGTCCGTCAACTTTTTCTTTCAAATCTTATTCCTCGTTAACCGCTTGACCGATTTTAATTAAACTTGGCTGTGAGCATGCTAGGGTGGTAGGCCTCAGAAAATCTATTCAAAATTTTGTTTGTTCAATTTTTCGGACAGCCATCCTGGATTTTCCAAAGGTTATCTGAAAATCCTTTAAAACACTACTCCTCCTGGGCGCAGTAATCATTTGTTGGTACGCTTCAACACTTCTAACGAGAATTTTTATTGGTCAGTTTTTCTGGCGTCCATCTTTGATTTTCCGAAAATTTCGGGAAATCATTTCTCTGTCAACTTTTTCTTTGAAAGCCTGCTCCTCATTAACCATTTGATCGATTTGAATTAAACTTGGCTGGAGCATCCTATGGTGGTAAGCCTCAGAACATCTATTCAAAAGTTTGAGTGACCAATTTTTCCGGCGGCCATCTAGGATTTTCCACAAAGTTTTCATAAAATCCTTTAAAACGCTACTCCAATAATGATGACCCGATTTCAATGAAACTTGGATCGAATAATCCTGTGGTTGTACGCTTCAACACTTCCACCGAGAATTTTGATTGGCCAATTTTTCCGTGGACCATCTTGGGTTTTTTAAAATTCTGAGAAATCAGTTTAAAACCTACTCATTAACCACTTGGCCGATTTCAAACAAACTCGGCTGGAAAGAACCTAGAGTAGTATGCTACAGATACAGAACTGTATACAGAATTTTGATTGGTAAATTCTTTCGGTGGCCATCTTGAATTTTAAGAATGGCGGGAAATCGTTTAAAACACTACTAATTAACTGCTTGGGCAATTTCAACCAGACTTGGTGGGAAGGATACCAGGCTGATAGGTTTCAGAACTTGTACATAGAACTTTGATTGGTCAATTTGGCCGGCTTTTGACTGCTTGCTTTTTTTTGGATATTCCGAACGATTTTGGGAAATCATTTAAAACACTACTCCTCATTAACGCTTGAGCAATTTCAACCAAATGTGGCTGGAGCTAATGGTAGCCTCTAGAAAATCTATTCAGAATTTTGATAGGTCAATGTTGTGGCAGCCACCTTTGATTTTCTGAAAATTTTCTGAAACCATTTAAAAAGGGTACTCCTAATCAATGGCCTAATTTCATCAAAACTTGGGCTGAAAGATCCTGTGATGGTAGGCTTCAACATATCAGACGAGAAACTTGATTGGTCACCCCATCTTGGATTTTCCGGATTTTATCCATCATGTCTATTTAAATGCAAGTGGTTCAAATGCTAATCATCCAGGTGGGCGTCACAGGCCCTTGGGCCTCTTGTTGTATTATGATCGTATTGTTGAAATCGTTTATATTAAGAAAGTATAGATGTGGATTCAAGGGAATTAGTTTATGTGAAGCATGTTGAACATTTTAAAAAGAATGTAATTTGTATTGCTGCCAGCTATTCTACAGGTCAACTACCCAGTACTATCTGTTGGCTTTGATGTGCCAGTCTCTCTCTCTCTCTCTCTCTCTCTCTCTCTCTCTCTCTCTCTCTCTCTCTCTCTCTCTCTCTCTCTCTCTCTCTCTCTCTCTCTCTCTCTCTCTCTCGCTCTCTCTCTCGCTCTCTCATATTTGTCTATGAATATTTTTCTTTAGACACCTCGCATCCAGGAGGGGACACTGTCTCTGTTGAATTGTCTGCCGGATGAGTTACTGCTCCATATCCTGAGTTATCTACTTCACAGTGACCTTGTGAAGTGTGCCCGTGTAAATAAACGTATTCACAGGGTCACAATGGATGATTCACTTTGTAAGTTCTTATGATGTACAGAATATGCACAAAAGATATGACCTCTCATCAGTCACATAATTTGATCATTTTACAAGTGATTTGCGTTTAAGATAGGGCTACCATATGCAGCAACAGTTTCCAATCAAATTCGTTGCAAAATATTTGACATAATACTTCTTATAGTTAGATTACATTTATTTATGGAGGTTATAGCATGTATGTGATTATGTAATTTAGGTCATGGAAATGGCATACAGTTAGAAACTGTACTAGCCATATTAACCCTTTAACACTCATATCAGCCAAAAATGGCTTCAGCAGTGGTTTTGAGAACTGTCCATTTGCAGGCCCAAGAGAAGACTATTTTTGTTATCGAGCTATCAATTAATTAGTTATTAATTATCCATCAAATTGATGCACATTTCATCGCAGCTAAATATTATTGATCTGTCAACAGTGTCATCTTTCAGTGTGACAAACGTGTTAAATACCATAATTAAAATTATAGATGTTAACATGGATTCACCATTATAGAGCATAAATCTGAGTCTAATTGAAAGAAAAGATCAGTTGACAATCATTGACATATTGAATACGGGCAATACTCTATTGAATAATTTATAGACATTTTCATTTTTGAAGCAAGTTTACTTATACACCATTTTATATCTTGCCTGTACGAAGTAAGGCGAGATATCGTGAGTGTGGAAAGATTGTCTGTGTTGGTACTGGTGCTGGCATTCACTCTGGTTAAGCTTCTTTAGCCACCCCATTCCCCCACCCCACCCCCACCCCTGCACCCCCATCCATCCATCTGTCATCATTAATGGACCTTTCTGGTTTTTGCTATGCCTCTCTCTAGCTCAGCTCCACCCACACCTAGCTCATGTTGAGATTGATCGATCCCTGAACTCGCTGATTATCAATTTCCAAAGAAAATATACAGGTAAGCCGTTGAATATTTTAAAACTAATTTGACTGGGTGTTGTTGCTGCCTATGGCAGCAACAGTGGCCAGTCAAATAAGTTTCAAAATATTCAACATTATGTTAAACTTTATTAAATAGTAAAGCCATACAATTCGTACAACAACGCTTAACCTGTCACCAGTTATGCATTTCATGACATACTTATGTATGTCATTCATGATGTCATTGATTATGACATCATCCTACACAACACGTAGTTGATTATGACATCATATGATCGATGGATAACCTGGAAAGGTCTGTTGCGGCACGTTTCTTTGTTTCCTAACAGATTGACACAAAACCTAGTCAATACATGTACTTTCTTATAGGCATCTGCTATCTGTATTGTGAGGATGAAATTGATCGCATCATAAATTTATGCCAGTTATAGACGCTGAAAAATGTACACTTTATATGTAGTTTAGGGAGATAATATATATGGATTTAAACCAATACAATCTTACCTCCCGTATTCTTAATATATTATACATGTATCTGTACATATCAAGTTAGCCATATCATACTATGTACTTGTGCAGGAGTGATGTGTCACTTTCCTAGGTGAATAATAGACAGGGTTTTCCACCATCAATTCACCTTTCCTGTTTGCATCATCATATGACATCATAATCAACGAAGTGATGTGTATGATGACGTCATAATTAATTATGGCATGAATGACTCGATTTAGTCTGTCTTTAACACTTAGTGGTCTGACACATTGTACGAATTGTATATCTTTACCATTTAATAAATATTCTGTTGAATATGGATGTCACATCACAATATATACTAATATTCCCCTCAGAGAAGGCATAAGAGCAGTGGCGCAATTTCTACAAAAGAATGGAACACCAAGAAACGTTACACCATGCTCCCGATTACGACTACTCAAAATTGTCCTAACATGCAACAATTTTGAATTCAACAACGAACACTACCTGAAGTGGCACCCAGCTATGCCATAATTTTCATGGCCCATCTAGAAGAAACACTTCTATCAAAGGCCAAACACCAGCCAGCACTATACCTCAGATATATTCATGACATATTTATAATATGGCTCTCGGGCATGAAAAACCTAGATGTTCATACAACATATGAACAACTCGCATCCAACCATCAAGTTTACAGCAGAAAACTCTGCTACGTCCATCACCTTCTTGGATACGCGTGTCTACATCAAAGCGGACAAAACACTAGGGTTTGACTTACACACCAAACTCACAGACACCCATGGATATCTACACTACTCGTCAGCCCATCCTAATTCCACAAAAAAAGCAAACCCATACGGTCAGCTTCTAAGATTGAAACGCATCTGGAGCAATGAGAACGATTATGTCAAATATGCCCATAACACTGTTCCACCATTATAAGAACAGGGCTATCCAGCAAACGAGCTACAGAAAAGCCTGACCAAAGCATCTAAAGCAACACACACAGATCTTAAACCTAAACAGAAGAAATAAATAACAACAGGGTTCCATGTATTTTTGACTTTCACTCACAAAGAGAACTAGTTAAAAAAGTTATCCTAGGCCACTGGGACCAACTTTAAAGCTGTCCTAAGTGTAGAGCCACTTTTACAGAGAAGCCTCAGTTTGGCGACAGACGTAACCCATCCCTCAAAGGCACACTAGTCAATGCCAAATACATAAACCCAAAAAGGGTGTGGAAAGCAGGGTACAACCATATCTAACCCTATCGAACCATGCACAAAACAAAACTGCAATTTCTGCCACAACATAGACCAATCTCACACATTCAGAAGCTCGCAAACAGGGTTCAAATATCATATAAAAACAAAAACATATTGCCAAACACGTAATGTCATTTATTTACTAACATGCAACAAGTGTTACAAACAGTATGTTGGAGTTCTAACTACGTATTAAGAACATTTTAGGGATATTAAGAATAAGAAAGACACAACCACCATTCCCTAAACTATAGGATCATAGAAGTACTCCGCCATGATCCTGATACCACGGGAGCAACATCTCCCCGCAAGGATCGTGAGAAATTCTGGATCCACCAACTACATTGTATGGATCCCATCGGTATCAATCACGCTGATAGGTAACCCCTTAAACTACATTCTATAGAGAGTTTGTTTAGGGCAGCTGAGCATCATTAGGCCCTTAGCTTAATGGCCTCTCTCCTTAAAATACTTAGTCTAATTACATAAACAAGGGGTATATCTGATTTGAATAACGGTTCACAGATTTGTTGTATATGATCTTTATGACTACTCTGCATCAAATAGAATTTGGTTTCAAGATTTTTTTCATAGATTTTCAGGGTTTGACCTTGCTGAATATGATTTTGACAGTTATAAATCTAGTGGGCTATTAGGCCAGCGATTCAGATACTGATGTTGCAGGTGGAAGATGTAGGTATGTTGCAGGTGGAAGATGTAGGTGTCTTGAGGTTCTTGTAGCATGTGTAATGTTATGTATGTTTTTTTTAACAGGGAAGCATATTTCTGTTTTGAAGCGATCAGACCTGACTGATAAAATCATACATCGAATAGGTCAACACCATCCTGTAAGCCTGACATTGGAGCGATGCCACGGTGACCAGATGACCACGCTGGGCCTTAAAGAGCTTCTCCGTCAGTGTAGTCAATGCTTAAAGGTAAATGGTATGGTTTTCATTGCCACTTTGATGCGAGGTAATTGATCAGAGATGTGTGTCTGGGGGTAGGGTATTTGGAAAATGGTTATATATATATATATATATATATATAGTTTGACGGATTTGACAGAGTGGGTGTCATTGCAAAAGCAGATTTGTCAGCAGTCTAGGTGTCTGCATTATATATCACATTGTTGATCGATAATTATCCCCATGCATTTTCTCCAAACGTACAAGATATTGCGATTACATCTGTCCATCTCTCTGTCACACTATCTCCTTTGAAAACATTAATGGTGGAATTCAATCACATTTGCTCTGCATTTTACCACTGAGTCATCAGTTCTTATTAGTTTACCTGGTTTGAAGGACAATGTGAGCTTATGCCATGAGGTTCATCCATCTGTCGTCCATCCATCATCTGGAAACGTTATGAAAACAGCTCAAGAAAGGTCTGATTTGAACAAAATTTTACTGAAAGTATGATTTCATACAGGTCGAAGTTGGTCCAGAGGAAGGTGATTGGTTAATTGTTTGGACACTTTTATGGAGTTTCATTTAGCATATTAACTGGTGTTCATGATGAAGTTGGTGTTAAAAGCACCAGGTTTCAGCAACACTAGTTTGAAAATTGATGCTAATACTCCTTCCAGCAATACTTAAAAGACATAATAAAATAAAGATTGTTGCTCCATCAACCCATATATTATAAAGTTTGCCTCCGACTACATCTAAACTACTATTGTCAATATAAACATATTTGTATTTCTGATGCAGGAACTACACGTAATCGCATGCACCCGAGGGCCATTAGATGGTGACACAGTCCTTCTTCATGCCTCAGTTCTCTGTCACGCTATCACAACACTTGATATGAGTTGGTGCAATATTTCTGACAATGGAATCATGGCTATTGTATCTTCCTGTAAAACGTGCGTTCATCATAATATGCATGATATGTGTACTTTTAGAATACTGTTTTCAAGTTGATGGAAAAGAAATTTCTTGTCAAAGACTTAAGCATTAAAGCTCTGGTTAAACCAGTGCATTAGTTAATTATTTTAGGCAGTCAGTACAGTACTGATTGAAATTAAATTGTTTTTGTCAATACTAGCTGGCTGTGTGCCGATTCAGACAGATAACTAGTATTTATAGTAGTCGATGTACCATGATTGGTAAGACAGCTTCAAGCAATCTACAATCATTTCACAACAAGGTCAGATAAACTAACACACAAGACACTGGCAAGTACATATATTAGCCTTATCCCTTTAACCTTCAAATTTGTGAAGAAAAATTTCAATTTCTCATAGAAAATGCCCATTTGCAGATCAAGAGAAAAGTATTTTAGAAAATTTACCACTGGAATGACTGTCTCGGTTATCGAGTCAGACATTCCAGTGGTAAATTTTTAAAAATACTCTTCTCTTGGCTTGCAAATAGATGTTTTCCAAGACCACTGCAAAAGCCGTTTTTGGCAGTTTTGAGTGTTAACGAGTTAAAGATGGACTCCATGCTTTTGGGAATTTCTGTCAATATCTCATACTGGTGTATTTGCTAATTGGCCGGCTAGCCAGTATCTCAGATAAACGGTGACTATTTTACTGGCTATTGATCTCTAACTGGACCACTGGGTCAACATATTATTCTTAATAACTTTAAGCGGTTGTTTTGTTCTTCAAACATTTTGATAATTGTTGTTTTGCTGTAAAGTACAGATATTGTTATTTCAGGTTACCATGTTCCTTGTTTCAGATTAACAAGCTTACAAATTAATGGCTGCCCTGCTGTGTCTGATGAGGGATTTCTAAGTGTTTGCAAGAACCATGGGCACAGGTAATATTCCAGTATGCCTCTAGAAGCAACAACTTCGTGTTCTGACATTGAGCAGACATTTTACTGCACATGGGATGGGATAAAAAGTTAGTTTTCGCTCTGTGGGATGAGCTTATGTAATAGTGATTTTGACATGTTTCAGTATTTGTATGCTTTTGTCAGAGCTATTCTGTAGTTGGTCAATTTCTGTTGTTAATATTCTATCTTTTACGTAGTCAATGCCAAAGAAACTGGTGTACACTTTTCAACAATTTTGTTAGACTATGTCTATCCATCAAATTTGTTGAAGAATTAACACCAGTTCATCTTTTAATTTAATCTGAAATGTACAGTTTTAACATCAGTGGTAAGGGTTAGAAAACTAACTACTCCTAATTAACCGATGAGTCAATTTTAAGTAGTCTTGGCTAAAGGGTTCCTTATGCCGATGGTTGTAGACTTCACAACTTCTGTTCAGAAATCTGATGGTGTCAACCGCTCAACCTTGAATCTTCTGAGTATTTCAAGGAAATAATTAACACGTGTGACATTCTATAGAACTTAGGTAGCTTTGTCAGAAATGTCCAAAATTTGGTAGGCAGGCAGAGCAACAGACAGACCAACTTATGCTAGTTGTGAGTTGTATCCCCGGGGACTGCTCCTCATTAGTTACTGATTCAGTTGGCAAGTTCCATAGTGTGCAGTACTGTGTACATGATTCATAACTTACAGACAGAAGTCTGATTTGTCAATTTATTAGTATATAACATATCCGTCGGTCCGTCAAATCTTTTACATTTTTAACTCTTGCCACTCTGATGCAAAAATGTAAAATCTTCAGATTAACCCTTTAACACTCATATCAGCCAAAAACGGCTTCTGCAGTGGTCTTGAAAAATGTCTATTTGCAGACCAAGAGAAGACTATTTTTGAAAATTTACCACTTGAATGTAACCAAGCCAGTCATTTCAGTGGTGAATTTTCAAAAATAGTTTTGATATGCAAATCGTCATTTTCTATGAGAAAATTAAAATTTTCTTGAGCAAATTCAAAGGTTTAAAGGGTTAAAAGATGAAGTGGTGTAAATTTTTCAACAAATTTGGTGGAACATGTTGCTGTCTACATCGTACACCAAAATTGCTGACAAAATGTACACCAGTTTCTTTGTTTTTGGCACAGTAAAGATAGAATATTGATAAAGATTAACAAAGATGTCTAATTTACAACTAATGTGTATAGCAGGCCACATTTATTTACTGGTTGTCTTGGTTTGTTTTTTTAATTTCCAGGAAGCATTTAAGTAGTTCCTAACCATTTGACCAATTTTAACGAAACTGCTTGACGGATCTGAATGTGTAGACATCCTATGTGTCTAGATTTTAGGTATAGGAAATAGCATTCATGCTAGAAAGGCAAGCTGTTTTATTAGGTAACCATTCAGAATAAATCTTTCCAAAGATTTTCTCATAACAAACATTACATATATTCACGTAATAATATGCACAATTTAATTTTGTTCGTCCATCCATACACACATTTGTGCATTGTTAGCAGATTGTGCATTCTTCTCAGTCAACTTAGCTTCTTAGAGTATGCGGCTGAATCATGGCAATGTTGGTCATGTGTCTAGTAAGAAGACTTATTTTAGGGCCCGGGAAAACCCATTATAGTTACTAAGAACATGATATCAACTCGTGTTCTGTCAAAGAAAAACGCTACTCCTCCAATATCAATGGCCTGATTTCAATAAAACTTGGGTGGAATAATCCTATGGTGGTATGCTTCAACACGTCTAACGAGAATTTTGATTGGTCAATTTTTTCGGCGACCATTTTGGACTTTCTGGAAATCGGTTTAAAACCTACAATTTCAAGCAAACTCGGTTGGAAGAACCCTAGAGTTGTATGCTTCAGAATGTGTATACAGAATTTCGATTGGTCAATTTTTTTCGGTGGCCATCTTTAATTGTTAAAAAAAATGGCGGGAAATCGTTTAAAACACTACTCATTAACTGCATGGGCAATTTTAACCAGACTTGGCTAGTAGGTTTCAGAACTTGTATACAGAATTTTGTCTGGTCAATTTTCCCAGTTGCCATTTTGGATTTTTTGAAAATTTTGGGAAATCAGTTAAAAAACTACTCAATAACCGCTTGACCCTAAGTGATGAGCTTCACAGCTTGTATACAGAATTTTTATTGGTCAATTTTTTAGGCGCACATCTTTAGTATTCCGAAAAATGATTGGAAATTGTTAAATTGATATCTCAATGTTTTTGCAGCTATCTTTGATTTTCTGAAAATTTTCCTGAATCATTTAAAAACGGTACCGTACTTGTTAATCAATGGTCCGATTACAACACAACTTTTGTGAAACGATCCTATAATGGTAAGCTTTAACATATCACATGAGAATGTTGATTGTTAAATTTTGTGATGGCCATCTTGGATTTTCCGAAAATTATCCCATGTCTATTTAAATGCAATTTGTTCAAATGCTAATGGTCCAGGTGAGCGTTACAAGCCCTTGGGTCCTCGTATTGAATTGGAAAACATTGCTGTCCGCAATGTTTTCAGATCCAATTATGTTCAAAATATCGAACAGAACATTTCTTAGATCATTTTCAAAATTGTACTATTGTACACATGTTGCTGTTTCTGTCTTGGAAATATGTTAACTTATTTGTGTGATGTATTGTATATGCACTTAAAATTGTCCATGGATGTATTAGTATTAAATGTCTAGTTATTATATATTTCTGACAGTTTACACACTCTGGAGTTGTTTGGCTGTTTCGGTATTTCTGCGGCTGGCATAAAGCAGATTGGTACATTGTGTAAGTGCTTAGTGACTTTGAACCTGGGTCAGTGCCATAAGGTAAATATATTTAAAGGAAAGTAAGATATATAATTATATGGCATTGATGGATGTCTATGCCATTCATTTGTGCCTTTAAACATTAAATTCAAGTTAAAGGCAACGTTAGAGGGAAGCTATTACATTTTTAGCCTAATCTAACTGGAACCAGTTGCTGCAATATTGCAGTCAAATTACTTTATAATTATTGAACAGAATAATTTGTTTATGTTTCTGGTTTGTGAAAGGATAATTAAGCCATTAAGGGCCAAGCCATCTAAAACCGGCCTCGGCAGTAGTCTTGAGGAATGGCTATCTGCGGGTAAAGAGAGTATTTAAAAAAATTTACCACTTGAATGACTGGCTCGATAATAGAGCCAGTCATTCAAGTGGTAAATTTTCAAAAAATACTCTTCTCTTTACCTGCAGATGGACATTGAATAAGGAGATATTTTAATTTTCTTGACCAAATTTAATGAGTAAAGGGATAAGAAACCTGCCTGTTGAGTACAAAATGTGATGTATCTTTATAACAGATAATGTATCAAGCACTTGTCTTCATTCAAGCCACGATTACTGTCTATAGATCAACTTTTGCAATCCATGTCACGCATACTTTACAATACAGCTCAGAAATAACGTAACATGTTTCCAAAATCAAAGTAAAACATACTCTGGACTGTTGAATACTTTGAACATAATTGCATTGGAAGACATTTGCTGGCTAAGTCAGAGAAATGATAATTATTTGTTGTTGTTTCATTGCACATAGATGACCGATTCCAGCTTAACATACATCACAGGAGCCAATCCTAATCTGGAGACACTGGATCTTAGAGGCTGTAAACTGGTAACATTTAGATACAGTTGTCTGTTTTCCACCTCGGTGTCAACCATCTTGGTCATGCAGTTTGCTCCTCGCTGAACTTTGCCATGTACTTAGGTTCAATAAACAGAATTAGTGGAATTTTGAGTTGTTTACATTCACAGAAATGTTCCCGTCCATCAGCTCATTTGAATGATTTGGAAACGGTAACATTGCAAAAAAGCATTTCAAAAACAGGTGCATACTGGGATATGAAACGGATATGCGACAAACCTATCATATATTGCGCTAGTATTGATACAGTCCTCCCTGCTATAACTAAATAATCATGCCTCTCCTATGACGTGTAACAAAGCTTTCTGTACCTGATTCAACAATTTAAGTTCTACTTAAGGGACTTTCACCAACATCTGTCCACGTTTTTAGAGCACCCTTAATAAAATTTATCGTTTTCAGTTGCATCATCTTTAAGATTAACCCTTACCACTGATGTCAATACTTTATATTTTACTGTGTCAATAGCAAAGTAACTGGTGTACATTTTTCAACAATTTTGGTGGACGATGGTGCTGTCGTAGACAGCTCATCTTTTAATTTAATTTTGACATCAGAGTGTTTAGGGTTAAGATAATAACTTTGAAACTAATGGTAAGATCTTGTGTGTGTATCAACACATATGATGAAGGCAATGATAAAAGAGACTAAATACTTTTCTTTTTCTCTGTGTCTTTTCAGCTTCAGAATAAAACTATAAGCAAGCTCATCAAAAGCTGTCCAAAACTAACCAGCTTATCAGTTGCGAACTGTCCAAACATCTCGGATAAGGCTGTGTCTGAGATTGCTCTACAGCTGTCTAACCTCAGGTACTCATTACTATTGTCAATCTATCTATTCATCCATAATCCTTCCTTCCTTCATTCCATCCATCCAACACTTCATCCATCAACTTTTGCTTTAAACCACTAATTAACCAGGGAGCCACTTTCAACCAAACTTGCCTGGAAACTCATATCAGTGCATATTTCTGACGAATCAGAATAACAAGTGCGGCACACTAGTTCTGACATCGGCAGCTTATGAGAACTGTAAGACTGGCAGGCAGACAAATAGATCATCAAACAAACCTTTGCTATTTGTGAGTCGCAACTAACAAGATTGAAATGCCACTTGCTTTAAAACATTAAAGGAACACACTCATGTAACCGCAAAAGGCTCATGATTTTACAACCAGCTTTAGCTCTGAATTTAACCATTTATTTATTATTAGCTCACCTGGCCCTTTGTCCATCATCCATAAGTCAAATTGCATCTCTTTAACAGTTTCAACGAAGTAAACCAAATTTGGCTGGAAGGATCCTATGGTGGTAGGCTCCAGATCTTCTATTTTAAATTTTAATTGGTCAATTTTTCGGGCAACCATCTTGGATTTTACAAAAATTATCCGAAACTCCTTTAAAACGCTATTCCTTCAATATCAATTTCGATTAAACTTGGGTGGAATGATTCTGTGGGTGTATGCTTCAACACATCTGACGATTTTCCGGTGGCCATCTTAGAGTTTCTGAAAAATTGCGGGAAATCATTTAAAACACTACTCGTCATTAACTACTTTGACAATTTCAATCAGACTTGGCGGGAAGGATACTAGGCTGGTAGTTTTCAGAACCTGTATACAGAATTTTTATTGGTCCATTTATTCTGCGACCATCGTGAATTAAAAAAAGAAATAGTGGGAAATTGTTTAAAACACTACTGCGTTTTGCCTATTTGAAGCCTAGGCTTCTTTTAGGACAAGAGGTGTTCAATTTCCAAACCAACATCTCTGAGAAAGGGGGTGGGCTTATATTAAAGTTTTCCCGAAAAAATTTCTATTATACCACGAAAATTGAACTCAATTTCCCGGAAGAAAATTCTTGCCGTCTTACGACTGTTTAATGTATACCTCAAATACATCATCACGGAAGTGAAATTATTAAATTGGAGTGCTAAATATTGCGTATCCTTTAATAAAGATCATTTATTACATCAAAATTCATCTTGAATTTAATATAAAATGTCGTCGCGAAAAGATATAAATCATGTGATCCGGCTCCAATCGCAAAAGACCTTTATTTAGAGCGAGTACTCGGATATAAATATTTTGGACTCAGACTTGGAATTGGTATATATTCCAATTGCACGATAGGAACTGATTATTGTACTTTAGGTCGGGTCTGAATAATGGGTACCCATTTGATAACAAACTCCCGTTAGCGTATTAGATCTCGCGAGAACACTGTGCCTCAAAACGCAAAAGAGCCACCAGCTCACCAACATAAGAAGCGGTCTATCTCATTTTAATTCTCAGACTTTCAAGCAATTTTTGTTGTACATCTTGATTCCGTTTTGGATCATTTGATGTTGGTCGGCATTTCAAAATTAATGCATGATACGAGACTACTTGGTCACTGCTTGGTTGGTACATAAATTTGGTCTCAAAATATTTTTTTATAAGGAAGGTATTTATCATGCTAAGACTGTTTCACGTGTATTTTGACTAGACAATTGTGGAATAAACTTTATTATATCTTGAACATACGTGGCTTACTACTGTTAGTAATAATTTAATAGGTGGCCGAGATCTACAAATCCGAAGCCTGTATTGATTTCTAGGAGTCCGGGAATGTATCGGGGCAGCGATTAATGTAAAGTAGAGTGTAGGCTTGTACAATTTTTGATTTGAAACATCGCGAGCGATTTTATGAAAAAAATCGTGATTTTCGATTAAATCGTAGGTCCAAATTCCCAAAAGCATAAACCGGGTTAACGTGACTCGTTTCTAGAAAGTTTAAATAAATCATACAAAAATAGCACGAAATTAGAACACATGATGTTCATGCGACGAATTCTTACCATCCTACGTCTATGCTTAATGTATATCTTATATCCATCATCGCGGGCGTGAAATTATTAATTGGGACCGCCTAAATATTGCGTATAGTTTAATAAACATTATTTAATTCATCAAAATTTGAGATAAAATGTCGCCGAGAAAAAAATATGAATTACGTGATGCTTCCGCTTATAGCCTCCCTTTGTAGGATGAGTTTAGGTAATTACCGGAGTAACGCGAATACGCTAATATTAGTAGCGCGGGAGATACTGCGCAATTCACATACATAGGACGGTAGCTTTGAGTAGGTACTAGTGTAACGGCGTAAACTCGTCCTATGGTGCGGTTTATAGTTGCTTTCAGAATGTACGATTTGCATTTAAGAGTAATCAACAGAACGCACAGTTCAAAATCAAACAATCTGGAATGCTGTTGCTTTATTTTCTTTAATTTGACATGACAACCGAATCAAAAAGGAAAAATTATTAGACCGTCTGAAATTGCTAACTCTAGAATTAAACAGAATTATGTTCACTGATTGCCTAACACTCTGAAACTGTATATACTTGACATTTCACAACAGACTCGGGGGTCTGCAGCGAAAGAAAGAAAATTATATGGCGATTCGCCGGAGTAACTAGCTGGTTTTCTCTATGACAAAGGTGTTACCTCGCTATTGTTAGCTTGTTTATTGTAGCGTGATTCGTAATTATTCGACACATGCATGGCATGGCGGGATATACACACAATGAACACAGGCGTGAATCGATTTTAAGTGTACTCATGTACTGATATAATGCGATGGAAAAGTACACACTTCAGATTTTGTAAAAACATGAGGTTTTTGACAATTTTCCGATCTTTCCTCAATTACATCGTAAAAATCACGATTTTAAAAATAAATTGAACTTCACGATTAAATCGAAAAATCGTGCAAGCCTAGTAGAGTGATCCTGTGACACAATTGTTATTATTATATACGCTATTATAAAAAAAATGTGTACCCATACAAATAGCTTAGTTAGGGGGTGGGCTTCTAATACAGAGTATTGAAACTGCTAAGAAATCATTGGAACTCATATGTCATAGTTAGGGGGTGGGCTTCTATTAGAGCATGGGCTTCAATTAGGAGAAATGCGGTACCCCTCATTAACTACAGATACTAGGCTCGTAGTTTTCAGAACTTACAGAATTTTATTGGTCAATTTTTCCGGCAGGCCATCTTTGATTTTCTGAAAGTTTCTGGAAATTATTTAAAGGCCTACTCCTCATTAACCACCTGGCTGATTTGAAGCAAACTCAGTTGGAAGGACTCTAGAGTGATATGGTTCAGAATGTGTATACAGAATTTTCATTGGTCAATTTTTCTAGTGGCTATCTTGAATTTCAGAAAAATGGCGAGAAATCGCTTAAACAGCTGTTCCTCATTAACCGCTTGGGGGGTTTCAACCAAACTCACCTGGAAAGAGCCTACGCTGGTATGCTTCAGAACTTGTATATAGAGTTCTTTTTTGAGTGGCCATCTTGGATTTTCCAAAAAATAGGAATTTGTTTAAAACACTGCGCCTCATTAACCACTTGGACAATTTGAGGCAAATTTGTCTGGAAGGATTCTATAGTGGTACCCTCTAGAATTTTTTTTCCACAATTTTAATAGGTCAATGTTTTGGCAGCCATCTCTGATTTTCTGATAATTTTCCGGAAGCATTTAAAAATGGTTATTAAATTCCTAAATCAATGGCCCAATTTCAACAAGACATGGGTAGCACGATCCTATGCTGGTATGCGTAAACATATCAAACAAGAATCTTGATTGATCCATTTTTTGGGTGTCCATCTTGTTTTTTCTGAAAATTATCCGTCATATCTATTTAAATGCAAATGGTCCAGGTGAGCGTCTTGGGGCCCTTGGGCCTCTTGTTTACTTATAATTGTAATATTTAGTTTAACTCTACAAAAATCTGCATATTCTGAAATCACCGGAACTCGATTTTAAGGCAAACTGATGTGTTTTTAAAAAATGTTGAATGGTTTGAACCTAGTTGTTCAGAAAATTATTTTCAAAATGTTCAACAGAATTTCTAGGCCAGAGGGTTGCCATTGAAACGGTGAATATTTGTTACCTTGTGTGCATGCATGAGTGCGTGTATATGATTGTGACTAGTTTATAAATTATTACCTCCATATTTGCAGATGTCTGGATGTATGTGGCTGTCAGAAGATTACAGATATCAGTATATGTAGCTTAGCCAGCCATTGTACTCGCCTACAGTCTGTTGATATTAGCTCCACGGGATGTACTCAAAAGAGGTACTCATAAACTTAACACCAGAGAATTGCCATATCAATTATTTATTGCCTTGTTTTAAAATTTCTTTGTGAGTTGTTACTAAGATCAGGATAGTGCATCAAATTAACAGAATGGTTTACTGATAGGGTTTTGATTGTGACCATCAGCTAGGTCAGATCTGATTTGGTTGGGTGAGGGTTGGAGTGAGAAAGATTTTTATCACAATATTGATGATGGTAGGGGAGGTATGTTGATAACAGTGATAACATACCTGGAAAAGTTGTTTTCTGAGAATATTATATGCTTCATCCTTTAATAGACAAATTGGCCAAAAGCGACATCTGCAGGCATCTTGACAAATGTCCATTTGCAGACCAATGGAAGACAGATATTTATAGAAGTTTATTACTGGAATGGCTGACTCGATAACTGATCCAGTCAATCCAATTGTACATTTGCTCTTCTACCTGTCCGCTTTGGCTCAAATTTTAACACAAGAAAGGGTGTGAGCATACACGAGGATTCTACCAGAAAATTCCCCAATATCTGGATAATCTGAAAACTGCTGGATAATCCGACAACTTTTGCTAATGTGACAGTAACAGGAAGTAGAAGGTCTGAAGCAATCGCGTTGATCTTGTATTGCTTGTAATTATTAAGTATCCTGTAATCTGACATTAAGGCTCCATATGTTACAGTTTCTATTTGAACTTTATATGGCCGATTTAAATTTTTCTGTTTCAGTATCCAGTCACTTAGCACTCACTGTTATAGTCACCTGCACACAGCCAAGCTGAACTTTCTCAAGTATACAACTCGGGCTAGCATTGTCCACCTCCTTCAGTCTTGCCACAAGTAAGAGACAGTTTTAGCGAAAGAATCTAATAATGTGACAATGTTGTGGTGGGTTGGTCGGGTTGGTTGTGCTTAGATCTTGTTGAATGTGTGCAAAAAAGGCTAGGGCATACGTTTTTAAGGATTTTTGTGGACGATGTACAGTACTCTATCTCCTGTAGAAATTAATAATCTGATATCATGTTTAAAGAGATTGTACATGTAAGCCGTTAAGACCACCACATTATCTTGTGAGTCCTGGTGATAACAGCTGCCGCTCTGCAACCTTTTAGCGAATTGTGATGTAAAAATTCTCCTTATATACCGGACTAGACAGGTTCTAAATCTTAGTTGAGCCATGTTCTAATCGATAGATAGCCACGAATATTGAGAACAGGTAGTCCTACTCAGTTCAGCATGTCTACTGTCCATAATAATTCAGTTCTTGGAACTAGCGAAGCTAATTTTAACAGCAAAATGTTATAGTATATATTCAATAGATAATGTAGTGTATTTTTGCAACAGTGATATCCAAATTAGGACAAAATATTCCAAGCATTTAATGCTGACCATAAAATGCATTAGGCCATGTTGAAAGGCTTGCCGCTGATGCTTGTCCACTATTTGCTCATAATTCTCACTTCACTCACTGCTGAATAGAATACACTATTGCATTGAGTCAAGCCTGTGATTAACAGGTTGGTAGATATAAATTCTTTGTCAAAATTGGCTTCGCTAGTTACAAGAACTGAATGTTATGGAGAGTAGACATACTGATCTAAGTAGGCCTACTTGTTCTCAGTATTCGTGGCAAGGTATCGATTCAATGCATGTAATAGGGTAAGAAGACCTTTGTGGCGCATTTCATTATATTTAGATCTATTGTTTTACTCAGTCGGTGGGCAACTTAGGTTATAAGTTGCCACTCATATAAGAAATAGGTCAGTCTAATCTAGTGGCTCGAGAACCTCTAGGTGAAAACTGAATTTTCTCATTGGAGCCACAAATATGTCCCTTGCTTATCATGCCTACGACAGCAATTACTTGGCATAAACATGGTTTCAACATTGGAATGTAAATATTTAGATTATAGTGTTGAAAAGGCTGCCATGACTACAGTTTCCATATACAAGCTACAATGCTTGTCTTGCTTTCTTTCAGATTGCTGTCTGTCCAACTGTATGGCTGGAACACTATCACTAACATGACTGCATTGACACAGATCAACCCACATGTGAAAATAGAAATCTAATTATCAACAATGAGTGAATAATTCCAATGTCAAATACGTGTTATTGAATCATCCTGAAGGATTCAGTACAAAGCTAGAATCTTGCTATTGTGCTACACATTGAATGAATCACTCCAAACCCAAGTATTAGTCAGCCTGTTAACCGTTTGAACGCAAATGACCAACTATAAAAATATTTAATATAATAAATATTATTGTGAACGTTTTGATCCAAATTTGACTAGGAGCTTTGCTGTCTATAGTAGCAATGGGTTCCTGTCAAATTATGATTGTATTGATAATGAGATTTTTGCACCTGGGCATGTTGGGTAATAAAATAAAATCTTTACATAGCCAGTACTAGGAAAAAGATGGGTGTACATTTAGGAAACACTGTCTTTGACAGCTATTTCTGTTTTAGACACAACATTGCTTTCAAAATGAACACCTGTTATCATACTGAACTGAATCTAAGAATCTAGAAATCCAACCCTCTGGAATAAGTACAAAGTCGAATACTTGCAACGTTAATAACTATTTTTGACAGAATTACTTCAAAGCAAGTTCCTGCCATTTAGAGATAACAACAGGAGTATGATGCCAAAGCAACCGCGATCTCCATCGTTCATCCATTCAAAGCAACCATGATCTGCATTGTCCATCCATTCAAAGCAACCGCGATCTCCATCATCCATCCATTCAAAGCAACCGCGATCTCCATCATCCATCCATTCAAAGCAACCGCGATCTCCATCATCCATCCATTCAAAGCAACCGCGATCTCCATCATCCATCCATTCAAAGCAACCGCGATCTCCATCATCCATCCATTCAAAGCAACCGCGATCTCCATCATCCATCCATTCAAAGCAACCACGATCTCCATCATCCATCCGTTCAAAGCAACCACGATCTCCATCATCCATCCGTTCAAAGCAACCGCGATCTCCATCATCCATCCGTTCAAAGCAACCACAATCTCCATCATCCATCCATTCAAAGCAACCGCGATCTCCATCATCCATCCATTCCATGGTCTGCATTGTCCATCCATTTAAAGCAACCAGGATCTACATTGTCCATCCATTTAAAGCAACCACGATCTACATTGTCCATCCATTTAAAGCAACCACGATCTGCATTGTCCATCCGTTCAAAGCAACCACGATCTGCATTGTCGATCCGTTCAAAGCAACCATGATCTGCATTGTCCATCCGTTCAAAGCAACCACGATCTGCATTGTCCATCCGTTCAAAGCAACCACGATCTGCATTGTCCATCCGTTCAAAGCAACCACAATCTGCATTGTCCATCCGTTCAAAGCAACCGCGATCTCCATCATCCATCCGTTCAAAGCAACCACCCATAGTCTGCATTGTCCATCCATTTAAAGCAACTAGGATCTACATTGTCCATCCATTTAAAGCAACCAGGATCTACATTGTCCATCCATTCAAAGCAACCAGGATCTGCATTGTCCATCCGTTCAAAGCAACCAGGATCTGCATTGTCCATCCGTTCAAAGCAACCACGATCTGCGTTGTCCATCCGTTCAAAGCAACCACGATCTGCATTGTCCATCCATTCAAATCAACCAGGATCTGCATTGTCCATCCATTCAAAGCAACCACAATCTGCATTGTCCATCCGTTCAAAGCAACCACGATCTGCATTGTCCATCCATTCAAAGCAACCACAATCTGCATTGTCCATCCATTCAAAGCAACCAGGATCTGCGTTGTCCATCCGTTCAAAGCAACCACAATCTGCATTGTCCATCGGTTCAAAGCAACCACGATCTGCATTGTCCATCCGTTCAAAGCAACCACAATCTGCATTGTCCATCCGTTCAAAGCAACCACAATCTGCATTGTCCATCCGTTCAAAGCAACCGCGATCTCCATCCATCCGTTCAAAGCAACCATCCATAGTCTGCATTGTCCATCCATTTAAAGCAACCAGGATCTACATTGTCCATCCATTCAAAGCAACCAGGATCTGCATTGTCCATCCGTTCAAAGCAACCAGGATCTGCATTGTCCATCCGTTCAAAGCAACCACAATCTGCATTGTCTATGTCTTCAAGTTTAGTTGAAATAGCCTAATTGGTTTTCTTATCTCTGTAAACTAATTTACTAATCATCTTCAAGGAGGATTCTCAAAAAATTCTTCAGGTGATCGGAATATAAAAACTCAGATATTTTGAAAACAGTTTGTCTGAAAGTGATAGTTACAGGCGATTTTAATGTCATATATTTTTGTCAAATGTATATATCTTAAAAGTAACCCTTTAACACTCAACCTGGCCAAAAACAGATTCTAGAATGCTCTTGAGAAATGCCAATTTGCAGATCAAGTGAATTTTAAATAACCAGGGCAGTCATTTCAGTGGTAAATTTTCCAAAATATTTTCTTGGTTGACAAATGGACATTTTCTGAGAAATTTGAAATTAGAAATTTTCCATGGGGCTTCTTACTTGTGGACTGATGAGCCTGGTGAGCTAATATCAAACATAATATAACACTTAGACAGCACGCGAACATGTCATTTACTACAGGATCAGATAAAGGGTAGGAAATGGATGTAATTCCGAAAACAATATAGGTGTCTAAGCAGCTGTGAATTGCAGAAACACTGTTTTAAGAATAGCATCAATTATCGTACAGACATGAATGTTAAGGAATGTGTGAATTTGTCAAATGAGGGCTTGTAGATAGTAATTAGGGCTGGTAGAAGTCATGCCTTGATAATTTACAAGAAACTGTTCCCAGATTGTATACTATGATGGGAGTGATGCCAGTGGATAAACGTTTGTTTACTGCTTTGTGTGATTTTATATTGGTTTTACTATTACTTACATTGGTTTGGTACACTCTTTAGATGAAATTTCTTGCAATTTAATTTGTCACTATTAGACAATCGACGAATGATGAAAGAAATCTTATACAAGCAAAGAGTATGAAATGACTGATATCGATGGAGTATCGATGAAGTGTTTTAGAGACTATAATGATGCACTGATTTTTTTTATAAAATTACTTTTTTTAAAGCTATCATTCTTTGAAACCTATTTACCGCTTCCATCACTAAAGACTTAGTATCTGAATTTCCAAGTAACTATTACAGAAAGCTATTGAAATTATTTGAAAATGTCAGAATATTCAATAATACTTCATACATTCCAATGAATTTGTCATATCGGGTCTATTGGCTGGAGATGGTTATTTACAGTGGATTATACTTTACCATATATTTACCTACTGTAATTTATTTGTGGAAAGAATTGATGGTTTTATGATTAACTTTATGTGAACAGCATCACCTGTGCGGCATTTGGTTTTTTTTATTGATTAAATCTGATTTAATGATCAGTACTAAAAAATTATATTTTCGCCTTTTTTCATTTATTATTTTGCATTTCTTTTGTTTTAATATTTATATTTGAAAAGACTATAAAAGAAAAGTTGATGATATAATTGTTACATCTATAAATACATTTAAAAATATTTCTTGCTCATTTCTGAATCTTTTATTTGGCTTAACCCTTTAACACACATATCGTCCAAAAACGGCTTCTGCAGTGATCTAGAGAAATGTCCAAATTGACGGCGTGGATGTTGTCAAGGAATCCGCAATTATGGAGGTCTTTTCTGAACAAGCAGCCAGAAGGGGGTCATCCTCCAGAGCATATAATTATAAAATCAACAGATTTGCAGAATGGTGCTCAAAGACATGTATTAATCCAATGAATTCATCTGTTCAGGTAGTAGCCGATTTCCTCTGTCACCTGTATGATGCCTACAGCCTTAAGCCTAAGTCTATTGCTGCATACATGTCTTTTATCCCTTGCTTGGCTAATACGGGAAGTGACGAAGTAAGTAGTTTAAATACTTTAATTAAAGGCATGGGTAATCTAAGACTGAGAAATTCACCAGCGATTCCGTCTTGGAGTTTATCTCTAGTGTTTCAAGTTCCAGCTGATAAACCCTTTGAACCACTAAGTTCCATTTCAATGAAATTGTTGACACTTAAAACTTTTTAATTGCTGCAGCCTCGGCAAGGCGGAGAAGCAAAATTCATGACTTATTTCGCCGAGGCACTGTTATGTGGTCTTCTTCTTTTCGATCGCTGGTATCACACTTGGAGAGCCGTTCTCAAGATGAAATCTGTTGTTTTCTGCAGTTCCTCCACAGGCCCATACAGCTTTTCAAGAAAAGAGGCTGACAAAGGCCAGATCTCTTCTCTCAGCAGCTGATATGTACTGCAACATTGAAGTATGTGCTCTGTGGTCAGTTCTGCTTCTCCACAAGGACAAGCGGGCGATGTCGTAAGGTGGACCCGCCTGTACATGTGTTGGTTTAGTCTGTTGTGTCCAGTTCTGAGACGAAAAATAGTCACTTGCTCTGGCCTCGAGAGATGATGGTAGGCATCTTCTGATTGAAGTGTTCTATAGAGTGACTTGATGATAGTCTTCATCTCTGTATGGGTAACCATGTTTTCTGTCTGATTCTCTTCTGCACCCACCTTTTCCATCGTGTCTGCTTCCTCATTTCCTTGGACTCCACAGTGTGAGGGGATCCACTGCAGTGCTATCCGAAAGCATTTAATGCTTTGTAGTGCTTCTTCAAGTTGTGGCAGCTTACCTTTTGTGATAGCCTCCAGGACGGAGCGGGCATCAGATAAAAAGACAATCTGTGCAATAGGGTCTGCTGTTCTGCTGATGTTATTAGTGCATGAACCAGTGCTTCGACTTCAGCTCTGTAGTTTGTGCAGTGTTTGCCTGTCGGTATTGAAGCTGACTCATGCTGTCCGTGCAGTCCGGCACCTCCGCTCCTAATTGTATCTTTGGCTGATCCATCTGTGTAGATCCTTATCCATGTCTCCTGAGGGTACATTTCTTCCAGCATGGCTAGGGTCAGGGCCTTCTTGCTCACATCACTGTGTTCATCTTTAGTTGTGAGATGAGGTACTGTGGTGCGAATAGCTATGCTCTCTAGTTTGTTTTCCCAGGGTGGAGGATCAAGGGTGTGGTTTGGGTCTTCTCTTTGTGCTGGCAACAGTTCTTGGTGTTTCCTTTGAAGTGCTTTTGTCTCTTTCACAAAACTTGATCTTTTAAGTCTTCCTGATGACAGCTGTGCTTGCCTGATCTTCATCGGGTGGTTGTTGAACGATTTGAACGTTGCAGCTTGGATCAGTGCTTTGCATTCCCTTCCTTTGCTAAGTGGGGGGATGCCTGCTGTCTGCTCCATTTTTTCTATTGGTGTTGATCTCATTCCACCAGTGATGATGCGCAGTGCCTGGTTTTGTACTCTGTCGAGGTTCTGTTGATGAGATTTAGCTGCTGTCATCCATGACCTGGATCCATACTCAAGGTGTGGTCGTACGGCACCTAGGTAGATGGTCTTGAGGATCCTTTCATTGGCACCCCACTTTGTTCCTGCCAGCTTCCTCATGATGTTTAGCTTTCTTCTGGCCTTTGCCTCTGCGTTCTGGATGTGCTCCTTCCATGTTAATTTTCTGTCATAGGTGACTCCCAGGTATGTCTGCTGGTCCTGGTACTCGAGTGGAGTACCGCCCAGTGTCAGATTGCCAACCTTGGTTTTGGTGGACAGTGAGAATAGCATGGCTGATGATTTTTCTTTGTTGATGGAAATATACCAGTGACTGGCCCAAGCTGTAATTCTGTCCAAGGCGAGCTGCATTCTGTACGTGGCAGTCGTTGTGTACTCCTCGGTGCACCAGAGTACGAGGTCATCTGCATAGAGGGTTGCTTGGATCCCATTGGGCAGCTCTGCTACAATGTCATTAATGAAGAGTATGAACAGAGTTGGTGATAATACTCTGCCTAGTGGCACCCCTTGTCTCAGCAATACATTCTGTCAAGATTGTCCATCCATCAGCACCCTAGCTCTGCAATTGTGTAGGTATGATTTGGTCCATCGGAACATGTTGCCACCGATGCCTGTGCGCCGAAGCTTCACGAGGAGGCCATCCTTCCACACCTTGTCAAATGCCTTCTGCAGATCGATAAAGGCAGCTAGCATCACCTTGGCTTGAAAAGTGTCGTCTATGACCTGTGCAAGATGTGTTGTTTGATCTTCTGTGCTCCTGTATCTTCTGAAGCCGGCCTGCTCTGAAACTATAATGTTCTCCGACTCCCGGTACCACTGCAACCGCTGGTTGATGATGCGCTCCATGGTCTTGCATATGCAGCTTGTAAGACTGATAGGATGGTAGCTCCGCACTTTCGTCTTGTTCTTTCCTTTTTTCAGAATAGGAGTCATTCTGGCTTCCTTCCAGCACTGAGGAACCTCTCCATTGGTCCAACTGAGATTAAAGATGTCTAGAAAAAACTTGCGAATAGATGCATTACCAAGGTGTTGGATCATTTCATTCGTAATGCCATCTGGCCCGGGAGATTTCTTCTTCAATTGGCAGATAGCCTTCTTCAGTTCTGCTAAACCAATGTCAACTTTCATTGCATCGTGAGTGTTGGTGTCTGTTCTTTCCTTTTGCTCTTTTCTAACCTCTTTTTGACGCATTCGTGGTATAGAAATGTTGCTTTCTTTTACATATGCCTTCGCAAAGGCATCTGCAGCCATCTTTCCTGTCAGTGTTTGTCCATCTTCTTCAAGAGTAATCGTCTCTCCACCGTTATGTGGTTACAAGGGAAGGCCTTAGGCTCCTACCTAGGATTAATTTCATGGCAAAGAATCGGTCTTTGATATACCCAGATGAGCCTATAATTTTAGCAGCTTTGACCAGGTATGATCCTACATCAAAAGTCCAGTCTGCGCATTAAACAGGTACAAACAACGTACACAGGAATGGCAGATGGAACCTGCTTCATTATGGTTGTCATATATTGAACCCCATGGAAGGGCATCCAAAGATACCATTTCCAGGTGGGTTGTGGAATGCATCCAGTTTTGCCACAAATTTGCCACTGGTAAACAAGTTGACATGACCAAGGCTTACAGTATCCATGGCATAGTGGCGGCCACCGCCCTGTTTAACAGGGTACTGGTGGATGACTATGTTGGTGGCACTGTGAGTCACCGACCATTGTTTTCGTGATACCACTAATCCTCTTCCCTTATCGATTTTGAAAAGAATGAATAGGTGTACATGGTATTGATAGGGTTTTCTCACTGTTTGTAGACAGCCCATTTAATCAAGGGAAACAACGACTTGACCATGTTACATCTTGCTTCACCAAGGAGAAGTTGATGGTATCGGCAAAGTTTTCAAGGTCAATCATGTATTGTGTTGTTTCGTTTTGCTGTTGTCATGTTATCCGTTTCTAATATGGTGATGGGTAGTGTTTTATGGCGTTCCTTTCCAGAGAGTATATACAAAATTGAAGCCTTTGTGGTCCGATGTCTTATAGTACTTTAGCACTAGTACTTAGAGAGCATATGGGACATTAATGTCATAACTTTCCTTTCCCAAGAGGGGAGAGTGGGTGCGGGGAGGGGTGGGGTTGAGGAGGGGGTGGCAGGGTAGGGGCATTTGACAAATGGTCATTACTCTCAACCATAGGTTGTGTTATCCGATGTTCAAATCGTTTCCTGGTTGTTTTATACATAATTTCAGATGTTCGTGCTTAAATCGCAAAACGCTTAGGGAAGAGCTGGTCTGTTGACCTCGCCTCCCTCCTGCCGAATTCACTTAGGAATTCTGGCAATATCATAGTGTTAGGGAGGTAAGTAAGAAATCACAGATTTCTTTTTTCACGAGAGTTGATACCTATCTCCCTAACACGGACCTGGCCTCCCTGCCCTGCAGAGGCTTGGTCTTCAGGCTTGTAAGTTGCATTGTGTTGGCCAATAGTACAAGTCGAGGAAGTGTCAGTCCGCGCATGCGCGAGTTTGGGGCTGGCATCCGCCAGAATGTCAACTGACTCCCTGCCCAGTAGGGGCACCTATCTTTTTAATCGAGCTTTATTGAGTGAAGGTAGATATTTAGGAAATGTCATAGTGTTAGGGAGGTAAGTATCAACTCTCTCGTGACAAAAGAAATCCTTGATTTCGTTTATTCTCATCTTTAATTGCAATATTCCAAATTATATAAATCATGCTGGCATTGGAAATTCCAAAGAAATTCAATTGCATTACTTAATAATGATAAAAGAATTCAAATGGATGTTTTAAGCTGTTGACAGTGTATTTAATTTTATGTAAGTGGTCAGTAAAGGCAGCTGGTTGTTACTGGAAAAAGCTGTGCAGACACAAGATGGTTATGCAGTAATACTCTTTGATCACCTGTCTTGAATGACTGCTGTCTTATGGCTGGAAAGGGTTGCTGGTCTCTAGCATGTCTATGGTATTCTTTGTCAATATGTATGTATGCTAAAAGTGCACATCCACTGATATGTTTCCGCAACTGTGTTTCCAAAAGTTTGCAAAATTTCATTTCTAAACCTTTTATCGCTCTATAAGTAAACTTGTTTCTGAAGTTTTGAATTGGCTCTTCATCTCTCACTAATAAGACATGGTTGAAAATTTGTTAAATTTGTTGATTTCAGAAACATTAGCAAAGCTTTCGCAACAGTCTCAGAAACTTACTTTCATTTAATCTAAGTTTTCAGAAACAACATTTTGAAAACTGTTTTAAACAAAGTTTTGTCAGGGACAAATATGTATTAGTTTCTGAAACATAGTTTCATCACCAAATTTATCTAAACTTTCTAGGACTATGCCAGCCGTTGCTTATAATTGCAATGATAATTATTTTTATGTGACACTGACAATTGATATTTACGAATCTCATTCTCATGGCAACCATGCAGGGAGGAATCATGTGACGTCAGCGGCATAGAAAATGATAAAAGCCCATTCATCCATACATTTATGTCGTTTAATACTTTGAACCTAAATTGACTTTAAAATGTTGCAGTCAATAGCAACAGCTTCCAGTCAAATTAGGTTTAAAGATTCAACAGAAACGATAACTCGCATTGCAAAGAATCTGTCATATCCAACCTGGAGGGTTGAAAGTGTTAAATATGTGTGTTTTACAGATAAGAGGAATATATTGTAAAAATGGTGACTATTTTGCAAACAGTATTCAGTATACGGTGATTAAATTGATAAAATGATTTTTGTGTCTTGTCGTGTCAAGCGCAAATGTTATACTTTGTTAAATAATAAATATCCTATTACTGAAACACATTATTTATTCTGAATTATTTTATTTCTTGGCTGAATTGTCAGTCAGTTGAAACGACCACATTTTGCATCCTTTGTCTGCAGTTGTGTTTCTAGAGTACTGTATAACTTAAAACGACTGCGAGAGTTTATTGCATGGTTATCGTCCACCATCTGTCCACCTATTTGTCAACTTTTGCTTTAAAAATAATCTCCTTGTTAATCACGTGCCGGATTTTTATCTAAGTTTGTCTTGAAAGACACCTAGGGTGGTAGACTTAGAATTTCAATGCAGAATTTTGCCTGTTCAAATTTTAGCACAATTTTTTATCACCTGGACTAAAAGGCCAATTGAGCGCATGCCATCTCGACCGTCCATCATCCTTCCATCCATCCAACAGCTGTCAACTTTTTCTTTAAGCAACTTCTCAAGACTCACTGAACTGATTAAAATTATTGCATGATGGCTGGCCGCATCCTTTTCACTTCAAGAGTATACTTACAATCATGAATATAACTGGCTCAATTTAGCACATAATTTAAAATAAACCTGCCCCTAGTAGGCTGGTAACCTAGTTGTCAGACTGGCACATGCGCAAGTCAAGACGCACATCCGCTGCTCATGCGCCGACTGACACAATGCTATGATAATTGGCTCCAATTCGCGTGTTTAGGCAGTCTTGATTAACTGCTACAAGTTTCAACTTGTTATGGAGTGATAGTGCGAGGCATCTCCCTTCATAATCTATTCATTACCTTCTGCAAGAGACGCAGTGGTCGACAGACTCAATCAGCAGGTGTAGAGTATACAATTTAGGTGGCAGGCATGGTGTCACTTATTTCCGGGATTACAAAAATCACAGTCAGATGTCATATTCAATATCAAATATGGCTTAGTTCACTGCTAGGTATCGAGTAATGTGCTTCCGTCGACACTAAGTGTAAAGTCCAAATGTTTTTGGTAACCGATGGGTCCCAGCTACACTCTCTTAGTTAATTATCGGAGACATAGTATTGGTCTGCAAAAGAAACCTTTAAATCTCTCTCCACCCTTGGATGTCCAAATTCATTCTAAGCCAGAGGTTTTCTCATGCACGCACCCTTGGTGCACTAGACTTGCCATCATATGTTGCTGATGGGTAGGGAGGCTGCAGGAGGGCTTCTCTAAATTGACTTTTGAAAGTGTTGCTTGTCAAGCCTTTTTCCTGCTCCTCAATCTTGGGAACATATTGGTTTTTACTTGGCTAACCCTTCACACATCTTAGGTCTTTACTAGATAGGAGAATGGAGACAGATATGTGCGTGCATGTGTGCGTGCTGAAGTATTGGATAATAATCATATCGTATTGCATCTGGGAGATCAATATTATTTGATTATTTTTCCCTTAATGTGTGTTCTCCCAAAAGAAAATATGTCAATAATTGGTTCCTTACTTAATTTCCTAATTAATTACTAATCTTATTAATGACAATTCAACTACCTCTTGGAAGGTTTCAAAGTTTTATTATAAGTTGCATTTTTATACCCCGCCAACAAATTATTATTATGTAATGCCGCCGCCCGTCTGGGCGGCAGAGTGGTTTCCGGATGATAACTCCGTTACCGTTTGGCGGAGCGCATTGAAACTTCATAGGGTGGTTGGACTAGGTCTTGGAAAGAAACCTATGGAAATCGACGATGATCTGAAATCCAAGATGGCCACCAGCTACCGGCATTCATCTTGAAAATTGGTTTCTGGATGATAACTCTGTTACTGTTTGTCAGATCGCATTGAAACTTCATAGGGTGGTTGGGCTAGGTCTGGGGAAGAAACCTATCGAAATCGACGACGATCCGAAATCCAAGATGGCTGCCAGCCACCCGTGTCCATCTTAAAAATTGGTTCCGGATGATAACTCCGTTACCGTTTATTGGATCGCTTTGAAGCTCCATGGAGTTGTTAGACTAGGTTTGGGGAAGAAACCCATCGAAATTGACAATGATTCAAAATCCAAGATGGCTGCCAGCCACCGGTGGCCATCTTGAAAATTGGTTTCCGGATGATAACTCTGTTACCGTTTATCGCATCACTTTGAAACTTCATAGAGTGGTTGGACAAGGTCTGCGGAAAAAGCCTATCGAAATCGACAATGATCCAAAATCCAAAATGACTGCTAGCCACTGGTGGCCATCTTGAAAATTGGTTTCCAGATGATAACTCCGTTATCGTTTATCGGACCGTTTTTAAACTTCATCGTGTGGTTCAACTACGTCTGGTGAAGAAACCTATCTAAATTGACAATGATCTGATATCCAAGATGGCCGCCAGCCACCGGAGGCCATCTTGAAAATTGGTTTCAGGATAATAACTCTGTTACCGTTTATCGGATCGCTTTGAAACTTCATAGAGTGGTTGGACTAAGTTGAGGAAGAAACTTATCGAAATCGACACTGATCCAAAATCCAAGATGGCCGCCAGCCATGGGCTGCCATCTTGAAAGTTGGTTTCTGGATGATATCTCCGTTACCATTTATCGGATCACTTCCTAGGGTCGGTGGAATATGTCTGGTGAAGAAATCTATCGAAATTTACGATAATCCGAAATCCAATATGGCCACCAGTCAGCGGCAGCCATCTTGAAAATTGGTTTCCGGACGATACCTCCTTGACTGTTTAGCGGATTACTTTGACACTTAATAAGGATTACTGGTCTGAGGAAGAAATAAATATTTTCTGATAGCTGTCATTTATTAGTTTGTCATCATGGCGGGGTATTATGCGCCATTTGCGGAACTCTTGTTAAGTTATTTTCTTTAGTACTAAATCAACTAACTTCCAAAGACTAAAAACTAATTGGACAGTTTGTGGGATTACCAGTTCACATGATTTATTCCCACTACATCTATATTTGTTGGTGGATCCAAAAAGATTCATGCTCCTTGCGTGAAGTGGTAGTTTAAAATATGTCAGGATCGTGGTGAAGGACTTCGATGACTATGTATTGGATTCTGTCTATTTGGACGGTTTTCCCTTTCCGTTGAAATCGACAGAAAGCACCGTTCTGTTTCTGACATTTTTCTATCTTGTTTGGCATAGTACTGGCCTGGTATGTATGATTACTGTATTGTGCGGCTGTAGTAATAGAAACATTCTACAGCTGCAATCAGTCCTTCTTCGCTGTTGCTCACTGTGTCTTGTCCTCAGCCAAAATCCTTAGCTTTCTCAGGTCCACCCTTCTTTCTTGAGGTCACCTCGTAGCACGCTTAGCAGATTTATGCAATGACGTCCTCTCCTGGTTTTGTATTTGCTGGCTCCGAGTAGGGCGAATTCCAAGGCTCTCTGTGCTGGTGTGTCTTCTGGCATCCTTAGCACATGGCCAAACAGGGACCATCTTTGCTGGGCGACTTTTACAGATAGTGGCGGCGTATTACACATCTTGTATAGTCCATTGTTGGAAATTATCCTCTCTGGCCATCAGTGTCCAGTGATGGTGCGTAGGTGTTTGCGGTGGCCGGCGTCAAGTTTGTCTAGAGATGCCTTTGGAACTGCCCAGCTGTTAGTTATATATCATCAAGGATATGCAGGTTGCATTGTCTAAACGTAGTCTTTTACCAAGGCCATCTTTGATCTACGAATCCATAGCTTCCAGAAGGACTGGAAAGCTATGTTCCCCATGATGCAGCAATGTCAGCAGTACTGCAAAGCAGTGAGCCCAGGATTTTACTTTTCCTCCATGGTTCGCCGCCACGGAGTGGATAGTCATTTTCTTTAGTTTCATGCTTTGTAGTTAGGTATATGTGGGTGAACTCTGTTTTGGATCATTCATAAAGAGATTCTCAATTTTTAGTTTGCTTGCAACTATTGGGAGAAGTTCGTCAAGGGGTTTCTTTTCCTCATCTATAAAGTCTACATCGTCGGAATATTCCATCTCTAGCGGCATGCCCAATATTGACGCCGGCGGGTTTGGAATTTTCCTGCACTTATTTCAATGCAGCAGCCAGGTAACAGGTGAAGAGCACAGGGGAGAGACCATCTCCCTGTGGGGAGCCGATTGATGTCTCAAACTCTACAGACGTCACTAACTTGACTCATACTCTCAGCTTGGTGTCTGCAAGCAGTAGTCACTGACTTGACTTGTACTCTCAGCTTGGTGTCTGAAAGCAGTAGTCTCACTAGTCGTAGCTCATCTTCATTGCAACTGGCCTGGCGTAGTACATCTAGGATCTTTGAGCGCTTAATAGTGTCGAAGGCTCGTGACATGTCAATGCCCATTTTGTGGAAGTCTCAGTGTTTGGACATGACTACCGACATAAGCATGCATTGAGCCCATACAATGTCTGCGCATCTGCGTCCACATTTGAAGACATTTTGACATGATCCGGTGAAGTAATTGATCTTGTCTCAGATGCGGCATAGAGTAACATTGGATAGGATTTTCCGTATGGTGTTGAGGAGCGCAATGGGCCGCAGATTGGCAGGGTGCCCAGGTGGCTTCTTGGGCTTGGTTAGTGCGATAAGGGTGCCTTCGCCTACAGCGTCGATGGGAAGGTGGTACATAAAAGCTGAATTTTCTCAAGTAGGTTGTCCAAAGTGTTCGAATCAACTGAAGTGTCTGGGCTGCTCCCAGCAATGTTAGGCATCGGCTACTTCAATCTGAAATTGGATAATTAAACAACGCAACTCTCGTTTAATAAAAATGAAATCTTCAACAACTCTGTGCTTATCTATTCTATTTGCCTGACACTTTTTGATGTGTTAGAAGAGTCTGGATGCCAAAGTGTTGTGGCTTGCTTTTATATGTTCCCAATGCAGGTAACAGTGCTACATTTGGTCCTGGATGCGGTATACAGTTTTTCACTTCAAGAGTATACTTACCTCCCTAATACTCTTTGATATGGCTAAATATCGGCTTTCACTCAATAAACACTCAGAATAAAAACAGTTAGGTGCCCCTACTGGGCAGGGAGTCAGAGTGCAGTCCGGCATATGCCAGCCCCACCACCGCGCATGCGCAGACTAGCACTTCCTCTTTGCTAATTTATTGGCAGAGGGTGAACACATGCTTTGTGCTCTAAGCTTTTCACTAGTCTTTTTAAGTCAAATTTAAGCGTTTAATAGAAGTTTGAAGCACCTGTTGTGATGCCTGAGAGAGTGACTTCGCCGGAGGAGGGCCCAGGACCTATCCATCAGGTGACTTCTATTATATTTTAGTGAGTTTTTCCCGGTGTAATGTGTTTCCGGGACTCGCGTTTATCGTGATAAGCGCCTAGTATAGTTGTTTTATGTCAACATGGTGCTATATAATATTAATCTCTCTGTGTTTATGTCTACAGGTATCTGTCAGGATATGTATGGGACATCACATCATCAGAGGGTTTGTTTCTCTCCACCAAGGTTCCATTTCCTACTAATACTCTTAGGTTATCTAACCAAAAATTCTATGTCCAGTGGCTGAGAGGCCTCGTATGAAGGTCTTCTCACTTTGCCCTCTTGATCCAATTCCTTCCCCTAAGGTGGAGAGAGTTAAGAGGCGTAGTCTTGGTTGAGTGTTCCAGTTCATCACGTTGGATGGTTTGTCTATACAAAGAGTCAGGTATTCTAGTTAATGATATGAGGTGATGATAATTATTTTAACTATAAATTGCCATTGTTATCATTGTGTATCTGATGTTTGTGTAGTCCGAATATCTATCCTGAAGATGTTCTGGTTATGAATACAATTCGTCCTTACACCTGGATGTTTGTTTCGGATCGATTTAATTTCTGTCTGGGATTAATGACGTCATAATCAGCCTTGCTCTTTATTAACAATTAAAGTTTTGTCCAACGCTGGTTTCATATGATTAGTGATCCTTATGATCATTTCCCTCTCTTTTAGTTTGGTTTTGAGTTTTCTAACTTTAACTAAATTGCTCATTGTCCTCGTCCTCTGTCCTGTGTCAGAGACCTGGTTGCTCGTCCTGTGGTTGTTTTCTGAAAGAAAAGTTCATACCGCATCTGCTTTCATTGTAGCCCCTGTGGGCCATTGCTCAATTGTGACGTATGTAAGCATTGGGGTGGGGGGGGGCTAATTACCGAATTTTTATGCTTGTATGCTAACTACAAAGTTGTGGAGGAGGAGAGGAAGCAAAAAAGAGGTTGTGAGTAAAAAGGGTAAGAGGAAGGCCTCGTCCTCAGTGGACATGGAGTCCTTCCGTAGTGAGATGTTGGGAGAGATGAAGAGGACAATAAAGGATTTGGTGCCAGAGTTGCTTCGTGGCATGCTTCCTGGACCAAATCCTTTGTTGTCCTCGTCATCTGCTTCGAAGCAGATAATCCCCGCCTCTGAATCACCCTTCCGTAGGCCGTTACCAGTTTTCGAGGATTCAGAGGTGGCCCCATTAGTGGGTGTGTTCCACGACCCTGGCAGCAGGCTTGCCGCGCCGGGGGTTCGTGGAAGGCTGTCGCTGGAACCTGCTGGCTGCTTATCAGCCCAGGGGTATCCGCACGCCGCAGGTGCCAGTATCTCCTATGGCACCTTTCCTGGCCAGTCCGGGTTAGCTCTCTTTGCTGACCCGGAGTCTAATCTTTCTGGCCAGGAAGAAGAGGATTATCTGTTAGGGTCCCCTTCTGAGGATGTGGCCATGGATTTTGACATCTGTGCACCCCTCGCGGGGAATACAGGCGACATGATCCATGGTTCTACTCATGCAGGAGTAGGATTCACGGCTCAGAAGGTGGCCCTGGGCAGTGCTGATGGTCAGTTGTTCCGCATACCTCGGCTTGCCGAGAGTATTGCTGGTGCTGGCCGGGGCCGTGGTGGGGCGGTATCTGGCCCACGCTCTACCACGGCGCCTGCTCCTGGACAAGCCAGTCAGATTACCATGCCTGCTCTTTCGGGCCCGCATGCTTTCTCTGGCTTGCCAGGGGTGTCAGCATATCCACCGTCAAGCTCTGCTGCATTTGCTCAGGAGGAAGACGAAGGCCCTCGTCTAGTAGAGCTCTCGCAGTTAGCCACGGAGGAGGATTGGTCTGACGCTTGTCAATGGCTGATAAGTGTCAGGCCAGACCTGCCCGTGGAGCAGTCGGCTAGCCAGCGAGACCACAGGCCGTGGTTAGCTGGTAAGTCGACTGCTAGTGCTATGCCATCTCTGCCGCTAGCAGAGCATATCGTGGATATGTTCTCGGCGGCGGAGACGTCCATCAAGGCGAATGGGCATCTCGCGAAGGCCCCTCGCGAGGTCGCAAGGCGCTGCCGCATCGTGCCCGTGGATTACCAGAGGTACGGTGTGGTGCCCAAGCCTAGCGTGGATGACCGCGCGGCTTTGGGTGAGGATGCGCGGCCAGGCTCCCGTTCTGACACAGGAGCCTTGTGTTCGAACGCCTTGTGTTCGAACGCGTTGCGTTCGGCCAATGCCGCGTTGCGGGATGCGGAGGAGAGTGGGAGAGCGTCTATTGCGGCGCTGTCTCATGTCTCCCAGCTGTTACAGGGGGTAGTAACAGCATCCACATCACGCCAACTGAGCCCGGTCACAGTCCAGAGAGCCATCCAGGATGGTATCAACCTGGCTCTGGACTGTATGACTCGGGTGGTGACCAGGAGTGTCCAGGCGAGGCGCACGTTTGCGTTGGATAACCTGTGCCCGTCCCAGGACCTGTACAATAGGCTTCTGCGTACGCCTATGGCAGGTCCTGCTCTCTTTGGAGGTGAGGGATGTAGGCACCTCCAGGAAATGGTTACTCTGGTCAATAACCAGAGGGCGCTGCGCGAACAGTTTGAGGTGCTCCGTAGGGAGCGCGTTCGCGCTGCACCCCCTGCGTACCATCCCGTGCAGGCTCAATGTGGAGGTGGCCATGTCAGAGGCCAGCCACCATCGCAGCGTCGTCCTCGGCCGCGTGCGATTCGGCCAGCAGTGAGGGGGCGCAGGCTCCTCAGGCGCAGCCAGGCAGGCAGCCACCCGCGCACCATGGTGCGCGTGGTGCTGGTCGTGGCGCGCGAGCATCTGGTCATGGTAATCGTGCTTGATGGGCCGGTTACCACGGTGAGAACCACTCCGGTGTTTCGGGCAAAGGAGACAGTGCCACTCTTGCACTCCTTATGTCCACCTCTCTCCCTAGGTGGACCGGTGGGAGGCTGGCTGGCCGACCACATGCAAGAGTGGGAGCGGTTGACACAGGACCGTTTAGTCTTGCGATGCCTTTCAGTCTGGTATCATCCCGATTGGATGACAGGCCCGCCATCGCGGCTGTCTCTGGTGCCAATCTGGACTCCAAATCCGAGAGATCCAGATCCAAGGTTGTGTATCGAGGAGGAAATAAACTCCCTCATACAAAAAGGAGCAATTCTTAGTGGTAAAAAACACCGGAGGGTGGAGACCAATTCTCAACCTCAAGCCATTGAACAAGTTCATAGAGACGCCCAGTTTCAAGATGGAGACTGTGCGGTCGGTGTTGGCGGGGTTAGAGGAGGGAATGTGGACAGCTTCAATGGATTTGAAGGATGCTTATTTCCACATCCACATAGCGAGGAGTTTCCTTCGCTTCCTGAGATTTGCATTCCAGGGCAGACAGTGGGAATTCAGGGTGTTACCCTTCGGAATTTCCACGGCTCCTCGGGTTTTCACCAGAGTGGTTCTTGCGATTACCGCATACCTCCGCAGGAGAAGCATAGCAGTCCACACGTACATAGACGACTGGCTGTTAAAGGCACACACCCAGGAAAGTTTATCGGCCAATCTGGAGATTGTTTTGAAGACTCTCACAGACTTAGGCTGGATGATCAATTTCCAAAAATCAGAGCTGACTCCATCCCAGAAGTTTGTTTACCTGGGGATGTTCTTCGATCTAGAGACAGGATATGTTTATCCTACTCAGGAGAGAGTTCAGAGACTCGTCTCAGTAATACAGTCAGTGTGCGACAGTCGTCATGTCCTGGCACGGGTTTACTTGAGAATGCTGGGGTTGATGGTTTCTTTGGAACCAATCATTCCTCAGGCCGCCTTACGTAGGCGGCCGATCCAGTTATTTCTCATGACGCAATGGACAAAGGTTCACTGGACTCGAACGTGTCAGTGTTGGCTCCTCTAATTCACCACCTGCAATGGTGGTTGAAGACAGAGAATCTCCTGGTGGGGGTTATGTTAACCCCTCCTCGCCCTCAGGTAACTGTGTATACAGATGCCTCGATGGAGGGGTGGGGAGCTTGCCTGGAAGAATCCACGATATCAGGGTTTTGGAATCTGGAACAGTCGAAGGAACATATCAATCTACTTGAGTTAAGAGCAGTAGTCCTGGGCCTGGAACATTTCTTACAGAAAGTTCAGGGCAAGATTGTTCTTATTCGTTCAGACAACTCAACAGTAGTGACTACAATAAACCGCCTTGGCGGAACAAAGTCGCCCAGTCTGTATGATGACATGGAGACTGCTTTGTTGGTGCCTGGATCACAGGATTACCTTGAAAGCAGTTCATATTCCGGGAAGGTTAAATCTGCTAGCAGACTCATTGAGCCGAAGGATGAGTGTTTTACCGACGGAATGGCAACTAAATCAATGTGTGGCGGATCGTCTGTTCGACCATTGGGGGAAACCCAACATCGATTTGTTCGCAACGAAGAGGAATGCGAAGATGACGACGTACGTCTCTCCGAGATCCAAGCGCTTTCGTAACAGATGCGTTAGCTATCAGCTGGGCAGGAATGTATGCATACGCATTCCCTCCAACAATCCTGATTCCAAAAATTCTTCAGAAAATCAGACAGGAGGAGTGCCAAGTGCTTCTGATCGCCCCAGATTGGCCAAGCCGATCATGGTATACGGATCTGCTGGACCTTCTGGTCTGCAATCCGGTTCCTCTGCCTCTGATGGACGACATTATCTTCCAGGGCAAGGCCCTTCACAACAATCCGTCAATGTTCCGATTGACTGCGTGGCTGTTGTCAAGGAATCTAGAATTAAGGAGAGCTTTTCTGAGCAAGCAGCCATGTTTATGGCCAACGCCAGGAGGGTGGTCAACCTCCAGAGCATTTAATTATAAAATCAACAGATTTGCAGAGTGGTGCTCAAAAAGATGTATTGATCCAATGGATTCATCTATTCAGGTAGTAGCTGATTTCCTCCGTCACCTGTATGATGCCTATAGCCTCAAGCCTAACTCTATTGCTGGTTATAAGTCAGCTTTAATGACTGTTATCCCTTGCTTGGCTAATAGGGGAAGTGATGAAGTAAGTACATTAAATGTATTAATTAAAGGCATGGGCAATCTAAGACCAAGGAATCACCCGGTGATTCCGTCTTGGGGTTTATCTCTAGTGCTTCAGGTACTAGGTGATAAGCCTTTTGAACCACTTAGTTCCATTTCTATGAAACTGTTAACTCTTAAAACTGTATTTTTAATTGCTGTGGCCTCGGCTAGGCGTAGGAGTGAAATTCATGCCTTATCAGTCGAGGAGGACCGTTTTGCGGTTACAGGGGAAGGCCTTAAGCTTCTACCTAGGATTAATTTCTTGGCTAAGAATCAGTCTTTGAAATATCCAGGTCAACCTATTTTTTTGCCAGCTTTAACTAGATATGATCCTAATTCTAAAGCATGGTGTCCCGTCCGGGCGCTGCTCCGGTACAAACAACGTACTTCGGAGTGGCGGACGGACCAGTCAGCGTTATGGTTGTCATATATTGAACCCCATGGCAGGACGTCTAAGGACACCATTTCCAGGTGGATTGTAGAATGTATTCAGTTTTGTCATAAATCCGCCACCGGTAAGCTGGTTGACATGGCCAATGCTCACAGTGTCCGCGGCGTAGTGACTTCCACTGCCCTATTTAATGGGGTCCCTGTGGATGACATTATGTCGGTTGCTCAGTGGCACTGTGAGTCAAGTTTTACAGACCATTATCTCCGTGACACCTCTAATCCTCTCGCCTTGTCGATTTTGGAAAAATAATTAGGTGTACTTTTTTTATGAAGTTTCCTCATTGCTTATATATATCACAATTAATTAATGGGAACAACCACTTTTTGGGACTGCATCAGCCATCACCACTGGGAAGATGATGTCAGCAGCCAAGTTCAACAAGGTCAGTCTTGTTCGTGTGTTGTTCATTGTTGATTGTATTGTCACGTGACCCTTTCTTATTAATATGGTGATGGTTTGTGTGTTTATGTGGTTCATCATTGAGAGTATACGAAAATGGAGCCTTTTCGTCGCTGTCCTATAGTACATGGCACTGGTACGTAGAGAGCGTATGGGACATTGAGGTCATTCGAGTCTTCCTCCCAGAAGGGGCGGGGGGGGGCGGGGGTGGGGGGGGGAGCACATATGACATTCGGTCATCTCTCATCCATCGGTTTGTGTTAACCGAGGGTTTGTCAAATCCTGACTGTGTTTCACACAGTTTTCAGAAGTTTAAGTGCCTTAAACGCGGAAAGGCGTATAGGGAAGAGCTGGTCTTTTGACCTCGCCTCCCTCCCGCCGAATTCCCTGTCGAATTCTGGCAATATCAAAAAGTATTAGGGAGGTAAGTATACTCTTGAAGTGAAATAAACGAAATCAAGGATTTCTTTTTTCACGAGAGAGTTGATACTTACCTCCCTAATACGGACCCGGCCTCTCCACCCCACAGAGGCTCGGTCTTCATGCTCTTAATAGTTGCATGTGTGTCAGCCAATAAATTAGTCAGAGGAAGTGCTAGTCTGTGCATGCGCGGTGGTGGGGCTGGCATCCGCCGGACTGCACTCTGACTCCCTGCCCAGTAGGGGCACCTAACTGTTTTTATTCTGAGTGTTTATTGAGTGAAAGCCGATATTTAGCAATATCAAAAGTATTAGGGAGGTAAGTATCAACTCTCTCGTGAAAAAAGAAATCCTTGATTTCGTTTAGTGTCCCACAATTACCGCATACCAACACAGTTGTGCTAGATAGCCACATTTTGCCGTATTATCAGCAATAGGCGGATATGGAAAATTGTAAGAGGTGTGTATATGTGTGGGATCTTAAAAATGTTCCCAGGGCCGTTGGGTTCGGGAGTGTTTCGTAAGCAACAAACATATTTATTGCATTAATGAAGGGGTGCCCTTCATTCCCAGTGATCCAGACTCATTACATTTTGGATCCTGGTTTGGGTTTACTCATCAGAGGCCTTTATGCCTCTAGTTTGGGGAAATTTTTTATCCGAGGATGGTCATTCTCACGTATCTAGTGTGTAGGCGAGGAAAAAGGAATGACATGTGTGTTTGCCTGCTTTCTGGAATAGTGTTGACCAGTAAACATTTAATGTGTAACTTTGGCTGGTGTTGCTTCTTAGTGAATCAAGATGAGCACTGTGGACAGGCGATGCACGACTTATTACTATGTTTTGCTGTTACATTCCTAGATTAGCTTTTGTTTGAATTGTCCTCCGCAGGTGGTACCATTAGATAAAAGCATCTTTGAGGATGACATTGGAATTGCAACATCAATGTAGCCTGACGTCATATGTGCATGTGACATAAATTTAGGACATTTGTCGTGTCTGATCTAATATATGAGCATACCCGAGGTGGGAGTATTGGTAACCCATGGTATCAGATAGGGTTTACAGCCGACAGGGTTTGGGGGATTACCAGTCCGCATGATTTCTTCCCACTACATCTATGTTTGTTGGTGGATCCAAAACGATTGATGCTCCTTGCGTGAAGTGGTAGTTTCAAAGCTGTCAGGATCGTGTCGAGGGACTTATATGACTATGTATTGGATGCTGCTTATTTGGAAGGTTTTCCCTTTCCTTTGAAATCGGCAGAAGCCAGTTTTGTTTCTGACATTTTTCTATGTTGTTTGGGATAGTACTGCCATGGCATCCCTTGGTGTTGGGATATGAGCAATTTTCTGAAGTAGGTTTCCCACAGTGTTGGCTGAATCAACAGAAGTGTCTGGGCTGCTTCCAGCAATGTTAGCCATTGTGGATGAATAAATAACGCAACTCTCGATTAATCAAATGATGCATGTTTCTGTGTGAGGAGAGTCTTGATGCCAAAGGCCAGTTGTGGCTTGCTTTGATATGTTCCCAATGCGGGTAACAGAGATATATTTGCTCCTGGATGTATCTAATGTGACCCATATATAGCCGCATTTTCCCGAATTGTAATGCATATTCCTGTATTTGCTGCATGGTAGCTGCATCTGTATAGCCGCATACCAGCTCAGTTGTGCTCAGTTTAAGATCCAACAACAAACAGGGATCCAGTGGGAATATAACACACTGACTGTTTCCCCAACCCTGTGTGTTGTAAACCATATCTGAAACCATGGGGTACCAATACTCCCATCTCAGGCATGCTCATATATACACCAGACACGACAAACGTCATAACTGTATACATCACACGCACAATATAGATCTATTCGTACCGAAATTAAATGCGAGGATGATGACGTACGTCTCTCCAATTCAAGATCCACGCGCTATATTAACAGATGCGCTAGCATACATATATCCACCAGTAATCCTGATTAAAAAATTTCTTCAGAATAGCAGACAGGATGAATGCCTGGTGCGTCTGATCGTCCCGAATTGGCCATGCCGCGCAGGGTATACGGATCTACTTGACCTGGTCTGCAATCAGGTTCTCTGCCTCTGATGGACAATATAATCTTCCATGGCAAGGGTCTGCACAACAATTCTTTATGTTCATGGATGTTGTCAAGAAATTTGCAATTAAGGAGGTATTTTCTGATCAAACAGCCAATTTCATGGTCAATGCCAGAAGGGGTCAACCTCCAGAGCCTATAATTATAAAATCAGATTTTTCTGAATTCTGCTCAACAAGATTAATCCAGTGGATACATCTATTCATGTAGTAGCTGATTTCCTCTGTTACCTATATGATACTCATGCCCCTCTACCTAACTCTATCGCTGCATACAAATCAGCTTTAATGGCGTTTATTCCGTGCTCGGCTAAATGGGGAAGTGAAAAGTTATATAGTTTAAATATCGTGATTAAAGGCATTGGTAATTCGAGAACTGATGATTCCATCTGTGATTCTATATTGGAGTTTATCTCTTGTATTACACGTTTTAGCAGATAACCCCTTTGAACCACTAAGTGCTATTTTTATGAAATTGTTGGCACTTAGAACTTTCTTATCGCTCTTGCTTCGCCTAGACGTAGAAGCGAAATTCACGTTTTGTCAGCTGAGCCTAGCCGCGTTGGTTACAGGGGAAGGCCTGAAGCTTTTACCTAGACTTAATTTTATGGCTAAAAATCAATCTTTTGAAATATTCTGGTCAGCCTGTAATATTGCCTGCTTTACAGAGATTTGATCCAAACTTGAAAGCCCGGTGTTTGATCTGAGCATTGGTCCATTACAAATATTTACGGAAGAATGGCGATTGGAGCCTACCTTGCCATGGTTATCATATATTGACATTCCGTGGCAGAGCTTCAAGGGACACCATTTCAAGGTGGATTGTGCATTGTGGGATGCACCAATTTTGCCACAAATGCACAACCGGTAGGGAAGTAGATTTGGCCAAAACTCACAGTGTCCACGGCGTAGTGGCCTGCACGGCTGTATTCCACGAAGGTTCCATCGAGGACATTATGACGCAACCCAGTGGCACTGTGAGTCGAGTTTTACCCACCATTATTTACGTGACACGAGCAACCCTCTTGCTTTAGCGATTTTGAAAAATTAACACAATTGTAAATATTGTAAATAAAAACTTGATCACATATGTTACACCTGATATCCAGGAGTACTCGCACAAACGTGCTGTACATCTTTCAGCACCCTGACCCTAGATCTCTGCAAACAAATAAAGGTCAGTTCAACATTTGTTATATTTTTGTGTGTTTGTCACGTCTTAGTTTATTATATAACCTATGATGGTTCGTGTTTTATATTGGTATCTCTTCGAGAATATTCAAATGCGAAGTACAATTGTTTCTTTTCCTATAGTACACTTTGGTACTAGTACAGAGAGCGTTTAGGATTTCGAATCTATTTGACAGTCCCTTCTATTAAAAAGAGGAAGGTGGCGCATTTTGTGCAGCGGCTATGGATATCTCTCCGTAACGTCCAATATAAACTGAGTTTGTTTACTTCCTGATCACTTTTTCCAGCGATTCCAGATGTTCTGTGAGCCCAAAAGAAAAAGAACTTTCAGGGAACAGCGGGTCATGTGACTATGCCTGCCTCCCTCCGAATTCACTTAAATCAAATAGTATTTATGATGTTAAGTATACTCTTGAAGTGAAATAAACGAAATCTAGGATTTCTTTTTTACGAGAGAGTTGATACTTACCATCACGAATACAACCCGGCCTCTCAAGGCCCACAGAGGCATGGTCTTATTACACAGTTGTTGAATGTTAGCCACTGATTCATTAGACTCACACGCAGTCCCTCTCCGTGACGGAGCTGACTGCTATGGGATGTGCCTACTAGTCTAATGATTCATTATCATGGTGTTGTGTCAGTTGGCGCATGCGCCACGGATGCACGGCTCGGCTTGCGCATATGCCAGTCTGACAGCTAAGCTACCTGCCTATTAGGGGCGGGTTTATTTTAAATTGTGTGTTAAATTCGGCCATTTAGATATATTAGTATAGCTTGAAGAGTATTCGTGATGGTAAGTATCAACTCTCTCGTGAAGAGAAATCCTAGATTTCGTTTAGTTTATTCAAACGAAGACGATTGGCTTATTTGAGCATCAGACATGTTGGGTTTTGTGCTGTTTTGAAAAATGGTTCTTTAAACTTCTCAAGAACCAATGAATCAATTTCCATTATATATTGCAGAACGTATCAGTATTACATAGAGATCCAAAGTCGTTTAGTCAAAGCCGATTGATCAATGGCCATCTTGGATTTTGTGCTGTTTTTAGTAATGTTTATTTAAACAACTCAAGAACCACTTTGTTGATTTTTTGATTTAAACATATTTTACTGTAACATTTGCACAATGGGATCGGTTGATTTCAATTGTATTTGTCAGGAAGCATCCTTATGTCATAGAGAGCCAACTTCAAAGGAAGCCGATCGGCTGATTTGGGCGTCGACTATCTTGGATTTTGCACTATTTTTAGAAACACTAAAAGTCTTCTCCAAAACCACCTTCCCGATCGAGAGAAAACTTCTAGCACAATAGCTGAACCAGGTTTGTTCAAGAGAACCTAATTGCTTGGCGGACATCTTGGATGACCTAGTTTTCATGAAATAATTTCTCCAGAACCGCTAAAGTGATCGGGCCTATGGTTTGTGAATATGATTAGTGACTGATGGTAATTCAAGTTTGTACAAGGGAGGTTGATACGCTAAAGAAAACAGCCATCATTGACCGATCAGAATTCAGCGTTTTGTTTGATGGATTTTGAAGTCAAAACCTCCGAAAATCCGGTGATGATTAGGATCAGTTTAAAGGATTTCTCAAGAAACGCTTGAATAGAGTTGATTGGTCGATATGACCAGTGGTCATTTTAGATTTTCTGAAGCTGATTGCTCGATATGGCTAGTGGCCATCTTGAATTTTCTAAAAATTCCTGAGAACCCATTTAGAAGACGACTTCATTAATCACCTTTGCAGATTTCAACTAAATTTTGGTAGAATCACATTAAATGAGGGGGCATAAATCCGGGGGTGATGGGGGATATATCCCCCCCACCTTTTCTGGGATGAAGAGCCCCTGCTCCCTCCCAGACCCTCCGCCAAATCATCCCCCAATTATTACTTTAAATCCACGCCACTGCCTATGCTATTATGCTTTCAATCTTATATACAGAAATTTGATTGGTCAATTTTTCCAGTCGACATCTCGGATTACATTGCTCGATTTTTCCACTGGCCAAGAATTACAGGCGAGGCCCATTGGTGCGCTTGTTTAAAGATAGTTCAATAATCTTTTAAAATATCGTATTATTAAACATGACCCAATTTTAAGCAAACTTGTCTGGAAGCATCCTAGCGTGGTATGCTTCAGAACATCTATACAACAGTTAGTTTGGTCAATTTTATCAGTTGCCATCTTGGATTTGCAAAAGACTTGACCCATCTGTCAACATTTGCTTTGAAACATACCTCCTCATCAACTGCTTATCCGACTTGGCTGGAAGGACACTAGGTAAAATGTGATGGGTCAACCTCTCATATTGGCCATCTATTTTCAGAGGGGTGCCATCCCTCTATCAACTTTGATTTAAAGCGTAACTTCTCATTAACTGCTTGATAGATGTTAATAAAACTTGGCTGGAGAGGACTATAGAGCAGTATGCTCCAGAACTGTCAAAAAATTAGATTTGTCGATTTTTACCATTACCATCTTGGATTTGTAAAAAATCATGGTATGTCCTTCAACAAGTTTTCTCATTAACGATTGGACATATTTTATCCCAATTTGTTGGGAAAGCCACTAGCGTTGTAGGCTTCGGACCGTCTATACAGACATTTGATTGGTCAATTTTTAGGGTGGCCAACTTCGTGTTTTAGAAAACCATCCTCTGTTGATGAACTTTTGTTTTCAAACTAATCTCCTGAGTAGATGAGTACAATTTGACAAAGGTGTTGATGAGTTGGTTAACAATGGCTGTCAAACGAATTGCTCGAAATACCTTCAGCAATTGTTAATATATTAGTGACTTTTTTAGAACAATTTGCATCAACAATTGTCTGTCAAATCATTGTCAAAACGTTAGCTAGTGACTTGTATTGCCTGCTCTATTATTTTTAACTTTGGTATTGAAACATAGCTCAATTATATTTAGAGTATTCCGCAATGTATTAGCACTTGCTTAAGATACTTTGTCAACAATGACTGTCACTAAAATTGCTCAAAGTGTCTTAAGTTCACTGATGTTTCTCAGAAGAATTATTGGACAGAATTGTTGGTGTCTTTGCTGTCTTTGTCAGCAATGATTGCCACTAAAATTGCTCAAAGACAGCAACAATTTTGTCCACTGCTCTGAGAATCATAAATGAACGTTGAATATTTTAGCTAACATTGTATGAGAAAATAGTTCTGGCTATGCCATTTGCGTAATCGAGATCCAATGTGAATTATATTTTCAAAGACAGGTGGGCCCACCAGTGCATGCACGATCTGCCATGCAGTGATAAGAAAACACACGATTACATACTGATTGGCAATAAAATGAACACACCGATTACAGTTGCTAGCAGATTTCACACCGAATCTCGATAGCGCCTATGGCAAAGGCCTAGCTAATTTTCCATGCAATTGTTAGCTAATAATACTGAAATTTTGGCAATGGTGATTCGGGGTACAATTTGACAACGTCGTTGCTGCCCTTGTCAAGAACGACTGTCAAGCAAATTGTTCGGAATATCTACAGCATGTGTTACTACATTGGCGATTATTTTAAGAACAATTTGATTGAAGTTGTGGCAGTAACGATTATCATTCAAATCATGATCAAAACGTTAACTAGTGTATTGCCTGCTAGATTATTAGCTCACCTGGCCTGAATGGCCAAGTGAGCTTATGCCATGGCGACTGTTCATCTTCCGACTGTCTGTCATCTGTTGTCTGCCTGTCCATCATCTCTGGTTAGCCTACCCTTTAAATGTCTTCTCGGGGACAATTTGGCTGATTACAACCACATTTCTCAGGAAGAATCGTTGGATGATAAAGATCTTAGAAAACTGATTTCTCCACTGCTGAATGGAATTTGGTCCTGAAAAAAAAAATCGTAAAAACATTATCACTATATATATCTTTCCGTAGCGCTTCAGTAACTATGTTACACCACGCTATCCCCATATCATATATACTTTCTGATTTTCCACATCGGACTGATAGCTCTGCTACATTTTGCCATATCATGCTAAGTCTGTCTTTGAGTTGTTTCAACATCATCAATTGGTTGTTTTGGACAGCTGTTGGGATGTCTTTCTGGTCTTAGAGCGTGTCTCAGTGCATTTATTGCTGGAGTATCTTCGTGTAGACGCATTAGATGTCCAAACCAGCTTAGTCTATAGATTTCATTCTCACCCCAGTGCATTTTATCTGTGAGTGTGTAGACGTCTCCATTTCCCCCTCTTTTCCCTATTTTCGGCCATCTTGCATTTAGTACGCTTGTTCTTAATAAATGCCGATGGAAAGCATCAATATTCTTCTCATCTCCGCTGGTTAGTGTCCATAGTTCAAAGTTTTAAAGAAAAATGCTCGATATGTATGGCTTGTAAATTCCATCTTTTGCTGTGGTCTTTAGTCTTTCGCTCTTGAAATGGTGTCATATTTTTCATGGCATCTATTACGTGGCCTTTTCTTCTCTATGTCTTGGGATGTGTCTAATTTGCTGTCTAGGAACTTACAGTTCTCCCATTCTTTTCCTTTTATCTCGTACTCGTTGTGTCTTATGCCGTACTCGTATGACATCTCTTCAGGTGCGTTTAGTTCCCTCTTTGTGAGTTTTGATGATATGGTTCTCTTGATTGACTATTAGTTTATTTGCTTATATCATCTGTATAGTCTTGTTTGATATCAATATGGTCATTTCTGATGTTGCTATAGTTATGTTCGTGTAGGTCTTCACTCTTGATCTGTTATTGTGAAGTATATGTGGTCAGGTGTAGGGTATATGTCTTTTTGCTAGCTAGAAAGTGAACTCTATTGCACCGAGATGTAGGTTATCTTCACTCAGAACGTGACTTAAAGTCTGTTGGTGTCTTTCTGAATCGGAATGGCAATTAAAGGTCGAAGTAAACGAAGATGGTTTAGCATGACTAGATATTGTGAAAAGAAATTAACTGAAGAAATCAGCAATTTCCACACAATGTGATCCACAGAACAGGGAGACCAAATGGTTGCATTATGCTAGCACAGAGCAGCCAAGAAGACATTTTACAGCTTGATTGTTTTTGTGTGAGGATGCAAGGAAACAATACATGGCACAGACTCCTATCGACGAACAGGTACACAACAAACTAGTGATCACCAAAAAATAAACATCAAATGGCCATACATAAAAGAATACAAAGAAACTCCAAATATAAATTATACCAAACTACAAAATTTTGAATATCAAGCAAAATACAAAGAAAAAGTGGAACATCGACTCAAACAAACTACAAAAGATCAACAAATCAGGAGAGACAAGGTCACACATAATAAAGGCAACGAAGACAGCTCCAACAAATGTACTAGGATAAGATAGAAGAAATGGAAAAATCATTTGAAGAATCGTAGAATGTTTAAAGCAATAAAGCATGTCAACATGTGTAAGCCCAAGAGCCCTTACTCTGAGAATGAACGCGGCCTAACTGTAAATGAAGAGGAACACACAGAGATAATAACTGCTTATTTAAAAACCAATCTTTATCAAAAAAGCACAACCCGTCATTGGATATTACACAAGGGAAATGAAAGAACCATTCACCAAAGAAGAAATTAAGAAAGCAGTTAAAAATCTAAAGAAAAACAAGAGTGTATGCATAGTTTAGATAAAAGCAGACCTGTTAAAGTACGACCAAGCCACCTTTTGAATGAAACGGCGAGAGCCGCAGAACACCCGAAAGAATTAGTATACATAATCTTAAATGCACTACAAAAGGCAGGAAAGCCCAAAGGAGCCACACGCAACGTGCATCCCATCATCCAGCTATCGACACTAAGAAAGATTCTAGCTATCCACTTTATACAAAGAGCATCAGTCGTAATAGACAGCCAAATCCCTATATAAGTCAAGACGTTTACAGGGTAGGACGTAGCACAGCAGAGCACGTCTTTGGTACTGTACTTAGCTGAAAAGGCAGCAACATCCAAAGATCTCAACATATACATACAACTTATGGACATATCAAAAGCTTTCGACTACATGGCCGCTGTGGACTTGGCAGGCATATTTGATTTTTTATTTGATGGATTTTGATGGCGAAAATCACTTCATACATGTTTATCGCTACAGTGATGTCAAGTGCTGCGATTTCGAAATTGTCCGATAATGTTTGGCGACCATCTTGGATCATTTCCCCCAAATGTCCTATACGAACTCAATGGGAAAGCTTTAATGACTTATTCTCAAGACTTATTAGATGGATTTCAACCAAATTTGTCACGAATCATCATTGGGCCATAACAGATGCAAAATTGTAAAAAAGGAAACCCATAGGCCAATTTGGCTGGTAGCCATCTTGGATTAAGTACACGCCAAAATTTCCAGAGGAAAACGATGAGAAGCTTCAAACGACTTCTATTCATGAACCACTGTGCCAATTTCAACCAAATTTGTCGTAAATTTCAACCAAATTTGTCATAAAGCATCCTTGAACCATAGAGTCCAAGATTGTTCAAATGAAGGTGATTAGTCGATTTTTGGTGCTGTCGTGTTGTACTATCTTTAGAAATACATTTAAACACGTTTCTGCTTGGCTGATGATTTGAAACTAAGGAGAACCGGTGTCCATCTTGGTTGACATAGTTTTCACAAAAACTACTCCGTAATCCCAGAAAGGATCTGCCAGAAATTTGGCACATATGCTTTGGGACTAAGGGCCAGTAAAGTTGGTTCAAGGTAATTTGATGCATAACACCTTAGCGACCATCGACCAATCAGAATGTAGCTTTTGGCAGCCATATAGGATTCTTTTATTTGATGGATTTTATGGCAAAATTGTTTTATATATATATCTAATGATTATAGCGATGCCAAATCTTACACTTGCTTTTACCAGATAAATGGATCGGAGACAATGCCTTGCATTAGTTGCCCGACAAAAATTCTCTAGGAAAAGAATGCGAAGCTTCAAATGACTTATTCTCAAGAACAACAGGGTATATTTGAAGATTTGCCAGAAGACATCCTTAGGACATAGAGGTTCAAGACTGTTCAAATGAACTGATTGATCGATTTGGGCGACTGTCGTCTTGGATTCTGTGCTATTTTTAAAATCCATTTATTATTTCTTCCGAAACCGCTGGTACGATTGATTTGAAACTCAAGGAACTTCATCTAAGACACGACTTGACCCAAGTTTGATCCACAGAATCTGATTTGTAACTTTATCTGGCGACCATCTGGGATTTCTGAAAATGTCCGGGAAATCGGTTAAAACACTACTCATTGACAGTTGTGCTGATTCCAATGAAACTTGTGGTGCGCTTCAGAAAGCTTACTCATAAATTTGATTGGTCTGTTTTTTCTGGCAGCGACAATGTCCAGGAAATCGGTTAAGAGGTCTCATAGTTAATGCTTAGGTAGATTTCAACCAAATTTGGCTGGAAGAATCTTAGGCTCGTAGGGTTCAGAAAACGTATACATAAATTTTATTGATGTGTTTTTTCGGTGACCATCTTGAATTTCCGAAAATGTCCAGGAAATTGATTAAATTATTACTCCTTAAATACCCTGCCATAATGTGTAGTTTTAAAACTTAAATTTCACTGTTTCTGTCCAGAACTGTCAAATTTCCTGAAGGAAATGTATAACTGTAGTGCTCTACATGCAGAACGTGTTTTTCTAGTTGAAATTCCAGAAAATGTTCCAGGTGAGCGATACAGATCACTTTGGGCCCCCTGCTATGAGAGCAATGTAACTGAATGTTGTTGCTGATAGAGGCAGGAATAATTTTCAAACAGTTTTATATGGTAAAAAGCCCAACGTAAAATAATTGTAATAATTTATACGTGCAAATTACTGATGTTTGGAATGTTCTTCGCTTCAAACCGTTGAGATGCGTAGTTGTTATACCCTGCCAAAGAATTTGTAGGATATTATGTGATGGCACTGTCTGTCTGGGCAGACGGGTGGGCTGACGGGCAGGCGGCAGAGCGAGTCCTGAATGATAACTCCGGTACCCTTTATCGGATCGCTTTGAAACTTCGTAGAGTGGTTGGACAAGGTCTGGGGAAGAAACCTATCGAAAATGGCGATGATCCAAAATCCAAGATGGCCGCCAGCCACAGGCGGCCATCTTGAAAATTGGTTTCTGGATGATAATTCTGTTACCTTTTATCGCATCGCTTTGAAACTTCAGACGGTGGTTGGACTACGTCTAAGTCAGTAACCTATCGAAATTGAGGATGATCCGAAATCCAAGATGGCCGTCAGCCATCTTGAAAATTGGTTTCTGGATGATAACTCTGTTACCATTTATCGAATCACTTAGAAACTTAATAGAGTGGTTGGACTAGGTCTGTGGAAGAAACCTATCGAATTAGACGATGATCGGATACCAAAGATGGTCGCCAGACACCGGTGGCCATCTTGAAGAATGGCTTCTGGATGATAGCTCCATTACCGTTTATCGGATCACTTTGAAACTTAATAGGGACGTTGGTCTAGATCTGGAGAAGAAATGTATTGAAATTGACGATAATCCGAATTCCAAGATAGTGGCCGTCTTGAAACCTGGTTTCCGTATTGGTTATTAGGCGCCGTTTGCGAGCTCTTGTTGTAGTCTGATTTCGGACATCCTGCCGTTACGTATGACCTTCAATGATACTGTTATTGTTGGTAATAGCTATATTACCAATAATTAATCTGTGTGCACCGCATCTCCTACAGTTTTCTTCCAATCAACTCCAAACTTGGTCAACTTCTTGTACCCATGGAGGAGTATCGTGCTACCCACTTCTCCGTAAGCAATGTCTATAGGAAAAAGGTGTTTTTTTGTATTTATCTTTGAACTGCGACTGCACATGTATACACTTTTCGTCGGATCACTACCATACTTGGGTATGATGTTACCCCAAGATGTCTGCCAACCTAAAATGTGACCTTTGACCAGAATGCATGAAATATCACCCCAGAAGGAATGAATGGGAATTTCCAATATGGATGTTTGAACTTCGACTATATTTTTATCGGATAGCACACATGTTGCCATGGGCGCCCGAAGATGTATGCTGGTATGCAGGTCACAGCCCCAAGGTCCAGGTGACTTCCAAGTCAATACACATCTTCAGTACTCCAAGCGTGACATGATGATTTCATAGCAGTTCTAACAATAAAAAAAGCAAGACCAGTATTACACTGACGGGATATTGGCGAAAATTTTGGCATTTTGCATTAACAAATACGAGTCTAGATTTGTATCATGATCACAACGACCTTGACTTCAGAAGTCTGAATGTCTTTGTGCTGTTCCTACTGGTTGAGTTAACTGTATGGCTAAGCTTAGTTCCAATAATTTGGCCAATTCTGAAATAAAGACAACGAGATACGCAGAACCTAACTGTTAAAGTATGTATTTGACAGTAACCTTGAACTTTGAGCTTATAACCTCAATATTATTGTGCCCAATCCCCTTGATATATGGAAGCATGTGTCCAAGTTTAGTCCCAATAAGCCGAGATATAGAACTAGACATGTATCAGTGTTACACTGACGGGATATTGGCAAAAATGTCCAATTGCAAATGTAGGTTTGTATCAAGGTCACAATAACCATGGCTTTAAAAGTCTGAATACTTGTGCTGCTTATACTGGTTGAGGTAACTGTATGCCCATTCCTAGTTCCAACACTTTGACAAATTCTAAAGTAAAGGCAAGATGAGATAAGTAGAAGACCCTAACTGACAGACTGAATTTTATACAAATGTTGCAATAACATAGACCTTTGACCTCAATATTATTGTGCGTCATCCACTTGATCTAGATAAATATGTGACCAAGTTAAATTCAAGTAGTGTAAACCAATTCTTAGATATGAGACCATGCATAGCACTTTTCCCCTAGATCTTGGGAGGAGTACAAAGTTCACCCATCCTTATTATGGCCCTGCCCTGGAAGGTGCGGTGCAGACGCCCTATAGTAATCACTGCATCTGTCTGTTTGTCCAGCCGTCCATCCGCCCGTGTGTCTGTCCATCCACAATATCTCGTAAACAGCATATCATACAGAACCGCTTCAGATATTTTAATGAAACTTGGTGTATGCCTCAGTTATGATCCGCAGATATGCCTTTTGACGGATTCGCCTTTATAGGTCCAAGATTTTGGGTGAAAATGGGAGTTTAATTTAATAACTTGATGAAACTTAGCAGATGGCTTCTTTATGATGGGTAGATGTGCCTTTTGGAGGATTCACCTTTATAGGTCTCAGATTTTGGGTGAAAATGGACTTTTTAATGCAAAAACTTAAAGATTTTGTCAATTTCATTATTTTATTTACTATTTTTTATTCTTTTGTTCTTTATTTAAAAAGAAAATGAAGTTTTTGAATACAATTGCTACCTACTACTTAGAGCTAGGTATTTTCAGTGATTGTGGGGCCCTATCTGAGTCCAATAATAATCAATACACTTCCATTAACGAAAGTTGTGTATAAGAATTTATGAGACAGACAGTAGTTTTGCGTTTGGTTATCCCACATGATTAAAGCATAAATAAATAGTAGCTTGACTGCAGCCAGCTGGCTCAGCCATATGTTTACGTTTAAACGCATTAGGATCATAGGTGACATCATATGTAGGGTTGGAATTTCACATTTGGCTAACTAAAGTTCAGTCGTAACTAGGTGTTATTTTTTGCGCAAACAATAGCAGCTAAAACATTACTTCTCGGGCTCGAGGACCCTGGACTGCAAATTTTGGAGGCCCGCGCACATGCAGCCAGAAAAATTGGTTCACTGCATACCTATTATAATTGAAAGTTGAACTAAATAAAATGGCTTTATATAGCTTTAGAAATATCTTTTTGTGATACTTACAGTATGTGTTTGATATATTTAACAATCATTGAAACTATATGTAAAAAGAAATTGTTCTCTATTGGTTTGGGGGTGGGGGTGGGGTGGGTGTGTGTGTGCAAATGTGTGGGGCCCGTAGCATCAGCTACATTGCTACTAGGCTAATCCGGCATTGCATACTATTGAAGACAAAGATTAATTTCAATTGGAAAAATGTATATTTATTAAATACACGAAGAAGAGTCTTACATGCCTCCCCTCTGGAACTCATGACAATCGACACTATTTTTAATAGCCTGACCATTCATGATATACTTCTGTACCGAGACTGGGCAGTGCAATTTATAAACAGATGGCGCGAAAAGCCGATCTTTACCGAGTTGCTTCCGAACTACAAATCGGCAGAGTAACTGTAAAGATGACGGTTTCAACGAGTCACAGATCACCTGGTCAATGTATGGCATATACTTCCGGTTTACGTGATCCGGAAGCTCCCATGATTGGTTGAAAAGACATGGTTGAACTGACCTGTTGATTAGCAACCAAAATGCATTGATGGTATCATTTGATACACGAGTGTCTGTGTTTTCCAGAAAAACAAATATCGGGGATTCCCCATCACGGTTCCTAGCGTCAGGATTTGCACCTTCATTGAGAAGCAGAGCTATATTGTTTGTCATGTGAGACCGAGCAGCATAATGAAGGACCGTGCTTCCCCTCACATTCCGGGCGTGAATGTCGGCGCCATGGTCAATAAGGAGCTGGATTGAGGTTAGTCGGGGATCCTGTTGTACAATATGGTGCAATGATGTACATCCCCTTGAATCAATACTGTCAACGCACGCTCCCCATTGTAACAAAGTCTTAATTGCATAGTAGCGACCAAATTTCGCTGCTGATATCAAAGGTGTTTCGCTGTTTTCGGTGCTTCTAGCCTCAATATCTGCACCGTATTTAAGGAGAATGGCTATCAAATGATGTAGATCATATTTTATACAGAAATGAAGTGGTACGAGTAAACATTGTCCATAAGATACACATGGCTCTCGCAGTGACACGCCGCTCTTGAACAACGCCCGTAAAATCTGCTCATAGTCATTCTGCAGCGCGTTATCTTTACTGGCAGGGCTCGGCCACATCAGAAGTAACACTGCCATTGCACTTCGTCCTTTATCGTCTCTTCGTTTCGGATCCAGCCCGCATTTTAGCAACTCGTCCACATTCCTTACGTCACCTCGTAAACAGAAGAAGTGCAAAGGATATGGCAACTGTTTGATAGACGCCGCGAGGCTTACTGTCTTATCTGTCCCATCAGGTTGTCCTTTAGCAACCACTTCACGTTCACATGTACTCGTGTCCTGAATACTCATTTCATCTAGCTCGTTTTTCAGTGAATCGGTTTCATTCTGAATACCAGGGCTTCCCAATGCGTCAAACTCAATATCATTTTCTTCCCTCTTGGAAGAACAGTTCCCCATGTCTTTTACTAAATAAATATGCACGTCTGAGACGGATATATAAATATACTCTTCCACGATGAATCGCTTACTCAAGCTAAATAGTAATGGATATAAGTTGCTAGGATACGATATTATCGTTACGTAATAGTGACGTCATAGTTGGGCAATAAATATAGCATGACGTCATTTTGCCAAATGAATTTGCCGTGTGAAAATGAAGTTGGAATCATCCTAGTCCAGACTGCCATGTAGGTGGGGCTTAGAATACACCTTCCGTATCCTCTGCGTGTCGTAAGAGGCGACTAAAGGAGGTACGGGTGAGGTAACCCTGACAGAAATCTCGAGTGCTGACGATGGAGGTTCCAGGCCGCACGGCGCACTCTAATAAACCATGGATCCATGCACTTAACGCCTATGATCATGTCGATAGTCACTTACAGGACTGGCGGTATGATCAGCGAACGAAAAGAAGAAAGATCCTAGTCCAGACAGAAGGCATAATTACACACTCTTTCTGTGTATGCCCACAATAAATCTGGCAAATTCCTCCCAATTTTAACCTTGTGAAACAGTTGTCTAAATGAATCTGTTTTTAAATTTTGTATTAATAATTTATACGGATTAAAAGTTCACCATCTCTCAAGTAGGCCTATGTGTGTACACCTGCACAATTATAAATATCAATTTACCATACAATCTTACATTATATATTTTCACCTCATTTTGGTTTAAGTCATATAATAGGCCTTTGTCTTAGGGTTAGCTGTTTGTATTTGTAATGTTATGACTATATATATATATATATATATATATATATATATATATATATATATATATATATATATATATATATATATATATATATATATATATATATATATATATATATATATATATATGGTCGTGGGGGTATGTGGGAGTAGGTGGTTGTGGTGGTGGTGGTGGTGGTGGTGTGGGTATGCCTCATCCCACAAGTTACTGACAAGTAAGAAAAAACAAGGCCAGTATTTTATATCAATAATTCGTTGTTTATCTCAGGTGGTTGCCTTTGAGAGAATCTATGTTCACGTTTTTCCAAGGAGTATCTGCCCCACATTTCTAAGCCCCCTCACTTTTCCCGTGTCGGGATCGATCGAAGCACGAATTCCCAGAATTCCCCAATATCAAGGTAATTATACAGGTAAACTGTTAAATATTTTTAAAATTAATTTGAGTGGGTGCTGTTGCTGCCTATGGAATCTATGAAATTAATTTTCAACAGAATGTTTATTAAATAGTAAATCTAAGAAAACAATTTGTACACTTGACGGACTATCACAGCTTCATAACGGAGTATTTCTGTCAAGTTTGACTTTGGCGTCGGCCTATCATTCATGTTCTTGCGAGATCTCCTACGCTAACGAGTGAGTGTATTCTCGGCATAGCACGAAGCTACGGCCCTATGTTTAGACTGGTCTGGACTTAATATGTTACGTAATTGATTATGACGTCATATCCTTGATCGACAGATCGGATTCATTCATTATCCTTGTAAATACCTTCGCCTCGTAAGGGTAAGATGGTGTTGTATTCGGGTCTGCGCGCGTGCGTGCGTGCGTGCGTGCGTGCGTGCGTGCGTGCGTGCGTGCGTGCGTGCGTGCGTGCGTGTGCGTGCGAGCGCGCGCGTGAGCGTGAGTGCGTGCGTGCGTGCGTCCGTGCGTGTGTGGTTCTGGACTGTATTTAAAATTTAAAAACCAGGCGCGATTGGCTTAGATTTTCACGCAAGAAAGGACCTTACCCTGAGAGGACTTCCCGACTTCACCCGTGATCCGGATAAAGATTGGATCTGGGTCCGGATTGGATCAAATTCTGGATCTATTGATATCTCGAAACTACTGGTCTGATTCGTTTCAAATTTTAACACAAGAAAGCGTGTGGATCCACAAATTTGTCGGTGATCTGAAAAACCCCCAGAAAACCAACGTGACAAAAGCGGGAGGGCAAGGCTCCCTAATCTGTGATTGCTGTGATTTTATTTACTTAGACAGACATAGCTGTTACAAGCTGGGTAACATATAGGGCATGGGAACCACAATAATCTATCATCTGTGAGTGCATTTACAGTTAGTGTAAGCCAAGAGATACTAATCTAGATGGGAATGACTTGAATTTATATTGGATCTTAACTAAGGACACCATCTTATACAGCAAAACAATTTTTTTTCAATATCGGTTTGAACATAGAATAAAACCATATATTAGGCTGTATACCTACCAACTTTCATAGACCTACCATCCCACTCCCGGCATGGACATACCCCGCCCTTTCTGACTCCCTGATGAGATATTGTTCGGTGTAAGCCTCACATCTGAGAGATGTATTTACACTCTTGGCACTCAGTATCGGCCCAGCATCGGCTCGGTAAGCTGCGGTATCAGGGATATAATGTTACACCCTCGATCCTGAACGCCCGGTATCTAAACCTCAAAGGAGCCACACATGACATCAACTCCAAATTCAACTCCAATAAATCCAATTCGTTTCAAAATATTCAACATTTTACTTAGTACATTGTAATTAGGGATATAATAATAACAAATCATATAAGAAATAGTTTTTCATGACATATTTTTAGCAAGACAATTCTCGATATGCTAGCGTTGTCAGACAAACGATGGCACCTTTTTCTCGCATATGTAGAAATGGTGCGATTCACCACATGCCCTATCATCGAGGTCACTGTTTGAGTTGATGATTGCGCAATGAGCATTTGGCTGGTTTGGTGGACCGTTTGCCCATGGCTGGTAACCGTCTGACATGTTCACTCACGTCGACACCCACATCTAGTAACTGGTGTGACGACGAGCGCTCGGCCAAGAATCACCTGAAGGAAATGTATTGATTGAATAACATTAGTACTGACATTCCAGTAGACAACAGGTCAATAAGAATATTAGGACGCGTACTGACGTCTGTTTATGCCTGTATACATCAACATCAGTAAGATTTAACATATCGTTAATAAATCGATCCAAACTTAGCACTGATAACTAATCAGTAGTCAATGCGTCTAATAACACACTAACATTTGTGACATATGGATCACTGACTTGAAATTCGTTTGACTCGAAGCTGTTATACTGTCTAAGATAGCAAGAGCGTCTTCGTGTGAAATTAATTTTTCGTTGGAACTCGCGCCGCGTATAAGCCAGCCTGACTGCCTGTCCGCCTTCTTGCCTACATGCCTGCCCACCGCCCGCCCGCCCATCCGTCAGTCCACCCGTCCGTCTGTCGAGCGCTCTGTTTGTCTGTCTGTCTGTCTGTCTGTCTGTCCGTCCGTCCGTCCGTCCGTCCGTCCGTCCGTCCGTCCGTCCGCCCGTCCGTCCGTCTGTATGTCTGCCCTGCCCTGCCCTGCCCTGCCCTACCCTGCCCTGGCTTGGCCTGGCCTGGCCTGGCCTGGCTTGGCTTGGCTTGGCTTGGCCTGTCCGTCCGTCCGTCCGTCCGTCCGTCTAGTCGCTTGTCGTCTAGCCGTCCCTCCACCCGCCTTATCGCCCGTCCGTCCGCCCGTATGTCTGTCTGCGTAGTCTGTCTGTCCGTCCATTCGTCCGCCAGCGCTTTCGTCCATCCGCCTCTCCGTCTTTCTGCGTAGTCTGTCTGTCTGTATGTGAATTTTTTTACATTCCTGGAAAGGCTGAAAAGTCCAAACTATAGCACGTATTATAAATACTTATTTAAATATTCACCAGGTTATCTGCAAGGTCACAGTGAAAGTTAGCAATTGCTAGGCACTAGTTGAGATATAGAGGCTTGTCAGAAATGTAAAAAAAAACCTGACTGGCCAACAGACCGACTTATACTAGTTACGTGTCAAAACTAAAACCCGAGATTGCTGATTGAAAGGGTTAAAATAAAGATAGATAATTAAAAGATGTAATGCTACATTATGCTGCCACGCAAGAGCTATTTATACTCTTTCCACTGTATAGGCAGATGGTGGCTGGGTCGGTGAAACACCCCCCCCCCCCCCACACACACACACACACCCCACACCCTGCTCCCCACATCCAGTATATTGGGGATGCCAACGTACTACCACACAAGTGACTTGTTTATCATATTTATAACATATATTTGTGTGTGAATGAATTCATTTAATGCAAATGCTCAGAGTCCAATAATCATTTTGTATCCTTAAGTGATGAAATATTATCAAGTGAAATCTCAAACTATTTCAAGCTGATATCTTATCATTTTGTGCTTACCTGGCCAGAATGGCCAATTGAGCTTATGCGATGGCGACCGTGCGCCCGGCATCCACCCGTCCTCAACTCTTTCTTTAAACGAATTCCTCTCAAGAACCACTAAGCCGATTTCAATTATATTCGGCAGAAAGTATCTTTACGGCATAGAGATCCGAGTTTGTTCAAATGAAACTGATCGGCCAATTTGACCAGCGGCCGTCTTAGATTTTGTCCGATTTTTAGAAACGTCATTAAAAATCTGAAACCGCTTGGTGCATCGATTCAAAACTCATGCAATATCGCCTAGGCCAAGAGATGAGAGAAATTTGTTCAAAGGAACTTGATTAGCCAACTGGTTCGTTGGCCATCTTGGATGACCTAGTTTTCGTGAAAACGACTTTTCGAGAATCACTGAAGAGATCGGGCTGAAATTTGGGAGCTATGATTAGCGACCAAGGATAATTAAAATTTGTTCAAGGGAACTTGATAAGTAAAAGAATATGGCTGCCGTAGACCGATCGAAATGTACCGTGTTTGGCAGCCATATTGGATTTTTTATTTGATGGATTTTGAAGCCAAAAGTCGTTTTGTATAGGATTTTGCGCATGCTGATTTCAACCTTGCCATTTCTGAAATCATCGGCATGTGGTAAAACGTTCATCTAGTCCAAGTGGTTGTTTATAGCAGGTTTGAATGCATTCCGCAATTCTTTTCATCATTTGGCTGAGTGGACAAGCTCAGTTAGTAGCAGTTGTTAGGTAGAGTGCGTTGAAGTTTAATAAAAAAATATTTTGACTCAAAGTCTTTGCCGCCTTGTCCGAGCGCACAATACAATCTTAGATATTTAGCCAGCAGGGGAAAATGGTTAATCGTGTCATTTAAGTTTATTGTATTTGGTAATAACGCCTGTCATGACTAATAAATCAATTGATGGTGGTAAGGGTGTAGTGGTGGGGTGGGGTGGGGGTGGGGGGGGGAGGTGATGGTTGGGGCTGTCTTATTCCCTACGGCAGTGCCACTACCATGTTACTGTCCAATGACAAGGCTTCATTAATCATTTTACTGCGGAACAGCATGCCACAATGAATCGTTTTACTGCTGAATTGCAAAGCACAATTAACCCTTTTTACTGCTGAAATGCAAGTCTTCATTAATTATTTTACTGCTGACTAACAAGTTTCTATTAATCCTGAATTGTGAGTCTTAATTAACCCTTTTACTGCTGCATTGCAAGACACAGTTCACCCTTTTATTGATGAATTGAAAGGCTCAATCAACCCTTTTACTGCTGAATTGCAAAGTGGAGTCCCAGTTAGAGACCATTTTTTCCTGCCAAAAACTCCCATAGTAAAGCAATTGGAAATTTAAAACGTCTTCTCGAGAATCACTGAAACGATTTCAACCAGAATTAGTGGTATGTATACATGTTCTTGCTGCAAATTCTGGCCAAAACCTTAGGGTTCTTCTTATAATCGATGTACTTACTAGTTGAAATGCATTTGTTCCAGGTCAGCGATACAAGCCTCTTGGACCGCTTGTTACCATTTCTCCTGAAAAGCATCTGCTTGATCCCAATGCAGTATTGCTATTATCAACACATCCTTGAGATCAAGTACATGATTTTCGCGAAAAGTGTGCAGGATAACATAATGCGCCTTTCCAGTTTATCCATCCATTATATGACGTCATATGACTTCAAAATCAATTACGCAACGTGTAGGATGACGTCATAATCAATTACAGCATGAATGATTCCGTTTAGTTCATCTCAAGCGCTTAATAATCCGGCACGCTGTACGAATTCTATGGCTTTAATATTTGATAAACATTCTGTTGAATATTTTGAAACTAATTTGACTGGGCGGGGATATTTTATTTATGAGTGAACATGTCAGACGGTTACCACATTATTTTATTTTGTATGTGTATCAGCAAATGGCTAGATTGCTCATACACATACCCTCACTATTAGACTAGTTGTCGCGACTGAGGATGATGCGAGTTCAGTAAATCGCACTTACGCATGTCCGGGTATTCACTGACTGGCTGACGCAGACGATTAGCTGCATAATTGGATTACTGTTACATACATTCCATTCGGCAGTGGATAGCTTTATTTTAAGATCGCCTATTATATTGTATATTAGTTAGTCTACACTTGCTATCTATGTGGTTACATCGAGAAGTATATCAATCTTCTGATTGGTTCGTTAGGAACGAGCAGCCATTTAATTAGTTGATGATGTTCTCTTCGGGTTACCGCAGCTGGGTGGTGGGTTGGTGGGTGGTGGGTTGGTGTGTGTGTGTGTGTGTGTGTGTGTGTGTGTGTGTGAGTGCGTGCGTGCGTGCGTGCGTGTGTGTGTTGCTATCCCTAAATATAACACATAGCATAAATCTATGAGGAAATGAACAATAGTCGTGGGAAACTTCGTGCAAGTCGTTCACTTGCCAAGATTGACTTTGTCTAACAACGCGTTTTCAGTCGCTAAGTTTAGCGCATTTCAATTATCGTCATGCAGTAGATTAAATTCGGATGTCTGGATTTCATGACTGCAATGGCAGATAATGGCTATGCCTAGATGTTAAGTTAGGTCCACGCTGCTGAGGGATGAGATTGGATTGGATGAGATTGGATCGGTTTTGCTTGTCATGATGAACTGACCATTCTTCATGAGTAGGGAATTGTACGTTTCGGCGACCGTATCTGATTCACAGTGAAGAGAAAGCATGTTCAGACTTCTCACTCATTGCTTTTGGCCTGTTCTTGTGTGACACCTGGATCCAAATGTACTTGGCGTTTTACTTATGGTCAATGATCCGACGACATGTATCAATTTGAATTAGGTGCAGATGTACCGCGATCATACGTGTCGCATGGAACTTTATTACACAATCGATCCTGTATGACACTATGTTCCCAATAGAATAGGTGCATGTTTAGCTATCAATTTCAATCGAGATAATCAAAAATAATCAGTAGGAACCAATGTCATTGATTTGATGATCATGGATCTTAGTATGTTTAGATACATTCGGTAGCTATAGCATTTGGAATTTATATAGGCACGTAGTTTATAACAATCTAAGTCTTGTACCTTTCTTGAACCAAATTATGGCTACATATATTTCTTACATGATTTGTTGCGTCGTTTATTTGAATGCCATTCACAGAGCCCTTTCCCTTAATACTACGTTGTGGTTCCACGAATCGTTACATCTATAGCCCGTGTTGAGGATATCCTCTCTAAAATTGCTTTAGGAACAAATTTAAAATTAATATTTTGAAACTAACTTGACTGATTGTTCTTTTGATTACTACTTCCAAATTATCTAAATAATAACTAAGTAACGTCGTTACACATAGCTTTGAAAAACCTTTAAAAATTACTAAATTATCTTTGGGTAATTTGAAGAGAAATTGAACAGAGGCAAATATACATATTTTTATCAGAAATAAATTTTGATTGCCTATTATAATCTGACACTTTATTCGACTAGGTAATATGTGACTATACATCCGGGGAGAAAATACTGAACTCTGAAATGCCGCTTTTGAGAGGGCCATGATCAATCCTAGTCAGTATATACGATATCTATGTTTCTAACATAACATAATGCTAAATGCGGAATAGTGTGCTCTCAGCAGTGGCGCAGCAATGTGATTGGGGGGGGGCCCCAGGTTCGGACCGGGGTTGCTGGATTCTGGAGGGGTATCACCCTCTCGCAGCGCGTGTGTGGGTGTGGGTCCTCCCTCCAGGATATTTGGAAAATTTGATTCTCTGAGAAGCCATCTCCTGCATTCTGAGTGGTAAATATGTTTATTTTACTGAGTCACATTTTTATCAACAAAGAAATTTCGAAACCTAGACAAAAAAAATTGTGTCACAGCCAGTGTACGTGCGTGCGTGTGTGCGTGCGTGCGTGGTACATACTAGTGGTGGTGGTGGTGTGTGTGCGGGTGTGTGTGGGTGTGTGTGTGTGTGTGTGTGGTGGTGGTGGTGGTGGTGGTGGTGGTGGTGTGTGTGTGTGTGTGTGTGTGTGTGTGAGTGAGTGAGTGAGTGAGTGAGGGCGTGCGTGCGTGCGTGCGTGAGTGGTGGTCGTTCTGGTTAACCTTTTGATCACATTATTGCAACGCACTGGCTGTCAGAGAATTCAGAACAATTGAAAGCAAGACCTAGCTGAAAAACGTACCGGTACGTCTTTCGGAATTTTATCGGAATATCTAGCAATAAAAAAGCAGTCAGCATAGAGCTAGTCTATTAAGTAACAACCGTCACGTCCTAAATTAAAAATTACTATCCCTAAATATAACACATAGCATAAATCTATGAGGAAATGAAACATAAATCTATTGTTGTCTAACAGCGTATTATCGGACACGAAGCTTTCTGCCGTTTGGTCCGTATTAACTTGTTGATAAACAGGTTCAAAAGGATGACATAATAATGTCGCTGACAGAAGTAATAGTAGAGCTGTTAACTGTAATGTATATGTAGGATACTTATCTACCCCATGGCTCCGGGGGTGGGGGGTGGGGTGGGGGAGGGATTGGCATGGCAACACACCTATCCACCCACCCACCCACGCACGCACGCTCTCTCGCGCGCTGTCTCGCTCGCACACACGCGCGCCACACCACATTACACATAACTGGCCCGACAGGTCCCCGTTCAAAGCTCTAGGAGTGCCGCACCGAATATTATGCACTCTGCAGGGATATACACCTGTGCAAAAGTTAAGCACCAGCAAAAACAATAGAACGTAGAAACATGATGGTACAACTAGGCTGCCATACTTTTTGTCCCCGCGTTAGCTGACATAATTCCAAGTACGAAATGCACATGCATGCATGACTTCACGCCGCTTGATGTCCGTGCGTGGCGGGAAACAGCACACGTGTTCAGTTATGTAAAAGTCCAGTTTGAGGTGTAGAACATTACATACAGATTTAGGCGACAAGATTAGGAATTTTGTGTTCATGACCGTGGTTTATTTGTACAGACAGAATTAGCTCTTGATTGTGAACCGCTATGGCAAGACGAAGGTTAAGTGATCGTGTGAAATGGCAAATCATAGGCATGCAAACCACTGGTATGTCATGCAGAGAGATTGGCAGACAGCTGAACATTAACCATACTGTAATCAGTCGTTTGATTGCAAAACATGGGCAAACTAACGAGGTGAAGGACAGGCCTAGATCTGGAAGACCGAAGAAGACTACTGCCCGTGATGATCGAGCCCTAGTACGCCTTGTTAGGAGATCTCCATTCACCAACAGCAGAGTGCTCAGCCAGCAATGGGAAACGCGCAATAGAGTGTCAATGTCTACCGTCAAAAGGAGACTGTATGCTGCTGGCATGAAAGCTAAGAGACCTGTCAGACGTCCTCTCCTCACTGCACACCACAAAGAGGAGCGTCTGAGGTGGTGCAACGAAAGAAGACACTGGAACATGAGATCCTGGAGACGGGTACACTGGTCCGATGAAAGTCGGTTCCTGCTTCATGCCACAGATGGTCGAACTCGTGTATGGAGGTCCAGACGCACGGCGTACGACCAACGTAACATCATGGAAGAAGTTCCATTTGGTGGAGGTTCCGTTATGATATGGGGGTGCATCTCATTTGATTGTAAGCTGGATCTGTTGACTGTACCTGGAACACTAAATGGACAAAGATATCAAGATTCCATACTGGATAGAGTTGTGGTCCCTCATTTTGTAAATCATGCACCTGGAACCCACCCTATATTCATGGATGACAACGCCCGCCCACATCGTGCTAGAGCTGTGCATGAATACCTCCGCCAGAATGCCATCGAAACCCTACCATGGCCAGCAAGGAGCCCTGACATGAACCCTATTGAGCATATCTGGGACATTCTGGGAAACATGGTGAGAAGGAGGGAGCCTCCTGTGCAGAACCTACAGGAATTAACAGACGCACTCCATCTTGAATGGCAACGAATACCACAATGGCGTATCAGTCGGTTGGTGACCAGCATGAGACGTCGTGTCCAGGCCGTCATCCAGGCACAAGGTGGATATACCCGGTATTAATAATGACAGTCTCAAACTCGTGCACAGATGTTAAACTTCGTTTTCAGACACCATTAATGACAATCTAGCCACGTGTGTCAACTGTAGGTCAATAGTTGTCAGTTGTGTCAACGTAACCATATTCAGGCCTCGTTTTCAAGTTCAAACAAAAACATACAGTGTTTCCCCACCATCATAATCAGCATTCATCTAGTTGCATTATTACCTCTTGCACTAAGATGGATGGGTACATAAATGTTTATGCTATTGCTTTCTTCATAGCACATGAATATACCCTCGCATGTGCGTAAAAATAGGGTGGTGCTTAACTTTTGCACAGGTGTATATAAAGAGAAAAAGAGTGGTAGGAGAGAGGGAGAGAGAGGGCGGGAGAGAGGGATGGGTGCGCGCGTGTGTGTGTGTGGTCAATGGATAAATAAACTTGAACATTATTATTTTGTTTGTAGTTCATATATATCACACTGGACACAAATCTGACCATGTACTCTGACATGTATAACTGATCAATAAAATGTAGAAAACTCTGGACAGGCGGAACTTTTTAGAGCGGATGAAAGTTCGGGCAGATCCTCGCGGAGAAGCGGTCACAAGAGTGATGTGGAGGAAGTCTGCTTTCACAAAGAGTTCTTGTCATGACAGAGGCGGAAGTTGTTTCTCACAGGGTGTTTCTGTCGAAAGGGGTGGGTGGGGTGGGGTGGTGGTGTGTGGGTGTGGGTGGGGTGGAGGGGTGGGGGAGGGGCTGTAGGATGGGGGTGCGGTGGGGGGGGGGCACAGTGGAAGTTAGCTTTCACAAGACTGTTCTTCGATCACGGGGAAAGCATCCTTCAGAATGACGATATGATGCAGTGGAAGCGGAACTCATTCGGAGGCTAGTACTGAGCGGAGTGTTTCTGAGTTCCTCTGCAGCAAACGGCAGTGGTGTTTTCAGATGATGTTGTAGCACGTGAAGCGCTGGCAAGTTCAGCTGTGGTGGGGTTGATGTCTTCTTCCCATTCATGTCAGAACACGGTGTGAATATTCCGTTCACAAAGTTTGCTGAGCAGCACAGGAGCAGCGGAAGTTTCTGAAGATGGAAGACTTAAGGTTGTTATTTGGCTTCTGGTGCTTTGTATTGTTGTTGTTGGTTTGGTTTTATTGGCCACTCCCACCTAGATGTATTTGAGCCATGACATTTCTTTGAGGTGCTTTCTTGAAGGGTTGCGTTGCTTCCCACAAGGGTTACTTAAATAAAAGTTAAAACTGAAATAATAAAAAATTAAGATGGTGCTAGGGGTGTATGCATTGCCTGTTGTTGCCTAATAAACTGTTGTTGGCGGTTGTAAGTGTTGGATGCGGTGCAAGAGGGGTGGGAGGAGTATCGCTTTGTTTCACTTGGGCGTATGATGGGGGACACAGGGCTTCGAAATTATTGTGTTGATTGGGGTCTATCGAGTTCCTGATTCCAGGTTCCATTCACGCCATTCTAGGCTGGTTTTATTTCAGTCTATTATTGGTAACTTCTCAAGCTTTTTATGTTGTAACCATTCACCTCTCAGCTCTGCAGCTCATTATCTTTTGACGAATGGCTGACTTCTTAGCGATATCTCCAACCAATCGGTGATTGCCTACACGGAGGCGTCAGCCTCGGAGTCATCCAACAGGAGTCAGCCGTTCCGTGGAGAGGCCGTGTACTTCACTATCTATTTCCTAGTATGTCACAGGAATTCGTGAATTCAGGGGTCCCTTTCTTATTGATTGGACTCGCCGTTATTGTCGTGAGGAAGCAGAATCTTCAGGCTCTCTAACGGTACCAAACACTCCCGGAAACATTTGTGATCATGGCCATTATTTCGCTGAAGAAATCGTGCACAGATTATATATACAATCTAAAAGTGTCCACTCAGTCATTGTCATCACGCGACGTGGCCCTGTCTTACCATATGAAAGAAAACCTGTCCATTACGGGGTTACTCCCATTGGCCCGGCACAGGCGCAGAGGGTGCAAATCGTGTTTTAGACGTTCTTGCCTTCGCGCGTGCAGTGAGTATAGCCATTCATAAAGTAGCCATAGCAAGGCCCGGGGCGGCGGTTTACTGGTTCTGGGTTGGCTATAGTCCTTCTCGTTACACGACCACATGTAACCTGCACTAAATAAGTTTGACAGTATTTGAATAACAGGGACAATACTCGGTCAAACCTCTATTATAATTAATTTGGACCAAAAGATCAAGCAAATCAAGGTATTTTGAATTCGTTGGATTATGGTCAAGGTCAGTGGTCTTTATTAATAGTAATTAGCACACCACTATGGGAAATGCATGGGATTTAAATTAATTTTAAATTCAATCATGCAAATATTGAAGTCGATACCGAGTCTTTTAAAAATAGCAGTTCTTGAAAGATACAAAGACGGTTAGACATTTAATCAATGTCAACGCCTATATATCATAATTAAGCCTACATATATGCTGGAATATGTGTGTGCTTGCACGCGCGGTTTCACGAGGACGCGCTTGTGCGTGCGTGCGCGCTCCCAAACATATAACAGTTTGGCAGACTGTTATATTGGCATCTCTTCGTGTTTCATTAACTATTTCCTCTTCTAACCACCAATATATCAATTTCATGACAATAGGGCACGTAAAACACTAAAACATTTTGAAAGCCGTTTGACTCGACTCCCACTTTTTAAAGTCACCGCATAGATATAATAAAGAATGGCACTCTCTAAGAAATTAACCTTTCGCATGAGTGCGTGAATTTTAATCAGTGAAACGTCAAACGAGAGAATTTTCCTTCGTAACAATTTTGTGGTAAATCAAATGAGAGAGAAATTACCAGCGAATGTTGAGACTGTAAGCCCAGCATGACGCGGGGTACAATATGATGATCAATAGACGACACTTGAACTGTCAAAAGCAATAATATTATAGGGAAGAATATTTTCTCCCAAGAAGGTTTATGAAAGATGGTGATGGGAATGCTTTGTTAGACGGTTTTATTCATTCTATGATAGCCAGTTCACGGGATCATTGATCGTCTCACCGTATGCCCCAAATTCCTGACAGTTATGTAATTATATTCCTCCTTGATGGCAGCGACTTGTCAGAACGGTGCTGAAAGATTATGTCAAAAATTCGATTACTAGAAATATTTTTATTTAAAAACGAAATAATTCTCCATAACATTGTGTTTTCCCAATCAATTTTATGTCCTAGCTACGCCCCGCCCATTTCTAGCTAAGCTCCGCCCACTTTGTATGTGTATTGGAATCGAGTATGTACGTTGAACACTGAATTACCAGAACACCAATTTCTTCAAGGTAATTATTTACTAATTTTACTGGGGGCTGTTGATGCCTATAGCAGTAATAGATCCCAGTTAATTTAGTTTCAAAATATTCAACATAATGTTTATTAAATTGCAAATCCATCAAAGACATACAGTCCGAACACTCGATGGACTTTTCGAGTTTCATGAGGAAGAGTCGTTATCATTTCGATTGTAGCGTTAGTTAATGTGACATATTCTATTATGAAATCAGATACTCGAGTGGCAGATTGAATGCCTCCATTGAGTGCTTCGCAGAGGTTAGACGAATTCATTTACACAAATAGATTTACACGAATAATAACAGCCATAAACTTTCAGTCAAATTAATATAAAAATATTTACAGAGACTATATTGTTTATTGCATTCGAATAATTTTGGTTTGCGTCACATTTGGCGTGCTCACTAGCTCTCAATCAAACTACTAAACAATATGTTTAGCTGTTTAGGAGTGAGCACGCTAGAAAAAGTGACGTACGCTAATCCAAATCATTCGAATGCAATAACATAGTGCGTGTAATTATTTTAATATGAAACTAATTTATCCACAGCAATACAGAAAACCACATGGATCTACATTGTAGTTTCATAATAAGATTGGAAGTTTTAGGGATGAAGATAATGTCACAGCCGATTTCCTGCTCAATTTTCTGTACAAATTACATTAATTCTATGTAATATAATAAAACGGTTTGATCCAAATATGCAATTCGTTCATTAACCATCTGATGTGCATTTGCAGAAGCTTATAATAATAATAATAATAATAATAATAATAATAATAATAATAATAATAATAATAATAATAATAATAATAATATTTCTGACATAAATTGAATAGCCGCCTTCTCTATTGTATTTCCTCTATTTATCTAAGATATTATGTAACAATGCGAGGCTAGTGGTATTCTTGTGTTTATGTTATTGTTATGCAGAAAATTGACAAATAAACTAAGTCTATTGCCACATATAATGCGATTTCCTTGATAAATCATCCACGATGCTGGTCGGCTGTCTTCGTGTTCAAACATTATATATGGTAACTTTGGCTGCAGTTTGCCTTGGACAGTGTGCTTCGTAATCTTGTTTCCAAGACAACTTGATATTGGCAAACAGAAAGTAATCGCATTCTCCACTAAGAACAATCTGATTGCACAAAATGAACACGAAGAAACTAAATATGTTGAGGATAATTTGATCAAAAGTTGTTGTTGCTTGCTTTGTAACGGTTGAGTAGGATTTGCTTTGTGAGCATTGTAAATACTATATGTCAGTGTACAATTCATCTTTCCAGTTTATCCATCGATCATCTGACGTCATATGACGTCATACTGCGCTAAGTGACGTGTATGATGACGTCATAATCATTACGTCATGAATGATTCGATATAGTCCGTCTTTAACGCTTAATAGTCAGACACGTCGTACGAATTGTATGTTTTTACTATTTAATAAACATTCTGTCGAATATTTTGAAACTAATTTGACCGAGCGCTGTAGCAACAGCACCAAGTCAAATTAGTTTCAAAATATTCAACATCTTAGATGTACAGTTTTCTGGAAATTGATGGTCAGGGAGTTCAGAGATCGATCTATCTCAACACGTACGTGGTGTGGGTGGAGCTTAAATTGAGATGGGACCAAAGCCTGATTGCGTGGCATTGATCAGATAAGTTAGTTAGCGCACAGCAAAACAATGTCTATGCCATTAACACATTGTCTGTCAACCTAACGTTTTAATGGCCAAGCCAGCCAAAACAGACCTCCCCGGTGAGCTTAAGGATTGCCCATTTGCAGGCTAGGAGAAAACGGTTGCCGAGTCAGCCATGCCAGTGGTGAATTAAAAAATAGTTTTCTCTTGGCCTGCAAATAAACACAGACGAATCAGAAATGTCGAGTTACTTGATCATTAACCCTTTAATGCTCAAGTCCGCCAAAACCTTTCTGCCGTGCTATTGAGAAATATCAATTAGCAGGCCAACAAAACTATTTTTCTAAGTTCCAAAGGTAATTTATAAACATAAATCTTAATTGCCTTGAAAGGTCTTGACCGTTAATGTGTTTATTGAAATAAAGTATTATTTTGAAAGCTTAGAGGCGCTGATGACGCAGGAGGCCTACTGTTCCACCGTGCGTTTATTGTTTGTGAAAGGTAGCTGAAAAAACGCAAACGTAAAACATTTTTCAAGTTGAAGAAAGTTAATTAAATCTCAATAATGATTATGGTGATTGCTGTATTCCGCGGCTATAGTAGTAGAAACATCCTACAGCTGCAATCAGTCCTTCTTCACTTCTGTCCACTGTGACTTGTCCTCAGCCGAAATCCTTAGCTTCCTCAGGCCCATTCTTGATTTGCGTGTACCGAATCCTGCTTTCTTGAGGTCATCTCGTTGTATGCTTAGCAGATTTATGCAATGACGTCCTCTCCTGGCTTTGTATTTGCTGGCTGCCAGTAGGGCGAATTCCAAGGCTCCCTGTGCTGGCGTGTCTTCTTGCATCCTTAGCACATGGCCAAATATGGACCATCTTTGCTGGGTTACTTTTAGAGACAGCGGCGATGTATTGCACATCGTGTATAGTGCATCATTGGAAATTATGCTGTCTGGCCATCTGTGTCCAGTCATGGTGGGTAAGTGTTTGCGGTGGCAGGCGTCACGCATGTCTAGAGCTGCCTTTGGAACTGCCCAGCTGTTACAATTATACAGTATCAAGGATACGCAGGTTGCATTGTATAAACGTAGTCTTTTTGTCAAGGGCATCTTTGGCCAAATATGGATCATCGTTGCTGGGCTACTTTTATAGACAGCGGCGATGTATTGCACATCGTGTATAGTGCATCATTGGAAATTATGCTGTCTGGCCATCGGTGTCCAGTCATGGTGGGTAAGTGTTTGCGGTGGCAGGCATCAAGTTTGTCTAAAGCTGCCTTTGGAGCTGCCCAGCTGTTACAATTATACAGCATCAAGGATACGCAGGTTACATTGTATAAACATAGTCTTTCTGTCAAGGGCATCTTTGATCTACGAATCCATAGCTTCCAGAAGGACTGGAAAGGTTTGTTACCCATGCAGCTATGTCAGCATTACTGCAAAGAAATGGGCCCAGGATTGTATTTTTCCTCCATGGTTTGCCGCCACGATGTGGATCGCTATTTTCTTTAGTTTTATCCTTTGTATATAGCTTTATGTGCGTGAACTCTCTTTTGGATTCATTTATATAGAGATCCTCAATCTTTAGTTTGCCTACTGCTATTGGGAGAAATTCGTCAAGGGGTATCTTTTCCTCGTCTATGAATGTCTCAAACTCTGCAGACTTCACTGACTTTACTCGCACTCTCAGCTTGGTGTCTGCAAGTAGTAGGATCACTAGCCTTAGCTCATCTTCATTGCAACTGGCCGGGCGTAGTATGTCTAAGAACTTTGAGCGCCTAATTGTATCGAATGCTCGTAGCATGTTAATGCCAATTTTGTGGAAATCCCAGTGTTTGGACATGACTGGATACACAAGCATGCGTTGAGCCCATTCACTGTCTGCGCAGCTGAATCCACGTTTGAAGCCACCATGACATGATCGGGTGAAGTTATCGATCTTGTTACTGGACATAGAGTAACATTGGATAGGAATTTCAGTATACTGCTGAGGAGCACAATGGGCTGCAGATTGACTGGGGGTGGATGGGTGGGCAGGTGGCTTCTTAGGCTTGGGTAGCGTGATACGTGTCCCCTGGCCTACATCATCGATGGGAAGCTGGTGCATAAAAGTTGAATTGATTAGGTCTGTGATCGGTTTTGCGATAATGTCACTTACATATTTGATTATACACGTAGTCGTGGCATTACAGTATTTTGGCATTGCCAGGGAATCCAACGCACGACCGGCGAGAGCTCCTAGCATCAAACGCTTTCACCACACCAACGCCGCAAGACTTATTTGAATAGTTCATTGCTCATGCCACCAGGTCCAGATGCGCACCAATTTTTTCAGGGCTTTAAGTGCCTTCTCGATTTCTGGTACTTTAATTGTTGTTAGTAATGGCATGGGGTCGCCTAAGAACCGGTTCAAGGGCTCATAATCATGCTCAGTGAACTGTTCCATGAAGCATTTTCGAATTGCCTCAGCTTTGCCCTGGTCAGTCCCGATAAAGTGTCCTTCACAGTTGTGTAGTCAGTAACTCTCAGGGCTCGGGCTGCCCGAAACATGTTGTGACAGTCCTCTATGGCAGTGATTTCATCTGCTAGGGAGTCTGCTTGTTGAATAGCAAGCTATTTTAAGCATTCGCTGATGTGGCGCAGAATGTTATTGCATCCCCGGCGTGGTTTGGTGCAGACTTCACCTTGGCTACTTTGATAGATGCGCAGCCGTCATGCTTTCCGCTCTGTTGATAGTTTTACTACCGCCGGGACTTCAGTATACATAGTTTGGTGGGGGTTTAGAACCCCTATTGTGCTGGTAGCCGATGATTCCATATATTTCAGTATTTTCGTTAAGGCTTCGTTTGGATCGATGTTAGCTATCTACTCCCCGAGGGCCCTTTTGTATATCATTTGAGTGTCAGTATCGCTGATGAGCTTGTGTAGGTTGTAGGTGACTCTACCCTCATGCCTGGTATGGCGTTTATACATAAGGTAGAGATGGTTAATCTGAACGCGTGTAATGACTGGCTTATGGTCAGAATTTAGGTCTGCCTCTTCATAGGAACGAGCATCACAAAGTAGGGGTTTTGCTTGTGTTTTGCATAGTATGAAGTCTATTTGGTTGAAGACAGCTGCTGTAGCCTTAGAGCCTTTTGGGGCTTTGCGGTCAACAATGTGCCATGCCCATGTTGTCCGGTGGTAGCATGGGTCTTTAAAAGCCCTATTCGTGACACATAGGCCATTGAAACTAATGAATGCCACCAGTGCATCTCCATTGCTGGGTGTTCCCTCTCCATACGATCCCATGCATAAGACAAGGCCTGAGCTTTTGTCCGCATTGGCGAGTTTACCCAGCTTGGAGTTGAAATCTCCAAACACAACAGTTGCAGTCTGGCTGGGATTGTAATGGCGGAGCTCAGTTCTGCATAGAAGGAGTCTAATATTGCTGGATTCTCTTTCTTTTCTTTCGGTAGTTGGGCCATGTGCATTGACTATGTGAAACTTAGTGGTCGTGCGTTTTCGCGTTGGTATAGCCAGGTCCATGAATTCAACACGATCAATGACATATCCAACTAATAACATGGTCCAAGAGCCTTGGCCCGATTACGAAGCCTAAACCCCGGTATATGGCCTGTTTTTGCTCCATGAGTACTAGCTTATGGCCTGTCAGAAGATACTGCTCTGAGTGGATAGCTACTTTAGTCTCTTGAATGCATATAATATTGATGTTATAGTGTTCACAGTCTGCACCTAAGGTTTGATGTTGCAGCTAGACCACGTACATTCCATATAGCTATGGTAAGCTCCTGGGAAGATCGCCTCGAACAGACAGACAGGCAGGCAGGCAGGCATGCAGACAGACAGACACAAGCAAGCAGACAGGCAGGAGGGCAATTACATATCAAAATTTATAACATTGAAAAATCCCAATCATATTTGATTTTGTCTATTTGATGCATAGGCTGCATGTATCTATACGATAGCCAAAGCTGATGCCTAAGAGGTATATTATATTACTATCCGTCGTAAGTGATAACAGTTGAACAAATCTTCGCACCCACATCGACTATCAACATAAGTAAATATGTAACGCTGATTGTAAATCACTTGTTTTATAACTTGGTATAAAGGCTGCCTTTTTAAAAATTATAAATATTATATTGAGGTAATTTGATCAGACGTTATTAATGCCTAGGTCACCATCTTGCCAGAACAGCCGTCCCGCATCGTTGCCATTACATGTATATACCGAAATTCCATGGTGGAAACGGTTAAATATACAAGCGAAAATTGATGCCTAACTTTATTCTCGTTATCATACCATGAATAAATCAGATGTCTGACATTTGATCTTTATCCACGAGACAAAGTGGATTCACTCAACAGTCAATGCCGTGAATTGTATCTCGGCTCTTTTCCTGAGACAATCTGAGAACAAATCGCATCATGCATATCCGAGAGGCTTTAGCTAATGCCTCTGTTTGAAAGACAAATTGTATGTTATTCTATTCTATGAATTTTAGCAAGGCTACGCTAACTTCACATTCATATACAAGTAAGATTGCATACCACTGGTGGGAAAGATCGCTGTCCAACGTAATGTCTCGATTATTAGAAAAGTGCTAGTTTCTCGCCCCTAGCGTCGGTTTGCGTATTGTTATATGCTTGCCAAGATTGACTTCTCAGCTTCTCCATTACAAAGCAAACGTTCATGTAAGCTTATGCACATTTTTAATGCAACAGCTACCATCAAATTAGGGTGAGAATTAGGTAGGGGAGAGTGGGGAGAGTGGTGAGAGAGAAGAAAGGAGAGGAGTGGGAGCGAGGGAGGGAGGGAGAGAGAGAGGGAGAGAGAGAGAGAGAGAGAGAGAGAGAGAGAGAGGGGAGGGAGTGTATGTGTCAGAATAAGATATGTTCCAGGATCTTTAAAGATTTTGTACAATTTTCATTGAGTTATTTGTGTATATAAAATACACCAAATATACCTAGATTCATTAAATCAAGTGGACAATAGGGGCTATTTTAAAATTACAGTCAACTGTATGAAATTTTACAAAGCTTTAAAAACTAATACAGAATACTAAAATTGACTATTAGCTTTCCAATGATGTATGACTTCAATAGTATTATGAAATTAGTTCTTCATATAAACTGCTTAAAGTGTGTTGTATCTGATTCTAACAGTAAAGTAATGCGGTTTGCTCGTCGGCTACCACAGTTACCAGCCAGAAGCATGCATTCTGCGAAGGTAATTTCCCAATATATGCTAATGAGGGAAACATCTATTATGATGGAAGTCCGCCGCCATAATCAAAGTGCTAAACTGGTCTCTAACCGTCTCTACTAAACGGACAATGATATAACAAGACATCAATGCAACACTGATGGGATATTGGCGAGAATCTGGGCATTTTGCATTCCAAATGGAAATCTAGCTTTATATTCAAGATCACAATGACGTTGACATCAGAAGTCTGAATGTCTGTGCTGCTCCACCTTGGTGAGGTAAGGGAACTATATGACGATGCTTAGTTCCAACAGTTTAGCCAATACTGAAATAAAGGTCAGACTAAACAGAACCAAACTGTTAAAATCTGCATTTTGTAGAAATGTTGCAATGACCTTGAACTCTGACCTCAATATCATTGTACTTCATATAGGCAAACGTGTGACAAAGTTAAATTCATGTAGGGTGAACCAATCCTGATATATAAAACAAAATGTTGAGCTAAGCTATAAATTTAACTGAGTTTTATATTAAGGACACAATGAACTTGACGTTTGATCTCATGACCCCAATAGGATTGAGCTGCATCTGGTTGATATATGTAACCACCTAGCTATGTGTCCACGTTTAGTCACCATAGGCTGATTCAATACTTAGATATAAAATGATATGGTGACCAAATCCATAAACATAACCGGAAACCATAGAGTATTATACTAAGCTCACGGTGGCCTTAGCCTTTGACCTCAGTACCATTGCGCTCCATCCGGTTGATATGTGTAATCATGTGTTCAAGTTAGTACCAATTATGTGAAGGCGTGGCGAGATATAGGACTCTATGTTGAGCTAAACCAAAAGACTTATCCATAAAATAGAGTTTTATGCCAAGGTTACAGTAACCTTGAACTTTGACTTCATAACAATAATATCATTGTGCTCCAAATTTCCTCCCAATAGGGTGAAGCTATGCGGAGATATAAGACGATATACTGAGCTAAGCACACAACATAGTGTTAAAAAGTAGAGTTTGATACCAAGATCACAGTGACCTTGAATTCGAACCTCATGACGTCAATATTATTGTGCTTCATCCCATTGATATAAGGAAGCAGGTATTTAAGCTTCCTCTTAATAGGGTGATGCCATAACTGGATATAGGACGATATCTTGAGCTAAACGCAAGACTTAACCGCAAAAGTCGAGTTTTATACCACGGTCAAATAACCTTGAAATTTGACCTCATAACCGCACTATCTTTGTGCCCATCCCCTTGATATAACGAAGCAAGAATCCAAGTTTAGTCCCAATAGGGTAAAGCCATGCCGAGATATAACACGATATGGTGAGCTAAGCGCAAAACATAACCGCAAAAAGTAGAGTTTTACACCAAGGTCATTGCAACCTTGAGGTTTGACGTCATGACTTCACTATAATTGTGCTCCATCCCCATTGATATAAGGACGCGTGTGTCCAAGTTTAGTTCTAAAAGGGTGGACCAATGCCAAGATATTAGCTCAACCAATATTTGACGCTGACCAACCGAGCGACCGACTGACTGACAGACCGACCCACCCACCCACCCACAGGCCCACCAACCGACCAACGGATGGACTGACCGACAGGCAGGCAGGCAGACAGGAAGGCAGTCAATAGCAAAGAACTGGCCACCCGTAGAAATAACGATGTACGGCAACTTAAACCAAGGCGTGCCAGTGCAACTAATATGGCAAAAGACAGTATGATACTCAACCGAAGTAGGAGAGTCGTGGGGATATAGTCCAGTCAATCCAGCCCAATCAGAGGCATACCCTATTGGACGAGTTGTACTAGAAATGAGATCACTTTTACTTGTTTTTATTAGAGTCAAAGTGGGGTAGCCCCCTAATCTAAAGCATGAGTAGTCAAATATACAAATAGTCATAAGTTTTTCATCTTTTATAGTAGACATATAAATTTGGTGTCTATACCTACGTTTTTCTGGTCTATCTCTCACCTACCCATAAATCACATATTTGACGTCCTCATGATAAGTTATTAATCTTAAATATTTTCCTTGCTGGACAGAAAGAAGGTACGATGTTTGAAAGTTGACAATAACTTATAGTGATCATGATATCATCAGGTAATAAACGTTAGTAGACCCCGCTAAACTAAATAAAATGGCCTCGTTTCTGTATCTGAGGGTTCTTATAATACGTCTTCAGCTCAACTAAGTGTACATGCACTCAGATTTTGAATCTCGTTTTTTTAAGATACGTATCAACTACATGTATTCAGTAGTTGCTACTCAGATGTACAGAGATATGAAAGAAGTGTCGCCATTAGCACAATTTCAATCTATGAAAGACAAAGGCGGTTTGACTAGATTGGATCTGCTGTGGAAAGTCGCGGGTTTGCTTCTGCCCCAGAGGCATTGTTTGTCGGGAATGGTGCAAATGAGTTTGAGGACAGTCGCCAGTGTTGTTCCTACCAATAATAGGAATGCATCCAAGTGACATACATTTACTTGACTCTGATCATTGTATCAGACCATACCAGGCGCTATGCCACAACACCTGTAATTACATTCTTTCAGCTACTTGGTTAGAAGGCGATGTCAATAATTGTGAGTGAACCAGACACTAGCAACTCCATTTCTTCGTATTCAGACGTGTAGGCTTTCACACACTCAAGCTTTTTCCAGGGTGTACTGACCACTTGCTGGTATGATCTGGTATTCAGTAACTATTCGAACTGATCTTTGCACCTAATACTGGCACCCACATTCTAAGTGGCAATGCCGTGGCCAGATCAATACGTGATCGCTCTCAATGCAAACCTCGTATACACGGTATTTGCTATAAAGAAGAAAATAAGACTGGTTAACAATGAAAGCGGCCACAGATGATAGTATAGGAGAGGATTCGGCCGGAGAAACTACTGCTGCATCTGTTTTGGCACTGGATACTATGCTGATATATCAGAAATCAGTCATTCCATGTGAACTACATGCTGTTCCGGAGTAGTTGGATAAACTCATTCCAGTGGACATTTCGTCATTTGATGTCGATTCGGCTGTGCAACTGAAGTCGATCAAGGGAATGCTTGAGAATGAAACCAATCAAATCTAACAAAGGACAGGACACGAAAGTTGTGACTTGTGTACATCAAATTAATTGAAATTGTTCATAAATTTCTTCTATCAGAACGTACTGATGACTCGACGCTGCAGCTTCAGGCCATGCATGACATGTTGCCATATCTTGCCGCCTCCTGTCACAACCTTTGTATATGAAATTCATGCAAGGCTTTTATATCATGAAGCAATCAGCCAGTTTTTGGACAGGGCTCTCTCTCCCTCTCTCTCTCTCTCTCATGACCTCGTCATAGAAATGTTCTCATGACGAACCTAAAACAACTCACCTAGGGCGTAACACGATGGTGGAGCATGACAGAAATGAACCAGTTGGTAAGGTCACGCCGGCGCTGATGTTATCAAAGCAATGCAGCAACTTACACCAGTGGCTTATTCCACCTGCACACCACACCGAGATTTGTCAAAACCCGATCAAGGGAAGGACTATGTAAGTAAACTTGTATCAGCCCTAGAAGATAATGATCCGTTCAATGATAACTCGTCATTACATAACAGGTGTAGAGTTAACAGAATGCGTAAATACAGAATAGCACAACAAATAAGACAGCGGGCTTTAGATGGCATGGTCTGGCAAGACGTAAAACCATACAACTTCAGAAGGAAAATTGACGTAACAACACCAGAATAGAAATCTACCCTCACAAGAATAAGAGATATGGTTCAAATTGATCCCCAACTACTCTTCTAAAGACTCATTATTGTACTGACCCAGGCTAACATTCTATCTGAGGAATTTCGGCTCGAACTCTGATCATGGGCACCGGCCTTGCTTGAGACATACAATATTTGACTCGACTCAAATAAACCATCCCTTGGTAAAGCAATGTGAATAGTTGTCCCAGACAAGGAGGAATAAAGTATGCCTAGTTCAGATAATCGGAGATGGGCTTCTGCATATGATTACATGGCACACGGGAGAAACATATGGCACGATGTAAGAAAATATTATGGCAAGTTTAGAAATGATGTTGATGTGTTTGATTGATATGACAATGGTCCTTTGCCAAAAGCGGATAGCACACCACCGACGAAGAATCGTATCATTTAAGAAGTCTGTCACTCAGATAAAGAAGGAGGAGTTTCTCTCTAATGAAGGTAATAAGAAAACATTTATCAATATGGCCAGTGACTGTTTTGAAACCGCAATTTGTGTAGTTCACCTTTCTAAAGGCGATGTCGATTGTCCAATTATTATAACAGTCGCACAGTTTGCAAAAGAACATCATGCAATACTTGTCGACCGCCTCGTTCTTCTGGTTCGTCATGCCAAATATGTAAAGCACAACATCTACTGGGGACTACAGCCAAAGGAAGCGAGAAGTCGCAAACTATCTCAACATCAAGAGTTTGTTGGCAACTCTTGGGGACGGAAAGGGCGCAGCATTGAAATTAATTCAGGCGAGTGAATGCTTTCGTATAAAGGTCAATGTGTTTGCTAGTGCAGATTCCATCCAAAAAGAGACAAATTGGTGCGGGAGCTAAAGATTTGATTTTGTTGCTATAAGGCTGGCTCACTGACAGTATTGGCCCCTTAAGGTACTACAGATTTCAGGTGTAAGCTACAACTCAAGAAAGTTATCCATCCGAAGATACTACCACCAACAGAAGCAGCTGTCAAATACCGCAGCCTCCACGTGTACATCAAGAAGAAGTGTGGGAAAATGTTAAACTTAATCAAAATGATTGGGGCGGGAGGTGACTGAGTGAAAAATGATCCCACTCATAACGGATTTGCAACTGACTCCTAAGAGATTATTGGATGTAAATGCGAGACGTGTTGCGGTCCATACAGAGTCATATGCACTACATACTGTTTCTCTTTCAATCGCAGGGTTAGTTTGCTACATTTGATAGAGAATGACACTCTAATTGAATTACAAATACGTATGTTTAACCACAGAACTATTTCGAGATGTTGAGGGATAACCTTAGATGCAGTATTTAACTGGGGAAAACGCTATCATGAATATATGACATAGACGCCGCCCTTTAAAAGTAAAACGCCTTCTGTGGTGGTTTTGATAAATGTCCATGTACATCCCAGGAGAAGACTATTGAAACTTATCACTGGCTCGATAACTGATCACAATGCAATGTTTATTTACCGAATTCGGCTATAAAAGCTTTATTGAACTAGTTACTATGTGGTATTGCAAATTTACAACGCTTTGCATGTTTGTGAAATCGTCGCCATCTTCCAGTCTGAGAAACAGCCTGTGAGTGAGGTTGACTGGTCTTTAATGGTATCAATATAATATAATAAAGTCACAATTGAGAACAAGGAAGTCAAGTATGTGTACATAAACTACTAAGTACGGCTGCTGCTGTTGATGCCAGGGGCGCCGGAAGCAAATTTGAGGGCCGGGGTCTAGCTCCACAAAAGGGCACGCTGAATGGCATTGTCTGGAGGAAGATATGACATGGGTGTCCCCCACCCACCTCTCATAGAAGGTACCCCACCCGCTTCTCATAGAGGGGTGTTCGGGGATACCCACCTACCTAACCACCACGAGAAAAAACATTGAAAGGTGTAGGATCATGACTCGATTCTGAGTTTCTTATGAGTGCGTACAAATGTTAGAGCGATGTTAATGTTAATCAAAGAACTTATGTATTCTTTGGTCAATTGAACCTGTTCCCAATTCACGATGTGAGCGGGGGTGGGGTGGTGGGGGTGGGGGTGGGGGGGGGCGTTGTTGTGTCAAATACACACGTTGAGTGTGGGTGCATTCATGCATGTGTCTTTATGGTGGACTTGCACAGTTTGCCTTGAAAATATTTAATTGTACCTTAGTTCCTAATTATATTTGCAATCAGCAGGATTCAGAGTAAAATTGCTTTTTGTGAAAACTAGGTTATCCTGGACAAGTCTACCAATCATCTTGAACATGTGAACAAGGTTTGTTCAGCCCTTGCCTTAGATGAAGACCATGAAGTTTCTTTAGTTTTATGTCAAGCAGTTTCACAGGTCTTTAAATGTACTTTTTATAATAGTGCAAAATCCAAGATGACAACCAACAAAATTGATCAAGCCGCTTTCCGGGACCAACCATGGATCCGACCCTATGGGTCCCTACTGCCCAGCATTTCTTAAGGACTCGCTTAAGAATACGATGGACATATGCTGGATGAATAGACAGATGAGGTAGCAGCACAATTACGTCAAATTAGTAACACACTATTCAACAACTAGTATGTATGGAATACGTAATTTAAATTATGATTTCGCAGCCTCTTACTTAGCCATATTGGCGTGTGGGTGTCAGATGTACATTTGGCCCGGACTATTCAAAGGAGGCTTTCAAATGTCTGATTTTGTTTACGTGTGGATGGTGGTATCATCTTTTATGTTTAGAGCTTAACATGGCTAGACATGTACGTGTATCACGACCGTACGAGTTGGTAGGGTGGCGGTGGCATGTGGGAGTGGGTGCGGTGGGCGTGGAGCTCATACTCATCGAAATTCACAGTATTAAAAAAACCCAAAGGATGATATTTATTAACTAGAGATCTATGTAGGAGTTATAGGAGATGCCATCTAAGCGCATCTAATTTTTACATTCTTTCGATGGAGCCCCAGACACACGCCCCTCCCGTTCTAAGTGTGTGTGTGTGCGTGCGTGCGTGCGTGCGTGCGTGCGTGCGTGCGTGCGTGCGTGCGTGCGTGCGTGCGTGCGTGCGTGCGTGCGTGCGTGCGTGCGTGCGTGCGTGCGTGCGTGCGTGCGTGCGTGCGTGCGTGCGTGCGTGCGTGCGTGCGTGCGTGCGTGCGTGCGTGCGTGTGTTTGGGGGGGGGGGGTTGGGGATGGGGGTGGGGGGAAGAGGGGGGTGGGGGGAGCGGAGAGATAACAAGTCTTAGACACATTCCTCAAATATACCCACCGGCATTGCACTTCGGCCATGTGTATACACATTATTTCCACCTTTGCATCTGCTTCACACGTCAATTAAAAATTTGAGTTTGAGAGTTGCTGTTAATTCTAATTAATATCTCTTAGTGTTTCCACATTGCTGCACCCGGCCGCCCATCATTGCACATATGTTATATTATACCGACTAAGCAAGGCATTAACGGAGCGTGGACCAGTATCATTTCAAAAATCCAAATAGCATACGACTATGTATCTTACCTTTATTTGCACAGATGCATGCAACGTTTACAGATCAAAAAGTCAATATGTTACATAACTGCCACTACATAAATAGCGTTTGCATTGATGATTTGATTCGGCTAGAAGCACTCCGATATTACCGTAGGGACTTGTGTTATGTCAAAACAACTGAACTTTAATACAACTGCTCAGTCTGCTCTGAAAATCCTAGAAATCTTGTTTGAAGTTCTAAAATAAAGTTTACTCATTTTTTGCAAAGAAACGTTAAAGGGCACCGCTGCCCCGTGTTTCCGGCGCCTCTGGCTGCTGCTGCTGCTGCTGCTGCTGCTGCTGCTGCTGCTGCTGCTGCTGCTGCTGCTGCTGCTGCTGCTAATACTATTACTACTACTACTACTACTGCTGCTACTTCTACTACTGCTGCTGCTGCTGCTGCTGCTGCTGCTGCTGCTGCTGCTACTACTACTACTACTATCGCTGCTGCCTAATAACGCATTTCAGGTGAACAATGTCTAGCTAGATGGTGATAGTTGGCTTCACCCTATTTTCGACACACCTTCCAAGCTCACACAATTTAGACCCCTAAAACACCAGTTCTCCAAATAGTTTTCCGAAGATTTTTAATATATTATTCCGTGGGCCAAATACATAGTATCATAACAGATTTCGTTTCTATTACAATTTTTCCGGATCAAACTCTATTTTGCCTGAACTATTATACAGGTAAGATCCTAGAGCGACTGTTACTTGGTTACAAAACACTAGTAGTACAAAACCACACATTATTAAATACCAAAGGACTTGAATGATCAAACAACAACAACAACAACAACAACAACAACAACAACAACAACAACAACAACAACAGCAGAAGCAGCAGCAGCAGCACCACCACCACCACCACCACCACCACCAACAACAACAACAACAACAGCAACAACAGCATAAACAACAACAACAACAACAACAACAACAACAATAATAATAACAGCAGTAGCAGCAGCAATAGTGGCAACAGCAGCAACAGCAGCAGCAACAACGGCGACGACGACGACGACGACGACGACGGACGACGACAACAACAACAGCAGCAGCAACACTGTTCCAATCCCCACAGCTGACACACATACCACTGCTTATTATAGTGCTGTAGTTAGGGCTTACTCCGACTGGGACTGTCTCAGAATTGCGCTCTCTCTAGGGAAATGCTGTTCACTTTATGTTTGCAATTGACCGTAAACCAATTTTCCCAGGGGAATCTGATGATGCTGACCGGTTTTTGATAAAGGTTTCCCAAAGTGCTGCCACTCCCTCTTTAAGGTGTTTGAGGTGGGGTAACGATGAAAATCGGACGGTTCGTTTAAATATTGAGTAATTTAGTCCATTTACGTGGGTAGTCACATGTATTTCGGCTTGCCCATTTTGTGTAAATAACTTTCGAAATCCAAAATGGCTACTATTTTGCTCAGAACCCCACCCACCCCTTCCCCCACCCACTGTCCCATATTTAGGCATGCCCAGTATGAGGACACAATTTTCGGAATCCAAAATTGCTACAATATTGCTCAAAATAACCCTCTCCTTTAAGGGGTGGGCTTGAGATGGGGCCATGATGAGCATTGTACTGTTTGTCTAAATATTGACCAATTTAAGTGTGTAGTCACATATATTTACGTATGCCCAGTTTGAAAAAATATTTCGAAATTCAAAATGGCTACCATATTGCCAAAAATGCTCCCTACCCCCTTTAGGTGTGCATGGTTGTGGTCACGATACAAATGGGAGGGTTTGTCTAAATATTGACCGATTTAAGTAATGTAAGGATCTAGTCACATGTATTTAGACATGCCTGATTTGAAGAAATAATTTTGGAAATCCAAAATGTTTACCATATTGCTCAAAATGCCCATCACCTTTTAAGGGGTGGAGTAGGGCGGGCTCAGGATGAAAATTGGACGGGTTGTCTAAATATTGACCGATTTAGACAATTTAAGTGTGTAGTCACATGTATTTAGGCATGCCCAATTTGACCAAATAAGTTTCGTAATCCAAAATGGCCATCATATGGCTCAAAATGCCCCCTTGTCCCTTTTACAGGGTGTGGTGGCGAGTGGTCATGAAGAAAATCAGACGGTTTGTCTAACTACTGAGCGATTTAGACAATTTAAGTATGATCATATGTATTTAGGCATGCCTAGTTTGAAAAAAAATAAATTCAAAATGGTTACCATATAGCTCAAAATACCCTCTCATTGAAGGGTGTTGTGTGGTCACGATGAGAATCAAACGGTTTGTATTTAGATATATTTAGTTTGGTGAAACAATTTTCGAAATCCAAAATTGCTACCATATGGCTCAATATGCCCCCCCCCCCAATTCAAGGCGTAGGGGTTTCAATGAAAATCAGACAGGTTGTATAAATATTAATCGCTTTAGACAATTTAAGAGTGTAATCACATGTTAAGTTTGCTCAATTTTGTTTGCTTTCGTAGCCACTCTTTGTTCACCGAGTTAACCACTGATCAACATTAGAACCACCGCGATCATAGTACCTCCTGATCTGAATAGGAGAGTTAGAATCACAGAAGAAGGTCAGTGATCGTGCCATGGATCACAAAGAATATCACAGTCCCATATCCTCTCCTCAGGGATTCAACAATTGTAAGTAGATTACGATATATCACAAAATATAACATGTGTTCGTGCTAGCCATTAAATGCACGATCCTTGGAATTGTTGTCTTGTTAAACCAACTACTGTAGGAGAATGATAGACAGTTGTATCAGAGAATAGTAGACAGTTGTATCATACACAGTTGGTCATATAATACGTATCAGAATTGCTCTTTCAGTTAAATGGTGAACATTAATCTCTTATTTGCAATTAATTTTATGCCATGTCAATAGTACTATTCAGTATTTTGGCGGCCATAATGAAATTTGAATCATATGATAGCCATCTTTAATTTCGTAAATTGTTTCTTCACACTGGACATGCCCAAACGCATGTGACTGACCACATACATTGTCTATATCGGTCAATATTTAGATAAACCGTCAGATTTTCATCGAATCACCACTATTTGGGTTGGAGGCGAGCCTTGGCTCTGGACGATGTCTGGTGATTTTGGGGCTAAATGTTAAATGTCACGGTTGCCTCTTAATGATCAACGTTACCAGTTTTCTTTCCAGAAGCGAGCTGGTCTTGGCCTGACCAGTCCAATGGCCATATTAGAAGCGACCCCATGACACATGGTTATGCCGTGGTCACACATTTATGGTCAAGGTATCCCTTTAAATGAAAATGTTCGAATTGCGACAATGCCAGCAGTTTTTATCCCACAGAAGCCTTAGAAACTCGAAACTGATTCCAATTCCAAAAGGAGGTTGGCTTTGGGATCAAAGATCAAGATTATTTCTTGGTGTCAAGGTCACCCTGTATAACATCTAGGTGAACAGTCTTCGATTTTAACAGAAATGAACTACCGTTAATTACACAAGTCCAATGGGCAATTAAACGTGCAATACGCGGTAATACCAGAATAAATTGCGTATAATTTCACAAATATATGTGTCTTGTTATTTCATGCCTACCATCTTAGATAACCAAGCCATTTCGAAAGCATCATACAGAAATCAAAACACAAAGATTGATCATATTTTAGCTATGCCCCGCCCATCTATAGCTAAGCTCCACCACCGCTTTGGGTGTGTTAGCTCGATTTTACATACTTTGACCACTGACTTCACAGAAGCCCATTTTCAAGGTAACGATACGGGCACTGTTGAATATTTTGAAACTAATTTGACTCGGTGCTCTTACTGCGTATGACAGCAGCAGCGCCTAGTGAAATTAGTTTAAATACTCAACAGCATGTTTATTAAATAGTAAAAACATACAATTCGTACGGATTATTTTGACGGATTGTTGCAAATTCATGAGGGAGTATTTCTGTCAATTACGATTGCGATGTCAACTTATGTGTGACGTAATAGATTATGACGCCAATATTCGAGTGGCCGATTGGAAATAGCCAGTATGTAGGCCGTGTACGGATTTTGGTATTAATTCGATGTGTCGCGTGGATGCACGCATGAGCAATGATAGCTTCTATTCATCAAGTTTGGAATGCTATGATTAGAAATTGACTCTCGAAACTAATTCCAATATATACGAGAGTAGAGGAAAAGTAATTATAGCGATGGGAAACAACGGCGTATCTGTATGTTTCCTAAGCAGTCTATCATCGATCCAAGGTGGATCTACTGGTGCGGGATGGGGGTGTGGCGGGCGAGGTTGTCTGTGACTTTTGGAGTTAATTAATCCCGAAATTAAGTATTGTGTTTGTGTGGAATGTGTTGTCTATGAATCCATATTTGATTGTACGGATGGACAGTGTGCGTGCGTGCGTGCATGCGCTAAATGCCAGTCCTCAGAAGGATTACAGGGCCTCAATGTGATCACAATTTGATTGCAGAGGTAATAGCAACAACAATAACAACAACAACAACAACAACAACAACAAAAACAGCGACGACGACGACGACGACGACGACCTTTTTAATTGGCGATTACTTAATCTTAACTATAAATGGGCGGGGCATAGCTAGAAATGGATCCCTCTATCGGTTTGTGTATAATGGCTGAATCAAATCTGTCAGTCAAGTATATGACGTCATAATCAATTAGGTGCCGTGTTGGCTGACGTCACAATCATAATTGACAGAAATACTCCGTCATGAACCTGGAATAGTCCGTCAGTGTACGAATTGTATGGATCTTTGGTGGATTTACTATTTAATAAACATTCTGCCATAGGCAGCAACAGCACCCATTGAACTTAGTTTGTGAATGTTTTGATACTAATTTGACTGTGAGACACTGGAACCTTTGCTGCCATCAACAGCTACCACTGGGAGTCATCAGCTTACCTCTATAGTTTCAAGTTTGGAAATTGATAGCCAGCGAGTCCAACGATCGATCGATCCCATCATGGGCGAAGTATAGGCGGAGCTTAGCTAGAGATGGGCGGGACATAGCTAAAACTGGATTCCTCAATTTTATACTGGTGGTTCAAGTTATGTTAGGCTCATGTTCTTTACAAAATGGGCATAGCTAAAATTGTATTCCTCCATTGGGCTTATAACTTAAAGGTGCATATTCACACCAGAATGATTGAAAGAAAAATCGTTAAAATTGCATACTTTTATAAGCTTAAATTATGTGCCTATGTGTAATGAAACGAAATAAATGTTAGCATATGATGATTCCATTCCATATAAATTAATACAATGTTTTAAGTTGCGAAATTGAAATAGAGGCCCATGCCTCTATTTCAATTTCGCAACAATTATATTAATTTATATGGAATGGAATCATCATATGTTAAGATTTATTTCATTTCATTACATATTGGCTCACAGTTTAAGCCCCTAAAAGTGTATAATTTAAACAATTTTATTTTCAGAAATTTTACTGTGAATATGCACCTTTAAGGACTATATAGCAAGTTCAAACAAGAGCATGTTACAGTAGTATATATGAGTAATTTTTCGGCCTCATATTTTACGCACAATAGTTTTGTTCCTCGTTTCCCCGCTTACCTGGAGCCAACGGATGATGATCGTACAAGACAGTTGACCAGGGGACAATCGGCTATGACCAATTACCCTCGCCCATCTTCAAAAACGTACGTGCCTTTGTAAACCACCTGCGGCAAGAGGGTATCTGTTTCCAGTTTATCCGTCAATCATATGACTTCATAATCAACTACGTGACGTGTAGGATGACGTCATAATCAATTACGCCATGAATTACGTAGATAATTTCGTCGTAAACGCGTAAGTGATGATGGACCAAGCATTGTTGTACAAATCTTTACCATTTAACAAACATGCTATTGAATATTTTGAAACGATTTGACAGGGCGCTGTTGCTGGCATAGGAAGAAACAGCGCTCAGTCAAATTCGTTTCAAAATATTCAACAGCAGTATAGTTTCCTGGAAATTGAGATTCAGCGAGTGCAGGGATCGATTGATCCCAACGCGGGCAAGGCGTGGGTGGAGCTTATAACTAGAGATGAATCACGGGTGGGGCATGACTAAAACTAAAACTGGATTCCCCCTTGTGATCAATAGTTCATGCCTTCAGTAGGTGCATACCTCAAAATAATAGTTTATCAATCTTATGCATATTTGGCGCTATAGTGAGTAGTTTACAGTCCAGATAATGACAAATGCAATGATTATTGCAGAGGTCCCGCAGGCTGCCGCTGTAATCACTTCCCAGCATGCACTCTGACATTAGTTTACTATGTACAGACCCTTCTCAGCGCAACCTGTGCCCTACCATACGGCTGTTCAAAGTTATTATTGGCCAATGCTCTATCACCATAGCGTACACAGTCTGTAATTTGCATACAATTGGCCCGTTTTATTTATCCAAACATAGCAACATAGTAGAGCAGATATGAGTAAATAATTCTGACGAATCTTTCAAATGGTGATATAGGGACCATAATTGACGCGGATATTCTTCTGTGACTACCCTTTCTAAAAGCATGTTAGCCACCTAAAATTTAAAAATGGACGCTATTTCTCAGGATGCGTGCTGTCGAAACTTTCACTGTAAATTTGAGAGGGTTTTCCGATTTGAATGATCTTCTCAAATTCTACAATTTATAGCACATTTACTGAGACCAGGTACAGCTTACAAATAATTAAACTGCATGGGTGCAACGAATAGTATAAGTCTTATATGGCTATTGAACATGTCTGGTGCTGATCCGATAAAATGCTAGTGTAGTCGCAGTTCAAATATCCATGTTTGAAATCCTCACAGGCTTACTATGGGAACAACCTGGCATAGAGAAGCTGATTTCTAAAAACTCATTGGATTAAGCAGCTTCAAAATTGACAGCAAATCAAGTCGACATATAGGACCTAGACGTTCAGCAAGTTTCAAGCCGATCCGAGCAAAAAAGATTTTGACGGACATTTTGAAAAAAAAATTCCCCAAAAATCTTTGTCAGCATTTTTCGATAATTTCTGCTGAAAACTAAAACTGGTAATTTTGAGGCCCAAGTGATGGCCTTCCAGGGTGATGCAAACATGAAATGATGTCAAAGGGTATCGTTTAATAGGTCCATTGATATTCTCTGAAGAAGCGGAGTTCATTTCTGCTAAAGAGGAAAACTGGTAAATTTCAAGCCCACAGCGTACTCCTCTACTTGAGCCCGGAAGATCAATCAACGCCATCAGGACTCAAGTGGTAACATCCTGACCAAGCATGGTAGTGATTCGATCAAATCTATAGGTGTAGTCACAAATCACCATACATTTTCTACATGAATTTTTACCCACACAAAAGTGGCAAGCTCGAAAACCTTTGGGCATATTCAAACGACAGATAATAGCACCATACTCCTCTGTGGGTACTAGAAGTTGACAAAGTTTGGAGGTGAGTTGCTAGAAACTGTAGGAGGAGAAACAGCCTAAAATTTTTAAGAAGTGTAAAGAAAGAAAAAAAAAGAAAGAAAGAAGGAGAGGAAAAAAGAGAAGGAAAAAAGGAATAAGCTCCAATAAGATTATAATAATGTGAGATTTCATCGCGGATTAAATAGTGTCATTGTAACCCAAGAGTAAAACCAGCGGTTGTTGAGGTTTTGCTAGGTTTCAGGTCCTCACCACCAGTAGCCAGAAGAATGCCACAGCAGTTTAGACCTCCATGAACCATAGCTTTAGATCGTCATCCATTGTCCGATAGACAGTCAATATCCCAGTGACCTGAAAGGCATCGAGTCCTGACCCATACCAGGAGACCTCCAGGAGAATGCCATGCACACCAAATGGACTTAAGATGGGTCAAGACCAGATCCGTGGCACCAGATCCCCGGGGGAATGCCCCAACACATCAGCTGTTCAGAACGTATGTCAAACCCAAGTCCTTCCTGGCCGACCACCAGCAGGGCACCCCAGTGCTCCAAGCTGGAGTGAATATGGATTGAACACAGACCCTCAACACAAAAAATCCGATTCCTGGGTTGAACCAAGACCCCACTCCTCGAATACCAGGAACTACGAATAACTTGACACTAAAGGCAGATAGCCAATACATTAGACCCTCCAAATATAGGATACTTTGCGGGGTACGTGAGTTAAAATATTTACCCATCTACATAGGAACCTTGTTTGACCACGTAATTAAAGTGTCAATATATTTTACCCTATAAAGCACACCGGTTCATCATGGTATCGCCAATTGGTCCCACTGCATCCGCAATAGACAAGTTATGCAATAGTTTGATCTTCGTATATGCTTATATCTATAAGACAAATACGACATTTCACTAATTCATATCTTTGATACATAACGTGGATTTGTATTAAACTTACATGTCACTAGCTTTTGATTTTTTCGCTAAAAGGAATCACAAAGACTTGCCGAGAAGTACAAATAAACTTTTTTAAATACGGAATGGTCGTGCACACAATACAGCGACTCCCATTTTATTGTGTCGGATCTAGCCGGCTTCCAACCCGCCAGAGTATGCGACACATGGCATCTTACACTAACAGTCATATTCTGAACTTAACCGGTGGCTCATATTAAAGCACATATCCAATCCAATATTTCTTTAATTTGTACATTGGCAGTTATATCCCCCTCCCCAGTAACATGGGAGTTAGACAGTTGGTTGTTAGTCAATTAAATAAATAACTATCGATTAGAGCGGTTCTCAACTATCTGACCCAATCAAGCAAAATGGAAGATTTTTTGCCACAGAGCGAGACAACCAGTTCTGAATTCATGTAACACATAACGAGTTCCACCGCAGTTTGGGGAATTAATATAGGGAGCAAAGGGCTGTAATGGAGATAATGTGTCAAAATACACCAACCAACGTATTATATAGCAAAAAAATTACCGATATGCACTACAAGGTACAATAGGTGCGGACCCTCACGGTCCAGCTGATCACAGCTTATCTTACCAAACAGCTGCAAAAGGGTCAAAGGAGGCAAATTATTTAAGCCCTCCGGCACTGGCCGTGCGCACCCCCCCCCCACCCACACACACACACACGCGCGCGCACACGCCGACTCTACATCCACCTCTAACCTGCGCTATGACGGTAGCATAAATAAGATGGGCACTACCGGACTAAAACTGGTGGCAACGGAGGGATTGACAAGACACCGAACTGCCCACTCAAAGATACTGATCACTAATAAAACCAGCGTACGCCTTCTTATTTGGCAGCAAATGCTATGCAAGCTCCAGTCCCATGTCTCATTGGAGCATGTTCAAATACGCTGGGATGGACAGTGAATGCCGTACCATGGTATAATCACCGGTAGGTAAGACTGCGGATCGGAGCCACAAACTACCCACACCTGCAATATATAAATATATATATATATATATATATATATATATATATATATATATATATATATATATATATATATATATATATATATATATATATATATATATATATATATATATATATATATATATATATATATATATATATATATATATATATATATATATATATATATATATATATATATATATATATATATATATATATATATATATTCCGACAGTTCAAGAATGTGCACTGTTTTGATTATAACATTATGAACTTAATAACCATTGTCCCAAAAGTGGAAGAGCGTATTGCATCTGGCTCTGTCTGTCTGACTGTTTGTGTGTCCGACCGCATCTGTAGCTAAAAAAAATGCGGATCCAATTTTGCTAAATTTTTTACACACCAAAGGTCATTACCGTGAAAGACGTTTCCATTGATCTGGCTTAAAACCGGGATCCGTCTCGGATCATATTCTGGATCTCGCGAATGACTGGTCTGAATTGGCTAGGATCCTACACCTTAATATCATTGGTCATGATCAGGAAATCCCGAATATCTAAAAAATTCAAAAGATTTTACAATGTAACAAAAACAGGAGTGTGAGTTTTTGCCGTCTCTGCTGCTCTTATTGTCAATGGGCAAAGCAGTAATTATCTTCTAATGATTGAATTATCCGCGTTTTATGCGATGTACGCATTACGCGGCCATATTGGAGATACGCGAACTGTAGGAACATACATGAGTGATATTCATCTTTTACCCAGCATACAATCCTATCTGACCAACTAGACTCCCCGTACTACTCATGAATACGTGTTGGAGATAGCTATCTATATTGAGTCAGACGTCCTGGACAGAAATCTGTGGAAACCAATTATTTAGATTTTATGAAAAGCGCCCACTTCAAGATCTCATGGAGATAATAAGTATTTTTATATGAGGTGCTCTTCTGATCAATATTAATTCTAACCTCTTTGATAGTAGGATGGTAGATGTCGTCTGCGAACACATCTATCATTCTCTGATCATTGTAATTATAGTCACCCCCCCCCCCCCCATGACGATAACAGGCTCTTATTTTGACAATGTAATGGTAACTCAATCTCATACCAGACGTTGGAGAAATGTCTACTCAACGCTATGTTTAGATTTACGTTGGTTATTTAGAATATAATTTGACTGAAAGTTGTTGACAGTTGGAAACGATTTTCATGAAAAAAATTGCTTCTAAAATATAACTGGCATATTTTATATTTAGCTGTTTTGAAACCTGTTTCGTGGATAAGATACGTTAAGAACGAATCCGTTGTCCTTATTCGATGACCTATTATGTCAACAGAATCATAGCGCTACATTTAGAAACATCACTTTTGCAATAACGCGGAAAACGTGATATAAATGGATGAAAAATTTCGATATTAATAAGATATATCTATTTTTTTTTGGCCAAAAAAAGATTCTATAATAAATTTTTGTTACATTCTTGAAGTGTTACATAGCAACGCGCGTTGCTGCCCCGCAATGCCGTAATCACGTATTATTTAATGTCTAGTAAAGATCGATACCTGATCTAATATTGTAGTGGACGCTGGCGCGTGACGTCGTGTTCAATTTATACCGACAAGATAAACCTGTCGGTACGGCGTGTGTCATCCCATGGTGTATACATACATATGGTCGTCATCTTATGATACCGTCGGGGGTGGGTGTCGACCGTTGTTCCACGCCGTTGATATTTTGTACAACCACGTCTATGTACTGGCCAGGCTGTACATTCGTGTCTTGCAAGATGTCCTTCGATACTAGATCGAGAACGTGTGTAATGAGCTGTCATTGGCGTAGTAATTCCGATCCCCTCCCGAATTAGGCGCTATTAAACAGAATCGTATCGTGAAAGGACACAGGAACTACGCTATTCATATCATACCTAAATAAAATGACATATAAATAGTCTTCTTTATGAACAATTGCTAACAGACAAACAGGCCCTCTAAATTCGTCTTAAAATTTTTAATGTGCGCGCACAAAAGGAGGACAAGAATTAGCTGACATTGGATAGATGTTGATATTACGTGAGACAGTGGATAGATCGAATCGGTGTTAATGTCTGTATCCAGCTAGTGATGCATGGGGTGAGATGATACCAAAAGAAACAGAGTGTGCAGCAGTACGTTTACAATCCAACTACGGTCACCCGTCCCAACCTGTATCGTCTCCCATCTAGTTGTATTGATTGTATAACAAGATCATTACGTTAGAGGTATATATCCGGCACGAAGTCGCGCCTCTATGTTTAGATTGCAGTCGATGTTGTCAAGACCGACCTCAGCGGGAGTTACCAGCGGAAGAACTGCATCTAGGATGCTGTTTCTTGCGTGAATCCCATCTGTCTGTCAAGTATAATCATACTAACATACGCCCACTCACATCGATTCGCTGTTCGAGGCCGTACTTGCAAACCCGCGATTTCTCGCTATGTTGGCTGCCTGTTTTCAGGTAGCCAATCAGATTTCTGCCTACTTGAATCTCGTTATAAATCTAAAAATAGAGGCGTAGCTTAGTGCCAATATCGGTGGAGAGCTTGTTGGATACGAATGTCAATCTATGTGATTGGCAGTATGTTAGTAGGATGATAATAACCGAGCAATTTTATTAGGCGGTAGTTGACTGACCTCATTTATGAAGTTTCGCGAACTTAGCGAAAACATCAAAGGGCTGCAAGCACGGGACTCGATGCGAGAGCGTTAGTGGGAAGGCGAGACAGTGCGATGGTCAAGTATATGGCGTCATAATCAATTTGGTCATATGTAGACTGACGTCACGATCATAATTGCCAGAAATAATCTGCCATGAAGTTGGAATAGTCTGCCAGTTGTACGAAGTGTATGTCATTACCATTTTATACACGTTCTGTTGAATATTTTGCAACTACGTTCCATCGACATCTAATATTATTAAAGCAATTGTAAATTTATCGAAGGCGTGGAATCCTTATTAAAGTAGATAAACGCATCAAATGTATGAATTATCTAAATAAAACCAATACGGTGTGAGGGGTGGGGAGTATGCTTAACCGGTAGTGGTAACCTACTGGACGGGACTTAATCAAAGCAAAAGTATCGACGCCGGTCACGAAAACAATCTCCATGTGACATAGAGATGCGAGCTCGGTATTCGGCCAGATATCTTAGTTCTGATAGTCGATCCTGTCACTCAGACGGTCTGGAGATCTTTAATTGACCGAGCTCGTCACTAAGCTGATCCAAGGAAACAATTAACTGGATCAATGTTTGGCTGGGCAAGTGGTAAATGACGCCCTGTCTTCTGAAAAAACCACTTACTATTTAAGGTTCAGAAACCAGATTCAAAGGTCGTCAAATCATAGCCCTGGTTCGGAACATAACTGTGTCTTATCTAAACCCTGTAGCCGCGACCCTCCATATAATCCCTATTTACTGCTGCAATGATGTGATACAGTTATTAAGGAATGGCTGTCTACTTAACGAGCTGCAACAGAATAAATATAACTGTCTGGTGACTACTCTCCCCCCCCCCCCCCACACACACGCACGCACGCACGCACGCACGCACGCACGCACGCACGCACGCACGCACGCACGCACGCACGCACACACACACACACGCACACACACACACTGACTATACGCGTTCACTAATATTCAAGATTATTTATTTACAGATAGATAAATAATTTGACATTTCAATACAGGCATCCACGAAAGGCAAGGCCTATGATGCGGCGGACCCTTGCGATAAAATATTTTTAATATTATGAATAAACATAAAACAATTATATCAAGCCCCGTGGCCTCCAGTGTTTGGGGGTGGGGGCCTCCTAAAATGTGCATTAATTTTTTTTGCCCATTGTAATTATTTTATAGTAACAATGTCTAACTTTAAAGCAAGGGAATGTTTCCCTGTGAATCGATATATGCTAACAATAGTAGGATATACTGCTAAGAGACTAACGGCTGTGAAACTCGATTTGTTCATTGCTCTCAGGCTGAATATTTCATTGTTTGCGTGGGATACAGTTCCACAATTCACATAATTCTGTCTGTGACAACTAGGGTTTGGAGTCGTGAACTGGAGACAGCATGGAGAAATTGCTTAGTTGCCATTGCCACTATCAGTATCTTAGCCCACCCAACCCATGCTCTACCACTGTGATCTATGAGTGGATGAACGATGGGGCCCTGGAAGGTTAATAGCCCTGGGACCCTAGTAGACTAAATCCGGCTCTGTATATATATATATATGACATAGAATACGATACAATACATGTATGAATTATTTTTAGATTTAAACAAATTACGTGTTGAGACATGACTTATGACAATTGACAGAAGATTTGCATAAAGGGGGGCAGGGCGGGAACGGGGCAGGGCAGAGGGTGTGGGTGGGGTGGGGAGGAGTGACCATCTTGCGTAGTGTTGTTATTATTATTATTAAGTGAAATTACCATTATTATACTCATTATCCGTGTTACGTTTTATTACATGCAAATTCATGTATGTTGTGTTGCATGAACATGATAACAACAATAACTATGCCTCGCGATAACTAAAAGCGTAATTACTCTCGATCAATCAAATATCTTTGGTCAGTTTCTGTTTATGGCAAAGCGATTCATGAATAGTGTGGGTGCATTGAGATCATTGGAATTATAGCGACATAACAATCATCATAACACGAATATTGTCGTTATGTTATGGCAATTAGTAATAGAAGTAGTAGAAACATAATTCAGCTTTGGAGTGAGAATACCGAGTGGAGTGATGGAGGGAGAATTCTTTAAATTATTTAAACACAACTCTCAATTTAACACACCTACCATTTTTGTACACTAGTTGTACAAGTGAACTGGCTTGTCTGAAGTTCAAAGGCGCGCCAAACCCCTGTCACGTGGCCAAAATAGGGTCAGAAAGTTTCACCTGTGGCATGGTCACTTTTCGTGGCCTGTGCAATGGCCGAATAATGGATTCGTCTCGACCTAGTACCATGACATTTTAGCGGACTGTCATGTCTTTGTAAATATTTGTTGTGTGTTATAGTGAATGAAAAAACGGTGTAAATAACAAAACAAAACACACGCACGCACGCGCACACACGAACGCTTGCGCGCGTATATATATATATACGTACGTGCGTGCATGCGTGCGTGCGTGCGTGAGTGCGTGCGTGTGTGTGTTGAAAGGTCTATTCTTCCTCAGATTCAGACTCATACTCTGGGTACGCGCCGGCCAGACGATGCTGGTTAGCTTGCCTCGGGGATGTGGAAGGAAGACTGCGGGCAAACGGAGACCACAAAGACCGACCTCTAGGGCCGGTGGAACATTCACGTTCCAGTGGGGCCGGGCAACCATTGCCGCCAATGGCGAACACTACCGTGTCATCTCAGCTATTCGTGTAACCGGTGTGTTCATTGTAAGTTACGGAATTTTAGATGTAAAGATATTGTAGCGAGTCGAAAGCTGGCTTCCTGCAAAAGTGCATACGCAAGGTTTAACGAATTAGTTCGTTTCCTGTGATATAAAGGAAAGTGACGTGTAGGCGCCGTCTGTTTTGTATCTAGTTTAATATAAATTAAGGCCTCAAGCGGGTCAATAAGTTGGTTTTGCGAGAGGACGGTGCCTCGCGTGGGCCTCCGCCGCAGGAAAATGCCTACCATGCTGAAGCGCAGGACGAGAAACGGTCAAGACCACGCTCCTTATCTAGAACAATGCTAATAGGGTGATAACTTTTATATGTATTGTTATTTATATATAGGGATGCACGCTGGTTTACGTGGAGGCAGTGCATCAGTTTCAACAGAATCCGGCACGGTCATCTCTGTATTAGTCGCTGGTATGGTTGGCGCCACGTTATTTTGGCAGTTCTTGAGGAACTGGACTAACCGTTAGTTATTGAGTCCAAACATGTAGGTTTTTAGGCCTCAAACTGCTTATGCCTATTTAGCTTTGATAACGGGTTGCCCTCCTGGTGGATGAGCTCGGGTATCCATCACAGAACGTACCCATTGTGTCACTCTGTCAGGCCGACGGCGCCTATATGTTGTCTGAGCGACGAGTCCGAATCCGAATCCGATGAGCGACTTCTATCCACCTGTCAACATAACCACAAATAACAAGACAAGGACAAGATAACACACATAAGCATTGAATAAACACCATATCTATTTATGGAGGGGTTGATGACGCAGATGGCAGACTATGGTGACCTTCATGGAAGGCGTGGATAGCTCATTCGCTTCTCCCAGTCACCATAGAGTTAATCTGCGATCCGCGCCTTTTGCCGGCGCTGAGCGTGTCGAGAATGAACCATATAAGACGTGTTCCCTCGTAGCTAACGTTTACCTGCCTTAGGGTTATTCAATTTTCCAGAGGTTCACTGCTCCAATTTGGCCTAAAGCTGTCCTAGGGGTACCGGTGGGGGTACAGGGGAAGTGTGTGAGACATCGCCATTTCGATTCTAACTGTGGAGAAACCTCAGCGATTTCTCGGGTAGGCTCTAACCAAACCAGCGGAGAGGAGGGTGGGATAGGGAGGAGTTACCAAACAATTAGTTGGCCAGGAGTAGGTGCCGTATCTTGCGTCTATTAGTGCAGACACGAGAGACGACTTTAGTGAAAAAGTGTTGCTGTATTTAGAAAAATGGGTGATGAATTTATTGAAGCAGTAGTGTAAGTTCAAGCGTTGCACAGTTTAAAAATATATAATTATTTAACTTAACAAATGAAAAATATTCAGTGTTTAACGGCGCTATACAGTACAATGAGGTCTAGCTGACCTACTGCCCTTACTTGTAATCAGTGCTTAAAGAAAATAAAATAACGATGTTACAATAAAAAGGGCGCCTATTAGTCACCGACACGTTTTTTTTAAATACATAGTTATTGGCGCCTGTGTGGTTGTTGGCGCCTGCTTGTTATCAGCACGATGTTCGTTGACGGTATAGTAGTAGTTGGCGCCTCTTAATCATTGGCACACATAATATCACAGAAAGTTTCTATACAGTCGAATGTGCTGTAGTGGATGAAGCACACATAATCTTTGGTGCAGAAGTGAAGTTGCCTCTGTTAATGAAGAGGCTGATTTTATAATAGTCACGGCACAAGATGATCAGCGCCGTTTACCTCAGTAGCTGGGCTGAAAGCAATGTTCGCAGTAAGAAAAGAAGCTAAACATTGAAGAGGGCACTGGCTATGTGCATGTTTCTTGTTACCAGTTTTTGGCATGGTATGGCAGGTTTGACGAGATATCAGAGTTAACCAATCGTTTCACATACTGGTTGGGATGTTATGGACCAAAAAAAGACCGGCGTCACTAAAAGGTCCCGGCGATCTTCTTCCTAGGAACGCATCACCATAGGTATTGGTAGCGCCACTGTTCCTCACAAGTTGCCTTCGGGGGACCTGATTTTAAGTTGGTTTATTGACCCCTGAAGAGGGGTTACAGAAATTAGTCGGCGCCGTATGTGGAGTAAGACTCCCAGTCACAGTGTTTCAGATGCCGGTTATAAATATAGTGGTGTAGATTGCTTACAGTGAGCGCTGCATAGGGCTGCAATGTCTTCCATATCGGGCAGCCACCCCGTCCCAACTGATGTATACAATAAGTTATTGGTTTGCTTGGCGTCCATCGAGTCCCTGATTCCAGGTCCCATTCACGCCATTCTAAGCTGGTTTTATTTCAGTGTATTATTGGTAACTTCCCCAGTTGGTACCCATTTATACTTCTGGGTGGAGAGAAGCGACGAGGAGTGAAGGAGATTGCCTATGTTCCCAGCGATCGTCAGTTGGCCGAACGGAGATGCTATCCCAGGGTCGCCAGTTTCACAGCTTTGCTCGTTACCGCCTGAGCAACCACCTCCTCTGACTGAGGAATACAGAAGACATTATTAGTTTGGTTGGCGTCTATCGAGTCCCTGATTCCAGGTACCATTCACACTATTCTAGGCTGCTTTTTTAAAATTTCAGTCTATTATTTGTAACTTCCCCCGCTTTTACCTGGTACCCATTTATGCTCCTGGGTGGAGAAAGGCAATGAGGAGTGAAGGAGATTGCCTATGTTTCCAGCGATTGTCAGGTGACTGAACAGAGATGCTACCCCGGGATCGCCGGTTTCACAGCTCTGCTGGTTACCGCCTGAGGAATACTGCTGGCGCGACTCCTTATATATTCTATGACCAATCAACAGTTACCATAGCAGAGCTCACCAATCATCGTGCACTTCGTGGAGGGGATAGCGTGAGGAGAGCACGTGTTTGTGACGTCACGCTACCTTTACCCTACCAGCACAGGCGCAATGGCGATCTACGCCAACTTAGAAGAATTAAAATGACCAAATATTTATTTACTGATATCTCTGCCATTCCTGGACCGATTTCATTTCTGTAAATGGATTCGTTTTTCCCAACGAATCATGGTAATGATCAGCCCCAGATGGATGAAAAGGGCCTAGTATTAAGGCTTCCCGAAATACCGGCAACTATATACATAAGAATGCCATTCCCCACACTCCCTGCACAGCGTGGGTAGGCTATCTCTTATTGGCGCGCATGCGTGATAGGCGTTCTTACGGATTCTTTTCCGTGGCTATACGCCCCGACCCATAGAACTGACGGGGTGAGGTTGAAGCATCTCAGACCAGTCGTTTCGTACCCGGCTAACCCAGGCTGGTTCGTACCCGACTGAGCGATCAGCGCTACAAATTACCCGATCAATGATGACTCTAACCTTCCAATCACGAATATCTAGTTACGGTCAACGAACTTACGAGCCAATTTTCTACCATGTTCCAATTGCTTGAGCGTTGATAAGAAATATAAATTTTGCCAACAGCAACACGGAACCTGGTCTGGCATTTGCATTCTGAATGACGCATGTGGTGAGAGACTGAGTGAATCGTGAATCAGTACCTGGTTGTTGAAAACGGTTAACGGTAATAGAACGGACATTTACTCCTAGACTGGAAATAACGTCATAATTTCACAACATCAAGGCCATTACTTCACCACTAGTTCCACGGAATTTGTTGATTAGCCAAAGATCTATTATCCGTTACACATGCAACACCCCAAACCAGAAATGGAGGCCGTGTCATTTAGTAAAGAATGGACCTTTCCATTTTAGCTATGCCCCTCCCATCTCTAGCTAAGCTCCGCCTACACCTCGACCGTGTTGAGAACTATCAATTTCTGAACTCCTTGACTATTAATTTCCAAAAAACTATACAGGTAAGCTATTGAATATACACGCTGTACAAATTACATGTCTCTAATATTTAATAAATTTGGTATTGAATATTTTGAAACCGTGTCAGACTATTAAGAGTTAAAGACGGGCCAAATAGAGTCATTTATGACATAATGATTATGACGTCATCATACACGCCGCTTAGCTGATTATGACGTCATATACTTCGAACCCCCGACCGGGAGATGGTGATCAACAAATTAAACTAACGGGTGCATGACTGTCGGCTAAGTTAGCACATGGAAATTGAAGCCGCACGTTGCCAGTGCGTCAATAAAATAAGAATACATATACAGCCAGAGCCGTGCTGGAGTCAGAGTACAATAGGCGTAAAAAGCCTAGGATTGAATCGTGGCAGGTGCATCCACAGATAGTCCCATATGAATCGTCAGTGTGTCAGTATATCAGACATGTGAAAGCTGGTCGGCCAATCCTTGACTTTTAGTCTTGGTGTGGTGGTCCAGTGGAAAGATGTCTGGTTGCTGATGCTATGCGGAGTTGCAGAATGGCGGTTCGATCCCCCGACCGGGAGATGGTGATCAACAAATCAAACTAATGGGTGCATGACTGTCGGCTAAGTTAGCACATGGAAATTAAAGCCGCACGTTGCCAGTGCGTCAATAAAAAAAAATATATATATATATATATATATATATATATATATATATATATATATATATATATATATATACTGTAATCCTCCAGTTGAAATATATATTGGATGAATATGACTAAACGTTGTTGCCGGGTGCAAAGCAACCGTTTTCGAAATATTTAACATCTGTCACAAATACATCTAGATACTCAAAAACTGAGAGATGATTATCTACTGGATACTATAATGGCCTGACCAATTGAGGATTTGAATGTATTATTCAACGCATCAATCTTGAGGACAGTCACATGCTTATTATACACGTATTTGCATGCCCGCTCCAGCGGCACGCTTCTGTTTATTGCTGTCCAGAATTGCCTATAGGCGCGGCCATTTCGCGTAAGGGATTGTAGGGCTGTGTCTCGCGAGATCTCCATCAATACGAGATCTAATAATTCTTGGCGCGAAGACACGGGTCAATTTTTAGATTGCTGGATATCTCATAATTATTATCTTCATGCGCGTGATTCGTGGGGGAGTTCTCGTATTTGTTCTGGTCCGACTGTAATAGAGTTTGCGCGGCGATGGCCGCTTATTTATTTTACTAAACAGCCAACGGAACACCAAATAACTACTCTAAATAAGTACTCTTCTTTTGCTGGAGGACTGCGTACAAAACATGTTTATCATTCCTTCTGCAGATGAAAGTACTCAAGCACACGCCCGCGTCTCTTATATATCCACTTTAGCACTCTATCAAACTGACCACAAATGGCTTGCCGTGATCATGAGAAATGTCCATTTGCATTAGCTACTCGCCGGAGAACTCGTTTTGAAAGTTTACAACTGGAATGACTGGTTGGATAATCGATCCTATAATTCCAGTAGTAAATTGCAAAAGAAAAACCACAATGGTCTCTTGGACGGCAATTAGACATAGGACATTTTCTATGATACTAGATTTTTCTGTATATGACGTCATACTTATTTAGGTCAGATGTAGCTGGACGTCACAACCAAAATGTATAATGAATGACGTATCTAGCTCCACCAGGAACATTGAATAGCCAGTCAAGTATGCGAATTGCACGTCTTTACTATTTAATCAACATGCTGTTGAATATTTTGAATCTAATTTGACTAGACGCTGTTCGAATTGTATGTCTTTGCTATTTATTCAACAGTCATTTTCTATGATAATGGCTGGGTTCGATCTGTAACTGAAGGATACGACGTCATAATCAATTACTTCATATTTAGGCTGACGTCACAATCCAAAATGTGTAAATGAATGGCGCATTGAGCTCAGTCATGAACATAGAATAGTCCGGCAAGTGTACGAATTGATGTCTTTACTGTTTAATCAACATCGTGTTGAATATTTTGAAACTAATTTGACCTGGCGTTGTTGCGGCCAGAGGCAGCAAACCTTTTAAAGCACCCAGTCAAATTAGTTTCAAAATAGTCATCAGCTTATCTGTATAGTTACCTTGAAATTGGAAGTCTGGGAATTCATTATTCAGCGTGTATATATATACTTCCAATTTCAAGGTAACTATACAGGTAAGCTGATGACTATTTTATATATATATATCGATTCCAACACGCTAAAAGGGGTGGAGCTTAGCTAGAAATAGGCGTGGCATACCTAGAAATGGATCTCTCTATTGAAATTGTCATGAGCAAATTGAGCATTCCATGGCTAATACCACTTGGTAATGCGTGGCCCACACAATATGGACCAATTGTATTAAGAGACCACCCATATTTATAGGTCACATATTTTAACAAGGCCAGTCATAGATTGTTGCCCTGAATACAATGTACTCGTCCTCTGACGGAGGGAGGATAATTAATACCACTTGCTAATGGGCATTTTCATGTTGTCTATCCATCATATTACATCATATGATGTCATAATTAACGACGTGACGTATAGGATGACGTCATAATCATGACGTCATGACTGACTCGATTTAGTCCGTCTTAGATGCTTAATAGTCCGACACGTTGTACGAATTGTATGTCTTTGCTATTTACAAAACATGCTGGTGAATATTTTGAAACTAATTTGACTGGGCGATGTTACTGCCACAAGAAGCAACAGCACCCAGTCAAATTGGTTTCAAAATAGTCAACACCTTACCTGTATAGTTTTCTGGAAATTGATAGTCAAGAAGCTCAGAGATCCATCGATACCATCACGAGCGCGATATTAATGTATTAATATACCATCCGGATTCAGTGACCGATTGACTAACATTAGGCCAATGGAAGTCATTTCAAGCAACCGCCACCAAGATGTGACTTACTTCCCTAGTGAAGTCATGGATTGAGGTTAAAAAATTTTTTACCATGAAGTAATTTCGTAGTGCACAACTTCATACCGAAAATTTGCTAAATCTCCGGTGATTCACAGTTTTCAGTGCCCTATTGTCTGTGGTATGTTTAGCCCCATAATTTCACCTACATAGACTTGAGCCTTAACATACTAGGTATATTCGGAATCTAACAAATTCTAGATGAAATAGTTTTATTAGGCAAAAATTGGCTTAAATGTTGGTTTTTTCGTGCTTTTCGGTGCCCTACTATCTGTATGTAATATGGTCGTCTCCAGAACTTCGCTCACATAGACGTAGAGGGATTTTAATACGATAGTTATATTGGGAATTAAAAAAAATTCGACCGTGAAGTAATTTCGTAGTATACGATTTCATCGCGTAAATTTGTTTCAATTTTGGCAGATCTGCGGGTTTTCAATGCCCTACTATTACCTGTCTGCGATAGGTTTGGCCACATAATTTCACCGATATGGTTAGATAGCGATATGAACACGCTAATGAATCCTGAGTTTTCTACCACGTAGTAATTTCGTAATATTCAATTTAGTAGCCACGGACAGTTGTCAAATGACAACAATTTACTATATTCTGTATCAGAATGTCTGCTCTCGATTTGTAATAATTATTTTTATATATGGATGTATATAACTCAATATGAGCTAGTGCTTTTGCACAATTCTACCATCAAGTAATCTCATCGTAGGTCGTTACATATTCGCCGTATGGCCCCATTATAATATGGTTGGTTCACATTCACCACATTCAGATAGGTGTCGGTATGTCCTGGTGTATCGCTCATAATGGGTTCGGCTCCAGAATGTCACCCATATGTTTAGATAGGTATAGGCATACGTTTACGGAGTAGTGAGATTTAAAACTATCTACCATGAAATAATTTCGGCTCAAATTTAGGCCGATTCATGGTTTTCGTTGCACCCAGTCAAATTAGTTTCAAAATTGTCATCAGCCTACCTGTATAGTTACCTTGAAATTGGAAGTCTGGGAATTCATTATTCAGCGTATATATAGACATCGATTCCAACACGCAAAAAAGGGGTGAATCTTAGCTAGAAATAGGCGTGGCATACCTAGAAATGGATCCCTCTATTGAAATTGGCATGAACAAATTGAGCATTACAGGGCTAATACCGCTTGTTAATGCGTGGTCCACACAATATGGACTACTTGTATTAAGAGAGCACCCGTATTTATAGGTCACATATTTTAACAAGGCCAATCATAGATTGTCGACCCTTGCCATCCCGAACGCACATAGACCCGAATACAATACACTCATCCTCTGACGGAGCGAGAGTAATTAATAACACTTGCTAATGGGCCTTTTCAGGTTGTCTATCCATCATATTACGTCGTAATTAATTCAGTGACGCGTAGGATAACGTCATAATAATGACGTCATGACTGACTCGATTTAGTCCATCTTAAATGCTTAATAATCTGACACGCTGTACGAATTGTATGTTTTTGTTACTGTTTCCAGTAAAGATATCGTTTAATAGGTGGCATGGATATGATAGCTAAATGAAACAGATCACGAATCTCGTGGCTGTTTCCCACTGGGTCTTCAGTCAGAATGTTTTCTATTATATCAATTTCGTTGGAGAAAACTAGGTTCACGGTATTGGTTCTATCCTGGCCACTTAAATTTGGTGAAAAGGTTATCTGTCGGTACAGATCGGGGTCCAGTATTGCATCAAAAATATACTTGCTTTGTGCATTTCACTAGCATTGCAGTGTATATTTCACCAATATATTTCCGGGTAATAAGCTCTTCACGTCTGTTTAAGAAGGTAGCAAGATTTAGGTTTAAAATATTCTTTACAGTTTTTCTTTCATATGTTTGAATGGGTGCCAGGGTCTGTACTGCTTCTTGCGCTGATTTTCTACTGACTGGGTTGCCAGTTCTGTTGATTTTTTTATCTTTACAAGTTGTTGATACCTAATGACCCAAATTTGATCTGTTACTCTCTGTTGATGCAGTAGTGCAATTTTCTCATCACTGGCTGCTCTTAATTTTGTCTGTTCCTCTCTCTCTCTCTGTTAAGGAGTTTGGCCTGGAGAAAAAGGATGGATGGAAAAGTTGTTGGCCTGACCAAAAATATAAGCTGCTTTTCCAAGCCCATAGCTAATACTGCCCATATCTTTTTGCAAGAAATATTCCTTCTTTTGTGTTTATTGTCCGCGTATATTTTTGTCATAAGTGGCGTGTATGCCTTTATATAACTTAATCTTTTCAATAAACAGTTGAGTTTATTCTCAGAATTATAATAACCTCCTGGCACGCTATTTACCATTGATGCCTTGCATCAATATGTGTACGTGTACTATACTATGATCATACTATCATTATGCGTATTGGGCTAGTTAGCGTTTAAAGGGATGCTAATCCCATCTCAAATGTTATACCGCACTGATAGATTACAGTTAATAGATTCCATTTCATTCATATCCTGTCATATTCCCTTATCCGTCTCAGAATTATCTGCTTCGTAATATCGCGTAAATGTTGAACAGTGATCGCCACCATTTTGTCTCCACAAGCGATAGTGTGTGATGTCGTGTAAGTGCCATTGCATTAGATTCTTTATTATGTAACACTCATCTCGTTGGATATTTTGAAACTAATTTGACTGGAAGTTCTTCCAGTCAAATTAGTTTCAAAATATTCAACAGCTTACCTGTATGATTGCTTTTATACCACATTGCCAAACTATAGCTGGCACCTTTATATTTAAGCGTTTATCATGAGGCAGACAAGCTAGGCTTTTCTGATTGGTTGAAATGTAAATCATGACAGCCATCATAGGCTGTAGAAATGTAGCAACATTTAGCTACTTATACTTGAATAGCTATCAAGAGATGAGATTAGTTATCCTTTAAATGTTGACTATTTGTGAAAATGAAACAGATATTTTCATATTTACAGCTTTATTTACAATAATACCCACACAAGTAACGATATTATTCCATGTTATTATACAATCATGAAATTTGCATTTAAATACTTCTTGCGAAATAACATTTGAAGATTTTAAATCGCACGTATTTGCATTTGCATTTGACGATTTTCAAATGTGAAGTATTTGTGTTTACATGTAGATACTTTTGAAAGTATTTGGACCCGTGTCTGTTACTGGCTTCATTAACGCTCTCAGTTGTTTTAACCCTTTAACCCTCGAAATTGTTTTTAAAATTTTAAATTTTCTCATGGAAAATGCCCATTTGCAGACCAAAAGAAGACTATTTAAATTTTACCACTGGAATGACTGATTATCAGTCATTCCAGTGGTAAATTAAAAAAAATATTCTTCTCTTGGTCTGCAAATGGGCATTTCTCAAGACCACTGCAGAAGCCGTCTTTGGCTGCTATGCGTGTTAAATGGTTAAGAACTGTATGTTGCTGAATAAGCTCACTACGCATACCATCCATGAAATCTGATAGCTATGTAGGCTGATGCATCATAAACTCTGTTGTCATAGCTTATATATCGATAGTTAAAGGCTGATTAAACAGAGGATTCGATTGTAGCTCAACTTTGTTTAAATGTCTAAATCGACCCAATATATTAGCTAAATTGCCTTAAATTTGCGTTTGTTTTATACGGACAAGTGGATGCTCTCCTAACATTACCGCGGTAGCTTACCGCGCAAAACTCGTTCCTATAGGAAGTTGAGTAACGGTTAGAGAAAGCTAGGCAAAGCTCAATTCTATTATTGATTTTAGACGCCCAAGAGCGACTAGATATGGACATCCAACCTTTCTACACAAGACATATACCAACCGCCATCTTTGTATTTGCCACTGATAATTCAAATCTTTCCGATCAAAGCGCAGCGATCGTGCTTGTAGTTCGCTAAAACTGAGTTCATTCTGTCGTGAATATGCCATTTCGGTAAAAATATATGTAATATCCCGGTGAATTCTTTGAAAATAACTTGACTGAAAGTCGTTGCTGCTATGACTTTATGTGAAAATATTTTCAAAATAATTATCAATGCGTATCCTATTTTACCAATTTGAAACAAAATTTAGAGAAACTATTCAGTCTGTCAGCGCTTAATAAGGGATGCCTTGGACAACGATGCGAGTCTTTAGAGGCGATTCCTGCTAGGACAGGCACGAGCAGGAGGGAAAATCTCTAATCCAACGCGCTGGTCTGTCGCATCACGCCAGGCAATAACTTCAGCCGGCTCTCCCGCAGTTTCACTCTCGCTCTACCTACACTAAGTTACTGCGAGACCTACGGCTGATAAAATTGGCTCAAAACGATTTAAGCTTTTAATTTAAAGGCCAACAGACGGATGACATCTTGTCTTGAGGCGATGTAAGGAATCGTTAATCGTAAAAGACACAAATCCACAGGGCATACATGGCAAATTCGCGCCAGGATCGGATAAAAATGTTCACGGAAGATTTATTTTCACAGGGAGTCTAATTTCTTTCGTTTACGTCTGACGGGTTTCTTTTAACTCTTTCATGGAGTTTTATTTCGGGATGCCATGCTTGTAATACCGGTACGATATTGCTAATGGCAAATAGAACAAGGTGCTGTTCGTCTTTGTTGGAGATTAACTTCAGGATTTATGCAAAACCCAGTCGATAAAGTACAAGTTAATCCGTCATCAAGGCTGCTATATTTTAAAATACAAGGTAAGTAAATTTATACATTGCATATTAACAATCGCGACAGCGCTATAATTGCGACTAGACGTTCTCAGAAATCTCAATGTGACAGACCGACCGATAGACAGACAGACCGACAGACGGATTGACAGGTAGAAACTCACAGACAGACAAACTTATATTAATTGCGAGTCACAACTAAAAATTAACGTTACTTTTCAACCCGTTTTGCAACATTAGAGTAACTTTAAGAAAATCTTTCGTTTAAGTATATAGCCTAGTCATAGGCTAAGCATTATTTTCAACAAATGTCAGATTTGTTTCAAAATATCAATACGAGTGTTCGGTATCCGTATAAAAATTGGTATTCAAATATTCGTATAATTATATGAATGAATTATTCATATATTTCAGATGAGAGCTAAATAGAAACAAAATTTCATCGGTAATCGTCTAAAACATGGACTATTTAATTTGGGAAACCTACCGTTGACACATGCGACATCATATGGCTCAATATGTGATAGCTGTCTTCCAAGCTTCCAGTCACTCGATTTAAAACTCAATGAGAAAATGCAGTTTAAATATTGCTACCATACATTTCCCATATTTCCTATGGGAAACAGCTTGGGTAAAGAAAACAGATTCTTAAAAGCTATTGGAGGGATCCAATGTAAAATTTATACCGAGCAAAAAAATTATAGCAATTAGGATCATATCAAGCTTCTAGTCGATCCGACGAAAAACAACTTTGGCAGACATTTAAGAAAACCCTCACATTTTTGTTTTCAACTTCTCCCTGTAAGGTTGTACACTTAATTCCCTCTCTGAACCAATATAGGTTATACTGTATCTTCTAATATGATCATTAAACTTGTGTGATTAAGGGGAGTTCATTTCTGTTAAAATCGAAACTTCTAATATGGATGACATAAAGGTGTATGTCGACACTAAGAAATAACATTGACCATTCGACCCAAAAGTTAACCAGCTTCTTTGGTATAAAAACCATGGGCTCCGAAATTCGAATCCCAGTTCTAACATTTTCCTTAAGCGAGTGACTTTGGGTGTCATGGGGTAACCTCTAATATGTCCACTGAGCTGTCCAGGCAAACATGCATTCTTTTCTGGCAAAAAATCAAACCTGGCAAGTTTGACCGTTACGGGTAACCGTGCCAGTTGACCATGTTGACTACTACCACTATTGCCACTACACAATGCCACTACACAATGCCACTACACAATGCCACTACACGTTGCCATGAGACTGAACTATTTCTAAATATCACGATGTGCCTACTGTAATAATGAAACGTCCCATGCATATTGATTATGAGTTATATCTAAAGTTGTTAGAGTAACAGAGAGCAAACTCCGCCATGATGTTTGATCTTCACCTGTGAACATGGACATTCCTGACGTATTATAACTCTCACATGAAGCTCCAAATATCCGTCAAGTGGATGAACTGTTTGTTTTTTATGAACTTGCAATATAATACACAGTCTACTTTATATTTTGAAAGTAATTTGACAAATTATTATTTTTAAAATTCAGCAGCTTAATTATGGGCTATAGTTACCTTATTGAGATAGTTCTGGGTTAAATATATAGAAATCTATTCTAACACACGTACAACGTGAGCGTAGATTAAGTAGACTCGGCGGGGCTTAGACAGAAATTGATCTATTGAAATGTAAAAGATTTGACCGGCCGATTAAGCGACAGGCCGACCGACGGACATACAGACATACATACTTATACTAATTCAGAGTCACAACGACAAAGATGGTAATAAAGGCATACTCACTTAATGGACCTTTCCAATTTTAGCTATGCCCCGCCCATCACTAGCTAAGCTCCACCCACACTTCGACGTGTTGGGATTGATCGATCCCCGAATGCCCTAACTATAAATTTCCTGAAAACTATACAGGTAAGTTGTTGAATATTTTGTAACTAATTTGACTGTGTGCTGTTGCTGCAATAGGTGGCAACAGCACCCAGTCAAATTAGTTTCAAAATGTTCAACAGGATATTTATTAAATAGAAAAGACATACAATTCGTACAACAACGCATAGTCCGTCTTCAAATAATGCGTTCGTGATGTACGTCATTGATTATGATGCCGTCACGTAGTTGATTATGACGTCATATGATGGATGGATACAGTAGAAACGTTCATTCAACTCATTGGCTATGCACAATATATTTTGTGGCAAAGAGTTTGTGGTTCCTTAAGACCGGTGCCCTTACGACCAGCATTCTTTAGAAACCACTTTGTTTCGTACCATAAGCGGTGAAAAAACCCCAATCGCACACACGAGAACACATCACTAGCGTAGGAGTTAAAATTAAATTCGCAAAACTGATATCTTTTCTTCGCTGTTTCAATACGTCAGCAGCCAGAGAAATAGATTGATCCGGGAAAAAATCAATGGAAAAGCACTAGAGCTTTCCAAGGTAACCTACACGTCTTTTCGTATATTTGAAAACAATGCATTGATGTAATGTCGGTCTACTTAGCGGAATGAATAACATGGAGGGTATTCTTCGCGTGTCATGGTATCTGTGTTTGGTTTGAGAAATCAACCATGTTCTCTAGAGACGGTTCAATGGAGTATTCCAGTTTCTCAGCCAATCATATGACGTCATAATCTATTACGTGGCGTGCAGGATGACATTATAATCAAATACGTCGTGAACGACGTAGCTATGTTCGTCACGAATGCTTGCTTGATGACCGACTAAACGCGATGTTGTACAAATTGTATGTATTCACTAATTAATAAACATTATGTTGAATATTTTGAAACTAATTTGACTGGGCGCCGTTGCTGTCATAGGCAGCAACAATACCCAGTCAAATTAGTTTCAAAATATTCAACAGCTTACCTGCATATTTTTTTGGAAATTGAGATTCAGAGAGTGTAGGGATCGATCGATTAATACCAACACGGGCAAAGCGTGGGTGGAGCTTAGCTAGAGATGAGCAGGCCATAGCTAAAACTGGATTTCTCCATTCCTTCGACCCAATCAAATTTGAGCTGAGTGTCGGACAGATGTATATGGAACTGTGCGTTCGCAACTTCGTGTTTGAATCTTTGTTTGAAAAATTCATGTTAGTTGTTTAGCGTTTGAAGCTTCATCTCAAACTTCCTATTTGCCAATCTGTCTTGTGAGCCATCAGTAATTACTGGTACGGTTTCGCGAGTCTTAGCTAATAAATTCGCGAAAGCCTAAGCGCCTAACCGCTTTCGCGACCTTCAGTAAGGGGAATGAATGCCTAAGGTGACACCAGTGTAATAAATTTAAAACTTACCTAACCTAGATAAATCTCAATATCTGATCATGAAATCCATAACCAACGAAGATCAGTCAGTGGAAACCGTTCTTTAGGAACACAAGTCACACAACGGAGGGCCACGCGCATTTCCTAGTGTCAGACATATTTCTTTTTTCATTATTCATTTTGAGCCCAGCATACGAAAATTGGTGATTTTATAAGTTCAGTCAGCGGACGCATTTATTGAGCAAATCGCAACAGATGCGAATAAAGGGCGATAACCCTGCCTCTAAGAAGTTAATAACACAACAAGTTTTTGAATGGCACGCCATTTATTTAAAGACGGCGGATAGGAGGGCTAATATGACGTGCCATTCAAAAAACTTATTCTGTTAGCGGAGACAGGGTTATCGCCCTTTAATTGCATCTGTCACGATTTGCTCATTAAATGCTGAATGAACTTATAAAATCGTATGCTGGGCTCAAAATGAATAATAAAAAATAAATATTTGTGGCCCTCCGTTGTGTGTTATTGTAATAGCGTATTCCATGATAAAAAAAAATTTGACGGTGCCGATAAAGTAATTTTTCCTTTACTTTCGGGCGTTAATTTCTCTTTTTCTCGCTCTACTAGTCAAATACTGGGCATTCGACCAACAATTCACCTCGGTTCCATGACTGATAAATAACTTGTTTGGACAAAGTTTAGTGATTTTATAATCAATCACTGTCGCGTAATCGGTTCTCTTCCGAATGCTCACCCTCCCGTTCCACGGAAACCAGGTTTAACAGAACATATCGCTGAACAAACGGATTATTTGTGAGAAAACAGCTAACTGAAACATAAGACAGCAAGTCAGCTCTTTTTCAAAAATAATCGGCGTGTATTAGATTTCAAATTCGTCTAAAATGTCTCACTTTGCTGTACTGGCAATTGTTTCAGTGTGAGGTTGTGAGTCGTCACATGGCCCGCACCTATCGCATTTAACTGCCATTTTCTGCATTTACGTATTCACGCGCACGTTCATCTATCATCGAAACTATGTCTTGTCATATACCGAACTTCTTAATAAGATTTCTGCTCATGTATCACTATCTCGGAATATAATTATTGTTCTTGTTGTGTTGCTTGTTCTGGAATGAAAAGTAATTGCTTTCAGCAGACATGATAAATTACTATTATTTTTTGACATTATTTTTTCGTTTTTATCAGAGCACACACATCATTTAGTTCTATGTGATTTGACGATAGCTTAAAATAGGAATAAGTCTACACTGCATAATTCGTTGCATAAACATAAAACATGGGCTCTTTCTGTGAAAACAACACGGTGTTGCAGAATATGTGGCTTACTCGTTGTACAGAATATGCACTGTGGAGAGTAGAAGCTGCTCAACACGGCACGGCTCGGCTCGGCTCGGCTCGGCTCGGTTCGGGCCACCACCCACCTCATTTCATTTCTGAAAGTAAATTGGTGCATTTTCCCGCAATCTAGGCATAGAAATCAACTAAATAGATGATTATCTATATTGCTCTTTTCTGTTATAGTGAGAGATTCCCTTAAAACACAGATATTTAAAAAAAATGTAAAATATTAGTTTGAACACCCGCCCCCCCCCCCCACCCCGCCCCCAACCGTGATGGTAATTCACCTTTAGGAAAGACTTTTATTACATCTTCTAATTGTTTGTGAACGAACTGCCACAGTTCTTCGGATATTTTTCAGAATCCCATCTGCCGGGTTGGTAACACAATTTTAGTAAACTCTTCAGGCTGGGAATTGGAGTCAACCGCGTGTAAAAGTTTGAGTAGACAGTATGCTGGTAACGGACCGGTCACAGTGATCACGTTAAAAGTTGGAGGAGACAGTATGCTGGTAACGAACCGGTCATAGTGATCACGTTAAAAGTTGGAGGAGACAGTAAGCTGGTAACGGACCGATCACAGTGATCACGTTAAAAGTTGGAGGAGACAGTAAGCTGGTAACGGACCGATCATAGTGATCACGTTAAAAGTTGGAGGAGACAGTAAGCTGGTAACGGACCGATCATAGTGATCACGTTAAAAGTTGGAGGAGACAGTAAGCTGGTAACGGACCGATCACAGTGATCACGTTAAAAGTTGGAGGAGACAGTAAGCTGGTAACGGACCGATCATAGTGATCACGTTAAAAGTTGGAGGAGACAGTAAGCTGGTAACGGACCGATCATAGTGATCACGTTAAAAGTTGGAGGAGACAGTAAGCTGGTAACGGACCGATCACAGTGATCACGCTAAAATGTCGGAAGCCGGTACTACACGGTTCACATATATGGGTTCGTTTTCGCGACTGACGAATTTACTGACTTGGTTAGTCACCACGACCCACAAAACCACAAACCACTACTCAAAAAGAGAATTTATGTGAATTGGCGATGTTTGCTGATCGTGATTTCATGGCAGTGCTCTGAACCCACAAGAAATCAAAATAGCGTTAACGTTAGCAAATATTTTGATTGTATTTCGTATGCTTCAAATTTAGTCCAAGTAAATCACTGACGATCGCATCCACTAAAATGGTGATGAGACCTTGCCATTCAAATAGCTTGTAAAATTTAGATGGGCATCGCCATTTGGAAATTTACGAACCAGTAACGGCGAACAGAGATCAAAACTCAATTCGTGGTTCGTGTAACTGTGTCAGTAAATCTTTCACTCTCGGAATGCGAAAACGCAAAATTCAGGAAGCAAGTCACGATTTACTGGCTGCATCAGTCGCGAAAACGCACACAGGGTGGCAACCGTGTGTTAACGAATATGTTAGCCGTAGCTGTAGTTTGGCCGTTATTTCTACGGTCTTGAAGGATTTCTGATATCGCGAGTTGACAGGAGCCTAACTGTCAGTTGAATTGGAGAAAGTATTCAGCCGAGTATAAAACAAAGCACTGCTTCTCAAGCTCCTCAAAACAAAAGTCTTTCAATAGTTGTTTAGATGGAACAAGCAGTACCTCCACAACAAGACAGCGATTCTAACTCCGCAGTAGAAGAGAAGCAAAACTGCCTACACCAAACATGGAGTTCTTCACGGGGGCGGGGTGGGGTGGGGTGGTGGTGGTGGGTGGGGGTGGGGTGGGGGTGGTGGGTGGGGTGGGGGTGGGGCTGCGGCGTTCCTTTCGCCCTGGTATTTATTAATCATTTGAAGAATGTGATATCACCAAAGTAAAAATGTTGTTATGCATGTAGATGGTCTGGTCCTCATATGTACAAAGGAATACCTAGGACCCACTAACCATGGCTCTAAACAACATTTGATAGGTTAGAAAGCTAGATGTCAGACTGGTACATGACAATAAACATCAACTTCCCACTTTTCTGCGTCAGAGCAAGCCTCAGACTATAACCCTGAAATCAATTGACAAACTATGCTCAGAGACTACTCTCCTCTCCAAAATCCTTATGATAAAGACAGCTCAAATCATGCGAACTGCCCTACAAAGTAAACTATTGGGCAAAGAATGGCGGGACAACCACGACATACTATAAAGGAACCACGACACACTAAAAAGGACACGCATGGGACACATCTGCAGAGTCACTTCCAGAAGGTTGTTGAGGTCCAAAACCAGAACCTACGGATTATAAGAGGGGGATTCACTCAACACATATCCCTGACACGAAAACACTATTCGGCCTGCAGTCTGTGGAAGGTAGAAAGAATGATAAAGCTCTCTCAGTTTCCAAGGTGGAATCAAAGAATGAATTTGCCTACATGAAGCAGACAAAAAAGCCCATGCTTTCTTCGTTCAGTAAAACAGTTACGTGTATCTAGCTTAATCTCCCTCCTCAACCCCACTCACACACCCCACCCACACTACGACAACCACCACCACCAACACCGCCGCCGACGCCGCCGCCGCCGCCGCCGCCGCCGCCGCCGCCACCACCACCACCACAATCCACTGCATACGGCGTTGAGCGAGGTCCACCTCCATCTTATCTACCTGTGGGATTGTTAGGTAAATGCCCACCTAATATCCCTATTCGGAACAAAATAACTCTCTACTCATCATAGATCACATAAATTGGGTTTATTCCAAGACACATGACTCGCCGCATGAGCTGCAGACTGACCATATTTATAACAGGCATATTGTCATCGTGACTGCTGTGCAATCTGTCATACATGCACTTCAAAACCAGATACACTCACAACAGGACGAGTTAAAGTCACCTTTCCTTCAACCATTACATGCCACAAAACAAAAGATATCCGATAGATCACAGGCCAATGCAGCATATATGGAAATGCCCGAGCTGATGCGGTAGTTAAGAAAAGAGGAAAGAGTGTACAAACAGAGGTTACATTACATTCAAGATTGCATGGGATACTGGCGGATCTGACCTAATAATTGAGATCTTCGTTGTTATTTAATTAATAAATGTAAATAGAGGTGACACTTCTAGACATTTGGCGTAACTGTATAACACGTGAGTAAAACAGAGAAGTCGCTTGACACAATGAAGAATTATAGCGCCTTCTCTGTTTTCCTCAGTGCTATACAATTACGCCATGTGTTTAGGAGTTTTATATTCGCCTCTATATTTACTCTATTCATACCAAGTCTGTATAAGTGACACAATTTATCAACAGGCGCGTACTGATTCCATAACACTAATTAAATCATTTTGTATCTTTCTGACAGATATTCACTATATGTGGTAAATATCTGTGACAGGTTCCCTAGTAAGTCATCTGAATGAATAGAATATAAACACGAATATTCACCATAGATACTCTCATGTTCGTGCCAGTCTGTGAGAATATCGTGTACAATATTCTGCTATGTTTCTTGGAACTAAGAAAACGTGCTACAAAGTCTGCTCACATACACATCGCACAGGAAATTAAGATTACTTACATTTAGGACAACTAGAAGCATCTAGAACCTTATAATTAAATGGTTTATGCCTCGCTGTTTATATACTATGTATTTCGCTTGGATGATCTGCACTCAGTTTGTATCTAGCCTTGGTATAATTAAATCTGTTTTAATAAAATATGATACATTCTGGTAATATTTATTAGTAAGGATTATTAATGGCCGGATCAGATCTTGTAACCTTGAGCACTCACAAATGTAATTGTATTAAACGACCATTACGTAGTAAAAATTTGGACAATGGACGATGTAAGGTTTGTTGTATGAATTGCCACAGATTCTTTGTGGTTTTTATGCGCTTGAGATAATCAAATAATCATCTTATAACTGCAGTGAGTGAATTATCCTGTTAATGCTTTCATGCGTGCACCATATCTCAGATTGTAGTCTATTAATCTAACCCTAATATCTCATTTTGTGTCACATGCTCCGGAATGTAAGGCTTTGTCTCAGATTTTGTCTATATGGTAATTCACCTTTCCAGAGTACCTACCCATCATATGACGTCATAATGAACTGCGTCATGTGTAGAATGACATAATGATGAATGACGTCGATAAGTACGTCACGAACGCATATTTGAAGACGATCTATGCGTTGTTGTACAAATTGTTTGCTTTTACTATTTAATAAATATTCTGTTGAATATTTTGAAACTAATTTGACTGGGCGTCCAGTCAAATAAGTTACAAAATATTCAACAGCTTCCCTGTATAGTTTTCAGGAAATTGATAGCTAGGGCATTTGGGGATCGATCAATCCCAACACGGCGAGGTGTGGGTGGAGCTTAGCTGGTGATGGGCGGGGCATGGCTAAAAATGGAAAGGCCCATTATTCACGCACTATGAGACTCATCCACGCCACGACTGGCCTCGCACATTTGATGTTTATATGCAGGATTTGGACCCACGATCTTCGGTTTTCGAGTCTACCTCGTGTCCAGAGGGCCACGGGTGTCATATCGCGTACATCTGGACTGATAGGCCGTACTTCATCTATCACACAGAGTTTAAGCAGCCATCTTGCAAATTCTATATAGGTAATCTTGTGGTGTTACTGAATCTCTATTACTAAATTCCACTCCACGACCAGTTTCGCACTTCTAGTGCTCATCAAAAAGCCACGGGTGTCACATGACTGGATAAATTAGTGGTATCCGCGTGATGTCGTACAGGCTAAAGATTCCTTGCCACACTCTGCGCGCATAATCAACATGGTGCATAATTACGGTCTAACAGCCACCTGCACAGCATGCGACAGCCGTGGTCCTCTGGTAACGAGGTCTATTCGTAAACCAAGGGCCATGGGTCCAAATCCATCCTTTCGAGAACCGCAATAGGATGATCGTCTACCAATAAATGGTCGACTCATGGAGATCTGTTAACACGAATTGGCGTTATACTATGCGCCTTCATTGTGGACAGATAATAATAAAAGTGAAATATACCCTCTGATTTTGATATAATGGACCTTTCCATTTTTAGTTATGCCCCGCCCATCACTAGCTAAGCTCCACCCACACCTCGCCGTGTTTGAATTGATCGATCCCCGAATTCCCTAGCTATCAATTTCCTGAAAACTATACAGGGAAGCTGTTGAATATTTTGTAACTAATTTGACTAGGTGCTGTTGCTGCCTATGGCAGCAACAGCGCCTAGTCAAATTAGTTTCAAAATATTCAACAGAATATTTATTAAATAGTAAAAGCAAACAATTTGTACAAAAGGCATAGACCGTCTTCAAATATGCGTTCGTGACGTACTTATCGACATCATTCATGACGTCATCCATTATGATGTCATTCTACACACCGCATAGCTGATTATGACGTCATATGATGGGTACATACTCTGGAAAGGTGAATTACATTGCAGATCAATTTCTATTTTGGTATATAGTGATTAAATAATAATTATTCCGAATTACTGATATGTTGCTACTAAGCCCTATATAATATAATCCGGATTCGTGTGTCTTTTAAGTCAATTATAATGCCTTATAATCGATGATACCACGAAGCAGCATCGCTTAGATGGGCTTGACTAGAGGCGGTATCATCTGCTTCATGAATTGCCTCACTAGATCGTGATTGATGACTTCAGACCAACACGACGAAGTGGAACAAATTACACGTTTATTCTTGTCTCGTCTATGAAGGCTATGTTTAAAAACGTATTAATCTTTAAAACGTACTGCTGGTAACATGCACTGCCTCAAACAAACCTAGGGCGTGTATGTTATTGATGATTCATTTCGTAATGTGGTGAACTCCCCTGGCCTCACGGCATCTTGGTCCAGTACTAGACCAATACCAGCCCGTAATGCTCTAGTTTTGGGCCAGTTCAGGCGAAGTAGACCATGCTAACAAAGTACAGTTCATACTAAAACTATCTGGCCTTCTCCGACTAGCAATCAGCGAATTATATATTCATGCGCTTTTCACAAACTGATATTTGCTGTGAGAATGACTTTGCTGTAGATATGTTGCTGTGAAAGATAATATCAACACACGCCCGCCCGCACGCACGCACGCACGCACGCCGCCCGACCACACGCACGCACACACAATCACATTGTTTCATCCTAAGTCCTCTTAAGCCATGATGATAACAATAAGTTCATTTTCTAAAGGTAAACCTGTTTGAAATCTGACAAGCTTTCCCACATAAACGTACTTCGTCCCCTCACATCACTTACATAAATATAGGACCGTATGCGCTCCATCCCGGTCATAGACCTTGGGTCCTATTGGCATTATGCTTTTCATTATGTAACATATCTTCTACGTGTAGCATATAAATGTATCGTAAAATGCATGCCGTTATGGGTCTTTAAGAATAGTGGGATGTAATAATATGTTTATCCAATCATTTATGTTCTGTTTAACGAGTTAATGTCGGGGTCTAATGAAGCACAAGTATGTGTATCATTGTGTTGAAGATTACACACTGTTAATCGTAAAAGGATCACGTTTCAATCCTGTTATTAATCAAATCCATATATAGAAGGCGCGCCATAAACCAGTGTAATGTCTGAATGAGGCAGAGAAATGAAGAGCTCGTAAACTTGAACTGGGAACACGCAATGTTGTAGATAAATATATTCAACATGTAGATGGTAACTTGATCGTTGATGAATATACTCTCACTTCATTAGCTATATCTAGAATCTTGGGCTTTGGAAATCGAAGATCATTAGTTTAGGATCTGAGAGTCGAGAGCGGGTTTTATATGAACAGGTCTAACATATTTACACATTCGGTTCTATCAACAGATGGGGTTGCTTTCGATAAATTGAGCAAGGAAGGAACGTGACATGGAAAGTATTATCTGTCTTCAGCTCGAATTAAAAGAAAAGTTCGTCGAAAAGAGCTAAATCAGCCGAATATATTTTCAAAGTTATGTAATAAATATCGTCGGGATTTTCAAATAATCACCAGACGCTTGGCACAATTTAGAGATAATATTGGCTAACCCTGACGAGAAAGTGGACGACAAGTTTACTCACCGCTGCCATTTACAGCCGTAGCAGAAGTGATTGAAGCAGCTAAGCAGACGGCGGCGTCCATGGAAATTCTTATCAGAATTAATCAAAGGTCTGTCGCTGAAATCTTTGAATGGGCGGGTATTAAGCCAATAGAAGGATAATTGTGACACAGAATATATACGCGATTGGACATGTGTCGGCAGATAGAAAGTATATTACCTAGAGAACGATCGCACAAATCATAAGGTTATCACGTAATAAATGCAGGCGAACTAGCGACAAACATGGCAGACATTTCTTAGTTAACTATAAAGGGTCAAAGCCTAAAGGAAAGATCCTTTCATCTCTAAATCGGCCAACATCAGCGTTGAAAAAATTAGCATGTGCCATAATTTTTTCGATGCTGTAGACAAAGTGTTTATTGATTACTTATAGTGCATTTATTCAGACCTATCTCTGCTGTGGTTACTGTATAATTATGCATATGATACATATGGCACTGAGTCGGCACATAGCAACTGCCCACGTTTTGGGGATACAATATAGCTAAAGAATAAGTTATCATGTTTCAATAACAAAAAACAAAAACATCTTGGGCTGTTCACTAAGAAAGAAATGTTCTGTTGAATACTCTTAGCTTAATTGGATTGGAAGAAATTGCTGCCTAATGATTTATTTCAGTTATTTCTGGTATTTACAGTAGATGATGGTCGCATGTTTCTCTCAGAGGTCGCTTTTCTTTAATATATTCTGCGCGGAAGTCTTGTGAAACTGGTATAATATCAGATGATGGTCACGTATCTGACGATTTTATGCCATCTACAAATAGTTTCCTACGGCACGGCGTTTATTAATTTGACTAGAATGACCATCTTGGAAGAAGGATTTTCAGGGAAGCACATACGAGCCTGTTCAGGTACTGTGGCTGGATAACCGTAAGCCACCCTGTTTTTAATCTTTGTTTTGGCTACAGTCTTCTTGCCTCGGGCGATTTTCCTGCAATTAAACTCCGTATCAGTCAATTCACATTTCCAGAGTATGTACCCATCATATGACGTCATACTCATCTACGCGGTGTGTAGAATGACATCATAATGGATGACATCATTAATGATGTCGATAAGTACGTCACGAACGCATATTTGATGATGGTTTACGCCTTGTTGTACAAATTGTTTGCTTTTACTATTTAATAAATATTCTGTTGAATATTTTGAAACTAATTTGACTGGGCGCTGTTGCTGCCATAGGCAGCAACAGCACCCAGTCAAATTAGTTACAAAATATTGAACAGCTTCCCTGTATAGTTTTCAGGAAATTGATAGCTAGGGCATTCGGCGATCGATCAATCCAAACACGGCGAGGTGTGGGTGGAGCTTAGCTAGTGATGGGCGGGGCATAGCTAAAAATGGAAAGGTCCATTAGCAGTTAGCACGCCTTCATTCTATATAGGCATACCTCAGTTAAACTCTTAATAAATGTTTTGAAAACAAAAAGACTGAAAGTCGTTGCCTTTACCGCTCAATAATATAGACCCTACATCACCGAACGTAGCTAAATATAAAGTCAGCTGAATATTTTGTAAGTTTATGGTATTCATTTGAGGCTGTCAAACTTCAACAAAAACCTTTCAAAGATTAAAACATATTGCTTAATATAAAGGTTATTAAAAACGCAGGACACATTGAGAAATCGTAGCTTTATATCTTTTTAAAACAATGAAAATAAAATTTTAAATGAGAGCTGTATGCAGAAAATAAGAAGTTGTGGTCAAAGAGCTGTATGAAACTATTAGTGGCATACGCCCCTATCACAGAAAAAAGCGGTTTAATGCGCTTTCCAAATCAAAACATTGTTCAAAGTTTGAAATTCAATGGTCTAATCATCGAGGGAATCCATTGTGCTTTTAACCAAAAATTATTTTTTTGCTTGTTTTTAAAAATAAAATATTCGGCTATATTTCAATGATTATGATCATGCATCGAAGCATCGTCTTTGTGATGTACTGGCTGATCCAAGCCTCATTCATTCTCTAGAAGAGAATATCGTGGAAATTCAGATTAATGTGCTGCTCAATTGACAGAATATATGATAAATGGCTGATCTATGCAGCGTATGCGACACTCTGTTTGATCACTCTGATCTTGGGTCTTCAGAGCAATATTGCATCCATGCTGGAATTGATGAATCACCGTGCACATGCCGCTATGTAACGACTGTTATGCTTTCATGTGTACAGATTAAAACAGAAATGTTGCTTTACGTCAGAACGGTCACATGTTTAGAAAACTCTATCCCCTGCACAACCACAAATACTGTATTATATTTAGGCTTGCCACGAAGTGTTGTTAGACTTTTGCAAAAGCTATGGCCGCCCACCCACCCCACCGACCGTCCAGTTATCTATGTTCAGCAGTATAAATTTCGATTTTGACTAAATTTGGGCGGAATGGTACGCTTGTGCCTATTGATTTTAGGGCCAAATGACAAATAGTCAAAGATTAGGATTATTGAAAACGAAGTGGCGCGATAGTTCTCGTTCTGCTGGAGGAATCAGCACAAGGAGGGAGGTTTCCCTTGTCATTCTGAAGAAACGTTCTGGTATGGTAGGAGAGGAGAGTAAACCTGTGGTAGATCTGCAACTAAAATTTTACCACCTCATTTCTCTAGATGAAAATCACAGTTCTCTAAATGGGTACAGGCTCCCATAGGAATATCAAGCATATAAGACTTTACGTACATAACTAATTGGCTCAACCATATTCAACTTTATGTACATAAAAAATTGGTCAATACGTTATGCACACAAAAACGCTTCGGCGTACATACATTTTCAGGCATACCGGAGCACTTCAATCTCATGTAGCGCTACTCGAGAGATCGGTGGGAGGGAATGTGCTGCGGACAATCCACCCAAGGTCATTGTGGGTGTGGTGGGAGGGAGAGACGGCGCTGCGGGCAATCCACCCACCCCACGTCGTCGTGGGTGCTGTGGGAGGGAGGGCCTCTGTAAACATGGATATAGGCCACTCACACCTTCCATATATCAAGCAAATAGACGTTCGCATACATGAAAAGCATATTGATACCACTCACCTCCGGGGGAAGACGTTAAACGACCCGTGGCTCCCATTGCCCTCTCTATCCTTGTGGGCACACCCCGGGTCATTGGCTGCCTCGTGGGTGTCAGGCGACCATCGATGAATCAGAGAAACACGAAGTCCTTGCCAGTATCGCATCGAAATGAAGGAATCACACATAGGTTTTTCCAGGTGCCTTGACAATGCTCTCCCAGCAGAATGCCAAAGTGTCTGCCATCAGCTGACTCTAGCGTGTTCACGTGTTACACAGAGCATCTGGTACTGAGTGGGTGTCTCCCAGCGGGTACAAATACGCCCACCCTCTCCAAGCCATAGAAGTGACACACAGAGTCAACATCGGGTTGAAAATGGTCATAGATGTTTGTGGTAGGATTTATATTGGGGCTCATCTCGGAAGTGTGCCCATTTAGCAGCTACAATCATAGCTGTCTGTGAAGCGGCCATCACATGTATTAGCAGTATCCTAAGTAGAACCAGCACCTTGCGCCTAAGCTAAACCGAGTGAACACATTGAGGTAAATCTGCATCGGATCGAGCTCTGTACCGGCCCAACTGTCATCAGGTTGGGTGCTAACTGTTTCATTTTACCACCAGCTAGAAACCGCTGTTCTATCACGATATAGGTTGTCTGCAGACTGGCGAGTCAGATACGCTCCAGTATCTTCACTGAGGCCTTCGCCTTCTAGGAGTGTGACACACCTTCTATCCGCAGAATGCATTCTTGAATATTTATTGCTTCTTCCGGCCCATCAAAGTGGCGATGCAGCAGGCACCTCCCTCCAGTGACACCAACTTTATGACCAACCACAACTAAGGCTGCACCCTCCTGCCCTATATATGTTAGAAACGATGAGCCACATTATAAAGCGATCAGATATTGCTATCCATTTTCACAACATTAGAGAGCGGCGTGACCTCATGATCAATGACTGTTCGGGGCCTATATGTGGAGATCCAAGCCTGCCATTTATCATCAGGTCCAACACTATAACATACCTCATTTTTCTCGAAGACTATCTGTAGTTGCTTTGCCAGGCTCAACAACACTCTATCATGTGACATCGGTGAGGTATGCTTCACAGCCGGTTCTACGACGTGAAAGCTGAGGTCAGCATTCAAGATATTGGCATCTTCCACCTTGTCCTCTGACTGTTCTATTAGGGGCTCGAGGATGAACTTCTTTGGGAAGTCATAGCGTAACACAATCCTGCTACCATCCCTGTCTCAACCCAGGCGCTCATTTGAAACATCTTTGACATAGTTTAGTAGCTCAATTCCACCATCACCGATGGCATGAAAGGATGAAACGTCTTCGAGTCTGCCTCACACTTTGGTCCGAACAACTTGCCATCACTTTCTTTAACATTGGCAGCATCAACATCGTACATGTCCACGACGTCAGCAAGACCTGTTGAGTGAACAAATATTGGCTCAATCTTAGATATTAGGCTTAAACAGAGCATATATCCATGGAAATCGTTCGACTGCCACTTCAGGCTGGATGATCAGGCCATCTCTAGTAGGTAGATGCGTGTTACAGTACCATGTAGAATGGGTCCTCTCTGAGGGGCCCCAGTGTTCTACCACCTACATGCTGCCAATGTCTTACATCCACCTCCAGGAAGTGCCTATCACAACTCACTGGTAGAAGTGGTGCTAAACATTATAAATATCTACCAGGAGCGAACATCAACTGTGGAAATCCATCAGCCCCAATCTGTTCACATCCGCAAACAGCCTGTTTGACAGCTCCACCATTACCTTGTATACCAGCACAGATGGTAAGTTTTGATGCGCATTTGGAGTTTACCACGCTGGGTAGTCAGGGAGCCCTGGATAAGCGAGCTTCTCGGGAGTGTTGAACTATTCATATGGGAACCAGCTGTGTACACCCATAGGCTTTGATCCACGCCTCGTAGGCGACTCCAGGGCCGAGGTAGGTCAGCACACCGAGAAACTGCAGCTCATGTGTGATGAGGAACATTGCCTGGCTAGCTATCTTGGCGACTTTCAGTGTATCTACACTATCTGTCAGCTCATCCACGAAATATTCCTTGATGAGATTCAGGTCATATCGCCCAGAGTTGAATCCCATATTGGGCACTTGGTCGCACCACTCATTGATCACCTTATGTTGTTGTTTTGGTAACTTGTCCAGGTCGGGGGAGCTGGCTCGCTCTCATTACCATGTAAGGAGCAACCTACTGACAGCAACATAGGTATGTGGGTACTCTCGATCATGATAATCTTTGTCAGATTGGTCTTGATGCCATCTATGAGGGCTTCAAAGTCATAGACGATGAAGTGTGGGTAGAACACATTCACTCTCTGTGGCAGCAGTGTTGTAGGCGAGCTAGCCCTATAGTTTTCCTCTATCACCCTCTAGCCTCTTCACTTTGTTGATGTTGATGGCATCCATGCCTGAAACATCCAAGGAACTGGTAAAAACTGTTGCTAGTAGTTCTTATCCATCTACAGGAACTCCCTCGATCCAACGTTCATGGAGAGCATGACGGATGTGTATGCCTCGTCGTTGTGACTCGTGCTCGAGCCATTGTATGGCGATCTTACTGGCCTGTTGAGGCGGATAGAACTCATTTTTCATATGTAGACTGTAGTGCGTCCACCTTCTCCCTGGGCATACGATGATTGTCTCCCCAGCTGTGCAATGGTCAGTGTGGCAAGGGAGGTTACATGCCTGCATGGACTGCTGCTGACAGTGGCAACATGCGCTAGCATGAGCCAGCTTGGCGATGTCTTTAATGAAGAACGCATTGTGGTCGTACACTTCGATGGTCATGATGTTCAGATAGTGTGCCAGTTGCCTGCTGTGCTATGTTCATAAACACGAATCCCTGTCTTCACAAAAAATTCTAACTTGGGATCCAGTGCCATCTTGGGGACATCAGTCACAGGGTTGCTGTAGAACTGATTGGCGAGCCCTCGTGTGGGAGCTGTACTTCTATCAGTTCTCACTCCCTGAGACACTGCTAGACATCTCCAGAGACACATGTTGCCCTTGTAGGCATCGGTTGCCACCACACCCTTGGTCTGCCGGATCCAGTTGGGGAGTGGTCCAGTCCATAGTAAGGATGTTGGTCGATGCCAGCTTTTACCTCGATGTTGATCGATCAGATGAAGGCCCACTTTGTGTTCAGTCAATCAATATTATTTGTGTAGAGGCGTGCTTGCTCTCTGGCTGCCACCCACGTTTGGGCTGTTCCTAGTGTGTTCATCCATGGGCTCTGTGGAACATTCTTTTGGAATAGCATCACGCTACTACCATTGGCATGGCGAATGCGATAGGTGTGAGTGTAGAAGGCATTCTGTGCAGTCTGCTGAATCGTTGCCATGATGTGTTCTGAGATGTCGCCTCAAAGACCTCTGAAGAACCTCCAGCATATTGTGCACCATTCTCTCTCCTCTACTTCCCGCTCACCAAGGCATTCATTGAGAGTTTGCTCACCTTCTCACCCAATACTCTGTGCTACGGGTTCAAACATCCGTCATCGTCCCAACAACATCCTACAGATTCTCCATAGGAGACGTAAGCATTCAAGTGGATGGTCTACCATCTGGGTAGTGACAGCTTTGCCTCGCAAGCTAGCAGTCACCTCCTCGTGCAACTGCCGAAGCTCATGGCTGCACTGTGCTTTCTTATGGGTGTTCTCAGAGTCACCGGAGATGGTCGCTGGAAACTTTCCTGTCTGTTGTGCTCGGCAGAGTCACTTCATAAACTCCTCCACACGGGCCTGTCCCATCATCTGGAGCAGGTAAGCTTTGCGGAACTTAGCGGCTACTCTACAGTCGAATTGCTTTGCCATCGCTCGATGCGTATGACAGTAGCCATGCGTTATCCCTCTGTGGATGCGTATTTCTAATTGGATGTTCAGAGCAGCTATGTGTGCTTCCTCGATTCTAACCAGATCTGTTGATTGGTGTTCAGACCAGCTGTGTGTGGGTTGGTACACCACTATGGATGTGTTTCTCTAAATGGAAGTCTCTGACACCCACGAGGTGTCCAACAGCTCGGTGGTGTGCATTCAGGGGTAAAGAGGGCAGTGGGAAACCTCAGATTGTGGAACGGCAGCCCCCAGAAGGCGGTGGTATCAACATGATTTTCATGTACGTGAAGGCATTTTTGTTTAATATATATGGATGGTGTGTGCGGCTGTAGGAGGTGATCAATCCATGTACTCAGAATCCCTCCCTCCCACCGCACCTGCAATGACCTGGGGTGGACTGATTGTCCGCAGCACCTTCCCTCACACCGACCTCTCGGGAAACTCTACGGGAGACGTAGGCGCTCCCATGTGCATGAAAATGTATGTACGTCGAAGCGTCGTTGTGTACATAACGAATTAGCCAATTCTTTATGTACGTCACGTCGATTATTGTTGAGCCAATGCTTTATGTACATAAAGTCTTATATGCTTGATATTCCTGAGCCCATTTAGAGAACTGTGATTTTCATTTAGAGAATTGAGGTGGTTTCATTTTAATTCTGGATATAGTACTAAAGCAGGTCATCGAAAATGGTAGTTGGCCGAGCCTCCGAGAGCTCAAAATATGTTTGTTGACGAATATGGCAACATACAACCTGTAATTTATGCACATGCGGATAAACTCTATCAATGCGTCGCCTTAAGTCAACTGTCACATTTATGACAGTATTAAAATTGCGTGTGCTAAATCAATTCTGTTACCATTCATTGTGTATGCTCTGTATAACGTGTTGGTAAATAATTACCATCAATGAGCTGTAGTTTAAATAAAATGAATGAATAATTACCGTATTATTGAACAGATAGTAAGTGAACTCGAATATTATATAATAATAAACCTACACTAAATAGTTTCGATGAATGTCGTATGCTATTGTCATAAAATGGGGATATAAATTGAGTTGACTCCACTTGGGAAATTTTCCAAATATTTAAGTTATTGTAGATCTACACAAATTGTTATATGGTTGATCTGAAATGTGCATAATAGCGATATATGCCAGAAAGTGTCTCTATCAATTATGTCATGAAAGGGTTATATTCTTCGTGGACTAACGGGGTTTCGTCTTTCGACTATAGGACCGATATATATCGTATATATATATATATATATATATATATATATATATATATATATATATTTACTAGACACAGTTCTTGTGGAACATCATGTCTAGGTGCGCATCTGGAAAAGTGGCTGCCATTCCAGTAGATTAAAAACAGGCTATGTACATATAAGTTGCAAAAGGCACAACCTTTGAAAATTGATATCATTATTAGCAACAAACCGGTCTTCTTTCTTTGTTTTTCGGATAAAATGGTCAACATTCTGACCTTTGAACCATATTAGGATTGCAATTATACTATCTACCTCAATTTCTGATCATGTGCCAAGTGAAATCTATTCTAAACCAATGTCCCAGCATCTTGACGAATAATATTATTAAGCATAGCGACCTGATGTCTACTTCAACGCAATGATTTTATTAAGAAGCTTATTAATTTGAAACGATATTTGTAGTCTAGTGATCATTACACAAGTTCTTAAATGGGTAAATGTTTGGTGTAATTTGTATGTGCTTATCCTGCTATCAAATAACGTGTAATTGACTGACCTTTTAGACTTGCATCTTGTGAAGTGAATTACACGTCTTGCCTCAGAATATGACCGTGTCCCAGTAAGTGGCTTTTTTAAAGCAATGATTGCAGTGTTGATAAAGGGAAAATCCCTTACTGTTTTGCCGAACATAATTGGAATACAGGAAGAAATAGATGAGATATTATGATTAGTTTTCAAAGGATGTAAATCACAAGCTTTTGACTGGATGGTTATAGAATGTTTGGATGCAAATTATGTGTTCAAATTGTAGAAGTCTTACAGACTAGCATGTATATCGACATCGCCAAAGTAAAGGTTTGGATCGCAGGTTTTATTTCTAAGCATATCAGCAAACAATATTGAAAGCAAGTTATATTATCTCGCTATATTTACCGATTCCATCCAAGATGCGCGTGCGTCGGCATGGCGACTATTCTCACTCGTATTACGCATAGATTCTTGCGGAGTGATGTGGTAAATGATTTAATCAAACGAGTAAAAAGAAAGTGGAATAATAATATTATAGACTCATTAGAACAGAACATTAGAAAACGCTTCTGAATGTCACATACGGCAGACATTAACCTGATGTACTGTTTTATTCCATGTAAATGGCCAGCACTTCGTCTGTGATACAGATGTTATTTAAACAACCAAATCAAGTGTTCGACTGTGATGATTTTATTAATGACAAGCTTTTGTAAACTAAGTAATTTCTCCTCACTTGCACACCGTTGCTATGCATTGAACACTTTCCAGATGCATTTATTCTAAAGCGTCCACCACGAGTGTATCGTATTGGGTATTGTTTAAACTGTTAAACTACTGGACCTTTTCAGTTTTAGCTATGCCCCGCCCATCTCTATCTAAGCTCCACCCACGCCTCGTCCGTTTCCAGAAAATTATGCAGGTAAACTGTTAAATACTTTGAAAGTAATTTGACTGGGCGCGGTTGCTGCCTTAGGCAGCAACAGCGTCTAGTCAAATTAATTTCAAAATATTCAACGGAATGTTTATTAAATGGTAAAGACATACAATTCATACAACGTATCAGACTATTAAGCGTTTGAAGATGGAGTATATCCAGCCATTCATGATGGCATGATTATGACGTCATCTTACACGTCACGTAGTTGATTATGGCGTCATATGACGTCATATAATAGATGGATAAATTTGGAAAGGTCCATTTGTTGTACTGATGGCAGCATTAATATGGCGTGCAAACACAATAAACATACGTTGTCTCAGTCACGGTTGAAGGACATCTTGCGTGGGCAAATGAATAGTGAGAACAATTGCACTTTTCTCTCATCGGATATGCATTGTGGAATTGCATATATTATCATAAGAGAAAAATTTAGATGTAGTTTGGATGCGTGAGTAATATGATCACTTTGATTGATGAAAACCCCCGTATATTATTAAAGGCGTAGTCGGAATGAGTCTCTAGTGTTCCCATGAGGTGTTTGTGTTCCTGTCCCCCTCCCTCTGGCCAGGCCTCAAGTTCCAGGTGCTGGAATCTGGCAGAATGCATAGTGGTACGTTTTGAGCCAGAGGAGGGAGATCTGGACTTCCCTGGCCATTTTGACAATACCATCCTGGTGTTGGTTATTGGCACCATTGTCGATTCTTCCCATGTTTCTAAACAGTTTGATTTGAGTTATGTAAGGGCATAGACTTCAGGCCAGCTCTAGATTATGATAATATATTATGATACATACGGTGCTTGCTAGGATCGCAATTGAAGATGAATGCCCTGCAGCTGTCCTCGTGCCATTAGAGGCTGCGGAAGACCCAATTGTGTAAATGTGTCTCCACCAGCTTCGCAGATAACGTTCCCAAAGTAGTGATCTAAATACTGAAAGCTTTTTGCTATTTTCCCAATTCCTTCTTAGATATGATTCCTGGAAAAGGATTATTAGTTTGAAGTTTCCGTCTAAAAAAAATTAATATGGAATAAACATTTGATCAATCTAAATAATCTAATTTGCTAGCTATAGAGTTATCTGATTATTCATTAACGTGGGATGAAGCGGATGTGTTGAAAATCCGCTCTTCTTTCTTACCCTGCATCAATCATATGCCAACGTATCAACTGCTTTCTCTATTTCCTAAATTGCTGTAATTCACATGATACTAAATATCACCCTCAATCTCCTGCTATGAACTATTGTAGCGCGGACAGCCCTGTTGGGTACATATCGGCCCCGTTCAGCTGGGTACGAAATGCCAGTAGGCGATACTCCACACTCACCCCTCCACTAACCACATAAGGCCCGCGCATATATAAGCCATTTGTAAGGAGAATAGAATGAAGAGTTCGTGAGATGGCCCGATGCGCATGCGCGGCCATGATAGGTAAACAAACATTGACGCGCTAGACTATGGAGACTGGCAACTTATGTATATAGTTGCTCATATTATGGCGATTCCGTAATATGGGACCGTTCTCCATGATTTTGGTATGTATCATTACCAGAATTGAATGGAGAATTCGAAACTCTGAACAGAAATAAAATCGGTTCAGATCTGGCAAAGAAACGGTAAAGTTAAGACGACTATTGAGAGCTCTGGCTAAAGCGCGGACATAGCCAGGAGGCGCGCTTGATCAGGTGAGAGCCAGGCATGATTGCTCTAGCTATCTCACCTCATACACAACTCATGCTCTGATTGGCTGAGCCCGCTGGCGCAACCTCTCGGCCGAGTATAAAAGATCACAGTCAGACTCAGTTAGAATGGAGGCGGCTTCGGTCAGATTGGGAACATATTCCTTATCTGCCTACTGCGTAGAACTCGCGTTCTGCAATCTACACCAACGCTGCTTATTACAGTCAGGTTCCCTCTCAGGACAACTGCGCACCGCATCACACTATGTTTTTGGACACTCCTGGTAGATCAACAGGGGTAAAATTCTAAATTAAAAGAATGCTCTTTATTCTCACTGCCGTCACCAGTGGTGTCTTCATTGCGCTGTAAGACTTTTCGACTATTACCAACCAAATCAGCATATAAGAACGGTGGTGTTCTTAAATGTCTCACCAGACATGCCGTACCACGACAGAAACGGTGGTAATAATCAATGGACGCATCCAGCGTCAGTGAATTCAGGTTTTAGCCATGGCCCAGACAAGGGCATTGTTTTATGCGCTGTAAGAGCTAAGCGGCGTGGATCGTCTTGTGCCGAGAAAATAATCTACTAATATGTACTTACTGTCTCTACACAATGGAGACATCCGTCAGTCTTAAATCACAACCAGCATAATGGTGATACAGTGAACTTTTCATTATGTGCTATGTATGGCAATCTGTTGACCACCAGTAATGTCATTATTCTTCACTGTTCTTGAGTATGAAACATACTGGCCAGCATCCTGCAGTAATTCTCCAGATGAGAAGACGGTGTAAAGACAACATGTGGTGTTTAAGTTGCACTGATGACTAATAGGTGCACCACATAGGAACATATCATAGTTACGTTATACCGTTATTAACAAAAAATAATACTGCATTAAGTGGTACCGTAAGGTCATATGCGACCTCTGCTTTAGTATGATATTGTACATAATGTTATGCATTGTAAACGGTGTCAGCAATTAAACGGCACCGTAGGCTAAGTTGGCCTTATACTTCAATGAATGTATAATTGTAATTAGGCATTCTGCCCATAATATTAGTCAGAAGTAAAAACTAGAAAAATATTTGGACCGCAGTACACCTAGGTAATACTATACATCAACAACAAATGCATCACTATGTTTTCTCCCAACAGCACCAATTTTAAATTAAGACCGCTGCTCATGCTCTCTCCGGAGAACATGACATGCGGCCACTAAACCTAGAACTATGATAGCTTGATAGCTGCCTTTGACTACGCTTCTTTGGCCGCCTGGCCGAAATAATTGTTTGAATTCCCACCGTCAGAATGGTTAGGATCGTCTCAAAAAGCTACAGCAGGTTTCTTGCTGGCCAGAATCAATTTGTCGATTACACACATATCCCGTGTATCTTCGGATACCTATTAAGCAAGCTTTTTATGCCACGGATCACCATCTAACTCCTGACGTTGACTGTGTGAAGCCTTAGAGCTCACCACGCCCTATGGGAATGCCACCATAGATGGAATAAGTTTCTCTCTCCCCACCGTAACTAGTCTAAGAACCACTTTCTAAACACGCTTCTGTCAATGTGATTTGTCCATGTGTTGTTAATTGTGGTTGTGATGCGGTATGTGGAGGGATCGCTCTGCGGCTCTGAAGCTACCACCAGACAACATGTTGCATGCTGTCGGTCTGAGGAGAGATGCTCCGTGGGGTATCGGCAATGGTAGCAAGCATCCTCACCAGGAGACGTATTCGTTAAAGACATTTGGTGCTATGCCATTTGCAGCCTAAAAATATATGTTATAATATATAACTTAAAACTGTTGTTTAGGCCCACATAAGGTCCGCAAAGTACAGAGTGGTACCAACTAAAATAGATCTTTAGCTTACACAAAATGACGGTGCTGAATCCCGTAAGGATAAGCCACCCCCAACTTTACGTATATACAGTCACACCAACATTAAAATAACTACATTAGGATAAAATCACATAATACTCCTTTTTCAACTTTGTAAGATAGGAGGGTGGCCATTTTTACCGCTCTCCTCCTCCGCTCCGACGTTGAAGGCATTTTTTTTTTGGCGGAGGCCTGCATGAGGCACTTTCCTCTCACACAATTTTATATTTCCATTCATGTAGGTGATAGGGGTAACACATTGTCCTCCTCGTTTTTACCGTGGGACGTCTCTCTAGCCGTCTGCTCACAGACGGTGAGAGTACCTCCATCATTCCCTAGCATTTTTATAGTTGGCTGCCCACCGGTTGCCTTTTCACAAAGGAGCACAGTGTGGTACCATCATAAATTTCCTCTTAAGCAAACGGTAAAGATACAGTCATCCTTGGCACTTTAATGGTATGGGTTCACCGTTTTTCCCCTGCATGTTTATTGTAGGACATTTCTCTCTCGCCTGTCTTCTCTCTTCCTCCGCTGCAGCATTGCAGGCATTTTTCTGTGATGGAGGCCCGCGCGAGGCACTTTCCTCTCACAAACCAATACTTTTTGGCTAGCCTGAGGCAGATACAGTTTATATTAAACCAACTGACGGTGCCCTGCCCGGACTTTCCCCCACAGGGGTACCTTTCATGATACCCTCTATATATGACTAGATCGGTTAGGTACCGCTGGCGAGATATAAAATTAATACACCATTTTTAGTTTTTACATGCACCGTCCTAAGTAGCAAGCAAACAAAAAAAACTGTTTGCTACTTTTAATTGAGTAAAGTAAATTTGTGTGCTAGCACCGTTCTTTCCACCTTGGAGATGACGGCTAGACACACCGGAGACACGAACAGCCGGGATGACATGGTGATGTCCAATTTTCGCAGCAATGGCTGCACGAGCCCACTGGAACGTGATCATTCCACCGGCCCTGGAGGTCGGTTTTGTGGACACCGGAGACATGCGCAACCGCTCCCCAACCCTGAGGCTGACTGACCAGCAGCAGCAACAGCAGCTGTGGCGGCATCACCGCCCGGTAGCAGTAGCGTCGGAGCCACGTGCGCCCCCAGCGGCTACACTATGTCTAGTATGTTGTGTTGATCTTTGGTGCTAGTCGGATGCTATTGAGGTGAATAGCTACAAATTTAACTTGCTTGAGAATTTTATCGTTGGTACCCTATAATGTGCAAGCTAGATTCTCCACAGATGTTAGTTGTTTCAGCGATTTTATCAGTAATAAAACTGATATTGATAACATGATACACAATTAGACCATTACACAGTTCTATGTATGCCAGTAATGTGTAATACGCATTACTGGTATACATAGAGCTGTGTAATGGTCGAATTGATAGTACATTTTACATGTAAACGCAAGCATGAAAATGTGTGGTTATTTGTGGCTCATTAATGGTGGTTCATTAAATCCATTAAAAATAAAATTAAAAATTAGAAGTTTGGACAGTTGTTGTATTGAAATACTTATTCATTGACATCCACCATTAGCGGCTTCAGATTGTACTGATCCCTTTGTGCATAATACTACCATTGTAAGCTTGGCAATACAGATAATCTACATAACCATTGGTAATAGAAAGATGTATTCAATTGTACACACACTATTCATGATATTCCGAGTGAAGCATTAAGCATATAACAAACAATGAAGTTATGCAAATGGTTTGTAAATGTGAAGCCGAATGAGAAATTTGACTAATACTTCATGGTACAAGATACAAAATTCGTATATGGAAACAGTGTACCCAGCTCCTATGTATATTTGAGGGAGATGTGTTAGATTTTCACTTCATTGGGATTGCAGAAGCTCATTACAAATCAGTTGGTGAGCACTTCCGTTTTCTGGCATTAAATTCAGATATGGCAGCCATATAATACACACATGTGGCATACAGATAAAAACAGATCAGTGCACACACTCTTGTAGAAAGAAACAAAGATGAGAACTAAAATGCAAGTCATGGGAAAATGTAATTTAGACAAATATTTCCAACGTAGTGAAAGTAAGTAAGCCAATGAATCACTATATTACCTGGACTGATAGTAATACAGTAATCATACATACATACTGATAGCTATCGTCTCATTTGGATTGCTTGTAAAACCAGTACTTGGCATTTCCGAGCCAAAAGGTCAATTAGCTATCAAAGGAACCGGAAACAAATAAGTCAAGCCTGGCTGAAATACACTGGGAAATGGTACCTATGGCATCTTTTGTGCCATTACACTAGATCCACTGGACAAAAATGCATTTTGTTTTACACGTCAGTTCGTCACGGCAATGGTAATGAATATATGTAACCCAATTAATTCTGGTAAGATTTAGAAAGACTGCATCAAAATATATACTGAATATATAAACATTTCGTGCATAGTTTTCATGTATGGTTATAGCGATTTAGATCCGATGGGAACAAGTGAGCTAGAGCACCCGCTGCCAAACTATGTTCATATTTTCTCCAGTGTTCTAGACAAATCTACATTTATGGTCGTTAGCTGTTACCTATTCGTATTTCTGATTATGCGTCGATGTCTGATGCCAAGAGCCAATGTCTAGAGTACACAGTTATTCCTCACGTGTTTCTAGTCAGCAATGTAATATTTCTTTAAAATCTGAAGTTTTTATACTCAGGTTGGTAAGATTTAGTTTTTTGGGTCGCCGCTGAGCAGCCTATTGTTAGGCCAGCCTAGCCGATAACAATGGGCCAATATTACGATGTACTCCTTGTTTTATAGGGTAAACCTAATACACATTTAAGGGGCATGCCTCTGATATCTATAATTGAGTCGACGTCACGTGCATAATGCAAAAATTCACCAGAAAAAAATCAGAAAAAGGGTTGACTGACTAATTTATTTTAGATTCCAATGGAAAGAAATACACGTGATCTATATTACCCAGAAACTAGGGCAGATTGAGCTGGATGTTATGTGGCAGATAGCGTATGCCCAAGGGTACAGGCCAACATGCTGGAGGGTAATAGCTTTAAATATGATGAAATGTGCTACCAAAGTATTATCTTTTCTTGTGAACGAAAATGTCCATAGGGCCATAGCGCTGGCGTTTAACATCCAATCAACTTAATTTTACAATGCCGATATTATATGCATATATGATCATTGTACAAAGAGGGATCTAAATTGGTCCATAAATAACAAGGTGTGCCGCCATTTTTAACAATGTATAGACATACATAGTTACTAACAGTCGGATGGGACAATTGTTGGATGCTCTAGATAGTTATATCTCAGCTGACATACAAGTCACCAACATTAAATTCCACGTAGAATAGAAGCACATATATTATACAAATAAGTCACTTTAATTTCAAAAACTGTGATAGAATCGTCTAATCTAGCACTCAATCAATATCAAACTGGAGCAAATGTATATCTATGAAGTTTCAAAGTAATGATGGAATTGTGTACTCATTTTACTAACATATCGGGTCACGTCCATGCTTTGTGAAATAACAGAGACTAAGTTTGGATTGAAGCATTATGGGTTTTCAAATACAATTTCAAATTTTTACACAATTTACGTTACTCTCCAGAGGGTGTTAGTACTTAGTATGCATGTTTCCTGTGTATCAACTATAACTTAGACAATTTCAGGAAAACATGCTTTATAATCCTCAACCAATTTTAAAACAATCTTTTGGGATTATTTGGAAACGGGTCTATATGAAAGAATATTGTTTGCAATATCTAACGTACCAAGAACAACACACCTCCAACCAGTGCTTAGGAGACCTGGCGACACACGTCATGTACACAGTGAAAATTCAACTATAGATATTCCATCAGAAATCGGAAACTTCAAAATATACCATCCAATGAATATTTTACATGAATAAGCGGGCCAAATCAAATTTCCCTTTCAACAGGCTTGCAGAACCACTTTCCAAATCTGATTTTCGAAACTGTTAGTTCTTTTCTGCCAATGTTGAAATATGTTTACTTTTATTGTAGCTGCCAAAACAGAAGAAAAGTAAACGTCCTGTGGCAGATAGCTCCACAACATTATTGACTTATTGTATGTGAAAGCAAGCTGGGTTGTAATTCCATTTATTTTGTTATATGTTGTTGGAACCGATTCTGATGGTCTCTAGCTAATGATTTAGAATGGAAATCTGGCTGTACACCTACCAGTCTTGTGTGATACATCGAGAATAAACTAAAGTTGCAGTATAAATGGATTATACATGCAAAATTTCAAAACAGCTACACGTAGCTGATCATGGAACTGTAGTGATTATATAGAATGTATGGGTCACTGTATCATCATGTTCCCATTATCCATCAGTTCTGTCTTCATGACATAAGATACCAGGGTACTACTGATAAAATACTGATATACAAGTAAGGCACGGTGCCAACCTAAGTTATGTGTTGGTTGGAAGCTCGATATATTATTATTATTATTATTATTATTATTATTATTATTATTATTATTATTATTATTATTAATAATTCCGGTTGTGACCTTACACATTGGAGTGATCCGATATGTCATTTAATATCTGCCATCATAATCAATTACGTCATTTGTTTGCCAACATCACAATCAAAATGACGTAGCTCCGTCACGAAATTCGAAAAGTTCTTCACGAAGGTGTAAGAATTATATGTCTTTTGTAAATTAAAAAAGAAAATAGGCAGCAACAGCTCCCTGTCAAATTAGTTTCAAAGTATTCAACAGTTTATCTATATGATTACCTTGCAATTGTGATTGTGGGAATTCAGGGTTCAACGTATATACCTGGATTCCAACACGCGTACAAAGTGGGCAGGGCTTGGCTAGAATTGGGCTTGACATAGCTAGAAATAGATACCATCATCCTCCATGACCTTTACTACACTTATTGCCATATTTTATAATGTGATATCCTTAGTTATGGTATAGCTGATACTTGGGTCTAAATTTATCTTTAACACTTCTATCTTATATTTGGGTTGATTTTTGTCTTCTCTTATAGCTATTAATTGATTTGAATATTAGTTTATAATTTCTTCCTAAAATCGCTCAACAAAGATAACTTCATCTATGTATCCATACATATATTCCGAATATTTTATTCAATTTTCTAAAAGAGGGATCATGCCATATACGAAATTTCCCATATTTTAGTATGGATATCGATTCAGCATCATGCACATTTACGACTACCGTAATCTCTCCTTATTCATCAATATACAAATCTCAATCTCCACTACAATACTGCAGATAAAATGTCCATACATATCTGTATGATCGCGATACTTTTATTCAACCTCGTGATTTTCCTTCCAATGAACTGAGATCAGGTATACAGCTTAAGACTAGAATATGTCATTTGAGTGGTGTTAGCGATCGCTCACACGAATTTCAGACTGTACAGCATGTCAACATTGTCTAAACTTGTCAATCTACACAATTCCTATCTCAAGTATCATACCTGAGGATCTCGCAGCAACCCGGATGTTTGTGAGGAAATACACATCGTTGACCAGTGGAGCACTATGCCAAACAGTCAATGAAGCTAACAGCGTGGATTTCTGGTTAGGTTAATGGTAATGTATTTGACAAAGAGAAGGCATTGTAAATAAGGCCAACATTTACGATGGCATAGTAAATAGTGCTGACATACAGAGGGCTGTCAAGCACTCTCAATGAAAAATCGGTATGTACAGCCGTCAATAAGGTTTGCGTCAATAGCTGTGTACAATGACAACGTGAACCACACATTTTATTTATTGGTGTCCTGTGTATCGCTGACTATCTCCCACACAACGCTTAGACAAAGAAGCAATCTTTCCCAATGAGGATGTATTCACCCGTGGAAAACTCCATTATTCTTCGCTAGTCATTAACTAATGACATGTTGGCGTGAATATGTAAACACTAATACACTATTTATAAAATATTTACGATTACGTGTATTTTGAAGAAATCAGATTGATGCCGAAGCGACTCTTAACCAGAATTATTTCATCTACCCGAAATACAACAAATTATAATGATTTGCTGTCTATTGTCCAAGTGATGCCTGCGTCACAGGTGTATCGGATTTCCATGTATGTGCATTTCCCGACAGGTGCATGAAACTCTGCACAAAATAAATTATGAAGAAGTCTGCTCATGAGATCAGCTGTCTTTTGAAGCCAGTGGAAAATGGTTTTAACCCTAAAACCCACATAGACCAGAAACAACAAATACTTTATGATGCAAGGAATGTTCTGTTGAATATCTTGAACCTAATTTGAACAGGTTTCAGTCGAATTATTTTCCAAATATTCAACATGATTTCTGTATGCTTGACTTGAAATTGAAGCACTGGGATTTCAGTTATTCAGTTTCAATAAAGAGTTAACACAGATGTTCGACAGCGTGGTTTTATTAGTCTGAGCAAGGACTCCGGCATCTCCACATATAGTCATAGACATGTGCTATGAATTCCATCAAGAAATACTTTTTGCTTCTAAGATTCAGAAGTGAAACGCGTTCCCTGCATATTGTTGACTATAATATATATATGGACGGACGGACGGACGCACGCACGCACGCACGCACGCACATACATATATATATATATATATATATATATATATATATATATATATATATATATATATATATATATATATATGTGTATATATATATATGTATATATATATATATATATATATATATATATATATATATATATATATATATATATATATATATATATATATATATATATATATATATATATATATATATATATATATATATATATATATATATATATATATATATATATATATACATATATATATATACACATATATATATATATATATATATATATATATATATATATATATATATATATATATATATATATATATATATGTATGTGCGTGCGTGCGTGCGTGCGTGCGTCCGTATATATATATATACACCTGTGCAAAAGTTAAGCACCACCCTATTTTTACGCACATGCAAGGGTATATTCATGTGCTATGAAGAAAGCAATAGCATAAACATTTATGTACCCATCCATCTTAGTGCAAGAGGTAATAATGCAACTAGAGGAATGCTGATTATGATGGTGGGGAAACACTGTATGTTTTTGTTTGAACTTGAAAACGAGGCCTGAATATGGTTACGTTGACACAACTGACAACTATTGCCCTACAGTTGACACACGTGGCTAGATTGTCATTAATGGTGTCTGAAAACGAAATTTAACATCTGTGCACGAGTTTGAGACTGTCATTATTAATACCGGGTATATCCACCTTGTGCCTGGATGACGGCCTGGACACGACGTCTCATGCTGGTCACCAACCGACTGATACGCCATTGTGGTATTCGTTGCCATTCAAGATGGAGTGCGTCTGTTAATTCCTGTAGGTTCTGCACAGGAGGATCCCTCCTTCTCACCATGTTTCCCAGAATGTCCCAGATATGCTCAATAGGGTTCATGTCAGGGCTCCTTGCTGGCCATGGTAGGGTTTCGATGGCATTCTGGCGGAGGTATTCATGCACAGCTCTAGCACGATGTGGTCGGGCGTTGTCATCCATGAATATAGGGTGGGTTCCAGGTGCATGATTTACAAAATGAGGGACCACAACTCTATCCAGTATGGAATCTTGATATCTTTGTCCATTTAGTGTTCCAGGTACAGTCAACAGATCCAGCTTACAATCAAATGAGATGCACCCCCATATCATAACGGAACCTCCACCAAATGGAACTTCTTCCATGATGTTACGTTGGTCGTACGCCGTGCGTCTGGACCTCCATACACGAGTTCGACCATCTGTGGCATGAAGCAGGAACCGACTTTCATCGGACCAGTGTACCCGTCTCCAGGATCTCATGTTCCTGTGTCTTCTTTCGTTGCACCACCTCAGACTCTCCTCTTTGTGGTGTGCAGTGAGGAGAGGACGTCTGACAGGTCTCCTAGCTTTCATGCCAGCAGCATACAGTCTCCTTTTCACGGTAGACATTGACACTCTATTGCGCGTTTCCCATTGCTGGCTGAGCACTCTGCTGTTGGTGAATGGAGATCTCCTAACAAGGCGTACTAGGGCTCGATCATCACGGGCAGTAGTCTTCTTCGGTCTTCCAGATCTAGGCCTGTCCTTCACCTCGTTAGTTTGCCCATGTTTTGCAACCAAACGACTGATTACAGTATGGTTAATGTTCAGCTGTCTGCCAATCTCTCTGCATGACATACCAGTGGTATGCATGCCTATGATTTGCCATTTCACACGATCACTTAACCTTCGTCTTGCCATAGCGGTTCACAATCAAGAGCTAATTCTCTCTGTACAAATAAACCACGGTCATGAACACAAAATTCCTAATCTTGTCGCCTAAATCTGTATGTAATGTTCTACACCTCAAACTGGACTTTTACATAACTGAACACGTGTGCTGTTTCCCGCCACGCACGGACATCAAGCGGCGTGAAGTCATGCATGCATGTGCATTTCGTACTTGGAATTATGTCAGCTAACGCGGGGACAAAAAGTATGGCAGCCTAGTTGTACCATCATGTTTCTACGTTCTATTGTTTTTGCTGGTGCTTAACTTTTGCACAGGTATGTATGTGCGTGCGTGCGTGCGTGCGTGCGTGCGTGCGTCCGTCCGTCCGTCCGTCCGTCCGTGCGTGCGTGTATGTGTGTGTGTGTGTGCGCGCGCGTGTGTGTGCGTGCGTGCGTGCGTGCGTGCGTGCGCGTGCGTGTGCGTGCGCGGGTGTGTGTGCGCGTGCGTGCGTGCGTGCGTGCGTGCGTGCGTGCGTGCGTGCGTGCGTGCGTGCGTACGTGCGTGTGTGTGTGTGGAATAAACTTAGGGCTGGTGATTCTTTTGTTTTAAAAAATTGATTTATTCGATTTAGTCCATATCGAGTTAATCTAAATACATTTTTTGAATTCTTTTAAATTTGAGTAGCAGATTTCACAAACATATCTTCATTTCACTCGTCCTCTACATTATCATTGGCACATCAGTCAAAATTTGACGCGACTTTCAATGAATGTCAGCATATGAAGACACATTAGGATAATGCTGTCAGGAATCTTATTTACAAAGTGGTTCTGCATCCCGTCGTGGTCAAAAGTAATTGTCTGGATAAGCTTCCAGTACACACAATATCCGTGTAACGTTTTACTGCCCAGAGATTGAAAATAATCGCTGTGTGTTCAGATGCCATTTGATCACATGGTACTGCTAACGACATACACAATAAGTAGATTGAGCACATATAATGTTTACGCAAAGAAATTGCTTGTGCATCCTCAGAATCATAGAATCCTAAATATCATATGAAAGTTAAATGCCAAATAGCTGGAGATCTAAGTTTTGATTGTATAATACGCATGTCGACACACAAACAGCGTCTATGAAACAGATGTAAACAAACGTTCCATCAACTCATTCATCATTGCAACTTCAGCCAGTCTTTCTTCCACCAACTATTACAATTCAGCACAAAACTGGTACAAAGTTATCAACATATGTTTGCTTCTACGGGGAAAGCATGCTCTATGATCTATGGGAATCTATATCCGTCAAGATAATAGCACAAATTATCTATGCCATAAGAAATATTTTGTTGAAAATATTGAAATTAATTAGAGATAATCCAATTTGCGTGCATGTGTAAATACATGCCCACATACAGCTATCCATCTAGGCGTACACCCAAATGTGTATCTACTTTAATATTACATATTGCTTTACATTGAAGGCCATGGAAGGGAGGCGATCTTTGACGACATATCTCTATTTATCATAGCTGAATAATTTTGTGTTATGTGGCTAATTGAAGGACTACTAATGGCAACTAGAATGCACTTGAGGGAGATGCTGACTCCAACCTTTGCCTTCTTGTCTTGACAATGCGTCTAGCATCCACCGTGACCTATATAATTAATCCGTTGACCTCTAAAAATCAAATCAATCATAAGCTCTCGTAATATGAAGGTGAGTGCTAAGTCTCACGATTCTACCTTCTTGCGTTAAGGAGTTATCGGAAAACCAGAAACAAGCCTGATGTTCCTCCCCAACCTGATGCTGATCCTATCAGAGGTCTAGGTCTGAATCGGTTTTTTACCAAGAGGTAGGGCCATGCTCTCGGGCGAGGTCACGAGCGATCGCATAGCTTCCACAGAATATCCCGGATACAGGTACACTTTCTGTAGGGGAACCAGAGATATGATATCACATTCAAGACATAATCAGATTAGCTTTGGGCAAGCACATGTAACACTGTTGAGGAGACCCAATATTTTAAGGTGTATTTTCTGTAAGGAAAGTAGATAAAGTGGGAAGCCTTTGCGTCTAGTTGGGATATTCTTTAGTGTTTTGACAATTACACCCATTTAAAGTGAAACAGAAACGTGAATAGATCCGTTCGTGCTATACTATATTGATATTATCACTGTATATAACCATCTGTAATTGACGGTTAATAAATATAAGATTATTGTGGAGAGCTATGTACATGTTTTCATAGATAACATGGATCAGATGTAGTGGATCCTTTCTAATCTGGTAAATATTTTAAATGAGTAAATTTTTGCAGCATATTACGGTTTATTTTCTGTGATGAAATAAATAAATTGTTAAATAGTTGCATTCATGTGACCTAATATCGTGTGCTTGATATTTATAGTATGATCAAAGTAAGAAAGGTTAACAAAATTGATGGCCTAATTACTCTGTGGAAATATTTGAGATTTAATTAGCAGCCAATGGATCCCAGTTGATAGGATTTGTATGTAAAATATTTGGTTAGGATGAGGGGTAATTTGACTAGAATAAGCATCTAAGAAGATGAGATTCCGGCTTATCACATATGAGTCTGTTCATTTAGTGCAGCTGGATAACCTTAAGCCACACTGGTAATAATCTTTGTTTTGTGTACACTCTGCGTGTCTCGTGCAATTTTCTAGCAATTGTACACCATGTCAGTCCAATGGCCATTTGCCTACTTCCTTATACTTTGGCATATATTAGCTAAACTCCTGCTGGATGTTTTGAAAATAAACTGACTGAAAGTTGTTGCCTCTGTTGCTCCATAACATAGACTCTGCTTCAGTGAACGTAGCTAAATATAGAATCAGCTGGGTATTTTGGGATCTTATGTTATAGAACACATTCCAATTCATTTGAGGCTGTCAAATTATAAGAAAATACCTTTTCAAAGATTAAAACTTATTGCTTAATACACATTGAGAAATCATAGTTTAACTCAATTATCTGTTAAATACAATGAAAATAAAATCTAAAATGAGAGTTGTATGAAGAAAATAGAATGTTGTGATCCAAGAGCTACCCGTATGAAAGCTTTAGTGGTACACCCTCCTATCACAGGCAAAGTGACTTGAAATTTAATTATATAATCATCGAATGAATCTGTTGCACTTTGAGCGGAGATCAATTATTTACGTTTTTAAAATAAAATACTTGGTTATATTTCAATGATTATAATCATACATCACAGCATCGTCCTCACGAATTACTGGCTGATCCAAGTTATCCAAGACTCATCCATTCGGTAGCAGAGAATATCGAGGAAATGCAGATTAATGTGCTGCTCAACATAATATATGAAAAATGGCTGATCTATGTAGCATGTGCCACACACTATTTGATCCCTCCGATCTTGGATCAACAGAGCAATATTGCATCCTTGCTTGAATTTTTGAATCAAAATGCACATACCGCTGATGACCATTGTTCAGTTTCCATGTGTACAGGTACAGTTTTAGGATATTATGTTGCGCTTAAAATGTATCATATTTAGACTCGACAAGACGTGTCATTAGACGACTATAAAAGGTGTGTTCACGCTACCACCCCACCTCCTCCACCCACACACCCCGCCCGCCTACCGACCCAGTCACCAATTCGCTCAGGAAGTTGCACGATAGTTCTCATTCTAGTAGTGGGATCAGCACAAATCTTAGCTGGAAGGTTTCCCTTGTGATCGCGAAGAAACGTCTTGATATGGTGGGAAGTGGAGACAACCGGTAAAAAGATCATCAAAATGGCGTTAGAGTGAGAATCTGAAATCTTTGTTAAAGAATAGGACTACAATACAACAGTAATTTATGCATACACAACAACTGTCACAATTATGCCCATTTTAAAGTTACGTCATATATTATCTGCTCTGAAAGAAATACATGGACTCAACTTATATATGTGTCACATTCTATTACCATTCATTGTCTAATCTCGGTATGGCATGCTGGTAAATATTTACCGTCAATTATGTTGTGTTTTAATTAAAATGCATGGATAATTATAGTATTATTGAAGAGATACTAAATCTACTCGAATATTATAAATATAATAAATATATACCTAATGGGTTCTATGAATACCGTCTGCTAATTCTATAAAATGGGGACATTAAATTGAACGGAACCAGAATCGCGCTACCTCACGGCGTATTTTGATGCTCACTTTACGAGGGAGGGAGGGAGGGAGGGAGGGAGGGAGGGGGAGGGATGGGGTGAAGAAGCAGAGAGAAAGAGAGAGAGAGAGAGAGGAAAGAGAGAGAGAGAGAGAGAGAGAGAAAGAGAGAGAGAGAGAGAGAGAGAGAGAGAGAGAGAGAGAGAGAGAGAGAGAGAGAGAGAGAGAGAGAGAGAGAGAGAGAGAGAGAGAGAGAGATAGAGACACGGTCACACATCAGAATAGAAAATTAAATTGCGTTTGTGAAGAAATGGCCGGCTTACGTACAAAGAATACTGTCACAGACGATACACATCGGACTACTGTTCACAATTTTTCAAAATTTTCAAGTTATAATATTGTAGATCTACACAAATCGTCATCAGGTCGTGAAATGTGCATATAGGATTGATTTATTCCCGAATATATATCATTATCAATTAAGTTAGAAAAGGTACAACCTTTTGATACTGATATCATTAGCAGCAGAAAACAGTTTTTCGTACTTTGTTTTTCGGATAAAAGGATTAACTTTCCGACCTTTGAACCATTTTATGAGTGTTATTAAACGTAATAATTATGAGTATCAATTAAATTGAATAATTTTGCAAGCCTACTTCAAAGGATCTAAAATCGCAACCTTCTGACTCGACGGTTGTATAATGCTTGTATGCAAAATCTGTTAGGCTTACGTGTAAATATGTTAGGCTTAGGTGTTAAAATTGTAGAAGGCAGTACCGTCCAGCATGTATATAGACCTCACAAATGTAGACTAAATTCAATATATTGAATTATCCGTGCATATTGAATACTTCCGGGCACGAAGCGCGGTGTGTGTGTGTGTGTGTGTGTGTGTGTGTGTGTGTGTGTGTGTGTGTGTGTGTGTGTGTGTGTGTGTGTGTGTGTGTGTGATTATTTACAATCGCATAGATTCTTGCTGAGTGATGTGGTGAACGGATTAATCAAATGAATAAAAAGAAAGGGGAATAGTAATAATATACACTCATTGGAATCAAACATTAGAAAACACTTTTAAATGTCGCATAAGGCAACATTAGCTTGATGTAGTGTTTTATGAAATGTCTGTTTCCAGTACTGCGTGTGTGATAAAGATGTTATTTAAACAACCAAATCAAGTGTTTGACTGAAGTGATTTTTAATGACCAGATTTCGCGATCTGAGTAATTTCTTCTCACTTGAAAACCATTGGTATATGTTCGACAGTTTAAAGAAGCATTCATTCTCAAGCGTCCACCACGAATATATCGTATTTGGTATTGTGTAAATGTTTAAAAGATCGCTTGCACTGATGGCAGCGTGAATATGGCATGCAAACACAATGCCATTGTGGATGTGTAAATACATAGTGGAAACAATTGCTCATTTCTCTCATCGAATTTACAATCTGATAATGCATATACTATTAAAAGAGAAAAAGAAGCTATAACATGAATGGGTGATTAATAGTATCTCTTTTATTGATGAATAAAGGTATATTATTAATGGGGTGGACTAAATGATAGTCTCAAGAGTTCACATGGGATTGTTTGTGTTCATGTTCGTGTCCACTTATTGTCAGTCTTCGAATTCAGGTGGGCTGGACGTGGTAGAATGCATAGCGCAAGGTCTGAGCCAGAGGATGGACGTCTGGACTTCTTAAGTTAACGATTCTCGATGTGATAAATTACCTAGGTCCTGGAGTATTTTATGAGGCATGGATTAAAGCCTATGTGTGTCCCAACGAGCAAAATAGCTGGTTGTCTATAAACTGAAAATAAAAGTAACTAACATGAACTTCAGGTGATGGATCATAGGGTCAGTATCTCTTAATTAGATAAGAGTGGGAACAATGTATCTATAGCTTCCATGAGCAAGGCATGCATACATTCATCGTCTGACTATGATACTATAATAATCTTGACGATAGTCCCTTCATCGAAGTCCTAGAGCGGATGTGACAGTTTAATATTGACCGATGTATTCTTAAAGATGCAGTGACCCTTCTAGTGGTGTCTCCATAGTCTCTTCCCTTTTGGAGGTCAGTGTCATGCTGGACCTTATGTATGTACGCCACGGTACAGTGGACAGCGTATGGTGCCTTGGTTGAGCCAGCGGATGGAGGTCTGTACGTCCCAGGCCATTTTAATGAGGTCACCCTAGTATCGGTTATGGTCACTATTGCCGATTATTCCCATGTTTCCAAACAGTTTTATGCGAGGTCCGTAAAGGTATGGGCTACAGGCCAGCTATAAATTATCATAGTTTGGGTGAAGAGTAGAATCTTGGCTGCAATCCTCGGCAGCTCTACGCACAATGGAATTTGCTGTCTAACCTTGCATTCCTTTGGGAAGTTGTGGATTCATGGCTCTAAAATCCACTTGAATGTCAAGATACGACTATATAATGCTCCATATGTTTTACAATCCTATGGAATTGAAACATATGAGCATCTCAAAAAGCCCACTTGGCCAAACTTAATGCATGTCACTGAAATCATCTGTGAGCCATTCAAAAGCATCTGTGGCCACTATCAATATCAAATGCAGCCCTCTACAAACTGTGCAACACAGAGCCACTACATGTGGATGGTCTATGTTCGGAGAAGTTCGTCGAATGCCAGCAAATGTGCCTTCTCAGAAAGCACTAGAATTTGCAGTCGTGTGCGTCAACATTTATCAGGCACGCAAAGGACTCAACCACATCAAATTACTAAGTATTTTCCGATCACACCGTAATTCATGACAAATAAATAAGAGAAAAGAATAGCACAGCGGAGAAGCTTGAATAAAAACTGATTGCAGCTGAAAAAAATTTCACTTCTTCAGCTGCAGAATACAGTAAATCTGTCACCTTTTTCTCCTCCTCTTCCTACTTTCCCGATCCACCTCCTCCTCATTCCTAGTCTCCTCTTCCCCCTCCTTCCCCACCCCTCCTTCGCATCCCGTCCTCATCCTCCTCCTCCGCCTCCCCACTTCCCCTCCTCCTCCTCCTCCTCCTCCTCTTCATCCTCCTCCTCCTCCCCTCCTCCCCCCCCTCCTCCTCCTCCTCCTCCTCCTCCTCATCATCATCATATATTCGGTACGTGTTGTGATGGCATTTGGAGATGAATGCCCTGCAGTGTATACAAAGAACATCTAGTTTCCCTCGTGTCATCAGAACTTCTTGAAGACCAAATTCTGTAGATGTGTCTCCCTTCTTTCTCTATTCCTTTTTACATATGAATCCTGGTAAAAGATTATTAGTTTGAAGTTTCCATCTGCTTACATTTAGTATGGAACAATCAGTTGATCAAACTAAATAATCTAATTTGCTATCTATAGAGGTATCCAATTGCTCCTTAGCTTGGGATGAAGCAAATGTGTTGGAAATCACATATTTTCTCTCACTCTGCTTCAATATTCTGTTAACGTGCCCCTTATCAACTGCCTCCCCATTTCCTGAATTGCTGACATTCACATGGCATTACATATCACTATCAATCTCCTGGTATGAACTATGTCTAGCATGCGCTGTTGAACTTTGACGTTTTTATCGTTGGCACGCTAGCTAGTTTATTTATAGATCCTATTTTTTCAGTTATTTTATCAATAAAACGGATATTGATGGCATGATACACGATATTAGCTAATACAAATAAAGCTGTGTAAAAGCAATTCGACAGAGTGCGAAGCTGGTAAATCATTCTACAGAACATGGCTATCATCGTAGAAATTATGGAAATTATTGTCCATTTAATTCATGTACAGAGTTAGAGGTTTGGCCAGTTGTTGCATAGAAAGTTCACACAATAATTGTACATTGACATCCACCGGTAGCGGCTCCAGCTTGTACTGACCTCACCCCCACCCCACCCTACCCTCAAAACCGCCCGAGGATATTACTACCATTGTAAGCCGCATGCTTTTATCTCCCTGGTTTGTCCCCATAGCTCATCAATCTGCCTTACAGCTACTATAGCTACCAGCTGTTTGGAAATACAGATAATTCAAATTAAGATCGACGTGGTAACGATTGGTAATATACAGATTTAATTAATTTTACACACACACACAATTCATGATATCACTTGTGAACCATTGCTCGGATAACGAATCTGAGATAAGAAGCTTCACTTGTTGGGAGTGACTTTTACCATGATTGGCCTTTCCAGTTTATCCATCCATCACATGACGTCATATGCCAGCATATTGAATTGCGTGATGTGTAGGATGTTGTCATAACCATTAGGTCATGAATGACTAGATTTAGTCCATCTTAACTGATTCGTCAGGTTGTATATCACGAGCAACGACCATAGCGCATCAGACAATGTTATAATATTATAATGCAACTGTAATACTTAACGTAGATATAAACATCGGTTTTTCCTAGCGTCATCCGAGCATGGTTCATTTACGGAACACCTAACTGCAGACCACATATTTAAACTAATGTAACTCACACAAGATCTCACTTACAAGTATTTAGATAACATAATACAAACATAGTAACACACTAATATTATAGGAACAGTAGTATATTATTTAGTCAACATATAGCATCTTATAAGTCCATTCTATGTACTTGCTTACTAACACGACCAGATCTCGTTATGTATTGGGATCTTGTCATTTGAGTCTGCAGTACCAATGTCCCAGTCACCAGATAAACTCTCAGTCAGGATTAATTGACCTATCACCTCTGAATTCCTGTCTTAAGTGGATGCATGCCGTTGAGTATTACGTTCATTTGGTGACTGCCCATCATCAACAACTGGCTGGTCATGAGAATCGTCAGGCTCATGGCCACATGGAGCGAGATAGTTGCGGTTCCTACGAAAACACTATTTGGAGTAATGACCTCATATGACCTGGGCTCAGGCAACCTTCTGACTTTTCTGCCATGAGTATTTGAATCTTTAGTTCCAGTTTCTAAATCTAACACATTATTTGTACAGTTCTTTCTATCATAGTTACACTCTGCTTTCTATAATTGGTTACTTGTTCTCAAACAGATTAAGCCTTTCGCAATCTTAGAGTTTATGTAATAGTTGTGGTTTTGCTATGGGAACAGTGGTCTTAAGGCGACGGCCAAACAACAACTCAGCAGGGCTAACCCCATTTGCTAAGGGAGTGGCCCCGTAAGCCATAGGAGCTAAATAAGCGTCAGCTGATTTCTTTATTAGACATTTGACCGTTTTAACTGCCCGCTCTGCTTCACCATTATTGACTGGCTATACAAGGGACTGGAGGTAGTGTGGATAAAGCCACATTTCTTGGCAAAATCTTTCAATTCCATGGCTGAAAATTGGGGCATTATCAGAACGGAATATGTCAGGTATGCCATGGCGAGCAAAGATAGTTTGCAAATGTATGATTATGTTGGACGCTTTAGTGCGCTCTAGTTGAGCAACCTCAACAAACCTGGAATAGGAACCCATAAACAAAGATTATCTTAGTTAAACATGTTGTTGAAACGAGACATGACGCATATGACATAACTTCTTCCCGTAGTTCTTTGTCTTTTGGCTTTATACCAGATCGAAATGGAGATCTAAATAACATATCAGGAATAAGGAGGTCTTTTCCTGGTATATGTGACACATCAGAATTGTATCTCATTGGCCTAATCCTAGATCTCTAGATTCCTGGAGAAAACTCATTTAAATCTTTCTGTCCAAAAGGCGAAACCAATGGTTTATGCTCCGTTTAAATATGAAATTTAAATCTAATATAAAAATGGGCAAATGTATCACATGCCCAAGTAACAACAATCACTTCTCTCCCTATTGCGGAATAATTTTGTTCAGCTATTGACAATGACCTCGAGGCACGAAATATTAATCGCCAGTCACTATTTTCTTGCTTTTGATACAGACATGCACCTAGTCTCCGTCCAGAAGCATCACTAGCCACTTTGTTTTCTAAATTGGGGTAAAAGAGTGCAAGGCAATGGCTATTGGTGCATTCAGCCTTAACAAGTTTAAATGCAGCTTCATAGTTATCATTCCAAGTCCACAACCGGTCCTTTTGAAGTAATTCACGAAGTGGCTGACTCAAGTCAGCTAGACCAAGTGCAAACCTATTTAAACTGATTCACTAGGCCTACAAATCTGCGTAAACCTTGAATATTTTCTGGTGAAGGCATTTCTGACAGATTTTATTTTTATTTTATTTTTATTTTACCAGGATCAGGTAAAATTCCTTTATCATAAATGATATGACATACAAAGTGAACTTTATTGCGACTAATTTCACGTTTATCTTTGTTCAATGTCATACCCGCCCATTCCAGTCTAGAAAGAACTTCTTGCAACCGATAATCATGCGATGTTTGGTTGGGGCCATGGATTAGTATATCATCTACAAACGCTTCAACCCCTTCAAGGTAATCCATAATCTGGGAAAGTCTCTTTTGAGCATGTTCTGGGGCTGATGTGATCCCAAATGGTACCCGGCGGTACGCATATATTCCAAATGCCATGATAAATGATGTAAGGATCTGAGAGGCGGCAGTTATGGGTATTTGGTAAAATCAAGAGTTGGTGGCAAGTTGCTAAAAACATTAGCACCTGACAATCAACTCAGTACTTCATTTAAAACTGGGTATCGTGCATTTCTCTGAATGGCCAAATGTATTCAGGCGTGTTTAATCTACGCAAATTCTAATATCAATATTGCTTCCCTTTTTATCCCTCTTGATCACTGGTTGGTTCATTGACCTGACAAATTACCTTTCTCTGTTCTAAAGTGTGTAAATTCTCTTTAATAAGCTTATATAAGGGAACTGATGAAACCTTTCTTGATGCACTGACGTCATATGGGACATGATCTTTGGTGAGCTTAATGTCATATTCACCTTGCATATTCCATAAATCCGAAAATAATTTGGGGTGCTTATTTTCAACTTGAACATTGTTTGCAATTTTAACTACGTCAAGTGCCTGTATGGAAGGTTTGACAAGCAAAGCAGTCTGACAATCCGTGACCACATAAATAACCTGCTTGGACTGGCATGATTTGATTTAAGATTTGCAGTGAACTGGCCAACACAATTAAGTTTACATTGGTTGTTCCATACAACACCATATCAGGTTTCTCAAGCTTTCTATCAAGAGCTAGGGTTTTGTACATTGTTTCTGGCAATACTGTCACATCCGCCCCAGTGTCAATAGCAAAATTAATTTTGTTTTATTCATAATCATTTCAATATGCCAGGAAGAATCTTCCGGGTGGTTCTGTGATAACTGTCCAACAAAAGCATATTTCCCACACACACCCACCACAATGAGATTTGCTGTAGCTTCTGTTTCCATGCTATCAGAGTCTGAACCGGAAGTGTGATTGTCAGAATCGAGCTCATCTACAATTTGGTTCATGCTTCTTTGGCTTATTGTTGGTAGTTTTTCTTTGCTTAGTGCAAAACCTTTCCCAGTTTCCCACTACGCCACAGTGGTGGCAGGCACTTTTTCTAGCTGGACACTTTCGTTTATGGGGTGGCCCATTCCCGCACCGGAAACACTTAGCTTGCTGTTGTTTCCTTAACTTGATGTTTGCGCATGACGAGATACGGTCAACCCCGAGACTTGCATTATAGCTCGAAATACACTTTCCAATGAATATTTTACCTGTTCATTTGGACATGCAGACGTCTTGGCTTTTTGACCTGTTCATTTAGACGAGCAGATGGCTTAGGATTTTTACCTGTTCATTTAAACGGCAGACGTCTTGGCTTTTTTACCTGTTCATTTAGACGAGCACATGTCTTAGCTTTTTGACCTATTCATTTAGACGAGCAGATGTCTTAGCTTTTTATAATGTCAGTTTACTGTTCATACGAAGTCTACGCTGGAGCATCTGGTCTTGGATACCAACAGCTATCCTACCACAGATAAACTCATCTTTCAATGTACCATACCTACCGTGTTCTGCTAAGGCACAAAGTACAGTAACAAGCTGATCAACAGTTTATGCTTCATTCTGTTTGCGTTTATTAAATTTTGAACTCTCATATATAACGTTTTTTCTGGCTTTGAAATGTTGTTGAAACTTTTCTTTTACTAGATTAAAATCTGAACGTTCCTCTGTATTTGCAAATGTAAAGCTGTTCGAAATTTCCTCAGCTTCTTCACCCATACAGTACACGAAAGTGCCAACTTGTACATCCTGGTCCTTGCCTTTTAATCCACTAGCTGAATGGTACCTCTCAAACCTTCTTACTTAAGCCTCCCACTCTTCACCTTTAAAACACAACTTTTGTGAAGGGGAGATTTGAAATGCATTGGCCATGATTGCTAAAATAAGTTCGCTATTCCTTGGTTTTATAGTGACGCTTTAGCTTTAAGTTCTGAATCTGACCGAGCGAGAGATCTATAACCTTGTGCACGGCGATATGGATAATTATCGTTATAATGTGGGTTTTTATAGGTTCTTTATATTTCCGACACTATGACGAGTAGCGAACATAACGCATCAGACAGTGTTATAATATTACAATGCAACTTTAATATTTAACGTAGACATAAACATCGGCTTTTCCTAGCGTCATCCATGCGTGGTTCATTTACGGAACACATACATACAGACCAGATATTTAAACTTATGTAACTAACGCAACAGTATGAATTGTAGGTCTTTACTATTTAAGAAACATGCGGTTGAATATTTTGAAAATAATTTGACTGGGCGCTGAGCACCCAGTCAAATTAGTTTTAAAATATTCAACAGATTACCTGTATATCTCTTTGGAAATTTATAGTCAGAAAGTTAAAAAAAAAAATAGATCGATCCCAACACGAGCGGGGTGTGGGTGGAGCTTAGCTAGAGATGAGCGGGGCATAGCTAAAACTGTAAAGGTCCGTTGGATATGAGTCTCATGCGGACGGGAACTGGCGGCTTCTAATCAATACATATTGAGAATATGTATATGATTTGCAAAAGCCAAGTCGATTTAGAAATTGGATTATTGCTGCATGGCACAAAATGTTTCAGAATTCGTATATAGAAAATGTCTACCCAATTCTCATAGGCAGCAACAGCACCCCCACCCCCGCTCCACCCCCCCCCACCCGACACGACATGTCCATGGTGAAAATTTGATTGTAGCCATCCGTCAGAATATTTGCACTCTGAAGCTCGAAATACACTTTCCAATGAATATTTTACATGAATAAGCATGCCAAGTTTAATTTCCATTTCAACGGGTTTGAGAAACCACTTTCCAAATCTGATTGCTAAAACTCTCATTTCTTCTGTCGATGTTGAAATATATTCAAATTTATTGTGATGTGGTACTGATTTAGCCACGATAGGCCAGAACTGCGGCCTTGAATCTGTGTGTAAGGAAGCTGGGCTGTTGTTCAATTAGGTTTGTTTTAGTTAGCTGGAACGGATTTTTATTTTTCTAGCTAACGTTTTAGATTGGAAATCTAATTTTATATCTACCAGTATCTCTGATACAGACATAAACAAACAGTAAATGGATCACGCATATAAAATGACAAAACGGCCAAGAATAAAACTAACTGAACACCGAACATTAATGATTATATCAGATTTTGGGATCACTTTGCTGTTGTAACATCATGTTAAGTCTCCAACAATGCTGTCTTCAGGACATACGATACCAGGGAACTATTGATAAAATCTTAATATGCAAGTAATGTACCCTAAGATACTGCCACACATTATCTCTCTGCGGCGCAAGTTCTGTATTGGTGGCAAACACTTTTGTTGCTGTTGTATCCCCATACTCTCCTCCAGGGCGTGTGACTCGATCACCCATTCCCTAGCGAAGCCGGCTTGATGGCGATATGTGATAATTGAATGAAATGTGTGCATGATCCCCATTGCCGCCTCAGGTTCCAATGATAACATCGACGTTCGAGAGGCATAACAACAATATTCTTTGATACTTTGCAAGCCCGGTCATAGCCAGACGCTGCTGGTTAGAAACGGTTGGTCCGTATTCCCTATCTATATTTAAATATTTTTCATTCTATGTTTGTATTTTAACAGAACTTTGGCAGTGTTCCTCCAGGTATGTAGATTTTCGTTTGTCACTGATAACACTCTCAGATCTTAGGTTCCACATTTATTTAATTATAAATATTGGTTCTTATTATGGATTAGCGATTGTAGTGCATTATTCCTATGACGATATATTTGTTATCTTTTGAGCTAGCCCATGGTTACCACTAAACCTCTAATGGTTATGTATATATTGTCCTATCTCTTCCTAGGTACACATGTTACAGCGGACATGCGTGTGAATAATTCTATGTTAGATGAATGTATGCTATGTCATGTACTGTACTTGTTCAGGAACGGAGTCATGATACAGTTAAATGATCCGGAGGGTATGATGGTGTTGAGATGCTTAAGTGTAAACATTAGATCAGGAATTCTACTTGTGTAAACGTTTCCAGTACATGTATGAATATTTTTCTTAATCATAGTGTGGAATTAGACTTGCAATAGCGTTTCTATTGAGAGACGTGCTTCATCGTGGTGACCAGCTCATAGTTTCTATATAGCGTAGACGATCTTTACCCCGTGAAAGCTAGTATTTTATTGTCGTTTATGTTGTGATATTCCATGTCTTGCGCTATTGTTTCCATATAATTTAGTGCATCCAATAGAATGGATTCCACATGGTTTGCTATGTTTATTCTTATTCTTCAAGCCCTGTGTCTAATTTCTTTTTTCTCAAGGAGAATAAATGTCAGCTTAGCTTACTTTCCAGTTATTATTTCTCTGGTCAGTTCGTTTCTCGTTCCGAGCTGGAAGTTACATATTAAAATTATTCCCACTCTAAAGGCATGGTTCTTTCCAATGGTGAATTCATACAATGTGATTCCCTAGTCCCTTCCTTGTTTTTAAATCTATTATTATTATTGTTCTCAATTTCCGCTGTGACCTTGCACAATGGAGAGATCCGATAGGACTCTGTCATCATAATCAATTACGTCACTAGTTAGCTGGCATCGCAATCAAAATGACGTAGATCCATCACGAAACTCGACAGGTTAGTCACGAAAGTGTGCTAATTGTATATCTTTGGCAGTATAAAAGATAATCACCCAATCAAATTAGTTTCAAAATATTCAACAGCGTAACGGTACAATGGACATAAAATTCTTCATGGCTTTTAATTCACATATTAACTTATTTTATACATAGACATACTTAGCCTACTATCTGACTCCCGAGTCTTGACAAATATTTTATGACTTTATCATCTATTTCTATCATTTAATTAGAAATCTAGGGCCTCTAACCTATATCTTATAACTGTTATTCGGTTCGTTTACTAATATATAACTTTTTCTTAAAACGGACTAACAAGGATGTTTTCATAGTACATATTCTTCAAAGTCTCAGTGACATCCACTTTTTTACTAATCTCTCCATGTAAATCTTGATCTCCGCTAAAATAATACAAGTAAAATATCCGCACATATCTGGATGATCGCGATACCTTTATTCAGCTTCTTGATACTTTTTCCAAGGAACTGAGAGCAGATATGTAACTTAAGACTGGAAAATGGCATTAGAGTGGTGTTAGGTAGCCGTCACAAGAATATCAGATTATACAGCATGGTGACATGATCTAAAATTGCTAATCTGCATAATTTCTAACTCAAGTATCATAACCGAGGATCTCGCAGCAGCCCGCGTGCTTGTGGGGACACAATACACATTGACGGCGTGTGGAGCAATATAGCAAACAGTCGCTGAAGCTAACAGCGTGGATTTCTAGTTACGTTAATGGCAATATATTTTACAAAGAGACGGAGTCATTGTAAATAAGGCCGCATTTACGATGGCACGGTAAACAGTGCTGACATACAGAGGACTGTCAAGCACTCACAAGGTAAAAAATCGGTGTGTACAGTCGTCAATAACATTTGCTTCAATGTCTACGTGAACAACAATTGTTATTTATTAGTGTCTTTTGTATCGCTGAGGGTCTCCCACAAACCGCTTAGACAAAGAAGTAATCTTTCCTAATGAGAAAGCATTCACCCATGGAAGAAGCATTATACTTCGTCTGTGGTTAAATAATGGCATTTTGGCGTGAACCTGTATACACTAATACACTATTTGTAAAATATTCACGATTATGTGTATTTTGAAGAAATCAAATTGAGATCGAAGCGACTCTTAACCAGATTTATTTTATCTACCCGAAATACAACAAATTACAATGATTTGCTGTCTATTGTTCAGCTGATGTCTGTGTCACATATCCACGTATGAGCGTTGCATTTCCAGACATTTGTCTTGGATTTCCAGATATATGCGTTCCAAATCTATGCCTCAGATTTCCAAACAGATGCGTCGGATTTCCAGGTGCGTGAAACTCTGCACAAAATAAATTATGAAGAAACCTGCTCATGAGACTGCCTGTCATTTAACACCACGTGGTAGTGGTTTTAACCCTTAAACACACATAGACCAGACGACAAATCCTTTATGATACCTTATGCCCTGTTAAATATTTTGAAAGCAATTTGCCTGGAAGCTGTTGTAATTTTCAAACAATTCAACAGCTTTCTTGTATGGCTCTCTTACAATTGAGACTCCAGGATTTCAAGGATAAAGAGTTAAGGCGGATGGTCGACGGATTAGTTTTATTATTCGGAGAAAGGATTCAAGCATCTCGGAACATACTACTAGTCACGTGCTAAGGATCCTTTCCACAAATAATTTTGTTTCTCAGATTCAGAGACGAAATGCATTCTCTGCCTGTCTGTGATCATATAGTTGGCGTCAACATAGTGAAGCGTGTCATAAAGTGTAGGGATGGTCATTCTTTTCTTTAAAAAAATGGATTTATTCAATATAGTTCATATCGAGTTAATCAAACAAAATCCTCTTTAATTCTTTTAAATTTGAGCAGCAGATTTCATAAACATATCTTCGCTGTTCCTCTGCAAAGCGCATTATCATACATATGTCAAAAATCGACCCGACCTTCAATGAATGTCAGCATCTGAAGACACATTGGGATAATGCGGTCAGGAATCTTATTTACAAAGTGTTTCTGCGTCCCAGGGCATTGGAAATTGAATTGGATCGATAAGATTCCATTACACAGGATATCCTGGTAAACATTTACTGCCCAGAGATTGTAAATATTTGTTGTGTGTTCAGATGCCCTTCGATCACATGGTACTGCTAAATACATACACAATAAGTAGATTGAGCACATATAATGCTTACGCAAAGAAATAGCTTGTGCATCCGCTGCATTCATAGAATCCTAAATAGCATATGAAAGGTAAATGACAAATAGCTGGAGATCTGAGTGTTGATTGTGTAATATGAATGTTGGTACGCAAACAATCTGAAGATAGACAGTATCTACGGCTGTAACACAGATACAATCAATCTAAATGATACAATTGTAAAACTGAGGTTTTTTAAATAATTTTGAAGTCAAACACATAACTGTTAATCCAGAGGTCATAGTCTCTCGGGGAACCTGGCGTGTTTCAAGACTCCCACGGATGAAGCTTACACGCTCTTTTGTAAATTATGAGGTTTAACACTCTGCTATATCAACCAGTTTTTGCTGAATACAATAAGATGACGTTCCATCAACACATTCGTCATTGACATTAGTGGAATACCAGGTGGCCTGTTTAGCTTTCATTGCTATTCATTTTGTAAACAATGACATTGAAAGGCATTTCTGTCATACAGTAACATCCTACAATGGCGCTATTTTCAAAATAGCCTGTCGGAATTCCGTCAGCTCGTACAAACCGGCATGAAACGGGTACAGATTCAACAATGTACGTTTCTTTCTATAGGACAAGCACGCTCTCTGATCCATGGGAATCCGTCAAAATTATAGCACAAAGTATTTATGGCATAAGAAATGTTTTGTTGAAAATATTAAAATTAATTAGAGATAATCCAATTTGCGTGCATGTGTAAATACATGCCCACATACAGCTAGCCATCTTAGTTTACATCTAAATGTATATCACGCGCAGTATCCTTCAATATTACATAGCGCTTTACATTGAAGACCAAGCAAGGGAGTCGATCTTTGACAACATATCTCTATTTATCATTGCTGAATAATGTTGTGTTATGTAGATAATTGAACGACTACTAATGGCAACTAGAATTTACTCGAGGGAGATGCTGGCTCACGCCTTTGTCCTCTTTTCTTGACAATGTACCTAGTGGCCACCATGCCATATATTGTTAATCCATTGACATAAAGCTGCTAAACCTAGCGGCGATTCTACATTCTTGTATTCTAGAGTTATGGTAGAAAATCTGTATTCCAGTATGCGCCCCTCCCCCGTGACCAAGATATTTAATGCTTTGTTCTGAAACTCATCTAACTTCTGGATGTATCAAATTTGATGCTTCTACCTAATTGCGTTCTGCATTTCCCCCACAAATATGCGTATTTTAGGATGCACTTAATGACCCTGCGAGCTAGATATTTGAACCCTTGAACATTTGACTACATTTTCGTTCTAGCCAACCACAATATGAATGTGTGTTACCGATTTTTGTGATTCTACATTCATGCACTGCAGCAATATCCACGAAAGTGTGTATTTCAGTATGAACTAAGTCACCCATGACCTCGACGATTGACCTTTTGACCTTAAACTGAATTTTTTAGTCTGTCCTAGACATCATGCCATTATTTAGAACAAGGAACATTCAATCTGGTTCCAGTAACATGCTCTATTGGAATAAAACACGATACATTTTACTATGCTAGTTATATTCATTAACAATTATTATTAATGGTCGAATCATCTTTTGTAATCTTAGAACAGCTAAGATTCAAAGGTGTACTTGTATTAGACGACGATTTCGTCGTAAATATTTGGGCACTATACCATGTCAGGTTGGTTGCATGGCTCTGAGATGCTGCAGACGGTTTGTGTTCTGTATGTCTATGATGTAATCAAATAATCCTCTTATTATTGCAGTAAGTGAATTCTCCTTTTAATGCTTTCCTTTGTACACCAAATCTCAGCCTGTGATCTATTAATAGCCACACTTCATATCTACCTTTGTGTTACATGCTCCGGAATATAAGCCCTTGTTCAAGAATGTGTGAATGGACCTTTCCATTTTTAGCTATGCCCCACCCATCTCTAGCTAAGCTCCACCCACACCTCGCTTGTGTTCGGATCGATCGATCTCTGAACTCCCTAACTATCGATCTCAAGAAAACTATTAGGTAAGCTGTTGAATATTTTGATCTCAATTTGACTAAGGCAGCAACAGCACCCAATCAAATTAGTTTCAAAATATTCAACAGCATGTTTTTTAAATAGCAAAAAATTACAAAGACATACAATTCATACAACGTGTCGAAGTATTTGAGATTTGGCGACCGTCTATATGGAACCCTTTGTGACGTAATGATTGTGACGTCATCATACACGCGCTGAGATGATTATGACGTCATACGGGGTAAGATGATTGATGGATACTCTGGAAAGGTGAATTATTCGCAGGCAATAAAACTCATCCACTCCACGATGGGCGTCACACTTGTGATCCTTATAGGAAGGATCTGGAGCCACAACCTTCGGTTTATGAATCGACATCATTACAAGAGGGCCAGTTTGGTTCCTAGGACAATTATAGGTTTCGTAAAGGAAACTTCAAAGGCATGGTGTTATGGGTCTTTAAGAATCATGCGATTTAATATCAGTCCATCCAACCATTAATGTTCTGTTTAACGAGTGTCGGTCGGGGTCTAATGAAGGACAGCTATGTGTACAGTTGTGTCGAAGATTAATAACGTTAGTCGCACAGACGATCACGTTTTAATCTTGTTGTTATTAAATACATATGTAACGGTTGTGCGATAATCCAGTGTAATATGTGAATGCGACTAAAACTGAAGAACTCACGAACATGAACTGGGAAGTGCAACATTGTAGGTATAGATGGTCCTGTTGTGTCATCTTGATGCGCGTATGTCTTTACCATGTAGATGCCCACGTCATCACTCATGAATACTCTCACTTTGTTAGCTATATCTAGAATCGTGGTCTTTGGAAATCGAACATCACTAGTTTAGGGAATGAGAGTCGAGAGCGGGTTTTATATGAACGGGTCTAACTTATTTACACACTCGGTTCTATCAACAGATGGGGTTGCTTTCGATAAATTGAGCAAGTGAGGAACGTGACATGACAAGTATTAACTATCTTCAGTTTGAATTTTAAAAGATTTGCTTGAAAAGATATAGATCAACCAAATATTTTTCCAATGTGATGTAGTAAATATATTGCGTAGTTTCAAATAATCACCAGACGTCCGTCAGAGGAGTCATTTAAACTTCAACTACAAATTTGTGATAATATTAGCAAGCCATGACGAAAAAGCGGATAAGCGTAACAGCAGTGCTTGGTGCAGATGGCACCATCCAAAGAAATTCTTTTCAGAATTTTCGAAAACTCTGCCTCTGAAATCTTTGAATGACCGGGTATTAAGCAAATAGAAGGACAATTGTGTCACAGAATGTACACGATTGGACACGTTTGTTCAGATATCAAGTTTCCTACCTACAGAAATATTTCCCAAGGTTTAAGGTCATGACGCTGCAATAAATGTACACGAACTCACGGCAAACATGGCTGACCTCCTCAGCTAAATATAGACGACCAAAGAAAATATCCCATCACCTCTGAGTTAATCAGCCAACATCAGCATTGAAATAATCCTGATATTCTGATAGTATATTTATTCAGACCTAGCCTGCTCTAGTTACTGTAGAACTATGCATATGTTCTACATGGCACTGATTCCAGACAGAGCAACCCGTGGGTTGAAGATAGGTGATGCTCGCATGCTCCTGTCAGAGGTCACGTTTCTTTGCAATGTTCTGCACGGAAGTCTTGAAGAACACTGGATGCTCATGTGGTTGATGATAACATCCGACGTCTGCCGGTTTTAAATTCACCTTCACAATAAAGCGACCCGACTTGTCACGCTAACAGTATCTGATGTCATAATCGAATATGATACATGCTAGTTGACGCCACAAACAAAATGGCATAGCTCCGTCATGAAAACTATAAACTCTATCACGAAATTGTACGATTTTGTATGTCTTTGAGTTTAGAACATGCAACATAAGACATTCTATTGATGCAGATGTACCATGCATCACACTACCATGATCGTTTGTTTCTGTTTATCTAACCTAAATGTTTTTTCCACACTTTAGCATGCTACATAAATCTAGCATCAAATTTCTGGCCGGCGTCCGATCAGATGGTGTGGGATCCTTTGTTTAATTTGGCAAATAGATTAAATGAGTCAATATTTGCACACATATTACGGTTTATTTTCTGTGATAAAAGAAAGTTGTATCCATGTGACCTCTACAAATTTGAAATTGTTTACAAAATTGATGCCTAATTAGTTTATGAACATATTTTGAGATTTGAATGGCACCAAAGGGACCCCCAGTTGGTAGGATTTGTATGTAAAATATATTGTTAGGATGATGGGTAATTTGATTAGAATGAGCATATAAGAAGAGGAGATATCACATATGAGTCTGTTCATTCAGTGCAGCTTGATAACCTTAAGCCATACCGGTAATAATCTTTGTCTTGTGTACACTGCGTGCCTCGCAAGTATACACCATGTCAGTCCAATGGCCGTTTGCCCACTTCATCCTATATTGGCATACATTAGCTAAACTCTTGATGAATGTATTGAAACCAATTTGACTGAAAGTTGTTGCCTCTGTTGCTCCATAACATAACCTCTGCTTCAGTGAACGTAGCTAAATATAGAACCAGCTGAATAGTTTGAGAGCGTATGTTATGGAACACATTCCAATTCATTTAAGGCTGTCAAATTACAAATATACTTCTTCAAAGATTAAAACTCAATTGTCTGTTAAAACAATGGAAATAAAATTTAAAATGAGAGTTGTATGCAGAAAATAGGAGGTTGTGTCCAAGAGCTGCCCGTATGAAACATTTAGTGGCATACGCCCCTATCACAGGTAAAGCGGTTTGACGCGTTTTCCGAATCAAAACCTTATTCAGAGTTTGAAATTCAATTATTTAATTATCGAATAAATCTGTTGCGCTTTTACCGGAAAATTAATTCTTTGCTTGTTTTTAGCTCACCTGGCCCTTCACCTGGCCCAAAGGGAACTTTGATTCATCAATTTTTGGGGTGAAAATCTTAGATTTTATGAAAAATGTACCGGAAATTGTCAAATTGCTTTTTCTCCTTACCATTCTGACCGATTTCAACCAAATTTGGCTGAAAGGATCCTATGGCCATAGGCTCTAGAACGTCTATTGGGAATTTTGATTCGTCAAATTTGTGGGTGAAAATCTTATATTTTATGAAAAATGTCCCGGAAATTGTCAAATTGCTTCTTTTCCTTAATATTCTGAGCGATTTCAACCAAATTTGGCTGATAGGAGCCTGCGGTGATGGGCTTTAGCGCTCCCATACAGAACTTTAATTCGTCAATTTTTTGGGGTAAAATCTTAGAATTTGTTTAAAATGTACTGGAAATTGTCAAATTGCTTCTTCTCGTTACCATCTTGAGCGGTTTAAACCAAATTTGGCTGAAAGGATCCTATGGACATAGGCTCTAGAACTCCCATTTCGAATTTTGATTGATACATTTTTGGGGTGAAAATCTTAGATTTTATCGGAAATTGTCAAATTCTTACGCCTCCTTAGCTGCTTGACATATTTCAACAAAATTTCACTAGCTGGATTCTATGGTGGTAGGCTCTAGAAACTCTATTCAGAATTATGATTGATACATTTTTTGGGTAAAAATCTTAGATTTTATGAAAGATTTACCAGAAATTGTCAATACGTTGCTTTTCCTTAGTCGCTTGACATATTTCAACCAAATTTGGCTAGATGTACATGTCATTTTGCAGTCCGCGATCATATGGGTAACTCATATACCAAATTTGGATGAATTCCGTCCAGCAGTGTCAGAGGAGTTGCATTACAATCAATTTCATGACCCTTTGACCCCATCCCCCAACCCTGGGGGCGGACCAGAATGTAAATGTGCTTGTCCACTCCACATTGATATGGGTAACTCACATACCAAATTTGGTTGAATTCCGTCTAATGGTTTCGGAGGAGATGCATTACAATCAATTTCTGCAGTTTAAAATTTGGCCTTTTAACCCTCTCCCGCCCCTGGGGCAGAGCCAAATCTAAATGGCCTCTTGCACTCCGCCATCATAAGACCAACTCAAATATCAAATTTGGTTGAGTTCCGTCTAACGATTTCAGAGGAGTTGCTTTACAATCAATTTCATGACTCTTTCACTCCCATTCCCCATCCTTTTGTCAAATGTAAATGTGCTCATATACTCCACATTGATATGGGTAACTGACATACTAAATTTGGTTGAATTCCGTCCAACATTCTCAGAGGAGTGGAGTTTTATTTTACCTTTTGACACCCCCACCCCTCACCCACCCTAGGGTTCGGGGCCAAATATAAATGTGCTCATGTACTCCACATTGATATGGGTAATTCATAGACCAAATTTGGTTGAATTCTGTCCAACGGTTTCGGAGGAGATGCGTTACAATCAATTTCCGAAGGTTAAAATTTGACCTTTTGACCCCTCCCCATCCCCTGGGGCGGAGCCAAATCTAAATGGCCTCTTGCACTCTGCAATCATATGGGTAACTCAGATGTCAAATTTAGTTGCGCTACAACTAATTTGACCTTTTGACCCCTACCACGTCTCCCCAGAGACGGAGCCTAATCTAAATATCGTAGTGCAAAGCGGAATCATATGGGTAACCAACATACCAAATTTGATTTAATTCCACCCAATGGTTTGGGAGGAGATAGCGTGGCGGACAGACGGACAGACGGGCAGACGGACGGAGGCGATCACAATATCCCCGACGTCTTTTTTTAAACGTGGGGATAATGAATGAAGAATTACCGTGTTATGGACCAGATATGAAATCTACTCGAGCATTATAAATATTATTAATATAGACCTAATGGTTTCTATGAATGTCGTCTGCTATTTCTATAAAATGGTACACAAGTTGAACTGAACAGTTAAAATTTTGAACCAGAATCATGGTATCTCGCGACGTGTTTAGAGTCTCGCTTTACGAGTGCGGCTGCTATAGAATCCAATATATACTCATCAATTTCGCAGATATTCATGACTTCTGAGAGAGAGTAAGATGACAAAGTGTTAGTGAATAAATCTTTCAGCGCGACAGATTCCCTTTGTCAGCAATGGATCGTGGACTTACATACATAGAATACTGTCATAGAAGATACACAGCGGACTGTTTGCAAATTTTCCAAACATTCAAGTTATTGTAGATCTACACAAATCGTCATCAGAGCGATCTGAAACGTGCTTAAATACCATTTACGTCACTTTGGTGGGCGCCAATTGGGAACACAGCTGGTCCTATGAGCTCTGGTGTACACCTAGCTAATAAATAATATCCTCTACAGCCGGTCATATAATCGCAGTTATATTCGCCTTAAGCTGATTAATAACCACCTTCTACAGGTAAAATTACTGTCTAATTTTAAAACAAGTTGTCTGTAAGCCGTTGTTTTCAGCGACAGGGTTTACTTTCAGTGGCACGAAAATATTCAGTAAGTATCATGTTGCAACCCTGGAATTCAGCAGTGTTTTTTAATAATTTTGACAGAAACTTGCTTCCACCAGAAAAAGTTACGTTTTAAAAAGGATCAATAGTGAAGTAACAGTAGCTAGATACTCGCTCTTATCATCGCCTATAGAGAATACTTCATACCGCTTTACAAAACTATTTTCACGTTTGCTTTTATTATATTCGAGTAAGCGGTATACCTGCACATCGCCGCTAATTGGTTACAAGTTAAGCGCTCCCAGATTTAGTAAATGCTTTTTCTCAAATAATCCCGATTCATTTCAATTTTTTTACCGGTGGTAGTTTATTTAATATTGTATACCAATAAGCATCATTTGTTAATTCCCTTTTTCCTTCCTTTAAATGAAAAATTATTGCAAACTAACAATATTCCAGCCGTATGTAATGTATTTTTTATGCAATCTAATAGAATATGAACTGATTTTCCATGTTGGGCGCCCTATCATTGAAATTGAATTGCGCATAAAAATAGCATCATGTCGAGTCGGGCAGGTATGATTTTGATGTGACGATCTATTTGAATCATGCCCGACCTGGGTAGACATCACCAAGTCGGGCATGATTCTGAAAAACATCCTATTTACACCGGTTGGCATCCATCACTTCAGTTCCCTGCGCGAATAAAGTCAGAGCTGCCGACTCTCTAGTCCGGCAAGAAAGTGAATGATGCTGGTGGTGTTGGTGGTGGTGGTGGAAGTGGTGGAGGTGGTGATGGTGGTGGTGGTGGTCGTCGTGCTGTTCTCTCTTTCTCTCTCTCTCTCTCTCTCTCTCTCTCTCTCTCTCTCTCTCTCTCTCTCTCGCTCGCTCGCTCTGCACGACTAAGGTTGGTTCCTGGCGCGAGTAGGGGCGGAGTGGGGGCAGGTGCCACCATCCCGCGGCCCTGCCCCGTACGGATATGTTGGTCGGTCGGTCGGTCCGAGGGTTAGTCAATAGTTAGGTGGGTGGTTCGCTATGTCATCATGTCTGTCAGTCCGCCACTCATGCAGTCATCTGAGCTGTTATACATGCAATCCATCAGTTCATCACTCATGCAGTTATCCGATCTTTCACTCATGCGGGTGTTCGGTCGGGCAGTCGGTCACTCGCTCACTCGCTCATGGGGTCAGTCTGTCGGCCAGTCAGTCCATTAATCATACAGTCATCCGATCTGTCCCGCATGGGTTTGGTCCGTCACGCATGCAGTCGGTCGGTTGAACGCTCGGTGGGTGGATTGGTGGTTTGGTCTGTCAGCCTATCCATCAGTCCGTCACTCATGCCGTCATCCGATCTGTCATTCGTACGGTCGGTCTGTCGGTTGATCAGTCGATGGGTGGTTTGTCACTCATGCAAACTGTCACTCATGCAGTCATCTAAATCTGTCACTCACGCAGTCCGTCAGCCTGTCACTAATGCAGTCATCTAATCGATCACTCATGCAGTCATCCGATCTGTCACTCATGCAGTAGGTCACACATGGAGTCAGTTGGACGGTCTGGCAGTTGGGCAGTCAGTCAGTCTGTTGGTCAGGCTATCACTCATGAAGTCATCCGATCTATCACTCATAAAGGCCGTAAGTATGTCAGTCATGCGATCTGTCACACATGCAGTCTGTAAGTCCGTCACTCATGGAGTCATCCGGTCTGTCACTCGTGAAATCATCAGATCTGTCACTCCTGTAGTCATCTGGCCTGCCACTCATGCAGTACGTCAGTCTGTCACTCGTGCAGCCATGCAATATGTCACTCATTCTGTCAGTCGGTCAGTGGGTTGGTCAGTTAGTAGGTGGGTGGTTCGCTCTGCCATCCTGTCTGTCAGTCCGTCACTCATGCAGTCATCTTATATGTTGCTCATGCAGTCCATCACTCCGACACGCATGCAGTCACTCGATCTGTCACTCATGCATATGGTTGGTCGGTCAGTCAGTTTCTCGCTCGCTTGCTTATGTGGTCAGTCTGTATGGCGGTCGGCCGGTCAGTCCGCCACAGATGCAGTCATCCGATCAGTCACTCATGTGGTTGGCCTGTCGCTCATTTGGTTGGTCGGTCGGACGCTCGGTGTGTGGGTGGGTGATTTGGTCTGGCAGCCTGTCTGTCAGTCTGTCACTCATGCAGTCATCCGATCTGTCACTCATGCGGTCCGTGAATCGGTTGGGTAGTCAGTCGGTTGGTCAGTCGCTGGGTGGGTGATTTGTCACTCATGCAGACTGTCACTCATGCAGTCATCGGATCTAACACATATGCAGTCATCTGATCAGTTACTCGTGCAATCACCCGATCTGCCACTCATGCAGTCTGTCAGTATGTCACTCATGCAGTCATCTGATCTATCATTCATACAGTTATCCGATCTGTCACTCATGCAGTCATCTGATCTGTCATCCATGCAGTCATCTGATCTGTCATTCATGCCGCCATCCGATCTATCTATCATACAGTCCGTCAGTCCATCACTCACACAATCACCCGATATACCACCCATGCAGTCTGTCAATACGTCACTCATGCAGTCATAAGATCAGCCACTCATGCATTCATCTGATCTGTCACTTATGCAGTCGTCTGATCTGTCACTCATCCAGTCCGCCAGTCTGTCACTCATACAGTCATCTGATATGTCACCCACGCAGTCCGTCAGTATGTCACTCACGCACTCTGTCAGTCTGTCACTTATGCAGTCATCTGATCTGTCACTCATTCAGTCATCCGATCTGTTATTCATGCTGTCAATCGGTCATTAGCTTGGTCAGTTAGTGGGTGGGTTGTTCGCTCTGTCATCATGTCTGTCAGTCCATCAATCATGCAGTCATCTGATATGTCACTCATGCAGTCCATCAGTCCGAGACTTATGCAGTCATCCGATCTGTCACTCCTGGGTGGTCGATCGGTCAGTCGGTTGCTGCTCGCTCATGTGGTCAGTCTGTCGGTCAGTCAGTCCATCACTCAGTCGCTCATGCAGTTGGTCGGTTGCTTATGTGATGGATCGATCATATGTTCGGTGGATGGTTTGGTCTTCCAGCCTGTCCGCCAGTCCGTCACTCATGCAGTCATCCGATCTGTAGCCCATGCAGTAAGTCAATCTGTCACGCATGCAGGTTTCCGACGTGTCACTCATGCAATCCGTTACTCATGCAGTCATGGGATCTGTCACTCATGCAGTCATCCGATCTGTCACTCATGCAGTCATCCGACCTGTCACTCATGCAGTCATTCGATGTATCACGCATGCAGTCATCCAATCTGTCACTCATGCAGTCCGTCATCCTGTCACTCATGCAGTCATCCGATCTGTGACTCATGCAGTCATCCGATCTGTCACTTATGCAGTCAGTTATTTTGTGGCTGTGAAGGGTGGGACACCTCAGGTTGTTGTAAAAGATGTGAAGTTGTATGAAGAATAATTGTCATAAATTAGATCCGACAGTCTTGACAAATGGATTTCATAAAACTTTCAAGATTTCAGAAAATTTCTTATTGTTCCTCTTTTCAATAGTAACTCTATAGAGGTTAGCCCAAATGCGAATCTTCTCAATTAGAGAATTTTGGTTACTCTTGAATTTTGGAATCGTGTCAACATACGACATTTTAACTTTCTATTTGTAATTTCAAGGTAGTCTGAGATGAGTTCACGAAAAATTTGATTATAGGATATTAGATAGGATTGCTTTTTTCATAATGAAAGTCCTATAAGGAAAATGCTATAAAACTGGTTCCACACACTTATGAATAAACGTGGCTTGCGTTGCCAGTTTTCGTAACGTACCAGCGACTGCAATAACTGCAATAGTTTGCAAACTATTGCGGACGTGTTACGAAAACTGGTAACCCAAGCCACCTTCACAAGACGTGTATAACCGGTGTGCGTTGTTGCCTTGGCATGTTTAGCTAATTCGCTTATTTTAGTCTAACCTATCATTGAATTTAGTCGTTATTAGTATTTACTGATGATGTGTCCATCTAATACCAATAGCTGATTAAAACCAGTCGAAAACGAAAGCGAAACAAAAAGTATATCATGTAATATAGGGATTTCCATTCATGAATATTTATCAGATGGCCACTGAATACAATATAGGTTGAATTCCGGTTGGTTGTCGAGGTTACTCCGCTCGGAAGTATCAAGTGGTTGCTTTACCTATCTACGCATGCGCAAACTTTTACTCTCGCTAGAGGCAGGAATAATCTAGTAGAATTTGTAGCACGTGACACGAATTTGTACCATGTGATACTGTTATCCGAGTGTACTCTCAGTCCTTCGGATTTGTTATCAAGATAATCGGGGTAATCGGAATGAGTAACCGAACTTTAGGATAGACTAGATGGATAAGATCAGCAATAATTATAAAAATGCGCTATTTGACGATCGCCGGAACAGTGGAATTACGTCGTTTTATTGGCGGCGTTATGCCAATATGAACGCCTCCTGACACAATGAGGTGGTATGTATAGTCTAGAGACTGATTTGCAATAAGGAAATACTGCAACTTTAAGGCAGACATCAGCTTGATGTATTGTTTTATTCAGTGTAGGTTTCCAGCACTGCGTGTGTGATAAGGATGTTATTTAAACAACCAAATTAAGTGTTTCTCTGGGTTAATTTTATTAATGACCCGATTTCTCGATCTAAGTAATTTCTCCTCCCTTGAAAACGGATGATATGCTTTCAACAGCACGTAGACGCATTCATTCTAAAGCGTCCACCACGAGTGTATCGCATTTGGTGCTGTTTTAAATGTTAAAAGAATCGGTTGTACTGATAGCAGCGTGAATATGGCGTGCTATCACAATAAACACACAATGTCGAGTCAAGATTGAAGGACATTCTGAATGTGCAATTACAAACTGCAAACAATTGCACGTTTCTGTCATCGAATTTACATTCTGACAATATATTATTATAAGGGGGAAAAAGCTTTGGCATGGATGGGTGAGTAATATTGTCTCTTTTAGTGAACAAAATGTATATTATTAATGGGTTAGTCTAAATGATAGTCTTCAGAGTTCCCATGAAATTGTTTGTGTTCATGTTCGTGTCCCCTGTTGCCAGTCTTCATGCTCAGAGGCTGTGCATGGTCTGACAGAATACATGGTGCCTTGTTGGAACCAGAGGATGGACTTCATAAATTAACATTCTCGATGTGAATAGTTACCTAGTCCTGAAATATGCTATGATGCATGTATTAAAGCCTATATGTGTAATAGTCCCGCCGAGCAGAAGAGCCGATTTCCTTATGAATGCTTTGACACCCCCGAGAAGGTGAAATAAACTGGTCTTTCTGACTAATTAATTTGAACATCTAGGCGTTATGGACGATGTGATCAGTCATATGATGGATCAGTATCTCTTAACTAGATCAGAGTGTGAACAATGTGTCCAGATCATCCATAAGCAAAGCATGCAGGCATTCGCCTACTGGCCGCGATGCTGCAATAATCTTAACGTTAGTCCATTCATCTAAGCCCTAGAGCGGATCCGCCCATTTATATCAACCAAAGTGTTGACATTCTTAAAGATACAGTGTACTTCCAAGGGTTGTCTACATCGTATTTCCTTCGTGTGGGTCAGTGCCACACTGGATTTTATGTGGGTACGGAAGAGGCAGGAGGCTGGGCGAAATGCTCAGGTAAGGAAAGGTCTAAGTGCCAGAATGAGGGCTTTTGGCAAAGATTCTACAGATTTTCGTGGTGCTGTGGACAGAGCATAGTGCCCTGTCTGAGCCAGGATGGAGGTCTGGACTTCCCAGGCCATTTTAATGAGGCCATTCTAGTGTCGGTTATGGCCACTATTGTCGGTTCTTCCCATGTTTCCAAACAGGTTGAGGCGAGTTCTGTAAGGGAATGGACATCAGGCCAGCCATAAATTAGCATAATTTGAGGAAGAGTAGAATCTTGGGTTCAACCCTCTGCAGCTCCATCGACATGGGAAATCGCTACGTAACAGTAAATATCGCCTTCCAGCCCTTGGGGAAGTTGTAGATTCGTAGCTCTAAAATTCCCATGATATCAAGATGCAACTATATAATACTCTGTATCTTTCCATAATGCAATTGCAACAGATAGGAAGCTCCAAAGGCCCTCTTGGCCAAACTTGATGCATGTCACCGCAAACATCTGTATGTATGATTACTGTATTATGCGGCTGTAGTAGTAGAAACATCCTACAGCTGCAATCAGTCCATCTTCGCTTTTGCCCACTGTGTCTTGTCCTCAGCCAAAATCATTAGCTTCCTCAGGTCCATTCTTGACTTGAGTGTACCTAATCCTGCTTTCTTGAGGCCACCTCGTAGCACGCTTAGCAGATTTATGCAATGACGTCCTCTTCTGGATCTGTATTTGCTGGCTCCAAGTAGGGCGAATTCCAAAGCTCTCTGTGCAGGTGTGTCTTCTGGCATCCTTAGCGCATGGCCAAACATGGACCATCTTTGCTGGGCAACTTTTACAGACAGCGGCGGCGTGTTACACATCTTGTATAGTGCATCTTTGGAAATTATGCTCTCTGACAATCGGTGTCCAGTGATGGTGCGTAGGTGTTTGTGGTGGCAGGCGCCGAGTTTATCTAGAGCTGCCTTTGGAGCTGCCCAGCTGTTATAGTTATACATCATCAAGGATATGCAGGTTACATTGTGTAAACGTAGTCTTTTTACCAAGGGCATCTTTGATTTATGCATCCATAGCTTCCAGAAGGACTGGAAAGCGTTGTTCCCCATGGTGCAGCGTGCAGCAATTTCAGCAGTACTGCAAAGCAGTGAGCCCAGGATTTCCCTTTTCCTCCATGGTTCGCCGCCACGGAGTGGATAGTCATCATCTTTAGTTTCATGCTTTGTAAATAGGTATATGTGGGTGAACTCTGTTTTGGATTCATTCATAAAGAGATTCTCAATTTTTAGTTTGCTTGCAGCTATTGGGAGAAGTTTGTCAAGGGGTTTCTTTTCCTCGTCTATAAAGTCCACATCGTCGGCATATTCTATCTCTAGCGGTATGCCCAGTATTGACACCGGGGGAGGGGGGGGGTGGGGTTTGGTCTTGTCAAGTTTTCCCGCACGGATTTCAATGCAGCAGCAAGGTAACAGGTGAAGAGCACAGGGGATAGACCATCTCCCTGTGGGGAGCCGATTGATGTCTCAAACTCTACAGACTTCACTGACTTGACTCGTACTCTCAGCTTGGTGTCTGCAAGCAGTAGTCTCACTAGTCGTAGCTCATCTTCATTGCAACTGGCCTGGCGTAGTACATCTAGGATTTTTGATCGTGTAATTGTGTCGAAGGCTCATGACATGGCAATGCCCATTTTGTGGAAATCCCAGTGTCTGGACATGACTATCGACACAAGCATGCGTTGAGCCCATACAATGTCTACGCAGCTGCGTCCACGTTTGAAGCCACTTTGACATAATCCGATGAAGTCGTCGATCTTGTCTCGGATGCAGCATAAATTAACATTGGATAGGATTTTCCGTATGCTGTTAAGGAGCACAATGGGCCGCAGATTGTCTGGGGCCGGGTGGCTTCTTGGGCTTGGGTAGCGCGATAAGGATGCCTTAGCCTACAGCGTCGATGGGAAGGTGGTGCATAAAAGCTGAATTGGCTATGTGCGTGAACGGTTTGGAGATAATGTCACTTGCATATTTGAATAGCCCATTGCTCATGCCATCAGGTCCAGATGCACGTCCATTTTTCAGGGCTTTAAGTGCCTTCTCCACCTCTGCTGTATTAATTGGTGTTAGTAATGGCCTGGGGTTTCCTGAGAATGGGTGCAAGGGCTCATCATCGTGGCCAGTGAACTGTTCCTTGAACCATTCTTGAATTGCCTTGGCTTTGCCCTGGTCAGTCCCGATAACATCTGTGGACCATTCCAAATCATCCCTGGCCACTCAGCCGTATATCAAATACAGCACCCTACCGACTGTGTAACACAGAGCCACTATCTGTCGGGGTAGCGCAACAGCGCTGGTCTATGTTCCTACTCAGAAAGCACTAGAATTTGCAGTCGGAGATGCCAGCATGTATCACACACGCAAAGGATGCCACAACATCAACTCGCCAAGTGCTTTGCGATTGGACTTCAGTGATCGTAATTCAGGACCACTAAATGCTAGAAAAGAACCTAAAGGAGCTTAGGACGTTCGCAGTGGACAATGCATCCTCCTCCTCCTCCTCCTCCTCCTCCTCCCCCTCCTCTTCCTCAATATCATCATCATCTAAATTATGATCATATATTCGGTGATTGCTAGAATGGCAATTGGAGATGAATGCCCTGCAGCATGTGCAAAGAACATCTAGCTGCCCTCGTGCTATCGGACTTCCCGAGAACCCAATTGTGTGTGAATGTGTTTTCTTGAGTTTCGACTTGAGTTTCTTCTTTGATATGAATCCTGAAAAAAGATTATAAGTTCGAAGTTTCCGTCTGATAAATTTAGTATGGAATAATCAGTTGATCAAACTAAATAATCTAATTTGCTATCTATAGAGATAGTAAAATATTCTTAGCTTGGGATGAAGCGGGTGTGTTGGAAATCATCTATTTGCTCTCACGTTGCATCATGCATCAATAATCTGCCAACTTATCAACTGATTCCGCCATTTCCGGAATTCCTGACATTCACATGGCACTACATACCTCCCTCAATCTCCTGCTATCAACTATGTCTGGCATACGGTGTTGACCTTTGACGCTAGGTACATGCTATTGATGCGAATAGCCACAAATTTATCTTGCTTGTGGATTTTATCATTGGCACCCCATCTATTTGCTTTATACTTGTAGATGTTAGTTTTTCAGTGATTAATCCGGTAATAAAATGGATATTGAGGGCATGATCCACATTACTGGCATACATAGAGCTGTATAACGTCTAATTGATAACACATTTCACATGTCAACGCATTTTCAAGCATGACAATCTGTGGTCATTAGTGTATTTTAAAGGCAATTTGACAGAGAGCGAAGGCAACATCTTATTCTTCAGAATATTGCTATCGTCGTAGAAATTATGGAAATTAAAATCTCACTAAACTGACTTATTTGTCCAATATATGTGCTTCTATTCTATAGCCGAGCTGACATAATCGGTTTCCATTTAATTCATGTGCCATGTTAGCTGTTTGAAAAGATGCTGCATAGAATCACTTAGTCATTGACATCCACCGCTAGCGGCTTCAGCGTGTACTGATCCCCTCGGGCCTATTATTATCATTGTAAGCTGCGCGTCTCGATCTCCTGGCTTGTCCCCATAGCCCACCAACTTGCCTTACAGCTACTATAGAGACCAGATTTTTGACAATACAGATAATTCAAATTAAGATTGGCGTGATAATGATTGATAATATAAAGATTTAATTAATTTTACACGCGCTATTCATGATATTCCAAGTGACCCTGAGATAAGAAGCTTTATTTGGTCGAAGAGACTTTTAACTCGATTGGATATAACTTTAGTTCATGAACAGACAGGAACCCATGGCTTCTAATCAATGTATAATGAGCTTATGTATATGATTTACACATGCCACGTCGATTGGGGAAGTTGACTATTGCTGCATCATACAAAATACTTCAAAGTTCATATATGGAAACAGTGTACCTAATTCCTATGTATATATGAGGGAGGTATGTTAGATTTTCAATTCATTGGGATTGCTGAGGCCCATTGGAACTCAGTTGGTTAGCAATTCCTGTTTTCTGCCATTAGATATAGATTTTGAAATATTCATTTAGTGCGCCTATACAATGCACACATATGGCATGTATATGTAAACATGTCAATACACATACTCTGTATGGGGGAGAGGGGGTGGGGGGTGTATGATGAAAACATTAACTAGAATGCATCTTATGAGAAAATGTAATTTAATTAAATAGCTCCAATGAAAGTAAGTCAATGAATCACTATGTTACCAGTAGCCGGGACCGTTAGCAATCTTCTCACTTGGATTGCTTGTAAAACCAGCACTTGATATTTCCGAGCCACAAGGTCAAGTAGCTATCAAATGAACCGGCAACAAGCATGTCAAGCCCGCTTGCGATACATTCGGAAAATAGTGCCTATGTCTGTTCTGTCGTGTCTCTTAAGTTAATATACTCAAGTTGGTAAGATTTGGGGTTTTTTAGTCCCCAATGAGCTGAATATTGTTGGGCCAGCCTAGTCGACAATTGACCAGATAATTGCATGTATCTCTGCAAAGATAAGAGAAGGTGTTGACTATGTCCAAAGGTGCGAAAATGTCCAGGGATCATAACTCCGGTGTTTACCATCCAATCAACTTCATGGCAGCAACAGTGTCCAGTCAGATTAGTTTCAAAATATTCAACAGCATGTTTCTTAAATAGCAAAAACATACAATGGACCTTTCCTGTTTTAGCTATGGCCCGCCCATCTCTAGCTAAGCTCCACCCACACCTCGCCCGTGTTGGGATCGATCGATCTCTGAACACCCTGACTATCAATTTCCAAAAAACTACAGAGGTAAGCTGTTGAATATTTTGAAACTAATTTGACTGGGTGCTGTTGCTGTCTAAGGCATTACCTCGTAATATTTGCCCATTATTGTCGACTAGGCTGGCCCAACAATATTCAGCTCATTGGGGACTAAAAAAAACCCCAAATCTTACCAACTTGAGTATATTAACTTAAGAGACACGACAGAACAGACTAGAAACACGTTTATTTAACATATTGGTTCATGGCATCAGATATCAACACATATTCAGAAATACAAAGATGTAACAGCTGGCGAGCATAAATGTATATTTGTGTAGCTCACTCGAGAAAATGTGAACGTAGTCTGTCACATGGTACTCTGGTTCAATTTTTCACTCCGGATCTAAATGTCACATGCTGTAACCGCATATGACAACTATGCAAAGAAATGTCTATAGGCCTTACTATTCAGTATAGATTTTGATGAGTCTTTCTAAATTTCAGAATTAATTGAGTTACATATATTTATTACCATCGTGATGATGAACTGAATTGCAAAACAAAATGTATTTAATTTGATTGAAATAGCTTATGCGGCAAAAGATCAATGAATCACAAATATCTGACTGCCTCATTACGGAATAGCAATCATTAGGTAACCATTCCACAACCAGGCCTGTGTATAGATTAACATTATTACTCAGGGGCCAAATTTGGTTACTTATGGTCCAGCGGATTTAATGTAATGACACAATAGATGCCATAGGCACTATTTTCCGAATGTATCGCAAGCGGGCTTGACATGCTTGTTGCCGGTTCATTTGATAGCTACTTGACCTTGTGGCTCGGAAATATCAAGTGCTGGTTTTACAAGCAATCCAAGTGAGAAGATTGCTAACGGTCCCGGCTACTGGTAACATAGTGATTCATTGACTTACTTTCATTGGAGCTATTTAATTAAATTACATTTTCTCATAAGATGCATTCTAGTTAATGTTTTCATCATACACCCCCCCCCCCCACCCCCTCTCCCCCATACAGAGTATGTGTATTGACATGTTTACATATACATGCCATATGTGTGCATTGTATAGGCGCACTAAATTAATATTTCAAAATCTATATCTAATGGCAGAAAACAGGAATTGCTAACCAACTGAGTTCCAATGGGCCTCAGCAATCCCAATGAATTGAAAATCTAACATACCTCCCTCATATATACATAGGAATTAGGTACACTGTTTCCATATATGAACTTTGAAGTATTTTGTATGATGCAGCAATAGTCAACTTCCCCAATCGACGTGGCATGTGTAAATCATATACATAAGCTCATTATATATTGATTAGAAGCCATGGGTTCCTGTCTGTTCATGAACTAAAGTTATATCCAATCGAGTTAAAAGTCTCTTCGACCAAATAAAGCTTCTTATCTCAGCATGTTTATTAAATAGCCAAGTATTACAAAGACATACAATTCATACAGCGTGTCGGACCTTTTGAGATTTTATGACGGCCTATATGGAACCCTTTGTGACGTAATGATTGTGACGTCATCATACACGGCCTGGGATGATTATGACGTCCTATATATTATAACCATTAAAGGTGCATATTCACTGCAAAATTAACAATTTTAACAATTTTATTTTCAAGCATTCTGGTGTGAATGTGCACCTTTAATTAACCTTTCCAGAGTATCCATCTATGATCTGACCCCATATGACGTCATAATCAGCTAAGCGGCATGTAGGTTGGCATCATAATCATCACGTCATAAATGATTCTATTTGGCCCGTCTTTAACTCTTAGTCCGACACGTTGTATGAATTGACTGGACACTGTTATTGCCATAGTCAGCAACAGCGCCCAGTCAGATTAGTTCCAAAATATTCAATCGCTTACCTGTATAGTCAGGGAGTTCAGAGATCGATCGATCCCAACACGAGCGAGGTGTGGGTGGAGCTTAGCTAGTGATGGGCGGGACATAACTAAAAATGGAAAGGTCCATTGATTCGAATATCGTACTAATTTATAACTTATTTTTAAAACCACCCAAAAAGAAAGCCTCCATCCTATATTTCATAGCATCCTATGTTTCATAGTATATATTCTTCAAAGTCTCAGCATCATTTCTTTTCTACTAATCTCTCCATATTCCTCAGTATGCAAATCTCGAACTCCGCTGCAATATTATACTACAGATACAATATTCATACGTGTCTGTAATTGTGCATGATCGCAATGCCTTTATTCAACTTCTTGATATTCCTCCCAAGTAACTGAGAGCAGATATGTAACTTAAGATTGGAATATGGCATTAGAGTGGTGTTAGCTAGCGGTCACAAGGATATCAGATTATACAATATGGTGGCATGAGCTAAAATTGCCGATCTGTATAATTTCTAACTCAAGTATCATAACCGAGGATCTCGCAGCAACCCAGATGTTTGTTATATATATACAAAGCGCGATGATGGCGAGTGGCGGTTAGGATAATGACAACGTGTTTGACAAAGAGACGGGTGCGTTGTAAATAAGGCCAGCATTTACTATGGCATGGTAAACAGTGCTGACATACAGAGGACTGTCAAGCACTCTCAATAAAATATCGATGTGTACAGCCGTCAATAACATTTGCTTCAATGACTACGTGAACAACAATTGTTATTTATTGGTGTCCTTTGTATCGCTGACGGTCTCACACAAACCGCTTAGACAAAGAAGCAATCTTTCCCAATGAGAAAGCATTCACCCGTGGAAGAAGCATTATTTTTCGCTCGTGGTTAACTAATGCTATGTTTGCGCGAATATATATGTAAAATATTCACGATTACGTATATTTTGAAGAAATCAGATTGATGCCGAAACCACTCTTAACCAGATTTATGTCATCTACCTGAAATACAACAAATTACAATGACTTGCTGACTATTGTTCAGTTGATATGTGCGTGAGATTTCCAGATATATGCATCGGATTTCCAGATAGTTGCGTCGGATTTCCACATCGGTGCGTCGGATTTCCACATAGGTGCGTCGGATTTCCAGATATGTGCGTCGGATTTCCAGAAAGGTGCGTGAAACTCTGCATAAAATAAATTATGAAGATGCCTGCTCATGACACCACCTATCTTGTGAAGACAGGTGATAGTGGATTTAACCCATAAACACACATAGACCAGAGACGACAAATACTTTATGATGCAAAGAATGTTCTGTTAAATATTTTGAAGCCAATTTTTAGTTGGAAGCTGTTGGTGCCCATAGCTTCCAGTCGCATTATTTCCAAAAATAGTCAACATCGTTCCTCTGTATGGTTGTCTTAAAATTGAGACCCTATAGGATTTCAAGAATAAAGAGTTAAGGCGGATGGTCGACCGATTAGTTTTATTATTCGGGAAAAGGACCCCAGTATCTCGGCACGTGCTATGGATTCTTTCAAGAGAAAATTATGTTTCTTAAATTCGGAAGTGAGACGCGTTCTCTGCCTTTCTGTGATCATATAGTTGACTTCAACATATTTTAAGTGTGGCATAAAGTGTAGGGCTGGTGATTCTATTGTTTTAAAGAATGGATGTATTCGATTTAGTTCATATCGCGTTACTGTAAATAATTTTTTTAATTCTTTTAAATTTGCGTAGCAGATTTCACAAACATATCTTCATTTCGCTCGTCCTCTGCATAAAGCATTATCATTGGTACATCTGTCAAAAGTTCGACACGACTTTCAATGAATGTCAGCATCTGAAGACACATTGGGATAATGCTGTCAGGAATCTTATTTACAAAGTGGTTCTGCATCCCAGCGCGTTCAGAATTGAATTGGATGGATAACTTTCCATTACACACGCCATCCTGGTAAACTTTTAATACCTCTCGATCACATGGTACTGCTAACTACATACACAATAAGCAGAGGGAGAGCACATACAATGATTACGCAGAGAAATAGGTTGTGTATCCTCAGCATCATGGAATCATAAATAGCGCATGGAAGTTAAATGTCAAATAGCTGGAGATTTAAGTCTTGATTGTGTAATATGAATGTCGGCCCGCAAGCAATCTGAAGACAGACAGCATCTACGGCTGTAACACAGACACAATCAATCTAGAATGCTATAATGGCGAACGGTTCTTTAAAATAAACTGACATCATAGACGCAAGTGTCAATCAATCCAGAGGTCAGACTGGCCCGGGAAATTGCTGTCTTATATTTCAAAACTTTAGCAATATATAAGTTTACAATCTGCCTTGCAAATGATGAGGTTCGACAGACCCTTCTGCTTCACCCAGTTCTTGTTGAATACAGTACGATGCCGTTTCATCAATCTATTCATCACTGGAATCAGTGGTGAATGTCAAGTTTACGTTTTAGCTCTCATTGATATTCATTTTTGAAACAATGTCGGTGAAAGGCATTCTGTCATACAGTAACATCCTACAATGATGCTATTTTCAACATAACCATTCCGCCAGCTCGTACAAACACGCATAAAATGGGTACAGATTCAACAATGCATGCTTGCTTCTATGAGACAAGCACGCTCTCTGATCCATGGGAATCTAATTCCATCAAAATGATAGCACAAATTATGTATGGCAATGGAAATATTCTGTTGAATATATTGTAACTAATTATGGATAATCCAATGTGTGTGCATAGATAAATACATGCCCACATCCAGCTACCTATCTAGGTTTACATTCAAATGTGTATCACGCGCGGTATTCTTCAATATTGCACAACCCTTTACATTGAAGACCAAGCAAGGGAGGCGATCTTTGACGACATATCTCTATTTATCATAGCTGAACAATGTTGTGTTATGCGGATAATTGGACGACGACGAATGATAATACATCTAACTGACGCGTAAAGCTGGCACAATCTGCTGCTTCATCCATCAGTGGCTGGTTTACGTTTTTCAATCATCGTGTAATATAAAGATGTTATGTATTCAAGCACAAATACACTGGGTTTATTCAAATTATATTTTCATAAGTAACTCGTCTGGAATTATGTAGTCAATTAGCCACGTGTGCTGATGTACATATATACAATTACTACTCTGAAGGGATTTCACAGCTTTTATTAATGATAAGGCACCCGATGAATGAAAAACATAATTTTGGCATTTATTCTGAACTCCAAACGCCTGCCAATATGCATGCGAACACTCACGCACGCACGCACACACGCGCACACGCACGCGTGCACGAATGCTCACATACATGCACGCAAACACTCGTTCATGAAACCATGCACGTATGTATGCGCGCACGCACGCGCACACGTGAGCTATGTGCGCGCTCGCGTACATGCTCTTCCGCTAGCTTGCTCATTAGCACCTATGCATGCAAGCAGGCGTGAACGCATGCAAGCATGCACGCACACACGCACGCACGCATGTGCACACATACGCACCACCGCACGCACGCGCCTGCGCACACCGCCACAGACGCGAGCAAGCCTTTAAGCACTGCTTCGAAATACCAAAATACAAAGCTGTTAATATAATTAACCTGTTTTAAGTTATGACGTTTGGAATCAGAGGCTGATGGTTCATTAATACATGTGGCCACATAAGGGATTATCATATTGTAGCTTCAAAAGACAGATGGTCTCTTGTACAGGTGTGACTGTCACAATGTTATCACCACTATCCGTGTAATAATCAAGCGCAACAGTATATGTAACTCTGGTCACTCTCTATCTTTGATGTCTGACCTAGTAGAACTTCTCTAAATAGTGCCATTTTCATAGCCTAAATGTGTCAACATTCAAACCCCCACCCCTACCCCGATTTCAATGAATGTAAACGTCTGAAGAAAAATTGGTCTAATTCTGTCGGTCGGAAAACTGATTTGCAAAGTGGTTTTATCGCCCAGAACATTAAAAATTCTATAAGTTTCCATTTATAAGCCCATTATGATAGTCCTTTATTGCGCAAAAGCCATAGTCCCAAAGGGGAAGTGAGCTTTTGTATGACAAGGCTTCAACATGTGCATAAGCGTATTATCTGGTTTATCAAATGGTGAGGTTCAAGAGACGGTTACTTCAACCATTAGATTTTTTATGAATATAGTTACATGCAGTTTCATCAACCACTCCAACACTGAAAGGTCAGGTTTCATTTTGACATTTCACAAATGATGTCGATGAAAGGCATTTCTGTCCAAATAGCAACATCCTATAATGGCACCATTTTCAACATGAACATCAGTCAAACTACCTTCATCAAGCTCTTACAAACACGCATAAATCAGGAACCGATTTTTGCACCAGTGTGGCAAGAACACATCTCTGATACTTAGAACTCTAATCCCATCAGAATTGATACCACAAATTATGTGTGACATTAGAGATATCTCGGTGAATATGCAGAGATAAGCTAAAAACGTATTTTCTCAATAGAATTTCGTAACAATGTCACTGCAACAGGGAAAACCTTAGATCACATGCGAGCCGACGTGTTATGAATATTCATGACGTCATAAGCTGCGCGCATGTTTCTATGCTAATACCCGACTCCTTATCCACCGTCTGCCGCGTGATAGCACTTGTACGACGGCTAAAAGGTCTGCGTTGTATGCGTTGTGCCATATATTCATAGTTTCGCGCATCCGGGCATCTTCAGATCGGCCGCCATTAAAGTTGGAGAAAACTTACTACATGCTAAAGAGGACTGCCCATATCAACGCATCGTTTACATTTTCCATGACGCTCTAACCATAAAATCATTTATCTGAGAATCTGTAATAACCCCGCCAGGTATCAGAAAACATCACATCATGAGTGAATTTTGCAAGATATTAAAGAAAATTTAATTAAAATTTTACGCTCCATTGCTTGTAATGTTAAATTAGCCCCTCCAAAAATGGCGTCGCGCCCATAGTATTATGGGAAATTTGATTATGATGAGGGCATCGCAATTCTATGAATAGAATGAGATTATGCAAAGGAGTAATCAGCACATTATTTTGCTAGAAAACTGTTATTTATTTTTCCAACAGTTTTACTTAATGTCTCACAATGTTAGAACTTTGAAAATAAATTTTTTGCGATGTTCACTTATCGAGTCCGTTTGTCAGACAATAACTGGAAGCGTTGTAATGTGAATCTGACTGAGCAATCGCTAAAGAGCTTACGACGTCATGAATATTCATAACACTCCAGTCCACGTGTGATTAAGGTCTTCCACGCAACAGTAACTTTTGACCCAGTAATCCAATAGCATAATACTACATCCTATTGCTATTGGTATGCATGAATCCAGTTTTAATGTCAATACTGTTAAAACAGTCCTCCAAAATATGCAGCTAAACTGATAACGTAACCAGTACCTAATGCGACGATAGACAGTCTGCTTGCCCTACTCGCCATTGCTGAATATTAGGACATCCTTAACATCTGCGAAGATATACGGTACAAGTTGTGAAAGATATGACGTCATGTTTTTAATTAATTTTTAGTTCTTACAGATAAACAGAGCGTGAACGTAAGTTAGTTGGGCTACATCTAAATTTTGAAATTAATTAATAAACTGTCGAATGTGTGTATCTTAATTTCTGCGCAAGATGTTCTTATTCTTGTATCTGATCATTTCTGGTACAATCCTATACGAAAATCGAATACGAACCACCATTGCGTATCCAATGCAATACTATATTTGTTTCTGTAATTGTGTGCATTAACTGGTTGATTTTATTTCCAATAATCAGCAGATCTATCATCTTGGCAGTTCATATTAAAAAGTTTGATATTGTTTGTACGACTAAATTCTGACTTCGCTGTTTCTAGAAACGCATAATATTAAACTGAACATTCTGGTCTATATGTTTGACATAGCGTTTTTGCGAATTATTGTTTTGAATGTACTACCTGTTTTATTTCCTCCCAAAGTGTAGTGTTAATGATTAGAACAAACGCAGAGAGGGATATATGATTCTGTCAGAAACGTAATTTCTGAAGTGATTCTGCATCTCATTGATTTTATAATATCCTTAAAGCTATGTGGTTCCTCTCTCAATGTACGCATTTCACTAAAATATTCATTGGAATGTGGAATTTGCATGTAATTTCCAGTTACATAACCGTTCTCTATGCATTATCTCCCTCGATCTAAACAGCTTTATGCGTGCCGATCATGGCATAGGTGTTATCTCAAAGACTTAGTTAAAATTCAGGATGTTATCACGAATCCACTATAAATATCATTATTAGATTGTATTATATCCATGGTTGATCAGCTAATATGTTTGTATAACAGCCATCTCACGGGCTTATCAGACAAGGGCTAGGTTCACATATTGGCACGAGCGGTCCGACCGTATCTGAAAAACTTGTTGTTCTAATCATTGGTGAAACGAGGGTATGGAATAACCAGAATTTCGTCTGGTGTGAAATTAACATGGATTCCAGCAGTCGCCGTCATGACTAGGGAACCATATATGTTACGCCATCCCTGGGGATTATGCATGGATCCGTACATGACGAAATCTATTATGTAGGCCCGCACTACGACTCACTCGCGACAAAACTGTGCCAATACAGCAACAAGTTAAACTGCAATGTGAAAATTTACAACGAGCAACTATTTTTTGTCAAATGTGACAAACGTGATTATATAATTATAATCTGTATTCTTTTAACTATCATCATCATATGCTGGGTAGCTAGACTTAGATAGTTACTAAATCTGGGCCATATCTAAAATCCTCCATGTCGTAATCACATGTAAATTATTGCAATGCATACCAAATGGAATATATGATTTACCCTTGATAGCTTTCGGCAGCACCGCTAGTCCCAACAGTGCGTATTGTCATTAGTCGACTGAAATATTGTTGCTGCCTAGGGCAGAAACAACTTTCAGTCAGCTTACTCTAAACGAATTCAGTGCATAGGAGGTAATAGGGCCTACATTCGTTGGTATGACAGACACGTGGAATTGGTTTAGCCAGAAAGGTGTTCTAAACTGATGCCATATCGCGTTGAATCGAAAACTGAATTGAATTTTTATGTTGGTGAGTAATCATAGATTTCGTAAGGCCTATGTCACATGCACCTGACAATATTGGGATGCTAATTCGTCACTAGTGTGCGAAATCCATATACTGAGATACAGACTAGCTTATAGGATAGACCCATTAAATTGAAAATTGGATTAAAGTCATAGGTTCGTCGGTCAGTTTATCCATTTCTGTAAAAAAAAAAAAAAAAATACTCATGGAAACATGTTGTTTTTGGGGATGGGTGGGGTGAGTTAGGGGATGTTGCCTATGGCAACAACAGCGCCCAGTCAGATTAGTTTCAAAATATGCAACAGAATGTGTATTAAAAAGTAAATCCATCAAAGACTTACATTTATACACTTGGTGGACTATTGCAACTTCATGACAGAGTATTCGCCGTAAATTATGATTGTAACGTCCGCATACATGTGGCGTAATTGATTATGACATCATATAGTTATGCGACAGATACGATTCATCCATTGAGTCATTAGCCAGCAGAGCCAAGTTATCCAGCGTGGCAGAGCCACTAGTCAGCATGGCTGAGTCACAGGGAACCAGTTACCAGTAAAGCATACCTTGGAAATTAAAGCTATATTAGTGTATTTTATTGTATGTAGTCAAACCATCAAGAATGTCACCGCAATATCATGTCTCTAAAACTAGGTATAGTTATAAAATTTTAAAACTGAATGTGCAGATGTTATTAAACTTGTACTTGGCGTTGGTTGTAATGTGGCAATATGAGTTTTGCATATGAGAGATCCATCACTAAGTTGACACTTCAGTGATTGAAATTACTCAAGGTCGTCACAAACAGTTTACATCTACACACACAGTTCAGCAACGTGGTCCCTACCACGACCTGAACAAGACACTGTACACACGTTCTCAATTTTCAGACTTCTTTTTGTTTCTATATATACTAGTGACCCAAATAGAAAATTCTTGGTCTCCATAGTTGTCGTTAATGATGAAAACATTGGCAATGTCAGCGAATAGCATGCAAGTGATACTCAGAGATTTGGAGAGGAAATCCATGCCATGATTGTCATGCTGAATTCTCTATGACCTCAGCTGATTAGCTACCCAAACCCATGTTAAACACTACCTAGTGTTCGGAAAGTGTCGGGGCACATTTGACATTTTTATCTTTTATTCCATTCCAATAAATAAATGACAGTTTGAATATCGTCAAGAGGTGATTTGATGAGCAAAGTCAGCCCCAAGACCAGGCATCCACGCATCGTGAGATGTCTGTAAACAGTGACATCAATTCATATGTTCACCCACGTTGAATACTTAATGCAACAATGTCAAAAAATGTGAGATCTTTGAGCAAATGTCTCTATTTATCGTAGCTGAATAATCTTGTGCTAAGTGGATAACTGATTGACTACTAATCACAACAATAAGAATATATTCATTAGAATTAAATATTATAAAACATTTCTAACTGTCACATAAAACTGATAATCACAAACGTCATGTAATATCTTATGAGTGACTGATTTACGTTTTCCGCTTATCGTGTATAATACACATGCTATTTATCCAAGCATAGGTTGTTTGTCTGCAATTATGTAGTCCATTAGCCACGTGTGTTGACGCACTCCCATATGATTAGTACTCAGGTGACATCTTACATTAATTATGGAGTTCATAAAAATGGAATAGGTCCCCGTTCCTCTAAACCATTAATTCTTGAATTATCCATTCAGAAAGCAAAATAATTTCAATTTCAATTTCAATTTCAAGTTTATTCGGTAACTTCTTCAGAAGTGTACGAACATATATACATGAAATATACATATAATGGCGGTTACATATGTTATATACATGTATTTCAATAATCCGTCTCTTCGACAAAGTGTAATGATGGTGTTGCAGTGTGTGTCTATACATATAACGCCTACATAACCAAAGTGATGATAGTAGTGGTCGTAAACTGATGATGATGATGATGATGATGATGATGATGATGATGGTGATGATGATGACGATGATGTACTGTATAGCTACTGTTACCACAACTTCCACCGCCACTCGCTGAGACGTGCATAAATCTGTGGGAGCAACCTACAAATTCACATCCCAACCCCACCCAACGAAACTGTTAGAATAGCAAAGTGCAAAGATTCAAAGGCAAAATAAAATATTGAAATTTGGAAAACAAAATAAATATTCTTTTTTGCCACTAATAGGACATGAAATAGCGCCTTCGTGCCTTAAAATTCTAAACAATTGTCGGAGTCGGGTGAATCCGTGTAACCCATAAGGAATTGGACGGGGATGGTATCAGTGCTAGTAGCCCTATTGTGACCACGTCTTTAAAGAATTAATGAATCCCCACCCCCTCCCCAATGCCTAGTGACTATAATATTTGCCTCGAGTAATGTTCTGATGAACTTAGTCGAATATATGACCCTGTATTATTAGCTCACCTGGCCTGTAAGGTCAAGTGAGATTACGGTGGGGTGGCCGTCCGTCGTCCATCTGTCGTCCGCCATCCATGGAATGACTCTATTGGGGGTAGGGTTAAGAACTTGTCTACATAATTTTGTTTGATCAATTTTTGGGGGGAAAATCTTAGATTTTATGAAAGATTTACTGGAAATTGTCAAAACGCCACTGTTCATTAACCTCTGGGTGGATTTCAAGATAATTTGGGTGAAAACGCTCTTACTCAATAATCACTTTGCAGATTTCAACTTGCTGCTGCTGCTGCTGCTGCTGCTGCTGCTACTGCTACTGCTACTGCTACTGCTACTACTACTACTACTACTACTACTACTACTACTACTACTACTACTACTACTACTACTACTACTACTACTACTACTACTACTACTACTACTACTACTACTACTACTACTACTACTACTACTACTACTACTACTACTACTACTACTACTACTACTACTACTACTACTACTACTACTACTACTACTACTACTACTACTACTACTACTACTACTACTACTACTACTACTACTACTACTACTACTACTACTACTACTACTACTACTACTACTACTACTACTACTACTACTACTACTACTACTACTACTACTACTACTACTACTACTACTACTACTACTACTACTACTACTACTACTACTACTACTACTTTTTTTTTTTTTTTTTTTGAAAAACCGACGCTGACGCAGTCGGACAAACTTCACGGAGGAACTCCTTTAAAAAGGCTTGCAAACCCCCAGAAAAAAACCTGGTGAACTAGTAATCTTGATTAATATTACACCAAAACAATGATAAATAATGAGCATTAATACAATCTATAAATACATATGGCTTAAAAAGTATAGATACAAAACAATATGCTGATAAAGCTCCGATAGCAAAACAAAACTTAACAAAGGCATTACTATTCAACCCAGGTGTAGTAGTAGACCCGTGTGGCGAGTGCAACTATCCAACAAATGAAAAGTGCCTCGTCAATCTATGACAAATAAGTCAATCATTGACGCCAGTGGGCTGATTCTCTAAAGATCAGCGGGCGTAGTAGCATTTGGCTAGTATAATACATATAGTCGGCAGAAAAATTCCAGAAAAATTGATGGCCCTCTTGTTTACATTTTCAATTTACTTTATTATAAGGTTTTGTAAATTACCATTCAATCCATGTGTGGTAGTAGACCCGTGTGGCGAGTGCAACTATTCAACAAATGAAAAGTGACTCGTCAATCAATGACAAATAAGTCAATCATTGACGCCAGTGGGCTGAGTCTTAAAGATCAGCGGGCGTAGTAGCATTCAGGTAGCATAACATATATAGTCAGCAGGAAAATTACAGAAAAATAGATGGAAATAGATGGCGCTCTTGTTTCCATTTTTGATTTACTTTGTTGTAAGGTTTTGTAAATTACCCGGGAACAAATAACCCTATAAAACTCTGTGCAAATTCCTAAAATTACCTGGGACAATTTTATAATTCAATGGCAAATTACTTTATCGATTGATTATTAAATTACCCCAGTCTGTTTATTTCTTAACATGAATTATTAAACATAACAATATCAAAGTGCAGACTAAAATGAATTACATGACACAGATTAATTAAAAGACACAGATAAATCAGCTGTAGTAATTAAATGATTTAAGCTAGTGCAGGCTCATTTATTTTTACAGCTCCCAACTCTATTGAAACTATGTTTGTTTTGCACCATATGTCCTTGAATACTTTTTCTTTACCATGCTGCTTTAATCTAAAATATTCGCAAGGAATATGATTCAGCAGCAATGAACGAAATATTGCCTTTATTGCTCTATTGTGATTGCCCATAGATGGATTTTTCGTCTGTGCACACCGATGTTTCCAAATGGCCCAAACACCTATGGTTAGTATTGTTATTAAAATAGTCCTTTCAGACTTTATGATATTTACACCGCTTGATCCAAATTCTCTAAATAAGACTACATGCGTGTCTAGAACAATGGGCTTCGCTCCAAATTTTGCCAAGATTTGGCTGATATAGTCCCAAAATTGTGACGATATTGGACATTCCACAAATAAATGCTCGATTGTTTCCTCGTCTGTTTGACATAAGTAACACCTATCAGAAGTCGTAATATTGCACTTGTATGTCAAGTGTCCCACCCATAGACGTCGATGTAGTAATCGCCACAATAAATCACGAGCCATATTTGGTATGGATGGAGAATGTAAGATTTTCCATACATTTTTCCAACTGGATGGTTTATAGCTTGAGTCATCCCATCTCCTAATTGCTATGGGAGGTGTTACTTGTTTTCGTCTCATAATATGGTACCATTCCTTGGATCTCATCTTGTATTTTAACATCTCATCATCAAGAACTAATGCGGGTTGTGGAGTCAAACTATTATTATTTACATTTGGCAGACGAAACCATTCAATTGGTACAGCATGTTTTATTTTATTTAGCAACCGCTGGACATCTATATGCCTCATATGTGTTTTTCTAGCTACGTCTTGCATTGAAATCCATCTACGTGTTTGAGGGTGTATCATATCCGATAAATGTTGAATGCCATATTTTGCAAAGGACGGTAGATAAAGTACTGCATTGTTATAACATATATTACTATTGCCCCACAATTGCTGTTCTAGTACTTCCTTCCAGCACGTAGGTGGAGGCATGTATCTGTCAAATATTTCTAACCCCTTAACTTGATCTTTAAACACATCTGGTATCATTTGGCTATTCGGAGGTGGCTTCTTTGAGGTAAACACATGCTCCGCCAGAAATGGTTCTACAATTCTCTCCATGAGAGCTCGTGAAACACATGCCCACGTCTCATCTGATGTAATAAGATCATCCAAAAATTTTAACCTTAAAGAAACACATTTCACTTTAATATCAATTAAATCAAGTCCTCCTTCTAACTTAGCATTATTGAGAACACGATGGGAAACTAAATGATTCTTTTCTTCCCATATGAATGACAATATCAACTCATTAACCTCCTTTTCTACATGTTTTGGCATGTGTACAACCGATGCTGTATACCATAGCCCAGATAATGCCAAGTTGTTGACAACAAACACTCTACCAAAGATTGAAAGACGACGACGCTTCCAATTTGCTAATATTCTCTTAAGCTTAGATACTCGTTCATTCCAATTTTGTATTGTATTCGGTTTCCTGCCAAAATAGATGCCTAAAATCTTAATGGTATCATTAGACCAATTGATTTCAAGTGGCTGGTCATTCCGCTCTTTCCATGGCCCCAGAAATAATCCTTTGGATTTTCCTTTATTGATTTTCAAACCAGATGCATTTTGGAACTTTTCTAGTACGTGGTTTAAAATTGCAAAATCATTGTTTGAACTGGTAAACACAGTTGTGTCATCAGCATATTGTGACAGCTTAAGTGGTCTTTCTATGCCACGAATACATATGCCTTGAAAGTTATTATTTTGCCTCAATGCTATGCCAAGTGATTCCATCACAATAACAAATAATAATGGCGATAGGGAACACCCCTGTCTAACCCCACGTTCTAAGACAATTTCTCTGGATAATTGATTGTTCACTAAATAGCTACTCTTGATATCCGTATATAAAATCTTTACCCATTTAATAAAGTTTGAGCCTAACCCAAACGATTGCAAAGAATTAAAAAGAAAATCCCATTCCACACGGTCAAATGCCTTTTCATTGTCCAAGGCAATCACAGCTGAAGGGATGCTATCCTTCTCAACCAATTGTATAAGGTCTCTTATTACCATGGTATTGGTTAGAATTGTCCTCCTGGGTACAGCACATGTCTGCTCTGTTCCAATGATTTCTCCTAAAACACTACCTAGTTTCAATGTTAGTGCTCTGGATATTATTTTGTAGTCTACACATAGTAGAGAAATTGGTCTGTAGTTCTGAATTAGACGTCTGTCATTTCCTTTATATATTAGCCTTACGTATGCCCTAGCCATAGTTGGTGGTAAATGGCCTTTCTCAAAAATTTCAGTGCCTAATTCTTCCATTATTGGACCTACAAGGTGCCAAAACGTTTGGTAAAATTCAACTGGAAGGCCATCACACCCCGGTGATTTTTCTAGTTTCATACCTTTAAGGGATTTAGTTAAATCTTCTAGTGTTAAGGGTTGATCACAAAATTCACTGCCTGTGTCTGACACCTTTTTGTCTATATTTGCTAACAAATCCAATTTTGCATCTTCATCAATTCCCTCTGACTTGTACAATGACTCATAGTAATTGCATACAATAGTACTCATTTCATTGTTGGTAAAGACGGTTGAACCATCCGGCATGTTTAATGAGCACATCACCTTATCTATTGCCCGTGCTTTTTCTAATGCGCAAAAATATCGGGTTGGCTTTTCCCCTTCTGCGTGCATCTGGGCTCTTGCTCTAATTTTTGCACCCTCAAACTCATAGTGTTCTATATCTCTTATTTTACTTTTAATTTTAACCAGTAATTCATAATAATTCTCTTCACCATTATTTACTTTAGCATTAATTTTCATCAGTGATCGATGAAGTGTTTTCTTGCGTTTGCGTATTTCCTGTGCTTTTCTAATAGCATACTTTCGGGAAACATACTTTAAATCCAGTTTAACATCCTCCCACCATTGCAATGTGCTCTTATATGATGCTTTCCTATTAATCCAATGTTGCCAACAACTCTCTATATTATTCTTATAAAATTCTTCTCCCAACAGTGTTGTGTTTAATTTCCAAAACCCGACCCCTTTTGTTACCCAGTCAGCATTGGCAAAGGTTACACAAACCATGTTATGATCAGAGAATGCAACTGGCTTAATATTAACATCTCTCCAGTACCCTGTTAACAAACTATTCACATAAATTCTGTCGATCCTTGAACCAACTTTACCATCTACCGAAAACCATGTGAGATCTTTACCATGAGGTTTTGATATTCTATAGGTGTCCACTAAATTTTCATTATCACATATTTCTTTTAAGAGTCTATGTGATGTATCAGTATAAGTTGAAGTTGCATTCCTGTCATTTTCTTTGTCTAAGACACAATTAAAGTCACCACCCATTACTAAGTTTTCAGTGATGTTATCTAGTGCTGTTTTAGACATCTCCTTAAAAAAATTACGACGTAGTTGATGAGATGTAGGTGCATATATACACAGCAACGTGATACGTGTTTGTTGTATATCTAGCGTGACTCTCACCCAGCGACCATTTGCACCTGATACTGAAGAGATTATATTTACATAGGCTGAACAACGAGGGAGTATAACAATTGCTACGCCTGCACTATTATCTTGAGATAACGAATAAAATATTCTGGATCCAGAAATCTTTTCTAAATTATCGTATAATTCTGACTTCTGAATTTTTGTTTCCTGTATCAAAGCAATGTCAATCTGCTCATTTTTCAGAGTCTCTAGTAAGTGACGTTGCTTTATGTCACTATTTAAGCCTCTACAATTGAGTGTGCAAATTAGCATAAAAGGTAATAAAATGCTGTGTAAAACCGCCATTATTAAGCTAACTAGATTTTGTTTTTTTCGACCCTCTCTTAGACCATTTACCTATTTTACTCACAAACGCTGCATTACTTAGCTCAACTTTTTCCAAATGCTTATATTTTAATATATCTGAATCATGACGCAGATGCCTATATTTAACACCATTTGCCGTCACATATGGAACTAACACCTCTCCTGCCTCTGACCTGTACATGACCATTTCATCAGGTGATTTAGAACTCTGTGTTTGAATGGATATATCAGATTCAGCGACTGACATATTATCGTCTTCTATATCACTTTCCTCTATTTCTGATTCAGAACTCTCTCCATCTTTCTGTCGCTTTGTTCCACTCAATCGATCCGAGACACCAATTACTTTCTCTATATTATTTAAATCGTCTAGATTGAGTGTACTCAGTGGAAATTCAAAGTTAGTTTCAGTATCTTGCGACCTGAATTTTACTTGTCCTAAATTAAAACTCTCTTCCAGAGGGTATTGATCATCATCTTCAACTTGTGTGGAATTAGCCTCTCTGTCATCAAACTTGGATTGACTTGTTACTGGAGCAAGACTTAGCCCCTCATCTAGAACCTCTATTTCATCGCCTGCAACTACAGCGATTGGATTCTTAGTTTTTTCCCCATGCTTCTCATTAACATGGACTTCAGCTACAATCTCAGCAACTACTGGTTCGATGACATTTTCCTTAGCAGCGTGCTTCCCATTAGTATGAATTTCCGCTACAATCTCAGCAGCTACCGGTTCTATGACATTCTCTTTAGAGACAACTTGCTCTGCACTTTTATCAGCACCCTTTTTGACATATTTGTTCTGCGGGCATCGCCACTTAAAATGATCAGATGATCCACAAACTAGACATTTGTTTTTGTTAGGGCAATCTGTTGCAAGATGTTCTGTGCTTAAGCAGATTCTACACTCTTTGATTTGCCCCCTGTACCATAATGGCAAGATAAATCGACCATCTATGGTGACCTTGCTTGGGAGAGGTTGTTCTACCTTTTCAAACCAAATTCTTCTGATGCCATTTTCTAAGGTTCGATCAAATGGATAGGTCTCGTGTTCTACTTTGTCCACTTTGCCATACTTGATCAATTCAGTGATAACCCGTTCATCTGGGATCTCTAATGGAACCTTCATCTTGACTAATAGACGATCAGAATCTATTTCCTCCACATTACACACCTCACCCTTCACGACAAGGACCTCGTCGAGCAACTTTTCCTTCACACTTTCATTAACTACGGTGACATTCCATACAGATTTGGAAACATTAACGAGACCTTGAAGGACCCGTGGCCCTGCCCCAACTACATCCTTCAACCCATGATACACCTCAATTGCCGAAATACCCCAAGCCTTTGTCGTGATTTTAAGACTCAGGGTACGCTTATATGAGGTTGCCATGGTGTTTTATAAAAAGAGGAACCCCATACTACTACAATATATAATACAAATATATAACACCAAGACGTCGGGGAAAGAGCTAAACACTAAATAAATAGTGTCCCCTTTTGAAACCCTGACGTCTACCAACAAATATACGAATAGAGAGTACAGTCGTATATTTGTTAGTTTGAACCACTTTCTAAGTGGTTCACTAACACCTAGCCGATTAAAGTATGCTAACAAATATATGATTAAATAGTCAAGTCATATATTTGTTAGTCTGTTCGAGTTGACCGGGGACAGCCAACTGACTATAAGGAGTAATATAGTTAAAGAACTAGGCGTGTGCTTACAAATGACAAAGGAATTAAATCCACTCACTCAAGCGATCTTGCCAAATACAATGCGCTAGCCTACGATCTATAGAAATAGCAGACCGGCGCGGGGAGAAATGTATTGCATTGACCACAGTAAGAGGAGCCCTATTAAATGGCGAAAACCGCCAGCTAAGAGGAATGCCTTTAGAAAATAGAGACACAAAATGCGCTCCAACCAAGACAAGAATTTACAAATTAAATATAAAGTTTGAAAGGAAATACTAATACGAAATATATGTATAAAATTTATCTACAAAATCGCGCTAGAAACTAGCAAATTCGGGCAGCAATTGCAGAGCTAAATAAACGCGTGCGTTCACTTCGACTACTACTACTACTACTACTACTACTACTACTACTACTACTACTACTACTACTACTACTACTACTACTACTACTACTACTACTACTACTACTACTACTACTACTACTACTACTACTACTACTACTACTACTACTACTACTACTACTACTACTACTACTACTACTACTACTACTACTACTACTACTACTACTACTACTACTACTACTACTACTACTACTACTACTACTACTACTACTACTACTACTACTACTACTACCACTACCACTACCACTACCACTACCACCATCACCACCACTACTACTACTACTACTACTACTACTACTACTACTACTACTACTACTACTACTACTACCACTATTATTATTATTATTATTATTATTATTATTATTATTATTATTATTATTTTTATTATTATTATTATTATTATTATTATTATTATTATTCTACTTAATCAACAGCTCGATTCCAGCGAAAATTATCAATCATGTTTATTTAAATGCATATGGTTCAAATGCTAATGGTCAAGGTTAGCGTCACCGGTCCTTGGGCCTCTTGATATTATTATGGACGTTGGTCTCATCTATGATACCATGTTAAAGAGTTTATTATTTAGCAGGGTTTGCACATTTTGAATTCGTTGCATAAAGTGTCAAGTTTGTGAAATATATGTAATCCCAAGTTAGATGTTTGAAGTCTTTAAAACTACAGCCACGAGTTTCTACCATTATGTTTACACGAAATTTAGAAATATTTTTGCCATTTTAATTTTCCATTCGTTCTATATAGCATGGTGCAAATCATTTTGTCACAGACAGTGACAAAAGCAAGGGCACATATTGTATGTCTATGCGCAATCAGTGCGTCTCCTACTTCAAGATGGTTATACGCCACTAATAAAGGAATTCAGTCTCTCAGTCAAACATATGGCGTCATAATCAACTACGGCATATGTCAGCTGACGTCAGAATCAATTACGTCATGAATGGCATAATTAAGTCCGTCATAAACGCTTAGTAATCTGTCAAGTTGTACGAATTGTATGTCTTTACTATTTAATAAACATGGAGTTAAATATTTTGAAACTATTTTGACCTGGCGTTGTTGCTTCCATAGGCAGCAACATCAACCAGTCAAATTGGTTTCAAAATATTCAACAGTTTACTTGTATAGTTTTCTGGAAATTGGGAGCCATGGAGTGCAAGGATCGATCGATCCCAACACGGGCAACGAGTGGATAGAGCTTAGCTAGAAATTGGTGGGTGAATAGCTAAAACTGGATTCCTATATTCAGACAAGTTCCATTGGCACACATATTTGTTGGTGATTGCATAGTCCATCATATACTACTCATTGGAAAGCAATAGAATGTAAGACCAATCTGCATCCTCGAACCCACGTCATACGGACAGGTACGTCATTAGTTGTCACATAAATAGAGGTTTTCCATTTTCAATCACAGACAGAAGAACTGGAATGATGCCTTCTCTTAGCCAACCATTCGACTGGACATTATAGATATGTGGCGGTGTCCGTACTCGCGCGTTTGTATATATAATAATAGTCTGCATAGTTGAGCATGACAGTCCATTCATGAGATACGCCACAATGTGTTGACATTCTTGATAGTCCTGCAAATGAGGCTATGAGTTTCCAATTCATTCATAATTCATAAGTTGTAAGCAATATCTCAACAATATCAACATTCTGTTATGTCAGTGCATAATGGTTCACCGTCAACTGATTTATTAATGATACATTACTAACATTTGCTAAGGATAACGTATGATAAGAGAAAATATTGAAAATATGGCTACAAATCACAATCTATCGGCCTTAACTACATTTATTTTGCAATTATCAACACCGAAAAGCAATGTTATGTACTGTGCGACCAAGAGTAACAAGCCCAGTGGAAGATGTAAACCTGCAGCACACTGTGGAGGAACTAAAGTCATGTATGAATTGGCCAACCAACTGCCACAGCCAGTGTTGCCGAGGTACTCAGTCCCGCTGATGGTTACTCCTAGCACTCATTGCAGCATGATACTTTCTTTGCATTCTGTCAATCGACTATCGGATTCGAACTTGCCCACCCCTGCAAAAGAGCATTACAATGTCTCTTCTTATCTTGAATTCAATGAAGTACGGTCGCGAAATGCGATAGAGGGGGAGGTGGTGATGGTTGGCCTACTCCGCTGCCAATACCTGCATACACTCCTGGAGGATTGCGCACTGGACTGATCAAGCTAAAATGGATGTCTACCATGCGCTGAGATTCAAGTCTGAAGACCGAGCTGGCCACTCCATTCGCTGGACACCCCTGTGTGGCCACGCATTATCACCCATCAAAACTCTTGCCATATTGCACCAGCATTAGGCCGGACAAATGGATGGAGAGCTTCATTCCATGCCTCACACCAGTCAGATTGCCTTTCTGGATGCAGTAGGGATCTGTATGAACACCGGCACCAATGCCACCCACACCCTGACTGAACCTCCACCATAGCGGTCGTGTTCCATCATGTTGACATGAGAATATCTTTCATTTTGACATCGTCACATATGAACACGTCCATTATGAATATCCAAGCAGAATTGCGACTCATCTGCGAATAAGACAACTTCCCATTGAGCATGAGTCCTGTAAAAATATTCTCTACTCCATTCCAGTTTCGCTTGAAGGTGCTTCTCATTCAAGGGTATCCTCAAAGCAGGTCACTGGGCCCTCATACCACTGACGTACAGTCTATTTCGTTGGAGAGCAGGTCGTCAACCCGTCGCGGCTCTAAATGTGTTTCGCAATATTGTAGCGTTGGTAGTTCGGTATCGTCGGGAAAATATGACAAGAAGTTGTCCAGTGGCTGTGCTGTAGCCCTTGCATGCCCTCCACCATGGTGGCGGGGTTGGTGGTGGCGGTGCCGGTGGCGGCGGCGGCGGCGGGGCGGCGGCGGCGGCGACAGTGGCAGCGGCTGCGGCCGCGGCAGCGGCGGCGGTCGAAGCGGCGGCGGCGGTGGTGGTGATGATTGTGGAGGGGTGGTGGAGGAAGAGGAGGAGGAGGAGGGGTGGGAAGAGGGGAGGAGGTGGTGGTGATGATGGTGGTAGTGGTTTTAGCGTGTTCCGATTTTTCATCTTAGAAGAGTATTATTTGAGAGGTTTTCGATGCTCTGTATCCAGTGTTATACATGCGTTATATAACACCTACTCCCATCCTTGTAAAGCAAAAGGGTAATGCATTTGTGTCTGCTTGACTGGGCATCCTTCCGGCCAGCCGGTCTTGAGGTTCTGGCTATCCGCCTGCCTGCCTGTGCGTGTGACTGACTGAATGCATGATTGCCTTAATCTACAAAGGGATAACCTCTAATGGCGGGCCCGATAAGTCACTCAAATATGTGACGTCGTAGTCAAATACGTCTTCATATATGGTTGGCTGGCTGACAGGCTGGCTCTTAGGCTGGCTTGTTGGCTAGTTGGCTCGTTGACTGACTGACAAGCTGACAAGCTGGCTGACTGGCGTGTTGGCCGGTTAACTGGCTGCCTGTGGCTGTATCTTGGAAACTGATGACCCGATTCTGCGCAAATGTCAACAAAAACAAAGCGACCATTGTGTTTGATGTCGCTGTTTATGTGATAGAGCTAGCGCAGCTTACGCCGTATATTAGCGAACCTATGTGATCAAAGGGTTTCAGAATTATAGGATCCAATAATCTTTCTCGACTTCGCTCTTCAAGTTGGTGCATAAAATCGATTCTTTATTTTATAATTGGATTTACTTGGAATTTTCATTGAAAGTGCGTTAACCTGAGTTGTTTCTGTTAACTGTTTAACAATGCATTGAACATAAAGAGATTAAGCGCTGGAAAGGTAGCCACCATCCTCACCCACCCCTGCAAAAGAGTTTTTCAATGCCTCTTCTTATCTTGAATTCAATGAAGCACGGTCGCGAAATGGGATAGATTGGAAAGATGCGGCTTGGAAAACTATTTGACTGAAAGAGGATGCCGCCTATGGCAGCCATTTTCAAGCAACTTGCCTTTAAAATAAGCGATATGTAAGCTTCATGCACTAAATAGCAATTAACTGCCAATTGTGTGACTAATGCGCTAGACTCTGTCAACCAGAGAGCTGTGCTGACAAATCCTTGACACTTTTATGCATTTCTCATGCAAAAACAATTTCTTCTTTCAGAAAATCGATCAACATGAGATCGATATCACACTCATTTGAAAACTGTGGTAGAAACTGTCAAACTGCAATGCGAGAAGCCGTTCCCAGCGTTCTGTCTTCGATCTATGAATACCAGTTCTGCAATATTCCGTACTATATCGCTGTCCACCAAATTGTACTAGTTTTGAATGACGACGTTCATATACATTATTGCTAGGATAACAGCAACAGCAATAATATCAGCAACAGTGACTGGGGTGGAAGTCGTATAGCACGTTCTAAATAGCCAACAATTTGATGCCTGTATCTGTATATGCATCTGTATACGCTGGGATATTTGAAAAAGAAAATGGCCGTTAATACCCACACCGTCCATGTAATCCCTGCATATATATATTTCTTGAATTCAACTATCTAACGTAATATATATTATGTTAGACAGTTGAATCCAAGAAATCCGATTCGACAGATGATTACGATGGAAGAAATATTATGTCTTATGCGTGTATACTGAAGTTAAAAAGGCATCCATTTCTAATAATCGCGCTCATTTCTGTCGTCTCAGTCCACCAGATGTTGGAATCGATTTGAAACTGAAACTTCAATACACATAAACTAAATTTTAAAATAACTATGCAGGTAAGCTGTTGAATGCGTTGAAACTAATTTGACTGGTCGCTGGAACTGCTTATGGCTTTATTAAATTGAAAATTCATAAAAAGGCATGCAATTCGTAAACTTTAATGCCGGACTTTGATTTTTGTGACGGAGCTACATTATTTTGATTTTAATGTCGGCTAACCTGTCACGTATTTGACGTCATATATTTGGTGATAGATCGGATTCCTATCATTCGAAAAGAATAGCTGAAATTAATTTTAAAATATCCAACAGTTTACAAGACTGACTATCTTGAAATTAAGATAGTGGACGCGATTGTGTTAGACGAGATTTTTTATCAATGAGAAAGATTGCCTCACCATATCCAAACATCCTCATCATGTGTAACCGATATTATTGACCCACTCGAAGCATCCTATTCTTATTCTAATGTATCCGATAATGCAAATAGCGTAAGTACCATACATGAGCGTGTAAGATCAATCCCTAAGGGGACCACATGGTGCATAACGAACCTTTTCATTTTTAGCTATTCCCCGCCCATCTCTAGCTAAGCTCCACCCACACCTCGCTCGTGTTGGGATCACCCTGACTATCAATTTCCAAAAAAATACACATGAAAGCTGTTGAATATTTTGAAAGTAATTTGACTGGGTGTTGTTGCTGCCTAAGGCAGCAACAGCACCCAGTCAAATTAGTTTCAAAATATTCAACAGCATGTTTCTTAAATAGCAAAGAATTAAAAAGACATACAATTCATACAACGTGTCGGAGTATTTGAGATTTGATGATGGTCTATATGGAACCCTTTGCGACGTAATGATTGTGACGTCATCATACACGCGCTGCAATTATTATGACGTCATTCGAGGTCAGATGATGGGTGGATACTCTGGAAAGGGGAATTCCCGACAATCCTAGTCGTGGAGACGGTCGTACAGGGAACCATTTCTAGCGATGCTCTGCCCATTTCTAGTTAAACACCACTCATTCTATGCGAGCATTTGAATCGATTTCAGCTCTTTATATCCTGAATTCCCAGAATATCTCAACTTTCAGGTAAATGTAAACTGTTGAAATTTTTTAAATTAGATTGACTGGGTGCTATTGTTGCCTATGGCAGCAACAGCTCCCAGTCAAATTAGTTTCAGAATATTCAACAGAATGATTAGTGACACACAATTCAGACTTTTTTGCGATGGACCATGGCCACTTTCTCGACGGACCTACGTCATTTGTTTGCGATGTCAGCTAACAAGTGACGTATTTGATTACGACGTCACATATTTGTGCGACTTATCGGATCCCACCATTAGAGGTTATCGCTTTGCATATTTTGAAAATCTCTAGAATCTCAAGAGCAGACCTGCATATCTGTAAAGAAATATGGATATTCATTTGCGGTAAATTTATCTTAGCTGTGGCCACTTTTCTTTGGAATGGCGGTCCACGTGTCATTAGTATTATTAAAACATAATTATCCAAACATATGAACCATTCTCAAGCTAACCAAATGTGCAATGCAGGTTTAGTGCATTGATTCTCCAATTGACTAACTCTTACGCGCGCACAGGTTTCTATATAATTAAGATATGGATATATACAGCAACTTTGCTTACTGATTCGTATATGGTAATTATGTACATGACCACATGGATGGAGTTAATTCACTGTAACATAGTGGATCATTCAGAAACCGATTTATTAGTCAGCACTAATATCTCTCTCAAATAGATCTACTATTTTCATTAAGTAGGCCCAATCCGTTTCAACCTGCATGCGCCACAATGGACCTTTCCGGTGTTAGCTATGCCCCGCCCATCTCTGTCTAAACTCCACCCACACTTCGCTAGTGTTGGGATCGATCGATTTCTGAACACCGTGACTATCAATTTCCGAAAAAATACACAGGTAAGCTGCAGCAACAGCGCCCAGTCAAATTAGTTTCAAAATATTCAACAGCATGTTTATTAAATAGCAAAGAATTACAAAGACATACAATTCATACAGCGTGTCGGACCTTTTTAGATTTGATGACAGTCTATATGGAACCCTTTGTGATGTAATGATTGTGACGTCATAATGCACGCGCTGAGCTGATTATTACGTCATATGAGGTCAGCTGATGGATGGATACTCTGTAACGGTGAATTGTGCATAAGATTATTAAAGAGCTGTGTATCTTCTAGATCAATACTTATTTTCAAGATACATTGATTGATAGGTTTTGGGCTTGTGTTTGTAATTACTTATCCTTCTCTGCCATCGATTTGTCGCTGGTCTTATCAGAGCCACATCTCAGTGTGAGTGTAGTGGGAATGGGTTGGGCGAAAGGGCTTCATCCCATTCCCCCATAGAGTGTTTACTGAAATATATGGATCATCGCTATCAGCTATTTTCATCATTTAATTTCAGTAAATTGACAATATCTGACTAAGGTAGCGGGTCTCATGGACAGGAGACTATGTAAGTGTCAGTCATCCACATATATCAGACGCTATGAATTACGCTGGGGAATCGGTAAGGTTGAGCTATTTGTATTGATCTGAAATTAAGGTTGTCTAAAATCTCCGGGCACTTGCAATTCGAAGGGAGCCATCTGATCTCACATCTGATCTAATCAATGTCCTTGTCAGACATAAAGAAATATAGATTGATGTGCCGTCAAAGGGATCGAGTTCTCATTTTGTTCACGTGATAGGCAAGCATTAGGTTTATTTTGGAACCGAAGGATGAGGGCGTATGTGTTTCTTTCCACAACAGACCATTGACCTAGGAACCTGGCTGCCTTCTGGTTAGGTTCAATAGACGAATCCTATCTGTCTCCCAAACATATAAATTTAATACATAGTATGTGGAATATTTGGAAAAATCTTCCCTCGGAGTTGTTGTCAACAATAACAGCTCCCAGTCAAATTAGTTTCAAAATACCCCCACAAGTTTGTCAGTATAGTTACCTTGTAATGTAGATTCTAGGAATCCATGTTTCACAATTTTCAATCGATTCCAATACGCGTAAATGTTGACGCTGTATGTTTTTGTTGTCTTAAAAAGCAGCATATTTATTTAACCCTGTTTATCAAAACAAATACCATATTCCTCTTCACCAAGCTACTATTATTTTTTTGCAGTCAGCAGAATTTACCCCTAACTCCCCGGCTATCTCTATGGTCATTATGCCAGTGAACAAAACCAATCTTGACCCGGCCTTTGATCACGTACACAAGCTTCCGTCCAGTTAAACATTATTGATGGATTTAAAAACACTCGATTAATCTTATCGATAAATTATCCAGAGCTTTATCGGCGCCGTATTTTACTTCGGTAATGATCCTTGGCTGGTGCTAATGGGAGGTGTATCTGGAAATGTGTGTTGCTAATGGGAGGTGTATCTGGAAATGTGTGTTGCTAATGGGAGGTGTATCTGGAAATGTGTGTTGCTAATGGGAGGTGTATCTGGAAATGTGCGTTGCTAATGGGAAGTGTATCTGGAAATGTGCGTTGCTAATGGGAGGTGTATCTGGAAATGTGCGTTGCTAATGGGAGGTGTATCTGGAAATGTGTGTTGCTAATGGGAGGTGTATCTGGAAATGTGTGTTGCTAATGGGAGGTGTATCTGGAAATGTGTGTTGCTAATGGGCGGTGTATCTGGAAATGTGTGTTGCTAATGGGAGGTGTATCTGGAAATGTGTGTTGCTAATGGGCGGTGTATCTGGAAATGTGTGTTGCTAATGGGAGGTGTATCTGGAAATGTGCGTTGCTAATGGGAGGTGTATCTGGAAATGTGTGTTGCTAATGGGAGGTGTATCTGGAGATGTGTGTTGCTAATGGGAGGTGTATCTGGAAATGTGTGTTGCTAATGGGCGGTGTATCTGGAAATGTGTGTTGCTAATGGAGGCGTATCTGGAAATGTGTGTTGCTAATGGGAGGTGTATCTGGAAATGTGCGTTGCTAATGGGAAGTGTACCTGGAAATGTGCCTTGCTAATGGGAGGTGTATCTGGAAATGTGTGTTGCTAATGGGAGGTGTATCTGGAAATGTGTGTTGCTAATGGGAGGTGTATCTGGAAATGTGCGTTGCTAATATAAGCTACATGCCTCTTAAAGAGCACGTGTACGCAATGGCGACTCGGGGATGCGCGGTGAGGCATGTCAGATACTAAAGCAACTTTAGACGCAGTGGGTATGAATCTAATAGTTAACAACACACTGGCAATCAAAATTAATGTGAACTCGTGCTCAAACTGACGCGTGCATGCATGCATGTACGTACGTACACACATTTTGAAATTAGGATGCTCTTATGCATTTTCTGAGTGAAGTTGATATGGACCATCAATTGGTTGTTAAATTTATTGTTATCGTTACCCATTTTTTGGGGTTTTTCTGTCAAATGGATTAGAAGGTTGCTTTCGCGGTGAAAAATAAAAGAATAATCAGTTTCTCACAGCGGATAGGGTAGCTGGATAGGATGGTGTCCATCGCTGGCTTAGACGACTCCAGCGCCCCTCTCACCGCCTACTGGTATGAATTGTATGTCTTTACTATTTAATCAACATTCTATTGCATATTTTGAAAGTAATTTGATTAGGCGCAGAAACAGCCCCCACTCAAATTGGTTTCAAAATATTCAACATCGTATATGTATAGCTACCTTGAAATTGAGATTCTGGGAAATCAGGATTCACGAAATATAAATCGAACACAGCACGCGCATAGCGTAAACTATGAATAAGAAGCGCGGTTTAGTGGTGGAACCGTGCTAATGTCAAATAGTTGTTCGCTAATGACACTAAAGAGATCGAACCAATCAAGAAAGGAACGAGAGATTCCTGACATTCTTGAATAACCCTTTAATGACTAAATTTGTTACAAAATGTAAATATTTACTTATTGAATGTCCAGTTGCAGGCCAAGAGAAGACTATTTTTGAAAATTTACCACTGGAATGACTGGCTTGGTTATCGAGCCAGTCATTCCAGTGGTAAATTTTCAAAAATAGTCTTCTCTTGACCTGCGAATGGACATTTCTCAAGACACCTGCAGAGGCCGGTCTTGGCCGTCTTCGTCCTGAAATGGTTAACTTTGACTGGGAGTTGTTGCTATTGCAAATGTTGCTCGAAAGAATAACCCGTGTACCAGTTTTGTGAAAGTCGTGGATTTGCGCTGTTTCTGTTGTTGTAGAGGTTCGACAGGATCATCTCGACAAGCGTCTTCTCAAACTTGACATCGACTAGGCTGCCTGCCTGCATGTCTGTCCGTTAACATGCCTGCAACTTTTGGCATTTTGACAAAAGCCGCCTATGACACACGGCGGCTCTGTTTACCTATTTCATGATTCATCAAGTGTGTATCAAATAATGTTTGTTGTGGGCCACAGTAAAACGTATGACCGTGTTCCTTATGAACCGTGACTGGTAGTCAGTGTGATTGATGTGGCTAATTAAGTGTCTTGTTAATTAAACCACTACCGAGAGGTTACTCTGCGTGCCTAAGACTGCTTCCGTTAATGCTCTGTGACCTACCTAGTATTGCACTGGCAACAAATATTAGTCCATGCATCACCACTATCGAATACGAGGTTTTTAATATCCGCCTGCAAATCAGTGTTACATCTTCATTGTAAATGTTTGTGGAGTTTATCATTGACGATTTGATTTTGCCTAGCACTGCTCTAGTAATTGCATACCTAGGCAGTGTAATACGTGTTCATACGTCCATTAATGATACTATTTCTCAGTAATGATCTTGATGTTTTTGTTTTTCAGATGTGTCATCTCTGAGAAGAATTTCCGGTGACACTACATGTGTTCGTTATACTAAATGTAACGTATAAGTAAACTATAGGAGGCGGGTCACTATTACCTCGATGGGTCGGTATATACATGTGAATGGTGAATATGTGATCAAACGAGCATAGTTTTATTACTGTAGTCAACCGTTCCTTACACATTCTCATAGGGAACAGTAAAATGGTGTCTCTAGTGTCAAATTCTATCTTAAAACGAATGAGTTACCGCTAAGAGAATACCCTTATTGCTACAAAATATCGATGCTTTAAGTCTTAAGTTACTATTAGCTTGTAGAGCTAAGATGCAGGTTACACCTTTCAAAACCATAACTGTTTGTCCATTAGCTTGTTTTAGGCCCAACCACGTGGTATATTACCGCAGCAATAATGCGTAAAGGCTATCACGGCGATAATCGTCCATACATTCAGAATAAATCTGACCAACAGAAGAAAGGTCAACCTATTCTGGCAGAGTCTGAAGACAGCGAACTACAGAACGAACTACAGGACCATTGCGAAAATACGAACATGGAAGGTGGGAACGAAAGTGAGGAGGGACATATAGAGCGCGTTTGTCATGAGCGGGTGCATAGTGCTTCGCAACTACGTACTATGAAAAGGCCATCTGTCAATAACTGGAATAAATTACGAAAAGTGGTTGAAACGACGAATATGATGAAGCAAAGGGTGAAGCGCAAGAATCATCTCGAGCGACAAGATTCGTTTCTGAAGCGGTTTTCTACTCGTCAAGTTCACGTCAAAGAGGAAGTGGAAACGGGTGACGCAACACTGGATGCTGGTTCCACTCCAAATGCTTCCTGGCATGTGTCCTTCCGGCGGTCAGTCAATGTAGTCATTATGCCAAGTGGCAGTCTGATGTTCTATTGGCTAGGCATTGTGACGTCAGCGGTACTTTATAATCTCTGGACATGTATTGCACGTGAAGCATTCCGGGAAATCCAAACTGGATATGACGTAGTGTGGTTTAGCTTAGACGCCCTATTTGACCTGATATTTCTATTAGATATCTTTGTTCAGTTTCGCACTGGATATTTAGAGCAAGGATTAATGGTTTACGATTCTTCTAAACTTTCTAAACGATATGTGAACTCCTCAAATTTCTATCTAGATTTAATCTGCCTACTTCCCTTGGACCTGTTACAAGTGTATACCGGAATTCACCCGATGCTTCGGTTTCCACGGTTCCTGAAAGCCTACCGAACAATCCGGTTTCTGCATATGCTGGAATCACGTGCCGCCTTTCCTAATTTGTTTCGAGTTGCTAATCTCACGCATATGCTGTTCTTGGGATCACACTGGTTTGCTGCATTCTATTATCTCATCTCTGAAGCGGAAGGTTTTCAAGGACATTGGGCATATCCACCACCGGATGGTGAGTTCAGCTCGGTTACGAGGAAGTATTTAATGTCATTATACTGGTCTACATTAACACTAACCACGATCGGGGATCTTCCACCGCCAAACAGAAACACGGAGTAAGTATATTTTTACCTACTAAATTAATCTATATACATAACTAATTAAAATTATCGATAATTTTTGCATCAAGATGAAGTGCCATACGCTGTCAACTCACTAGTTGTGACCTATCGAACTCCGAATACGTCCCTTGACAGACAGTTATATCAGGATCTGGTACTGACGGGTCAGTGCCCAACGTGTGATTAGGATTAGATAAAACTATCAACTGCTACAGATGAATACCCTGTATATGTTAGATCACTTTGGATTGTATCTTAAAGGAATCCTAAATGCATCGACAATTTTGTATTCTAATAATAGATTGGTTACCTGCCCATTAGTTATGAATGGCATTCAGACACTTTCTTTTATTGACAACCGTTCAATGGATGAATACACTTTTAGCTATGCCCCGTCCATTTTCAGATAAGCTCCGCCCACGTGTTTCCCCGTATTGAGGTTGATCAAACTCTGAATTCCCAGAATCTCAATATCAATGTAGCTATACAGGTAAAATGAAACTAATGTGACTGGGTGCTATTGTGGCAATAGTCAAATTAGCTTCAAAATATTCAAAAGAATGCTTACTAAATTGTAAAAACATACAATTCGTACAGCTGACGGACTATTAAGCGTTCATGACGGACTTTATTGTGACGTCAGTCTACATGTGACGTAATTGATTATGACGTCATATACTTGAGTCACAGATTGGATTCATCCATTACCCTTTGAACATCGTATTATTTTGTTCTCGAGATAACAGTCATCCTGGTTAATTGAGAAATGGTTTGTGACGTCATCGCTCACGCCGGTGAAGACCAAATTTAGCAAACGCAATCATAATGTAGCTGGCTAAAGAGACTTGTCACGATAAATGGTCAAATATCTAGGTAACGGGCTCAGTGCATGCATACTTGAATGCACATTTTTGCCATAAATCGGCAACGGAAGAAGGTAGACTGACCCAATTTGGCACATACAATTATGTTGGTTTCGTCGAAGAAAGTCCGAGTTTCAGATCAACGGATCAAATATCTAGGTCGCAGGGTCACTAAGTGCATACCGGAATACATTTTTTTTTATTGTGACTCTGGAATGCATGAAGTTAGAATGACCAAAATTGCCACACCCAATTTGAGTTTCAGCACCATGCGTCAAATATCTAGGTCATGGGGTCACTCATGTCATTGGCAAAATAGCGCATAGGGGCGAGTGCAATTTGGTTCAAGTCCAAATAAGTTGACTCTGAAAGTACGAAAGCCCACAAGGCTCATTCGAAATTCAAAATTCAAAATTCAGAATTCGAAATTCAAAACTCGACTTCGAAATTCAAAACTCGACTTCGAAATTCAAATCTTAGATCAGGCAATCACGAGCCATTTTACATTTATGTAGTTTTGCTTGCCAATCGGATTGCTAAGGTCACGCTAGGGTACGTTTATTCTAGTTCACGTTTCTGCTAAACGTCTGTACGTTTGAAACAATCATCGCGCCGATGAAGATTGCTGTTTCGGAAAGAGATGGAGAGACATGTGCGTTCTTCGTGGATGCAACTTTATCACTTGAACAACTTGGTAACTCGGCTATTCCTGTTACTGATATATGTTGGCCTATACACCTATATGCCTATATACCGACTTCGTACGTAGTTAATGCCAGGATATAGGTCACGCTTGAGCAAGGCTACCTCTATTGCTGAGGCATTGCGTCCCGGGTCTAAAAATAGCATCCTGGCCTGTTTGTTAAGAAGAAACTTAATGCGTACGAATGCACGCGTCTGTGGATCGAATCTAGACACAATAACACTAATTAATCGCCCCTTGCTCTAAAATTTTGGGACGCTCCACTACTCCGACAACCCAAAAGTCCGACAATTTTACCCACTAGACCGCCAGCCCAATAGTCAGACAATTATAGCCAGTTAGTCAGACAAACCGGTACAAGGCGCTCACACGCACGCCCACCCATCCCATCCCGTATATCATCATTATCACCACCACAACCACAACCAGCACTGCCACAAACAGCAGCAGCCCACCACTACCGCCATTGTAGCAGTCACTTCTCTCGATCAAAACGAGCGAGCATATAATCCACATATACGTTTCCACAGAAAATGGCGGTTTATCTCTGCATGACTTAGAAATCTGATTGGCTAGCATAAATTTACAAAATTGTAAGACAAGTGTAAGATTGTAATTGGCTGATTTAAGATTTGAATTTGAAAGTCGAGTTCTGAATTTCGAAGTCGAGTTTTGAATTTCAAAGTCGAGTTTTGCATTTCGAAGTTAAGTTTTGAATTTCGAAGTTTGAATCTTGAATTTCGAAGTTAGAATTTTGATTTTTGAATTTTGACTTACGAATTGGCCTTCTGGGCTTTCGTATAAAAGTGACTGTCTTTCGTTAAGGACAACTTGTTGATTACATACCTGGTGTTCGTTATAGGCGTGATTTGCTGAAGTTTATATTCGTAGCCCACATTCGCTGGAATGTAAACTTAAGCTGTTATCTAGTTTCTTCTCACAGGAGAGCCACGGCACGCAGATACAGATCATAAACCAAATAATTGTCGACATAGATTACAGATGGTAAACTCTCCCACAGCCCCGAGGGCACGCATGTATATTGCCACTCAAAACCCGTGTCTGTTGGAAAGTGTAAAAGACAAATGATGGTATGTAGCGGTATTGTATTGCATAATAGACAAAGGACTACACAGAACTCAGTATTCATTATTCAAGAAGCGGGTTGTTGTAGTCTCGGATAAATCATGCGTAGTTTTACTGCTGTTATAACTATCACACTGCATCATTATCATTAACTCACAATGTTGATCTGATCGGACTATTTAATGTTGCATAACGGGATCTCGTTAATTCAGCACACTGGAAATTTGCTGGCTTCAGTCGTAGTTCTTGTCATCAATAATGTCAATGTATATGGTATGTATGTCTCAACCGTAAAATATGACAATGAAAATAAGGCTTGTGTCGGGAAAACTGTGCTTATCGCGACATTTTTGTTTCTGTCATTTTCTTTAGTGTTGGTGAATTTCCTACCTCCATTAACCCATTCAATACTGCAGACTGTGTACCAAACATACTAATCTTTAATGTTTATTAGTAATTTCATACAATATTAAATAAATTACCATCGGTAAAGAATGGCAATGAATCGGGATTATTTGAGAAAAAACCATTTACTAAATCTAGGAGTGTTTAACTTGGAGCCAATTAGTGACCGTACTGGTGGTTCGCACCCCGCCGTGTGTCAACTGTGTGTGCAGGTATACCGCATATGCCTAGCTGAATATAACGAAAGCGCACCTGAATATAGTTTTGGAAGCTGTATGAATAGTATTCTCTATAGGAGCCGATGTAGAGCGATTAACTCGCTACTGCTAATTCACCTTTGATCCTTTTGTAAACGTTATATTTGAAAGTCACATTTTTCTGGTGGAAGTAACAAGTAACGAACGGACGGCGAATTATGCTAATTAAGTTTTCAACATGGCAAAAACCCCAAGGTGAATGTTTGCAGTGTGTTGTTCTGTACTTGAGTGGATATCAGATATATGAATCTGACATCTAGGACAAGAGCATTAAGAGATTACTGCTCATATCGCCTGACATTAAGCCACAATTTGATATCCGAATCTGGATCCAAATTTGTAACTGGCTCACAATACAATATGAGTACCCTATTCTATCGGAACAATTTTGTGTGACTGACTCATTTCTGTGGAAATCCCGTGGATAAACCTGCGTGCATACATTCAAAACATATTCATATGCAAGCATGCTCATATCACCACAGATCTGCATCATCCTCCCTCCGTGGATGAAGGCAATGGCATGGCCCTATTTACCCTTAATGTATGCAAAATTGACGATATTTAGATTTCGATCCATTCACCGTTCTTTCCTTGTCATTAACTCGTAGTTTGTCAAGGCAGTCAAGCGATCCCCCCACCCCTTCCTGGATGATACAGAGGAAATCCTAGTGCGCTCAGACATGTCATCAATTATTACTGCTTGACAATCGTTCCTCTACCAGACCAGAACTAAACGGACCCGCGTGCCATCATGCCGACACTTCTGTCTTTGAACTATAACTGTATGCTAGACATGCTCATGTGTTAGGCTAACTGTTTCGTCTTTGATGTAAATGCAATACTGGAATTAATGGGATCAAGTGCCATGTTAGATGTTATGTGTTTGACTAATGATGTTGTTGTTTTGCCAATGTACCCGTGCAAAAGTCGTTAGACTGTTCACCTAGCTAACTCATTGATCATCCTTCCTTTCCTGTCTACACACTGTTTAATGAGATACTGAAACTATGGACCTTTCCATTTTAGCTATGCCCCGCCCATCACTAGATAATTCCACCCACACCTCACTCGTGTTGGGATGGATCGATCTCTGAGCTCTCTGACTATTAATTTCAAAACTATACATGTAAGCTATTGGATATTTTGTAACAAATTTGACTGGGCGCTGTTGCTGCCTATGCCAACAACAGCGTCCAGTCAAATTAGTTTCAAAATATTCAACAGCATTTTTATTAAATAGTAGAGACATACAATTCGTACAACGTGTCGGACTATTAAGAGTTAAAGACATGAGAAATAGAATCATTTCTGACGTAATGATTAGTTACGACATAAGAAATAGAATCATTTCTGACGTAATGATTATGGCGTCATCCTACACGCCACTTAACTGATTATGACGTCATATGACGTCAGATTGATAGATTCATACTCTGGAAAGGTGAATTACCACATGAGGAGATTTTAAACGGCAATCATGGGCTTCAGGGAACAGCCATGTAAACTTGTTATCACAGAAACACAATCATGATTAGAGTCAGATATTGATTTTTATTATGTTGATGAATTTGATCGTTTTTATCAAAATTTGGTTGTTGAGAGAGATTGCGATTAATATGCTATATATCTTTAAGTTTAAGTTTCATATTTTGTATCAACTGTGCAATTTGATCACAAACTACAGTGAACTATGCACTACTTAAATTTCCATAATGAATACAAAGTTCGTCAAAATATCAATGTTTGTTTAACATTTGTTACCATCTGTCGCTTGCTACTCTGCCATGTCATTATGTCACATATGGCACTCAACCTGTCAGCTGAAGAGAAGTAGCAAGTGGAAGAATATGAAATTCGGAGATAGAGTTTTAGTAGTCCGCTTTAGTCTAATATTACTAAAATTAATTAATTATCTTACAGTCTACTCAGTTAGTAGTAATATTTGTATCTCCAGACGCGCCCAATTGCTTCCTTTTTGTTTTGTGATGCAATATGGGACAGATTCGTGGTGACTGAGACGTGTGAAATATCTTTGCCAATTTAGTGACTGCGTCAATCGAGATATATATATATATATATATATATATATATATATATATATATATATATATATATATATATATATATATATATATATATATATATATATATATATATATATATATATATATATATATATATATATATATATATATATATATATATATATATTGTTTTCCTGAAATTTGAGGGTTATAGTGTCTGTTGCTTGAATGCTATGGATTAGCGTGTGCCATTAACAAATATAGGATGGGCGTATGTACCTTAACAGTTTCAGGAGGGTCGCCATTAGAATAAGACCACTGAGCTGAGTATTTACCCTTAGATTTGTCAGTGTAGCAACAGGTAATCTGAGCGTCTTGTCAGTGAACCCATCAGCTGGAATAGGTCAAACCATCTTGGGGAGATTCTCTAAGTGTCCTGTGTGTGAGAAATTGTGTTGTCTTCAGATTCACTTATCATGCTGAAACGTATTACGTTATATTTTTGTTATCAGTTCACATTCACTTGCAGTATTGAAATGTATTATACTACCGCTCTGTGACCGGTTCCATTTCGGTTACCACGTTGTGACATACTATGCTATGGTTTGATAACAGGTTCATAGTCACTTATCATTGAGTTTTAGTGATTGTGGAACGATTCAGATGGCCTCATCTTCCAAGATACCATCAAGTCATTATGTTAAGAGCGCTGCAGCTGACCTAATCTGGTATCGGGTAAATCACAATCAAGGTCTTTAAAAGGCAGTCACATATGTTGAAAAATGAAACTTGCTATTCCCCAATAAAAGTTTTGCCATATCATAATTCATGGTTTCAGTGTTTCAAATTTGTAATTCTGTTGCACAAGAATCTCCCGGTGAGATTTTATGGTCTGACAAAGTTTGAAGGGTAGAAGGGGTACGTACACTACAATATATCATTATAGCCATTGAACATCCTACACAGATTGTTTTTGGAAGATCTCATTTGCATGAATATTTTTTCAAATTGAACATATATCATATAAATAAAAATTAAGGGCATAATTATGTTGATCTAGTAGTCTTCTTCAGGATGTTTATTCATGACATTTTCTTATTTTTAGAAATAGTGATCAATGGCTCAAAAGTAATTTTCTCAACCGCAGTTAAGTTTTACCAGTCATTATCACATAAACATCCTGCTACCAGGGGGTACGTACACTATAAAGTTAACCTGCATGTATGTACATACATTATAAACCACAATAACAAATACCTTACAGTACAAGTCAGCATGCAAGACTAACCAGATTAACAGTAGCTCATTCTTACATTAAATTTTTATCTTCAATGAATTGAAATGTACTACCTATTAGGCTATAGGTCTGTTATTTTTGTTGAAGTGAGAATAACTCTCGACAATACAACCCATATTTCTCGATACTTTAAAGAATATTTAGACACATTTACTAGATAGATTAACAACAGTTACTCCATGTATAGCATGCAATTTTAACTCAAACATATCATAATAGTAAGTACATATACATCCTAAACATTAATAGTCAGAGGGGTACGTACACTGCAACATCTATCAATGGACAGGTTTTATTTCACATCACCTCGTGTACATGTGGCTTAGCTACATGTACGGTACTTTAATACCATCTGACAACATTGTCTAGTTAACATGGTTAAGAAAAACATGTTTTCATCCCACACTATTAGAACCTCATAAGAATTAACTGTTATATAAAACTGATCATTCATATACATGTATACAAAATGCAAATACCTAGATTCAAGTGGTACACCGCATGCACAATGGTGCACGGTAGAATTGGATACTTGTTTGAAATAGATAACAGTTTTTGAAAAGGCATAGGTTGTTTCACATTGGCTCCCCAGCTGCAAACCGAATCTGGAACCCTTCATTCTTCAAGGTTGTATGGCAGAGACAGCATCTTCACATGGTAATAGGGCCATCTCTCAGGGATCAGGTCAGATTTGATGATCACAAGACGTATTCATAAAGCTCAGCAGGCTTCCTCATCCTTTACTACTTATATGCATCAAAGAATTCCTTGAGTGACAGCTCCTTGGTGACACAGGAAAATGACGTGCTTCACTTGATCATTCATCTCTACTTTACATACTCCCAAACATTCCACTTGATGGTCCCCTGAAGCCATTTCCCTTAATGATAGTGGGCAAAAATTAAGTGTGTACCACAGCTACCACATTACCTTTCACGATATTCTTTCATAGCACAGACATCACTGTATTTACAGACACTAAGGTTGACAAACTCATTCTTGGAAATCACCACATCAACACTGACCTTCACTGCTGCAACCAGTTCTTGGAGGGCACCCACTTTCATGGTGACATTACAGCACTAGTGACACAAGCACGTACGTCTTATGGCCTCAAGGATGCACATCACTTGAACAGGACATAATTTGCTGAGCATGGTTAGGATTATCGTGTACTGCAGACAAATTTTGTTGAAGACATGGCCAGCTAATTCAGCGTCATTACCATGTGATGTCACTGAGCTTGGGAGACGTCAGAACTTTACAACACCTGTATTATTGGGGATCTATCTGCTTACACCTGAACTCAATTAGAATTCCTAAACATTTTTGACAATCTCTCGCATTCTCTTCTATTCAGCTGACAGCAATTTTCATTAACCCTAGCAGTGTAACTTCTGATATTACATGCTCTATGAACCTTGTGTTTTGCAGCTAACACATGTTGTCATAGACTATCAAATGCTCTGCACTTCTCAATACACATCCAACCTTTTGGCTTCACATCCAATATACTTACATAAATTGCTGACTGCATCCGCCATTGCTTGCTGCATCCTCAATTCTCTGTTGAATTCCTTAGTCATGACGTTTTCTTCCAACATTTCTCTGCAAAGATTGTGATTCAGCTAATCTTTCAGTAGCTTAGCTCTTTTGGATGGTATACTTGGCAGTGACTATTTGATCCCATGAATAGTTCTGTGATCAGGAGTGGAAGAGACGAAAGGTTAATGTGAGGTAGATGGTGATATTCTATCATCTAGTTTGTGTGGCTAGACCAACTTAACACGGAGCTGATACGTCTGGACCCTAAAGACTTCCTTGTTCCTAGGCACATGTAGTTCCTTCAGTTGCCTCTTCAGCTCTTTTGTTTCTATCACCTCTCTCTCTCTCTCTCTCTCTCTCTCTCTCTCTCTCTCTCTCTCTCTCTCGTTCTCTCTCTCTCTCCCTCTCATCTCAAACTTCTTCAACCATAGGTGGCCTAGTTCTTTCGTCTGAATTCCTTTAGGAATTTTTCTCCTTCTCCCTAACAGCATCAAGCCCGATGGAGTTCTTTCTTTCTTCTTCTTTTCGATCGCTGGTATCACACTTGGAGAGCCGTTCTCAAGATGAAATCTGTGGTTTTCTACAGTTCTTCCACAGGCCCATACAGCTTTTCAAGAAAAGAGGTTGACAAAGGCCAGATCTCTTCTCTCAGCAGCTGATACGTACTGCAACATTGAAGTATGTGCGCTGTGGTCTGTTCTGCCTCTCCACAAGGACAAGCGGGCGATGTCGTGAGGTGGAACCGCCTGTACATGTGTTGGTTTAGTCTGTTGTGTCCAGTTCTGAGACGAAAAATGGTCACTTGCTCTGGCCTCGAGAGATGATGGTAGGCATCTTCTGATTGAGGTGTTCTATAGAGTGACTTGATGATAGTCTTCATCTCTGTATAGGTAACCATGTTTTCTGTCTGATTCTCTTCTGCACCCACCTTTGCCATCTTGTCTGCTTCCTCATTCCCTTGGACTCCACAGTGTGAGGGGATCCACTGCAATGCCATCCAAAAGCATTTGATGGTTTGTAGTGCTCCTTCAAGTGGTGGCAGCTTACCTTTGGTGATAGCCTCAAGGACGGAGCGGGCATCAGATAAAAAGACAATCCGTGCAATAGGCGCTGCTGTTCTGCTGATGGTATTAGCTGCATGAACTAGTGCTTCGACTTCAGCTCTGTAGTTTGTGCAGTGTTTGCCCGTCGGTATTGCAGCTGACTCATGTTGTCCGTTTGGATACTGCATATGCAGTCCGGCACCTCCGCTCCTAATTGCATCTTTGGCTGATCCATCTGTGTAGATCCTTATCCATGTCTCCTGACGGTACAGTTCTTCCAGCATTGCTAGGGTCAGGGCCTTCTTGCTCACATCACTGTATTCATCTTTGGTTGTGAGATGAGGTACTGTGGTGCGACTAGCTATGCTCTCTAGTTTGTTTTCCCAGGGTGGAGGATCAAGGGTGTGGTTTGGGTCTTCTATCTGTGCTGGCAACATTTCTTGGTGTTTCTTTGAAGTGCTTTTGTCTCTTTCACAAAACTTGATCTTTTAAGTCTTCCTGATGACAGCTGTGCTTGCCTGATCTTCATCGGGTGGTTGCTGAACGATTTGAACTTTGCAGCTTGGATCAGTGCTTTGCATTCCCTTCCTTTGCTAAGTTGGGGGATGCCTGCTGTCTGCTCCATTTTTTCTATTGGTGTTGATCTCATTCCACCAGTCATGATGCGCAGTGCCTGGTTTTGTACTCTGTCGAGGTTCTGTTGATGAGATTTAGCTGCTGTCATCCATGAGCTGGATCCATACTCAAGGTGTGGTCGTACGGAACCTAGGTAGATGGTCTTGAGGATCCTTTCATTGGCACCCCACTTTGTTCTTGCCAGCTTCCTCATGATGTTTAGCTTTCTTCTGGCCTTTGCCTCTGCGTTCTGGATGTGCTCCTTCCATGTTAATCTTCTGTCGTAGGTGACTCCCGGGTATGTCTGCTGGTACTCGTACTCGAGTGGAGTACCGCCCAGTGTCAGATTGCCAACCTTGGTTTTGGTGGACAGTGAGAATAGCATGGCTGATGATTTTTCTTTGGTGATGGTAATACACCAGCGATTGGCCCAAGCTGTAATTCTGTCCAAGCCGAGCTGCATTCTGTACGTGGCAGTCGTTGTGTACTCCTCGGTGCACCAGAGTACGAGGTCATCTGCATAGAGGGGTGCTTGGATCCCATTGGGCAGCTCTGCTACAATGTCATTAATGAAGAGTATGAACAGAGTTGGTGATAATACTCCGCCTTGTGGCACCCCTTGTCTCAGCAACACATTCTGTCCAGATTGTCCATCCACCAGCACCCTAGCTCTGCGATTGTGTAGGTACGACTTGGTCCATCGGAACATGTGTGCCACCGATGCCTGTGGGCCGTAGCTTCACGAGGAGGCCATCCTTCCACACCTTGTCAAATACCTTCTGCAGATCGATAAAGGCAACTAGCATCACCTTATTGGCTTGAAAAGTGTCCTCTATGACCTGTGCAAGATGTGCTGTTTGATCTTCTGTGCTCCTGTATCTTCTGAAGCCCGCCTGCTCTGAAACTATAATGTTCTCCGACTCCAGGTACCACTGCAACCGCTGGTTGATGATGCGCTCCATGGTCTTGCATATGCAGCTTGTAAGACTGATAGGACGGTAGCTCAGCACTTTCGTCTTGTTCTTCCATTTTTTCAGAATAGGAGTTATTCTGGCTTCCTTCCAGCACTGAGGAACGTCTCCATTGGTCCAACTGAGATTAAAGATGTCTAGCAACTTGCAGAGAGATGCATTACCAAGGTGTTGGATCATTTCATTCGTAATGCCATCTGGCCCGGGAGATTTCTTCTTCTTCAATTGGTGGATAGCCTTCTTCAGTTCTGCTAAACTAATGTCAACTTTCATTGCATCGTGAGTGTTGGTGTCTGTTCTTTCCTTTTGCTCTTTTCTAACTTCTTTTTGACGCATCCGTGGTATAGAAATGTTGCTTTCTTTTGCATATGCCTTCGCAAAGGCATCTGCAGCCATCTTTCCTGTCAGTGTTTGTCCATCTTCTTCAAGAGTAATCTTCTCTCCCCCGACACCCTCATCATTCAGTGCTTTAGTCAGTCGCCATAGCTTTGTGGTGTCACTCTCTAAATTAAACCCTGCCGTCTTTTCCCTCCAGCTTCTTCTTTTGGCCTCCAGCTTGGTCTTTAGATCTCGGGCTTTAGTTTGTTGTAGCGTGAAGTGGTTTTCATGACAGGGATTACCCTCTGCATCTTCTCTGGCCTTGTCTAGTTTATCATGTGCTGCTTGCAGTTCTGTTGTCCAGTAGGGCCGGTAGTTTTTCCTGAACCCTCGAGGAATCGCTTTGTTGGCAGCCTTGAGGATACTTGAATTAAATTTCTGGACCACATTGTTGATGTTTCTCCCTTCTACTGCTATATTTTGGGTAAGCTCACTGGAACGAATGCCGAACAGACTCCAATTTGCCTTTTTGTAGTTCCACCTTGGATGTTGAGGTGTACTTGTCGAAATACTTCCAGAAAGAGCAGTGGTCGCTTCCTCCTAACTGCGATCCGACCACTCTACTGAGGTTTCTGTGAATGTCTTCTGTACAAAATGCCAAGTCCGGCGTTGTTGTCGAGTGCCACCGGCGCGAGTAGAAGGTAGGCTGATCTGTGGGATCGTTGACAAGTAAAAGGTGCTTTTCATCTTGCCATGCTTCAATGTCTTCTCGTTTATCAAGTGTTCTGTATCCCCCCAGCTCTAGTACTGGCTATTAAAGTCTCCCGAAATGAGGAAGTGGCAGTCCGGGACCTGGATTGGGTCAAGTGAGAGATTTTTGTCATTAGGGCAGTAATAATTGACAATGTCAATCACAGAGTTGCTGATTGTTACCTTGATCTTGATATATTCTGCCTCTTCCAAAAAGGTTTTGATCTGGCTGGCGTTCACTCTGTTTTGTACCAAGGTGATCACCCCGCCTTTCTTTCTTCCTCTTAGATCACACCGGAAAATCTGGTAACCTCTGATCTTAAATGGTTTTCCTTCTTGCAGGTGTGTCTCTTGGATGCAGCAGATATCAATGTTGTTTTCGTACAGGAACTGTACGAGCTCTGATTTCTTGTTGGTAACCCCTTCTGCGTTCCAGTGCATTATGTTGATACTGGGGTTCTCTTTGGGGTTGGTGTTCTTTTTCGGTTGGCCAGTAGCTCTCCATCCTCGTCCCCTGGCTCCACAAGACGAGTTGATGGGACCTCAAATAGCTGAGGGTGGGCTCCTTCGAGGCGTGGAGCCCGGCGCTGCACCTGCCTGGCGGATCCTCACAGGGCGAGCATCATTTCGGTTGATTCGATCTCCAAGTGTCATTTCATTAGCGTTGTGCATAATGCTCTGGTTAGCCCCTCCAAATGTCCGGATTGACACCCAGTGGGCTACACCCCTGCGCCACGTTGAGGCCAAGGGGTGGTCTTTCTTATTGATGTCTCTTATTAAACGTGCTTTTGTTCATGTCACTGATGTTCAAAGCTTTATTGATATTGTCATTCTGAAGCTCTGTATGATAGATAGTTAAGAATACCAGGTTTGAACTCACAAGCCCAAGGCTTGTATATTAGATTATGTTGTGTAGTGTACGTACCTCTGCAGGTGAATTAAGGCGCTTTTAAGGGGTTTATGTTTACAACTCACAATAGTCTGTTATAAGAATAGGAATTATATATGAATTATGCTTAATCTTCAAAATAAAAATAAAAATGATCATAAATTATAGCCCTAAGTAAGATGTTTTTATGAAAATTCAATACAATAAAAAATGTATAAAGCCACGGTCTTATTCATTAAAGTTGTGTAAATGAGGTAATCATTTTAGGCCAAAATTACTTGTTTTTCTGGCGTGATTTAGTGCCTGGGTCACTGTTTTAACATGGGGTACATACACTACACAGGGTGTACGTACTCTAGTCACTCTTCTTGTCTGCATTTTAAGGTAATAAATCCTTAATACAATCAATGTTTTTCTTCGATAATAACAATCACTATCGGGGTTATTGAGAGGGAATAATAACATTAAACATCATTTTCTGTATTTCCCTATTTCAGGAAGGGGTACGTACACTACAAAATTTTCACAGATTTTAACTATTTTCATCAAAGTGGAACTTTCATATTACTGAAGCTTTGGTTGATTTTCAATACATATTCTTAATGTTTTGCCTATAATAGTATATTCTACATAAATCCTTTCAAAATATAATGCTATTATTATATTGATGTCCCCTATCACAGCTCATTGGGGGTAAATTGAGGTTTTGGTAACAAATGGGCATCTTTTCATGGATCTTGTGAGAACCAAGCGCTCTGCGACTCCCTCATAACAGCTAATCTGAATATGAGTTGAAATATTATTTGTGACATAATAATATTTGTATGCTCAATAACCTGAAGTTCAACAAAGATATTGACATTGGAAAATTAAGATATTTAAAATGAGCACTCGTAACGATGGAATTTCAACAAATTAGGGCCATAAAGCGACCATTATTTTGTCCACAATGGTACGATTTGAAAATTTATAATTTTATTTTGGACATCTAAAAAGCCTTAATGATATTATACACCACAATTACATATATTTTACTATAAAATGTATTATTGTCCCGTAACAATGTCATTTTTTGCTTTTTGACCTTGATTGTGATTTACCCGTATATTCTGACTAAGTAATTGATGAAGAATACTCTTGATAGAATTGGATTCTACAGTGTCGAATCTGTAAGTCCATGTCCATATAAAATGGTGCAAGAGAACCGACAAACTATAATACATATTCCTGCAAACAAAAACACAGAATAAATCAGACCAGTCCACCGTGTCCTTGACGTAGGCTAATATTGGCATGCCACCATCCAGTAGTAGATTACAACATTTGAGCATAAAGATACCAGCAGTGCTCAATCACTATCCACGGGGATATCCATGAAATTTACCAAACGGGTATCTTTTTTTTGCCAGTTAAACGGAGCTATCTCCTATGGTAAGCAATTTTTGGCAGATAACAACATTCACTATAGTCTTATTGAAGTTACGGTCAAATATATAAGTAATGAAGAAGGAGCACGGAAACATTGGGGGAGGTGGGGTGGAGTGGTCCTTATAGAGAAAAGGCAGTATGCCTACAAAGAATGAGTCGACCTGTACAGTCTCAGAATCGGGCACCAGGATATTGTGTTTGATTAATCATGTTACATCCATTCAGTTAAAATGGCCATTGTACATAGCTTTGATTAATTAATACTAGCTATATTATAAAAGAAGCATAACGGAAGGCGACAACTGATACGTTACTATAAGAACTAATCACGTTCTTTATATGTAGGTGCAACTAGTCACTTAATTGTTGCTTAATGAAACAGCTTCAGCTTCCGGTTGAATTAGTTTCATAGCATTCTTCAACTCAATGTCTAATTTTGCAATTAGCGTTAATCTAAACGTGATGATGATAATAAGATTAATGGGGACGTTCTTAAAATGAGTTCGAGCGCAGTAGTTATTCCACAACGTCTATATATGATTCTAACTTTGACAATATCTGACTTGATTCCAGCGTTTCTTAACATTAATATAAAATCCAGAAGTAGTAGGGTCGGAGTCAAAATCACCTGTCTCAAACTCCTATGCCCCAGGGATTGAGAGTGCGGTGGGGGCCACGGATCGCCGAACGGCTGCCAATTGAGGGCGGTGGAATCATTTTGACTAGTAGTAGGGTCGGAGTCAAAATGATACTACCTCCCTCAAATGGCAGCCGTTCGGCGATCCGTGGTGGCCCCCACCGCCCTCTCAATCCCTGGGGGAATAGCTCCCATCTCCATCTAGAGGCATACACCAACCACATGTCTCAACATCCCTATGCCCCAGGGATTGAGAGGGCGGTGGGGGCCACGGATCGCCGAACGGCTGCCACTTGAGGGAGGTGGTATCATTTTGACTCCGACCCTACTACTCCAGACATAATTGAGAGGTCAAATGGCTTTTTAAGGCGGCTTAAGGTTGGTCAGGACACGTATTTTAAAGAGATGCGGCCATGCATGCCGCACGCATGTTAATTAGTTTTTGCTGAGCGTCCAGATGTAGATTTTGCTTCTGACGGCCTCTCAATAGTTACGTGAATCTCTGGGTATTAGGAGTACAAAATCTGATTTATGATGCAATTTTGCCCAACAAGCTTTATATTATAGCGTGCAACTGACAACAAACTACTCGATAATTCACAGGCTAAGCCTCACATATATGTCCCCTTAATGCTACGTTGCCCTACTAAATTATAAATCTGAACTCTGCTCGGAGTGAATAAGTGCTAAGAACGGCTTTGTTAATCAATTTTACGATACCTGCATGCTCACGATTAAAAAGAAAACCTGGGATATTATCCCTGCCTGGGTGGTGAGGGATGAGCGAATCTACTTTAAGCTGAAGTTATGTTCTAGATAACGCGAGTGTTTTCTATAAGACTGTCAACCATTTGAATTCCCAAGACCATAGTATCTCACTTTTGAAATAAAGGTATATGCAAGCTATTAGGTGTTGCTGCTTTTAGCAACAACGTACAGTCAAATTATGCTAAAATGTTGGTCATAACATTTTTAATTTTCAAGAAATATAATTTTGCGTATGATTGAAAGTGATAATGGGGTAAGTTAGAGACTTAAGGGCCCTTGTGTTTGGTGGAGCGGGTGTGGGGTGGGGCTGTTGGGGTGTACTCTTAAATGTCATGTGTAGTGTGACTCGGCGTATGAGGAACACACTACACCCCTTAAGCTACCACCAGCCCCAACTAACTTCACAAGGTGTACTCCAACACAGTGAGAAACAATAGCAGTAGTAGCGCAATGGATGAACCAAATCTCAACCAATCACGTGATGTCATAATCAACTATGTCACATGTAGGCTGCCGTCATAATCAATTACGTAATGAATGACATAATTAAGTCCGTCATAAACGCTTAATAGTCTGTACTCTGACTCCAGCACGGCTCTGGCAGTATATGTATTTTTATTTTATTGAGGCATAGTCTGTCAAATTGTACGAATTGTATGTCTTTACTATTTAATAAACATTCTGTTGAATATTTTGAAACTAATTTGACTGGATGCTGTTGTCTCCCCCCCCCTCCCCCTATGCAGCTACAGCACTTAATCAAATTAGTTTCAAAATATTCTGCAGTTTACCTGTATATTTTTCTGGAAATTGAGATTCATGGAATAAAGCCCCCACCCCCTAGTTGAATAGGTGTTTGCGCCCTTGGTTATTTTGCTAACATCATAGCTGGCAAATTCAATTTCGATTCAGAAAGTAAAGCCGGCCATACTCATGGGAATAGGTTACACAACATGGTAACAGGAAGATGTTGCGCAACATGTTTCTAGAAACATGGCGCCCATGCACTCAGGTAGCATGTGCCAGCGACAAGGTGGGTATCCTACGGTTATTTCCACTGTCATTTCCAAACATAGCTTCCCCACAGCAAGAAGAAGAAAATACAGAGGCACTAATCGCATATGCAATTGCTTCAATTGACCTTTCCAGAATAATGACGCCATATGATGTCATAATATGTTGTCATAATCACCTAAGCGGGGTCTAGGATGACATCATAATCATTACGTCATTGTAGCTCGCTGGGTAGTGTCGGCCCGTTCCGGTGTATCATGTCGACTCGCCGCGCCGCAAGTGCATGACGAGTGATGACGCTGGTTAGCTTCCGGTCTCGGGGTGACGGACCTTGTACGAGACTACTCTGCGGATAACAAAAACCGGCTCCTAAGGCCAGTGGAACTCAATCGGTCCGGTGGGGCCGTGCGACCATCGTCGCGAACATTAAATACAACAGTCTCATCCCAAGAATTTGTGTCACCAGTATGCCTGTCCATAGCAATTTCGTGATCTATGGACTTACAAGATTTGATTTTGGTGACCTAAAAATATAAGTCTATACAATGATTTTACTTAAACAATTATAAATATGCTAGATAAATCTAAAATAAGAGCATACGAAAATACGAGACATAGAGACAGGTAGATTAACTTTTAAACATGGGGCTCCCGGAGGTACCACACAGACTCGTAGGTCCGCAGAGGTTTCCCCACCATGGAGGCTCCGGTACACGAAACTTAACTAATTAACTTATTATAAGTTATTATACCTCTAAGCTAAAAGGAAGAAGATTATCTCGGATGAAAAGTTATGTGCCTCACGCGGGCACTACTCCTAGTGCTAGTTTGGGTGGGGAGTATTATCCTCGCATGGACCGTCGTCGCTGAATTCGTGCGAGAGGCAAGTGCCTCATGGGGGCCTCAGTCTCAGGAAGGTGTCACCACTGCTTAAAGCGGGAGAAGAGTAGTAGGCAATAATGGGTACACTCTAATATTTCAACCAAAAATGCTTGAGGAAGAAAAGACCATACCTAGTGAGATTATGACTATAGGGTTGCGTGCTGTTTTACGTGCTGTTTTACGTGAAGACGGGACGAGCGATTCCCGATGGATTCCCTCGTCACTGTCTTATGTCATTCTTAGTATGCTGAATTAGTAGTTGCCACTTTATTTATGCGGGCCTTCTGCCTTTTAGCTTTGAGAAACAAGAACTATTTTAGGCCACAAATGGCTGGTATCTACCTAGCTATTAGACATGGCTGTCATTGAGAACAGATGCCCTAAGACATCAATGCTGAAGATAGCGCTCATACATGTTACTTAGTAAGATCTCCGAACTGGATAAGAATTCGAACATCCCGCTCCGTAACCACATAAAATGTTACAGGACATTGGTTACTTTTCATGAAAGCATTATTAGACAATTGTCCTATCGTTATGGTGAGGGTAAGAGGGATGAATACCCACCATAAATGTCCTTCCCATAAGGGCGTAGCAGATCTAAACATCATGCCCAGACATTCTTATGGAATTCGGTGGGGATACGCATCCCACCCGTCACCGGGTCCTGTGGAACTAACCGTTTAACCTGTCGTTAGGTTTATATACAAGTTGCCCAGTTTTGCACTGCGGTGCGGGAGGATTGATTAACAAATAAAATAATAATTAAGATATGTTTTCGCAGTGCTTTCCTACATTGGCAAAAGTGCTAACTACTAAGTATCCAAAGATACAAGGGAAATGTATGTGACACCACACCCTGGCCTTCACCGCTTGGAAACCCCACTAGTTTCCCAGGTTCGGATCAGCCCATGGTACGGATAGGGACATCCAAACAATTAAGAAGCCACAAGGCTGAGTGGAGCATGAAGAGAGACAAATCTTAGGATTATGAGTCTTACCGAGTGCGGGGCTAGATTATCGCACTGCCGGAAGAGAAGAATATACTACAGATTTCTTAATGAAGAAAGTGTCTCTAATCAAATTAAACCTATCCTATTGAGCTGAATAGAAACGGTTTAGTCGGTAGCATGCCGGGCTAAACAGATTTATAGCACGGACAGCGACCTCAGTGAGAAATTGTTGGTGGCGGGGGAAAGTGCGGCATATATAAGTGTTGCTGTATAGTGTTTCCTACGTGCACTGCAGTCCTATATATTTTGTACAACTAAACAAAACATATGAACTGATGGCCACTGGCCATATATATACATAATCTAACCAGAACAATTAATACGGTATCAAATGATCAGAATTATATATCTACAGGTTAACGAACCTACTATGGTGCGGTTAGTAAAACACCTTACAGAAAATGAGAATAACTATAAACATGTACAGAAATTATAACTAGTGGTCCTAAGACCGTTACGGTACCTTTTAGTCATCGGGACCATTCTTACGAATACAATATAATTAGAGAAGTACATATAGCGAAATAATTAAAATATGAAGTATGGTTACTTGAATACTCGGTAGTCATTCTTAAGTTAGGCTACCGTGTTACTGAAATTGATACGTCATTCCGTAGTTGACGTGCGTTGATGCATTTCCAGGAAGCTGGAAAGTTCCCGCAGGTTGGTTCCCGCAAGCTGTTGTCCACAAACAAGATTCCCGCAGGAACACTCATGGCGGGAGTACATCGCTCAGCACTGTAAGCCTAATAGGATGTCTAACGAGCAGTCAGCAAATGATACGATAGTACTACTATGGTGAAGAAAGTTCCCATACACCGATGGCACGGATGGAAGTTGTCAACAACCCGATCACAAGCGGGGGGTTGTTGGATGCAAACGAAGATTCAAAACAAAGCGTAACGGTGCTGGGTACGTCAGCCAGCTCTGAAGACGCACCGGGCAGAGTTTGCTTGCTGCGGTCGAAAGTTAGAAGAACCTCCATGATATTAGTGCGGTGACAGTTGAAATACCACTTTTAGTTTTAATCGTGGCCGGCAGATCCGGCGAGTCATCCATCAAAAAACATCCTGCCTCTACATCTGTAGAATCACATATTCAGGCCGTAAAGGCCTCACCGCAAGTTCGTGTTCCGAAGAAGATATTGATATTCGTGAACAGTAATCAGAAAGTGCCAAATTGCTCCCGCAAGTAGGGAGTTATAAAATTGTTTTTAGTGCGGTGGGTTGGCTGACTGCTAGCTACGGGAGAGAAACTGACAGAAAGTGAAGTTATATTCGTAATATCTGTCGATCGCAGCTAGTACAGGTCCAACCTGCTCGACCCCTGTCCGAGGATGCTCTCGATCTCCTCTTAACGTCACATGTGCAGGCTCCAACCAATCATCGTTCGAGCAACAGCCAATCAGCGCGTAGCTAATAATAGCGTGGTCGAATGTTCTAGAACATTCTAGAAGTTCTGAGTCCAGGTGGCTATGACGTCACGCAATATTTTGAAGATAATCAAGAAGGGTTTTCCGTGGATAACTCAGCCATTTCTTAACCGATTTTGAAATGGTTTACAGGTTTAAAACGCCCGTTGAATTCTGGTCTTGATTAATGCCAGATTCAACGGGAACAGGCAATCAATAAGGATTACAGGATACCATCTCGGTACACTAAAAGCGCCATCCCATCTTGGTCGTAAACTACGTGCTCCATCAAAAATAGCATCTAGGCGCGCGCATGCGCATCATGCGTTTTAACGAACTTAGTCGTTTTCGAGACGCGATCTCTCTCATAGGCCTACACCCGCTTATGGCCCTACCCAGGGTGGGGGGGGGGCGTGTTCAGGGAACGAATTCAGGACGGGCGGCGCGTACCCAGCTTAGCTGGTGCCTGAATCCCGATGTCGTTGATATGACATCGACTAATCTTGTGTAGATTTCACTCTCGCCCGCTCGTGTTTTATCTGTATAATTCATGGACTGCCTGTATAAATCGGGAAGTTGTTTTCGCTATGTCTGACATAGAGCTGCCTAAACGAAGGCCCAAATTTACATGTGACGAGTTAGAAGCTCTAGTAGATTCTGTTGCCAGTCGGCATGAGAAAATTTTAAAAAAGTTTAGTGATAGCATTACGAACAAGGCAAAACAAGAGGCGTGGCATGCCGTTATGAACAGCGTCAATTCTGTCGCACCTGTACATCGCAGCATTGACAAAATACGACGCAAATGGAGAGACTGGTCTTCTGTAGTAAAGATGAAGGAGCAAAATCGTAGGAAGATCCAAAAGAAAACTGGCGGAGGTGGTAAAATTATAATTCTTACCCCGAGTGAAACCAAGCTCATTGATATACTAGGTGAGACAGCACTTAGTTGTATTGACAGTGGCATAGACATCCTATCCTCAAGACTAAAGAGTTCGGCTTCAGCATCCGCATCACCATCAACATCAACATCGCCAGCAACATCGACATTAGCTTCAACATCGACATTAGCTTCAACATCAACATTAGCTTCAACATCATCCCGTAGCAATGCCAATGCATCCAGCGAAGAAACATCCAAAGTGATAGACAACTCGCCATCGGAATGCGATAGCCATTCGCCCACAGTCGTCAGCAGCAAACCCGCAAATACTGACGGAGACAACAGCAGACGTAGCAGCTCTAAGTCATCTGGCAGGTAATTAAGTGTACACTACATCAGTTGTTGATGGTTACTAAGCAATATAAATAAATTGTTGCTCTATGTGTTAAGGTATGGTATCGTGATGAGCAATCACTCGTAATGTAGGCTACCCAATTATAAGAGACATACGCGGTTAATAAATCAAACAAAAATATAACTAACAAAGGATTGTAGTTGTTTCAGAGGCCAGCAGATTTACATGCACATTCTATCATGAGGAAGGCATATTGTCATCTGATTATGATGTTATGGTGTAATGAAAAATCGGATCCATTTGTTGTTTATCCGTATTGAACATCGCCATAATAACCCTTTGAAGCGGAAAGGGCAAATACGAAAAATTATTTACAAGTTATAAGTTGAACATTTTCAAGCTAATTTTACTGGTAGGTGTTGATGTCTACTATTAAACAGCTTATATGCGTGATTGTCTTGAAATTAAGATTTTGAGATTTCAAGGCTCAAGGTTTTGACTGTGCTTGTGCGATTACGTGATTAAATCGAAAATCGTGATTATTTTTTTAATCGTGAATTTATACGATTAAATTTTAAATAATCGAAAAATCGTGACCATTCTCTACTGCATATAATATTTCAAAGCCAATCTTATTGATGCGACCTGCCATGAAAATTCAAATTTTTATCAGTGTATGTCCATTTCCGGGCCAAGAGAAGGCTATTTTTGAAAATGTATCACTGGAATGCCTGGCTAGATTCTCGAGTCAGTCATTCCATTGATAAATTTCCAAAAACAGTCTACTCAGGGCCTGGAAATGGACAATTCTAAAGCATCACTGTAGCGATCACTCAAAGCAATAACAGCACAAGCCTGGTTTTGAGGACATAAGGTGTTATAAACATGGCTAAATGAACGTTTGTATGTTTTATTTTTCTACATCTTGCAGCAAGCGTAAACCAGCCGCAGTAAGTGAAGCAGCGACAGATGTAAGTTTTTGAGCTGCTTGAAATAGAGAGAACGCGACTTCGTGTTGATGAAGAACGTCTGGAAGTAGAAAAACAGAGGCTTGACATCGAGACGCGAAAGCTGTTATTGCTAGCAGACTTCGTAAAGCAATTCACTAGCGGTGCCATGCGCTATGCTGAAAATAATAATAATAATAATGCCAATGGAATTGTATATAATTTGTTGCAACACCTACACAAGTAAAGAAGCATCCAAATAATATTCAATTTTGTTATTAGATGTTATATTGTATTTTAATACCAACAATTACTTGGAATTATGTTCTTCACTTCAACCAAGTGATGTGCCTTATTGATTGGTGGTGGAGGAGTGGGGGTTATTTCCACTATGCCACCACTTCCGTCCAAGAGTGACAGGTCTCATATTCACTGGCAATACAAACCTTGCTGTGCCCCTCCTATTCATCTGAGGCTCGCTGTCCTCGTGTTCTATCCGTCGTTATCATTCTATTTGGTGTGTATATGAAAACCTATCCTGCATGTATGTGCATTAATGTTGTTGCTGCTGTAATTGGTATAAAACTGCACGACTGTGTAATAAATGGTATTAAGAACTTGAAAGATCTAGCAAAACGTGCCAGTTATAGTATCTTACTCAATTATTTCAGTTTGATAACAAGAGCATTCGGGGATTTTAAACCCTTACCCCCTGTGTGCCCATATGAAATTGCCTGAGTACGCATATACGGGTATGCACGTCGCTCCATGTGTGCGCGTGTGTCTTATTGACAGACCGATTGACTAAATAACTGACACACATAGCCGATCACTAAACCGCGCAGTACTCCTCTAGGGAAAGGGTAATTGTGAATGTTGTTAAGATTTAAAAGGTAAGAGAAGTCGCTATCATGGCCACAAACACATATTCAATATTTAGACCCCCGCCGTCCCCACAAACCCATTTTTTTAATAATTCTGCGGTAAAACAGCGCTTTCGAACCATTTTGAAACTTCAGCAACGCCCCTACCCCTCCCCAAGCCCCACGGCAAATGAAATAATTTGGTGTTTGTTCCACTGGTCACTGTACCTTTAATTGGTGAAATGATTTTGTATCAGCTGAACTCTAGTTCTCCGACCATCTTCACGGAGTGGATTCCCATCGTCAATTTCTTCCTCGCCCGACTCTTCATCTTCATCAATTTGAACGTCCTGATCTTGGAGATGTCTTTCTTTACATATGTTTTCTAACACAGCTGTAGCAGTTATCACATTTACACAACGTTCGGGCACAAACATCATACAGCCACCGGATTTATGTAAGCATCTCCACCGAGCTTTCCAAACGCCGAACCCTCTTTCACATGACGATCGTGTGATCTTGTAAGATTTGTTATAGGCCCTTTTCGGTCTTGTCGTGGGTGTTTGAATAGGCGTTAACAACCATGGTAATAGGGGATAGTCTCCTAATAGCCATCCTCCTGCGATATTGCCCTCCTCAAACTGATTGGACAATTCGCAGTTTCGCCAAATAAGCGCATCATGAGTCGCACCTGGCCATCTGGCCACAACGTCAAGAAAGCGTCCATCTGAGGCTAAAACACACTGAACATTAATGGCATGGTAGCCTTTATGGCTAAAGTACAGGTGTTCATCCTGGGATGGTCCTTTAAATGGAATAAGTGTTCCATCCAAGGCACCGTACACATTCGAAAAATTGGCTAGATTATAAAAACCTTCCTTTGTTGCCTGAATGTCTGCCTGGTCCAAAGGAAATTTGATACGGGTATCAGCTATTCGATTCACGATTGACATGGCCACAGTGTGCACGCAACCGGAAACTGAAAAGTGGCTGATTCCATGAACATCCCCTGTCACAGCTTGAAAACTACCAGTGGCAAAATATCTCGATGCAGCCACTACTTGCAGAGAAACTGGCAATGCTGCTGACCGTCGTGTAGGTCGCTACAGGTCTTCGTGTAGCTGATCACACAAATAGAATATCGAAGTCCTGTCCAATCTATACCTTTCTATAATAAGGCCATTCGGCATAAAATCCATAGGATTCTGTCTATCCCTAAATACTCTAGGGATTTGCTGTTATCGACGCCGTCTAAAATCTTGTTGAATATGAAAAATTGCTAGTGCCATGACTATTAATTGTATTTTGTTAGGTTCTAGTGATATGAACACGTGATACCAAACATGCAAATGCACGATTTCTCCTTTAACGACAAGAACATGCGTAAACGACAAGTTACCGACGGGGTAGCGGCTGTCGGTAAAACAAGACCGTCGTTTACAAAAAATTTTAACGACATCATCCAGCACTTCAAGATTTCTCTAACGACAAGCTAACTACATCGTGAGGCCTAACGACATCTTCGGGAACATGGCCCCTGGTACGGCCGGTACCCGACCGGTCGATCCGAACTACAGTCATAAACTGTCTTTAACTCTTAAAAGCCTGACACGTTGTAAGAATTGTATGTCTCTATTATTTCATAAACACGCTGTTGAATATTTTGAAATTATTTTGACTGCCCGCCATAGGCAGCAACAACACCAAGTCAAATTAGTTTCAAAATATTCAACAATATACCTGTACAATTCTTTGGAAATTGATAGTCAGGAAGTTCAGAGATCGATAGATTTCAACACGAGCGAGGTGTGGGTGGAGCTTAGCTAGAGATGGGAGGGGCATAACTAAAATGCAAAGGTCCATTGCCGTTTTCACCATGCGGAGACAGCCTAGGCGTCTCCATAGGAGATTTAACAATTTCCTCAATACTGCGGTTCTTCAGGTCTCTGTTCTTATAATGTTCACATTTAATGGCATGAAGACGTCTGTATAACTCGTATAGGTCAAGTAGTCTCTATGTTGCTTGATTTGTCCCCTCGAAATCCAACTTGTATATCACCTAAATAAAATAGGAATTCATATATTACCTTCAAGTTGGAGCGCTATTATTTCTAATATGGCCTAACAGACATTTTGATCCACAAAATCGCTGCAATCCTATTTCATAGGTGTGAAAGCAGACACCGCGCAACATGTGGCGTGAAAATAGAACTGGTCCTATTTCCATGAAACATGTTGCACAACCTTTGTGTTACACAACGTGTTGCTCAACATATTGCAATATGTTGGCTTTAGAGGTCATGGCGGAGATGGGCAGATTTGAATTCACTTTTAGCATTACTTCGCAATCGCGGTATTCGTATTTACTCTTAATGCATTTATATTAGTAAGATAGCGTTGTGTTTTCTTGATATATTCATCGCTGTATTGAATGATATTGAATGTACTATAATGGATCTTTCCAGAGTAATGACGTCATATGTCGTTATAATCAGCTAAGCGGCGAGTAGGATGACGTCATAATCATTACGTCATAAATGATTCTATTAGGCCCGTCTTTAACTCTTAATAGTCCGACACGTTGTAAGAATTGCCTGTCTCTACTATTTAAATAGGCAGCATTAATCAACCAGTCAAAGTAGTTTTAAAATATTCAACAGCTTACCTGTATAGTTTTCTGGAAATTGATAGTTCAGGGATCGATCGATTCCAACACGAGCGAGGTGTTGGTGGAGCTTAGCTAGAGATGGGCGGGGGATAGCTAAAAATGAAAATGTCCAATAACTCATCTAATGGGGTGTAAGATCTGTGACCATATGCAGCACCGATCAACGCTCACTAGAGGATTTCGTTTATGGTAGTTGATATTCATTTCTAATTGAGTTGGCATCTCAATTTAAAATCTGGATGATATGCAATATCCTGATTAATTTCAATTTCGATTAATGAAAGGGGTGGATATTATTATAATGCATATGGGTGTGTGGGGTTGTATACGCTCTGGTTCAGTCTCTTGATTGATCGCCCACGCAGGTGATAAGTCATTAATTCTGAACAAGTATCGACCCATCTGATTAATATTAAAGATTGGCATACCACAGTCGCCTGGGGAATGTAGATGAAAAGATATTATATTGTTTCTTGTTTCATATTAACAGTAGTATAATTGCTCTGTTGCATTGTTGATACCATTCTGATTCCAATGACTACCAGGAATATACCTACACATTGTGAAATGCCACAGAATGAAATGAATTTGAATAATGTCATCATGATTCAATTGTATAGCAATATAAGTCAAAGCTGCCTATTTTCAGCTCCATTCAATAGGTTTCCTGATGGCCGTTTTTAAAACATCACTGCTGTAGGCTAGCGTTGTTTAAGCGAGCAACAGCTAGCAGAGATCAACGTATTTGCATACTATTCTACCTGCCACAAAGTCACGACGAGCTCTACAACAATGATAATCTACGTGAATCAACTCAGAAGCAACATTGTTCTAGTTGAAAAGTACCTGGAGAAATTAACGGAAACTATTCTCAATCGATTTCTTGGCTGATTGTTTGAGAAAGCTTACAAACGTTGCTAAGCTATGAAATATTGATGTATACGGTGTTTATTTGTTCAAAATATGGCTTTTAAACAACCATTAATCAACTCCTTGTGGAATTCGTTTATATTCAAGTAGTTTAATAATCTTGATTTTGTCCTGGCCGCTTACACACGTTGACGTACCCAATAACACAAATTACTGGACGATTTTCTCCTGGAGCCTTTTTCTATATTCTCTAAGAGAGTAGTGCAAACTCGGTACAAATTATATCAAATTGTGTGTCATTTTCACAACTCGATTATGGTTCGTCCTAGATTCTTTAATTGCCGCACACTTTTTAGAAACAATTCCAAATTGTCTAATCTCATATAAACTAACTACACTACTTGCTTGCAGTTTTGTTCTCGATTCTCTAAGCGGAATCTCACAATATTGGTAAATTAGGTTAACCGTGTACAGTGGGGCACTAATTAATGAAACAATCTCTAAGACAAGAGTCAAAGCATATATAAATTGGATTGTCTAATAAAGTAATTATGGTACATGGTTATAACCTTGGAGACCAAATACCAATTCAGAATCATCACCCGTGATATAGCTTCATGGACGGATGGACGGGCATAGAGACACGCACGCACGCACGCACGCACGCACGCACGCACGCACGCACGCACGCACGCACGCACGCACGCACGCACGCACGCACGCACGCACGCACGCACGCACGCACGCACGCACGCACGCACACAGACGCATCGGCATCAAGAACGCACAGATGAACGCACACATACACTTGACAATTCACTTTTCCAGAGTACCCATCATATGACGTCATAATGAACTGCGTGACGTGTAGAATGACATCATAATGAATGACATCATGAATGACGTCGATAAGTACGTCACGAACGCATATTTGAAGACGGTCTATGCGTCGTTGTACAAATTGTTTGCTTTTATTATTTAATAAGTATTCTGTTGAATATTTTGAAACTAATTTGACTGGGCGCTGTTGCTGCCATAGGCAGCAACAGCACGCAGTCAAATTAGTTACAAAATATTCAACAGCTTCCCTGTATAGTTTTCAGGAAATTGATAGCTCGGGCATTCGGGGACCGATCAATCCCAACACAAGGGATGGGTGGCGTTTAGCTAGTGATGGGCGGGGAATAGCTAAAAATCGAAAGGTCCATGGTCACGCCCAGACACGCACACGCGACTACGTTGGATGATCGACACGCCCAGTGACACGTGACAGACTCGATATAGGACAGGCCGCGAGCCTTATAGCAATAAATGGACACATATGTATAGAGTATTAATCGGCACGCCGACAATGGAGCAATCAGTTATTAGTTGGCATGGACACGTGCATTGTATATCTCCAGTAATTCGATGTACCTATGCTATAACATGTTGCTATATGTTTGTTGTATTTTATATGCTAATTGTTTAATTATAATCTTAGGCCAAATTCACGTTCACACATGCCATCACTTAATACATACAACGTTGTTGACATAACGACAGAATAATATTTAAGAGTGGACGAACGTTGACGACGGACAGCTACAGCTAGCAGCGAGACTCGGACGGCTAGTGACCGCTAGTGACAGACGGTTTACTTTGGTCATGTACTTTATCACGATGTATATAAGACAATGTTGTGTTGTGTGGCTGTTATCATACAGACAGTATTTTGCTTAGCGCATTATCCCGAAGATTTTGATATCTTGACGTTATTTAATTTGAAAATGATATACAACAATGTATTCATTGCGTTGACATTGTCGTAGGACTCGTAAACTTTCGATCAAATTGCCAAACTTTGTCTCACGATTGACATTTTACGCACTAACTGACCATCTCTACAATGAAACGATCTGATTGGGTTGACATGTTTATTATGGACCAGCATTTATTCATGAAACTCTCGTTGAATCTAATGAAGAAAGCAGCATTATTTGCAAACACTCTTGGCTGCCACAAGTGACCATAATACGCCACGAACAAACTATGAACTGTAGTAGCTATCTTTAAACTGACTTAAAAGACAGCAGTCTAATAGCAGTGGCGCTTGAACGAGACTTTGATTGTGGAGTGGGCAAAATGAAGGGTGAAATGTCCCTCTCCCTAAAATAGGTCTTTTGTGTGAAAGTTGTGTACTTTAAAGGTATATATGGGACCCGTGCGCCCTCCTGATAATTATAAGAATTATTAAAACATGGATTCTCTCGTAGGGCCTCTCGTGTAGTTCTGGATGTAAATATAGACATTCGATTGGTGGTTACATTATTTTATTTTGCCAACCTTTCCTGGAAATTGAAAAAGTACACTCGATCTCAATGATGAGTTGATGTTGAAATCGTTTGACCACTAGACAATATTCCATCACTTGCCGCTAAATATGCCAAAATGTTCATGAACACTGATAGACAATGGTTTTACTCGAGGCGTGTTTAGGGACATAATGATTCTTTTAATTGTTTTAATTTCTGGTAAATCTACATTTAAATTTGTCATGCTTGCGCCTCCCACTTACACATTCTTTTTTGCCCAATGTTTGGAATTACCCTATTTCAAGTGGTCTCGCCTAAAAAATTTGGAAAATTTAAATATCAGACAAGTGTCGTCATCTCGTGAGCCCAAAGTCATTCGCTGATATTTACGAATTATATACACTGATTAACTGATGTTGATCAAACGTGTTAGCTATAGACATGCACGACTGTAGTTACGCATGCTTGTGGGATACGTCAATACCATATTATATTATGCTGAGGTGAGGTGTAAACTACTCGCTATGTGCTGTTATTGTATTTACATCAAAATTTATCATCGAGCTCTTTTCTGGCCTTTACGCTGTAATATGTGTACGTGTAGCGGGATAAAGGCATTCTGAGTTTGCCTGCGTAAAAGTTAATAGCATAATTCCGTTGACAAAATGAGCAATAAAATATCGCCATACATTGACTGCTCAAACGGTTTTCATCCTGGCTTAAATTCTTCAGCAAAGGAGCTAAATATGCATAGACCCCTACATTATTATTCTGAAAACAATTTGACTGAATGTTGTTGATGCTTCAGATAACATGAATTTTCAGTCAACTTGTTTTCAAATTTACAGACATGGTTCGGTTGTCATTGCATTGTGTAATCAATATCACCGGCAATGTATCATACGGTATGAGTTAGGAGAGCGTTGCCAAAATAAGAGCGCGTTATTCTCATGAGGTGAACATGATTATATTGAGCAGGGAGTGATAGATGCGCCTGCAGACGACATCTGCTATCCTGTCATCAAAGAGGCTAGAATTAATATTGATCATAGAAATAGCTAAGCATCTAAAGACGCACATGATCCTCCAGAGAGTGGGAGGTAGCCGCTTTTCATAAAATGGAAGTAATTCCAATTTTCCACTGAGTTTTATCCATTCATCCTGACTTGATGAAGATTGCAATCATCTTTCGGGGATGTTAGTAAGTAGTACAGGGCGGTCATTTGAACAGCTAGCGCATCACATAGGTGAAATGAGTGCGATATTTAATGTGTGTTCGTGCACATCCATTAGCCTGCAATGGATGAATCCAACCTGGCACTCAAGTATATGACGTCTTAATGAATTGCGTCACATGTATACTGACGTCACAATCAAAATGCGTAATGAATGACGTAGCTAAGTCTGTCATGGACGACGTATAAATGCCTTTACTACTTAATAACCATTCCGTTGAATATTTTGAAACTAATTTGACTGGGCGCTGTTGCTGCCAGCAACAGCGCCCAGTTAAATTAGTTTCAAAATATACAACAGTTTACCTGTATAGTTGTCTGGTAATTGAGTTTCAGGGAGTTCAGGGATCTATCGATCCCAACCCGGACAAAGCGTGGGCGGAGCGTAGCTAGGAATGGGAGGGGCATGGCTAAAATTGGATTCATCAGATATCCAGATACAGATTGCGGTTTCATCATTACCGTTCTTAGAGATTGAAAAGACAAGAATCTTAAGAACAATTTGTTAGTTTGCGTGCGCTTAACAAACTAGAAATAATACATAAATGTAAATTTGCCAGCACCATTTTACTCGACCCATACTGACAGATTGTTTATGTCAGCACACCTTTACTGTTCAAAATCGTGGTTGGGACTAATAGGCTACAGTACCCAGGGACCCTCAGCATGTAAGCTATGCAAGAATGTCCAACCTTCCCAATAGAGATCCGAAGAATTATGAATCCGATACGTCTGGGGATAACGCTGAACATTTTGATTGTTAAAACTATGGCTCCCATGATGTACATTGAAATATTGCAATTTTAAAAATGGTGTAGCTGCATACCTGCATATGATGTCATATTTTACCTATAGCGCGCGGCAACATATAAAATCAATGTGGACAATCCAAGACCCAATAAATTTTCATTATTCGAATTACAAAGCGAATTATGCTGTTAGATAAAATAAGATACGCCATGAATAAATACATCATTGGGCGCTTTGCTGCTCTAGTACCTGCGCACGATCAGTATCGCCATCTCAAAAGATCTTTTTTTATAATACCGTTTAATGTTGCATGCTGGGATATCGTTAAAGCAACAGTATAGTGGACACATTCTGGCACCCGTACTCGTTCTTGTCGTTATTAATGCCAACGTATGTGGTCTTTATGTACGCAAACTGCAGGGAAACAGGTTTTTGTTGCGACATTTATGTGTGTGTAGTTATCGTTGTGACTGGTAAATCACCAGCAGCCATTAACGCATTCACCGCTGTAGACCGGATACCACATATTATTCATGTTTGACATTTAAAAAATATCAACAGCTTCCAGTCAAACTATTTTCTAAATATTCACAGGGGTATCTGTATAATTTTTTATGAGGTCGTGTCGCTCAGGTTCTGGAAAGGAAATGGTTAATTTGTTGCTTATGCTAGAGAAAATGGTGTTCATTTTTTATATGGTTTTGCACAAACTGTTGTTATTTGGTGGTCGTCATCCTGGTCGTCATCCTGGTCGTCATCGCAATCGCCCATATGTAGCTGAATTTATGACAATATTATGGTAAGAATGTCCAACGCAATGACGCAATAATAATAATGTTAACTTAACATATACCAACCAGGAATGGTGTATTATCTGACTAGGTCATGGGCAAAACATTGGAATTTGACAAAATCAAATGTTTGATTTAATGTGATTTGACATACGCCGGCTTTGAACCAATAATTGAACGCGCATCCATGGGTGCTGCTAGTTGAACGAGCATCCATGGGTGCTGATAGTTGAACGTGCATCCATGGGTGCTGATAATTGAATGAGCATCCGTGGGTGCTGATACTGGATGAATCCAATTTTAGCTACGTCCAGCCAATCTCTAGCTAAGCTCAGCCTACGCTTTGGCCGGGTTGGGATCGATCGATCCCTGCACTCTCTCAATCTCAATTTCCAGAAAATTATACAGATAAGCTGTTAAATATTTTGAAACTAATTTGACTGACTGTTGTTGCTGCCTATGGTCAACTTAGTTTCAAAATAGTCAGCATGATGTTTATTCAATAGTAAAGGCATAAAATTCGTACAACTAACGGACTTTTAAAGTTCCTGACGGACTTAGCAACGTCATTCATTACGTAGTTGGTTGTGATCGCAACCTACATGTGAGGTAATTGATTATGGCGTCGTATACTCTATCGACATATTGGATTTATCAATTGAACGCCATTCGACTATTCCAATTTATATTTGCAAGTTCGCGGAACTAAACGTTCATATGCCTACACTGTACATAATAGCAACGTCAATAACTTTCGGTTTGTCGAGAGATCCTCCAGGATGTTGCAGAAGAAATCATAGTGCCCTCAGACATGTCATCAATTATTAGCACTTGGCAATCGTTCCTGTGCCAGACTGGAAGTAAACGGACTCAAGTGGTGTCCTGACGGTTCTTGTGTCTTTGAACTATAACTGTATGCTGGATATGCTCAAGTGTCAGGCTAACAGTTCCGTCTTTGATGTAAATGCAATACTGGAATTAATGGGGTCAAGTGCCATGTTAAATGTTCTGTGTTTGACTAATGACGACGATTTGCAATCATTTTGCTCATGACAAAGGCGTTGAACCTTTCACATAGTTCACTTATGGATCAGCTTGTTCAGTCTGTCTTCGCCGCCTGCCTAGATACTACAACAATGTGAGATTCAATCGATTCTAAATGCATTATCGAGCTAACTGACACGAACTCACACACGCGCGCAAGCATGCGGACACATGTACGCACACGCGCACGCACGTGCGCACGTGGGCCCTTATCCGCAACACACATTAGCTATCTAACTATTGGCTAGTTTTTTGAAAACCATCTAGTCTGGTTCCAAATGTATCTTTGCTTTAATATTCTTTTTAGATTTGTAAGTCTATATATTATTTTTAACTTTAGGATGTTCTGAATAAGAAAACCAGTATTAATATTGGATCCGAAAAAATGTGTTATTTTGAATTATCAATTATATATAAATATAAATTCTAACTGGTTTTCTATCTTTCACCGTGTGTCACCGTGTGTCTTGAGAGAGAGAGAGAGAGAGAGAGAGAGAGGGAGGGAGGGAGGGAGGGAGGGAGGGAGGGAGGGGGGGGGAGGGAGGGAGGGAGGGAGAGAGAGAAAGGAGTGAGAGAGAGAGGAGAGAGAGAGAGAGAGGGGTTGGCTCTTATGAATTTATTCCAAAGTTGAGTGAGAGAACATGCCAATGCATGTTAATTGTTATAAGCCTGGAAGGTTGACAAGCGGCCTTGGTTTTATCGAGTGATGTTACTTGAAAGGTCACTTAGTCTTGAGTTAATCTGCTTCTGCATGTTCTGCTTGTTCGGATGTTCGCATACGCGGTCTGATTTTGATACATTTAGAATATCAATTTCGGGATGTTTGATTTGTTAGCAATATATATATATATATGATGCCGTCACAGGGAACAGAATCATCTCCACTCGGTGTACGTAGTTAGTTATGCAAGGGGATATTTTCGGACTGCTGTCACGAAAAGTTGTGTCTATATTGACCGTGGTCAATGCTTGCTGGAGTTTGTTATATTGGGCGCGGTCAATGCTTGCTGGAGTTTGGGTATTGGAGAGCAGGTAACTTTGCCTCCCTCTGTTCCCTCCTGGCAAATGCCTTTCTGATGTGGTTTGCTATTGAACACTTATTGCATATATAACGCAGCGGCATTAAGCATATACGTTGCCACGGGATGCATTGGTAACGTGCGCCCTTTAAGATCTGTCTTTTTGTGGCACACGGTGCTCATTAGTCTTTAAAGCAGTCGTGATGGCGTGCAATTCACCCAAGCTTGGTACAACCATGCGCTTTAAATCGGGCATGACATTAGCTGTTGCATCATATTTCCATATAGAGCCATGACGAATGAAATGGCAAGAGTAGGGACAGGGTCTTACGTTGATATGCGATTATGATCAAGGTCAACACAGTTCACCACGCATGTGCCGCCCACGTGCTAAAGGCAATGCACCGACTTGAGGTACTGCCATACTTATAGACAACAGTAAGTTTGAGCCTGCCCAAACTGGAATCTTGCTGCCAGCGTCTCCCTCCTTTGTCATGCAAGCAATGGAAGCTACAACTCATCGTGTGCTATCTGATACGTATGGTTAATGTTGAAATTCTCTGTTCTCTTGGATAATTTTCCTCGCAGTCGCCACCTCGTATCATGATTTGAAGCCACGGAGAGACTATATCTACCTAGAATATGTGCAGATGTGGAGATGTAAGCGCTAGAGTCGGCATTCTAGTGCAGTCCCGTATTGATTCCACGAGTAGATCATTTACCTTCAGGGGGCATGTGTTATCTGCAGAAAAATGCCTTGCTTCAGAGATGATGAATTATATAGTCTTTCGAACTGCCTTATGTTTTCGATGACACTGCCAGCATTTGCAATAGAAGTTTCCAGAAGCAAACCATGGGGGTATGAGACACTATAGCCGTCTGCGTTGTCTAACCTCATCACCTTCATACGTCATGATGAAGTGCTGTGGCATCACCCCTCTGTCTGTATCGTGTGTGACCACGCAACTTGAATCCATATATAGTGATTTTGCTCACTCAGAATACCACTCTGCCAATGGCATTAGTCCTCGTTTCACTTTCCAACTCGCCCACTAGCCCAATCATAAGCCATGGTTCAGTGTGTATTGTCCAGATTGTACATCATCTATGTTGCTGGACACTTGTATGGACCGTGTTTGTGTGTTGCTGGTGTTCCTAGTATCCAGTGTTTATGCGGAAAAGTGGTGCCACTTTTTTCATTGTGTTCATGAGAGTATCATCACTTTTGAGGCCGTATGAAAGTAAATTGTTAATGGTCCTTTATTTTGTTGTAGGACAACAACCATCATGGGCAACTATGGAACGATATTGTCTTTCATACACGGTCTACTGAATGCGGGCGTGTGCTTCTCTAAAGCTCATACACCACCATACATCTTACATATTATGTCGTTTCGATGTTATCCATAGAGAGGTATCTGGATTCCGTGTTTTATATCGGTCAAGTTTTTCAGCCCTATCAAGCGTATTTTTAAATCTATCAGGAAACATGAATGTGGCGTATGATATATGCCATCCAGTCACTGCCATCCACCCATTCATGTTGTAAGCACTTCGTTTAGGGAAATATCAAGATCATTTCTGAAGGTTTTACCAACATTCTCAGTTCTGGCTGTGACAACTGTTGACCGTCAGTTCTTGTTGCAGAGAAGCACTGATTCTTATTTCACAAACATATGGACAAACGTACAAATGAAGTGGGAGTATTTGAAGACCATGGCTTCTCCATTTCGGCACGTGACCTTTCCTACCCACATTCATGCACGATAGATTGTTGTCAATTGCTAAGTGCATCCTAGTTTTGTGAGTTACACCAGCGTATCACATACGATGTCACGAGGCATTGTCCCCCCATGGCGTGTATCCCATCATGCAAAATGGCTCTTTCTCGCATTGAGTCCTGGGATGTTGATGTTCTTGGCCATAACACCAACACCCATTTCGGAGCATCATCCTTCTGGCACAACAGGTAATGTTTCAAATGTATAGATTCTTTGGTGGACTCTTGATCGCAATCTGATACTTTATGCACACATATTGTACCAGAACCTACAAATAGGCAAATGCAATGATTTCATTATATTCCTTGTCATCAGAAATGTAGATATTTTCTGATTTAGATCATTTTGGATTTTCAAAATGGCCGTTAGTTAAACAAATTCTTTTCTATTTAACTTAGTTTCTAAGACATATACACGCTATGTTCAATGTTATTGTCTATGGCATCGATCGTTTCTACCGATTCCTTGTTACTGAAAATGTAGGTTTAGCCTCTAACAACAAGTGTCGAAGTGGCGTAGACGCAGATAATAAAAAGGTTTAAATGCCTCCATGACATTTTGAAATTTTTTAATGGCTGCAATAAACATTTCGAATAATATGGCAACATTAGTTTTCTGATTCAGAAGATTTAAAGGTTTCGAAAAATGTGTGGGATTTAACATTTTTAAAAAGCCAGTTACGCACTTTATGTTAGAGGCTATGGATAATGTCATGGAGGAAATGGCTCCTATCGCTTCATTGCCATTGAAAATGTACGTATGACCTCTAGCAACAAGTGTCTATGTCGATTTGACGTAGCGCTATACAGAAAATAATTTTAAATGGCGACCATTTGGAAATTTCAATATGACTGCCATAATTTTTTCGAATCAAATGGCAACATTGATTTTCCGATTCAGGAGATGTATAGGTTTGCAAATCTCAAAAACAGTATTAATGGCGATCTAAATTGAGACAATGTGAAAATGAATAATCCGGTAAATGCGGGATTAAAGGTATATTGAAACAACCATAAAATCCATCTTACTAAACAAATTCGAATGGAAAGCTAGCCCTTTCAACGTTACAGAACAAACGAAACGAATTGTCTACGCGGCTAAAATAGCTTATTGACTATATTACGGTCATCTGGTTTGACACTGATGTGGTTTTGGCGAAGTTAACAAATTACAGTAAAATTAGGGACAAAATACACATATACATTTTAAGATGTAGATACTACGATTTTCTGGTCTCAAACGGCTGATAATCTTATCTGGAGCGTATTTTCAGGATAGTGTGGTTTGGCCCATCTCTCTCACAAGCACGGGATAATGTTTCCGAGATTTCATTTAATCTTGAGCGTGTAGACATCGTAAAGATTGATCATCACACACGAGTTTAGTGTTTCTTCGCATCAACCAGAGTTTCCATTTAAATTATAGTGGAACATACTATCGTACACAAGGAATACAGCTTTGGCTAAGCCTGTAACTTAGCGCTTATTGAGCGAAATTGCGTCATTAAAGGGATTTCGAACTTTTAATATCGAAGCAACCAAGGATGTATTAGGCAATCAGGATGTGGAGAAACAAACGCTTGGTGGTACGCACGGATGGCCTTCCTAAGAGATAACATTTGCAGCCGCGGTATTGTCATTCTTTCGAACTCATGTTTTGAATAAACATCATTTTCTGGACTTTAAGACTGTTGACGGTATCGGTGTAATCCTAACATGGAAACAACACTTGTTTTGGAAAAACTGTGATGATCGATAGACGTTGTGGATTGCGTCTCCCATCAAAACTCAAATTCTTAGACGTTTCTTCTCCATTTATTCTATCATGAGATTCCCGAATCTCTAATCGAAAACAACCAGATATTTCGAAACTAATTCGACTGGGCGCTGTTCTTCGTATTTGGGAGCACCAGATCTTACTAAAATTACGCTCAAATTATTCAACACAGCGTTTATTACTTATGGTAGGCTTTTGTATGCATATGTTTAAAATGGACCTTTCCATTTTTAGCTATGCCCCGCCCATCACTAGCTAAGCTCCACCCACACCTCGCCGTGTTTGGATTGATCGATCCCCGAATGCCCTAGCTATCAATTTCCTGAAAACTATACAGGGAAGCTGTTGAATATTTTGAAACTAATTAGACTGGGTGCTGTTGCTGCCATAGGCAGCAACAGCGCCCAGTCAAATTAGTTTCAAAATATTCAACAGAATATTTATTAAATAGTAAAAGCAAACAATTTGTACAACAGCCCATAGACCGTCATCAAATATGCGTTCGTGACGTACTTATCGACGTCATTCATGACGTCATTCATTATGATGTCATTGTACACACCACGCAGTTCATTATGACGTCATATGATGGGTGGGTACTCTGGAAAGGTGAATTGACACGTTAACAGATCCTACATATTCTACCTCTGTTAATTAACTTAATTCTTATTAACCGTGCCTTTCTGTTAACCATACGAGGGAATGAAGTAGTACAATATGCATAGTAATTGATATAATTTGCGATAAAAACATTTAGATTTATTGAGCGAAAGATTTACGAAGTTTTTCCCGTCAGTATCATTCGATTCTTTTCAATAATCTGATGTCCATCTTGGAAATATTGCCGATTCAAGGCTACTCTATGTACATGCAACAGCCTATATCAACACATCAACCGGTGAAAATGACGACCCGGTAATACCGCCAGAGAGCTCATAAAGCATTGGCATTTACCCACAAAAGAGAAAAGATTAACTTCACTATCGAATCTATGCCGCAGTGTAAATGAGCAAAATAGAAAAAACAATGCTAATCTACGCGAATCGACTAACATAACGTTTGTGTAACAGAAGAAATGACTCAGAATCGTAGACGTTTCCAACCTTGTTAAGTCGATCGAATGACTAACTGATTTATTGAAGTGGCATACAAAAATTGTTGAGACATGACATATTGATGTACAGTCACATTCCCTTCTTACAAAGCGCTCTGAAGACCTCTTTAAAACAGTCATCAATCAATCTATTGTTTTGGTGAAACTCGTTTATATTCAAGCACACAAATCGTCGTGTTTCCGCACATGACCCTTTTCTTCACTAACGTAACATTTACGTCACTGATACGTTGATAGAGACTTAGAAGAAACCTATTTCATTTTCAGTTCAGTCCTTGAATTATTAATCTGTCTGTCTGCGGGCACATGTTTGGTAAGATGAGCGGACGGTTCTACACATGTTGTATACAAAATTTATTATGGCAAAATGCATTGTTTGGCTGATCCACGAAATAAGAACTTTCTCTTCTCCCAAGTTCCATGATCAATATATCTGGGCAGTTGCTTTAATATACTCAGGTAGGACATAGGTTATCGATGAAAGTCGGCAATTTGCATATGTGTATTTACTCTCCTCTCCAACCCCAACCCACCCACCCACCAACCCACCCACCCCACCCCACCCCCACCCCACCCCACCCCAACTTAGATAGCTATATACCTCAGTATGTTCTAGTAGTTCTGCTGCCCATTCCTCACATGGGAAATGGATGAATACAGTTTTAGCTATACCCCGCCTATCTTTAGCGAGGCTCCACCCCGCTTTGCCAGTATTAGGATCAATCGACCCTGTATTCTCTGAATATCAATTTCCAGAAAACTATACAGGTAAGCTGTTGAATATTTTGAAACTAATTTGACATGATGTTGTTGCTGCCTATGTTTAATAAATAGTAAAGACATACAATTCTTACAACTTGGCGGACTCGTAAGCGTCGAAGACTGATGAAATCGCGTCATTCATGACGTAATTGATTATGCCGTTAGCCTATATATTACTTAGTTGATTATGGCATCATATGATTGACTGAGAAACCAGATTCGTCTATTGAGAAGGAAACCTTTGTTTCGATCCAGAGCACAAAAGTTATCTGCAGAAGGAGCAGAATAATGCTTGTTGACTTGATGTGGTTTGCACTCCCTGATAGTGTAGCTAGCAGTGCAGAGATGCGTGCGTTTTATCTTTTAATGAACGACATGTATCCGCTTTTACAAAATAAAATTTGTTGTAAGGTTTTCAGCCTTGGTGAAAGATCATTTTCCGATAGAATGGATAGTATGCACAACCACGCTGGTGTTCAAACCTGATTCTGGAAGGACAGGATCAGGTATGCGCACGATGCCATCTTCATTGAATAATGTTTTCCTGCATCGATGTTCATAAGATGGTCGCCCTTCGCAACGGCGGCTCATCAATACCTTGTCCCGTGTTTCAGTAGACTCGCATATAAGCAGTAACATCCTGAGTAGTAACGTCATGATTGAGCATCATATTAAACTCCGTTGAAACAGCTGCTGTTTTGCGTTTATGCCCTTGATGCATTCAGCTAGTCCACCCCGCTCTTTCCAATATGCGTTATGCGTTTGCTATGCCAGCGTATACCGCATTTTGATGGCCATCAGAGTGGATTTATTAAAATTGTCTGCACTTGAAGAAATTTCTTACTGGAGATTTCTATGGCAACTGCATTTTCAATGATTAAACCTGACATGTTTCCATAGAAAATTGTTCAAGTCGTCTAGACCCGAGGAAAGACGGGAGGCAATGACTGCTGAGCATATTTGTGATGACAAGCAGCAACCATAGATGGTAACATATTTGCTGACTCTTGAGCCTTGCCAAGCCAATCTCCTTCATGCTCTTAGTATATGAATCTATGAAAGGTATCTGACATTTCAAGGAGAGAATGTGTACTAGGGTAAAACTCCACGGTACAACTGCAGCTACATTAAGGGTTACTTAAACTGATCAACGTAAATACATAGGTTTGTTACCCGCTGCTCAATATCTAGCGTGAACTGGACGTGTTCACTTACAATACTGCCATCGTTAGCTACATCTTAGATATGATATGATTGATTTATTTCACAATAAGCCATAGGCCCTTGAGTGTACATTTATACGTTATACATATTGGCAATTAAATCAGTACGCTATACAATTATCTAAATAGCTAATCTTATGACTAATACAGTGAAATACTCTTTAGCGTTATATTCACAAGCCCTTCAGCGGCATAATAACTTTTGTAAGGGTGGGCTCACACAGTTTAAACACTGCTTGAGCATATTATTTGTACAGATAATATGCCAGATGCTGTTATAGAACTCACAAGCCCACGACTTTCTTTCCATAATATCCATACATGACACATGATGATTGCCAACTTCTTCGGCGATCAATGCCAGCTGTTCCACATTGGTACACACTGCTACACGTGAGTGGAGAGCGGTAATGATGAGTAAATGAATTTAGGATAGTTTCCAGCGATTCGGTAACAGTCCATAATCAACCTCAACCCCCTCACTTGAGGTCAGAATCATTAGCACCACACCAATACCGCATATAGCTGTTTGACTGACATGATGACGATTTCCATCCAAACGTTGGCCGGATGTACAATGGACCTTTCCAGTTTTAGCTATGCTCCGCCAATCACTGAACTCACTGGCTATCAATTTCCAGAAAATTATACAGATAAACTGTTAAATATTTTGAAACTAATTTGACTGGGCGCTGTTGCTGCCTATCATCTGATACTGATGGTGGTGATGATGATGGTGATAATAGCGATGAAAAGTAGTAATAATAACGAAATAAATACAATTGTAATATGTAATGCTGTCATACAGTGTCTGCCACATTCTTATATTTTGTATATTATACGCAAATGCCGAATGTGCCTGCTGTGAATTAAACTATCTATATATCTATTAAACGTACGCGTGGTAGCGGCTAGCAATGGGAGAAGCGATACGCTAAAACCTGTCTATAACGAACATCTCTGGGTTACAAGAATGTGGTCTGTGTCCCTTTAATGCCACTCATCTGCTATGGTAATTAAATAACTTGTGCGTCAGACGATTGTGATTCCGTACGACCAGCCGTCTTAAGCAACCACCATCATTTGGACCCAAAAGTAGGTGTCATTTATATGCAGGATTGACTGTATTTAGAAACGACGTACAGATGTAAGACGCTGTCATAGTTTATTATATAATTGTGAGATAATGCGTAAGATATGTGCTATGATTTTCCGCTGAGTCTACGACTGTTGTCCATGTATTGATTGCAAGTGCGGCGAAAAATCGTTCTGAGCTTGGCTGCGTATGAATTAATGGCATAGTTCCGTTGACAAAATGAGCAATAAGATTTGGCCATAAATTGGCGACACGGACAGTTTTCTTCCTAAATTAAATCCCGGACCAAACCTGTTTTAAATTCAGCTAGTATAGTCGATTTTTCTGAAAACAATGTAGTTGAATGTCTCGGGAATAAAGAACTTCACGTCAACTCGTTTAAAAATAACCAATATGTTCTAAGTATTGTGGGTAATATACCACCGAAATGTGCTGTATTAAATGTGTTAACAACACGTTGTCAAAATATGAGTGCGTTAGCATCACGATTATTTTGATCAGAGAATGATAGATGAGTCTGTAGCCGACCTCCGCTAATATAGCATCAAAGACGGCAAAATTAATATCAACCATAAGTCCAAATATCAGCAGAAAGACGCTTATTATTCTCTAGAGAACTAGAGGTGGGAACCTTTTATCAAATCAAAGTAATTGCGATTTTCCACAAATTTTTATCCATTAAAGCCTGTCTAGATAGTGATGTTTAGTTGATATTCATGAGTATTTGGTCAGATATAATCTTACACATCTGAAATGCTCGCTATCGCTGATGTGTTTCGTGTATCTTCGGTAGGCTGTGAACATTCAGCTACATATTGCTTTCTCCGCATTACGCCTTTAACCCTCAAACTTATTCACGAAAATCTCGATTTTCTCATAGAAAATATCCATTTGCAGACCAAGAGAAGCCTATTTTTGAAAGTTTACCGCTGGAATGGCTGGCTCGGTTATCGAGCCAGTCATTACAGTGGTAAATTTTCAAAAATATTCTTCGCTTGCTCTGCAAATGGACATTTCTTAAGACCACTGTAGAAGTCGTTTTTGGCTGATATGAGTGTTAACGGGTTAACTATGCAGTTATTTGGTGCGTTTTTTCAAGAATGATGAATTGAACAAATAATAATCTCACACTATATATCTGCTGGAGTAAGCACCAAAAGATTCGAGTAATTCTGACACCACCATGTTTATTTTACCACAAACCTGCTGGTGGCACAACATGTGTGATCTTGTATAACACAGTGCTTTTTGCCTTTCCTAAATATTACCCGTATAGTTTTCTGGAAATTGATCGTCAGGGAGTTCAGAGATCGATGGATCCCATCACGTACGAAGCGTGGTGGAGCGTAGATAGAAATAGGCAGGGCATGGCGTTCCTGGCATACGGCATTCTTTAACATACCCGTGATTATATGTTGTTGAACCCGAGACTTGCCGGGCTATGTTCCTGAGGAACTTATCATTATTAGTTAATTCATACAACCCAATCATCACTTGCACTTACTACATGATATACATACCATACCAATGTGGGCGTGATTAACCTAGGCCGCAAAATGGACCAGACAATTCCATTTACTATTGTTGTCTTCGAATAATCTTCTGAATCTTGATGATATTAAATTTACTTGGGGGCGGGGGTGGGGGGGGGGGGGGTTGGGGGCGGTGGTGTGTGTGCAAATTGTGATGATCTAAGCAGATTCTATCAACGAGAGCGGCATCATTCAGTAACGTGTTCTTAAATTTCGCTGCATTAAATTAAGACATAATTCATAGTGGGCCTTGCCAGTTTATCCATCCATCACATGACGTCATAATTAACTACGTGATGCGTAGGATGACGTCATAATGAATTAAGGCATGGATGACTCGATTTAGTCCGTCTTAAACTCTTAATAGTGCGACACGTTGTACGAATTGTATTTCTTTGCTATTTAATAAACATGCCGCCACCGGACAACATTGACTGGATACATTGCTGATCGCAAAGCCCAAAAAGGTTCTAAGGTTACAAAAGTTGTCTTCAACCAAATAGATTTCATACTATGCAAGACAGGAGCAAAACCCCTATTTCGGGATGCTCGTTCCTATGGAGGCACAGACCTAAATTCTGACCATAAGCCAGTCATTACACGCTTCCATATGAACCAGCTCTATCTAATGTATAAACGCCATACCAGGCAAGAGGGTAGAGTCGCCTACAACATACCCAAGCTCATCAGCGACACTGACACTCAAATGTCACACAAAAAGACCCTCGGGGAGCAGATAGCTAACATCGACGTCAGCTCCGATCCAAACGACACCCTAACCAAGATATTGATTTCTATGGAATCATCAGCTACTAGCACCATAGGTGTTCTAAAAAACAACAGAACTAGGTATACTGACGACCCTCTCGTAGTAAAACTGTCAGCAGAACAGAAAGCGTTACGTCAGCGCATCTATCAAAGTGGCCAAAGTGAAGATCGCACCAAACTACGCCAGGAACGCAATAATATTCTGCGCCACATTAGCGAACGCTTAAAAGATCTTGCTATCCAACAAGCAGACGCCCTAGCAGATGAAATCACTGCCACGGATGGCTGCCATAAAATGTTTCGGGCAGCCCGAGCCCTGATAGTTGCTGCCTACACACCACCACTAACTGTACACAACTCTGAAGGACACTTTATCGGGACCGACCAGGGCAAAGCCGAGACAATTCGAGAATGGTTCAAGGAACAGTTCACTGACCACGATGATGAGCCCTTGCTCCCATTCTCAGGAGACCACAGGCCATTGCTAACACCAATCAATACAGCAGAGGTTGAGAAGGCACTTAAAACCCTGAAAAATGGACGTGCATCTGGACCTGATGGCATGAGCAATGAACTATTCAAATATGCAAGTGACATTATCTCAAACCCGATCACGCACATAATCAATTCAGCCTTTATGCACCACCTACCCATCGACACTGTAGACCAAGGCATCCTTATCGCGGTACCCAGGCCCAAGAAGCCACCTGGCCCCAGCCAATCTGCGGCCCATTGTGCTCCTTAACAGCATACGGAAAATCCTATCCAATGTTATTCTATGCCGCATCCGATACAAGATCGACGACTTCACCGCATCATGTCAAAGTGACTTCAAACGTGGACGCAGCTGCGCAGACATTGTATGGGCTCAATGCATGCTTGTGTCGATAGTCATGTCCAAACACTGGGATTTCCACAAAATGGGCATTGACATGTCACGAGCCTTCGACACAATTAAACGCTCAAAGATCCTAGACGTACTACGCCAGGCCAGTTGCAATGAAGATGAGCTACGGCTAGTGAGACTACTGCTTGCAGACACCAAGCTGAGAGTATGAGTCAAGTCAGTGAAGTCTGTAGAGGTTGAGACATCAATCGGCTCCCCACAGGGAGATCGTCTATCCCCTATGCTCTTCACCTGTTACCTGGCTGCTGCATTGAAATCGGTGCGGAAAAACTCCACAAGACCAAACACCCCCCCCCACCCCCGGTGTCAATATTGGGCATGCCGCTAGAGATGGAATATGCCGACGATGTGGACCTTATAGATGAGGAAAAGAAACCTCTTGACGAACTTCTCCCAATAGCTGCAAGCAAACTAAAAATTGAGAATCTCTTTATGAATGAATCCGAAACAGAGTTCACCCACATATACTTATCGACAAAGTATGAAACTATAGAAAATGACGATCCACTCCGTGGCGGCGAAACATGGAGGAAAAGTAAAATCCTGACACTGCTTTGCAGTACTGCTGACATTGCTGCACGCTGCACTATGGGGAACATAGCTTTCCAGTCCTTCTGGAAACTATTGACTCGTGGATCAAAGATGCCCTTGGTAAAAAGACTGCGTTTATACAATGCAACCTGCGTATCCTTGATGATGTATAACTGTAACAGCTGGGCAGTACCAAAGGCAGCTCTAGACAAACTTGACGCCTGCCACCGCAAACACCTACGCACCATCACTGGACACCGATGGCCAGAGAGCATAATTTCCAACGATGCACTATACAAGATATGTAATACGTCGCCGCTGTCTGTAAAAGTCGTCCAGCAAAGATGGTCCATGTTTGGCCATGTACTAAGGATGCCAGAAGACACACCAGCACAGAGAGCATTGGAATTCGGCCCACGCGGAGCCAGCAAATACAGAGCCAGGAGGGGACGTCACTGCATAAATCTGCTAAGCGTGCTTCGAGGTGACCTCAAGAAAGCAGGATTAGGTACACTCAAGTCAAGAATGGACCTGCGGAAGTTAAGGATTTTGGCTGAGGACATGACATAGTGGGCAAAAGCGAAGAAGGACTGATTGCAGCTGTAGGATGCTTCTACTACTACAGCCGCAGAATACAGTAATTATACATACAGACATGCTGTTGAATATTTTTAAACTAATTTTACTACGCGCTGTTGCTGCAGGCAGCAACAACACCCAATCAAATTATTTTCAAAATATGCAGCAGCTTGCCTATATAGTTTTCCGGAAATTGGTAGTCAGGGACCGTCTTCAAATATGCGTTCGTGACGTACTTATCGACGTCATTCATGACGTCATTCATTATGATGTCATTCTACACACCACGTAGTTGATTATGACGTTATATGATGGGTGGATACTCTGGAAAGGTGATTTGTTTCAAAGTAGCTAATAATAAAACCTTTTTAATTGTCCCTTAACCAATATGACTAAACGTTGACGCTTAGTGAACACCAATATCTATGTTTGTGTTGTTGAATGCTGTCACTGGCATATATAGCAACAGCTAAGGTAAACATCATTTTAAAGCGTAAATGTACAGAAGGTGGGTAGAAAGTGAATGGAACTAATGTGATCCACCTTTCAGTGAATACACGTTTTACTGAGCAAATGTTTGTACACCCTTTTCTCAATATGCATTGAGGTTCTGCCACGCTTCATTCAAATTACACCTGACTGTCATTTCCTTTGTGTGGGTGACCTGCTGGAAATTACTGGAACATGATAATGATTGCCGGTATTCTGTATATATACATAGTGACATATGTCACACAGCCCATTCAAATAACGCCAACACACGTCTACATTTTTGTAGTGTTAAAAGTTAGTCTCGGAAATTAAGGATAATTAAAACAGTTTGGCCCATATTCATTTGCCAATTTAAAATTAGGAAGTGATCCTAAATACATTCAATGAGGAATTGTGGAAACTTTTGTTAGTTAATGATGATATTTGCGCATCTTCCCCCTTGCAGGTGCATAGCAATGACTTCACTAGATAAGTAGGTTAGTAAATAGCCACGATGTGTTTGTTCAGACAAATTATGTACATATCTAAAGCCAAAAAATGGGCACAATAATATGCATCTATATATACATGTACCTTCTACATTTGCATACTACTAATGTGTGTCATTACCCGTTGACAAATGTCCACATATGTCGAAACTCATAGACAGAATTGTTACTGCCAATATGTGACTGAACTCACTCTGCCCACTCACGTGTGGGAGCGATGACAATGGAGAAATTCAAGTTCTAGCTATGCCCCGCCCATCTCTAGCTACGCCCCGCCCATGCTTTGTGTCTGTTGGGATCGATTTATATACTTTGATTCGCGGTTTCCGGTAATCTCAATGGCATAGTAACTATATAGTCAACATGTTGCATATTTTGAAACTAAGTTGACTCGGTACTGTTGCTGCCTATGGCAGCAACATACCCCAGTCAAATTAGTTTCAAAATATTCAACAGAATGTTTATTAAATAGTAAGGACATACACTTCGTACAACTGGCGGACTGTTCCAGGTTCATGACCAAGTATTTTCTGCCAACTATGATTATGACGTCAACCTATATGTGAAGAAATTAACTATGACGTCAATACACGTGTGACAGTTTGGGTTGATCCATTTGTCGAGCATAATTAGATTATTAAATAGTTTTTGCTCTACAAACTTTGAGTATGGAATTCAATAAAGCAGCATTGCACGTGGCAGGCGTCATCTGTACATTGGAATCATCATGTATCGTATCATGGCAGATGGTTTCATGTGGAGAACTACATCAAAGTATCAGGCTTTGTTAAATTTCTAGGAAACTGTTACCTGCCACGTAGACGAGGTCTATCCTGATACTTCGACAGGCTTAGCAGGCTAGTGTCGCAGTAACACCAGTTTGACTTATTGGGTAATGGCTGAGTACGCCAGCCACAATGGTATAGCGAGTATTATCATACTTGCTTAACGGTGATGAGGGGCGGCTTCACGAGACAATCTCGGAACTGTTTGTCACTCAGTCTTTTACACGTGTTCGTCGATATAGTTTTGTTCATTCAAAAATACATCCGGTATATTGAAGAATGGTAGGAGTCATGGTTACTACATTTTCAATGGCCCCGCTGCTGTAGACATTGAATCGATATTCATCAGATTTGTGATCGACAAATCCACGAGCTTGAAAGGAACCATTATGACTTCCTTCAGCACCGGGCATTTAACATCAATAACTGTATAATAGTATTATCCAAGAACAGTACCATGCCTTTGTTCGGTGCTGATTCAATGGCAGCAGTGAAATTCTGAATGGACTTATTCTATCGCTTCTACTAAAAGGAGCTTAAAGGGAATAAATAGGGTATGATAACTCCTAGATCTGAATGTGAACCGCAGTCTATTATCTACTAGATGCTAACTTGATCATGATAACATGTATGTTAACTGTGTCTGCCACATGAGCATGCCTTATAATTCACCTTTCTAGAGTATCCATCCATCATCTGACCTCGTATGGCATCATAATCACTGATTACGTCACAAAGGGTTCCATACAGACCGTCATCAAATCTCAAATACTCAGGCACGTTGTATGATGGTGCTGCCTTAGGCAGCAACAGCACCCAGTCAACTTAGTTTCAAAATATTCAACCGCTTACCTGCGTAGTTTTTTGGAAATTGATAGTCAGTGTGTTCAGAGATCGATCGATTCCAACACGAGGGAGGTGTGGGTAGAGCTTAGCTAGAGATTGGCGGGGAATAGCTAAAACCGGAAAGGTCCATTCATTGCATAACATTCACTAAGACATTACATATCATTTAATTTCTGTCTACCATAATAAAATCACATGCAACACTATATTATCACTTACACACCGCAGTATAATATAATTCTTAACGAATGGTTGCCTACTTACTAACCACGTTCTCTAGAAGTAATGAAGAAATAATACTGATTGTATCTTTCTTTATTTATTGACAAGTCACTTTGGGGGTGGGGTGGGGTGGGCAATCGCCGTATCTTCCTAGGAGCATGAATGGTAATGGAAGGAAAGGTCTTCTCATACATGAGGTGATAACAATACAGTCGCAAATTTAGCTCTTGAACTATGCCAGATCCTGGTTTGTTCATTAATTTCTGCACAAATTAAGCCAATGAATTCCTTAACAAGGTACGCCAGATATGCAGGTCCTGAAAAGGACCGCATCTGGCACTACTAACTGATTCAATGTTAAATGGATTTAATAAACATGCTGTTGAATATTTTGAAGCTGTTTTGACTGGGCGCTGTTGCTGCCATAGGCAGCAACAGCACCCAGTCAAATTCGTTTCAAAATATTCAACAGCTTATCTGTGTAGTTTTCTGGAAATTGATAGTCAGGGAATTCAGAGATCGATCGATCCAACACGAGCGATGTGTGGGTGGAGCTTAGCTAGCGATGGGCGGGGCATAGCTAAAAATAGAACGGTCCATTTATTTGGTATTGTAAGATTCTTATATTACGTATAGTTATGAATATTATTGTCAATAAATGGTGGCCATCGTGATCATTTTCAAGATCATTATCATACGATAAATGGGAAATATTTTCTTCTATCAAGCCAATCGAATTCTAAGATTTTAGTACTTCCATATAAATAGATTAAGTTAAAAATAATTTTATTATCCATATAGTGTAGTTGCTCTAGAACACTGACATCAATTACCGTACCTTTGGAAAACCGGATGTGGCCGTCGGAATGTGCCGTGCTTATGGACACAGTTTGATTGGTCCACAACATTATACTCTATGCTCCCTGTGACTCTGACAAGAAACAAATGTAACACGTCAAATTCACTAGTTCCATTCGAAAAATGTGCGAGAGAAAAGGAAAGGTAATTAGTGCAGTGCGAAAGTACCGCACAACACGGTTTATTTATTAATCTGTATATTACTGCTCCATGGGCGTTGGGATGGAGGGGTAATGAGGTGCTTATAGGTTGTCCACGTTTAATTAATTCCTAGCTTAGTTACTTTGTTCGCGTGATTGCAAAACGTTCTCCTGTCTACAGATGTAATCAGTGAAATTCGCATAGAACTTTTGCTATTTAGTGATCTAGTTCATATTTGATCATCAAGATGTACAGAAGTTCTGTTTACCAATATAACATGGTAACACTGCCATGATCAGCAGTAGCCACCGGCGCGATCATGACGTTTGTGAAAACGACGAGGATGATTGCTCCAACATCTCGGAAGAACAAAAAGACATTGTTTTCTAGATATGCTTGAACAGCCCAATTAGGCACAATAATGCCCATTTTAAATTTAATATTTTAAGTTATAATTGAATGTGCATGTACACGTCTAATTGAGCAGACCTGCTAATCCGCCTGTAGCAAGGCCTATCTAGTCATGTAGTCGTTTTACTGGCGCTCATCATACTCATTCAGGTAATGGCCCTTTCCAGAGTAATGACGTCATAATCAGATAAGCGGCGGGTATGATGACGTCATAATCATTACGTCATAAATGATTCTATTAGGCCCGTCTTTAGCTCTTATTAGTCAGACACGTTGTACAAATTGTATGTCTCTACTATTTAATAAACATGCTGCTGAATATTTTGAAACTAATATGACAGGGTGCTGTTGTTGCCATAGGCAGAAACAGCACCCAGTCCAATTAGTTTCAAAACAAATATTCAACAGCTTACCTGCATAGTTTTCTGGAAATTGATAGTCAGGGAGTTCAGCGATCGTTCTCTCCCAACACGAGCGAGGTGTGGGTGTAGCTTAGCTAGAGAAGAGCGGGGCATAGTTAAAAATGGAAAGGTCCATTCATTTGTGAAGGACTGGATGCCACAACACTAACAACTTAACAGAATATGCTAGCTTTACGTCAGTAGGCTGCACTGCTTTGGAACCAGGAAGCACGTTTGGTCTAAGCAATCGTGTGACTGGATAACAAAATTGGCATAACGTCACTAAAGACTGCTGTCTTTTAAAGTCATTGGTGTATGTTGAAGCGTTCTGTGAAGATATCGTCTCCTATCAAGTATGGACTTCTAAATAAAAGCATATCGGGAGACGTTAACATTTATATGGCCGCGCTACGACCATAGCGAGTGAGTGCTGTTAACTAGCCGTGTACAGGTAACTTTAAGTCCTTACCTAGAAGCTATACAAATCTGGTTGTATGAGGACGTTGCTAATACAAACAGCCAACGTTGTCAATATACGCTTAGATGAGCAGGTGTGGTCATGCCAATTAGTGTGTAAGACATGTGAGTGTCAGTGTCACTGATGAAAATGGATTGGTTGTAGGTGACTCTACCCCTTGCCTAATATAGCGTTTAAACATTAGGTTGAGAAGGTTCATCTGAAGGCGTGTAACGACTGGCTTATAGTCAGAATTGAGGTCTGCACCTCTATAGGAACGAGCACCCCGAAGCAGGGATTTGCTTCTGTTTTGCATAGTATGGAGTCTATTTGGTTGAATACTACTGTTGTAGCATTAGAGCCTTTTGGGGCTTTGCGATCAGTAATGTATCCTGTCCATGTTGTCCGGTGATGGCATGGGTGTTTGAAAGTCTTATTTGTGTCAAATAGGCCATTTGAACTAAGGAAGTTGTGTGGTGGTGATGGAATCTTTGTCAAGTATAAGATGAAAGCTGATAATAACGTGATCCCGTAGATCAAGTGTGTTTCATGCTTAAAACATGATTCATGAATGAGTATCTAGACCAATATATAAACTAAGAAAATATCATAAAGACGTGTCCATATCCACGCCATCACTGACTCGGCACGCAGGAACACGCGCTCGGTGGAAGACATGCGTACACGCACACACTGACGCGCGCGAAAAGCAGCGGTAGCAAACAGAAACTTTCAATCAAATAGATTTCAGAATAATCAGCACCGTTCCCTTAAGTCTGATAGGTGGTGGGCATTGCGATGACACGACAGTGATGGATCATAAAATTCACAAACTCTGTCCAAACAAGTTATTTATCAGTCAGCCAAGCCCAATGAGCTGTTCACGGGATTCCAATATCTGACTAGCAGAGCGTAGAAAATAACGCGCAAAAGCAACAAGAGGAAATAACCTTATCAGCACCGGTCAAAATACGTATTTTATGCTTATTGGTTCTCTAAGGCAATTAGTTATTTAATAGTGTCATTTAACGATTAGCGGATAGAGCTGTTGTAACGTGTCAACAATAAAGGGCTTATTATATATCCGGAACCGAGGTTACTGGCCTTTATTCAAATCTCCCATCGATTGATTGATGATATCCACAGTGAACGAACGTCAAGGATATAACCAGGTTTCCTATGTTACTCATTTTTCTTTTTTAATACTTTTGTAAACTTCCAAAGAACCGAACAAAATTTGAACGTTTCCATAGGCATGTGTATAAGGAACGCGTGTGCATACGCCTTTACATACGTGTTGATCCACCAAGAGAATGCCTTTCTCTTACGAGACTTCCCTAACAAAACGCCGATGGACAACGATGGGTTTTGGAGATCAATGTAAATTGCACAATCAACATGGAATTAGAATATTCGTAAGACGTGGTCTCCTACCGAAAATCTAAACTAATTGATGAATCCAGTGTATCGATCAACCATATGGCGTCATAATGAACAACGTCACATGTTGGCTAACATCATGATCAATACCGTCATGAATGGCACGATTTACTCCTCCATAAACGCTTAATAATCCATTAAGTTGTACGAATTGTATGGTTTACTATTTAATAAACAGTCTGTTGAATATTTTGAAACTAATTTGAATGGGCGCTGTTGCTGCAATAGGCAGCCATGTGCAGCAACAGCAACCAGTCAAATTTCTTTCAAAATTTTCAACAGCTTACCTGTATAGTTTTCTGGAAATTGAGATTCAGGGAGTGCAGGGACGATCGACCCCAAAACGGGCAAAGCGTGGGTGGAGCTTAGCTAGAGATGGGCGGGGCATAGCTAAAACGGGATTCATCCATTGTCTGGCTATCATCATAAAACATAGCCGTATCCGGCATGTGGTTAAAACCAATACCAGAATACTTTGACGTTTTATCAACCGTTGCTTAATTCTATTTATCGTTAATTGGATGCTAGATTAGACGGTTCTATTCAGGGCAATGACTGTTCGTCCCCTCAGACCTCGACATTTGTTTAGAAATACACAAGACGAATGTGCGGAGACATATATTAGCGCAGACCACTTGAGACACCTTAGACATGTCTATCAATGCCCGTGTCACACGTGACCGTACACTTCCAGAAAAAATGCCCTATGCTATAATAGATGAAGCAAGTTTTAGCCATACTCTGCCCATTCCTAGCTAAGCTCCGCCCACGCTTTCTCTGTGTCGGGATCGGTCGAATCATGAACTCCATGAATCTCAATTTCCAGTAAGAGTGTGCAGGTAAGTTGTTGGATATTTTGAAACTATTTTAACTGGGTGCTGTTGCTGACAGCAACAGCGCCCAGTCAAATTAGTTTCAAAGTATTCAGAATGGTTTTTTAAGGAGTAAATGCATAGTAAATGCATATGCTTCGTTCATGACGGACTTAGCTACGTCATTCATTACGCATTTTAATTGCCACGTCAACCTACATATAACGGCATGGCAGCAACAGCGGCCAGTCAAATTAGTTTCAAAATATTCAACAAAATTTTTATTAAATAGTAAATCCGTCAGAGACATACAATTCGTACACTTGGCGGACTATTCCAGCATCATGACTGAGTATTTTTGTCTATTATGAGTGTGATATCAGCCTACGTGTGACGTAATTGATTATGACATCATATACTTGATTGACAGATCGGATTCATCAATTTTCTCATAGCATATGCTATTCCCGGAGCCAACCTGAATCCGCCATTATGTTATCGTGTGTATCCTCAGAGGAATCGCTATGTCGTCTGAGCGCGGGATGCCGCCACGATACCCTCTCGTGAATATAACTCGCATTGTCTTGTGGCGCTTACATGGTATATCACTAACATTCCAGCTAGCAATCTCGCACCTTGCTAATGGCATATTTAGATTCCATATAGTGGCATTTGTGGTAGAGAACCGAACGTTAGGTTTTGATTTCCTGGTTCGATTGAGCAGACGAGATTTATCAGAGGGAATCATCTCACTATACCTGTTTAGGAAATTAATAATATATAAATCGTTGAATTTATTGAGTGACGTCTGCTTGCTAGATGCATCGATCTGCTGCAGCCTTACGGGGATAATACAAACGGTATTGAAATATTAGGCATAAATGCAGATTAAATATATCAATCAATCAGTTGCAAGGGATTCCTCAATTTAATTTTTTCTACGTATTTATCCATTTTCGGCATAAGAATCTAAAAACCCTTTCATCGATCGCCGGTCGTCATTCAGACATGATTCTAGCATGGCTCATGGAGGAGTCTTCCATATAAACCAAGATAGTCATCTTCACGTCTTCAAGAACCGGATTGATTATCTTCATTGAAGCGTCCACTGTAGTCGATATGGTTTGTGTTCGTGTATTGTCTGCACTAAGTGAACTCTCAGTGATTTCAGAGACATTCGTTTTCTCAATTATACCTTATTCTGCTCCAATCCCGTGCGAATATCTTATTGCGGCTGGCAGATAGTAGACTGTTATACACGGGAATAACAGAGTATCTGCAAACTGCTTCTGTCGCAGGTTCATACACACACACATTTGTGATGGCAAATGAACTCAATGAAGCACGCCGACAATGAATTAATCCACTTTTAGCTATGTCCCGTCCAATTCCAGTTAGGCTCCGCCCACACTTTGCCCATGTTGGGATCGACCGAACCCTGAATTCCAGAATCCTTATATCATGGTAATTGTACAGGTAAACTTTTGAAAATCTTGAAACTAATTTAAATGGGCTCTGTTGGCACCCCTGGCAGCAACAACACTGAGTCAAACTAGTTTCAAAATATACAAAAGAATGCTTATTAAATTGTACAGACAGACAATTAGTACCCTTGACGGATTGTTAAGCACTCATGGCGATACATCATTCATTACGTATTTTGATTATCATCATCATCATCATCATCATCATCATCATCATCATCATCATCATCATCATCATCATCATTTTACGAGGCATAAGCCCTTGGCTTGTTATTGCCTCTGGAGTTGTGTTAGTATTGTATTACTAGTGCTTGTACTTTGTTTGGTTACAGTTGTTTATTTGTTTGGTTGGCATTATTCATTGACAGTAATCAGGACCCTGGTTGACTTTGGGAGGTGCTGTGGGGTAGATGGGTTATCCCCGCATCAGCTGCGGTGTGCCACCTACGCTCATGGTTACACCCTTCTGCGCCTAGAATTTAGGTATATTTATAGATTGTCTTATTATTATTATTATTATTATTATTATTATTATTATTATTATTATTATTATTATTATTATTATTATTATTATTATTATTATATATCTATTAGTTGGTTATGTCATGATCGTATATTATGTCATTTAGGTGCATATCTAGTTTTGATTTAAACACGCTGAGCGCTGGCGCCTCGACCACAACGGAAGGGTAGAGTCTGTTCCATGTGTTAATAATTCGGTTTGGGAAAAAATGCCTACGAATTTCTTTTCTGCTGCGTTTAGTGTTGAGCTTGAATGTGTGACCTCTAGTACGTGTGTTACTTGATCGGTCAAAGAATGTGTTTTTGTCAGTGTTGTAATAATCATGGATAAATTTGTATGTTTCGATTAAGTCTCCTCTAAGCCTTCTGTATTTTAGTGACATGAGGTTCAAAGCCTTTAACCTGTCTGTGTAGCAGTAGTTTCTCAAATGGGGAACAAGTTTAGTGGCTCTGCGCTGGACCCTTTCGATTATACAAGATTGGCCTTCAAAAGGAGGAGACAATATGCAGTTACAGTATTCCAAAATTGGTCGGACTAATGATTTGAATAACAGGGTAAGCGTGTTTTCATCTATGTAATTGAAGGTTCTGTTAATTAGACCAACTATGCTGTTAGCCATTTATATGGGTATCGAAGGAGAGATTTTCATCTATGTGTACACCAAGATCTTTTTCACTTGTGGACGGTATGATTTCAATGGTTTGTGACTAGCAAGTAGTGTCTGCCATATAATACTGGGTCCTAGGATTATTTGAACCAAAGTGTATTACATGTGTTTTGTCTGTATTAAAGTGTAGCTGCCAAATCTGAGACCAATTACATACATTATCTATATTGTCTTGAAGGTTCATGGTGCTAGGGTTACCAAACATTTTTGTATCATCCGCAAAGATCTTATAAGGGCAGGTTACGGAATCGGGTAGATCGTTTATATACAGAAGGAAAAGTGTAGGTCCCAAAACACTGCCTTGATTATGGCGTCAACCTACATGTGACGTCAGATATGGGCCGACTCGAATGACAGATTGGATTTATCCATCCAATATAATCAGCGCGAAGCTAAATTCAATAACTATACACTGTCCATCGCAGGTTACCACAGGCAGCCAGACAGATAAACGTACCTAATGCAAATCTTTACGGAGAACACTAATTAATTAAACAAACAGTAGGTACATGCAAACAAACTCTCGTCAGTGGGTGTGTATTACTAAACTTGATTGTTCAAGTTCTGATGACAGCCCGGCCAGCTTCATTGTAAATGAAGTAGACCTTGTCCAATCACGGGCGACTCCAGAGATAGCGTGTCAGTCTCGAAAACTGCTGGGCCAACTCTGCTCAAATCTTAACACAAGAACGGTCGATATAAGCTATAATATCATTGGCACCAAAGTTATCAAGTTACCTTCGTGCTCCCGTGATAGTTGTGAATTTAATGAGAAAGCACGTGTTTACCTATAAAAGGTTTAACCCTTTTATGACGAAGCCGACCAAATCCGGCCTCTGCAGTTGTCTTGAGGAATGTCCATTTGCAGGCAAAGTGAAGACTATTTTTGAAAATTTACCACTTGAATGACTGCCTCGGTAACGGAACCAGCCATTCCAATGGTAAACTTTCAAAAATAGTCCTTACTTGGCCTGCAAATAGACATTCAATAAGAAAATATTTTGATTTGTTGACAAAATTTAGTCATTAAAGGTTTAAGTCGCTCGGTTTGCAGGTCACACTGTTGAACACATGACATGTAGGCTTATTCTCCTGAAACATTTCCACAAAACAGCAATCGTACCTAATGTAACTAAGTACTAGCTGGTTAGGTGTTTCTGTTGGACATGTGTCTGAACTCTATTTACTTCATGTTTATTGGTTTTCTGGCACAATATCTACCAAATTCATCACGTCTCTTTCACAGGAAGCTGACTGATATGTCTCTAAATAACCTTAGAACGCGAGCGTGGGTGAAAGGCATGCTGATAATTATTGTAACATGGCACTGACTGACTTTATATAGCCATAGTGATGTATGGCACACAACTCTTTCAACCATTACCAACGCATGTTTACAGTATTGTTATTTAATCGCCCTGAGGTTAATTCAACGCTTCACTGATCAATATGGCCAAAACGGCCTCTGTAGTGACTTTGAGAAATTCCCATTTGCAGGTCAGGATTTTTTAAAATATTTATCACAGGAGCAACTAGTTCTGTAACAGAGTCGGTCATTCCAGTGATAAATTAAAATAAAATAGTATTCTCTTGACCTGCGTATTGACTATATGGGCAAAGATTTACCATTGCCCATTTGGTGTTTAAGCCCCGGTAAAACGACATCTGCGGTGGTTTTGGACAATAGAACGCTACTTTGTAAATTTCAGTGGTAAATTTACAGATATGGTCTACACTTTGCTGGCAAGCATTATGATTCTCATGAAAAAATGAATATGTGTAGAATTTTGCTCGCTGTGATGCGTTGTTGACACAAGATGGGGTTAACACAGAAAATTATGTGTGTAATCGAATCAGTGAATTGCGTTTGTGAATCATTTATTCTACTTCAGTAAATACATATTTTCTCTCAACCCACAATAGGAAATCACAATGATTGTATTTGTAATAATATTTCTAATTTACATTAGTACGTACTCATAGATACTGCAGAAGATATAGGCCATGCAACACATGCGTGGTAAATAGCGATGACTCGGCCATTTAAATCAGCATCGTAAATAGTCTGATGCGTTTGTTTTGAGTACATGTCTATTGTTAAATAAACTACAGCTATAATATACAGATAGATGCGCTGGTTGTTACTGCATATTTTTGCCATTGCAAAACAATGGAGGAATCCAGTTTTAGCTATGCCACTTCCATTTCAATCTACGCTCCGACCACTCTTTGTCTGTGTTGCGATTGACCGAACTCTGAATTTTCAATTTCCATAAAACTATACAGGTAACTTGTTGAATATTTTGAAACTAATTTGATAGGGCGCTGTTGCTGCCTATGGCAGCAACAGCGCTCAATTAAATTAGTTACAAAATATTGAACAAATGGTTATTAAGTAGTAAAAACATACAATTCGTATCAATTTATCACGGTTTGCCAAGTCAAACCAGCGATTCTCGACAATATACATTTAACTCACTATTTAACGTATAATGGTGTGGCTTTGGAAATATGATTCAACCATCTATTAATTTATCACTATTGTATGCTTTGACTGACTCACATTATATACTGTATCTTCTTTTGTGTACCTCATATGCAATATACATATTGTAGCGAAAATACCTGGTATGCGCATTATGTTTGAGGGGGGGGGGGGGGGGGGTGGGGGGTGATACGGGGCCCCACACGCTTGTGTAATAGACATTTCTTCTCAACTTTCATCACACACACGCTAGCTCTAGTCATATGATCATTTATATTTATTAATATTAAATATTAACAATTTGGTTCAATCTATGGATGCAGTAAAATGTGTGTATCAGTCTATATCCCGCATTGAACGTCTCACCAATTGCCCGTTTGTCATTCATATGTCGTCCGAAATCCTCTCAATGAACAAGTTGAAAGCAATAAGTATAATTGTTAATGTCAATTTTGGCATAAGGTAATAATTTGGTGAGGGTAATTATGTTAGAAAATATGCTTTTCTTTTAGCGGCGACTCGCAACTAATATAAGTTGATCTGTCGATCGGTCGGTCTGTCTCTCAGTCTCAGCAAAGCCGCCTATATCGCCAATCTAGCGTGTTCGCGCATGTTTATACGCTACAATCTTATTCTGTGTATGCCAATAAATACCTGCGCTTTAATTAAAGCAACATGGTATAGAGTCCCACATCGCAACTATCATCAGCCGATTATGAATGGTGGCATATCATAAGATCATGCTAAACGACGCGTTGATGGCTACATCTACATATCATCAGATCATGTGAACTTTCGATGACTCATTATATCAGTCTGTCAGATAAATCAATGAGAATCACATTCATCCGAGAGAAGTAGAATATCAGATAAATCAATGTGAATCACACTCATTCCAGAAAAGTAGAATGTCAGATAAATCAATGTAAATCACACTCATTCAAGAGAAGTAGAATGTCAGATAAATCAATGTGAATCACACTCAATCAAGAGAAGTAGAATGTCAATGTGAATCACACACATTCCAGGAAAGTAGAATGTCAGCTAAATCAATGTGAATCACAATCATTCCAGGAAAGTAGAATGTCAGATAAATCAATAGAGAATCACACACATTCCAGGAAAGTAGAATGTCAGCTAAATCAATGTGAATCACACTCATTCCAGGAAAGTAGAATGTCAGCTAAATCAATGTGAATCACACTCATTCCAGGAAAGTAGAATGTCAGATAAATCAATAGAGAATCACACACATTCCAGGAAAGTAGAATGTCAGCTAAATCAATGTGAATCACACTCATTCCAGGAAAGTAGAATGTCAGATAAATCAATGTGAATCACACACATTCCAGAGAAGTAGAATGTCAGATAAATCAATGTGAATCACACACATTCAAGAGATGTAGAATGTCAGATAAATCAATGGATAATCACACTCATTCAAGAGAAGTGGTATGTGTTAACGCCTCTTGTCTCAACATCGCTTCAGAGCGCTCGAAATGATACACTTATCGAGTGACCATTTAACAGTAAATATTGCTCAAGAGAAGTATAATTTTGCACAGCAAGAAAAGAAAAGTTTGTAAATTTACCATTGAAATATTTCGCAATTTTGGCCGGCTTGGTAGTAAAATCGGGTAATGATAAAAACATTCTTTCGTTTTTCGTAGACAGTGTCTATTTGCAGGCTGTCTACTTGCAGGCTAAGAAAAGAGTGTCTCTGAAAGTGTATCACCGGAATGACTGGCTCTGTCACGGATCCAATCATCCTTGTGGTAAATTTTCAAAAAGTTATCTTCTCTTTGCTTGTAAATAAACATTCATAAAAGCCACATCAGATGCCGACTTGACCATGCAGTAAAGGGCTAAGTTGGCACAATATGTGTTAACACTATGATACTAGGAATTATCGACAAATTCATAGTGGCTATCCTGATTTTCATGTTAATAAACTGGAAAAGATGCTAACTATTTCGTGGAAGTTCTTCTACCATATCGATCGATTTCTGAAATAATGCTTTATGCATGTACAACCTAAACCGTGATTATATTATCCCATTGAAAGTTGTCCTAATGATTTTGATGGGAGTAGTATTTTCCAATCGACGGTGGCCATCTTGAAGTTCAGTGATTATTGACATTTGGTATGTTCCACAATATTATACTGCATTCTCCCTATAGCCCTGATGCGAAAACGATTGAATACGATATCAGACATCAAGGACTATATTAGATACAGTATGGTGACTGTTTCATAATAGTGTAGGTGCAAGAGAATCGAGAATTGGATGATAGTCTGTTGCTGAAAGTTATTTTCAAAACAAACACCAAATGGAGCACTGGAGAACTGCATATACATGTATTGAAAACTAACATCCGGCAGTAAGAAAATAATGATACCTTTTTATTCGCATGTGTGGACGATATAGGCAATTGTTCACTGATGAAGTTTGTAGTGCGTGAATGGGATGGATATAGCCGTGATAAATCTATCAGAAAAGAAATGTCCGTATTAGAAATGAGAAATGACAGTATTAGGAATATCCGTATTCGAAATGTCCGCCTAAAAATGTCCGTATGTCCGTTTTAGAAATGTCCGTCTTAGAAATGACTGTATCGGAAGAGTGCGACTAATGTTGTAACGCCACTAGTCACCTATATGAGCCTTTCGTTGCCTTTCGTTGCCTGGCGAATGGTCCTGGCACTGATATCCTGATAATGCAAGTTTCTGGGCGGGTTCTTGTCCAATACTAGCCAGATACTATGATAGAAGGGTATTCTCCGATCAGACATGGACTGCACAGGTGGTATTATTTAAATGCCAGCCATGTATCATGTCACAACAACGATAGTGCTAATTTACCTAACTATTACGGTTGTAATATTATATAGAAAGTTTAATTTAGCTAGGTAATCCATTCATAACTCGGTTTGACGAAGACGTTACCAATACAAGTTTGTGTGCATATTGGTGCTGTCATAGCAATCTACGCTGTTAATACAAATAGTAACATGGTCTATTGAATCTGGTGGACCTGATGCTTAAAACATGATTCATGACGGAATATGTATGTCAATGTCTAAACTCTAAAATGCAAATGTTAAATAAATGTGGTAGGCGCCAGGCATCTCCCTGTTCACGCCATCACTTACTTTGTCTCATGACCAGAAAACAACAACAACAACAACAACAACAACAACAACAACAACAACAAGCAACAACAACAAGCAACAATTACTAGCATAGTAATAGTTTCAAATTTATTCTATAGTGTATCTTGAAGAAATATATTAGATCATACACTAAATTCACGTTGATTATTTCTTCTATCGTAAAGTCGTTCGGCAACAATGACCTTCAGTGACCTTCAGAATGGAGGAATCCGGATTTAGCTATTCGTCGCCCATCTCTAGCTAAGCTCCACCCACGCTTCGCCCGTGTTGGGATCGATCGGTCCCTGAACTCCCTAACTATCGATTTCCAGAAAACTGTACATGAAAGCTGTTTAATATTTTGAAACTGTTTTGTTTCAGCGTTGTCCAGGTGAATACATTTTAATAAATTCATTCAAAGACGAGCAGATAAACATAGAAGTGGCATGACGTGTCAATGAAAGGGATTTTATATCTAGAAGGTTTCTAGCATCTATTCACACCTGTGATGGTTTGATTGGTGGCATTGTCCATTGATCGAGCCTAAAAAAAATCCAAATTTTTCGAATGCTAAATTATCTCACCTACAAGTACTTGGAAGGATTTTTGTACCGTTTCCAAGGGCACCGACGACAATGCGTATTTAATTAGGTTTCCATATGTATGAGGAAAACCTATGCATAGCGTCATAAGAATAGTCCCTGAGAAAAAGTCGATGGACAAGGGTTTTGAAGATTAATGTACATTGCACAATCAATATGGTATTCGTAAGACGTCGTCTCCTAAAGAAAACCGCTCCAGCGCAATTTCACCTTTCTAGTTTATCCGTCCATCATATGACGTTATAATTAACTAAGTGACGTGTTTGCTGACGTCGTAATCATGACGTCATGAATGATTCGAAATAGTCCGTCTTTAACGCTTAATAGTCCGACACGTTGTACGAATTGTATGTCTTTGCTATTTAATATCTTGAAGCTAATTTGGCTGGGCGCTGTTGCTGCTATAGCTTAGCTAGATATGGGCGGGGCATAGAGCTAAAACTGGAAAGGTCCTTTGCTTGTCTGGCTGTCATCGCGGAGCTTGGGCGTTGGCCATCACATAATTAAAACGTGTACCGGAATCCTTTGAATTATTACTAATCTATGATTATTTCTGCTTCGCATTAATTGGATGTTAAAGTCGACAGTTCTATTCAAGGTGATAAATTCCAAGAAACACAGACAACTTAGATGGATAAATCCACTGAATGAAACTATTTCGCTGCTCGGCTTTAATTGGTTACGTATGAAATATACGCGCGATGGACAATTTCCTATTTAACTTATTCAAGGTGGCTTCTCGTCGCTTCATGCATAGATACACAGTTAGAACAGCAATTACACAAATGATAAATAGTTAATAAGCATAGACACGTATTAGTGCAGTTTGTGCAGCCCTCTCGGGACAATGTGCACATATACCTCTCTATATTTTGTCTCAATTTTCCACATTTGAGCTAAAATGAATGATCCACACATGTCGTAAAGCTCGCTGCACACTAGAGATTTCTAATCGCAGAGCACTGTAATTATTTGTCTAAGTGATCCGACCTGCTTGTCTAAGCTAGCTAGTCCGTGGGGACTTTGATGCGATATCATGTGTTTCGTTTGGCTGGAATTTTGCAGTCACATCATGGTATTATATCCTTGTATCATTGGCCAAACGTGATACATGAATCTTGTCGAAGTCTCAGTGCGGTTCGCATGGGGCCATACATCTTTAGATATACTGAAAATCGCTGCTATCGGGCGCCAAATACCAAATATGTTTGACATTGCCGGTTTTACGCGACCAACATACCATACAAATATTAGAAGCAGTCTACAGCTGACGGGAGATTTGTCGTTCAATTGCCATTCCATTGTTTCGGAGACACGTATTCGCTTCGATTGTCAATTATAAATCGCTAGTGTGTGGCGAACGTAATTGTACATTCCGAAAGCCCATCTATCATCACGATATATTCAGCATAGTTTTGGCGTGGAACCGTTCTATGGACGTAAGCAATTTTATCGGAATTAATTGACCAGCATACATCGTATAACGATGTGATATAAGCAATTTTATCGGAATTAATTGACCAGCATACATCGTATAACGATGTGATATAAGCAATTTTATCGGAATTAATTGACCAGCATACATCGTATAACGATGTTATATAAGCAATTTTATCGGAATTAATTGACCAGCATACATCGTATAACGATGTGATATAAGCAATTTTATCGGAATTAATTGACCAGCATACATCGTATAACGATGTGATATAAGCAATTTTATCGGAATTAATTGACCAGCATACATCGTATAACGATGTGATATAAGCAATTTTATCGGAATTAATTGACCAGCATACATCGTATAACGATGTGATATAAGCAATTTTATCGGAATTAATTGACCAGCATACATCGTATAACGATGTGATATAAGCAATTTTATCGGAATTAATTGACCAGCATACATCGTATAACGATGTGATATAAGCAATTTTATCGGAATTAATTGACCAGCATACATCGTATAACGATGTGATATAAGCAATTTTATCGGAATTAATTGACCAGCATACATCGTATAACGATGTGATATAAGCAATTTTATCGGAATTAATTGACCAGCATACATCGTATAACGATGTGATATAAGCAATTTTATCGGAATTAATTGACCAGCATACATCGTATAACGATGTGATATAAGCAATTTTATCGGAATTAATTGACCAGCATACATTATATAACGATGTGATATGGACATAATGAACCTTTCCAAGATTATCCATCTATTATATGACGACTACGTGACGTGTAGGATGACGTCATAATCATACCCAGTAAAATTAGTTTCAAAATATTTAACAGTTTACCTGTGTAGTTCTCTGGAAATTGATAGTCAGGGAGTCCAGAGATCATCGATCCCAACACAGACGAGGTTTGGGTGGCGTTTAGCTAGAGATTGACGGAGCATAGCTAAAACTGGAATGACCTATTACACAATAACCTTTGAATTTAGTTGACGTATTTTTATGGTGGGAATTTGGGAAATGATTGACAGATTACTGAAAATTGGTGTGTGTCATTATCAATATCAATATACTGATCTTTGAACAAGAGACCGGAATGCAGCTGATACCAAGAAATCATGATTTGCCATTCTCACTTGAACAGCTATTGACACAAATGTTATTCAAGGGTGCAATGTGCTATCATTGAGTGCGCTCAGAACTACTCAATCCGCTAACTATGTGTACCGTGTCAACAACTATATACTTTATTGCCAATAAATCGTAGTCTATTTTCAACATGAAAGTGAAAGCCTGAAGATTGACTTTATCTGCATTAGAACGATTTCAAATATTTGTTCAAATTGCATTTATATCCAATCAGCTTGCCATCAGGCTTACATCTTTTCATCGGCTTCCTTTCCTACATAGTCATACGCACATTTAAAATCGCATTTCTAAATCGTCTGCATAACACAGAAGTGTATTACCCCATTCATATGGATTCATTTGACCTCTTGAGTTCTGTGGTTAGTCACGGAAAGGTGGAACTATCTACCAGTTGAATTCCAAGTTTGCTTCAACAATCTCAATGAATTCAAAAGTAAGATTTGCCTAAAAAATACATAGGAATCTGGCATGGTGTTTCCCTCGTACAGTATTAGTATCCAAAAAAGGGCTTAGTCTTTGTATATTACGCAATCTCTGGGAAAGATAGAGGAGAAGTTGACAGCTCGTGTACGGTATTAACAAAGATTCACTTCCAATGTTCATGTAATCAAGCCCCTCTCTCGACGAGAGAGTCTTAAACGGCATAATGGCAATGCACTACAGAGAGCGTGAAGAGCCGTAAGGGTAAATAACTTTGGAAAAGTTGGGAAACTAATGTCATCAAGGTTTGTAAGCTGACAACCACATTCAGAGGCAACTCCAACATTATATAATCTTCGTTAAAATACAGCCCGTCTCTTGGGATTTGTGGTCGGAACGAGGCCCTTGAATCAGGTCCTAAGTTTTGGATGCATCAGTTGCAATCATTGGACTGGCCATGCCACTGTGAAATTGCACTACTACTACTACTACTACTACTACTACTACTACTACTACTACTACTACTACTACTACTACTACTACTACTACTACTACTACTACTACTACTGCTACTAGTACTACTACTACTACATCATGTCATAAAAATACCTGATTGAGTCGCTATATACCGAAATGATCTCAACAATCACCACTCGAGCTTGAGCGGTAACACTTTCTGTGTGGCGACTCTAACTCCAATCTTGCTAGACCTAGCAAAACAGGCAAGGAAGCATGACTCCACATGCATAAGAAATCATATGCTGTAAATGCAACCTTAAGCAGTGCCTCTTTGTCACGAATGCCCATACCCCCACCAACAGCACGGATAGGGCACACCCTGGGGAATCAAACAGTCCCAAGGCAACAACTAAAGAAATTGACTATATGCGTGGAATATCAATGCAAAGTCACAACTCGAAGGCCAGCGGTCATATAATGGTACAAACCCGAACTCTGACCATAAGTCAGTGGTCGCCAGTCTTCCCGCAAAGCATATTCGCCTAATTTATAAACGTCACAACCAAAGTAATAAACGAAACTATGGTCGAGAGAGACTAGTCATTGACACCAGCACTCAAATGTCATACTGGAAGGCTCTTGCGGAGCAGATCAACTCTAATCAAAACGAGACTCAATCCAGACTATTCAAATGTATTGCCATATCAGCCACCAATGTACAAAGCCAAAACTGTTTGCTTTATCCTAATTGCAGTTGCGCTATGACAGTGATATCGATTGAGCATGGCAATCCTGGTGGCCGTCTTGAAGTTATGTGGTTATCCGTAATTTGATTGTTTCATAAAATTATACTGCATACTCCGCGTAACCCGGATGCCAAAAGAAATGCAAAGATTTCACACCGTAATGGATATGCAGGTAATATGAATTTCTCATTGTTTGCATGAGCTCGCGGATGTGTTCAGTCTCTCGCTGAAAGTTACTTTCAAAACAAACATCGGATGATCTACAAGTTCATATTGAAAAGTAAACATTTTACGTTAGCATAGCAATGTGTGTTCTTTGATCTGCTTGGTTGGTCGTGTATAAGTAGACGTTGATTGATAAAGGCATGAGATTTGTAATGTGAAAGTAGCCATGATAAATGCCTCAGACTCCAACTTCCCGGATTAGAAGTGACTCCGCGGTCTAATTAACTAATTCCATTGAACGTGAGAGAGACAACGAAACGTAATTACTTTAATGCAAAGGAGCAGTATAACTCGGCGTGTTTCTTAGTCAGCAGACCATTCATCCTCGGTGAGATGGGCGCGTGAGGGTTTTAATCAAATCCCAGCTAAGTTGCTCTATTCACCTGATTATAAATCTCTGTTTGGTCTACGAATGTAATCAGTCAAATTCTTTTACGTCTTTTTGAATTTAAGAAATTCAATTCATTTTTCATCAGCAAGGTGTGAACTAGGGCGTGCTCTATGCCAATGCTTGGTGAAATTTCACATATATTCTAAAGATGTTGACCTAGATGTCAAGAGGAAATGATAGAATAACTAGATTACCAATAGATAGAACGGATCTGTCATTCAAGTATATGACGTTTTAATCAATTACGACACGCGTAAGATGACGTCAGAATCAAAATGCGTAATGAATGATGTATCTATCCCCGTTAGGCACTTTAGAATAGTCCACCAAGCGTAGGAATTGCATGTCGTTGCTTTTAAATAAACATTTTTGAATATGTTGAAGCTAATTATACTGAGCAATGGCAGCAACAGCACCCAGTTAAATTAGTTTCAAATTATTCAACAGCTTACCGGTATCGTTACCTTGAAATTGGAATTCTGGAAATTCAGGACTCAAAGTATATTGATCTAAACATATTTTATTGTAACAATTGCACAATGGGATCGGGCACAAGTTCTTACAACTTAGATTTGCCCTCTCCCTACATAATTATTATAAGCAGCCAATGATTGAGAACACTAAACCGAGGTGAGAGAGAAATAATAAATTAAGAGGTGAGAGAGAGAGAGAGAGAGAGAGAGAGAGAGAGAGAAAGAGAGAGAGAGGGAGGGAGGGAGGGAGGGATGGAGGGAGGGAGGTAGGGAGGGAGGGAGGGAGGGAGGGAGGGGGGGGGGGAGGGAGGGAGAGAGATGTAGGGGAGAAAAACGATGTAAACAGATTAAAAAAGAATAGGAAAGAAAAGAACAGCTCCTTCAAACACTGTCATTGTCGGATAGCAGTTAGCCATTAATATAATAGATTAAACAATACGAATAATTGAATTAACAGACCATATTCATGGTTATTCCAGACCGTCGTCATTTACCCCCGTTTACCCACCCCAACCCTTCCTCTCAACTCCCACCATGCTTTCACCAGGTCTTGGCTTCTCGTTTCGTACACGAAAAACGAAACAGAAACGAGAAATGAGACCCAGTCACATCCAACCCCGCCCACCCCACACATTCAAAATGGCTCCACTCCTGTGTATTTAGGTAAATCTGAACTTTTAACCTCCTCATAACTTGGAACGAAAAGTTTGAGGAGATCAACGGTTTAGCGAGCCTTTATTGCATCCCCATCATCCACTCTTCTGTCGTCATCATCGTCGTCGTCGTCATCGTCGTCTGCGGCATCGCATTATCGTGGATGGCCCGAAAAGCAATAGGAGAGTAATACATTAATTGTGAGTACGGGAAGAACTATATACACAGTAACGACAGCGGAAATAAAGCATTACAGTATATAGCACATCTATGCAGTCATTTCTATCATAAACATTTAACAGTAACGACAGCGGAAGCAAAAATTTAAAGTATATAGTATATCTATGCAGTCATTTATATCCTAACCATGTAACCATGACAATAAAAAGTATATAACTCGATCTCAACATGGGTAAAGCATTGTCGGAGCTCAGCTAGAAATGAATCCTTCAAGAATAAACCTGAGAGAATATATCTCTTAGATGTGCTTTTGTGTTATTCACACTTTGTTTGTAGCCCTATATTGGTTCATATGAAAACGAGGTTGTTGTAAAGCAGCTACAGTTTCAGACAAATCGGATAGGATTGATTTTTATTCGCGTCGCTAGACGCGAGGGTAAATGCGAGCACTGAGTCAACCATGGTCGTCGTCGGCGGCGGCGGCGTCGTCGTCAGTCGTTGTCTTCGTTGTTGTTGCTGTTAAGACGTTTTTAATAACGCTGATTCTACTTAGAAGCTTTCCAAGGGATCCCGAAAACGTATGACAATTTTTTGCTCAAGAGCTAAAACGCAATAGCAACACGTTTCAACAACATTGTTGCAATATTGTTTCCAAAATAGACACCTTTGACCGATCTGACGAATAAAATATATCAACAACGCGGGTATTCGCCAGACGTGTCCTTGTTTATTATAGCTTCGTGTTTATAAATGTCACTATAATCTGACACCTTGTTTTTCAAGAAACCATTCCAGCGGCAAATCTCCAGCGATTAACTTAATAATCTGCTAAATAAAAATTGTTCATTGATCCATTGCCAAATTCTTGTATTATTGTAGCAGGCGAGTGAAATAAGAATGTTAGAGATGTACAGGAATAATAATAACAACAATAACGTAGTGTTAGCCCTAATTAATGGCTCAATTTGATCACGAATGCCAAAATATTTGTTTATTGAATGTACATGTGTAGCCCAACAGGCTATTTTTTTTAAATTTTACAACTGAATTGACTGGGTCGGTCACCGAGCCAGTGATTCCAGTGGTGAGGTTTGAAAAATAATAATTTGACCGCAAATGGACATTCTCCAAGACTGCAGATTCGGTGAAAGGGTTAACAGTGCTATACCCAATATAGTGCACGTGGTTTGACTTGATAAAACACGCAGGCAGCAGTTTTAGTCGGTATGTCATAGATCATCCAGCTGCATTTTATCATTGCATCATTGGTATATGTCTTACAATAGTTTCCCAGACTCGCGTTGACAGATAACCATTTCCAGATATTTCTAGAACTATGTGATATCCATTACATTGATATTACGCTTCTAGAGTCGCGCATTGTGTTTCTGCTGATGAGCTTGTCATCACTCGCTTCTAGTCACATGACTCATCTCACGCTCTCATCATAAGCATGTGCACGTTGTTGCGGAGAGCCGTTGTTGCGGAGAACCGATTGTTTCATACATGCGTGCGTTACGTAGTTCCAGTGCTGGAACAACGTAGGTCTCATGATACGTAAGATACAATTAAGTTAAATGTGTTGAAACTATGCATTCTTATTCGGAAATACAACTGTCCGTTGAGCACGTTGTAAGCAAATATTGACATTAGTTTCCCGTGCAGTAGATACACCTTTCTTGGCATAGTACATTAATCATTCGTGTGCTTTAACTCTCTCTCTCTCTCTCTCTCTCTCTCTCTCTCCCTCCCTTCCTCCCTCACTCCCTCCCTCCCTGCCTCCCTCCCTCTCTCCCTCCCTCCCTCCCTCCCTCCCTCCCTCTCCCTCTCCCTCTCCCTCTCCCTCTCCCCCTCCCCCTTCCCCCCTCCCCCTCTCCCTCTCCCTCTCCCTCTCTCTCCTCCCTCTCTCTCTCTCTCTCTCTCTCTCTCTCTCTCTCTCTCTCTCTCTCTCTCTCTCTCTCTGCCAGCGCAGTTACGTCCTCTCTTAAAACCATTCTGCCAGTTTCCAGTAAATTTCTCAATATTATCTCTAATATGAGATAAGGTCACATTCGATAGAATATCTCGGATGCTGTTCAAAAGCCCTATTGGTTTCAGGTTAGAAAGAGATCCGAGTGGTTTCTTAGGCATCGGGAGTGCAAGTGCGAGAGTTGATGACGTGTGCAATATGTGTCGAGATGGTATTATCTGCATAGATAAGGTGCTCATTATTAATGCCGTCAGACCCGCATGCGCAGCCATTCATTAAAAATCGTAATACTTTCTAGGCTAATTGCACCCATGAGCAATCCGATTCTCACCAATGTAATACATATTCTATTCAAATGCGTTTGATTGGGAACGATTAGTACCAAATACATATAGTAGCGCCGCTGCTTTAGAATTAAGACACTGAGATGTCAGGGTCCAAAGGGTTAATCGTTATCGCTATCTTAATTCGATTGGCTATTTTTACTCATATCATTTCCTCATCAAAAATGTCTCATTCTGAAGAATTACTCCGTTTGATATATGCTTTGTGAACAAGAGACCGGGATACAGCTGACACCAATAAATTATGGATTGCCTTTCTCGCTTCAATGGTGAGATGCGTTTCCATCGAAAGCATTCAAGACTACTTCATCCGTTAACAGCGTGTACCATGTCAACAACCGTGTGTTTTATTGTCAATAAACCTTCGATCTATTTTCAACTTGATAGTCAGACGATTTATTCCATTTGCATTGGAATTCTTCTGTATCTTTGGCATTGCCTAACTTACGTTTACAGTATTTCCAATCCACTTGCTGTCAGGTTTGATTTTCTTTCACATCGTCATTTTAAAAGATTCTGCATGCCAGAGATGTGCATTATATTAAATATTGGTTCACAGATTGGGCATATCAACTGCAGTGCACCTACATGTGCAGATGACATTGCAATATTGGCAGACAGTACAAATCACTTGCAGGAGCGTCTCACCATCGTGGAAAGATATACAAAAAAAGAAAGATATACCATTAATCCGTAGAAATCTGCTATCATATCATTGAGCAAACATGTGAAAGGGTTGGGCACGATATCACTAGCGGGAGATATCATCAAAGTGTCAGTGAGTGAAACACACCTGGGAATTGAACGGTCAGTCTCGAATAGGGAGAACGCTGTACTCAATGATGGGCGCTGGCTTATATGGACATGGCGGTCTCTCTCCTGTTGTATCAAGTCACATTTGGAAAATCTATTGTCTTCCCAGACTCCTTTATGGCCTAGAAGTACTAAAGCTAACACAAGTAGCTATTAATGACCTTGAATAGTTCCAGCGATCAGTTCTTCGACAGCTACAATCACTTCCTTCAAACACAGCATCAGTCTCAATTTTGAGTTTGCATGGTGTAAGACCAGTCCAAGCTGAACTTGATAGCAGGAAACTAATCCTTCTTCACAATATCCTTTCAGAAAAGAATACTATTGAGCATCAAATAGCGGCCCAGCAAATCGCTATGAAAGACATCAACAGCAACAGTTGGTTCTCTGAGTGTCGTAGTATCCTTCAAAAAGATGAGTCACCAGTCATATATGAGCTGATTCATAACACTCCTACAAAAGATAAATGGAAATCAAAGGTAGAAGACGCAATAAATACTGCAGTCCAAGCACGATGGCATGAATAATCGCCAATGAGGTCATCTCTGAAGTACTTGTGTGTTAACTCATGTGCAGTGGGATCAGTTCACCATTGTTGGAGCTCAGTTGATAATAACGTTTGAGATGCTAGGCGTGCTGCCATAAAAGCTAAATTATTAACTGGATCATATACATTTCAATCAAATCGAGCTCGCTTCAATCAGCATACCACGCCGGATACATGCCTGCTTTGTCGCGATGCTCCTGAGGATAGGATTCATTTTCTAGTAACCTGCAAAGCGACAGAAAACTGCAGAAAATCCTACATAAATAACATTCAAATCACACTGCAAGACGAAAATCACCCAGACATCATCAAGAGCATTATGGTGACTCCTTCACTTGTAGCACACCTAATTTTAGATCATGAAAATATGAAGTCCGAGCATGGTCTTCAACTATCTCCAAAAAACTCAACACAAATTGTTAGGATCACCCGTTTTCTCTGCTATGCACTGCATAGTCTTAGAAGTAATGCTTTGGATCAGCTTGCATCTTCTTCCCCCTACTAACTAGCTTTTAAATGACTGCAATGTACATGTAAGTGTACGAGCTGCTAATATGAACTGTCTTTTAAATGCAAAAACTAACAACCCGTTGATGCTAGAACACTACAATTGAACGATCTTTAGTTGCTGTTTTAATTGAAATCTGGCCATACTATACTTGATTGCCGACAACGAGCACTAAGGTTGGTCCCTCGCAAAAGGGATGTCAGAAGAAAAAGAGGAATATTTACCCTGACTTCAGGGGTGAGCCCACAGTGGCTGGAATTACAGATACAGTAACAGTAACAGTATGGCTTTATATATTGACCTCAGAGGTTTTAAATATAAGGACAGAAAATGATAATTGTCCCGCAGTTCATGTGTAAAGTGGCTGTGCAATCCCGATCAATTGAAAATTAAATTCTCCCTCAAGCTCTCATTATAGGAACAGAAGGATGGAATGTTTAATATATGCAATGCGGTGTAACTGAATACTGATAGACCAAATTAATAAAATGCGAAATAAAATTCACTGATACAAATAATAATAATAATAATAATAATAATAATAATAATAATAATAATAATAATACGCATTCATTAAAATATGCAATAAGAAAACATATATCTAACGTTCATATATGACCAGCTTTAAACCTGACTAGGTCTTCTAGACTGCATGTGTGATAAACATGATATTTAAACAAACAAATCCATCATGAGTCCTTTTTGCTGTGATATTATGAATAGGTCTAGGATTCCATGTTTCCGAGATCCGCATACGCGATCCACATACGCAATCTGTTTTTCCTGATTCCATGTATGCATTTAAGGTCCGTCAATCATATACAATTTTGGTTCCGGTTAGTCATCGTTTAAGAAAATTCCGATATTTAAGCATGGTAAATTAAATAAATCGTTCCTTTTACCTTAATCTCGAAAACACGTTGCCAAAATATGCGAATATAGGTCAATGTTGACGTCACTCACGAAAATCCCGCTCCGTTTTCTCGTCCGCATACGCAAAACTAAATCCAAGGACCATGAAAAACGGATTGCGGATGAGGAGAGGAAGACGGATAACGTATGCGGACACATGGAATAGCTAAGGCTACGGTCAGACCAAATACGTTGCTTTGATCACTGCGTTCCGCATGCGTCAACGCATGGCATTTCTATTTCATCGCAGATAGGGTAACGGTCACACCAACTATGTATATATCCACCCAAAGGAATGCGTCCTTAAACTAAAGGTTATGTCTCGTATCGTTTTAAACCACACTTTCACATTATTGTAGCCTTAATTTCAGCTATAATGATAGATGTAGAAAAAGTAATTATGCATGAATGTGAAAGATGAGCTGGACGAAGCTGTGATGACTACGTACATGCTATTAGCTATTCAGCCGACACGTAGAGAATTCTGGGTTCATCTAATCCTAAAGGAGAGGAAGGAGTTGGGGGGAATTGTTGAGTTTAGTGAGAGATCTAAACGAACACGACGACAGATTTAAAGCGTATTTTAGAATTACCAGAGGCCAGCTTAATGTTGTCCTAATCTACATACAAGTGCATATTTCAAAACAAAATACTAATTATATAGAATCCATATGTGCAGATGAAATACCTGCTATCTGATTGAGGTAAAGCAGCAAAAAGACAAAGTTAAATTTTAAATAAATTTTTATGTGAAATGAGTTCCAAATGCCTTGACGGCCACCTGCCATTCAGGCCATTGTCATGGTCGTTATCGTCGTCGTCATAATCGTCGTCGTCATCGTCGTCGTAGTCATCGTCTTCTTCTTCTTCTTCTTCTTCTTCGTCATCGTCGTCGGCGGCGGCGACGTCTTCTTCGTTGTCGACTGCGACGGCATCAGCATCGGAATTCTGCATCGCCTTCGTCATCGTAACCATCGTCGTCGTCATCGTCTCCTCCTCCTCCCCCGCCTTCTCCTCCTCCTCCCCCTCCTCCTCCACCTCGTGAGTTGTATGTTAAACCTGTTTACACTGCTTCGTCAGCCGGCGCAGCGTCAGCTGGAGACACGACTTTGGGTCTCGCTGTAATCCACTCCTCAATGGTCCCTCATCTCACCCAGCATTTCCAAGGCTGCACGATGTGGAAGTTGTAATTGAATTATATGATGACATACACTATTCTCTGTCACAGCTTGAATCGCCCATTATGTTGTTAGCTTTATCCTCTTAGGACTCACTAGATCAGCTTACGTTCTTTTGATACCGGGATACAGTCACGATTCTCTCTCGGGTATATAACTTAGCATTCCTGTGTTTCTTGCACGGAGTCTCATTTAGATTCCACATAGCGACCTTTGTGCTGGTGAACAAAACGTTAGGTCTCGATTTCCTGGTTCCATTGTTAACTCTAGAGTTGGTTAAGTATTCAGACGGCGTGGACATATTTACCAGAGGAAATTGTCTCTTTATCATGGTGTATGAAGTTAATGATAGATAAATTGATAAACCCGTGGAGAGATCGTATAACTAACTGGAACAGTCTCTTTTTTTACACTTATTACGACGGCGGCGACCGCGGCGACGACGACGACTCCTTCCACTCACCAAGTCAAAATTTACTCATTCACTCACCCGCTCCCTGGCTGGCTGATTGTTCATGCGTTCGTTCGTTCGTTCAATGAATTATTTATTTAATTAATTATTTATTTATTTATTTATGTAATTATTTAATCATTCATTCATTCATTCATTCGTTCGTTCGTTCGTTCGTTCGTTCGTTCGTTCTTTCGTTCGTTCATTTATTTATTTATTTATTTATTTATTTATTTATTTATTTATTTATTTATTTATTTATTTATTTATTTATTTATTTATTTATTTATTTATTTATTTATTTGTTTTGAACCCTAAATCCCAAGAATCCCATTTTCAAGGTAATTATACATGTGTGGTCCGGTAACGGGAAGGACTAGTCAACCCGGAGCCAGTAACCCACCTTCATGGGGTGTGCTACGGCCGCCCTACGGATGGCTATGCTCAATGTATGAACGAAGGAAAGAATGTCTAAGACACTATTTGCCCCCTCTGCGCACGCACCGGGCCACTTGGAATACGTGCGTACCCTAATGGACGCGGCCACACTCGTGTAATGCTGATGAAGTATATATATGATCTTTGCACACCTTCTCCCTCGTAATGATGGCAATGCTCACAAAAGTTCCGGGAATGTTCAGGTTCTGTCACGTTTTACCAACCCGTTATGATGGACTATTCTTCCGCGATGAAAGAACGTTTTCAAGAAATCTGATATTAATTTTACTGCTCCACTTTTTGCCATAAACCTGTGAGATAAATTAATTTGTTCCGCGCTGCTCTTTTTGTGGCCGCCTCTCCGCGAGGAAGTGTTGATCTTTTACCCACTCTAAGAAGTACCGCCTGCCCTGCTTTTTGTGATCTCTAGCCATGCAGATGTCTAGATATATCGCCTTAAACGCCGTTTATCATTATTTCACCGCTTTCTAGCGACAGTTTCATTTTCGTCTCGTGGATCATTCTAAAGGAGATCGCCCATCTTAGCTGTTACTTGCGAACGATGGTCTCACGCACTGCTCAATGTGAAGACAAATACTAGCGTTGTAACAGCATCACTTTTACCTGTATTCAGAGATATGAACAAATGTTCATGCGCAAATTCCCCCGCCAAAATGTTTACTTCCTTTTCTTGTTCAGTAGGCCCCGCACTTCTCACCTTAGACTGCCCTAAGTAGTTTAACAGTTGCCAGTGGACTTTCTGCTGCTTTTCCTAGTTAGCTCCCGTCGATGTTCCTGTGATCGATGTGTGCATTCAGGCACCTCGATCTGCGCTGCTTCGGCTTTGGTCAAGCACTGCTTTTGAGTAGGGAATAGTGTTAGGACTAGGAAAGCTCTGTTCACCGAGTCTCTTAGCTCACCTTACTTACACCTGAAAATCTCGTCACTTACCATAGTTTCGACATCGTGATATTACTTCCTGCTACGTAGGACCGCTCCCCACGGATGCCTCTTGTTCAAGGCTTCGATCAACCCCCGCAATCCTTTTGATCACCTCCGACGGGTCTTGTAACCCTTGCACTTTCTTTTCTATGGGGAAGGTTTCACTGCCTAAATTTCACACCAACCACAAAGATGCACTAAGTGTATCTACCTAGGCTGAATAGAAACACTGCAGCGTAACTCTTCTCCATTGCTTAGCGAACCTTTTCTGTTTGTACCGCTTGCCCAGTGGTCAGGGTAAATGTAGCTTTAATTAAATGATCCAGCAGTTAACACTAGTTCTTGTGACTGAACCAGATAACCGCCACATCACAAGAATATTTTCTAAGTCTGCCATGTCTTCATAGTGCGCAGACTCGGTAGAGGTTCCACTAACTCTTCATCTTTAATTACACAGGCCTGTTATGGCGCTAAAGTAGGATTCTTCTCCCACTCTGCCTTAATCGGACCTTTTGGAACAAGTTAGCTTTCAGGGCCAAATGACTCTTGCGACTAACTAACTTTAGATGTATTGACATACGAAATGAATAGTGACCGTTAGCGACGTACTGACTGCCAAAGATAGTTAGGAAATATTGCTGTCTCTTTTCCCCTCCTCCTTCTGCTCAGGACCCTTCTTCTGAGAGACAGCCATTTCTCCCCACCGCCTTCCACGCCCAGCTACCTCCTGAGCGACGTTATTTATGATAGAGTCATCTGACGATCAGGATGCGAATTGCTCCTATCGCTGCCCTGTGTGTAACTTTCAGCTGACGGCTCAAATATCATGCATGGAGCTTAGGAACACCTAACCGTAAGCACCGCCCTCGCGCCTTCTCTCTTGCTCCTGTCCCCCTCATCAATACACTAGCGCCCGAGATAGAGATACTTAAAAAGAGCTTGGCTCGAACGCAGGCAGGAAAGATCGAAAGCCACCTCTGCTAAAGCGAGCCACTTGCAGCCATTTCCTCCCATCTCGCACGCACTACATCTGCACTTGCAGGATTAAGCTGAATAGAGCCCTCTTCTCGGAAGGACTGGGGATGCTTGAGGACACTTTTTCGACCACTCGTGCTTGGGAGATTCGCATCCCTCGTCGACAACTAAGCCACCGCCAATGCCACCACCACTGAAACTCACCAGAGCAACCATCACCGCCATTGCCACAGGAACTCCTGCTACAGAAATCATCGCCACATGAACCACTACCACCTCCTCTGCATCCACGACATCCTCTTTCGCCGATGATCGTTTAACCGCTCCCACCATTTTGCCCGCTTCTGTTGGGACGAACGTCCGTGCCACCCTCCTTCGCTCAAACTGTAGGAAACATCTGGAGCAGACCTCGTAGAATGACCAGAACAATTATGGCCACCAGGCGTCATGATCTTCCGCCCATGGGCAGTGGTGATGAAGCCTGCAAACCTATCACCGGGGAGGAACCTGTGTCGTCGATGATTTGCCGATCTCAGGCACCTAGCTATATTGGAAATGTCCGGCTGGACATGCGCGTCTCCAAGGAGATGGCTAACCACTCCAGTCAGCAAACGTTTGTGGGGGAGCCCCAAACCTGTGTGATGGGAACAGCGTCACAAGCCCCAAGACCAGTACAGAATCCCAAAGGATACCCGGAGGGTACTCATGGGCGTGGACAGTCTCTGCCTCAGTGGACTGAGCTCAGCGCTCTGCCGAGGTCATGTGCGGGACGGTCGCCGCCAGGCAACACCTGTATGCTTATGGAAGCAACAGCACCCCGTCAAATTAGTTTCACAGATTTCAACATAATGTTTATGAAATAGTAAATATATCTAAGATATACACTTCGGACACGTGACGGAATTGTCAATGTTTATCATAGAGTTAAATACGTTGCAATGTGTTGTGACGTCAGCCTGCATGCGACGTAGTTGAGTGTGAATTGAGACACTTGAGTGACAGATCGGATCCCTTCATTTCCCACTTTAAAGCTTGTGACAAAATAGGCTTAGAGCCTATTGTTATGCTGACATGGTTCATGATGAACGGCAAATGGATCTACATTAAAAATAAATTGTTCAAAATGACCAAGAAACAACAAACAATATCTAATAAAGTAGTGAAAAAAGCTACAATGCGTAATTTCATTAAAGCACATTTTCAAGCCGATCATCTGGAGACATATTGGATTTCTTATTTGGACAAATTATTATATGGATCCTCCCCATACCAGACGCCAAGGATCCTCCCCATACCAGACGCCAAGGATCCTCCACATACCAGACGCCAAGGATCCTCCCCATACCAGACGCCAAGGATCCTCCCCATACCAGACGCAAAAGATCCTAACCATACCAGACGCCAAAGATCCTCCCCATACCAGACGCCAATGATCCTCTCCATACCAGACGCCAAGGATCCTCCCCATACCAGACACCAATGATCCTCCCTATACCAGACACAAAAGATCCTAACCATACCAGATGCAAAGGATCCTCGCCATACCAGACGCAAAGGATCCTCCCCCATACCAGACACAAAGGATCTTCCCCATACCAGACGCAACGGATTTCCAGAGTCTTGAACACATCGATCAAATCTAAAACGAGCTCCGCAACAGAAACTGATTTTCAAGCTAGATGCTTGGCCACTTAAGCCATGTTTCATGCACATCCATATACAAATATAGAAAAATTATTGTTATTTTCAAAATGTTCCTATATGTCCACTACTTATCGTAAAGAGCCATTGTCTTCTAATGGTCTATTAACAGGATTCACACCAACCCGTTAAATATTAATGTTAATATCAACATTCTTTAAAAAAAACACCTTAGAATTAATCAACTGAAATAAAGAAAAACTTGACACAAATATATTTTATTATTTTGAAAATATATCAAAGGCCATAACTCTATTTAGGTGTGCCCTCGTAATATTAATAGCTCAAATAGATATAGGTCAAAAGGAACATGTTTGCCAAAAGTGGTGTTAATCTATCAACAAAGTGTAAAGCGTTCCACAATGGTTGGATCCGATCTGTCACTCAACGATACGATCTCATAATCAATTACGTCATATAGGCTGACTTAACAATCAAAATTCATAATGAATGGCATATCTAACAACGTCATGAACATATAAAAGATCGTCAAGTGGGCGAATTCTATGTCTTGGATGGATTTACTATTTAATACACATAGGAAGCAATAGCACCCCATCGAATTAGTTTCAAAATAGTCAACAGCTTACTTGTATATTTACCTTGAAAATGGGATTCTGAGAATTCATGGTTCGAAGTATATAAATTAATCCCAACACTTGCAAAAGTGCGCGATGCTTAGTTAGGGATGGGCGGGTGTAGCTAAAAATGGATCCCTCTATTGTTGGTAAACAACCGGAAGACGCCCAACAGATAAATCGCAATTCTATCACACAGGTGAAGTAAAGCTCTACTCTATTTAACCCACCCTATTCCTATCCTATTTTTCAAATGTTCACATTCACATACAATGTTTCAAAGGTGATACGCCAGGCATGGCTACTTTTGGTGTTTAGCGTGAAGTGGCGCATCTAAGAGAGTCCCCTGATGAGGCATGTTTGCGATTATGTCTTTTATCCGGCAGTCTGGGATAATGGCGCTAGTACATACATTTATATACCAATCAATACACACGTCAATATCTGATAATAACGGATAAATCCATTGGTATGGGTTCTTTTATATTATGTCAAACATTTTGAAATGCATCATGAGAGCCATTATGCTGCTAAGATTCAGAAAACATTAAGGCAACTTCCCAGTTACATATAAGAAAACTTAAATAAATTCTGCCCCTTTCTGACCACAAACACACTAGTTGTCTCTTGAGTAGCCCACGACTTGAAAGTAAATCAGGTCTGTATTATTTGCAATGAGACCGACTACTTGGGGAATTGGACATGCATACGGGCCTATCAGGAGCACGTACATATATCGGTAATAGTCACCCTGTTTGTGGAACTAATTAATGCCCCCTGTGAATCTTTGCATATGGCATGTGTGTCTGTCTGTCTGGCTGACGTCTGCGTCCAGCGTATTGACTTTAATCTCGCATCGCATATGTTGAATTCTATGATTGTTTTATTGATTTCCTGATCCTCATCATCTTGAACCTGATTAGGTATGGCGATATGTCCAGATGATAGTATTTCACTAAGCATTCCTCGTGTAGCTAAGTTAGATATATTGTTTCGTTCTGAGTAATTCTGTAAATATACTAGTAGGATTTCTTGTGTTTTCTGAGCTGCATATCCCTTATCGTATTTTGAATAAAGCTGAGTTAAATATGTCGGTTCTCGCATACATTTGGTTGAAGTGAGTAGTTCTGATTGGTTGTTTTGAATGAGCGTGTAGACGCTATTGTTCTAAATGAGTGGGTAGACGCTATTGTTAAAAAGTGTAGGGTACATGCTCTTGTTCTAAATGTGCGTCAGCACGCTAGTGTTCATAAGTGATGGCTGTGCGCTATTGTTCATAAGTGACCAGCTGTATGCTATTGTTCATGCAGGTGGTCGGTCGCTGGTATTTGGTGAATATTTTGAAACTAACGTGAATTGTAGATTCCTATGTAAAATTAGTATCAAAAAATATTCGCTTGCCTGAGATAGGGGTGGGGCACACTAGTCACAGTCATTTAATTTTCAAAAAAATCAGAGCGAAGTACAGCATTACTCGGCTAATGTATAGGTAAACTAAGCGATGGTGTATGTATAATATTATATAGATAATAACCATGTGTCTATCATATTTAAGGAGATATATGTCTTTAAAGTGGCAGTCATTTAATTATTAGAATTTCAAAAAAATGTTGCTGTCGCAATTTTATATAGGCGGCAACACATTTATACATGCAGTACATGTGTTTGCACATGTCCAGACACACATGCATGCCAAAATGCATGTGTATATGTGCGGCCACATACGCCCACATGTGTCGATTTCTGGCTGCATGTTGCTGATTTGCAGCTGCATGTTGCGGATTTGCGGCCACAGTACATATAATCCTATAAAACGGTTCAAATTCAATCCCTTTTCTCACTCCAGCTTAAACATCACAAAGTGGTTGGAAGTGTATTTTAACTGCAGTGGAGCTAGGTAGCCTAGGTAGTCAGAAGATTTCTTTGAAGAACCTTGTAACCTGAATCCTTGCTAGATTTATCCTATACTCAATATGCCGAGACATAAATGTTTTGAATGTGATTCAACTTTTGATAGATCAAATGACCTGAAGTGCCATAAGATCCGATTCCATAATGATGAAGATAGCAAAAAATATAGACATTGAAGATGAAGAAATGACAGGGATGAAGAGTGAAGATGATGAGCCAATGGATTCTGAGAGTGAAGCCGGTGATGACTCAGCGGATTCTGAGAGTGAAGATGAAGGTGAAGATGAAAAAGAAGTCATAGGCAATCAGGAACTATTTGTCATATTCCAAAATATTAAGCAGGTCATAGATGCTGAACAATCAGATTTAGAAGATGAGGATGGTGAAGCGAACACAGACCCAAATGGTGTGGACAATGTGTCTATTTCCGTATATGCTGATGCGTTAGTTGCAAAGTGTATAGACATAATGTTCCAGTGGAGAAGATTACAGAACTCTATGCTCATTAAAATAATTCGTCGGGAAACTAAAAATGTTATCACCGAGGGGTACGCATATGATGAAGCAGTCTTCTCAGCTTTTCGGAAAAGAGAGTTTCTGATTAAAGAAGTACATAAGGAACAATCTAGATGCTGGCGATAATGATGATGATTCCGGTGGTGATAGATCTGATCCATAAGGAATCAGTCTACCCATCGATAAATGCATCTCCAGAACATTGACTATTTGTTTATGCTACAGAAACTATATGTTTTATCATATGTAATATTATCTTCAAAGTAAAAATATGGATACAAATAAAACATTGGTTATTTATGTGCATGTTGGTGGTGGTGGTGATGGTGGTGGTGTTGGTGGTGGTGATGGTGGTGGTGGTGGTGTGTGCTGGCAGGTGATTGCAGCCACAGTGTCTAGACAATGGATAGCCAGCTATATTATTTTTGTTGTCAGGTCTCATTGACCAGGTACACATAATGCATTCATGTTGACATAGGCACGTGTGCATATGAGCGAGACCTTTATTAAACTCTCATTGACATACCCTCTCCAACCTATATGCCATTTTTTCACACATCACACTCTCACAAATTCCGACCACAATGTCTAGATAAATGGATATCCATCAGAGTTAGTCATTCCAATGATAAATTCTCAAAAATAGTCTTCTATAGATCTGCAACTAATGTTTATGAAGAGATTCGATAGGGATTGCTGGGTGGGTGGGTGTTGGTGGTGAGGTGGGGTTAACCCATGGTGTTGGGCGTAGGTGGTGGTGGTGGTGGTGGTGGTGGTGGTGGTGGTGGTGGTGGTGGTGGTGGTGGTGGTGGTGGTGGTGGTGGTGGTCGTGGTGGTGGTGGTGGTGGTCCTTAGTGGTTGGTGGTGTATGTCGGTACTGGTGGTAGTGGTGGTAGTGGTTCTGGTGGTAGTTCTGGTGGTGGTGGTGGTGGTGAAGGTGGACGGTGGTGGTATTGATGCTGGTGGTGGTGATGGCGGTGTGTGTTGGTGGTGATGCTGATGGTGGTGGTGGTGGTGGTTGGTGTAGGTGGATGGTGGTGAGTGTTTGTTGGCGCAATGTCTAGACAAATGGATAGCCAGCAGAGCCAGTCATTCCAATGATAAATTTAAAAAAATAGTATTTTCTTGGTCAGCAAATGGACATTTTCTATGAGAAAATTGAAATTCTCTTGATGAAATTCGAGGGTTAAAGGGTTAAGAAAGTCTATAGCGCCCATGTGATGGTGTAACATGAGGAAGTCGCTTAGGGCAGGTTTGACTGAGTCATATAGTAAAAAACATGGCTATAACGTATCACTGCTGTGTAGCCCAAAAGGATATATTTATATTTGACTTGTAATAAACGACCATCTATGATTATGCTACTATGCTCGTAATGTGGCTCTTAATTGTTGAAATGTAACGTCATGAATGATAAGGCATTCGGTCTCCAACCAACTCTCCACAATGCACTTACTACTGTTGACATATGAACACCATGAATTTAAAATGCGTTAATCTTTAGGGGTAAACTACAATAACCAGTGAACTGGTTCACACATTATTATTGATTTTTTTTAAACTTTACTCCCAGCGAGGACATTGTAATATCTTGCCAAATATGAATCTCATGTCATTTGTTCACCAGAATGTGTTTTTATGTATGCGAGTGCACTCAAATAATCAGGTGCTAACACTCGACTCCATTGCGACAAGCTGCAGGCACTCATGCAGTATAATTAATGTATTTTATAGTCTGTGATATGAAAGACATATTTTATGAAAAACATTCAACAGCGATCAGCAGCGTGGTTTCCCAAAAAGGGTAATAAAACTAGAAAAAAACTGTGTCCGGGCATGTATATACACATGTTGCTGCATGTATAAATGTGCAGCCACCTGTATAAAATTGCGGGAGCAACATTTTTTGGAAAATTCATTAATTAAATGACTGCCACTTTAAAGACATATATCTCCTTAAATACAATAGATACATGATTATTATCTATATAATATTATACATACAACATCGCTTAGTTTACCTATATATTACCCATGCAACGCTGTACTTCACTCTGAGTTTAAAAAAAATTAAATGACTGGGAGGCGCCGCCCCGCCCCCATCTCAGGCAAGCGAATATTGTTTGATACTAATTTGACATAGGAAGCTACAAATCACGCTAGTTTCAAAATATTAACCAGATACCAGCGACCACCTGGATGAACAATAGCATACAGTCGTCACTTATGAACAATAGCATGCAGATGCACATTTAGAACAATAGCCTGTACCCTACACTTTTGAACGCTAGCGTCTACCCGCTCATTTAGAACAATAGTATCTACCTGCTCATTTAGAACAATAGCATCCACATGCTCATTCAGAACAACCAATCAGAACGCAGTATTTAAATAGGTCAAGAGCTCATTTGCATAACAATAGTGCACGGCTGACCCCTTGGCTACTGAAGTGGTTGTTGTGCATGTTTTTGACTTTACGAATTGGCATCTGTAGATTGTTTAATGGTATCCTTGATTGTTGCCGTAGAACTTTGTAGAACATGTATTTCTTCTGTATTTCAATGGTTGGCGTTTTATGGTTTGCATTGTATCAGCCATACAGCGTGGTTCGTAGCTTTAGTTTGATGTGATCAGACTAACTACAAGTGTTCTAAATTGTCCTGAGGATTTATTTGATGAGCATCCCAAATTGTATTTGTATATTCCAAAGCTGGTTTACTCCATCCTATTAATGATATTAGCTACTTCTTAAGCTTATTTGAAACGTCGGTTAGAGTCTGAAGTTGACTGGTCAAGACTTGGGCTGATGACTCGGTGATTCGGATTCGAGAGAAAGGTTGCCTTTTACAGATTAATAATATCCTACTTAAAGACTAATGCAACTACTAGTAACAATTAACGAATATAGATTTATTAAAGTTGTAAAACATCTTAATAACTTGAATAAATACCTTGATAAATATTCACAGACTAACTTCTATAATTGATTAGCCTAATTCTGACAATTCAATAGCTATAACAATTTCGTTCTAAGACAGCTCTTATTACAACAGCGCCTGATCTTAGGATCATCTGATCGCCAAGTGATAACCTATGCACTGTGTAATTGTCCTATATAGAATTAAGCGAGCACATGCACTTAGTATGATAACTATTCCTTACATTTGACTGGTTACACCTATATACTAGCCAACCAAAGTATATTTTGAAAGTTTCTCATGGTGCAATATTTGTCAGATCAATCGGGTACAATTCGGATTAAAATGACAAAAATCTGAGCAGCTAACAATAACATTCATGTTTTGATTATGTCGTCAAATTCAGATTCCATGCGTGCTTAAGTATTCCAATCTTGTCTGACAGTCTATGATTAAGTTTTCCCTACTCATTTATAATGGGCAAGCTTGGAGTTCTCTGAGTTCTTATCCATCAACGAACAATATGGGTTGATCTCTGACCTGGCATGTACAACATGCCTCATTTCTGAAAAACCAATGAGTAGGTGTAAGTTGTGATTTATAGTCCCATGCGTCTACTACGAAACTCAGAAGTCGAGGACAACCAGAAATTTAACCATACATATGAGCTTGGGGTAAATCTTGGCTTCATGTCTTAAAACAACATCTTACACAATATTGATGCACTGAATGCTGGGAAGTCTTTCTTAATACGGGCTAGTAAGAAAGCTGTCAATACTGTGTAGACTTTTATGTTCAACCCTGTATAAATCAAAGAGGTTTTACTAGACAGGCAGAAACCAGTGAGTCAAAATCCACAAGTCCACATTGCACTGTATTAATATTACAAGAATATATTAATGTCGCTTGTTAAACCTATGGCATTTAGGCTTAATAAAACATTTAAAATTAAGCATAATTCTAACATCGCGTTTTAGATAATAATGTGTGTGCATTCGTTGCTGGCTGTTATTAGCAACAACATCAGGAGACAAGTACCCCGACATGGCAGCAGAAACTTATACTCGAGGTAAGTCAAATCATTTTATTATTATCTCAACATCAACTGGTTCAAACTATCATCAATTCTAACTAGTATAAAGTAGATATCTAACTGGAATGTGGAAGTCTACCTATCCATCCATCCACCCATTCATTCATTCATTCATTTATCCATCTTGTTTGTTTGTTCATTCCTAACCTGGGCGATTATCAAATAATATGTATAGGGTAAAATAATACAGCATTAGATGGCACTATCACACCATCATTGCAAAATGACTCAGTCTGTGATATTTACCATTCCTTGTGTAAAACAGCCATAGTACTTGACTCTAGGGAATACCATTATATATCTTTAAGACTTATTTAGAATTGGAACAACTTATAACAACGACATGATGACGCTGATATCGCTGAATATTCATATCCGAAATGGCGTCACAAAGGTCAAGGTCAGGCTCGCCAGATCAATGAGTTAATGGTATCCTTGATTGTTGCCGTAGAAATTTGTAGAACAGGCGTTGCCGTAGAACTTTGTAGAACACATTTGTCTCTTGATGCTGTTGCTAAGTAACAGCCAGCAACGAATGTCAAGATCGAGGTAGCTAATCCTCGCCTCCCATCGTGTCCCATATTTATACTACATATGCATGAAGTCTTATTTCTTGGGAACAGAATGATACATTTCTTGGCAATAGTCCTAAAGTTATGTACGATTTGCTGCAAATCTCTGTGATGTGTTTGTTCTAGCTTATGTGTGATTTTGAATTCCCAATGGATGACCAAATACTTTACTGATGAGACAAACTTAAACCATGTGCATTTTAACGTCTACTCAAATTTGGTAGTTTGTTTCTCATGTTGTCTGAGTTAGAATTTTCTTCCATTTAAAATGTCTCATTAAATTTGAGCAGATGATGTGTCCAATGGATTTTCAAGTGCTGTTTATAGAAGCGGGAATTTACTAATCTCTATAGTCTAAAACGTGCCCTAAAACACAAAGGATGGCACTAAATGAAACTGTGATCAAGTCCTCTCATTTTGGTATAAGCGCTATGGTACGATACACCATGCTCGTGGGTTCCAAATCAAACGCCATCTACAATACAATTTTTATGTTGTAGCTTATTGTATACTAGTTTATTGTTATAAATTTGTGACACAATAAGGTGAACAACTCGCGTTTATAACTGTGTTTGTTAGTCGTTCATCATTGATCCATAATTAGTGTAGGCCTACTGGAAGCAGGACTGAGGGAATGTCAGACTGTTCTAAATTCATTAGCTTCGCACTTAATTATTTTGCAGAGAGAGAGAGAGAGAGAGAGAGAGAGAGAGAGAGAGAGAGACTGTTTAGACAAATGCATACTCATCTTAATAGATTGTCGTTTGCGATGTATACGCTATTAATAAAGGTGCATATCCGCACCATAATTCCTGAAAACGAACCACCAAACCTGCACAGGTCCAGAGAACCAAACCATGTGCCGCAATGCGACGAAACGAAATAAATCTCAATGCACTGCAATCCTGCACAAGAGAATACAACACACCAGATGCGAAGCTGAAATATGGACCCATGTCCATAATTCAATTCCACATGCATAATGTCAAACTTCATTATGGCGTCACTCCAGACATGATTATCAAGGCCTTATTGGCCTGTGAAATGCAAACTCATATACGTTTACTTTTTAGAAATTGTTCGGATTTGATTGTCAATTTGCGATAATCTACCAGCAGAAAGGGTTGTTATGAAATTTTGTAAACACATACTTGGTGTTCGTAGAAATGCATCCAATGATGCAGTCCATGGCGAATTGGGTCATCATAAGCTTCTTATATCCTGTTTGATGCTTGAAATGAAATATTGGCGCAGGTTATGTGCACTAGATAATACTTCCATAGTCCGCAAAGCATATTGTGAATCTTAGTCTAATATATTGAGTAATTGTAATTGGCCTTTCTTCATCAGCGAACTGTGTACCTATTTTGGTTTCGACTATACTGTTGAGAACACGGTTGTTGGTCACACGGAATCTGATGTTAAGAAATTAAAACTTTTGATGCAGTCCAAATATGTAGACGTTTGGAAAGATAACCTTCTAAACATAAATACTAAATTACGCACTTGTGGATGGTTCAAATTTAACTTTGCGATGGAAAACTACCTGATTAATTCTCGGAATCTCTTAATACATAAGGATTTCATGAAACTTAGAGTTAGTGCACACAGCCTGGCGATTGAACTCGGAAGACACCAAAAGGTACCACTTGAACGCATGATATGCAAGATGTGCGTATCAGAGTGTATTGAAGACGAGAGGTACTTTATCTTGCATTGTTCTAATTATGACTATGAAGACAGAACCTCTTCAATGCACTCATCTCCTTTCGTGACGTCCCATCATTAATTGATAATGAGAAGTTCGTGTTTGTTCCTAATGTCCTGCAATAACGGCGATACAGACATCTGTGAACTGGTTTTACCCTTTGTCCATGCATGTGTGCTAAAACAACATTCTACAACTATTGATCACGTGCATTAGGATAGGCCTCTGTGACCATGACTTAATACATTGTATCTTTCCACCTATCCTGCTGTTTTGTAGATATGTTGACTGTTACATTGCGTATATATTGTTAATGCATGTGTATTCTTTTTCTTTTTTTTGTATGCAGACACCATACTGTATAGTTTTTGCGCAATAAATTGAATTGATTTATCAGATGTGCGCGAGTACGTTCCTTGATTTTTAGCCATTGAAATTTCAATAATTTAATATCAAGATAAGTAATATAGAAAAAATGCTGATTATTTTTTAACGATTTTGACTGTTTCAAAATTTTCATCAGAAGATTTCTTCCATGGTTATGAATCTGTCGTTTCCGTTATGTTATATACGGGTTGAAGTGTTAAACCAGTCATTTCCGATATTACAGAAGCTTTGGAAATGCGTGCGCATTATCTAAAGATATCGTGAATACGTATTAATTAAGGAAATAGCAAAGCAAACATTCGATATATTATCCATTATTCCCGTTGAAGATGTGTCCCTAAGATGCAATCCCAATATTATGTTGCAAAATAATTTATATTAATTAGTAACCCTTAGAGGATTGGAATTATTATTATTGTTTTCTGGAAATAATTAAATGTCAACATAATCTGACACCTTGTTCTTCACAGAGGCATTCCGGCATTACGGATGCGGCAATTAACTTTATAATATAGATTAAGTAACGTTCGTTGCTACATTATGTGCTTCGTACAAAATTCCTCTATTGATCGGTGTAGTATGGGATCCACGGAATTAAAATGAAAAAGTGGTAACAAAAGCAGCAACATCAACATCAGTAGCATTACATAGCAAGATCATGAGCGTCACCACCACCACCACCACGACCACCACCATGCCTCCACCACCACCGCCACCATCACCACCACCCCCACCCCCACCACTACCACCACCACCACCATCACCATCATCACCACCACCACCACTGCCGCCACCTACTACAACAACAACAACAACAACAACAACAACAACAACAACAACAACAACAACAACAACCACAAGAGAAACATTAGATAGCAAGATCAGGGGCATCACCACCACCACCACCACCAAAATTAGCTCTTGACCTATTTAAATACTGCATTCTGATTCGTTGTTCTAAATGAGTGTGTAGACGCTATTGTTCTAAATGTGCGGGTAGATGATATTGTTCTAAATGAGCGTCTGCATGCTATTGTTAAAAAATGTAAGGAACACGCTATTGTTCTAAATGTCCGGCTACACGCTATTGTTATAAATGTCTGTGCGTGTCTGTTCGCTAATTAAATGACACATGTGTGTTAATCCATAATTAGATTAATGTGGTTTTCTAAAATAGGTTTTGACATGTGTAACTCTGCGTAATGATGGGTGTGTGCTGGCTGAACGATGAACGTGTACCAACTGATCATGTTTAACGTATTAATTAGGTGGGCGGCGGTGCCACGCCCCCAGCCCCCCCCCCTCATGGTTAAAAAGATATTTTGAAACTAAGTGGCTTCCTATGTCAAATTCTCGCATTGAACATGACTTTTGAATAATAGCATACTACATGAACGATAGCGGTCACATATGAATTGCAGGTGGCCGGCTGTGTGCTATTGTTCTCCAGTCAAAATGATTAATGGGTTTTTAATGTGACAATTGACCCTATCTTGACCTATCAGGATTTAGAACGATAGCATCCAGCGGCCACCTGCATGAACAATAGCGCACAGCTGGTCATTTAGAACAATAGCGTGCAGTGCCCACTTATGAACAATAGCCCACAGCTGGTTGGTATCTGGCAAATATTTTGAAACTAGCGTGAATTGTAGCTTCCTATGTCAAATTAATATCAAAAAGTATTCGCTTAAACTACCACTGCGCCACGATTTATGTTTGAAAAATCAAAAATGTTAAAATATAGTTCATTCCTTTGTTGTATATCTGTTGAATATTTTGAAGATAGCGCGAGTTGTAACTTACTATGTCAAATTAGTATTAAAAATATTCGCTTAAACTACCATTTCACCACGATTTAGATTTGAAAAAATTGTAAAAATGTTAAAATATAGTTCATTCCTTAGTTGTATATATGTTGAATATTTTGAAACCAGCGTGAATTCTAGCTTCCTATGTCAAATTAGTATCAAAGATTATTCGCTTAAACTACCACTGCGTCATGATTTAGGTTTGAAAAAAAATCAAAAACATGTTAAAATATAGTCATTGCTTAGTTGTATAGCTGATGAATATTTTGAAACTAGCATGAATTGTAGCTTCCTATGTCAAATTAGTATAAAAAGTATTCGCTTAAACTACCATTGCACCACGATTTAGGTTTGAAAAATCAAAAATGTTAAACTATAATTCATTCCTTCGTTGTATATCTGTTAAATATTTTGAAACTAGCGCGAATTGTAGCTTCCTATGTCAAATTAATATCAAAAAATATTGGCTTAAACTACCATTGCACAATGATTTAGGTTTGAAAAAATCGAAAACATGTCAAAATATAGTTCATTGCCTAGTTGTATATCTGATGAATATTTTGAAACTAGCGTGAATTGTAGCTTCCTATGTCAAATTAGTATAAAAAATATTCGCTTAAACTACCATTGCACCATGATTTAGGTTTGAAAAATCAAAAATGTTAAAATATAGATCATTCCTTAGCTGTGTATCTGTTGATTTTGAAACTAGCGCAAATTGTAGCTTCCTATGTCAAATTAATATTTTAAAATATTCGCTTAAACCACCATTTGAAAATAACACAAATTGTAACTTCCTATGTCAAATTAGTATCAAAAAATATTCGCTTAAACTACCATTGCGCCATGGTTTAGTTTTGAAAAAATTGAAAAAATGTTAAAATATCGTTCATTCCTTAGTTGTATATCTGATGAATATTTTGAAACTAGAACGAATTGTAGCTTCCTATGTCAAATTAGTATCAACTACCATTGCATCATCATTTAGGTTTGAAAAAATAAAAAAAAGTTAAAATATTGTTGATATGTAATTTTTCCTGCTGGTGTGATTAGAGTGTTAATGAATTCGCCAATAGCGTTCATCACATGCTATTGAACATTTTATCCCGCACTTTTTTTAAGAATAGTGTTTATCTGAACAACGGCACCTGCATGAACAATAGCACGCAGAGGTCACTTATGAACAATAGTGTGCAGCGGCCACTTAGAACAATGGTGCACAGCCTGCAATAGTTCTGATTTGCGCCGGTTGTGATGAACAATAGCGGTCACCTGCATGTGTGTGTGTGTGTGTGTGTGTGTGTGTGTGTATGTGTGTGTGTGTGTGTGTGTTTGTGTGTGTGTGTGTGTGTGTGTGTGTGTGTGTGTGTGTGTGTGTGTGTGTGTGTGTGTGTGTATGTGTGTGTGTGTGTGTGTGTGTGTGTGTGTGTGTGTGTGTGTGTGTGTGTGTGTGTGTGTGTGTGTGTGTGTGTGTGTGTGTGTGTAACATTTCTCTGTTTTGTTTAAAGTACACAAACTGTAACCCAGTATCTGATCTGTTCCATCTTCTGTGACCTTAGATAGTACTGCACCTATGGCATAAGCCAATACATCAGTGTCCAAGATGAAATCGAGGTTAGGGTTAGGATGAGCAAGAATTGGTGTGGTCGTCAGAAGTTCCTTCAGCGCCCTGAAGGAACCTTCACACTCACTCGTCCACTCGAATGGTCGATCTTTTTCGGTGATCGTAAATAAGGGTGATGCAATCTCACTAAAGTGATGGATGTAACGACAATAGTACTGGCAGAGACAGAAGAAACTCCGGATGTCCGTGACTGAAATGGGGATTTGCCACTCCACTATTGCTTTTGTTTTTGAAGGTTGAGTAGCCACTCCATCGCCGGATATGACATGTCCCAGGAATTCGATGCTCTGTCTAAATAGATAACACTCTTTGGGTTTGAGCTTTAGATTAGTGGTATGAAAACGCATTAGGACTTTGTCTAGGTTAGACAGAGTCTGCTCAAACGATGAGCCAAATACGATTACGTCGTGGATGTAACAGAGAAAGATCTCCCATTGCAGGGTAGTTAATACCTGCTCAATGAGATGCTCGAAGGAGCGTTGCACAATCCATAGGGCATCTTGCGGAACTGGAAAAGACCGTCTCTACAGACAAATGTTGTCTTCTCCCGGTCAGCCTCATCCATGGCTACCTGGCAGTACCCACTATCTAAGTCAAGAGTACAAAACCACTTGACTCCGGACAAGAAATCTAAGGCCTGATCTATCCGAGGTAACGGATAAGCGCCTTTGATGCTAAGATCATTAAGGCGGTGGTAGTATATACAAAACCGTAAAGATCCATCCTTTTTGCCTGCTAGTACTATGGGACTGGCCCAGGGGTATGCTGATGGCTCTAAAATGCCTGTCCGCAACATGTCATTCACCTGTTGATGTGTCTCCGCCTCCTTGTGAATGGGAATACACCGAATGGGTTGTTGATTGGGTCAGTTGTTTCTGGTGTCGATGGAGTGTCACACGAGATGAGTTTCTCTCAGATCCACATCTCCAGATGAGAAAGTGCCGCGATATTTATATAATAATTTCCGTACATCACGTTTATGAGATTGCACCAATCCAACTGTGGCATGCAAATATATGTCATGCAGATATTCCGGTAAATCATCACAAGTTGTGCTGGTGTAGGTGCGGTAGGGGGTGTCTCCAGTGATATCACATCCACCAGATGGCTACAACGAATGCCCAGTAACCAGTTATTGGGTTCGTTGTGCCATTGAATACATGAAACGGTATATGATCCTTATTGGTGGTGCCCACGAGCATTCGGGGACTGGCGCATTGTGAGGCGATTATATATTCATGGTCAGGTTCCAGCATAGTTGTGTGTGTGTGTGTGTGTGTGTGTGCGTGCGTGCGTGCGTGCGTGCGTGCGTGCGTGCGTGCGTGCGTGCGTGCGTGCGTGCGTGCGTGTGTGTGTGTGTGAGCGCGCGCGCGCGTGCGTGCGTGCGTGCGTGTGTGTGTGTGTTGTTTCCTAACTGTGGTGCGGTGACCCATAAGATTTTCTCCTGTCCCAGCTCAACTGTGCCCGTAGATGCCAAAATCTTTTTGACTGGCGGGCTGTTTGCAGGTCGGTTGCTGTGGTGGATACTGGTGCAGTCGGGTTGTCGGTGATGATTACGAGGTTGGCATCGTTCACTTTGTTTATTGGGTGTAATTGATGGTGATTGTTTTTCTCCCACTCCAAGAAATTCTCGAACCGAACCGCAGTTGCCCTTGTAACTGTATGTTCCCGTGATCTATGAGGAATAACTTTTCCTTGAGGGCGGGTTCTCTGCTTAACGCATCGATGAAAGTGTCCAGATGCAGATGTGTGACTCCGTCGTGATTTGTGCTGGGGTAAGCGCGAGTAACTAGTTGCCGAATACAACTCGCTAACTCTGGTAGTGTATCCCTGGTGCATCTGCACACGTTCTTGAGCTGTAGATGACTCGTCTCACTGAGGACCACGTCCCTGAATCTCTCCGACAATACGTTTTCCAATTCTGTGTATGTTGGCATGTATGTTATTCTAATCTGCTAGGACCTGGAGAGCTTTTCCTGATAGTTTTGCTGCAAGATATTCTTCCATTTGTCGATCTGTCCTCCGATTTGTATGACTAATTATTTCGAATTGGCACTTATAATTAGCCGACTCATTCTCCCCGCTAAATTCGGGAGGGAGAATGATCCGGCCATGGCCACGATATGGAGGTATAAGCACGAATCCAGGTGGTGGTGCTGCGGAGACTGACTTGAACGCGGATGCTTGTCTGCGTGTTGGTAGTGGTGTTTATGGTAGTTCCTGATGATGTTCCCAATGATACCGTATCCGTGAGGGCGATTCCCGACGATAGTGTTTTGCATGATATGTAGGGTCTGCAGAATACTGCCCTGATGCGGGTTCATAGATGGGTGTTGGTCTATAGATTGGTGGTGGTGTGATGTGTAAGCGGCGTGGACATTCTATCAGCTGTTGCAACGGGTGTTCCTCGTACGGAGGTGGTCCAGGGGACTGATGGGGGTGGTGTGTGCCGTGTGATGTTGTTCTTCAGGAATACATCTCCTGGCTCGTATCGCGGTACTGATGGATAGTACGGTGATGATATCTGTATTGGAGGAGATGCGGGACATGGTGCATGAAGTTCTGCCATTGGTCACCCTGTGATGACGTTGGTGAACATAATGTCCGTGTAGGTGTCTGTGTCGTGGTCGACCGTGATCTGGCATAGATGTTGGTTGCCTATCGTGGATATCTGACAGTGTGATATATTGAGTTCCCGCCTGCGAGGCTTCGCAGAATGTCCCCTCGCTGATTGGCGAACACTCGTGTAAAAGCAGTGCTGGTTGTTCCGCACCGGGGAAATTTCAACATAGTCGGTGAGCGTGCGTGCCGTTATTTAATGGGATTCACACTGGTTTACGTGAAGATGGGATAGATGATTTCCGGAGAATTCATAGGTCACCGTCTTATGTAGGTCCAAAGATACTGCATTGGTAGTTGCCACTTTCATTTATGGGGGCCTTCTACTAAATTCTAACCTACCATTTAGTTGTTAGATATGCTTCCAAGCTTTGGCCGCAAGTGGCAGGGATTTCTACCTATCTTTTGACATATAAGTCTAACTGGCGAAGATGCCCAGCTTCCCAAAGGTCGCCCCACATAGCATCTTCCTCAGAAAGACAGCATGCAGACATGTTATGGAGCAACAGCTCCCAAGTCGCATGACAATCCGGTCACGTATCACACCAAAACCACATATAACATCACTAGGACAACTCACAGTTCACATAAGCAATTTAGAAAGCACAATAGATTTTATGGTGGGGAAGTAAGAGGCAGATATCCAGCGCCAGTGACCTTCCACTGAGGGCGTTGTGGGTTCAAAGACCGCACCCAGTCACCATACCGAGTTCGATGGAGACCTGCATCTCGTCCGTCACCCATGTGTTAGGGAACTAACATTTTACCTGTCATTAGGGTTAAGTTCCAGAATGCCCAGAGATGCACTGCAGTCCAGTGCTACTTATTATAATTTCTTTTCGCAGTGCTTCCTACCTTTGCAGGTGTATCTAAACTAACTATTATCCGAAGATACAGGGGGAGTGTATGCGAAATCGACACTTTAGTTTTCACTGGTCGAAAGCCCCAATCGTTTCCCAGAGTTGGATCCTACAAACATGTCAATTGAGAGTCCAGACAATTAGTAAGCCTTGTGGCTGGAGGAGCGTAGAAAGAGACAATCTCTCATATTAATAAGAGGCCGTAAGGTTATTGGACAATTTATATCATCTAGCTGGTGTGCGGTGTTACATATCTGCTACAGCCGGAAAAGAGGCATACAAAATGTGTCTCATACAGAGAGATTGTCCCTAACCACTTTAAACCTATCATATCGAGCTGAAATAGCCAGGTTTAGTCGGTCACAAGTCAGGCTCGAGCAATGTGAGCATGATCAGTGACCTCAGTGTAAAATTGATGCTGGGGAAAATATTGATGCGGATATAATGTTGCTGTATAGCATAGCCTAGCGTACTGCGTCATAGAATTTTTATATAAACCAAATAAAATATCTAGGATGGCTACTTGCCATATACATAACTAACTAGTACAGTGTTGACAGTATATTATGTCATAGGACCTTATGGTGTTTGTTAGTTGTAAGCACACCAGAAATAAAGATAATATATACAGTATGAAACAAAAAATATCAAAATGCGGTCTCTCAAGCGGGAAGGTACCTATTAGTCATCGCACAATAGTATAGTTACTTGAGTACCTATTGGTCATCGGTACGGTAAGAGTTCATAAATCACTGATGTAGATGCGCTACAGATGAGTAGTCCGAGGTGGCACGATTCCGAAGTTTCTGGGAAGATTTCCGCAGGCAGACTGTTGATGTGGCTCACTCTCAAGATGGTGATGAGGAACAGCTGTAGAGAGATGTCCATTAGATAGTCAGAATAACGAATACATGACTTTACACAGTAAATTGAAAGTGTCCGTCTGGCGACGGTAGTTTGAAAGTTGCCCATAACATAGAGGGCTACAGTTGTAATTAAATATTGCATTACATACCTGGGTACACCGTGCAGGATACATAGCATAGCCCTTGCAGTGCACCTGGCAGAGTCCCACCAGACTGTGGCCTAAAAGTTAATTAAACACACGAAAGTTTGATACCACTTTTCAGCGTGGTTCTGAAGATCCGGTGAGTTATCGACCAAGAATCACCGTGGCTCTACATCCTGTAGAATTTACATCAGGCGCACAAGACCCATCCACAAAGAAGCTCCTCTGTGAGTGTTCCGGATAGGGAGTTCTTCTTATTTAGTTAGTTGCCCTCGGATGGCCATCCGAGAGCTTACAAAAACTGGTGATTGCGGATCCAAGGTTGCTCACCAGCGCAGGAGATCTGAATTCTGAAGGGCACTGCTGCAGTGTAGGATGCCACAGTCAGTAAGCAGTTAGCCCACGTCTAGCACTGTGCTGGTCCAGCAACCTTGCTGTCGGGTGTTCCACGCTGAAGTGCTCACGATTCTTGATTTTTGGCTCCTTTTATACTACTCGTGACGTCAGAGGCAGAACGCCCCAGCCAATCATCGGGCGAGCAGTGGCCAATCAGTGGCTAGAAAGGGGTGACGTGGCGATCACGTGATCAGCGCATTCCCCATTCACTTAATACATACACGCGATTACGACGTTCAAGCAATATTTTGAAAATAATTTTAATGAGCCATGTGTGGATAACTCAGCTATTTCTGGTCCAACCTTTAAAAGGTAAATACTTTTGAAATCCTCGGTTCATTCTGGTCCTGATCCATGCCACGAACGACGAGAATGAAGTGATTTGAAGAAATCATAAGTACCAACTCGGTACACTATAAGCATATACTCTCTCCCAATTGATACTGACACGTGTTGCCAGGGAAGCTCTGACGCACGTGCATGCACGCTATGCATTCTCACGGACTCAATTCCTCCGAAACCTAAGCGTAAACATGAATTGTTCACAAAAGCCTTGGCCCATTTAGATGCACTTTATAAAGATGGCTATGGGTCCACAGTTACTGAAATCAAGGATTTCGTTTTGAGTTTAGCCGAGAGTGATAATATTGAGATATACAATAGAGATGTTAAAGGTTTCTTGTTGGACCACTATGGTGATAAGATACAATTCAGTTCTAATCATCGAGCCAATTAACCTTTAATGTGTTTTCCCTCAGAAGTTGGTGTAGACGATATTGCCGCAAAGATGAGAGAAGATGCCACAAAGATGAGAGACATCAATGTTGTTAAATCGTGTGGCCTAATTCTCAGAAATGCATTGATGAAAGTTGATTTCAAGATCAGTGATACATTTTGTGATGGCCATGAGTTCAAGGAATCGTGGGAAACCGCACAAATTCCAGATCAGTTGCTAACTTTCTTTGCATCAGTGTTTGGCATTAAGAGATCCCGTATGTTGAAAGTTGAAATGATTGATGATGATGATGATGATGATGATGATGATGATGATGATGATGATGATGATGATGATGATGATGATATGACACACGATAATAATGCTAATTCTGATAAGAGTAGTCAAGTTATTTGGTGGGCCATCATTAATCAGCACAGTCAACTGAATTGCCTTTTCCAGACTATGTATTACTAGATGTTCAACGGCGCAAGAAAGACCCCTCTGCATGCCTCATTTGGTCACTATCAGTAGGTCGCAGCCGCGAGATTCTTAAAGTCGCAGTTGAGGACGGGCTTATTGAGGCAGAGGTGTTTGGCAAGCTGACATTGAATTGTGTGTTGGAAGACACCCATTACGTTAGATCATTTCAAAACATTTCTATTCCGGATATCTTCAAGCACTTAGAGCATGCTATTGCATGGAGTTTTGCGCTATATAAATGTAATTATTATTATTATTATTATTATTAGTAGTAGTAGTAGTAGTAGTAGTAGTAGTAGTAGTAGTAGTAGTAGTAGTAGTAGTAGTAGTAGTAGTAGTATTATTATTATTATTATTATTATTATTATTATTATTATTATTATTTTTATCATTATTATTATTGTGTCAGATGTCATAACTTCCTTGACGTGGCAGGAATTTTGGGTATGGCTTACGCAGCATAAGAGGGAGATAGATCATGATGTGATGACGTGTGCAGTTGAACTGAGGGTGGCTCTGTGCGGGAAGAGCAAGAGCAACTCAACCTTAAAGTTTAGTGAGCTGCTTTAGCATTCATGTTCTATTCAACAGATGTTCAGTCTTTCTTAGGAGGAGAGTGATTACTAGTCTGAGGTTTGCCAGTATTTGGGTGTCTTCCAGCAGATTATCCTCAATATCAAAGCATGTTATCTCTTCTGATCGTAAGAGCAACTTCGCGCTCATATTGCATCTGTAGAGAAGTCTCTTCCCATATTCCGAGAGAGCGACTGACTGAACTATTGTCCATTCTACCTTGAAACTACAAAGCTCCTACAAAGTATTCATCTTGAGGTATTCCAATAACCTTTGTGCGGCCATTTTGTTGTGAAAGACTGCTCCGGTTGCTTCAATGCTGTGGCACCAGATATGAAGTTAGAGCAGTCTATCCAGAGAGCGTCAACAAGTAAGGGCGGAATGGTGAGTCAAACAAGAAACACAGCTGTTGTGGTTGAATGGCAGCTCATCTTTCATGAGATTCTTCTCATTTCGAACAACTTGAGAGAGATGACAGGCGATAGGTCAATGGACCATAGTGAATCTGCAATGGGCCACCGTGATCTTATCGGTCTAAAAGCAGAGCATCTGAACAAAAATGTAGCACAGCTTTTGGACTTTGTGCGCAACTGAGGCAATCCCTTCATCATTCAAGCACCTGGTATCAAGCTGCATAACATCGTCACTAAACAGATAGCTGATGATGAAGTGTGTGCGCGTCTGCATCAGGCTCTCGTGAATGGTGAGTGCTGTGACAAGGAGTTTCGCAAGGAATAATTTCTTGAGAAGAAAAATAAACTGTCGGTCACTATGTCAAAGCAAAACTTGCCCCAACTAGACGACACATCAGCCTCTGACACACTCAATTTCTCCGGTTGTTGTTTCAGAGACGATACTAGCTGCTGCTCACCATAACATAGATATTGTGAAAGAGTGGGGAATGTCGCTGGAATCAATCTACTCTCACGATATTCTGCTATCTTCAGTAATCTTTGAAGGCGACCTAGCCTTAAAACCAGAAAAGGCAAGCTCATGGCGAAAATCGAGAAGCATCTATCACGTGAATACATGGTATTTCTACGAGGTGATGCGGCTATGATATTGGACTTCATGTCCTAAATTCGTTCAATCCCGAATTTGTCTTCATTTGGAACATTCGCTAATGCTATACGATCTGTACTCTCTACTGGCCAATCTCTGTGTTCCAGAACCAGGCCACATGTTATATTTGACAGCTATCTAGAATCCTCTGTAAAAGGGAGTGAGAGAACCCGGCGTGGCGCTGATATTGGAGCTGTTGATATGACACTCATAGGTCCAGTTGCCCCTATGCCCCCGCAAATGGACATGCTCTGGCCGTCGTCGAGCAACAAAACTATGTTGCAACGTCTTACTCGTGTGCTTGCCGTTCAACAATACTCACAACTTCCTATCATTCTCAGTTGATGCATTGTTGATGGTGAAGTGGTCTCAGCTGTGTTGATAAGCCTGGAGAGATCATCGGAGGAATCCTCAGTGTCAGAGCATATTGATGTACTGACGGGCAGCGTAGAAGAAACGCATGATAGGTAGCTCCTTCATTGTGCATGGGAGGTAGATAGAGGCTGCGAGCAGTTCCTGGTGATATCTATTGACACAGATGCAATGGTCAGGCTGCTGCGTTTTATCTCGGAGTGTCGAGAACATGGTTTGCATGAGTTGTGGATGGGATTTGGCTCCGATGAGCGTAGAAGACACCTACATCTGCACACTCTGGCTGAGAGACTGGGTCTGAGAGTGTGTCGGATTCTAGTGAAGGTGCACGTACTAACAGGACATGACACTCGCAGCTAAATCGGGACAAAACATGCAGCAAAATTTCGCTGATACCCATGAAAGGAGTAGGGAGGCAATGAAGAAGGTTGAGGAATATCTCGTTCGTGTATGGACTGGCGCTGGACGCAAGACCTCCTCTCAAACCTTTGACCAGCTCCGACTTGGAAATCATACGAAGGATACTATTAAAATCCAGATTCAGCGATCAATTTTTTATTTTACGTGATGTCCTCAATATCCTAATTGATAGAAGTCCTGTTTTCCACCCCCACTAATCATGGCTAGTTTTGTGATCATGGCACCATTTTGCCGGTGAAAGGTCTGAAGCCACTACCAGATGAAAAGCTTGGTGTGTGCAAATGTGGTGATAAATGTATCACCAAACGGTGTTCTTATGCAAAAGCAGGGCTAATGTGTGTAGCATTTTGTCACAGGTCATATGCACCTAACTGTCAAAATAAGTAGTGTGCATTGCACACTTAAAAGCATTCCGGTTTATATCATTTTGTATGATTAGTTGTTCCGCTACCCGACTCATAAATGTATGTGTTATCTTTCTACGCATTGCACCATTGCTACGTTTTTTCATAAAATGTCTTGTTCCTTGCTATATGAGGAAGGTTTCTGTTGTATTATTGTGTATGAATGCCAGCCATCTTAGACATCTCTGTTATGAATATATGTCAAATTAGGTATGTCCATTTTCCCACTGCAATTCTGGTTGCTATGGGCGGACATCTTGGACTTTTGACGACCTAACCCTCGGAGAACATTTAGATCTCTTCCAATCAGTCGGGCAACATTGATTTAGTAGGAAAAGACACGTCTTTTATCACTCTATGTCAAATAGTTTCTGAGTTATGATCATGGCAAAGTTTTACCCGGTTGCTATGGGCGGCCATCTTGGATTTCAGTAACTTTGCTGTATAAAATTGATTTAAACAATTCCACTGTAAACAGCAGACTGAAACATACCATTGTAGACATCAAGCACTTCCTTTTGCTACATTTTACAACGTTTTCAATCGAAATATATGTTAATTTCATGGTGGTCAACAGCCAATTGTCGGCCATTTTTGAAATATGTCCGTCACAGAGTTATGCCTACGTTTTCAAAATTCCACCTAGTACAGTTTTAAAGCTCTATGTGTATATTATTATATTATTCAAAGCAACAGTCAAACTCTCTTAAGTAGAAAATGTATGTCAGGCTCTGGACTAAGCGTTATGTTTGATCCCCTGGTCCAATTCATAAATCCAATCCCTCACTCAATCATATGACATCATAATCAACGACGTGTATGTTGACGTCTTATTCGTGACGCCATGAATGATTCGATTAAGCAACAGCAACCAGTTAAATTAGTTTCAAAATATTTAACAGCCTACATGTATAGTTTTCTGGAAATTGATAGTTAGGAAGTTCATGGATCGATCGGTCCCAACACGAGCGAGGGCTGGGTGGAGTTTCGATAGAGATGGGTGGGGCAAAGCTAAAACTGGAAAAGTTCATTGCTGACTGGAGGGTTAATGAACCATTCATACAACCTGGGAATTGATCACAAGAAACTGTCTCATTACCTCAGCTAATGATAGATAACGTGTTTAATCCACTGAGAGTATTTCAAAATGCCTTAAACCTCGTTTTGAAACTAGGTAAGGGCTAAGGTTTTAACATATTGTAACAAATCATGACAAGCAGCTTGATATCCATTTTGAACATGACACGGATAGAAGTAGGCCTACGAGCCTAAAGTGCATTTGATTTGATTTGTTTTGTATGTTTTGTGCATTTGCCGCCGCCGCCTCTGCCACTGCCGACAACGACATGGTCATTGCTGTAGTTTTTAAGAACGATTCCATCAGAACCCGTCTCGTTAGAACTACATTACTATCCTTATTATTTTGATATTGTTCATGTTACGAAACGTTACGAAATACACTAAACTAATGTGCCAGACAGCGTGGATGAGCACAACTATATTGCCACCCACCTGCCCGCCTCAACGCAGAGCAGACGTTTAACCATACATTGCCACGCAGTACAACGTCCAGTGTATGTGGATCCCATTTAGCTATTTCTACAAACGACGCGCACGCCTGCATACAAAGCAAGCTCTTTAGAATGGGGCCTATTACCGGGTTATTGTCTAAGTATATGCATAGCAAAATGTTCAATTGTCTGGGTAGACTCAAATGTAAATAAGCTAGACGCGACATATTCTTAGATTCAAATCATGAAATACGGTTCGACTCACTGGTGAGATAACAATAACATGGCTTTTTAGCACAATGATGGAATGTATAGCATTTTTCATTATAGGCAATCGCAGCTATTTTATCAGCTAAACATATATGCAGTTTAGACAACATTCCTCATTCTTAAGACGTGTGGTTCTATGACTGTCCGTTTTAAGATACCGCCATGTGTCTGGTCCAATGGCAAGTGTCCGTTAAATAGAGAGGTTTCGCTGTTGCTGCTTATGACAACAATGGCACGTTCCACCTTTATTCTTATAAGATTCGTATTCATTTCATGATGAAGTGTGTCTGTGCGTGCATGCGAGGGTATGTGCGTGCATGGGTGCGTGTGGGCGTGTATGACCAGCCTCTGTGTGTCCCAGGTGATACCTCAGGTTCAATGCGTTCATACAGAATCACAGACTATATATAGATACAGATAGAAATGCAGGTGTTCATACTCAAGTCGTCTTTATTTCCCGTAAATAACTTAGAGTGAAGGTGCTCGAACACAACCGCAGTATTGCGGGACCAGTGCCCAATGGATCTTTCGATTTTAGCTATGCCCCGCCCATCTCTAGCTAAGCTCCACCCACACCGCGCTCGTGTTGGGAACGATCGAGATCTGAACTCCCTGACAATCAATTTCCTGAAAACTATACAGGTAATCTGGTGAATATTTTGAAACTAATTTGACTGGGTGCTGTTGCTGTCTACAGCGCCTGGTCAAAGTAGTTTCAAAATACTCAACAGCATGTTTATTAAATAGTCGAGACATGCAATTCATACAACGTGTCGGACTATTAAGAGTTAAAGACGGACCTAATAGAATCGTTTATGACGTAATGATTATGACATCATCCTACACGCCGCTTAGCTGAATATGACGTCATATGACGTCAAATCATCGATAGATACTCTGGAAAGGTGAACTTCCATCAATTATTACAATGGTGCATAGATTTGAGACACGAGATCGAGAACTCTTTAAGCGTCCCATTGGTGTGTACATGTCCACGGATGACCTATAGATGGACAGACTGGCCAAAAGGATCTTATGGTTTTATCTAGTAGCATGAATGATCAATATACCAGTGAAATTGCATAAGCATGCTCCAAATGGAAGAATGGTCGAATCAAAACTAAAAACTACAAGAATGTACACATGGCTGGCAAGATGGACGAGCGAAAGGATGGGTGAACAGATTGAGCAGAACCTCAAAATAAGAGACTTCTTCCAAGCGCCATAATCAACATGTACCAGTGAGGTTTCACATAACATGCTTTAACTACAGGCTCAGTTATCTAGCGAAAAACAGAATCACTGTGAAACCCATGTTCCGAGATATACTTCGGTAATTAGGTTAATGATGGCATCCTCAACCTTGACCTGCAATGGACTTAAAGACTGTGTTAATCGCGTGGTACCCGGCCTTAAACGGGTTGGTCACAAATGCCTACTCTCAACACTTACATAGGCAATTGCTTAGTCAACATTTTAGCTAATTGGTATTTAATTGGGTTAAACACGTACTTCATCAAGCATATTGTCCACAAATACTTGGTCAACATTTTATATAAGAATACTTGGTTTACGTGTTAGCTAATGGTTTCCTCAACCATTGAGGTAATTGGTCATACATGCTTAGCAAATATTCTAGGTAAAATCCTTATTCGGCATATTAGTTAATTTGGGTAGCTGTTTAGTCAACCGGTTGTTGACTATATTTAAGCCTATAGTATTGGTTCTCTTTTGTAGGGACAACCTATGTTTAGAAGTAATATAGTTTTATCGGCATGCTCTATGTGACCATCTGTCATTGGAACAATCCTTATATCATCCACGTTATAGCGCGCACATATCTTAGGAATCACCTTCATTTAATATAGACTCATCCTCAAAGTCATAGAAATATGGAAGCCAAATAATGCAGCTGCGAACACATTGTCGGCATGTATGCGTGTGGTCATTTGCGGGTGCTTGCGGCATTTTGTTTAAATTGTCCCACATTAGTAAACTTGTGAATAGTATATCATAATGATATTATCATTTGTGTCCATGTTACATTCCCGACCACATGAAATTTGCAGAATTTTAACGATTGTCAAAAAATGTATCTTGTTCATTACAATTTTGCATTGCATCTGGGCTCCCATTTGTATAGTTTGTATATTTGATATAATTTAACTTTATAAAAGAAATTACTATTACGCCAGACCTTCGTTCATGTAATCGGTACGACTTCATGTATGTACACTATTCTGTCACTGTAAAGTGGAGATTAAATGTAATAATTGGCTAACAATTGCATTATTGACAGAAAATTATGAATCTGAGCATGTGAATACTTTTGACGATGACGAGTGAATGCAACACCACTGCGGTACAATTTGAGATTTGCATTTCGTTCCAACATCGTTAGTCTGGTCATCCAGTACCCGTAATCTACTTTAACCATTATCCATCAGACTAGTCTGCTAACACTATCACCTTTAATGTCAAGTCAAGGTCACTGTTTATATTATGATAATTTAGTCATGTACTTTGTAGATCGTAGCATCTACAGACTTCAAACCACAAATGTCCAGTTCCTATATTTTTGGACACAAAAATGTCAGTCACATATTACTATGTCAGTAATTCAAATGACCTTTAATCAATGTGTCACTTGTTTACTTGAAATTATCTGTTTCATGGACAAAATTTTGCTTTTTCACTTAACCATTTTCTAACAAAACTTGTGTCAATTTTCAAAAAGAACATAAAAGATTCGGCCCATGGCAGATTTGTAATTAGTATACCCAAGAGATGGAAAAACAACAACAAAACATTGTATATACTCCAAAACCAGCTTCAGTCAAAAACGCACCCTTTTCTTCCAGACTCTCTTGCGTGATTGGCAGATGGACGGACAGAATCGTGAACATGCACCTTAGTCAGAATCCGAGGCTAGATTAATAATAGTTTTCTCCAATATTTGACTGCCTGATATCTATGATGATAAATCAAGCTGCTGTCATCTCGTCCTGAGCATTGCTTAGACGTAAGAGTAGATGACGTCACAGTAACGATTAAGATGTCAAGATGTGACATCCCAATTTTCGTTAGAATAGAATCAGGATTTTCTTTGACACTGCCAACTATTTCAATAGTGCATGATATGAGAAGATGGGCTGGGTAGTAGTGCTTGTCACGTAGCACACAGCTGCTGTCCATTTGAGAACTGTAGCTGGTCGATTTTCTTCCTATAATTAAATTATTGAGAATAGGATTTGATCACAGAGCGATATAGTTCCAGCACAGAGCTATAATTCGTCGTCATCATCATCATTGGCATTGTCGTCGTCTTCTTCGTCAATAGCATTTTGAATGTTACCATCACCGCTGTCTTCTTTCTCGTCCGTGTCGTCGTCACCACCACCAACGCCACCACCACCACCACCACCACCACCACCACCACCACCACCATCATCACCACCACCACCACCACCACCAACAACAACAGCAGCAACAACAACAACAACAACAACAGCAACAACAACAACAACAACAGATGATTATTTTTATTATTATTATTATTATTATTATTATTATTATTATTATTATTATTATTATTATTATTATTGTAAACCCGCACATACAGCGTGCAGGTCCTGATAAACATCTTTTTCCAAAGTTAGCAGCTCAGCGTGCGCAATTAAGCTAAAATGAGTCTCCATTTTTCATATCTCTATAACAGCCAATCAAGCTTCAGAGATTGTATAGTTTCTTAGTACGTTTAAGCCATTCGCGTTCCATAGTATAATGTCACTGTGGTTTTCTCCAATCAAGATGGTATTGTAAAATTTCATTAAAGGGCCGTGTTGATCACTCTTGAGTCAAGGTAACCGTTTAATGGTCAAACTGGCCGAAAGGTCTATGCAGTTGTGTTGAGAAACGTCCTATTTTTGAAATTTTACCAGTGTATTTTACCAATGACTGACTCAGACATTCAAATAGTAGATTTTCACAATAATCTTCCCTTGGCCTACAAATGGACACTGGTCAAGCTGAAATTTCGCTTTTCTTGACCATTAATCAATTAATGGTCATACCCGCCAAAAACGCCATCTGTAGTGATCTTGAGGAATGTCCATGTGCAGGGAAACAGAAAAAATCTATTTTAATTTAAGTGCAAAAATTATAATTTTCTTGGGAAAATCTTGAACATTAAATGATTAATTGATATAAGTAGCTCTTGACACATGAGGAGTTAGAGATGGCATTCATATATTTGGTAAATTCATTTAAATGTATGTAATTGTTTTCAAATTCTTTACGAGGCCTACTGATAGAGATGTGACGATGTTGCCCTAACATACTCGTCCGTCTTAGTTCAGTCACTGACTCTTCATACTGTTAATGGAAGAGGAACCCAATCATAAATAATAGTAATAAATCACGTCACTAGTTAGCTGACGTTACAACCATATCGACTTAAATAGTTCTGTCGAGAAGTCGAAAAGTCCGTCACTACTGTAGGAGTTATATATCCTCGATAACCTTACTATTTAATAAACATTCTGGTGAATATTTTGAAACTAATTTGACTGGGAAAGTTGCTGCCATAGGCAACAACAGTCCCCGCCAAGTTAATTTCTAAATATTCTACAACTTACGTGTATAGTTACCTTGAAATTTTGATTCTGGGAATTCAGCTTTAAAAGTTTCAAATCGATTCCAACAAGCATAAAATGTAGGTGGAGCTTAGCTAGAAATAGGCGTGTCATAACTGGAAATGTCTGATATAAGCGCGTTCTAAGCAACGTTGATGTCCTGTCGTTAGATAGCGGTGCTCTTCTGGACCGGTCTGCGTTTCATGGATCATCGCAGAGGTTTCATTTGCATATTGACGTTATTAGACATGGCATCCCCATCTGTACTCAGTCTCCCTCTGGGATAGATTCTGCATACCAAATATGAGCCATCATCCTAAACAGTCTACCCATCCCGTCCAGTACGCCATATGTTGATTGTCCCTTAGAGAGCGGCGATATTCATCGATGTTGTTTTAAAATACAGTATGTGACATGTATGGGACACGGCGTGAGCCGCCAAAGTTTGGCCACTAAAGGCAGGTGACCGCATAGACACCAGACAATTACCGTGGCAAATGGCTTTTGTGTTTCCAAGATGTCGACTCCTTAAGCTATGTTTTCACGTTCTCGCAGACCTTTAACGACCAACACGGTGCTCGTACTGGACAGGTTTATCTGTAGACTCTGTCGAGCGAGATACTGTGGCTGTAAATGGAATAATGCTTAGATAGGTTGTTATGTGGTATTGTTGAAGTGTTATTAATGAATTATTTACATACCACGGAACCCATCCACTCCACAATCGGTGTTTACTCCTTGTGTGGCTCATCAGGCTGAGGTAATATTCGAACCCAAAAACATCGGTGTAATAACTGACCTCATTACCGCATGATCGTGTGGCGCATAGAGCGTACTGTGTAGGTGGGTAATAGACCGCAATTAGTCACCTAGCTATGTGTACAGCGCTGTCTTATTGTATGATGGTCATTGGAACTTATGAAGGCGGCCAAAAAGCATAACATTGCATCGACATGTGCATTGTAATAATTATCAAAGATATGATCAGCCATTTTGATTGTGAAAGCCGGTTTCCGATCTATCTATCTGTTTATCCGTCCCTCTGTATGTCCGTCCGTTTGTCCATCAGTCCGTCCCACCATATTGTCTGTTCGTCCGTCCACCTATCCGTTCGTCCGTGATCCAGCACACCACCCTGCCTGCACCCCCCCCCCCTTCCGCACACCCGTCCATCCCCACTCACCGACCCACCCACACAAACATTACCCGCCTCCCGCACTCCCGTCTGCCCGCCAATGTGCCTGGCTGACAGCATCCCTGCCCAACCACCCACACCCCGCGCACCCGCCTGTTCACCTGCCTACCTGTTAGTCCATCATCCAGCCACCGGGCACGTGTAAAACACCTGAACACAAACAGTTAAAGTTAAAAGTGTCTCTATCTTTCTTTCAGCCACCTGTGCATCCAAGAATGGTAGAATAGCCTAGTCGTTGAGGGTGCTGAACCTAGACAAAATTTCAACATACACTTTTTTGATGCCATTCGACGCATAATGTCACCCAGAATAATATGCTAAATATCCCCATCGATCACTTTTGGGCGGAATCTTTTACAGGGGTTTGAAGTCAAGGTCTATTTTCGGCTTTTTTACTATTCAAAATAATGAAATTTGGGTAGTGTAAGATGGGGGTAGGGTGAGTCTTTAGTTATTTTCTTGCCAATTCAAATGTTCAACGTCCGGAGTCTTTCCCCGTTTGACAAAAAATGTGTTTGCCGTTGGTTTATGGGGTTTTAAAGTTATTCTGAAGTAACAAAATTAGGAAAGATTTATGAAAATTTAGTGACGATTGTCCTCGTTGGAACCACCATTTTAGTTTGATATTTGTAGCTGCCATTATTTGGGATTCTATTGTTCTCGCTCTAGGGCAATACTTAGTAGGCCTCCAAGGTGAAAAACGCTACCTCAACAGCGCGTAGCAAGTGTATGGTAGATCAATTCTAATTGTGTATTTTCTAGTATAGAGTTGAAACACATTAGGCTTGATATTTTCTTAACTGCAACAACTCTCCTTCAAATTGTTCGCAAAAAAATCAGCAGAAACTAACTAACTAGCTAACGTTTTGAAAACGAGTGTACTGAAAATTGCTGTTGGAACAACTTTCAATCAAACTGTTCTCAAAATAATCAGCATTCAATCAAGTATTACTTTCAGAAGGTACGTCTAGCAAATTGAATGAAAGTCTTTGATGACTAAGGCAGCACCAACTCTTTCAAACTCTGTCTGATGAGAAGGGACAGCTTAAGAGCGATCAGCACGCGGACACGGGGAGAGTTAGAAGCGATGAATCCAAGAAAATCCGTGAAGAGTTACAACAGAGCATGGATGGTAAAGCTGTAAGTGACACAACCGTGAAGAGGTCGCAGATGGTACGGGAATCACGATCGATAAGC